>CM042481.1:49901696-51309196 GCA_023621385.1 Quercus gilva | reverse complement strand
TCTAATAAACCATGAAAAACAAATCAGGAAAAATCTAGAGTAATGAAAATAAAATAAAATAAAAATTCTATGCTAAAACACAAAAAAATGCCTAGAAAACAGTGGAATTTGGCCTTGAGAGGGTGGGGCTAGTAATCCAAAGGATTAACTAGTCTTTCTCAGAACATTTTTTAGCTTCAGAAAACACTATCAAGGCCTAGTTCTACCGCAATTAGAATTTTGCCGAAACTGTAACTATCGAAAACTAACGATTTTTTTTTTTTTGTTTTTTTGAAAATTTCAAGAATGAAATGAGGATCACAAGAAGCACAAAAATAAACTATAATCACTCTCTGACAATGACGCCAAAATTTGGTGTGCTGTCAAGCAACCAAAAATAAAACCTATACTCCTAAAAATATATGTAGTAGTGCGAGTAAGGATCGTTTCCACGGAGAGTATCTAGCTTAGTTTTATGCTATGTGAACAAGGAAGGGGGGGGGGGGTTTGAGTATAATGAAAACAATTTTAAGAAAAACAAATAAAGAACAATTCAAATTAAAGTATCAAAATCAATCAAAAGAACAAACCTTGGTCTAAGTCAACATCCACCATCGGAATTTTACAACTGATTATCGATGCAAGTATATTTCAATTCATACTTTGAATATTCACTGTTGGAACTATTTTCCTATCTATCCTTAGTCGCAGTTAATTAGAAAACAAGCGATCTAATAAACCCTAACTACTAAACAACCCAAGACAAGCGCAAAAGGTTTAATCTAGTAGCAGCCTTATGAAATAGAGAGATCGATGAAGCTAAACAACACAAACACAAGCGGTTGCATTTAATTTAGTTGAGCGTTCTTCCTAAGATCTAATAATTTTTGACGCAATAAATCATTAAATCTTGGTTGCTTCACAAATTAGAGGGATCAAACAATTACGGATTTGATATCTAACCTAGTAGTAGATTGCAATGAATAATAAACTAGTAGGCCTCCTAGTAATTAAACAAGACAATCATGAAAATAGACACAGAAGAACATCCGATATTCAAAGCATAAAATTGAACAGTAAAAACAAATTAGATCTCACAGTTTTATTGATTCTGAGGCTTCAGTTTCCTTTGACCAAGTATAAAAGTTTTAGCCACGCAGGGCCATGATGAAAACTCAAAGGAGAAAATTAGAGAAGAGGGGAGAGAGAGGCGTGTATGAAGTCTGCTTTCTCCTCCAATCTTTTACACATTAATTCCCCCCTTCCCAAGCCTACAAAATCTCCTAAAAATATTCTAAATAATAATATCCAAATCTGACTAATTAAGGAAAAATATTAAAAATAAAACAAAGTCCTAATATAACTAGGAAAGTGGTGTTTTTCAGCTGGAATTTTCGTGCATCAGATTTGGAAGCTTCCAAAAATAAACCACATCAGATCCACATATTTGAATTTCAGGCAAAGGAACATTTCAGAACGTCAGTAGTGCAGGTGCAGCAACTTCAAGCCCGATTTCGACCTTGATGCAGCCCTTATCTCTCAAAACTCAAAACATAAAAGTTGTAGAGATTTGTCTTGGTGTTCCATATCATCTTGAATCATCTCAATCAGAGCTTGGATGAGAGAGTTATGCCCATATTACGAAGTGATGTCAAAGCTGTCTAGAATCGCCCAATTAACTTCATTTTGCACTTAACGCCTCCGTTTGCATCCTAAATCAAAATATAAGAATAATGAGTACATTTAGGCACCAAATGAGTGTAGAAGACTAAACATTAAGGGTGAAAAATATGACAATTTGCATTCTCATCAAAGCCAAATCTCGAAGCCCCCATGCATGTAAAGCCCCAAAAGTCAATGCTGAAATCATGTTTTTACTGCCAATTTCCGAAAATTAAAGTTTTATCAAAACAAATGACTATCCTTGAACAGGTGTTGTGGGGTGCCTAACACCTTCCCCACAGGTAACCAAATTTTCGGACCTATGAATCAAGATTTTTTGCCATCCACATTAGGTTAGGAAAAATGACCTTTTTCTTAGCCTGGGATTGGTAATAAAAATCAACTAGAAATAGATGACCAATCACACCTTAGAAAAACCTAATGATTGGTGGTGACTTCACTTAGCTTTGGTAATCACCTAAAACTTGGCCCAAATTCCTGCCATAATGCCAAATGTAGACCTACCTTCCTTCACAGAGAAAGAGAGAGAGAAAGCACCCGAAGCCTTGCGCAAAACAAAAACGCCACATACATGCCATTCGAGAGGGGCCCTCCAACGAGGCCTCGTACGCGCGAGAGCTGTTGCCATAGCGGGTGGTTGAACGAAGGCACATCGGTCCTTTCCGTTTAGCCGATTGAGGCTGGGCGTCAACAGACGCAGCTTCCACCCACTTTGTAAAATAGTCAATGGCCACCAAGATGTACTCATGATCATTTGAGGCCTTCGGAATCACGGGTCCGATGACATCCATACCCCATGCTGAGTAGGGCCATGATGCTACTAAAAAGTGTAAAGGCTATGGAAGAGCGTTCTTCCTGTCTTGATAGGTTTGGCATCGGTGGCATGTCCTCACATGTTTAATGCAATCATTTTCCTTGGTGAGCTGGTAATAACTAGGTCTTATAATCCTGAAGCCAACAGGGGTCCACTGGCATGGGCTCCAAGTAAACCCTCATGCATCTCTTCCATCAAGTGATTAGCCTCAGAGGCATCTACACATCAGAGCAAGGTAGAATTGTGGTTCCTTTTGTATAGAACTTCTACACTTATGAAAAATTGGCAGGCCAAGTGCTGGATGAACTTCTTTTCACTGTTTGTTGCACCGGGCAGGTATTCACTGTTCTTGATATAAGCCTTGATATCATGGTACCATGGCTTTCCGTCGGCTTTAACTTCGACACTGATGCATTCTTTGATGTTCATGCAATAGGCTAGGATGCCACGGACTTCTATGTGCAGTTGTCGCATATCATCTCCTTTTGATAACTTGACCATGCTGGCCAGAGTAGCTAGGGCGTCTACAAACTGGTTATATGCTTGGAGCAGATAGCTGAACATAATGTTTCGGAACTTCAAAATGAAGCGGTTGACGCATTTTTGATACGGAATCAACTTAGTGTCTCGAGCTTGCCATTTTTCTTCGATTTAGGAGATGATTAACATGGAATCTCTAAAGACGCTCAGGTCATAGGCTCTAAATTCTAGGGCCACTTGTAGGCCGACTATGCACGCTTTGTATTCTGTGACGTTGTTGGTGCAACCAAAATTCAACATGACTGAAATAGGGATTTGCTGGCCCTTGGGGGAAACTAAATTGCTCCAATTCCATTTCCTGTAAAATTGGCAGCTCCATCAAAATAAAGCTTCCAATGCCATGGTTCCACACTATTTGGTTCTGGCTCTAGTGCCACGATGTCCTCATTAGGGAAGAGGGGTTTTGAAAGTTCTAGGTCATTCAGTGGTTGATCCGCTAGGTAATCAGCTATGGCCTAGCCCTTGATGGCCTTTCTTGTTACAAACGCAATGTCGAACTTGGAGAGCAACATTTGCCAACGGGAGATTTCCCTATGAGAGCTGGTTTTTCAAAGATGTACTTAACGGGATCCATGCGGGAAATTAGCCACGTGGTGAAGTAGAGCATATATATGCCCAGGCTAGGGCGCAGCACGTCTTCTCAATGGTGATGTAGTTAATCTTGCAATTGGTGAACTTCTTGCTTAAGTAGTAAATTGCCTTTTCTTTCTGGTCGAGTTCAGCCGCTTGGCCTAGCATGCAACCCATGGAGGTTTCTTGTACCGCTAGGTAAAGGATAAATGGATATCCCGGCGTTGGGGGAACTACAACAGGAGGGTTCAACAGATACTGCTTGATCTTGTCAGAGGCCACTTGGCACTCATCTGTCCATTCTATCTTGGTGTCTTTCTTCAAGAGTTTGAACAGTGGATCACATGTGGCAGTCAACTATGCTATGAAGCAATTTATGTAATTGACTTTGCCAAGAAGCTGCGAATTTGTTTCTCGGTTTGCAGTGTCGGCATATCTTGGATGGCTTGGACTTTTACTGGGTCCACTTCGATTCCTCTCTGATTAACTATAAAGTCGAGCCATTTCCCTGAATTAGCTCCGAAGACGCACTTGTTAGGGTTTAGTCTCAACTTGTACTTGACGAGGCACTTGAACAGCTTTCTTAAATCCACCAAGTGATCCCTAGCTGTAGTGGATTTGGCAATCATGTCGTCTATGTAGACTTCGATCTCTTTATGCATCATATCATGGAACAAGTTTACCATGGCTCGCTGATAAGTAGCACTAGCATTCTTCAAGTCGAATGGCATGACATCATATGCATAAGTTCCCTAATGAGTGGTTAATGCTATCTTAGCTTTGTCTTCCTTGGCCATTTTGATCTAGTTATAGCTAGAGAATCTGTCCATGAAGGAGAAGAACTTGTTGGTAGCGGTATTATCGACCAAGGTATCGATGTGTGGCAATGGGAAATTGTCCTTGGGACTGGCCCTATTTAAGTCCCTGTAATCAACGCACACACGTACTTTCCCATCTTTCTTAGGCACGGGAACAATGTTGGCGACCCAATCTCAATAGGCTATGGTGGTAATGAAACTGGCTTTCAACTGCTTTTCTACTTTTTCTTTGATCTTCAAAATGATCTCAGATTTCATCCTTCAAAGGGCTTGTCGCACGGGAGATAGTTTAACTGTAATTCTGTGCACGACAATCTCAATATCTAACCTTGGCATATCTTTGTAGGACCAAGCAAAGATCTCTTGGAATTCCTTGAGTAGCGCTATGAGCTCGGGCTTCATGTCTTTAGGAAAGTTTACCCCAATCTTGACGGGTTTCTCATTCTTGCCTTCGTCGGCTAGGTTAACCACTTCTGTCTCTTCTATGTTAGGCTTGGACCCTTCGCTATCTCTATTTAGAGCTTCCAAAATATCACGAGGCGGACTCAGAATTTCCTTTAATCCTTCAATGTCATGTTCCAACTCTATTGTCTCATTAATGTCATCAATATCCTCGTTATGGCAATAGGACGATGTACCCACTTGGGAATTAGAATAGATCCTATAGAACAGAACATATATAAGGAAATATAAGACAATTTGCACACACATATTCATAAGAAAGCAAGTATAGAGATAAATGCAAAGATTTCCTAAATAATACGCTGGATAATTTCATTAGTGGATTATAGATGGGGGATAACAAAGTTCATGCCTGATAATGATAAAAAGGGAACATATATTTTTTGAAAAATAAACTGGGGAAATGCAAACAAAGAATGCAGGAAACAGGAAATAAACATGCAAAACAAACTAGATATGCTATTCCAACTCTTTTGGCAATTGGAGGACCTAACCACACGATTATGGAACACTCCTTACTCAGTTGGTGCAACCACAAAGTAGGGCTTGGCGGTCAAATGGCCTACTGTCTTTCTTGGCACATAAGGCCTAATAGTAGCAATTAGATCATCCTCGGGGTATAGGATGGCATTCACTGAGAATTCTTCTGGGCAAAGGCGGATGAGACAAGCCAGATCTGATTCTCCTTACATGATTCCTGTGCTGTTTCTGATCTGATGACCTTGGTCGGAGCCGAAAAAGTGACCCTGATGTAGGGGATGGACATCCTTTGGCCAATGCACTTCCTTTTCTTCCCTTTGGAAGCTTGAAAAAGTTCTTCATCGGAGGGGTAATAGCCTAGACCAAAACCTCCTTTATTGTCCAGGAGTTCGAACAAAGAAGCCTTCCCATGTCCTACGGCGTCGAGGCCTTGGCCTTTCTAATAGTGAAATTTGAGCATCTCCTTGGCGGCCATTAGAGTGGTGAAGGGCCATGCTGACTCGAGTTCTAAAGCTCAGGAAATCATGGAGACTAGCTTAAAGTTATGAAAAGTAGCCTCCGGGAAGGCGTTAGCACCAAACTAGGGGACATAAGTCTCTTTGAAGAAATTCAGGGGTTCCTAAGCCATAATAGTGACCATCAGATCCTCGGATGGGAACTTGAGTCTTCGATGAAGAGTAGAAGCAACCACGCCCGCGGCTTGTAGCCAAGGCCTTCCTAGAAGCATGTTGTAAGGGGAATCCACCTTGAAGACTTGGAAATTATCCGTGAAGAACATGGGGCCAACTCCAATGGCTAACTCAATCTCACCTTGCACCTCTCGGAGGGTGCCATCAAAAACTCTGATGATCATGGTGGTAGTGTGGATAAGAGATGTATCCACATTCAAATGCTCCAAAGTGGACATTGGGCACACATTTAGGGCCGACCTATTGTCAATCAGTACTCTGGCGATGATCATATCCTCACACTTTACTATAATGTGCATGGGCAAAGTATGGTCTCTACCTTTTGGTGGTAATTCATCATCCGTAAAGGAAATTTGATTGGTGGCAAACACTGTTGAGACCATGCCTTCAAAGGCGGATTCTGTAGTAGTTGTGGGAACACATGTTTCCTTTAAGACCCTTCAAGAGAGCATTGCAATGGACCTTAGAGGATAGCAATAATGCCAAGATGGAGATTTGAGCCGGCGACTTGTTTAATTGCTGAATCACACTATACTCTGAGTTTTTGATAACTTTCAAGAACTCTTCAGCTTCTTTAGTGGTGACCCTGCTCCTGACAGGTTTAGCAGTACCTTTACCAATCTCTTGCCTTCTCTTTTCTAGCTCCTTAAGAGTGTAGCAACGACTGCTCCTAGTGAGCCCAGTTAGGCCTGAAGAGATATTGGAGCAGACCTCATTTTTTTCGGTTTGAGTGGAGATCAAGGACACATCATATTTCCAAGGGACACGATGGCTATCCTCATAAGGGAACGGCTTCGGCATGCGAATGATAAAACCTATTGGGTTTGCAAATTGGGCGCTATAGAGAACATCTTCGGATTAATGACCACCGGACTTGGCTGAATAGTTGCAAGGGCCTTCGAGTTGAATACCTCAGAGATTCCTAAAGCAAACTTTAGCAAAACGAGAGGATCGAAATCTCAGATAGCGGGAACGATGGCAGTTCCCTCATGAACTGAGGGTGAAGATGACCCTGTGACTGTAGGCAATGCAAGAACTAGAAGAGGGAACTGCTCGATGGCTGGCGGGGCTTGGCCCTTCCTTGAATCTGACGACCTTGGATCCACAGGCGATTCTATGATCTCCTCAATGACTATGGAAGAGGATGGTGTCAGAGCAACTTGGCCAAGGCGTTTCAGTAAATACTCATCCCAATCCTTTCTTGACCCATTTGATATAGCATTGCAGTAGGCTTCTGACTAGGCGGTTGGAGGACAAAAGCTGGCTGCCATACAGTTACCTTTTCGCACAATTTCCCTTTTAATCCAGATGATACTGTGTTCTGCTAGACTCTATACTTGTGCTCGAAGTGCTTCACAATCAAACAGGGCATGGCTATCTTTACTGTCACAGAAAGAGTAGATTCCCCAATCAAATCCGGGGGTTCCTATTACTTTAAGATCAAGGTGGCTCTCCTAGGCCAAGGCTCGAAGCATAGCCTTCCATGGGAATGACAATGAGGAGAAATTCAGAACTCTTTCTTCCACTGTGATGATGGTATTCACATTCCCTTCTTGATGGGGAGGCAAAGGGTTGGTGATGATGTTTGGAGCCGCTATGTTATCAAATTGTATCAACTTGTTGTCTATCAGGTCCTGAACATGGTCTCTCAACTAGTGACATTCCTCAAAGGTATGCCCCCCGGCCCCAAAATGGTGTTCGCACTTCTTGGACGGATCAAATCCTGGTGGAAGAGGACCTTTTCTGGGCCTCTGAAATAGTGGGGTCACTAACTTCCTTTCTAGTAGGTAAGCATAGAGATCTGCCATGGGCATGGGTAATAGAGTGTACTTTCGGTTTTCCTTCCCAAAGGGATGAGGTGAGTCCAGCCTCCCTTTCTGATTAAAGGCTCTGTTAGGTGCTTGAGTAGACTGATTCTGTTGCTGATAAGGTCTAGTAGCTGGGGTAGCATAAGCGGGAGCGACACCCCTAGGTCTTTCTGGCGCGTTGTCGACCATATGAACATTGGTTTCCTTGGTTTTGCGGCCGGTCATTCTCTTGACTTGTTGTTTAATCATGGAACTTAGAGATTCAACATCCATGATCTTTTTACTCCTAATACCCTCGTCAATTTGCTCTCTAATAGGGATGAGGCTCGCGAAATGAGTGACTTGAGTGCTGATTATCTTCTTATAGTAAGGAGGCTTGAGGTTGTCAATGAGCCATTTGATCATCTCATTTTCCATCATGGGGGGTTGCATTTGTGTGGCTAGCTCACCCCATCTCTGGGCATACTCACGGAAGGATTCCCCACTCTTCTTTTTTATCCTTTAAAGAACGGTGTGATCAGGGGCTATCTCGGTGTTGAACTGGTAACACTCTAAGAAAGAGTTGGCCATTTCCCTCTAGCTAGAGGTCTTTTCCAATCTTGCAAACCATGTGGCCACGGGGCCAGTTAAGCTATTAGGGAAAATCTGGTAGAGCAGAGGGTGATTATCCCCATAGGGAGCCATCTTCCTATAGAGCATGAGCAAGTGGGCGTAAGGATCTCCTATACCATCGTACTAGACAAACTTTGGTGCCTTGAACTTGGGAGGTATAATGACTTGAGGGAAGTTGGTTAGACTGTCTAGATCAACGCTTCCATGGACACTGGAGCCCTCTATGATACGAAGCTTTTCGGCTAGAGTTTCCACTTGGCTCTTGACTTGGCCGATCCTTGATTCAGGGTTTTTATCCATAGAAGGATCTGTTTCCTGGTCGTTGCCCTAGGGTGGTACATGGTGACCCTACTCTTGTATTGGCGAAGGTTGATTTTCATTCTCGGTTTGGGGACCTCCTTGATTGTGATTGAAAGAGTTTTGTCCTCCTCCTACAACTAGCTATTACAGCATGCGCATCAGTTCTGAAATTTGCTCTTTCATCTGAGCGAACTTGGTAGGATCCACTTCGGGAGTTAAAGGTCCACTGGTAGACATCTCTCTTGCACGGGACCTAGTGATGATGGGATCACAATGTGGTGGTAGCTTAGACTATTTCTTTTTAGCAATCTTTTGATCTTGAGAGAGTGGGAAATGAAAGAAACAGGGTGCATTTGACAATGTGAAAACACAACACCAAAATCAAGTTAGTTTATGTTCCTGCTATTTAACATGCACCTACCTTTTTCAGAAAAATTTGGCTTTGCACCCTTGATTGGGTATTTATCATGGTGAGTTTCTATTATGATGCAAGATTGATGCACAAGATTGGAAAGTAACCGAAACTTTCATGATATGCGCAATAATGCGGGATGGACTCATCCTTTAATTACATGCCTGTACAAGACTTACTTGTACAATACTGGGTTTATTGGCTCCAATAATGGGCCTTTTACAATACAAGAAATGCGATTGCGAGGAAAGGCTCGGCTACTAATAATGTGGACTTCTCGAGGAAGCTTTTGGACCTTGGATCTCTTGGTAATTCAGACAGCATGGATCTCTTGGACCTTTGGATCTCTTGAGGGAGCCCTTGGATTCTTGACGTCTAAGACCTTTGGCAATTTAGACATCTTGGCAATTCGGATCTCTTGGCAATTTGGACAGTCACGGCAATAGCTCCCGCGCGCGTGAGGCCCCGTTGGAGGGCCCTTCTCGATATGATAGTTTCATGCGGAGCTCTAGATGCTCTTTCTTTCGGTGGAGGAAGGTAGGTCTACTTTTGGCCTTATGCTAGGAATCTGGGTCAAATTTTAAGGGATTACAAAAGGTAAGTAGAGCCGCCACCAATCATTGGGTTTTTCTAAGGTGTGATTAATCACTTGTTTCTAGTTGATTTTATTATCAATCCTAGGCTAAGAAAAAGGGCATTTTTCCTAATCTAATGTGGATGGCAAAAAATCTTGATTCTTAGGTCCAGAAGTTTGGTTACGTGTGGGGAAGGTGTTAAGCACCCCACAAAGCCTATCCAAGGACAGTCCTTTGCTTTGATAAAATCTTAATTTTCGGAGATTGCCAGTAAAAACATGATTTTGGCATTGGCTTTCAGGGCTTTGCGTGCATGGGGGATTTGAGGTTTGGCTTTTGAATGGGTGTGGTCCCAATCTATGATTTCCTAAGGCATTCGGCAGAGTTTCAGATTTCCACAGCGAAAATCCAATGACATGTCACCTTACTTTTGAAACAAAAATTAGGCATCGTTTTGCCTTAGGTGACATGGACTGTGACAATCACACAGAAAAGGGGGAGCAGGTATATATAGATATATACATTATGCACAATGCAAGCACACAGAGTGGGAAAGTAAATGCCTACATCCCTAGAGCATGGCCCAAAATATATATGCAAGAAAGTAAACAAGGGTCGCCATGCTCTAGAGATGAGGAGAAATGGTACAAAGCATGATATACCTAATACAAACCATCTAAGGGAGAAAGGGAGGAGGAATGAGGGGTTTTAAAAGAGTACATAACCAAAGGGAAAAGCTAAACCCTAAACCTATTGATTGTAGTCGCTTGGCTTACATCCACATGCTCGCATCCTCGCCCCTTTTGCTTGTACCTGGGAGACCGTGCCCTAGCTCCATGAGTTCTCGTTCCATGTGTGTACATGTAAAGGCAAAGAGAAGAAACCAACAGACAAGCCATGAAGGAATGTTGGGATTAATGCCTTTAAATCCTATTGTATGATGCTATGTATGATATTATGTATGACATGATGTATGACTTAATATTGTAATTAATAAAGTTGCTTTATTATTATCTAAAATAATGGTAACATGAATATGTAGACATTATCATATAGTCCACGAGATGCATAGTATGTGATTTATGTGAAAAGTCACAGAAGATATAAATCACAAGTTCTTTGTAAACTTAGAATTTTAATTCGTAGTTGGTGATGAAATTAGGCATTTCATTTGCGGAGACTATAACATGTCAACTAAGATGATTTGTTTTGATCATGGAAGTGGTGACTTTTAGTTGATATGTTGATATGTTTTAAGAGTTAAGACATATTGAACTGGATTGCTGTGAGATTTATTATTCTCCTAATCACTGTTAATTGAATAATAAATCTCATGACTTATATTTACATGAATTCTTAATCCCGAGAGAATAATGGACTTGATCATGAAGTGTAGGTCATTTTGATATATCAGGAGTGAGATCTAAAGTAACGGTCAAAACCTCAGTATGTTGGGCAATCACATTTAGTGTTGATGGAACATATATTCTCAAGATGGAATTCATAATCTCTTAACGGAGATACAAAATATTCCCTTAAGATAAGTTTAATTGGTTTATTATTCAGAATGTTAGGCCTAAATACTTTAGTAAATAGTTACTAAAGTATATATCTATGAAATTGGATTTCATAAATATATGATGAATAACTTAAAGGATTAAACCAGGTACTCAAGGATTAAGATATAGTAATTTACAAAGTGGTAGTCTACTTTCATAACTTTGTATTACTACGAATATTTTATGAAGGAGTTGCATGTACAATAAAGTCCTGGGATATAATTTATTAATAAAGCCTAGAATGCAATTATATTTATATAGTGGTATTAAATATAATTAATGGTAACTTTGGACTTGTCAAGAGTTGACAGAAAAGTCCAAGGCCCATTGGAGTTAGTGTCTTATTTGTTCCCTTTTGGTTCACTCCAAGCCACATACTAGAGCTCAATTGGAAAAGGCCCAAAAGGTTAGCCCAATTAGGTAATCAGTTATTAGGAGAGAAACATACAAAATTTAATAATGCACAACAAGTTTACGAAATTGTATGTATGTGAGTGTTGGACACTCTCTCATTCTCTTTAGAACAAACACATATAACTGATTGAGAGACCACACATCTTGGGCGTTAATGGAATTGGAGTGAAGATTGAAAGTGTTCTTAAGAACTTTTGATCTTTGATTTTGAAATTCACTGCACAAAGGTACACTCTCTTGTTCTTTATTCTAAAACTTACATAGTGCATGTTATCAATTGTGAATGAAGTAGATCCGTTAATTTTCCGCTGCGTACATGCATATTTCCAACAAGGAAAAGATGCAAAGAGCACAATAAAGAGGCATAAAGCAGATAAAAATGATAGACATGGCAAGCATAGCAAGTGGTAGGAGATAGGGCAAGCAAGATGCACAAATGAACGAGAAAGCAAACAAAATGTGGTGTCTACGAGGGACAAATGTAGGTTTGGATCGGGTGTCCATAGCTTCATTATGTTGAAGCATAGATGACACATTAACAAGCAAGACTCATGTATGGACATGTAAGCAAGCATGTAAAGATGCATATAAAGCCAAAGGGTGGCACAAACAAGCATGGAAAGCATATCATCGCGCAGAGCGGAAAAGGGGAAAGGTATGCATGGAGCAACCGGCATCCAGAGACGCCTCCCAAACGGTTACATCTGAACAAGGCCTCATGGGTGTCTAGTGTAACCAAACAAGATTAAGCCCATGGAGGGCGTCAAGCATGGCAAAACCTAGAACTAGAGAGGCTAACACAGGCATAATGCATAGAAGCAAGCAAGCATAGGCATGCAAAATGGGATGATCTAAGCCCTTTGATATGGGCCGAGGTGTATGGACGATGACAAAGACCATAGGGTCTAGATTAAGTCCTAACCAATAGGCCAAAACACAAGAAAGAAGGATAAAGCGACAAAAGGGCTACAATAGCACATGCCATGACAAACATAGCCTAGGTCTAGGCACACAAACGTGGCACAGACCTCATGAGCACATTAAAGATAGTATAAAGCAAGTGGAGCATAGATCCAAGCACATAAGCATGTGAAAACATAGATTTAAACATTTAAGCATGTGAAAACCTAGATCCAAGCACGCAAGCATGTGAAAACATAGATCTAGACATACAAAGCATGGCAACGCGTGTATGAAAATGTGAAAGCTTAGCACATAGATATGGAAGGACATGAATCCAAGCATATAAGCATGTACAGATGCGAATCTAAGCATAAAACATGGCGAAAAGTGCATAAACATTTAGATCTGTGCAAAGCATAACCATAGACACGATATAAAGCATGTGAACACATAACCCTAACGTCAATGCAAAGCAAAGAGAGGAACAAAATAAAGGAAACATGACATAAAACCCTAAGCATGTAGATCTAAACATACAAGCATGAAAGGATGCAGATCTAAGCATGAAACATGGCAAAAAGCACATAAACACATAGATTTAAGCAAAGGATGCACGTAAAGCAAGAAGCATGCTAAAGAAAGTACGAAATCATGTTATTCAACCAAAACCAACAAGATAAATGCTAGAAAGAGATTCAGAAGGTTAGGGGTGTGGATTATAACCAAAAAAGCTACATCCACATCCCTAAACCTCAAAGCCAAAGTGTAGAACCAAGGAAAAGAAGATTGGGTACAAAAGCAATACCTTGTATTCTTGGTAAAGAGAGAAGAATTAAGAGACTTTGATGTGTTTTTTGGAGTGTTTTAGGGGGTTTATTTTTGGTCTATGGAAGAGAGAAAAAACATGTAGAGAGGCTAGGCAGAAGGAAAATTTTAGAAAAAAGTGTGTCCCTTGGTTTGATGGGTGCATGTGGCTATTTATAGCCCTATGCGCGCTTTTTGAGGCGACAGCCCTTGGAGATCATTCCTAGGGTGCCAGGATCCATTCATTTTGGAGCCCTTTTGAAAATGAATAGATCCCAGCACCCTTGGAATGATCTTGACTTCCTGATTTTGAAAATGTATGGATCTTGAAAATCCAACGGTCGGATCGAAAGTTATGGATCTCAGAAGTTTGCGTTGCGTAGATCGGTGCGTCATCTCGATTTTCATGATATCTCAGCCGTTCTAACTTTGATTTTGACTCATGAATAGTCTTTGGAATCAGAGTTGGATAATCTTCACAATGGCATTGGTTTCAACTCGTTCTGATTGCAGGATCAAAATTAGGGTTTTTGGGCCCACCCTAGATCGTCTTCGGGTCAAACTTGGTCAAAGTTGTTAAAAATCTCCGAGAAGCTTGGGTTTGGTGTAAAGCTATGAAAAATGTTGTTTTGTGAAAGTTTGGACCTCGTTTGACCTTCGGTTAAACCTAGAGCTGATCAGAGGCATTTTGGTCATTTTAGCTGAAAAAGGCACCTCGGGTGCTCTGATGCTCGAACAGATTGTGCCATGTCGTTCTAGATGTTATCATGGCCTCGTAGAGATAATATAATATTTTTGGATTTTTGTGAGTCTAGCACGCAAATCGAGAGCGAACAAAATACAGTATCAACAAGAATGGTAAAAAATCAAGCTTAGCGGCTTTTGCTTTAAGGTATTCATTTCGAGCTTTTCTTTTATTTTCTACTTTCAATTTTTTTTTTGTTTTATTTCTTTACTTGATTTATGTTTTAGTATGTTTGCTTAGTCTAGGTTTGTGTGTTTGTATGTCTTAAAAGCATGTTAGGTTGCTTGTCTTTCATATGTTAGAATTAGGGTTTATCTAGTGTTTTGTTTTTTTAATGCCATGCCATTCATTCACTTGTTTGTGCATAATGCCATAGGTGCTGAGTTGTTGCAAGGTAAGCAAGGTAAGTTATGCATTAGCATGAACATGCATTTTTTGTGTGGTTTGATGCTTGATTCCATGCTTAAGAGTTTGGAATACATGTTATGACCTATGTTTGATTACCATGCCCTTTTGCTGCCTTGTTTGGGATATTATGCCATAATGAGACGCTACGCTAAACGTATGTTAGGATGTGATGTGATGAAGCATGATTAAATGTATGTTAAGGTATACCATGATTAGATGTATGGTTAGGGATGATTGATGCCATGTTGTGTGTTTAGATGCATGCTAGTGTGCATGTGAGTATAGATACAATGTTGAGTATGCTTTTAATAGGGTTAAGACATAAAACACAATGAAGAGAAACCAACCTTAGGGTTAGGTGGTTTTTGGTGCTGAACACCTTCCCAAGACCGTACCTTAAATCCGAACTTATATCTCGAGAGGACGCTATATATATGATTCCTAGACCATTACAAAAACTATGTGGTGACTCCTCGTTGTGTCCACACCATCTTGAGCATCTTTTGGCAATTTATGAACATGTATCAGGCCAACAGCTCAATAAAGACAAGACCGCCCTTTTCTTTAGCAGGAACACTTCATAGGGTACATAGGAAGAAATCAAAAATTGCTTTGGAGTAAAGGTGATTTGACAGCATGAAACTTATCTGGGCTTACCGTCACTAGCGGGCAGATCAAAGCAAAACACCTTCAGGACTTTGAAGGAAAAGCTTGATAACAAACTCTTTGGGTGGAAGGAAAGTTGTTGTCCCAATCGAGTAAAGAAGTTCTTATCAAGGCAGTCACACAAGTTATACCAACATACATTATGAGTGTCTTTAAACTTCCTAATTCTCTCTGCGATGACTTGACTGGAATGATTTGAAGTTTTTGGTAGGGCTAGAAGGATGGTAGAAATAAAATGGCATGGCTTAGTTGAGAAAACATGTGTGCTTCTAAGGAGATGGGTGGGCTAGGCTTTCGAGATTTGAAAGCTTTCAACTTAGCTTTTCTAGCTAAGTAGGGATGGCGTCTACAAATGAACTCACACTCCTCGGTTCACTGAATACTTAAGGCCCGTTATTTCCCAAATACATATTTTTTGCATGTAGAGTTGGGTTCAAGGCCATCGCATGCATGGCAAAGCATCTTATCTACTCAACCGGATATGAAATTGGGCTACCGTTGGTAGGTAGGAGATGACAAATCCATTGGCATATGGACGGACCGTTGGTTGCCAAGACCTTCAACCTTTCGTGTTGTCACCTCCAGTTCTACTCTCGGCAAGCACCAAGGTTAGCTCCCTCATAGACTCGGACTGTGGTGATTGGAATATAACTCTGATAAATCATATTTTCTTACCCGATGATGTCGCTTCCATCCTCAGCATCCCCCTCAGCTGTCAGAAACTGAGAGTTAGACTAATCTAGGCCTACACTCCCAAAGTGAATTTAATCGTAAATAGTGCTTACAAGGTAGCTATATTTATGACCCAAAGTAACTCCACGGCAGAAACGTCCCACGGAGAACAACAAACCAGCTTCTGGCGGAGAGTTTGGAACCTCCACATTCCAAACAAAATTAAGATTTTTACCTGGAAAGCTTGCCAAAATATCCTCCCTACGAAAGCTAACCTCTGCCATTGCCATGTCCTTGATACACCAATTTGTGAAGCCTGTGATCTTGCTTCGAAGACTGTTGGGCATCTGTTTTAGGACTGCACTTTAGCTAAAGAAGTTTGGAACCTCTCTAATATACCTTTTGATAGAAACGAGCTCAAATACAGGGATTTCAAAGATTTTCTACGGCACTTGATCTTCATACAGCACATGGGTACTGAGCTTATTGAGCTTTCTATCACCACGGCATGGGGTATTTGGTTCAACCGAAACAAATCAAGACTAGGGTTGCCCACCAATCTTCCCATGAGATCCTGAACAAAGCCCGTTTTCTGCTTATGGATTACCAACATGCTCATCTTCGGCCCACACAGTTCAAGGACACCACAGACAATAGATGGGTTCCAGCTGCGTTCCCATGGTATTAGGTGAACATGGATGCTACTGTCCTTTCCGACCTCGGCATGACTGGCATTGGTGTGTTCATTCATGATCATGAAGGCTCCGTAATTGCTGCCATGAGCAAACGCCTTCCTCTCCCTCTAGGCCATTTGGAAGCTGAAGCCAAGGCAATGGATGAGACATCTCTATTTGCATGGGAAGTCGGAATCAGAGATATCATCCTTGAAATGGACTCAAGCACTATTTGTCATGCTCTTGAAAACCCCACTGCTGCACCGATCTCCATCTCTAATATAATCTTTAGGACTTGCTTTAGACCATATGATTTTTGCACTTTTGAATCCTCACATGTGAGGAGACAAGCTAATAAGCCAGCACATACTTTGATAGCTTATGCTAAAGATATTGAAGGGCTGTTTGGATTTTAAAAAATGTTCACTCATCACTTATCACTCAAATATCATCACTCATCACTTATCACTCTATAACTCATCACTTGTCACTGAAAATATTATAACTTCCTAAGGTGGCATGTTTGGCACTTGTTTCCAATTTTGATAACTCAAAAAATTTTACTTTTGTGGGACCCACGGATTGACTTAGTGCAGCTTTTAATTCTTATTTTTTTTTCCTTCAACCCCCATTACCCAAACTCACCGAACCTAGAGCTTCTTATTATTTATTTATTTATTTATTTATTTTTCCTTCGACCTCCAATACCCAAACTCACCGAACCCAAATTTCTCTCAAGCATTGTTCATCACCTCCCTCTTCATGCATTCACTGAACCATGCACCCAACTAAAAAAAACCATCACCGTGCAAACCACAAAACATCAAACCAATCCAACGAAGCAGATCCGACCATTCACACCACCAACACCTTCAACACCACAACAAATTACATTATAAAGCTTAGAAAGAACTAAAAGAGGGAAAACAGAGAAGAGAAAAGATCGTGAGAAGTGAAGAAAAAAAGAAAGAAAAAGAAGAAAAGAAGAAGAAAAGAACCCAAGCCCAGAAACCCAGTGTGAAAAGGAAAGAAAAAGAAGAAAAAAAAAAAAGAAAAAAAAAAGAGAGAGAGAAGAGAACCCAAGCCTAGAAACCCAGTGTGAAAAGGAAAGAAAAAGAAGAAAAAAAAAAGAAAAAAGAAAAAAAAATGTAACCAAACCCAGAAACCCAATCTGAAAAGGAAAGAAAAGAAGGAAAAAAAGAAAAAAAAAAAAGACAAAAAAAGAGAACCCAAGCCCAGAAACCTAGTGAAAAGGAATGGAAAAAGAAAAAAAGAAAAAAGAAAAAAAATGCAACCAAACCCAAAAACCAACGTGAAAAGGAAAGAAAAGAAAAAGAAGAAGAAGAAGAGAATAGAGAAAGGTGATCTAGACCCAGCGTGAAAGACAAAAAAGAAAAAAGAAAAAGAAGAAGACAACTGTGTTGGAGAGAGCAAAAGGTCTGACTATGGGTCCCTTAATGTGTGTATATTTACAAAAATGTCATCATAACTCTGTTTTCATAACTTGAAAATACCTAAAATGTGTTTTCAGTTTCCATAACTCATCACTCAAAAATCAAAGAATTGAGTGATGGAAACAAAACTTGAAAACAAATCCAAACAAGCTTCTCTCTGTGGGTCCCACCATTTTTAAGTGATGAGTGATGAAAATACCAAAAACCAAACAACCCCTGACTCTTTTGTAACTTGGATTAAGGGCTGTCAACTGTTCATTGAATTGCTTGTGATTCAAGATGCTTTGTTATTTTCTTCAATTTCATGAAAACTCACGTATTTCTTATCAACCAAAAAAAGAAAAAAAAAAAAAAAAAAAAAATTCACGGCCTCTTCAGTTCACCATACATGTCCATTAGATATTGGTTGCTTAGGACAACGACTACAAATCTCCTATACTGTTTTTTTATGTTTCAATTTATACTTTACCAATTATAACTTACTATGTATTTTTATTATTTTTATAAAAAATAACTAAAATTTAAAATAAAAATTAGACACATGGTATATCACAATTAGTAGAATATAAAGTGGAATATAAAAAGTGGTACAAAATATATTTGTATTAAGTAAAAGGCCTATTGTTGTCATGCCTTGTTATGAATGTCACGACTAGATGTCTTCTCTTACCATTTTTTGTTTATTTAAAAAGAAAAAGAAAAAGAAAAAGAAAATATTGTTGGTTCTTAAAGTTTAACTCATGAACAATTTAATCACTAAAGTTTAAGTTGATTGCTTTCAGTCTTTAGCAAAATTAAAATGATTACTTTAATCCCTAATGTGGTCGTCTATCAAATTGATTTTTCTTCTTCATGCATATCTAATAAGGTGTCAATAGATAATGTCTTCTAGTAATTAGGTAGTGTGTCAATAGATAATGACTTCTAGTTAGGGACAGTGACGGACCTATAAATTTGTTTGTGGGGGTGGGGGACGACCAACCTTAGGACAAATGAAATTGCATGAACTCAAATCACAAATATATATCACACACACACACGATCATTTGAAATTATGTATTCATTTTTTTTTTTTTGGGAGATAACTAAACTAAAATTGCCGAAAATTTCTTAATTGATTTATTTTAAAGTTTTTTAGCATCATAAATTTGTTTAGATATTATATATAAATATGAAAAAGTTATATATTATTGAATAATTGAATATTTAATCATATAAATAATCAAGTTAAATTAAGCATTAATATGGTATATGTAATATATTTTTAGCTTATTCACATATCATATCATATCATATCATATTATATATAATAAAAGTTAGGTTTAGACGCTGTGGTTGTGCCACGTGGCTTCACTAAATTGCATAAATTTTATTAAAATTTTGATTTTTAAAAAACTAAAAAGGAATAGTATACTACTAGGAGTATTTTTTACTTCAAGAAGTTTAGAGTATTTGATTTTTACTTGGACTCCTTTTCTAGGTGGAGTATGTATATATATATACACTGTTAGTTGGTGTAGTTTTTCATTCTCCAACTTATTGTATAGTTTTTATTTATTTATTTAGGCTTCCATTTTTCTACCTCCAATCATGTAGGGATGAATTTTTTACTCTAATTTTTTATTATAATCAATTAAATACGTTTTATGTATTTGTTGCCTTTTGTTTAAACTAATTTCCTTATGTTTTTCTTTTTTTGAGGGGGGTAATTTCCTTATGTTTGATCTAATTCATATGTTAATGGTTTGATCCAATTTAATTATTTTGTTTTCCAATATATATGTAAGTTGTCGTAGTAAATTCCAATCATAGACTATTAAATTTACATACAATTTTGCAATCTATATGGTACTTTATTTTTTTAACTCTATTTAATTTTCTTCTTGATTATTTTTTTCAGGTTTGTCAAAAAAAGATTTCAAGCATCCTAAGAAAGGTTTGTAATCTAGATGTAGAACTTTGCAAATTTTTTTTTTAAAAAATTAGAACAAAGGTTTTATTCCTCAAATAGTTTTATCTTTAAAAAGTGACCAATTTTATGTTACTTTGTCTAAAGATTTTAATCATTAATATTATTGTTAACAATACTGCAAATCACTTATATTGTAGATTCATTAGATATAAAATTCATACGCGAATAGTTTGATACATGTAACTACAAATGATATTATAGCACAATTGTTATGTTAGAAGATAATTTTGTATTAAAATGCTATCATTTTATATTTGATGGTTGTTATACCAATGCAATTTATTCCTTTCGTAATAATAATTACTTACTTGGTTATAATAATTATATATATTCTACAAGTTTTAACATAAAACTGTGCAACGCACAGACATTACATATCATATACTATATGATGGAAATTTAGACCCCTTAAAACACAATCAGATTGCGTAGCCTAGATTAATTAGCCAAGTTGTTACTTAGTCAAATTAACAATTCTAAGTTAAAACAATCAAATAATCATATCATGCATGTAAAACATATAAAGCAGCGGAATAATAAAAGAACACAAGATATGATCACCCAGGAAACCACACGGAAAAACCTGGGGAGGATTTTACCCACCGATCCTCAAGGTAAATACGGAATCCACTAAGAAAGAATTGAAGTTCTTACAAAAGGACTTACAAGCTCCCCGCTTGACTTCCTAATGCTACCCACCAGTAAAACTTCCTGACACGACCATGCGCAGGCTCCGAGTCCACGGACTACTTCTTTCTTTGTCTTCCTTCAATCAGCTACAAGCTCCCCGCTTGTTTATCTTTAAGCTTCAATGGCAGCAACCAAGTTGATCATCAAGATGTAGAAGAATCTCAATCTTGAAAACCCTAAGCTTTGTGTAAAGGAAAGCTCTTCTAAATCTCACAAGAGATTTACACAAAACCGCAATGTATGAGCAACAATACAACTTGTGCAACTCCAAAAACGTGGCTAGGGTTTTGCCTTATATACCTAGGGCAAAAACAGAAAACCCTAAACGTTTTAAAAGAGTTTGGGCTGAGTTGGAAATTCTGCAGAAAAAACAACCTGTGCGATTTTCGATCGATCGAGCTTATCCTTCGATCGATTGAGCTAGGCCGAAAGTCCCAAGTACTTCTGCAGCCACTCGATTCCAACTTTACAATATTAAACCAACTTTGAGCAAGCTTAAACAAGAATAAATACATTGTTTTGATCATGGTTTGCCAACATTACAAATTAGGTTCTAAATACATAAAATCCTAAGACCTTAGAACCTAACAAACTCCCCCTTTGGCAATCCGTGACAAAACATAAATTAAAAGCTCAAAGTTTACAATTGAAAAGCTCTTTACATAAATAATGCTCATAAACTCAAATTCAACCCTAACTACTATCCATCGGTTGCAAGTGTAGACAGCAGCTTTGTTGAATCAACCTGTATATTCCTGAAATACTCAACAAACACATAAACGCATGTGTGGCAGAAAATAGTATATAAACAGGTATAATATTCTTGTAAGATTCACACAACACACAATAAAGATATATATCAATGAAGCAACTCATAAATATAAATCAATAAGCAGTGAATCATAAGACAACAAGAATCAAAAGAAAACATGTATATCAATATATCAATGTTACTCCCCCTAACATGAATATCCCCAAAAATGATATACAAAGTGAAGCACCTAGATACAATCTAATAAACTCCACAAAAAAAATATCCCATGTAAAAATATCTCCCCCTAACTACAAAAACTCCTCAAAAAGTCAAAACTCCTCTACAGTCAGTATATCCACTCCCCTTTTTTGTGACGGAATGCCAAAGGGCAATCAAGAGTCGCCATCAAAAGGTGGTGGTGAAGGTGAATGAAGTCGCGCCAAATCTGCCTGCAAAGCTCGAATCTCATCGAACAAATCCATCAAAATCTGACCGTGAGCCGCCTGAACGGTCATGATAGTCTCCAAAGTACGACGAACATCGAAGTCAGCCGAAGGAGGTGGAGGAACAGCAGCAGTAGCAGCATCAGCATCATCACCAACTGGATCAGGAATATCCTCACCAGCAGGACCTGTAGAAGATGAAGGAGGAGGAGGAGCGCTAGAAGAAGGCTCAGACCTAAGGTGTTTAGAACCAGCTCGAAGATGAGCAGCCCTCTGTCTAAGAAAAGACGCACCTATAGGACCTATAACATGAACAGGCTCAGAAGCAGGGAAATCCTCTAAACCTAGATAAAGTAAAATCCTATGAATGAAAATAGGATGGACAAGGGCATGTGCAGTAGATGAACTCCTATAAACTTCGTTCAAAGAACGAAGAAAAAGATGGGGAAAACTAATAGGAGCATCAGTGACAAGAGCGTATAAGAAGACACACCTCTCAAGAGGAATGGTGTGCAGATGAGAAATAGGTCAGAGTGAGTGACAGGCTATCCTAAAGAAGAGATAGGTAGTCTCAGGAAGCTCAGCGGTGGTGATCGTAGGATCAGAACCCCACTGGATAGATGATCCAGTGATGTAAGACATGACATCACTCAACTCGGGTGACTCATCATAGGGATAGACAGGATCCCTAACCAAAGGTACCCCTAGAGCATTAGCCACTACCTGAGTAGTAATGGAGTACTCTACGCCTCGTATCCAACTCCTAACAAGAGTGTTGGAATCATAGACGTGGATAGAGATGTTCGAGTAGAACTCTCTAATCAAGGTAGCCGGAGGTGGAGGGTCAGACACAGCTAACAAGGGCAACCAACCTCTACGCTCAAAATTTGCCCTAATGGCAGAATCTAGCTCATCTAGAATGACAGATCGCTCAGCCCAAATCTTCCTCTGAAGATTGAGCTTCTCATAGGTCTCTTGGTTTTTCTCGCTCGGAAACCTCTCACGGTCAAAGGAAGGGGGGGAAGGAGAACGAGAGGGAATGGTCCTACGAGCTCTAGTCTTCCTAGACATGGTGCTAAGGAAAGGACAAGGACACAAGGACAAAACCAAAAGAACAAAAACAAAGAAAAACCAAGGGCGTACTGCAAGTTAGCACAAAAACAATAGAATGAAAAATCTATATGATGCATGAACAATATCAATGCCATGATGCATGTACTAATGCAGTAAACACTAGTCAAATTAAGTTCAATTACACAAAATTGGCTTGAATCATAGAGTTTTTTTAACAAAAACCCTAAAAATTTGAAAACCACTTGATAAATTTTGCAACAAATTGATGAATCAATCATTACACACCATTGAAAACAGTTTATAATAACCAATTGCATCAATTACACAAGCCAATTTCATCAATTAACCACAATTTCACAAAAAGCCCCAATTCGGATCAAATATAAACCCTAGAAATTTCAATTTTTCACAAAACTCAAAATTGATCAAATTAAACTATTAAGAACATGTTTATAGAGTGTCCCCAACAAAACCCATTGATCAATTCCACATGATTAGGTCCGAATCATCAAAAATCCCAAAAAGAAAAGTTTCGAAAATTACCCTCTAAAATGCATGAAATCATGAAAATAAAATGAAAAGGAAGGGCAAAATAGACATACCGGCTTGAGGAAAGGGATTCTTTGCAAAAAATCCGGAAGAAAACGACAAAAATTGGATCTTTTTAGTCTATGCCTTGTCGGAGAGAGAAAAGGAAGTTTGAAAAAGGTTTGAATAATGTTGAAAAGTTAGATTTCTTCCTTTTTTAAAAAAGTTTCTCCACGATCTTTGATCGATCGAAAATTACATTCGATCGATTGAATGTGACAGACATTTTAGCACATTCTGAGACACTTTTTCGATCGATCGAAAAACACACTAGATTGATCGAAATAGGCAGAATCACACTAAATTTTGGGAAAAAACACAGTTTTGAAAATTGCAAACCCAATTTTGAAACAACTCCTCAAAGCATTTGAACAATGAATACAAAATGCATGAGTATGAAATGGAATGCTTTTTCAAAAAACCAAAATTTTAAACCCAATTTTCTCAAACACAAGTTTCAATCATCTTCCCATTTAATTTTCTCAAGCAACAAATATGTTGTGCACCAATCTCAAGATATTTTTAAACTTGGTTGGTCAGACCAAAGACACACACACTAACATGTACAGTGTTTAACAAAGAGTAACTTGTGTAGTGTGTGAAACTAGCAAAAAAACTTGAGATACATGTGAGGTGATATGTGAATGATAATCAAACACAAAGTCTACACAATTCATCACACAGAATTTAAAAGAGACTATCACCTAGAGAGTTACATCCTATAACTCCCACATCTCCTAGATCAAAAGCTTGCAATCATGTAAGTTTCTTTCATTTTTGCCTCTTATTTATGTGAAATGGCATTCAGCCTAATAGTACATACCGGTTTGAATTAAGTGAATTGGCATCAAGCCTAATAGTACACACCAGTTTTAATTTTAAATGAGGCTACACCTTATGTTCTTTTTGTGCATGTGCTACACTTTCTCGAGCATAAAATCTTATGATATGCACTAAGGTGTTCATGATTGGCTAGTGAACAGTGGTGAGATGGTTATTTATGCCTTTCTCAAAAGGATCAAGTCCGACAGTCAAAGAACATGTGACTTCATGATTAAGACAAAGTGATTAAAAACCACACACATCTTTCCCACACAACATGCACTACAAAGTTCTAACTAGTAAAGTGCAATAAATAAGCTCATCCAAGTTAAACAAGGTACACAAGACATGACATGTGTAAAAAGATTGACCAACCTTGTTTTCAGAAATCAAGAAAAATAGTGTCAAACATAATTTTTGCTTTCTCCTTTTTTATTTTTTTATTTTTTTTATTTTTTTATTTTTATTGAAAGAGAAAACAAATAAATCCTAGAATGAAATGCATGAATGTAATGCAATGCAAGTCCTAGAACAAAAAGACACAAAAAAAAGAACAATGGTCACAAATGATAGAGCAATGAAGCACAAGGACCAAGAGAGTCAAAACAACTAGGGACAACAAAGCACACCAATCACTTGACGAAGTGTCTCAAACTTACTTCCATCAAGCGGTTTGGTAAAGATGTCAGCGTTTTGACGATCAGTAGGGATATATTCAAGAGCAACTATTTTCTTTTCAACCAAATCCCTAATGAAATGATACCTAAGCTCAATGTGCTTGGTCTTGGAATGCTGAACCGGATTCTTAGATATATCTATAGCACTAGAGTTATCGCAATAGACAGCCATGGTATCTTGAGGAATCCCATAATCACCCAAAAGTTTCTTCATCCAAAGGAGCTGAGAACAACAACTCCCGGCAGCAATATATTCTGCCTCAGCAGTGGATAGAGAAACAGAATTTTGCTTCTTACTCATCCAAGCCACAAGATTGGCTCCTACATAAAAACACCCTCCAGTGGTGCTTTTTCTGTCATCAGCATTCCCAGCCCAATCAGCATCAGAAAAACCAGCAAGAGACAAATTTGACTCCTTGCTATAGAATAAACCATAATCACAGGTACCACTCACATATTTTATAATCCTCTTAACAGCATTTAAATGAGAAACCTTAGGATTAGACTGGAATCTAGAGCAAACACCAACACTAAAAGATATATCAGGACGACTAGCAGTCAGATACAAAAGACAGCCTATCATGCTTCTATATAAAGTAACATCAACAGACTCACCTGATGGATCAATTGTCAATTTTGCATTAGCTGCCATCGGTGTTCTAGCATGAGCAGCCTTGTCCAGTCCAAATCTTTTAACTAAATTTCTTGCATATTTAGCTTGATTGATGTAGATTCCTGCCTCTGTTTGCTTTACCTGCAATCCCAAAAAGTAAGTTAGTTCTCCAACCATGCTTATTTCAAACATTGCCTTCATTTCATCTGCAAAAGAATAAGCAAGAGAATCATTAGTAGCACCAAAAACAATGTCATCAACATAAATTTGAGCTACAACAAAACCAGTCTTATCCTTTCTTATGAAGAGTGTTGTATCTGCAGATCCCCTTTTGAATCCATGCTCAGTGAGATATGCAGTCAGTCTGTCATACCAAGCCCGAGGAGCTTGCTTCAACCCATAGAGAGCTCTCTTCAATTTGTAGACGTCATCCGGTCTGTGAGGATCTACAAAGCCCTTAGGTTGTTCAACATAAACTTCTTCTTGTATCATTCCATTCAAGAAAGCACTCTTGACATCCATCTGATAAAGCTTGAAGTTTAGGTGACTTGCTATGGCCAACAATATCCGGATGGATTCTAACCTTGCTACTGGTGCAAATGTCTCATCAAAGTCAATTCCCTCCACCTGTGTGTACCCTTGTGCAACAAGTCTTGATTTGTTTCTGATCACAGTACCATGTTCATCTGACTTGTTCTTAAAGATCCACTTAGTTCCAATCACATTTACATTCTTTGGTCTAGGAACTAGTTCCCACACATCATTCCGAACGAATTGATGAAGTTCTTCATGCATGGAATTTACCCAGTCAGCATCTTGAAGTGCTTCATCCACCTTCTTCGGTTCAAATTGGGACAGATAGCATGAGTGAGTGATCACATTCAATGCTTTTGATCTTAACCTCATGTTGTCATTCAGACTACCCAATATATTTGTGGAGGGATGGTTCAGTCTTACTCTAGAGGATGGACCTTTGACCAATGAAGTGGAAGTACCTTTATGTGCAGATGAGGGACTGAGTTGACTTTGTGCCTGTCGAGTGTCATGAACTGGAGTGGATGGTTCTGAACTTGAAGGTACTGAGACTGTATCATTTAACACCAACAGCTCTTCCTCACTATGTTTCACAACATCCTCAGTAAGAGGAGAGTCATTTACTTCTAATGACTTATCTTGAGCAGGAACTGTACTTTCTGAAGATGCTTCTAAACACACTTCATCATTTATCACAACATTTGAGGATTCCATGACTGTTTTGGTTCTCAGATTGTACACTCTATAGGCTCTGCTGGTGGAAGAGTATCCTAGAAAATATCATTTGTCGCTCTTTGCATCAAATTTTTCCAGGTTCTCTCTATCACGAAGGATGTAACAGTCACTACCAAATATCCTGAAATATTTGACAACAGGTTTCTTCCCTTTCCAGAGTTCATAGGGAGTCTTCTTGGAGTCAGGTCTAAAATACACCCGGTTGAGTGTATGGCAAGCAGTGTTGACTGCTTCTCCCCAGAAAGACTTTGGCAAATTTTTGTTGTGTAGCATGACTCGTGCCATCTCCTGAACAACCTTATTTTTCCTTTCCACAATCCTATTCTGTTGAGGAGTCTTGGGAGATGAGAACTCTTGGCGAGTGCCTTGCTCATTGCAGAAAGTAGCCAGCTTGGTATTTTCAAACTCTCTTCCATGATCACTTCTGATTCTGGCTATCACAGTATCTTTCTCAACCTGTAATTTCTTGCACAAATGTATCATCTTCTTAGGAGCTTCAGCTTTATCCTTCAAAAGTACAACCCAAGTATATCTAGTAAAGTCATCCACAACAACTAGAATATACTTCTTTCCACCCAGACTTTGAACTTTGGCAGGACCCATTAGATCAATGTGTAGTAACTCTAAAGGTCTTGAAGTTTGAACACTAGTCACAGATGGATGCTTGGATTTTACTTGTTTACCTATCTGACATGGTCCACAAATACACTTATCTATCTTCTCAAATCTAGGTAAACCGATAACTGCCTCACACTTGGAAATCTTTTCTAACTGCTTATGACTGGCATGGCCCAACCGTTGATGCCACAAATCAACTTGATCTATCTTTACACTAAAGCACTTGTTGTTTACACTTGGTGTTATCCCATAACAGTTGTCAGCTGTCCTTACACCAACACACATACAGTCACCTCCTCCATCAAGTATCTCACATTCATACTTGGTGAAAAGAACATTTAAACCATTGTCGCAAATCTGACTAATGCTGAGTAAATTGGCCTTCAATCCATCAACATACCAAACATCTTCAAACACTGGCAATCCTGGAATGTCCATAGTACCAATGCCTCTGATCACAGATTTACTTCCATCTCCAAAGGTGACTGTCCCAATCTTTCCTTCAAAAAGTGTTTTGAATAAATCTTTATTTCCTGTCATGTGCCTGGAACAACCACTATCCAAATACCAAAGACAAGAATCATGTGCCTTTAAGGAGGTTAAAGCAGTATAACAAACATAATTCTTATCACAAGTGATTATGCCAAGATACTTAAGGAAAGATTTAACTAAGACAACAAATGGCAAAGGCAATAAGTAGATAAATTGACTAACAAGCAAAAAGATTTTCCAAGAATCCATGACAATAGGGGTCAAGGATCAGCTCAGAGATGAAAATCTCAAACACAAGAGCAACCCGCTCTGATACCACTTGATGGAAATTTAGACCCCTTAAAACACAATCAAATTGCGTAGCCTAGATTAATTAGCCAAGTTGTTACTTAGTCAAATTAACAATTCTAGGTTAAAACAATCAAATAATCATATCATGCATGTAAAACATATAAAGCAGCGGAATAATAAAAGAACACAAGATATGATCACCCAGGAAACCACACGGAAAAACCTGGGGAGGATTTTACTCACCGATTCTCAAGGCAAATACGGAATCCACTAAGAAAGAATTGAAGTTCTTACAAAAGGACTTACAAGCTCCCCGCTTGACTTCCTAATGCTACCCACCAGTAAAACTTCCTGACACGACCACGCGCAGGCTCCGAGTCCACGGACTACTTCTTTCTTTGTCTTCCTTCAATTAGCTACAAGCTCCCCGCTTGTTTATCTTTAAGCTTCAATGGCAGCAACCAAGTTGATCATCAAGATGTAGAAGAATCTCAATTTTGAAAACCCTAAGCTTTGTGTAAAGGAAAGCTTTTCTAGATCTCACAAGAGATTTACACAAAATCGCAATGTATGAGCAACAATACAACTTGTGCAATTCCAAAAACGTGGCTAGGGTTTTGCCTTATATACTTAGGGCAAAAACAAAAAACCCTAAACGTTTTAAAAGAGTTTGGGCTGAGTTGGAAATTCTGCAGAAAAAACAACCTGTGCGATTTTCGATCGATCGAGCCTATCCTTCGATCGATCGAGCCTATCCTTCGATCGATCGAGCCAGGCCGAAAGTCCCAAGTACTTCTGCAGCCACTCGATTCCAACTTTACAATATTAAACCAACTTTGAGCAAGCTTAAACAAGAATAAATACATTGTTTTGATCATGGTTTGCCAACATTACAAATTAGGTTCTAAATACATAAAATCCTAAGACCTTAGAACCTAACACTATATAATAAAAGTTAAACTTAGAAGTCGTGGTTGTGCCACATGGATTCACCAAATTGTAGAAATTTTGTTAGATTTTTTAAAAAATATATATATATATATATATAATTTTTTTTTGTTCTTATCTTCTTCTTCTATAATTTCTAAGTTGATAAAAATTTTAATTTGAATACAATCCTAATTCTTCATCAAATCCTTTTATTATTAATTTATCTATAATTTCTAAGTGATTTATTTAATTAGCAATAGGAGATTTGCTTCATTTATGATTTATGAGTTTTAGCATTCTGGGGGATTAGAATTTTGGTTTCACACTAATTGTTCATATCAACATTAATTAAAAAAAAAAAAAAATCATAGTACATGTATACAACTACTAATATCAACCTTTAATTTTATTTATTTTTTTATTTTTTTAACACCTCATGGATAGCAAAATTATAATTGTTCTTATTGATTTTTTCTATACATCTCTATCAATTTTTAGATAAATACAAAAACTTAGTTGTTGTTATATTTTATTTAAGTTATATATGATTCTTAATTAAACCGTGCATCGCACGGGCATAATACTAATAATGACATAATTTTAACTTGGCGAAAAACGAATTTTAATTCCTATATTTTCAGGCGATTTCCATTTTAGTCACTACATTTTATTTTTACCACTTTTAGTTCCTATCCTGAAAAACAGTTCTATTTTTGGTCCCTGCTGTTACATCAGAAATAGATATTGCTGACGTGGCCTAAATTAATAATAAAAAATATTTTTTGGCATTAAAAAATGCCACGTCAGCATATAAATTAAAAAAATTAATTTATTAATTTTAACTAAATAAAAAAAAATTAAAAACAAAATCAAAAATTAAAAATCATATGAATTGAGATCTAAGTGTGTCTTGAACAAGAACAACAAGAACACAAACTCAAATCCAAGTACACAAACCCAGAAATTAAAAAAAAAAAAAAAAAAAAACCCTAAGATCAAAGTATAATTCTAGATCCAAGAACAAAGAAAGAAAAAACACCCATCAGCTTCAGCCATTTCTTTCTCTCTCTGTTCAGCTAAAACGCAACAATGGCGACGGCCATGTTTAGGAGGGCACTACCACGCACCTTCGCCTTATCTCGATACACGCGCCTGAGCTCATGCAAGTGAGGCCGAAGCTCTGCAAGTCGATCTACCACTGGACCCTGGAAAACCCGACGAAGCTGGAGCTCTAGGACTACCAGATCGACCTCAAGGACTACGGGCCCATGGTCCTCGACGCCCTAATCAAGATCAAGAACGTGGTGGACCCCACGCTCACGTTCCGGCGATCGTGCCCCGAGGGGATCTGCGGGTCCTGCGCCATGAACATCGACGGCAACAACGGGCTCGCGTGCCTCACGAAGATCGAGTCCAGATTGTCGACCTCGATGATCACGCCGCTGCCACACATGTTCGTGATCAAGGACTTGGTGGTGGATATGACGAACTTCTACAACCAGTACAAGAGCATCGAGCCATGGCTGAAGAGGAAGAACCTGCCAGAGACGAAAGGGAAAGAGGTTTTGCAGAGTAAGAAAGATAGGGCAAAGCTGGATGGGATGTACGAGTGTATATTGTGAGTGGTGGTTTGGATTTGGAACTGGTATTGTGTGTATATGGGTGTTTTTTTCTTTCTTTGTTCTTGGATCTAGAATTATGTTCTTTTTGATCTTCTTCAAGGTATACTTTGATCTTAGGGTTTGGTTTTTTTTTTTTTTTTTTTTTTTTTTTTTTTAAATTTTTGGGTTTGTGTACTTGAATTTGAGTTTGTGTTCTTATTGTTCTTGTTCAAGACACACTTAGATCTCAATTTATATGAGTTTTAATTTTTGATTCTGTTTTTAATTTTTTTTATTTAGTTAAAATTAATAAATTAATTTTTTTATTTATATGCTGACGTGGCATTTTTTAATGTCAAAAAATATTTTTTATTATTAATTTAGGCCACGTGGACATTAAACAAATATTATTTATTCTTGCCGTTTGCCACGTCAGCAATATCTGTTTCTGATGTAACGGCAGGGACCAAAACGATAACCTTTTTTCAGGATAGGGACTAAAAGCGGTAAAAATAAAATGTAGGGACTAAAATGGAAACCGCTTCAAAATGTAGGGACTAAAATGTGCTTTTCGCCTTTTAACTTTATTGAAAATTTTAACCTCTTAAACATTTAGATTTATATTTTGAAAGAAATAACATCATTGGCCAATTATAATATTAACACATTTGTGGAATACACTATATGCCTAGTATATACAATAATTATTTGACCCATAAGTAACAAAGCAACAACCAATACACCAATTAAGAATTATTTTAAGAAATTATCATTACAACCAATCTCTGAATAAACTTGATTATATATTCAATTGACATATCATGTGACGTGGCACTATTTCAATCTCTAGATCAACAAAATAAAACTCTGAAAGTGAGCAAAGAATTATGAAAACTAAGCATATTGAACACATAATATGAAAAGTGCATTCTTCAAATTAGGTTGACAAAAAAAAAAAACTCCTAAACAGGTATTTAATTTTGAATTTGATAATTAATTAATTTAGCCATAAGAATTAAATAAAATTATATTAGAATCACCAAGGGATTATCATGTATCATTTCCATACAAATAATAAATTTGAGAGTTGTTAGAGACGTTTTTGTGACAACTGATAAGGGCTGAAATGATAGAATGAGCCCAAAACTCCTATCAGGTTCTTTAAAGTGTGATTAATTTTTGAGAGAGCCACGTATAAAATTCTAATATATAGTGAGTAGAAGCTAATTGTGCATCCCAAGAGCCAGACCAAAGTCCTAAACAACAAAGGGTGGAAGAATATGCATAATCAATTAATCATTAAGTCTAGAACTTTTTCTTCACATACATCTATAATAGAAATTTGAAAGAGGTGGTGAGGGAGAGAGAGAGAGAAGACTCCTTGGTACCACTATTTTCACCCTTAGACCTAAGAATCATGTAAGTCCTTGATGGTTGAATGAGCTTTTGTTTAGAGTATTGGTTGCTCTTCCCCATTTGATTTAGAGTATTGGAAGCTGCTTTTAATGGTGTCCATCTAGGTGCTAATTCAGGTTGGTTAGAATGTTTAGCCACATATAGCTAGAACTAGAAGCCATCAATTGGGTGAAAATTTTGGGTAACAAACCAGTTCCATGAGTCTTAGGTGTTGCAAGTGTCCCTTACCCACTTTGCAACATGCATGGTTTGGGCTAGGTTCAAAAAAGTCTACTCATACCCTTCAAACCACACTCCCTTGAATTCCTCTTATGTTGCATGAGTTTCGGCCGTGCTTAAAAAAAGTAAAATAGATTTTAATATATGAATTACACTCACAAGGAAGTTGGGCTTGGTTTAATTGGGCATATAGGAAATTTGTCGCAGAAATGGGTATCAAGTATCAACAAGAGTCTCTGATGGTTGTATAAGAGATCTAAGGTTTAATCCCCACCTACACCAAAAACTGATTGGTGTCTTGATCTGATGAGAAAAAACTATTATCCGGAGTAGACGTTATAGGTTAAAACCCTCTAAAAAAAAAAAAAAAAAGTATCAACAAGAGTCTTTTATAAAATTTGTATAATTATCTGTCTGTAACATTATTATTATTATTTTGCAAGATATTACAATTTTTTAAAGTTCTTTTAGATTTATTTGATAGGCCAAAAACATATTGACCCCTTGTGATTAAATCAATTGATTAATTAGCCAAGTTATTAATTAATCAAATTAATCATGCAAACGCATGGCAGTACAAACAAATCACCAATAAACTAATTATGCAGCAGAAAATAAATAACACGGTGATTTGTTTACGAATGGAGAAAACCTAACGGCAAAAACCCCACCGGGTGATTTTCAGGTCACCACTCCTGAAATTCCACTATTATTACAACAAGCAGTTACAAGTAAAGGAATCCCAGTACCTTATACCAACTTACAGTTGAACCCTTACCCCAATATCTAATTGGACTTGTTCTATAGTGACAATTTCCCTTTTTGATGCACGGCTCCCAAGTACGTAACTAACCAATTACGCGGATTCCAGTACGCGACTTCAATCACCAATTAGAGAAGATTGTTAGCTGCAAAGTTCTTCAGTTCGTCCACGATGAAGATCAAGAAGATGCTTGGTCACAAAACCCAAAGGTGCATATACACAGCAACTTCTTCAAGAATGATGAACTAGGGCGAAACTTTGTCTTCGGTCACAATTTGCTTGAATAGATTTTGCTTAATGCTTGTGCAACTTGTGAACTCTTTGACGGCCCTTAAAACAATCATTTTATATGTTTAGGGTTAGAAAAAAAGAAAGCCCAAACACATAAACATGGATCCCAAGAAAATTAGATCAGAATTCTGAAATTCTTAAACCTCGACAGATAGGAGGTGTCGAGAAGCCGTCGATCAGGTGTCGAGCACACGGGGTTGAATAGCTTACTTAAGCTCGATAGATGCAGCTATTGAGTTTTAATGATTTTGCACTTCTCAGCTTGTTTCTTGGACAGACTTGATGACCAATTACGCGGATTCCAGTACGCGACTTTAATCACCAACTAGAGAAGATTGTTAGCTGCAAAGTTCTTCAGTTCGTCCACAATGAAGATCAAGAAGATGCTTGGTCACAAAACCCAAAGGTGCATATACACAGTAACTTCTTCAAGAATGATGAACTAGGGCGAAACTTTGTCTTCGGTCACAATTTGCTTGAATAGATTTTGCTTAATGCTTGTGCAACTTGTGAACTCTTTGACGACCCTTAAAACAATCATTTTATATGTTTAGGGTTAGAAAAAAAGAAAGCCCAAACACATAAACACGGATCCCACGAAAATTAGATCAGAATATTGAAATTCTTAAACCTCGACAGATAGGAGGTGTCGAGAAGCCGTTGATCAGGTGTCGAGCACACGGGGTTGAATAGCTTACTTAAGCTCGATAGATGCAGCTATTGAGTTTTAATGATTTTGCACTTCTCAGCTTGTTTCTTGGACAGACTTGATGACTTCAACACTTGATCTTGAAACACAGTTTTTTGAAGCATTAAACACATCCTAGATCTACCCAATTACAAGTAAAGTGTGTTTTGTTAAAGGATTAGCCAATTACATAAAAGAATGACATATGTTCTTAACAAGTGAACCACATATGTCCTAACATTATTTATTTTTGTTGGGGGGCCATTTTATTTCTTTGGGAAACCAAACTCTTTGATAAGAAAAAACATGTGTTCTGTGTCCAGCTTATTTTCTCCTTTGCTGTGATCTATTTTCTCAGCTTGGGAGATACCTAACTTTTGACAAGAATTTAAGTAACCGCCCAAGAAGAATTACCAATTACATCTTTGACAAAATGGTGATTTGCAATGCCTACATGACAATTTTTTCTGATAATATCTTACAATGATCATGGAATGCGTTGCGCGTGAGACCCGCGAGTAAAGTAAACTTGGCTTAGTGCGAAGACCTAGCATGTGTGGAATGTCAAAAGGAAGGACTCAGACTCAGTCATTAATAATCTATGTACACAGCATAAGTGCATAGCTTCCATGGAATGCTTGCTTCTTTTGCATCTTCTATGAAACCAAATGAATATACTGATGATAAAACACAAGCCATTTTAATTCAATAAAAAAAAAAAAAGTAATTAGTACAATACTTATATATGCCTCGTACTCCTTTCCTAACACAAATCTTAAAAATGTAATTTTTACAAAACCTTAAGAAAATATACAAAAAAGGGGTAAGAAAATTTAATAATGCTAAAGGAACATTGTGAAATGAAGATTGAATCTTTGCGTCCCCTACTCCATTTATGCTTTACCCTCTCTGATGCCTCCTGCCCAAATTCATCAGAAACCAATCATGTTTCTTGGTGACCACAATGTGTCCAATAACTACTCCAATTAGTGTACCACATCCATACCCAATAACAACAATTTTCCATCCAAATTCAATTGAAGATGCAGAGTTTTGATCATCGTTAGAGGGTGTAGGTGGTGGTAATGAGCCTGTAGGACCTTCACATTTTCTTGACAACTGGCTTCCACGCAATCCTGGATTCCCTTCAAAAGAACTTCCTGGAAACGTATCAAATTGATTTCCTTGCGGTATAAATCCCGTGAAGTTGTTATAAGACACATTCAAGAATGCAAGGAAAGTGAGTTGTACTAGTTGCTGTGGAATCTCTCCTGAGAGCTTGTTTTGAGAAAGGTCCAAAGATTCAAGCCCAGTTAGGTTTCCAATGGATAATGGGATATGACCGGTGAGAATGTTGTTGGAAAGGTTGAGCATATTAAGAGCCTTTAGAGTCCCAATGGAGTCTGGAATCTCTCCTTCGAATTTGTTGGACGACAAATCAATGGCTATGAAGAATTCTATGATCTTAGTGTATTGTGTTCTCAAGCCTTTGTTTGTCATGGTCATTGAGTACTCATAATTATCCATGTACTCGAATCCCCTCAAATAATAACTCATGTGCGCTTCCATGTATAATAAGCGTTCTGTTTCAACAATTTTCATGGCATTCAATCTCTGGAAGAATTCTGAAGGTAGACTGCCTGAAAAGCCATTGAAGGACATGTCAATAATGCGCAACTTGGGGAACGTAAATTTGAATTTAGGATTCCTGATTTCACCATAGAATCTATTTGATCGCAAAATGAGAATTTTCAATTCAGGAAGGGCTCCCAACCAAGAGGGAAATGTATCAACGATTTGATTGTTTCCAAGATCAAGACTCTCTAGTAGTGCACACCTCGCCATCGATCTTGGCAGTTGACCATGCAATTTATTTTGGCCCAAGTCTATCATCCTTAATTTGCTTGCACTTGTCCATGTTTGAGGAATGGTGCCATGAAAATTGTTTCTTCCTAACTTTAGTATTGACAAAGAGCTGCTGAAGTTACTCAAACATCTTGGAATCATGCCACCTAAATTGTTCCCAGACAAATCAAGAACCTGAAGCAAACTTAGATTGCAAATCAATGATGGGATTTCTCCACTCAGTGAATTATCTGAGACTGTATAGAGAAGAGTAGAGAATGGTGGAACTGGAAGTGATCCACTGAGCCTGTTGGAACTCATGTTTAAAGCGAGTAAACTAGACCATGGAAGAACGCTAGGAGGTTGGTCAAAACCAGTTAGAAAATTGTGAGCAAGATCCAAATACAGTAGTGTTTGAGTACTCATTTTCCAAAACCACTGGGGTATTTGTCCATGAATATTGTTGAAGGCTAGATCCAAGTACATCAATGCATCTTGATCCTGCAAGAATTTTGGGAACTGTCCAAGATTGCATGAAGCCAACAACAAAGAGATCAATTTTGGTGGACTAGCACTGGAATTGGTTTTTGTAAACACTGATAATTTGTTGAATGACAAGCGTAGATGGATTAAATTTTTGAGCATAAATAACGTGTTTAGATCCACTTTGCCACTCAAATTATTTGAATAAAGATCAAGATATTGAAGATTCTTGAGTTCAGATATTGAGCTTGGAATTGGACCTTGCAACTTATTTGATGCTAGGCTCAATTGAGTTAATTTGGTGAGGTTCATAAGCCAGAGTGGGATTGAACCAGTCAATTGATTAGAGCTTAGCTCCAAGGCAGACAGTTGGGTCCAATTGGCCAAAGAAGGAGGGATTTCTCCCCTTAAATTGTTGCTTCTAAGATACAAATGAGTAATTTTTGAATTCTTATTGAGCCAAGGAAAGGTCTCACTACTCAAATTGATGAAGGAAAGTGCTAGGCTAGTCAGGGTGAGGTTTGCAAAAGAAGATGGTAACTGTCCCCTAATAAGAGAATTATCTGAAAGATCTAGAGTAGTAAGCTTGGAAAGATTACCTAGAGATGGTGGTATCAAACCGGAGAAATTGCAATCTCTGAGATTCAAATATTCCAAGGACTCAAGGTTTCCTATTGAGGTAGGAATCTCTCCAAAAAATCCTGTGTTCAAGACTTCAAAATACTTAAGGGGACTGCTCCAGTAAAAGTTTGGCAAATAACCAATGAGATCCGGATTGTATGATAATTCAAGAAGCTGTAATTTTGGTACCTGGAACATACCTGTTGGAAAATTTCCAAGCAACCCACAACAAGAAAGCCTGAGAAATGTCAAGGAAGACATATTTGCTAAAACATTAGGAAGTGGGGAAGATATGATTACCATGGTGAGATCAAGTTGTATTAGGTTGGTTAAGTTTTGTACTAGGCTGTTGAAGTTGGGCTTTTTGAGTTCCAACAATTGTTTAAAAGGTGAATAAGAATTGTAAGACAGATCAAGGGAAGCTGGGATAGTTGTGAGATTTCAAATGGGATTTGACCAGAGAAGAAAGAATTGGAGAGGTTGAGATATATTAGACCTGAAAGATTGCCTATTCTAGATGGTATTTGAGAGTAATTGAAATGATTGTTGGCAAGGTTTAGCGTTCGAAGATGAACAAGGCGAAAAAGGCTGCTGCTTGAGTTGATGGAACCATAAAGACAACTAGTACTAAGATCAAGGCCAATCACATGACCACTATCATGGTCACACTTTATGCCAGCCCATGAGCAACAACTGCTTCGTCCTTCGGGATGCCATGATTCAGTCTTAGGATAAATACAAGGATATATAATAGAGGCGGACTTGTTGATGATAAAGCTTTCCTTGAACTGCAACAAGGCAGAGCTCTCATCATAGTGACATGGCTGCATAGAAGAGGAGCGAGTGAGATGAAAAAAGAAGAGTAGGAAAGATGAGCTCAAGAACATGAAGGAATATAGTGCTGGCCCCATAATGTCTGAGTTGTCTATGTTTAGCACTCTGTGTATAACGAAGAAAATGGAATGGTGGAGCTTTTATAGAGGAGACGCAGCTCTTGTGGAACCAATTTTGTTGTGTGAAAATTATTCCATGGCACGTTGCCAACTACTACTAGGAAACATTAAAATCTTTTTATTTTCTTTGTTTTTGATTTGATCATTATTTTGAACTAAAAAGAGATAGGGTAATAAAGATCACAAGCCAAAGTGGCCAAATACCACTATTTTTTTAAGGGGGGAAGGATGTAACACCCCATAATTTTGATACAAATTTAATTCTAATACGTAAATTAAAAAGGAGGCCTACAATTAAATGGATTTAATTGATTTGAGCCTAAGATATTAAAAACAAGATAAATACTATGGTATATGAAGCTAATTGGGGTGGCATAAGTAAATATATGGGTCTTGATAAGCTTTTAAAAACCTTAACCTTTTACCTCTTAAGTTACACTTGTATATACATAAGAAGGTTCCTTTTGTTTCAACCGCAACACACTATTAAGGTTTTCTTTTCTTCTATGCGGCTGTGCGTGGAAACTTGCAGGTATGATTTTCTCATGCTCTAAATTTAAGAAGTTTGAATATTCAATAGCTAGCAATTGTCATGAACCTAGACTATCATTATATTAACAGAAAAATGGCTCCTATAATTGTTATTATATTAGAATAGGAATGGTCAATATGGCTGTATGTCAGGAAAGGGTACTTCACATGCTTTGAAATTGTACCTAATAGAGTAATAGGCTTGGACCTTATCAATTCAAGTTTGTTACCATGTGAAAGGGAAAAGGTTGCTTTATGGTTGATATTTATCGTCTTATTATCCTTCTAGTGATGTGTATTTAGCTCTAAATTATTGTAGAAGGCAGCAATGCTTTTCAAGCCTAGAATATCTTGTTAGCCCCTATAACGTAGGAATAAGAAATTATATATTATTTAAGTTAACCAATTAGCCATCCACGCATTGCCATTGTTCAAAAAATTGACTAGCAATATCTTATGTTTTGTGGCATCAAGGGATTTATGGTGGCAGATATAGTCGGACACTATAATTAGAATAGTTGTGAAAATTTTGGAAACCTGATTGACAAGTTCAGGCATCAAATGGGGCATTTCAATGCTCCCATTTATCAATTTAATAATTGCAATCCCAAGTAGTGATGGCCACGAATTCAATAGCCAAGCCCACTGACAAAGATGAAATGTATTTCAAAGAAACTAGACACCTCCATAGGCCTTAATGATGATAGGTTAAACTTTTGAAATGTGAAAACTGATTTTAAGTGGGAAATTGTGTACTGATGGACATATCTTTGGTATTGCTAGGTTCTAATTCTACTGATTTGTTGTGATTCAAGGGAGGTTAGTTTCATACTTTTGCAACTAAGAGGTAAGTGATGTTTACTAATTTTGGGGGTTTTCCCAAAACAGTGTTGATTATTAAACTATTTTATATCAAAGAAATATGTTGATATTCTATATATAAATTGAGATTTTATAAATGTTTGATGTGCACATTGACTATTCGTTCTATGAAAAACTTGTGAGATAACCTAAATTTATTTAAACTTGTATGTATGAATATATCTTTATATTTTTGAGAATTATGAATGGATTATTTTTGTGAGCATATTGAATATGTTTTGAAAACCTATGGCAAGTCGTGATTAAAAGCTTAGTATTGTATTTAGTCCTTAGCAAAGGACAAACATACTACAACTAGTCCTTAGCAAAGGACGGTTCTAGAAAAATGGACAGTGCACATTTAATAGCTCCTTAACAAGGGAGTATACTATTGAGAATCCAAAAAGGAAGCTTTTTAGCAAGGGAGTGCACCTTTAGGTTCCAAAGGAGCCATCCTTAAGAAAGGGGATGAAAAAGAGGTTCTAGTCCCAAAAAGGAGACAACACAACCCTGTCAACAGGGCGTAAACGTAGACTATGAGAAAAGCCTAGGAAATTGTTTATATGATGGTATGGATATATATGTTATGATGGCTCACAATATAAAGAGATTTTTTTTATATGAAATATTTGAAGATAAAATGTTGATGAATTACAAGTTATGAATTTGTTGTAAGAATTATTTATTTGAAAGGTTTGTTCCCACATCCTAATGTTAGTAAATTCCACTTGTTGAGTTATCTCACCCCCCTTTATTTTCCTTTATAGATACATTAGAGAGATTATTGGAGTAGAGATTCTTGGAAGACAACAATTACAAATTATTTTGTGGAACTAAGGATTTTATTATTATTTTTATGGCATTAAATAGTGTATTGGAGAATTATTTTGAGGATATTTTGTCTTTGGTGGATTAGAATTTTGATATTTGTGATGAGATTCTAGGTTGCTGATTACTTTTATTTAATATATATATATATATATATATAATTTTTTTTATGGGTTATTTAGATTGAATAGATTTTTATTATTTATGATTTTGGGGCATTACAGTCATTTACCAAATAAAAAAAGTATTGCTATAGTAATACTTCAAAAATCAAGAGGGTTGGCCTACTGAGATTTATGAAGTCATGGGTTTGAAACCTCTAATGGTCCAACCAACAATGGGGCCACCTTCTAGGGATTCTTCCATGTAATTGTTTAGTATGTGTGGGCTAGGGAGAACACATATACTTGAAGGAATAATCAGGTCCTCGATGCACTATAGATACCTTCATTAATAAAAAAATAAAAAATCAAGCAATTAGTAGGTATTAAGTTTATAAGTCGTTGGATTAGAACGGGGAAAGGGAGATAGTTTTTTAAGTCAAATATATAATGGACATGTATATATGTATTTTTTTTTTCTTCTTTTTGTGATAGTTCAAAGTTGGGAGTTTAAACTTGGACGTCTCTGTTTAAGATACTAGGAAGTGCTAATTAACCTATAAAGCTCTTAACAACATATATAAGTAATTAGTCCTACTTGCTACAGTATTACCACAAATGTTGGATACTTTTTTTATTTTATATATATTACAAAATGAGATGATTACCTTCCGTTTTCTAAAAATTAAAGTGCATAAATGTTATAATACAAGTAGCTAATTTTAACAATCTTCTATGCGCATTTGCATTTGAATAGAAATTGTTATTGACAAATTGAATTTTGTGTTGAATTTTAAGAGCTCCTTATTGAACAATATAGTCGGAGTTAAGCCTTTAAATATTATAGAATGAGATGGGGTTACATTAAGTTCTCTAAAAATTAAAGTGCAAAATTGAAATTGTTTTTTACTGTCCGCTTTGATTCCTTTGAGCTGAAAATTACAATAATAAAAATCGAAATGGAAATTTTTTTGATTCCAAAAATATTTGGAGTGTCACAATCCAAATCAATAAAATATGAATTTAGAGGCAGAACTAACTTATCAATCTAGCATAAGACAATAAGAGCAAAGAACTTGAAAAAAAAAAAAAAAAAAAGCTCTAAAGGAATAAAATCTCAATTAAACCTCTTACGACCCATAAATATTCACAAATAGAAATAAACTCCAAATATAATAAAATTTTAAACATAATAGAGATTAGGGATGGCAATTCCTCCCCCCCCCCCCCCCCCCCCGCTTAACCCGCCCCGCCCCGCCCCTTCCCGTCCCCACTCTGTCCCGCATTGCTAAGGGTTATAATTATAAATTTTTCATACCCTAAAACCCTACTGTTTAAACAAACATATTAATGTTAACTTATTTTATTTTACCCAATTTGGTTTTTTGCCTTTATTTTGTCATGTGTTATACTATGAATTTTTATTTTTTATTTTTTATTTTTTTTTAATGATTGTCTTGTTAAACACTTTGATATATTATTCAATTTTTTTCTAAAAATTGATTTGATTTGATGGGATAAATTTAATTGTAATTTCAAGTATATTTTTATTAATGAAATAGGTTTCATTAAAAAAATTGTACTAGTTGTAGGGCAAATTAACAAAAAATAGAATTTTATGAGGTGTGGCGGGGCTTCGCGGGGCCCCAAGAGATGGAGATGAGGCAAGAAATTTTTTTTCATCATGCAAGACGAGGTGGGGATGGGGCAAGACAAAATCTTGCGGGGCAGGGGCGAAGACCCCATCCTTCAGACTCGCCTCGCCCCATTGCCATCCCTATAGTCCTCAATTGGTTTTAGATGTTTGTCTTAAAAAAAAAAAAAACTGCATTGATTAGGAGAAAGAGTCATTATAATTTAGGCTAAAATACAAAACCCACCCCCTATGTTTCACCATAATGCATTTCAGTACTCTAACTCTGCTTTTGTTCAATTCAGTTCTCTAAGTATTAAAAGTATTCAATTAAGACCTTAGTTAGTTCCATTAAACTGTCTGTCAACTCTCATTAAAATTGCATTTGTTTTGGTCTTTCACAATATTTAATTAATAACATTATTATTTTATTATTTCTTTTGAAAAAGAAGATAGAATTTTATATATAAAAGTAAGAAAAGACTGAACAAAGAAGCTTGGGCCCAACAACTATGAATTGATAGACGATACCACAGGGTCACACTATGAATTCTCAATTCATTTCCCTAGTGCCAATAAGAGTTCGGATAGAAGATACCAGTCAATAATCCAAGAACTTGAAAGTGATCTTGTTTGAAAATTGAATTGTAAAGAAATATACTTTCAAATTAGTGAATCTAATTTCTGCAATGACTGAGATTGAGTAGGCCTACATCCTTGTTATTTCCTTCAACTTGCTAACAACTACCTAAACAATTTGAGTCTGAATCAGTCAATGCTTTAATTTTCTACATTGACGTGATTGTTGAAGAACACCAATTCATGCACATTCATATTTTGATTAGACCTTTATTTTTTTGCAATAGATGTTGAAACATTAATTCTATGAAGTAAAGATAGTTGCATGCATGTGAAAGACTTAAAAGGAAAACGTAAGACTAGACTTGGCATTCGACGCATGAATTTTATGTTAGGACCCTATTTTCTTTTTATAATGATTTTGCTTGTCTTAACAGGTGGGAATGCCTGGCAGTGCACTGTTCATCCCAAACCCAATGGTGAATTTTGCCAGCCAAAGTAATTCGCGCTGGTTGCCTGGAACCCAGCAGACTTTTTGTACTCGTGCTTCTGATATTATTGATCCATCCGATATTCCTTCACCACCATCTTTCTGTCGCAGTCTATCTGATTTAGGCAATAGGCTTTCATCAATTGCTAGAGATGTTGAAGAGCTTACAATAGGACAGCCTCAGACCTCCCGAGGAATAAATGTATCAACTCAAACATCTGGGGCTATTAGAGTGACATGAAAAGTTTTGATGAGTTGAAGCTTGATTTTTGCATTTTGATTTATCAGTTAAAAGGCTATAAATTTTTTCCCCCTTGCGTATAAAATAGGGGGGCTGATTGACATGATATGGATTGATTGGAGCTATAGCATTTGCATTGCCTTGCTGAAAGCAACCAATGCATTATTGAAGGTATCTACTAAAATATCTAAATTTCCACATTCACATGAATTGGTGTACTTTTTAAAACTTTGATGGAGACATGCCGTTTAGCGTACTCAAATTGCATTTTCAAGTCTCAAGTAATAATTCATGAACAAGGATGATTGAATCTCAACAAAAATGTTTTAAAATTAGAAAACCCCTCTAAAAAGTTTGTTTCAACCATTGATTTCGGTGTTAAAATTGATTAACCCAAACTAGCAAGTGTATAAAAAAATAAATAAATTTTAACTTGTAACTTTAAGTGAGATTAAAATGTGGGCAGACGTATAGGTGTAATATATATATATATATATATATATTTTAAAGGAAATATTGGTAGTTGTGTTTGTGAACAGTTAAAAGTCTTAAGTTTTAAAAATTTTAGATAAATTAAAACTTAAGACTTTTAAAGTTTAGTTAAGGAGTAACTAAGTAAGAGAGATTTCTGAACAATTTTAAAAGTTTTATTTTTTCAAAAAATAAAAGAAAATATAAGGATTAGAACGTGTATGTGGTGGGGGACGTTTGTACTTTGTATTTGTGTAGAAGTTGAGTATTTTAAATTTTAAATAGGTATGCTAAATTTTAGGAAAATGAGGTGAATTCTGTATTTTTAATTTTACAAGGAATTTTTTAAATGACTTTTATACCCTTATTTATTTATTAGTTTAAAATAATGTTAGGTAAAGATTAAGCGTGATTTTGAGAATTCAAAGAACAGGTAACTAACTTTGTGAATCCACAGCTTCCTTATTTAAGGTTAATTTGCCAATCATGCATAAGTCCTGTAGAAGATATATATTCTGTTGCTAGCAATTATCTAGAAGTCTGCAGAAGACCCAAATAAACGATAATGACTATTTTCGGCAGAAGTCTAGGCGTAGAAGCTGGGAAGTAGCAAATCACATCTATAATTGATTGATTTCTTTTTTAGTTATTTCCTTATTTGTATCTTAGCAAATCACATCCTTAATTCATTTAGCTGTGCCATGGGGCCCCAACCTTCCTATGCATCATATGTAGTGCCAATGTCCCATCCCACTCTATTAACATTTATAATTAAAAAAAAAAGGAAAAAAAAATTGTTTTATTCAGTGATAGGGAATTTTGAAGTGATCGACTATTTTGTCTTAATGAAAGGACTTTCTTCAATAGATGACGTGTGAAAGTGACCTTGTTTGCAAATTGAAACTTGGAGAAATATACATCTTTTTTTTTTCCTTCAACTTGCAAAAAATGTCGTAAATAATATGGGTCGGTCATTGCATGCCTTTTATTTCCACATTGAGGTGATTGTTGAAGAACACTGATCCACATTCATATTTTGATCCAACATAGTTTGCACATCACTATAGAATACTTGCAGACAGGAGAAAGAATGCACGTGAAAGACTTGAAAGAAAATGCAAAACTTGAATTAGCATTTAGTGCATGAATTTAAAGCTTGGACTCTATTTCAACAATGACTGTTCATCAAAAAAAAAAAAAAAAAAAAAAAAAAAAAAAAAAAAAAAAAAAAAACAATGACATGATATGGATTTAGTAGGCCTTTATTTATTGTATGCATTTCCTTGCTGAAAGCAACCAATGCATTATTAGAGGTAACTAAGAAAATTTCTAAATTTCCATATTCACATGAATTGGTGTAATTTTAAACTTTGATGGAGACATGTCTTTTGGGGATGGCAATTTTGCCCCGCCCCACTAATTAATTTACCCCTCTCCACTTCGCCCCATGTGGGTTTTCCTTACGCCGCAACGGTGGTGGGAAGGGGATGAGGCAAGATTTTAGCCCCGCACCACAGGGCAAGGCGGGGATGGGTTTAGACTTTTTAGACCCACCCCACCCCGCCTCGTCCCTTCCCATCTCCATCCCACCCCGCGTTGCTAAGGATTATAATTGTAAATTTTTTATACCCTAAAACCCTACTATTTAAACAAACATATCAATATTAGCTTTTTTTATTTTACCCAATGCGATTCTTTGCCTTATTTTGTTATGCGTTATACTATGAGTTTTTTTTTTTTGGGTGATTGTCTTGTTAAACACTTGGATATATTATTCAATTTTTTTCTAAAAATTGATTTGATTTGATGGGATAAATTTAGTTGTAATTTTAAGTATATTTTTATTAATGAAATAGGTTTCATTAAAAAAAATTTTACTGATTGTAGAGCAAATTAACAAAAAAGTAGGGTTTTACCGGGCGGGGCGGGGCTTTGCGAGGCCCCAAGGGGTAGGGATGGGATGAGAAAGTTTTCCTCGTCATGCGGGGTAAGGCGGGGATGGGGCAAGAAAATACCATGTGGGGTGGGGATGAAGACCCCATCCTTTGACCCTACCCCGCCCCATTACCTTCCCTAATAGAGATAACTAAAAACCTAAAGTAATGACAATTTCTATTGAAGATGTCTAAATACTCCAAAGCCCTATCCTTGAACTTTACCAAGCACTCACTCTCGGTTAAACTTTAATATGAAAATGATAAATGATATGATAAGCCACACATACAATAAACATATATACGCTATATACAATAAAATAGAGTCAACCAATGCACGAGTATTTTGAATTCACAAATCAACTCAATTATGTCAAATAGAGAATAAATTTGGTCCGGATGTGGTGTAAAAGGCCACTTTTATGCCCTCCAATAATGATGTGCCATGTCATATTTTTGCAAATAAAAGACTAAGCACTTTCACACTAAATCAAATCCTCTTCAATACAAAAAACCAAATCCACACTTCTTCTTCCCTAAATAGAGATGTTGTCGAGAATCTCCAGTTATGGCCATCAGAGGTGGAGGACAATTAGCGGTGGAGGAAGTGGACCACAGAGGAGCCTTCGGGGTTGCCGCCGACAACCCTCCAATCCCAAGGTGGATGCAGCCTAAGACAATATCGATCTCTCAATCTGTAAGAACAGAAACCATCAATCTTTTCGTGGTGGAATTTCACCACTCAATTACATGAAAAAAAGTTGGAAAGAATGAAACCCACAAAACCAAATCTAAAAAAAAGCTACTCTAGCAATAAGATTTAAAAAAAAAAATCTTAGATTTTTGAGTTGGGTTTTAATCTGGGTTGGCAACTTAGGGAGTGGTTGTTGAAGTGAGCTTATATGGGTTGGTGTAATGGTGCCATTTGGTTGTTGAAGTGGACTCATGTGAATCGGAGAGAAAGGGAGCTAGTGAGAGAGAGAAGTGAGTTTCTAAGCCACTAATAGTGGTTGCGAGTGGCAAGAGTCGTGGAGCTTGGCCGGCAACTGGAGATGAGGGAGCTTGAGAAGATCAGCTATAGGGCAGGTCCGATTAGAGAGAAGCTAAAGTAGATGGTTGTTGCCTTGTTGGTGAGCCTTGCAAAAATATAAAGTGGCACATCATTATTGGAGGGCGTAAAAGTGGCCTTTTACGCCACATCCGGACTGAATTTATTCTCTATCATATATATGATTAGCATGTGTTAAGCCACACTATAGGTTTGGGCTGTGGGAAGATCTTCTTATGCAAATGTTACGCAGCAATGTCTTTTGGGATCAATAAGCAAGTGTTAAGGTCGGAAAATTATTGAATACTCTGGGAGTATAATAAATGCGTATTCTCCCCTCTTACATGAATCGTAGGTCCCACTATGAATTTAATTAGTGAGACCTACAATTATATGAGAGGGGAGTATACATTTATAGTACTCTGAGAGTATCCAATAATTACCTATGTTGGTCAAGTATTTTTCGTTGTTATTTATGGGATTACTATCGTAGATCATGAATCACCTTAACAATGTATCCTTGAAGTTTTTTGGCGTCCATTTTGAGCGAATCATACTGCCCTGTCTACGTAAGATGTGGCATACTGCCCTGTCTCATTAGCATAAGTTTTTGTCTTTCATATCTTTCAAGTCTCTCACATGTTGGAATTTAAAAGGGTTCTTTCCCTTCTCAAGAGGAAATTAGGTATCCTTAATCACCTGCATTTTCTTTCAATCCTGTTGGCATGCATGTTCTGTGGGCAATCTAGGTCCTAAAACCAACCAAAACTCTTTCATAACTTGTAGGCTTCCCCCTTATCTTAATATAATTAAGACAATAATACCATTTATTTTGAGGGCATGATTTTTATCCAAACTAGTTTAAAGAAAAACCTCTCAAACTTCTATATTTTTTTATTGAACGTGAATTTTGAAAATTTAATTGTTAGATTACATGTTTTTTTTTTTTTGTTCTCAACACATGTATCAAATTTCATTCAAATCTAGTGTTATTTATTATTCAATTGATAAACTTATTTTTTATACATAATATTTTACTATAAAACTTGAAATTTAAATATGTCATTGATGACATAGCTAATCTTTATTTTCTTGAAATTTTGCAAGCATGAAGGATATGATAAGAAAATAAAATCCAGCGGTTAAATTTTCAAAATTCAAATCTAATAAAAAAATATAAAAATTTTAAAGATTTTTCTCCAGAAACATTTTTCCTTATTTTGGTCCCTATTAAGATTGGCGCCGACTTAGAAAATGGTGTGGAACATATTAACAATGACCTTGCAATTTGCAAACTGATATAAAAAATAAATAAATAAAAAAAAGATAAAAATTGGTGGTTTTGCCACAGGTTTATTAATTACTTAAAAAGAAAAAAAAAAAAAAAAGAAGCCAGGTAGTGTAAAATATCTCAAGTACCCTAAATAGTAAAGAATAAAATTGCCTTTTAACTTTGTTCTAACTCTAGCCTTCAGCCCCTATTTTATTAACAAAGGGGGAAAATTTTATAGCCTTCAGCTAATAAATCAAAATGCAAAAATCAGGCTTCTACTCATCAAAACTTTTCATGTCACTCTAATAGCTCCAGATGTTTGAGTTGATATGTTTGTTCCTCGGGAGGTCTGAGGCTGTCCAATTGAAAGCTCTTCAACATCTCTTGCAATTGATGAAAGCCCAAGGCCTAAATCAGATAGACAGTAAGGGAAAGAATGTGGTGAAGGAATATTGGATGGATGAATAATATCAGAAGCGCAAGTCCAAAAATTCTGCTGGGTTCCAGGCAAGCAGCATGAATAACTTCGGCTGGCAAAATTCACCATTGGGTTTGGGATGAAATGTGCACTGCCAGTCCCACCTGTTAAGACAAGCAAACTCATTATTTAAAAAAAAAAAAAAAAAAAAAAAACTGGTTTGATGATTTGGCTAGAAGAAAGATTCATTCAAAAAAGAGAATTTAAGAGATCTAGGAAACAGAAGGAAATTGATACTATGTGTATCCTAGGAGATGAAGCATTTACATCTAGTGGTGAATGAAAAGAAATAAATTAAAATTCCATGCTTAAAGAAATGTGCTTTGTAACAAGCCATATGTGGCTGGCTATTAGAAACATCTGAAGCTGCAATCTTGATTGGAATCAAGGATATATAGTCCTGTTCACCATATAATTTAACATGCTATTTGTGGAACTTTAGAGAACTATAATACAATTTTAATCAATTTTGCAGTGATTTATTAAAAATGCAGACACCACCAGCCTATGGAGCATAAAGTAAGGTTGCAAATTTCCAATCAGCAAACATTAGTCCTAATGAAGTACAGCATAGAAGATCCCTTCGTTTACAGTACTGTTTTAAAACACTATGAAGTAAAAATCTCCCCCAATAATCTTTCCAGTTACCACTTACCATAAGTCATAGGATATACTTATTCCATATCTAAATGAAAGACCAAAAACATTTCAAACACTGGCCGTGCTGTGTGATTGGCAAGACCGTGAAAAGGAAAATGATTTCAGCAAAGGTACACTGCACTTCCAGTTAGTCCATTAAAAACCATGCTAGTAGCCATAATTTGAACAAGCATATATCCATGAGAACCCTTCCTATTAAGCCCTCACCAAAAATTGCATAAAGAATTTTTTTTTTAAAAGCACAGCAAGGTATTAAATTTGCGTGGTTATAGATAGTGTGAACATCATGGTCTAATTCCTCACAAGGTTCATTGCATTGACAAGTTGCTTTAAAGTTTAAAGATCAATAACAATGGTTTTAGTTTAATAGTTGATATAGTTCTTATCCAATTATCTAATACTAATAGTAAAGATAAAAGTTAAAACACACACTATGCTGTGAACCTAAAATCAGTTTAAATAATTTTTATTTTAATACCATATGAAATACAATTCAACAATTAAAAAAAGTGGCAAAAATAAAAAATTTTAATTACCATGCAAGGAATTTGACAATAATTCGGAGCACCACATACTGAGGCTGGAATTTGAGCAAGTGTTGGAATATCCAACGCCAAAGCTTCAGAGCTGCTAGCCTATAGGAGTGCAAGCCACAAGAAGTTAACAACTATATTTAATATACTATTTTTACACTGTATTTGAATAAACTAGAGCATGGATGGACTTACCTCTAATGACTTTTCAGCATCACTTTTCTTAGTTTGTGAAACTTGGCAATCCTTAGGAGCAGACAGAGAGATTTCCGCTTCATTCTGCAGAGTCAACTCAAACACACTCGGTCTCCGTTTCATCTTATTAGTTTCAGCTTGTCTCAGGAAATATTTCTGTGCATGACTAGCAATCTGGGCTGGGGCTTTGGACGTCACAAACTTCTGTGAAATTTCTTTCCAATCAAGTTTCCCAAGCTGGTTTAGACCACTTAGAAATAATTTGTGCTCTTCCTCAGTCCATCGCTTCCCTGAAACAAACAGCAAATTAAGTACATTAAAAAATGCTAATTAATAATTTTTATGTCCAATGCTAACTTCTTTCCAGCAAACAACATATTGACACAATGTTTTTACTTCCATAAGAAAGAAAACACAAGATTTTTTTTACTTTCTATAAATTAAAACTAAAAGCAGTTTTTTGACATAATATATACCTTTCGTTTTCTGATCAACAGCAATACTTGGCTCTCTAACAACTTGACTCTTGTTGTTCTCGACGTTGCCATTAACATTATTCTGTAAATAAACACCAAAAATTTAGATGCACGCAGCTGCATTAGTGTTATTTTTGGTAGTATTGCTAGTAACAGAGCTGGTGCAATTCCTAAAGTTGTGGCCAATGAGGCCACATTGGGAACACTTTCTTTCCCTTACCATTGTTCTCTCTAGCAAAGAACAACCCAACCCCTTAATAACTACTGCAACTCTCTTTCAGACTCTTATTACAATGTGTATATTACATAGTGAGAGGGTTATATATATATAGATAAGGATTTTGGATTCCTAGTAGCAGTCGGATAGATAGTAGAAGAATGTTAACCCATCTCCGACTATGTGAGTATGGTCGGTGATGGGTTTTTGGTTTTAATTAAAACCGGTTAGTAGACATACAGTAAGGGTTTTGCAACATTATTATAATTCAAATCTGACAAAACATACACATTAAACATTTAAACATGCAGAAAGAGATATGGAAGTACAGTACCTGATGTAATGAAAATGAAAGCGGTGAAGGGGAATTAGGATGCAGGGAATTTCGAACAAGAAAGAACTATGAGAAGTACTGATTGTATTTCTTCTTCTTCTTTCTATTGAGTGTTATCGCCGTTTAGAAGTGATGGGTGTCCTCTCTTGTGGTTTGTGGGTTTGGGCATTTTTGGGGGAGATGGAGTGGCCACGGGGTAGAGAGGGTCAGAAATTCTGATTTACTGTAGTTATATTATTTGATTTTCTTAAATTTTTTTTTTTTAACATGTTTAATTCTTACTCTTGATGTGAAAATGCATTTCATAATTACTAATTTTTAAAATTTTTTTTTTTTTATAATTACCAGTCTCATCTCATGCGTGAAGTTTTTTTTATTTTATTTTTTTATAAATTTTTTATAGTTTCATAATTTTTCATTAATTCCAATTTAAAGTTTGCACATTTTCTTATCTATACTACTATTTAAATAGCTTTTTCTGTTTGAATTCTTCAATTTTTATGTTTAAAATACTCTCAAATTCATCTATTTGTATACCTTAAATAATAGCGTTAGGCATGTAAAATTAATAATTTAAAAATTCATAATTTTTAGCTAAATTAAAAAAAAAAAAGTTTTTTTCTCCCTCCTCCACATTTCTCTCTCACATTAGTTGTCAAGTACTAATACAATTTTTTTTTGAAAAAAATACAAAACAAAACTTCAACAAACGTACTTTTTTTCCTAATTGCCAAAATGAAATGATCGCAAGTTTTTATCACTAAACTATTTTTTTCCCACCTTCATATTTTTCTCTCACGTTAGTAGTCAAGTACTAATACAACATCTTTTTTTAGAAAAAAAAAATAGAGGTGATACATCTATTATATTTTTACAACATTTTTACAACAAATTCTAAGTGGCAAGTTGTTATTAGTTATTATTGTTGGGTCAAAAAAGTAATCTTGGTGTTAGATTCAAATTTGAACCAATAACAATTAACCACCTATGATTTGTTGTGAAAATATTGTAAAAATATTGTAGACATTACATCTCTAAATTGCAAAATAAAATTGTCTGCAACTTTTTATCACTAAATGGTTTAACAAATTTCAAAAGTTTGACAGATCTTTTTTTTCCTAAAAATTCGCATACATTATCTCTATTTAGATATATCCCACACACTTTTTACATATCCCATACAATCCCATCCTCTTTGAAATCCGTATGTACTCATGCTTCTTTAACGTGCATTCCTGGCCAAGAGTTTCCAAACACTGCATCAAGAAGACAAGAACATCTATTTCTTTATTGTTGATAATTCCATCGCTGTAGATTCGAAAACTCAAATCCAAGGTTTTTTGTTTTGTGATTTTTTTAGTGGGTTTAATCCTTAATGCTGTTTTGAAAACCATTGGTCACAGTTTAGTTTTATGTTGTTATTTTTATGCACCCTGTAGATGGCTTTGTTGGTTTAGGTTCAGGGTATTTATTTTTATAGAAACAAAGGAAGCAGAAAATCGTTTCGGTACAGTCAAGTATGAATTTTTTTTTTTTTTTTTTTTATATAAAAAAAAATTCCTTTTGTTGATGTTAATGTAGGTGATATGGTCCAAATGGATAGAACAATGTTGGTTTAAATTGCATTTTCTGGACATTATGGAGATCTCCATTGCATTTTTTAATTCTTCTTTCTCTCTCTCTTTTTATTTTTGTATTTGACTTCATTTACATGAATGTGACAGATCACCAAGGAATTTCCTGGGCATCCAGGCAAAAACCTTGCCATTGTCAAGAGCTTTTGAACCGAGAACGCTTTGGTGGTGAATGGTTTACCTTCTAGAAAATTTCTTTCGAATGGCATCTAAAGATCAGTGTCCACTATGCCCCGGAGCAACAAAATGCATAAAATTTGTTGGGAGGGAAAGGATCCCGACCCAAATAAGTTCTACTGACACAATATTTGTCATTGCAAGCACTAGTATATAAACATGTGTGGGTTCATGTGAATCAAATCATCATATCTAGGTTATCCTACAAAAGTTGTGTGGTGTACGAGCCGTGATCACAAAGAGAGTATAATTTTCGGGGAGGATTTCTCTTTTTTTGTTTGAGAAAATAAATTTGGGTGCTAGAGTGGTCTTTAGTGAGAATTTTTTTTTGTAGAAATAAAATGATTTTAGACATCATACGTTCATAGACTTCTTTTCTGATTTTGTTATTTTTTTTTTCCGGAGTCTGAGGGGCTCTGTCAATTTATCTTGGTTTTGTAATGGTTTCTTATCTAATTAATACATTATATGCTAATATAATTTATTACTAGAGTCTCTATCTATGTACATAATTTGTTACTAGAATAATTAATATTAATACGCTCAAAAAAATGCATAAATTTCATCACACTCATTTTTCTCTTTATTGTGGAGAAATTTTAATACATATATTTATTTGTTATGTGTTTTTTTTTTTTTTTTTTAATTGCTAACGTTATAATTTTTTTTTAAACAAAATTAGGAAGTAAAAACTTGGGCTACTGTACAAAAGTATAGTGTCAACGGGGGTGAAGCCTGGTATGTGTGATGCATTGGAAAATAGGCGTCAACATTTATGGGTTCAGCACAACTCAATTGCACTAGCGGGTGCATTGTACTCCGGCTATTTAAAAATGTACAAGGGAGGATATCTTAAAGATCAAGCTAATTGTTGGTGCATATACAATGATAATAGAAATAATACAAAGAGAAACTGAATAATACTTCTGAATTTTATTACTTTAAAGAGAGAAATTACACAACACTATTTGGACTGAGGCGCAGTACTCGCTCTCTTTAAGGAGATTCAAGCTCTTGGTTGGCTAAACTTTGTAACCGGTATAGACCTTCTCTGACTTGTCTCCCCCAGGATACAACAGCCCAACAAGTGTCGTATGGCTAGAACAACCTTTGCACAAAGTATTCAAGCCCAAAGCTCCACCAGAAAGAACACCTTTCTTTGACAAGAATCTCTTTATTTTTTTGTGAGTGTATATTGTATTTGCAGTAACTTGGATTGAGTCTGAATGAGTCTATTTATAGGCTCAATGGGCCTCACAAAATTACTACCAAATTTATTCTGATTAATTAGGTCCATTATTCTGATGTAGTGGATGTTACAAGATTAATTGTTGGATATTCTTTATTTTTCATAGTAAAAATGGAGTATTAATTCGAGCCATTTACTCACCAACGGATATGGTAATTACTCTGAATGGGCTGTCAAGTAGGAGGATCCAAGAGGCTGATTCATTTCCAATTTTGATACCTCCACTCTTCACCTCTTCTTTGCACACGTATCTAGTCCAATATCTGAGTCAATACATTTTAGCCCATTAATCACCACAATTAAAAAAAAATAAAAAAGTCTCTCTCATTTTCAATGTGGGATTAAACATTTTCACTAACTCCTCATCTTCTATATTCACTCCCATATCTTTTCATTTATGTTATTACATTTATTCATTTAATTTATTTAATATTAAAATGCTCCAACACTAAGTCACATGACCTCGAGAGACAGACTGATATGGAAGGAAAATAAGGCCAATAAGTTTTCAGTAAAAACGGTTTATCAGGTGGCTCTTCGACTTCACCACCCACAAACAGGAGAGCACTCCCTAGCCAGAATGGACCAGAAGATGTGGAAAAGGATATAGTCTATAAATGTCCCTCCCAAGGTTAGGAATTTTATTTGGCGTGCATGTTCTAATATCTTGCCAACCAAAGCTAATCTATTCCAAAAGAAATTGCAAGCGGACCCCACTTGTACTGTTTGTGGACAGCTTGAAGAAACAACGGGACACATCCTCTGGGAATGCCCTCTAGCCCGTAACGTGTGGGCACTAGTGAGGGGTAGAATTCAGAAAACAAGCTCCTCAGAGCCAAGCTTCTTCCTTCTTACGAGACAGATGATGTAGAGACTTTCGGGGAAGGAATTTGAGCTATGGACTATGGTTGCGTGGGCGATATGGAATGCACAAAACCGTATACACTTCCAGAACACACAGACCCAGCCAATGGAGATTCTCAGGCAAGCAACTGAGCTAACGGGGGACTACTAGAAACTTGTTAAGGATTTTGTGCAAAGGCGGAACGCTTGAAGTCTATTATTGTTTTCATGCTAAGACCCTTGGTGGTTTATAAGGAACTTGCTGTGGACCCTCTTAGTGGCTTGTTCTAGTTTATACTTTCTTTTTTGTCTTGTTTGGTTTTGTAGGAGTTGTAGGCCACGATGCATGGTTTTGCATGGCTTTTGTATTACAGCTCCTCAGCCAAACCTTTTTCTGTGTACTGTTTTTCACTTTTCTTCTTTTAATATATTTCTATCTTTGACGTCAAAAAAGAAAAAAAGAAAAAAGTATATCAACGCCATGTAATTGCAAGTGATCACAAATAATTTCAATGTTTATTTTGATTGTTTTAATAAGTTCCAGATGCACAATATTAGTAGAAAAACGTGTAAACCTTAAATCATATTATACATTTTTATTTTATGTAAATTTTAATAAAATTTTTTTTTGATAGTCTAAAAAGTAAGACTAATCACACATTTTTTGTTATTAGAAAAATTAGAATCTACACAGTATGTGCTCAGCCTCAGCAGCTCTTCTATTTTTTTTTTAAGGGACAACTTTTTTAAGTATACTAATTTAGGATTGTTGCATTTTCTAATCACCAAAATCCTAGGAGAGTGATGAGATGTAGTATGAAAATTTTATTTCAATCACAAATGTATAAATCTCATCATATTCCTAGGAATTTTGGTGATTGGCTAATGCATCAACCCCAAATTAGTATATAAGAAAGTTTTGTTCTTTAGGAAAAAAAAAAAGGAAAAAAAAAAAAAAGAAGAGCCTATGATACTAGCCTTTGAACACCCGCTCATGCACGTGCTTAGAGGCTCTTCTATTTTTTGGGTAAAGGTTTATAATTTGCATTTATTATAATCCAGGATTACAACATTTTCCAATTACAAAAAAAAAAAAACCTAGGGGTGTGATGAAAAATTATTTCATCACACATGATACTCATCACACCCTTAGTTTTTTTTTTTTTTTTTTTTTTTTGTGATTGGAAAATGTAGTAATTCCAAATTATAATAAATACAAATTATTAACTTTTATAAAAAAAAAAAAAAAAAAAGAGCCTCTAAGCACGCGCGTGAGCTCATGTTCAGAGGCTAGTTAATATTATGTATTTAAAACTACTAATACAACCAGAGTGTCATGAGGCTAGTTTCAAAAAAAAAAAAACTATGTTTTTATTTTTTATATATAATTTTTATTTTGAGAATCTAATTTATAAATAGATAAAGCAATTTGAAAATTAACAGAAGAGTGACCTTATTTTTTAGGCAATGTTTTAGTAGGAGTTAGAGTTGTATTTTTACCAGATTGTCCTTTAGTTTTTTCTCTACTTAAACATAGGGCTGTAAGAGCATTTTTTAATTTAAAAAAAATGAGAATCCCAAACAGGAAAAGCTCCTTAAATAGTAGTAAGATAATAAAATTATTTATAACATTATCAATTCGATCATATATGGGTTCAACCACAATCGAACCAAAAAAACAAGAATCAATCTCTGTTCAAATTTTTGTCTGGTCTAATTTTTTAAACCATACTTTAATGTTACTTACCAAAAAAGAAAAAGAAAAAAGTATTACTTTTGCTAGAGTTTAAGTTATAAATAATTGGTCGGCCTTCAAACCCTAAGAGCATCTCCAATAGGCTCTCTAAAGCCTTTTTTGGAGAGCAAACACACCAAAAACACAGTCCAACAACCTTTCTAACTCTAAATTTTTTTAGAGAGTTCCTACAGTAGCTCTCTTGAAAAAGAGAGGACTATAGCAACTCCAAACATTTTTCTCAATTAAAATAATCCCTGGTTGAATAAAATATTAATATTTTCCCTTTTTCCTCCCTTTTTCTTTCATTCTTCAGTCTCTCTTCTCATCAAAAAACAAAAGGGAAGCAACTTTCTCTCACAAAATCAACACAACTTTCTCTCACAAAAACGATCTGGCAAATCCTTCAACCCCCTAACAAAAATTAGAACAAAATATATATATATATATATATAGAGAGAGAGAGAGAGAGAGAGAGAGAGAGAGAGAGAGAAGCTGATCTAAACCAATCCGGCTGCATGCACAGTCTTAGCAAGTCGAACCAAAAGCATGCACCCATGTCTTTGATAGAGTAAGGATAGAGAGTTTGTTGGAAAGTGTATTTGAAAAAGTAAGTAGGTAAAAGTTAAAAGTATCTGTTCATTCTCCAAATAGTTCAAAAATTTGGAAAGATTGTTGGAGATGCTCTAAGAGGGTTGGTTTAGTGATATTTATGAAGTCATGGGTTTGAAACCTCTAACCAACAATGGGGCCCACCTTCAAGGGATTCTTACATACAATTATCTAGTGTGTGTGAGGCAGAGAGACCACACATATCTGAAGGAATAATCAGGACCTCAAAGTGCTATAGACACCTTTATTAATAAAAAATAAAACTATTAGTAGGTATTAAGCTATAGAAGTCGTTGAATTAGATGGAGAAAGAGTGATGGTTATATAATGGTCATGTATATGTAGGTATTTTTTTTTTTTTTTGGTAATAATTCAATAGTTTGGACTTGGGAGTTTGAACCCTAACGTCTCTGTTGAATACAATAAGAGGTGCTAGTTAACCTAACAACGTCGGATACTTTTTTATTTTGTATATTAGAGAATGAGATGATTACCTTATGTTCTCTACAAATTAAAGTGCATAATTGAAATTTTCTTATTATCTGATTTGAGTTGAAAATTACAATAATAATAAAAATTGAAAGAGGAAAAAATTTGGCATCAAACATGTATAGAGTGTCACAACACAAATCCATAAAATATGAATTTAGAGGCATGAGTCAATAAAAGTAGCTAACTTCAAAATATAATAAAGCTCCAAAGTAAGAAACTCTCAATTAAACCTCTTACAACTCATAAATGTCTACAAATAGAAATAAACTCCAAATATCATAAAATCCAAATAAAAATAGCGATAACTAAAAACCTATAAATGAAGACAATCCCCATTAAAGATACCTGTGTACTCGAAAGCCCTATCCTTGCACTTTACCTAGCGCTCCAAAGATACAACACCCAACTAAACTCTAATCTAAAATGGCAAATGATGGGGTACTCGACACATCCTATAAGCAATTATACACATCAATCAATATAATAGAGTTAAAGTAAAGCATGAGTATTTTGAATTTAGAAATTTGCTCAATAGAGTTATAGCAAATCATGAGTAATTCAAATCTCATAATCATTTGAAATTACATAAAGCAAATCATGAGTAATTCAAATCTCATAATCATTGGAAAACACGTAGATAATTAATCAAAGCACAATGTCACATACACATATACCACATATATATTCTCACCTACATTCTTGTGAGTGGATACGGACATCTAACCCCTCTCTAGTAGCGAGGGTATATCACATAGTCCCATATGCGTAGATCACCTAAATTCTATGATTAATAATAATAATAATAACAATAATGATAGTGGTGATAAAATAAGTTAGTCACAACTGCTTGTAAAAATCGGATAATGATATTTTACAAAGTTAAACACAAACCCATGAAAATATAGTAGTGCAAAGTCTATAGTAAGAATTTAGTCACAACAACAGTTTGAAAAAATATTGTAAAATAGTTTGTGTTTACAGCATTACTCAACATAAAAAAGAGAAAAATATAGTAGTGCAAGAATTAGCGGATACAAATTTGAATGCATGTGCAAGATATTTTAACTAAGAAATTTTAGTCGCAACATTTCCTTTCTTTTGTCTTTGCCATTTCTGTTGCCTTATTCCAAAAGAGTTCACAAGTCAATCAAGCTTCCTAGTGCTCATTATGTGGCCAATAACCAATCCAATTATATATATATATATATTTGTTTATACAAGATAGAAATTCTACTCTAACCTAATTTAAGGGTGTGTTTGTTTGGAGGTGAAATAGGGTGAATGAAAAACTTTGGAGAGAAAATGGGAAGGAAAACTTTTTTAGAGTGTGTTTGGTTGGGTAGAAACGAAGGAAAATAAATGGTAGAGCCTAGGTGTTTTTTCCTTAGGCCCATCAAAATGTTTTCTCCCTAAAATAGAAAGAAAACTGAGTGGGGATGAATTTTTTCTTAATTAACAAAAATGCCCTTGTGCACATTTTTCAAGTTGTCTTTATTTTTTTTTCTTTTCCATAGGGCAGTACGTTGTCCTTTTTTTTTTCTTCTTCTTCTTCTTCTTCTTCTTCTTCTAGGCATTTTTTTTTTTGTTTCTTTTGATTTTCTAGGGCTTGGAGTGCCTCTTTGTTTTTCTTTTTTTTCTTTTTTTTTTTTTTCCAACATTGCCTCTTCTTCTTTTTTTGGGATATTATTTTTATTTTTATAATAAATTTGGGTGATTGCACTTTTTTTGTGGTTATTTGTCACTTTTTTATTTTAATTAATTATCATTCTTTAACAAGAGTATATGAGTAAATTTATTCAAATTCATTTTTTCCATTCTTCTACTTTTCCACTCCCAACCAAACAAAAAGGAGAGAAAATAAAATCTATTCTATCTTCCCACTTTTCCATCCTCCCACCATTTTCTTGTTGGATAAATACATGTTTGTATCGTATACAAGACATATGTAGTGAAAAATTAACGGATCTACTTCATTCGCAATTGATAACATGTACTATGTAAATTTCAGAATATAAGAACAAGAGAGTGTACTTTGGTGTGGTGAATTTCAAAACAAAGATTAAAAGTACTTGGGAACACTTTTAATCTTCACTTCAATTCCACTAACACCCAAGAAGTGTGGTCTCTCAATCAGTTTATATGAATGTATTCAAGGGAGAATAATAGAGTGTCTAACACTCACATACAACCATTTCATTCACTTACAAAATTATGTATGTTTCTCTCCTTATAACTAATTATTTAACTGGGCTAGCCTCTTAGGCCATTCCAATTGGGTTTTAGTGTGTGGCTTATAGTGGGACCAAAAGGGAACAAATAAAACTTTAGCTCCAATTGGCCTTGGGTTCTTCTGTTAACTCTTGACAAGTTTAAAGTTACCATTAATTATATTTAATACCACTATATAAATATAATTGCACTTTAGGCTTTATTAAAAAATTATATCCCAAGACTTTATTGTACATGCAACCCTTCATAAAATATTTGTAGTAATACAAAGTCATGTAGATTGATTGCCACTTTTAAAATTACTACATCTTAATCCTTGAGTACCTGATTTAATCCTTTAAGTTATTCATCATATATTTATGAAATCCAATTTTATAAGTAACTCCTTACTAAAGTGGTTAGGCCCAATACTCTGAATAACCGAACCCATTAAACTTATCTCAAGGGAATATTTTTTATCTCCGTTAAGAGATTATGAATTCCATCTTGAGAATATATGTTCCATCAATACTAAACGTGGCTGCTCAACATACTGAGGTTTGATCGTGACTTTATATCTCACTCCTGATATATCAAAATAACCTACACTTCATGATTAGGTCTATTATTCTCTCAGGGTTAAGAGTTCATGTAAATAGAAGTTGTGAGATTTATTATTCATTTGACAGTTGTTAGGAGAATAATAAATCTCAGAGCGGTTTAGTTCAATATGTCTTAACTTTTAAAATATATTCCATCTTGAGAATATATGTTCCATCAATACTAAACGTGGCTGCTCAACATACTGAGGTTTGATCGTGACTTTATATCTCACTCCTGATATATCAAAATAACCTACACTTCATGATCAGGTCTATTATTCTCTCAGGGTTAAGAGTTCATGTAAATAGAAGTTATGAGATTTATTATTCATTTGACAGTCGTTAGGAGAATAATAAATCTCAGAGCGGTTTAGTTCAATATGTCTTAACTTTTAAAATATATCAACATACCAACTAGAAGTCTCCACTTCCATGATCAAGACAAATTATCTTAGTTGATATGTTATAGTCTTCGCAGATGAAATGCTCAATTTTATCATCGACTACGAACTAAAATTCTGAATTTACAAAAAACTTGTGATTTATATCTTCTGTGATTAAATCACATAAATCAGATACTATATATCTCATGGACTAAATGATAATGTCCAAATATTCATGTTACCATTATTTTAGATAATAATAAAATAACTTTATTAATCATAACATTAAGTCATATATAATGTTATACATAATGTCATACATATCATCATATAATAAGATTTAAGGGCACTAATCCTAACATTTCTATTCTCTCACTTTTCTACCTCTCCAACCAAACGGACCCTAAGTGTATAGTGTGTGAAAGCTCACTTCTAGAGACTTGAACCCCAGTCCTTGCCCCCTACACCTTACGAGTATTTATACTTGTGGAATGACCATCACACTATAGGTGTGCGGTGGTATAACCGGTCCAATTATAAAACATTCCATATCCAATCACAACAAATTTTCAATATATACGTATACGGTGCACCCCTCATTTTAGTAGAAGTTTTATCTTTCTCCTTCAGTATTATATCTGGCATTTAGGAATTTAGGAGGGGAATTATGATTTTTTTAAGGGGTTTAACTTACCTTTAGTACTTTTTTAATTGGATATGTCATTTTGTTTTAAATATACAATGACAAGTAGTGGTGGATTTTAATGTCCATATTTTATTTAGTTAGTGGATGATGTGGCATTTTCTTATTAAATCAAAAAGAAATTCTTGTAAAAAAGTACTAAAGGTAAACCAAACCCCTTTTTAAGCACCATATATAACCAATTTTCCATACTCTGATTGGAGGGGATTCTCTAGGTTGCACTAGCTGGTTGATCTACGACTTAAAGAAAATATTATTCAATAACAAAATCAATTAAATTATAAACGGGGAGGAGTGAAACCTCATGTCTCTTATTCGATAACAAAAAATCTTAATTTTGGTATATATTTGAAATAATTGTATTTATCACCAAAAAAAATAATACAAGTAATATGCTACAACCCGGCCTTGTCCTATGCCAGCCTCTAACTTCGTTTATAATGTGCCAGGAAATAAACTATTTGTTGAAATGCAGGATTTCTTCAATCTGCTAATACCTAACAGTATAAAGCTTGTTGATTTGTGAAAACAATATATTTTTTTTCCATAACAAAGAATATATTTATATTAGGATCATGTGTTGTGTTTATAACACACAAATTGTTTTACATAATTTTACACATAGTCCAAAAAACAACTGAAATTGTAACTTAAAGTCGCGATACCCAAGTTGAAAATCTTGATTAAGTTATTTTTTGGGTTGTGTATAAAACCGTGTAAAACAATTTGTATGTAACAAATATCACCCCATATTGAAAAGCCAATCAGCAAAAAAACACCATTGAGAAACAAATACAACTTAGAAAAGAACTAGATTCAAAAAACGAAAACATCTGTCAAGTGGGATTGGCAGCTTTTAGTTTGTGAATCTCCTCAGCAAGTAAATGTATCCTTCCTAGAAAGGAGTGTAAGTTGTGTTGGAGAAATTACCCATAAAATGATAATTTGGTTACAATAAAAATAGAAATATAAACGAACAATGTCAGACCAAGGCACAAAAATCTCGCTCTCTTTAAGGAGATTCAAGTTTTGAGTAAAAATATTGATGCTCCTTTGGGTCCTTTAGAGATTGAAGCTAAGGCTTTTGAAGTTGGTTTGCAGTTCACTAAGGATGTGGGAATCCATGATCTGATTTTGGAGGGAGACTCTCTTGCAATGTATCATGCTCTAGTTGGCATTTCTCCTTCCCCTACTTCAGTTGCTACTATTGTTTATAGGATTGGGGCTACATTTCAAGAATTCCGAAATGTTAGCTTCTCACATGTACGTAGGCAAGGAAATAGTGTAGCTCATCTCTTAGCAAAACATGCTGTTGGCATTGTAGATTTTTCGGTTTGGATGGAAGAGAGTCATTGCTTTTTAATGCAAGCTCTTCATCATGATGTAATTTCTTTTATTATTTAATGAAGCTTCTAGTTTTCTTATTAAAAAAAAAAAGTCAAACAAACTTGGTCTCTGTTTTACCTTATTAGTTCCAGCCTATCTCAATAAATATTTCTATGCATGACTACCAATCTAGGTTGGGGTTTTGGTGGTCATAAACTTCTGTGAGATTTCTTTCCAATCATGTTTCCCAAGCTAGTTTAGACTAATTAGAAATAATTTGTGCTCTTCCTCAGTCCATCGCTTCCCTGAGACAAATAGCAAAATAAGTACATTAGAAACTGTTAATTAATAATTCTTATGTCCAATGCTAACTTCTTTTTAGTAAACAACATACTAACACAATATTTTTACTTGCATAAAAAAGAAAACACAAAGATTTTTTTTTTTTTTTAAACTTTCTATAAACTAAAACGAAAAGCAGTTTTTTGACTTAATATATACCTTTCGTTTTCTGATCATCAGCAATGCTTGGCTCTCTAACAACTTGACTGTTGTTCTCAACATTGCCAACAACTTCATTAACATTATTTTGTAAATAAACACCAAAAATTTTGATGCCCCCAGTTGCATTAGTGTTAATATTAGCAAAGCACTTACTTTATTATTAGCTACTATAGGCCCTTCTAATTTTTTTTTTTTTTTTTTGGGTTGGGTTATAGTAACGTTTTACAAACGCCACTATAGGCCCATGTAAGACAAGGACCTATAGTGGCGTTTATTAAATGCTGCTATAGGTCCCTCAAATTTTTATTTTTTTAGAGTTGGGCTATAGCAGTGTTTTACAAACGCCACTATATGCCCTTGTAAGACAATGGTCTATAGTGGTGTTTATTAAATGTTGCTACAGGCCCTTTTTAAATTTTTTTTTTAATAAGTCCTTAATAAAATAAAAAGAAAAAAAACCCAACCAAAAATAAAAACCCGAAATAAAAAGTGCCTATAGTGGCGTTTATTAAATGCTGCTATAGGACCCTCAAATTTTTTTTTTTTAGGGTTGGGCTATAGTAGCGTTTTACAAACGCAACTATAGGCCTATGTAAGACAAGGGCCTATAGTGGCGTTTATTAAACGCTGCTGTAGGTCCCTCAATTTTTGTTTGGGATGGGCTATAACAGCGTTTTACAAATACCAGAATAGGCACTTGTAAGACAAGGGCCTATAGTGGCGTTTGGTAAACGCTGCTATAGGACCCTCTAAATTTTTTTTGGGTTAGGCTATAGCAGCATTTTGCAAACACCACTATAGGTTTTTTTAAAATTTTTTTTTATAAGTCCTTATTAAAAAAATAAATAAAACCCAACCCAAAAAAAAAAAAAAAAAAAAACTGAAATAAAAGTGGCAATAGTGGCTTTTATTAAATGCTGCTATAGGTCATTCTTTTTATTTTTTTTATAAGTCCTAATTAATTAATTTTTTTTTTTAAAAAAAAAACCCAACCCAAAAAAAAAAAAAAAATTTGAAGTAAAAAGTCCCTATAGTGGCGTTTTCTGTGAATGCCACTAAAAAAAACATTGTTATAGGCAGGTTTTTTTTTTTTTTTTTTTTTTTGGTAGTGATAGCTACTACTGAAACTCTCTTTGTTCGAACTCTTCTTAGTGTAAGCCTATAAGAGTAATAGCGAGATAGTGTGTGTACATAGTATAGTGAGACTCAGGGTAGTATATATAAGGATTTAGGAGTAGTGGGTAATCAGAACCACCTAAAATCAAAAGAGAGAAGCGGAGAGTCATTCGGTCTGAATTTGAATTCCTCTTTCCTACCAGATAAGGACTATGTAAGAGAGTATGATTGGTCATTGGTTTTAATTAAAAACACATACAATTTGGGTTTTGGAAAAGCACAAATCTTATATGATAAAACATAAACATTAAACACTTAAACATACAGAGAGATGAAAATAAGGAAGTAGCTGTAAAACTGTAATGTAAATGAAGGCGGTGAAGGAAATTAGGATATTGGGAATTGGATCAGACGCAGCCAACTCTAAATTGAAAATTTGGGCAAAGACTTAAATGTATTTTTCATTCTTCTTGTGATTTGGGCATTTTGGGGGAGATGGAGTGAGAGTGACCATTAGTTGGAGAGGGTAAAAAATTGTGACTTGCATTGCGTGTAGTTAATAACTTATTAACTTTTATGTTATATTTTTAAGATTCTCATTTTTTCATTTAAATTTTAACATATTTAATTATATTTTCTTGTCTTAATGTGAAAATGCACTTCTTAATCATCAAACCTTTTATGTCTTTTTTTAGTAAAATATTATTACTTATAAAACAATTTATACATTTATATTTATGTTTTTATTTTTATAATTATAATTAAAACCTAAAATTATTTATAACATTATTAATTTGATAATAAATTGGTTCAACTACAATCAAACCAAAAAACCAAGAACCAATCTCCATTCAAATTTTATGTCAGATCCAATTTTTAAAACCATACTACTCTTGGTGTTACTTAGCAAATAAAAAAGTATAGCTACAGTTTAAGCTATAAATAATAGGTAGGCCTTTAAACCCCAGGAGGGTTGGCCTAGTGAGATTTATAAAGTCATGAGTTTGAAACGTCTAACCAATAATGGGGCCACCTGCAAGGGATTTTCCCATGTATTTAATATGTGTGGGGTAGGGAGACCACACATACCCAAAGGAATAATTAGGCACTTGAAGCACTACAGAAACCCCCATTAATAAATATATAAAAAATCAAACAATTAGTAGGCATGAAGCTATATAAGTTATTAGGTTAGAATGGGTGAAACAGTGATGGTTTTTAAGTCAATATGTGATGGATATGTATATTTAGTTTTTTTATTTACAATTCAATAGTAAAGAGTTTGAATCTTGTACGCCTTCATTGAAAATAGGTGCTAGTTAAATTACAAAGCTCTTGACAACATGTATTTGTAATTAGTCCTACTTGCTATTGTATTATCACAAATGTTGGATACTTTTTTTATTTTATATGGGCCATGTTAAAGAGTTTCCTTAGGACAATTGTTAATAAACCATTTTAGTAAAGTTTTTGACACTACTTTAATGGGAAATATATAAAATTGTCAAAAAATTTAATTTCTTTTTTTTCCATAAAAAATTTCTAAAAATATATTCTATACTAATGCTTTTAGGACATCCATTAACATTTCCCATTATGTGTGTGTGTGTGTGTGTGTGTGTGTGCCGGGGGGGGGGGGGGGGGGTTAAATGCCTTACAGTTAAACAACGAAACATAAAAATATGAATTTTAATTTTTCTTCTTCTTCTTTTTTTCCTATTTCTTTTTAATCAATATAATTTGAATGGGAGTAGGAGTTATTGGTGATATTTCCATATAAATTCAATTTCTTATTGAAAATATATGCATATTAATATATGCTAATGGATGCTTTCCTACATTTTTTATTTATTTATTGGAAGTCTTAAGGGAAAATGAAATGCTAAGCTATCTAACACTCAAATGCAAGTCAGGAAAATAAACCTTTGAGATTTGAGTTGTCCCATAACTCAAAAAACTGTAAGTTTGGTAATGGCAAAATACCTATTGGAAATTCCCCAATTAACCCACAACATGAAGAATAAGAGAAGTCATGGAGGACATATTTGCCAACTGATTTGGCACAGGAGAAAACAATAAATTATAAGACATGAGGGTAGATAACTTATGGAGTAGTGAAACCTCTGGTGGAATTTGACCAAGAAAGAAGCAATAAGACAGGTTGAGATATGTTAGTATGGAAAGATTGCTTATAGTATATAGATTGTATCTGGGATTAATTGAAGTGATTGTATTTGTGGCTGAGGTCAAGTCCCTGGAGGTGAACAAGGTGGGAAAGGCTACTACTAGAGTTGATGGAACCACATGCACAGAGACAACTCTTGCTAAGCTCAAGGCCAATCCTATGAGCAACAGCTGCTATTTTTGCCTTCAAGCGTCCATGATGCAAACTTAGGATAATCAGACCTTCACAGGTGGAGTTGTTGATGATGAAAAATGGACAAATAGAAGGGAGACCTCTCGTCATTGTGACAAAATAGACGAATAGAAGACAAGGGTTCAGTGAGATGAAAAAACGAGAATAGGAAAAGTGAGCTCAAAAACATGAAGTAAGATGATCCTAGCCTCATAACATCTTTTATGTTTAAAACTCTTTGAAATGATTGAGCCAAGATTTTATTGACCATCGGGTAGATCTTCTTGCGCAATGTTATGCAGAAATGCCTTTTGGCATCAGTTAGGCAAAATTTGCTGAATAGTAACTTTTTAGGAAATTTTTTGGTGAGTAGCATGCATTTGAAGTTATTTAGTTATATAGATTGTTTTTGGAACTCGAATTTGACAAACTCGAGTTCCAACCCAAAATCAACTTTACTAAACTCGAGATCTAACTAGTATAAATCTAACTGGAATTAATAAATTAAAAAAAGAAAAAAACCATGTGGAACTCTAGAGTTTAGCAAACTTGAGTTCCATGCTGTTAAAAAATTTGCCCAGATGGAACTCGAGTTTAGCAAACTCGAGTTTCATCAAGACCTCCACAAGTGGAGTTCTTCGAGCTGCAAAAAATTAAAAATGAATTCAATGAGAAAAGCATGGGAATGGGATCCAATTAAACTTGCAATGAAAAAATAATAATTACTGCCTTGTTTGCTAACTTGGGATCTAGAAGGTGATGGTTGTGATGGATCTAGAATAATAATTATCCGATTCCCCCATCTCTTCTTTTTGTCAATTCCCTCAACAAGTTTGTAGAAGGGAACTGGTAACCAGAAATCGAATATGCACTATGACAAGTTTCTTAATTCTGAAACTAAAAGTATATATACAATTCCTTTGCTCAAACATGTAAGATATAAGAAAAAAATATTTCATACAAATTTATTGTTCATTCAATCTAGGCACCTTATTATATCACAGTTATAATAATAATTCCAAAGCCAATGAGCTACCCTTCAATTATCATATACATGAGGTACAAATACAATAAACTACCATCCAAAGTTAAAAAGGAATTTTCCATTGCACCCAACACAATTTCATCTTTGGAAGAAATCTGTTATATTTTTCAACATTTTAATTTTGAAGTCACAGCCACCAGATGCAAAATTTCCTGATACATTTATATGGCCATTGCCACTCAATGCCTAGAGTAAAAGTACTACCTACATAACTAGTTGCTGATTTATGACCCAAATCCCTTTTCTCCATTTCAGTTTGACACAAACAAAGAGAGTATTTCTCCATGACAGACGTGCTTAGAATGATCATCCCATTTTGGAATATGGACTACATGTTCCACCCTCCAATTTTTTTCTACCTTACCCCTCGCATCTATTTTATGCAATTTGCGATCGGTATTAACATCTTCGGATTGTTCCTGCTTTAGCCAAAATTGTCGAAGGACACGATCAGGTAGGTGGAACTCTACAAGACAAAAATATATAAGTGAAATTTTCGACCTCCACACATTACTTCCCTCGATGCAAAAATTAGGAGAAGGCGGCTCAATTCATCCGCATATGGCTCCCACTTAAACTACAGTAGCCACCAATAAAAGCAACCATCCTAAGAAATTTTCTCATAATTTGCATAACTAGTACAATAGTGGGCAATGAAATACTTTTTTATGATTTTGATTATGATGGGTGTAATTTCAAAGACATAAATTGATATAAACGTTGTGTAAAAACAAGTATTATACTTGGTTGGGCGTGTTGTGGCAATTTGAAATGATATGTGGAAAGCATGCGTATGGGAGTGTTCTTTGTACACTTAGCCCCTGCCCAACTACTAGCACGTAACATAGCTTGGTCATTGGTCGTTTATGTAAAACTTGAACGATAAAACGATTGTGGCATAATACATCTAATGATGGCACAATAATTATGCAGTATATACTTACTTCATGGCAAGAGGAATTGGTGGTGTGGTGGACCATAAACACCCTCTGGTAGTGGCACCTTCTGTGGGGACATATGTGGGAACCTGGCATATATCCACAATTGGACTAGAATCAATGCTCCACCAATTTGCTTTGTTGTCTTTTTGGTTGCCTTGCACAATTGTCTGTACAACCATGATAGGGCTGCACTACCCTAACTATACTTGGATGGATTATGAAGGTTCTGCATGAAATCCAACCACATGAGATGGATCTTATCTTTGGACTTGTCAACAAATACCATATCCCCCTAATAGGGCTAGTATATAGCAGTGAGCATATTGATGAACCTGCATCTCATTGGCATCCGAAGGCAGTGGTTGTGCAATTCGGTTAACGAGTGCTTTTATTTGAATCCTTTGACCATCTAGCACGGTTTTATTTTCATCTGGAATTTGAATTCCAAGCATTTTAGCACACACAGTTCTTTTAGTGGACCCAACCATTACCTCATCCTCGATGAGCATCCCTATTATAACTTCCACATCTTGCAGCGTGATCGTCATCTCACCATGTGGAAGGTGGAAAGAATGAGTCTCTGGGCGCCATCGCTCTATAACTGCAGTGATCAAGCTTTATGGATGGGACCACGTGCAGACGCTCTAAACCAAGCAACCTCACTATGGCAATCACATGCTCATCAACCTTAGGATCTCGACGTGTCAACTCTTCATGGTGACATCGACAACTTAGTGCCAGGAGGATCCTGGAAATGTTATAACAATAGATAAATATCTTATGCTTCGATCAAGTACGTAATATGCCACTAAAGAACAACTCAACATCCAAAAGCAATAGTATAATTTATAAGTTTATTTTCAAATCAATTTCAGTTGTGATGAATTTATTTATTACTACTTTAAATTTATAAAAACTAGTGTGATTACTCCTTCAAAGGCTACGAAGCACAAAACTCACAATGGAATTCTTTATCTTGAACTTTGAAGCTAGGCAACTTCTCACACAAAAACTATGTTGTAGTGATAAATTAAACAACCATAGTACTTAACTATTGAGATTTATCATAGCATGGTGAGGAAAAAAAGTCAAATGAGAAGATCACATATCAAGTCTAAAAGGAATTTAAGATACATCACCAATTTGGGAGGGAAAGGGAAGATGATGGGAGTAAATCTATAGCCTAACAGTTTTAGAATGCAGCATGTATGAGGAAACATATTATAAACATGTGACTGATGTGAACTGATATGCGTATTCTTGTAAACAGTGCTACTTTAGCCGCAAAATGATATCCTACTCCTTGTTAGTTTCCATGGATGTGGACAGAGGTTTAAACCAAATAGATTCACAATGGAGCAAAATGTTAAAATCTCGGGCACCAAACAAAATAGCAAAACAATGTAAAATATAATTTCAAAGTCGTAAAGTAAATAAAATTAAATCTCCTATAGGTTATCCATGTTAGGTTTCTTCTATCACTTCACAAAAAAGTTAATAAATTGCCAAATACCATTATGCAAAATTTTTTACCTAGCCTCCAGGGTTCCAAAGTAACTCAGATCGATCATTCACTTGTTCCATCAAAACGCTACAATCAATGGGTCTGAGATCTACCATCATGCTGCAAAAAGTTTTTATGTCATATTGATAGAAATAAGAGAGAGGAAAAAGAGAAGACACAGGATATATGCATAAATGAGCCAAGTATGAGAGGAAAAAGAGAAGGTATAGGATTTAATTTAAACCATACAATATAAATTATCGACTAAAATCCTTTATATTTACAACATTCAATAATCAAAGTAATAATTGAAAATAATGCATATGACGACTGACATTGCATAATCTTTTAAGGATCCATAGCCGACCCAAAAAAAAAAGAAAAATTGGGACTAAAATGCTTGGTTGTTGTCGTCAAAATAATCAAAGTCATCCAAACACTCAAAAACTACCCAAATATCATTTATACTACCTAGATATTAATTTTCCTCACTAAAAAACCACAAATCTTCACATTTATCTAACAGAATAGCGTGCCCAAATATCTAGTCCATAACTCATTCAATCAATTATATCCTAAACAAACTTAAAGGAATTCCTCAAAAAACCCAAAAAAATTTAAACAAATTATTTAGAACCCAAAACATATTTACAACAAAATCCTAACAAATTTCACAAATAAGTACAGTAAAAAAGATCAAGCTTGCCTTGTTTTCTAATGGAGTGCCACCACTTGTCATAGCCGTTGAGAGGTCGTCGTCTGTTGAGCAAGAGGTAAGGGATGACACGGTGGTGGAGCAAATAAAAGAGATGAAGAGAGGAGGCACTGAGGAAGATGAGGGACTAAGGAAATTGAGGAAGACGAGGGACTAAGGAAGACGTTGTACTGTGTGTGAGAGAGAGAGAGAGAGAGAGAGAGAGAGAGAGAGAGAGAGAGAGACTTTGTTATGTGACTTGGGAAAAATAAAAAATTGCAAGATGTATACTACCCTGGAACTCGAGTGTAGTAAACTTGAGTTCCATTTAAAAAAAATTTACCCGCTTGGAACTCAAGTTTAGTAAACTCGAGTTCCATCTAGTTAAATTTTTTAATGGCATGGAACTTGAGTTCCATGTGGGGTTTTTTTTTTTTTTAAATTCCACGTCGGAGTTATACTAGTTGGACCTCGAGTTTAGTAAAGTCGATTTTGGGTTGGAACTCGAGTTCCAAAAACAGTCTACATAACTAAATAACTTCAAATGCATGCTATTCACCAAAATGTTTCCTAAAAAGTTACTATTCAGCAAATTTTGCCCATCAATTAGCAAGGGTGGCAATTGGGTGAGTTGGGTCAATTGTGGGTTTGGTCATAAATGGGTTGGACACACATTTATCCATTAACCCATTTATTATTCATTTAAATATAAATTAAATACTCATTTACCCCAAACCCATTTAATCTGATGGGTATCCAATCTACCCATTTAACCAATTATTAAACACACACACACACACACACACACGCACACACACACACACATACTTACAAAGAGTAAAAACATGTAAAATTACCCAAATGCCTACAACTTAAAATGACCAAATTACCCTTGGTCCTCTAAAAATTTTGCTCAAATATGAGGCATTTGATTATTCTAATGTGAATTTGTGTTCTTTTTTATAGGAGATAGCTCCCATGGCAGAGAGGAACTGGTAGTGATTTTTTGGGAGGTAGAGGGATGTGTTGAAGAGTGGTTGGAGTTCCGACGAGCCTTCGCCAGTGTCGATGGTGGTGGTAATGGTCTAGTGATCAAATCAGTCAATGCCTTGCTTCTCCATCCCAATCGGCTTACTCTCTTCCCAACACTAAGGATCTTGACTCTCTCTCTCTCTCTGTTTGAAAACATTAGTTTTGGTTTTAATTTTTTTTTTTTTTAAATTCTTTAAAGTTGAGATTTTAAATTTTAGATTTTAGATGGGTACAGTGGTTAACCAGTGGGTTTCCTATTAACACTCATTTAACTTGACTATCCAATGAGTATTTACTCATTTAACCCAAATAATTAATTGGATTGGGTCAAGACTTATCGAAATTAAGTGGATCATGAATGGGTCAACGAGTTTGGGTAAAAATTGCCACCCTTAATTATGAGCGGGTCTTACTTTAGTTCACCATCTACGTAAATTGTGGGGGTAGACGTGGCATACTGCCCTGTTTCATTAGTAGAATTTTTTGTCTTTTTTTTATCTTTCAAGTCTCTCATAGGTTGGAGTTTAAAGGGACTTAAAGGCTCCTTTCCCTTCTCAACAACTGGGCATGTTCTAGGTGGTAATCCAGTTGTTAAATTCGTCAACACCTTTTTCAAGATTTGTAGTCCTTATCTTAATAGGATTAAAATACCTAAGTCAATAACCTTGAAATTATTTCGCAATTTCAGACCTACCATCCTTTGCAATTATACAAAGTTCTTTCGAAATTACTAGGGAACCGGTTTAAATAATTTTTGGATGATATTATTCACCCTTGTCAATCCTGATTTGTACCTGAAGGCAGGGCTCCAGAATTGTTGGTTAGGAAATGATCCATTTGATAAAGAATAAGGGCCATATAGGAATTTTTTCCTGTAAAAATGTACTTGGATAAAGCTTAAGATAGACTTGAATGGTCCTTTTTTGAGAATTGAGACCGGAGGGGCCGCTAATTTCTCTTTCAAATTTGTATGGATGAGCTTGTTTTTACTTGATCAAGAGGAGATCAGGAGATGAGGAGAATATATAACTTTTTAAAGTATCACACTTTTTAAATTAACTAAGAATATACTTGTATATGATAAACTAAATATGCTAAATAAGCATATGAAAATAAATTTGATCCAAACGCACATTTATAATAATAGGGTAGCTAAGATTCAGTGGAAAATCCCATGCTTAATTATATGGTTTAGTAATGAATATAAAAGGAAAAGGAAGAGATAAAAAAGAAAAAAAAAATTGTGCAAACAAAAATCAAGAAACCAAATAACAAAATTTCAGGAGTCACCGACCTTTTGCATCCAAACAAGTATTGCATGTGTAGAACATGATTAAGCATCATGAACTAAAACAAGAACGAATAATTAATGAAAAGAATCGAGTTTGTTAACAGTAAATACAAATTATAAAAGCAGCTACTGAATACAAATTACATATATTCTCAATAATCTACGTGCATGCATGAAAACAAATTTCAAGGATTTTGAGAATACCATAAGATACTTTAGCTAGCTTTAATAACTGATCAAATTCTTCGGTTCTGCATGCAAGCATGATGGGGCCTTGTATCTTTGGTTCAAGCTCATCTGCTTGTGACTGCACAATCAATTCTTGAAATGCTGGTAATGATAGATACTTCACTGGAATTTCATATCTCTTCTACTCTTCTCCCACCTACAGACCTATGTAACCTTTTGGAACTTTACGGGTCTTGGAGCTTTTAGTAGAGTCATTTCGATTGTACAAGTTCTTGGAATGATTTAAACCTATTTTTTTCATGAACATTCTGATTTTCCTACGAACAAAGGTACAAGAGCAATACATAATTGTTCTTCGGAAAGAGAGAGACTAGCTATTGTTTATTCAATTTCAAAGTAGATCTTATAAAAAACAAAATTTCAAAGTGTTGGTGCAAAATTTCACCTCCCTCTTGTGCACGTATTTAGTCCAATATCTGAGACAATTAATTTTAGCCCATTAATCACCACAATTAAAAATAATAAAAAAGTATTTCTTCTTTTCAATGTGAAATTAAACATTTTTATTAACTCCTCATTTTTCATATTCACTCTCATATCTTTTCATTTATGTTATAACATTTATTTTTTTTAATTATTTAATATTAAAATGCTTTAACACAAAGTAGATAGAAAAGCAGATGCTAATTAAAGAAGGTAGTGAATGCTAAATGAGATTGTGGATATTAAAAGAAATTTTCGTGAAAGAGATAGTTGACTAGTAATATTAAAAGAGTTCCACTATATATAGACTCCTAACCTTTGTGAAAAATTCATATACAAACTCACCTCATTGGAACACACTACAACACAAAAAATTCACGGTCTGGGTGAAAATTTTGGAGTCAACAGACTTTTACATATTAAAAATCACAAATATATATTGATTTATAAAACAAGTTCGCCCTCCACGATTAATTTGACCATAACAGTTATGTCAAAATGCTTGAGATTTGAGAATGCCTTGTGGCATCAGCGCCATGGAAAAAGAGAACAGTAGTCTAACTTATTAAAATGGGTTATTACTTATTCCTGAAAAATGTGTTACAAAACTTTTTGCCCTTAATTATTTTTCTATTCTATTTTTTTTTCTAAGGTAATATATTGTTGCCTTAGGCCACACTCATCTACTTATCTCTACAGTTTACACAGCAGCAGAAGATATAAATGATAAGATCTAGAAATTCATTCTAATCCACGTTCAGTTGGTCGGTCGTTAAATTCTAATTTGTAATTATTATTCAAGAAGTTTTTAATGATTTAGTCTTTATGGAAGTTCACAAAGTTGGCTTTGGCTTGAATTTTAACAGCTGATGAGCGGACTAATTAAAAAAAAAAGTTTTTTTTTTCAGAGTAAATAATAAATTAAAATTGTGCTTGCAAATTAAAGCATGGGTGATTTAAAGAGTGATACTTTGAACACAAAAAATGGTTTATGATAAGTACAAAATTTCTTATATATCAACCCCTCTTTAATTAATACTACTTTTATTAATTAAAGAATGATTTTTTTTTTTTTTTTTTTTTTTGGTGTCGTTAAAGTTATTGTAATCTTTTTTATTTTTATACAAGATAGAAAAAAAAGTATATATGTGTGTAGAGTTCATTCTTGGAAATTTGAATTCCAGCCCTTACTTACCTGGCAGTAACTCTATCCACTATCCTATTATACTTTTTTTTTTTTTTTTTATATTAATATTATTATTATCATCATTGAATTTTAATCTATGGTTCTGCTCCATGATCGATAATTGCTTTTTATTATTAGGCTAAAACATCAATCAATTTTTAATGTAGAATCTTATATTTTTTGTTCGACAACTAGTAACTTTATAAGTTGAATTAACTAGAACCTACATTTTTAATTTAGTAACCTTGCTACTTTTACTAAACAATTGGACACCCTTATTTTTAACTCGTTAGCCTCGCGTCCAATTTAAATGTTTCACATTCAAAGTTGTCATTTAATTTATTTAACGAATACAAATCTTTTGTCTCATTTTTTGTATTCCATTAATCATGATATGTTATGTATTTGATTTTTTTGCCATTTTAAACCTTGAATAAGCATTTTTTTTCTATTTTAAACTTTATTTATTTTATAAGGAAAATCAAATAAAGATATAGCAAGTTATGATTGATGGAATATAAAGTAGAATATAAAATTAAAATGGGACAAGTCATTTATATTCTGATTTATCCAATTGAAATCCTTCGTTGTCTGTCCTCAGCACATTTAATTTGTAGGGACTCTTTTGAGTGCTTTAGGGCTACTAATAATTGTATCATATTGATTCTTAAAAGAAAATTGTATTACATCGATCTTATAAATTAATCTATTATTTTTAAATACGTGAGAAAAAAAGTAATTACAAATTATTTAATATGTGGTTGATGTGATACCAATTATAATTACTATCACTTTATTTTGTAAGCATTTTATAATAAAATTGAGAATGTGAAACTTCTGTTTCTCTCTTAACCCAAATTGACAGCCCGGATTTGAGTGACAGACCTCGGCAAAAATTAATCAATTTGCATTCTTATGAACATGGAAAAGGTCCATATAAATATATTAAATGAAAGTGAAATTTGATGAAAAATTGACTTAGATTGTGTTAGTATTCCACAAATCTTGTGAGAAACATGAGTGACGAAATATGATGCTGCAATGGAATAATATTATATAATAATCTTTATCTACTGCTTATATTGCGACTCATTAGTAAAACATATATTGCACATTTTGGTGATCCAAGACTTTTGGTGATATAATATTATTTTGGTGATCCAAGACTTTTGGTGATATAGTACTTACCAACAAGGTTTTCAGACCCGGACCGTTCATTAAACCGTAAAAGAGAGAGGTTCAAGGTTTTTGAGGTCGAACCGAGGTCGAACTGGGGTCGAACCGTAATGACGTCATAATTAATTTAATAATTATTTAAATATAAATAAATATATTAAATTTATAAATATTAGCAAAATTTACTTAAAATATCTTAAAAATTGAAACAAAATACATAAAATAGTACATTATAAGGTTAATAAAAAATAGTACAACATAAATAAGCATAAAAAGACATTTTTATAATCATCCTTTAAGAGAAATCATTTCAATACCGGTCAATACTAGTATATCATTTTAAATTTACCGCTATTTTTTACTATTTTATACAATATACAAAATTATATTTCTAATAACTCAATATATCCCTTTAGCACTTTTATATTTTTTTATGAAGTTATCAACATAAATATATAAAAGTGAAAAATTATTAAAAAAAAAACTATTAAATAATTTAACAACCACCAAACTTAATAAATGCCAATCTCACGTGTTAAAAGATTGTGGCACCAATTCAAACAATTATCTCCTGATGCTTTGAGAAAATCAAAAGGCAAGTTACTGTTTACATCAGAAAAGTCTATTTCTTGGGCCCACATGTCAAAAGATTGTTACACCAACTCAAACCATCATCTCCTATGCTTTGAGAAAATCGAAAGGCCAGCTATCACGTCTGAAAAGTCTATTTCTTTGGGCAGAGTGGTTTGAAAAACCGAGAAAAGTTTCAAAAAGAATAAAAAACCGAGAAAGAGAGTTAGACGGGCACAGACACACAGAGAGACAGAGAGAAGAAGAAGATGAAGAAGATGAAGATGAAGATGAAGATGAAGTAGCAGCAGCAAAATCAGTCCACGAGCTCGACTTGAGGTCGAGAATGTTGAGATCGTCGCCGGTGGAAGGTGAGAGTGACAAAGAAACATTTTTCTTTTTCCGGTCCGGTATGCATTTACCGACCGGAATCCGATATTGCCTCCGGAATCCGATATTTCCCCCATTTCATTTCCGGTTGAACCGGCCTACGGTTCGTCCGGTTTTTTCGGTTGAACCCCAGTTTGTCCGGTTCTCTCACAACTCACTGATACCGGTTCTCTAGGCTTAAAAATCCAGATTTCAGTCCGGTTCCCGGTTTTTCCGGTCGGACCGTCCTGTCCGGTCCGGATTTCAAAACTATGCTTACCAAAACGCGTTGGCAAGTAGTATCCAGAGACTTTGGACAAAATCAAACTATTTGGTGATCCAAGACTTTTGGTGATCTGACATTTTCCTTTTGCAAAATATGTGAGCCGAAACAATGACTCGCCGGATTAGAGTGGTGCCACAACCAAAACTTTCACTCCCAACTGTTGCATCTATCAATATTATTTGACATAGGATACAATCTACAAAACTATTTTTGTAATTTATTAACTTTGATTTCTTTTTTAATTTATTTTCGTAATTTTAGGTTTATGAATTATGATATTTATTTTGTTGATTTTAGGTATTTTTAATTTTTTTTAGGTCAAATTAGGTTCTTATATATTATGATTAAGTGATAATTATGATTTCTTTTAAAATATATTTTTTTGTTTGTCAAGTTTTACGTAATTTTAGGTTTATGAATTATGATATTTATTTTGTTGATTTTAGGTGTTTTTAATTTTTTTTAGGTCAAATTAGGTTCTTATATATTATGATTAAGCGATAATTAGGATTTCTTTTAAAAGATATTTTTTTCTTTGTCAAGTTTTACGAAACCTTTTAAATAGGCCTCCAAGTTGGTAACAATTAAGATTTGGTTTAATTAAATTATAGAGTTTTCTTCATTATTTCTTTGGTGGATTACATACCCCTTTCTCTTTGTAGATTTGAAGAACTCTTATAAATTCAAGGTTCTTTGTCAAGAACTCTTATTGTTTCCGCATTGCATTTCCACACTTGAATCTTGGGAATATGATTTCATTAAGTAGGCAAAACAGTTACAAATGTAAATAAGTTTACATAGATTACAATAAGTTCAAAATAAGAGTTACAGATGAGATGGGAGAAGATCCTATCATTTTGCTAGCTTTGAACTAATCTAACCAGAAAGAATTTGCAGTGAGATAAATAGCAGTGAATATTGTCTTACTCTGGTTCAATGATTGACCGAGCAAATGTAGGCTACTTCTGGGGGCTTCAAGAGATCAAATTCTTACCAAGATAACACAAATGCACTGCTAGAGCATCGATTGTTAGGACATCCTATGTAGTAGGCATTAGACAATGCCTTAAGCAGAGGAGGGAATGAGAGTGTAATTAAAACTCAACAAGCAACCATATCATGTATTTATTAAATCAGTTAAATAAGTCACATCGATTTTTAAGTAAGTTTTGTGACTAAAAATATATGTGAATAGTTGGAGGAACTTTCCTCGACATTAATTTGAAAGAAAACTTTGTTATTTTCTTTTTTTCAAGATAACTATATACCCACCTCACGACTCTGTATGTTATTTTATGGTAGGTGATAGATTAACTTGTGATTGTGAGTAAGTTTACCGGAATTATTAGGAACATCTTAAGAGACGCATGCCATCTATGTGGGTTTTTTTGGCAAAGCCAAACAAACCAACACGAATTTGTGTCATGAATTTTTTGAAGGAATTATAGAAATTATTACTACAATATAATAGTAGTAAATACATAATGAACCTAACATAAGGGTCATATGTATATATATATATATATATATATATTTGTATGTTGGCATATTTGAGTCAAAACACACTTTACATATATTTAAGTCTTCGTTACAAGTGTGTTCAAGAATAACAACTTGTGCTTAAAAATTGGTATTACTCTTGCATTTGTATTTTCTTTTTATCTTATCTTATCTTTGTTTTATTTATTTATTTTGAACCTTAAATAAGATATATACAAAAGATTTTTCCCCCAATAAAGTTTGAAGTAATACAAGTATAATAGTTCAATAGTCATGTTATAAAAGAAGTATACCAACCATAATATGCATAAAGAAAATCTACAAATGAAGAAAAAAAATCAATTATATAATTAATGTGACTTAAATCAAACAATTATATAATTGAAATGAAAAGAGTCTTCTGTACTTTACTGTAATTGTTCAACTTTTTTCATGGAAGAATTTGGTTTGAAATCCTCCATATCCCCACTTTGTTGTAAGAAAGAAATTATGATTGAAATATAGTCTAGTAATATCATACTCTCACATGAATGAGACTAAAACTTTGTATTGATGAGCTTATTTTTACTTGATCGTGGGAGAACGTATAAACTTTTAAAGTATCATATTTCTTTTACGTCACTTTTATATGTATGATAAATAAAATATGTTAAAAAAGTTGATGAATATATATATTTATCCAAACGCACAGTTATAATCGTAGGGTTCCATGCTTAATTAGATGGTTTAATAATGAACAGAAAAGAAAAAAGGAAGAGAGAAAAAGAAAAAAAGTGCAAATATAAATCAAGAAACAAAATAGAAAGTTCTTCCCTTCATAAAAAAGAAAAAAAGACAAGAAAAGTAAGCTTTTCAAGAGTCAAAGAACTTTGTTTTTTAATACATGAAAGCAACTGATGAATCCAAATTATACATTCTCAAGTCTCAACAATCTACGTGCAAGCATGAGAAAAGAGTTCTAGGATTGTGGGTATATATACCATAAGATAATACTTTAGCTAGCTTTAATAACTGATCAAATTCTTCAGTTTTGCATGCAAGCATGATGGGGTCTTCTATTTTTGCTTCAAGCTTATCTGCTTGTGACTGCACAATCAATTCTTGGAATGCTGGTAATGATAGATACTTCACTGGAACTTCATATCTCTTCCTCTCGTCTCCCACGTAGAGACCTATATAACCTTTCGGAACTTTGCGGGTCTTGGGGCTTTTAGTAGAGTCAATTCGAATGTACGAGTTCTTGAAATGATTTGAACCTAGTTTTTTCATGAGCATGCTGATTTTCCTACGAACAAATAAGGTTGTGAAATACATTATTGTTCTTTGATATATATAAGGAGAGATTTGGTGGTTTGTTTTGCATATAGATGGTGCTTTTATAGTCTTCTGGTTTTGTTGCTTGGTCAATACCACTGACAAAAGTGTGTGTGCAATAGCCTATGAAGTCACATTTTTACCCCTAAAAGCATTTAAAGTCAAAAGAAAGTTAATGGTGTTTTGGTCTTTATTCGGTACTTCCTTTGATACTACTCTATTACGGTTATTACCCCTAGAGATATGGATGGGCTAAAAAATTGTAAGGATCTTATAGTCTTTTTGTTCTCAAATATATTAATTAACTACCCAGTGAACACTCCCAGCAGGTTTTGGCGTCTAGCCGAAGTTTGGGGAATTCTTTTACGTGCTTTCTTGTCACCAATTAAAGTAGAGGCTTCTCCAAAAAAAAAAAAAAAAAGTATAGAGAGGAGATGGAGATGGGAGTAGAAAATATGAGTTGAAACTTGAAAAGGTTTACAGTTCTCTCAAAATTGATACATCTGTTATGTTTGTTTTTGTTAGTTTTTCTTGGTGGAATTTTATACCCTTTTTTACTCTAAATATGCGTATGACTCCAAATTAAAAAGTTAGCTTATTTTATTATTTGGTTTATTTTTGCTATTATTTATGGGCTTCACTGCACTTTTTGGTATTATTTATGAATTCCACTATATTATTTCAGCTAACTTTTTTACTTTTATCTACCGTACTTTTAATAAAAAAATTTCAATCTACCGTATTTTCAATAAAAAAATTTCAGTTTTAACAAAATAAGCGGATCCCAAACAAACCCTAAATGAAACTTTTTGGAATTTATTACTTATAAACAAATGATATTTAGTAATTAATAAAATATTTTTGTTGAAACAATGTTTAATATTCATTTTTATTTTTCTATATCTCCAAATAATAATGCCAATATTAAAGCCAATCGTGATAGAAAATAATCATAATGTTGCTTATGTAAGCCTCTTCAATTTTTCAGGCTTTCTATCTCTTTATTCATTTATTTTCACTTAAACCAAGTGGGATGGGGTTCAAATCCAAGTTTTCCACATGAAGAGAACCGATCAATTGTATTGAATTACAAGGCTCTCTTTTTTTCTTTTGGAGTGGAGAGTTACATAACTCTTGATCTTTCTTTATTATCAAAATGTCTCCTGTGCTTTGCGTGGTTTCAAAACTAGTATATACTAGTCGCTAACCTATGTGATGCACGGGATAGTTAAATAAAAGGACAATTAACCAACATCACGTTAAGATAAAAGAATTAGTGAGAGACTGATTTGCCCACCAAGAATTTAAAAGAAAAAAAGATTGATATAATAAAATTTAAGAAATTTAGAAATAGAAAATTGGATTAATAATATGCATATTATAGACATTTTGCTAGTTAGCGTTTAAAAAAAAATGGATTTCTCATAATTAAATAAAATACAATGAGAATAAATATTTAACTTCTATGCTTTTTTATAGTTTAGAAGTGTTGTATAATGTAGAATGTTATTGGGTTGTAAGAAAGATTTTTATAAAATGTTAATACGATATATATATATATATATATGCTTATATTGTCAATGTTTCACTGCAGGTGCATAGTTACTGAAACCTACAAAGTAATTTACGATTCTTAAATTAATAAAGCAAAATTCCCAAAAGTTATATATATACACACACTCAAAACTGATATAAATTACAAAGATAAAAACAAATCTTATTTAGTCGTATTAATAACAATATAAACAATTCAAAATATGGAATATTATCAAATTTATAACACATAATTCCATTATCTTTTACGTTGAATCCAAACAAATAATTAATTGAAATTAATCCAAACAAATAATTAATCAACCAAAAATCAAAACTTTAATTAAGAAAACAAAAAATCACATGAACCCAAAATAAAAATTCTCATTAAAGCAAAAACATATAAGGTAAAGAATTAAGATCAACCTACTAAGACGCAAATACCAAAAACCCCAAAATTTAAACCTTCCAAATTTTATAGAATCCTCAAATTCTACTTCAAAACCAAACAAAACCCTTCAAATTCAAAAAATTCATATATAATATACCAAATAAAAATTTACCATACCTTGGGTTGGAAGACATAGGTTGCAGTTTTGATTTTTCTCCAAAAAATAGATATGTTTCATCTGTCGTATACAATATAAAATAATTATTAGAAATTTCAACTCAAAAACTAAACCCACAAAAACACTATCAAAATATAGAGATTAACCCAAATTCTTAGAAGAAAATAAATTCTAAACATAACAAAATAATAAGATAGAATGAAAATTTCAGGCACATATGAAAGCAAATAAAAAAGACAAAACTTACGTTTTTTTTTTTTTTTTTTTTTTTTTTTAGTTGAGTCTCTCTCCTTCTTATTTTTTTTAATTTTAAAGTGAAGTTAAGTTTAGGGTTTTGAGATGGTAATTGCTAGGGTTTTAAGGAGAGAAGAGAGAGTCCTATCAGGAGTCTAAATAATATAAACAATTCAAAATATGGAATATTATCAAATTTATAACACCTAATTCCATTATCTTTTACGTTGAATCCAAACAAATAATTAATTGAAATTAATCCAAACAAATAATTAATCAACCAAAAATCAAAACTTTAATAAAAAAACAAAAAATCACATGAACCCAAATAAAAATTCTCAATAAAATAAGAACATATAAAAATTTACCACACCTTGGGCTGGAAGACATAGGTTGCAGTTTTGATTTTTCTCCAAAAAATAGAGATGCTTCATCTGCCATATACAATATAAAATAATTATTAGAATTTTAACCCAAAAACCAAACCCATAAAAACACTATCAAAATATAGAGATTAACCCAAATACTTAGAAGAAAATCAATTCTAAACCTAATAAAACAATAAGATAGAATGAAAATTTCAGGCACACATGAAAGCAAATAAAAAAGACAAAACCTACGTTTTTTTTATTTTTTTTTTATTTTTACGTGAGTCTCTCTCCTTTTTATTTTTTTAATCTTAAAGTGAAGTTGAGTTTAGGGTTTTGAGATGGTAATTGCTAGGGTTTTATGGAGAAAAGAGAGAGTCCTACCAAGAGTCTCTCTCTTTTTTTCTTAATCCTAAAGTTTTTTTTTTTTTTTTTTTTGGTGAGTCCTTTTAAAAAAAAATAAAAAATTCAAACCTAAAGTGAGTCATTTTTTTTTTTTTTTTTAATTCTAACGTGAGGTATCTTAAAAAATTATAATTAATTTTTAATCTTCAATTTTATATTATATATAGATAATAATAATGATGTGATAGGCCAACAAAATATATCTAATAAAGTTTTACTTAAACTAAACTATTGTAACACTAATAAATATAAAAAGATATAAAACCTAGAATAAAAAGAATCTAAAATAAAAAGAAAAAGAAAATAATGGTGACGTGGAAAATTGTGAGAGCTTTCAAGGCTTCAGTTTTATATATATATATATATATAGATAGTAATAATAATAATAATAATAATAATAATAATAATAAATATAGATGATGATTTTTGTGATAAGTTGATGTAGGATAGAATTTACAATTTAATTTTTGTAATTATTTAATTTTGGTATTTTTATGCAAAAAACGTTATTTTAGGTCTAGGTGATTTATTTCCTTGTTTTTAGGTTCTTTTAATGTTTTTTTAGGTCAAATTTGGTTCCTATTATGGTTATGTATTAATTAGAGCTTATTTTAGAATATATTTTCTTGTCCATCAAGTTTTATGAAGCCCTTAAATAGGTCTCCAAGTTTGCATACGTTTTTCAATATTATTGATATTAATAAAAATTCAAACTTTTGTCTATTGTTTTTCTAGTAGATTCTATATAAGATATAAAATCTAAAATAAAAAGAATCTAAAATAAAAAAGAAAAAGAAAATAGTAATGATGTGAAAAATTGTGAAAGTTTCAGAAGTTTCGATTATATATATATATATATATATATAGATAAAATCACAAAAATACATTGATTGGTGAAACAAATTCTCCTCCCATGCACGATTTGACCATAACAGTTATGTCACGAAGACAAGAATGCTTGAGAATGCCGTGTGGCATCAGACACGGGAAAAAACAGTAGCCTATCTTATTCTTCAAATGGTTTTATTTATGAAATGGGTTACAAGACTTTTTGCTCATCTTTTTCTATTATTTTTGTACTATATTCTAAGATATTGCTGTCTTGGGCTACACTCACCTAATTACCCCTACGACTCAGCAGCAGAAAATGTAAATGACAAGAAATCCATCAAAATCCACATTCAGTTGGTCAGTCGTTAAATTCTAATTTGTCTATATCATTCAAGAAGTTTGTAATGGTTATTGGTTAGTCTTTATGGAAGTTCAGAAATGTATTTGGTTTGAATTTTAATAGCTGATGAGTTGACTAACTTAAAAAAATAATAATAATAAAAAAATAAAAGTTTTCTAAGTGTACGTTTGGCAAAAATTATTTTTGTCAACTTATTTTACTATTCAGCTTATTTTTGCTACATTTATAAGTCACACAGCATTTTTTGGTACTATTTATGAGTCTTACTGTACTATTTCAGTTAATTTTTACCTTTATCTACAGTAGTTTCAGCAAAAATTTTTCAGTTTCAGTAAAATAAGCGGATCTCAAATAGACCCTAAGTGTTCATTAATTTAGAATTCACTTATTTTGCTGAGACTGAAAATTTTTTGCTAATAGTATTGTAAATAAATGTAAAAATTAGCTAAAATAGTATAGTGGGACCAATGAATAGTACCAAAAAGTACAATGGAATCCATGAATAAATGTAATTAACTTTTTTTCTTTATCTACCGTATTTTCAGCAAAAAATTTTCAGTTTCAACAAAATAAGCGAATCTCAAACAGACTCTAAGTGTGCATTAGGCTCTAAATTAAAAGGCCAACTTATTTTACTATTTAGTTTATTTTTATTACTATTCATGGGCTCTACTGCACTTTTTGACATTATTCATGAGTCTCATTATATAATATCAACTAACTTTTACATTTATTCAAGCAACATTACTTTCATCTTGAGGCATAATTGGCGTTCTTCTATTGATAAAAAAAATTTAAAAGTTCAAAAATTTTATTAAAAAAAAAAATTGTGTCTTTAAAGTTTAAACTTATTGTCCTATTTGCCTGACTGTAACTTCATCAAATCTTATACCAAACTCTTACTAAACAATCCAACTAATCCAAATCCACTTTTGTTCACCTAAGAGACATCCACCTGTCCTCTCTCCTCAATCTCAACCACATTTGTAGGATATGAGTGTTGCTAAGGCAGTGGCGGCTCCAAAAATTTTTTTCAGGGTGTTTCTCAACAAGTATAAATTATACAATCTAATAAAAAAAAATTGTATATTGACAATAACAACAATAAAAAAAACACGCAAATACATAAAGTTTACAATTGCCTTCTACATACATAGTTTTTTTATCAAATATTTGTTCATAATTCTAACAAAAGAATAAACAAGAAACTATAAGTTCATTTTAAATATTAATAAAATTATTAATTATTGTTGTTTAGTTGTTTCATTAATTTTTTTGTCTTTTATAAACTATAATTTGTTATATTGTTATTTCATTAATTATAAAATTATTAATTATTGTTTAGCCTAGCATAATTTAATTTGTTTGTCTTTTATAATGTATTGTTTCATTATTGTTTAGCCTAACATAATTTAGTTGTTTAATTTGTTATGTGTATAATTAATATGTATAATGTAATTAAAAGTTGAGTGGCCAATTAAGTGATAAACCCAAGCCTCAAATTATACCCATGTCATAACCCAAACCATAAACCAAGGCCTGCCCTTTAATTTAATTTTATTTTTAATAACTTTTTTTTTTCCTTTTCCTTTGTTTTCTCCATCAAGTCTTATTTTAACTTATGTGTCATTTTTGCTTTAACCTTTATGCTCTCCTTCACACGTGTTTTACATCTTATCTCTATCTTGTCTCTTCTAGATTTTTCTTCATATCTACTTTCCTCTTTTCTTTCTTCTTTTCTTTCTTCGTCCTTATTTCTTAGTCACAACTTTTCTTCTCTCTTAATGTTCTCCTCAATCATCATTTTACGCCACCACCATGCTTCTTTCAACAAGCATCGTTCGTCCTTAATAGCACCTCCATGCTCCTCTCTCAAGCCGCCTCTACCCAGCACGTCTCCTCACCTTCCATTACTGATCTATATTTGCTTTGTTTGGATTATAGGTTTATATGTTCATTATTTTGTATGGGAAATCAAGAGTTTTTGTTTCTGCTTGAAATCTGTTTACCGGCTGAAATCCGGTATTTAACCCAATAAGGCCGAAACAGCTCCGGTATAACCGATAAGAAATAACAGCATTTCAGTACTGTCCTAACCACCAGTACGGAAAATTCCAGTTGTACCGGCCGGTACAGTATGGAATTAACTTCCTTGCTTTTTTTTTCCTTGGTGGGCTTGCTCTATTACAAATTTTTTTTTTTTTTTTTTCAGATTTTAGTTTAAAATTTTTTTTGGGCTTTTTTTTTTTCTTGAAAGTAGAACAAATAATTTTTTATTTTTATTTTTATTTGAGAGTGTTCCTAATTTTAGTTGAGGGTGTTCCTATTTTTTTTTAAGGGAAAACAAATAAATTTTTTTTAATTATTATATATAATTTTTTTTTTTCAGGTCAGGGTGTTCCTGAGAACATCCTGGCTTGAACGTGGTGCCGCCACTGTGCTAAGGTAACCGGGAACACCCTGGCCTGAACGTGGCGCCGCCATTGTGCTAAGGTAACTAATAATTGTATTATATTATTAGTCTTATAAATTTATATTTATTTTTAAACATATCAAGGAAAAAAAAAGGTAATTACAAAATTTGTTTAATATATGATTGATGTGATACTAGTTATAATTAATTACTATCATGTTATTTTGTAAGCATCATATACTATATAATAAAAATTGAATTTAGAAGTTGTAGACACCCCATTTTTTAACTCTTGTTTAACCTCACTTGCATTGCACCTTGCATCCCATTGCATATCACATCAAGGAGAATAATTGTAATTTTGGTCACATGATTTGTAATTTCATTCCATAATATAAATCTTGAAATCATAATGATCAAAACGACAATTTATGAGCCTTAATCGGACAACCAAATTGAAAGATATCAAAGAAACAAATTTTAACAGTAAAGTGCATTTGCATGAATTAAGTCCCTTCAATATGTGATTATGATCTCTTAATTATAATTGGTCTATTTTTAATCTAATTTAAAGTTAATGATGTGTCATAATGCTATTAGTTGAGCATATAGTTTATGATAAGGTTGCATGCACCCTATTTAATACGGAGATAAAGCATTAATGATTTCTGACATATTGGTAAAAATTGATTAATTAATTAATTGACCATATTTGGAATTAATTTTATAAGCTTCAAGACCAAGAAAATCATAAAATAAGTCAAAATTTGAAATTAATTAGATCAAAACTGAAATAGAGACCGATGAAACAAAAAAAAAAAGAAAAGATGTGGGAGAGTCTAGGACCAAGTGCTAATCGACACTTAGACTAGATGAACACCTATATTTCCTTCCTTTTTTGCTCCAGCTTGCTTCTCACTTAATTTGACTTTTATCTCGATATTTTATCTTTAGAAAACATAATATTCCTAAGTCCCACATTGGTTAGAGGCTTATCTCGAACCCCCCAGTAACCCATTCCATGTACTTTTCAATTTCTAGATTGTAATTAACTAGGAATCAAAGCCATGTATTTTTCTTAGAATATTGTATCTAGAACCAAAACCATGTAATTTTGTGGTTATTATCAAAAGATGTACATATTTCAATTCATTAATAAAAGTGATGTATCTTTTCAATTCTTTTAGTTTCTTATTTTCTCAACTAAAATAAGTGACAACTCCATTGTAAATCAGTAGAACCTTAACATGACTCCACCCATTCATGAATATTATGCCAAAAACCTCTTCCTTTTTTTTCTTGGGAAGGCTTGGGTGTCGGGGGCGCGGTCTCTCATAGAAATCGTGGTTGTACCAAATGGATATTCTATTTAATTCCCAAATGGTTGCACCAAATTGTAGCATTTTTTAGATAGAAAAAAATTGCTTAACTTTTCTTTTCTTTTCTGCTTTATCAATTTTTTAGATAGACTCCAAAAAAAAGAAGTTATTCCATATTTCCTGCAAGGTAATGCTTAAAAAATCATAAACATTTTCTTATTAAATTTAATGATTTTGGTAATTCTTTTTTCTTTTACTTCACTTTTCTTATGAAATACATTCATTGTTTTTTGTGACGGTTTCAATTTTATTTGAAGAATAATTTTGATGAAGATTACAAAGAATTAAGATTTAGAAATCACCTCACAAAAAATTAGTGAGTGAAATCATCTCAGAAAATGAAAATACTAATTAGTGGCATAATTTGTTTGTCCAAAATTATATACTTATACTATATAAGAAAAGTTGGGTTTTAAAATATGTGGCTGAGTTAAGCGACTTTTTTTTTTTTTTTTTTTTTTTTTTTTTTTTCTATGTGATAAGTGTCTATACTCTCGTTAATTATTAAGACGATTTATTTTTGTTGATAACATTAAGATGAGTTAAATTCTAGCAGTACGTACCAAGAGTTTACTCCAATTAAAACCATAATATTATTTAAGTTTCAAGAAATTTGAAATTCTAGTTTCATTGGAAATAATTTTCAAAATTTTTCATATAATCTTAAATAAGATTCTACTAATTATTTTAATTATATATCATAATTTCATATTTTAATATAGTAAAACTTTCATGTTATAATACTGTGCTTGCGCCAATTGTATATGCATTACAGGTCTTAAAATTAATGTGGTTTTTTTCATGTGACTTTTTAGTTATTAAGATAATTAGTTTACTTTAAGTAAAACTCTATTAGTTTCTTAGAAAAAAAAGAAAAAGAAAAGAAAAAGTAAAACTCTATTAAAGTGTCAAGTGACTCATTAATTATTAATATAATTTTAATTTATATAATTAATTAAGCCGATTGCATAACACTAGTTTTATAATAAAATTGAGAGTGTAAAACTCCTTACTACTTACTACAAAAAAATGGGGCTATCCCAGCGTTTTCAAAATCGCTGGGATAGCCCCAGAAAGCACTGGGATAGGGTCAAAATTCCTATCCTGGTGTTCTTTTCCCCACCCCTTCAAACTGCCGTGCTTTGAATGTCGGTATAGGTTCGTTGAACCTATACCAGTGCTTTTCAAAAGTGTCGAGAAAGGCATACGCCCTATACCAGCACTTTTGAAAGCGCTGGTATAGGCTTTTTAAATTATATTGATTCAAGCCCTATACCAGCGTTTTTGAAAGCGCTGGAATAGGAGGTCATGAATGAATATAATTTAAAAGGCCTATACCAGCGTTCTCAAAACCGCTGGTATAGGTCTTCAATGAATATAATTAAAAATGCCTATTGCAATGCTTTTCAAAGTGCTGCAATAGGGCCTTTTTAATTTTTTAATTTTTTTAATAAATTTTATAACACCTGAAATGTACTTACAATACATATTTTCCAATATATATTTTATACCACTTGTAAACCACAATTCATATTTTCCAATAGCAAATACAATACTTAAACCAACAAACTAAATATACTTACTTATAATTATTTACAATAGCAAATACAATACCACAATGCCAACAAACTATTTACACTAAAATGGCACAAAAATTAGCTAAATTCATAGGTATTTCAATATACTTTCAACTAAATACATCAGATTATACTCTTATTACACATAATTTTCACTCAAATTTCAAAGCAAAATATAAGGCAATAATTCCTTGCATCTAATGATTTAACTAAGCTCAATGTCCATGATCTACAACACTAATATATTATGACAATGTGTTTAATGAATAATACAAAATACATTAGGTTAACAATTACACTTTCAACTAGTACTTTACATGATACATCCAAAAAAACAACAGGGAAAAGATAAAATGGTATAACTTTCAAATATACTAATACCAACGAAAAATAAACATGAACAAAATGCTACTAGATACATCTCAACAACAATCTTAATCAGCTATTAAACAAATTTCAAATTTCAAATTTCATTTTGAATTCAACTAGAAGAACTATTTTATATATTTAATAAATTTTATTTTTTTAATCAAATTACAACCACATAAAACGTGATTTAAAAAAAAGAAAAAAAAGGGTGGCAAAAAGGATGACCAAAATTTACTCTCTAAACGTAAAAAGTCACCAACACAGTTTCAAAGCTTCTTAAAACACTATATATATATATATATATATATAGACTTACAAGTTCACAATTTTTTTTATTAAACCACATCAATCCTTGATCTCCTTGATTGGCTTAGATTTAAATCCACGCTTAATACACCAATGGTAAATTACACCTTAAGTACTCAATTAAAACACCAACAACTATATATCTAATAACTTAACCACCTAATAGCCACATATATTGCTTTGTACTTACTTAGTATATAATCATAATACAATTAGCCATTCACTTACTTATACATATTTGTAGTCAATTGTGCATATCAATTAAAGCCTAGTTTTTAGGTTTAATCTAATCTATGATCACTAGTTCCCTTGCTTATATATATATATATATATATATTTATATAATATTTATATAAGTAACAATCTTAGTGTAATGATTCATGCTAGTTAAGATTTAACCCTCCATTACTAACCATAGTCTCTTAGTTTAATATAATGTCCTAATTGGTGTAGGGCACCATGGTGGTAAGCGCCAAGCTAGTGAAATTGGATTTACAAACAAAGAACAAGAATTTTGATGAGTAAATAGAATCAAACCATTACAGTTAAGATTTAACCCTCCATTACTAACCATTACAGTCTCTTAGTTTAATATAATGTCCTAATTGGTGTAGCACACCATGGTGGGAAGCGCCAAGCTAGTGAAATTGGATTTACAAACAAAGAACAAGAATTTTGATGAATAAATAGAATCAAACCATACATATACTTATCGATGATGAAAAATCTAAACTTAATCATGGGTAATAATCAAGAATGCCTTGAATTTGACTTCATAGCTGATGTTGAAAAAGCTTTAAAATGCTAGACCACTCCAATCACGTAGGAATCTAGCATTCACGAAACTAGAAAATATAAGTTTAAGTCAAGTTAGAATCTGCCTAGGGCTAATCACTGAATACACCAATGCATGAGTATTACTCAAGCAGTAATAGATAAAAAGTAAACTTAGATGATCACATAAAAGATGGAATTATTAAGGAAATTCCAGTGAGAATGACTAAGTTCATCACCAATAATTATAGCACAGTAGGAACAACACAATCAACACTCCCAAAATAAAATACATTGTCTTATATCTCCGTGCAAGCCACCCGCTTGCTCCAAATCAACAACACACCACAGCAGAATATTTGAATTTACTAAAATAAGATAAAAATAAGTTCACACATAGTTGAACAACAATATCACAATATTCACAAGACAATCAACACTCCCAATAATGAAAAGTAAACTACCTTATATCATCATGCAAGCCACCCGCTTGCTCCAAATCAACAACCCACCATAGCAGAAATTTTGACATGTAATTATAGACTAGTAGTGTCTTATGAAGTAGATTTTACTCACCCTTTAGCAATTCATTGGTTTGCTCCTAGAAAGAGGAACTCAAACTTACAGCAAGTTGCTAATCTTGCAAAATCTAAGTCTAAATTATAGACTACTAAGATAACTTAAAAGACATAAATTAGGTGACTTCACGTCCAAAATCATGTAAAAAGAGAAAAAACTACTAAACTAAGTACATTGAGAGAACAAACTATAGACTAAAATAAGGAGAGGTGTGCAAAGATATACAAACCAAAAGATAAGCTCCAATATTTTGCTAGTTTGCATTTGTTCCACAATAGACATGAGCTATTTAATAATTTAATCATATGTAGTCAGAGAATGAGAGGTTAACTTACTAGTTGCTACCTTACTTTGCTCCATGGGAGATGCCAAAGATATTGCAGTAGCCACCAAATGTTTAATCTAGCAATTTAACAAATCCAACAATCAGAATTGAGTTGTTTTTTATTTTAATAAAAAAAACAATGACAAAGTAAAATAAAATTATCAACTAAATTGAGTGGAAAGATTAATGTATAGAAGCATTGTTAAAGGCGCTTGCTTGACTCATGTTTGAAATATTGATAAATTAGACATGCCATAGCAGACTTGTATTTCTAGTTGTAGTTGTAGCTCTCTCTCTCTTTCTCTCTTGGGATATATATTGATAGATGATGTATCTAAAATGCATTCTCTTACACTATGCAAGTATTTTTACTTTTAAAAAAAAAAAAAAACTGCAAGAAGTCAAGAGCAAAACTCACTCATCAATTCAAAAGGAATAAAAATGGTAGAAATAATTGCATTGTCAAATTGCAAAGGCATGTTACATATTAAATAATAGTATTTATACATTATTGTCATTCAAGTCTATTAGACTTATGGTTAAGTGATTAAATTCACCATTTCCTAACAGCTTAACCTTTTGAGACAATCGGTAATTTAACATGGTATCAGAGCAGGGGATCCTGAGTTTGATCCTTGGCTTTACTCTACCTCCTATTTTTAAAAATGTTAAATTCCCACTTGTTGGGCCCTCCTTTATTAAGGGGAAGTTTAGGCCCACAAGTGAGGGGGAGTGTTAGACTTATGGTTAAGTGATTAAATTCACAATTTCCTAACAGCTTAAACTTTTAGGACAATCGTTAATTTAACAAAGTCAATTTAGATTGTTATTTGAAACCAGCTGTTTGCAAATGTTAACTATATTTTTAGTACTAGTATACTTGCCCAATGCTACATTAAGCACTCAAAAAACAAAATTCAATGAGTTCGGCCCACTTCGGACGAAATAGTTGGCTAAGAAACTAGACATGAATTGACATAGATGAATGTAAGCCTTTAGTTTGACAGAAATGCCCTGCAAAGTACCATATTGGCAAAAAAGAGGGGGGGGGGGGAATATATATATATATATATATAATGCAACCAAGTCTAGATACTCAGTAAGGATGGTGAGACAAGGACATTTGACCCATAACCTAAAAACCTACTAATAAAAGAAATGGCCACATTTTAGGCCATGAAATGAAAGGACCAAAAATCAGAAAACCTTTTAGTTATTAGTACTGAATGCATTAGCCTTTTCACATCTCAATCACATCAAGATGTAACCAAAAATTATTGAAAGAACTCTTATAAGAAGACCTTACCACAATCGAATGCAATAACAACCTTCAATTTTATCTCTTCTTCTTGAAAAATAATCAACAAATAAAACTTAAGTAATTGGTAAAACTTAACGACTAAGACAAGATTGTAGTTTAGGGTTAAAAAAACTTCACACTAACTTTGTAGAAAAAAATACAGCAGAAGCAATAATACAAATGAACCTAGTAATATCATAAATAAGGGTGAAAAGTACCAACTTGATGGGATAGCAAAAAAATCACTATGTTTCATCCAAGGGAGTCGTCCATGATCTCCAGTCAATTAAATGGTGACAGGGTTTAGACCCCTTAAACCACAAATAAATTGCGTAGCCTAGATTAATTAGCCAAGTTTTTACTTAGTCAAATTAAGCAATTCTAGGTTAAAACAATTACAAAATCATATCATGCATGTAAACATATAAAGCAGCGGAAAGTAAATAACACAGTGATATGATCACCCAGGAAAACCAAACCGGTAAAAAACCTGGGGAGGATTTTACCCACCGATCCTCAAGGCAAAACGGAATCCACTAAGAAAGAATTGAAGTTGTTACAAAAGGACTTACAAGCAACCCCGCTTGACTTCCTAATGCTACCCACCAGTAGTAACTTCCTGACACGACCACGCGCAGGCTCCGAATCCACGGACTACTTCTTTCTTTTGTCTTCCTTCAATCAGGTACAAGCTCCTCACTTGTTTATCTTTAAGTTCCAAAGGCAGCAACCAAGTTGATCATCAAGATGTAGAAGAATCTTAATCTTGAAAACCCTAAGTTATGTGTAAAGGAAAGCTCCTCTAGATCTCACAAGAGATTTACACAAAACCGCAATGTATGAGCAACAACACAACTTGTGCAACTCTGAAAAACGTAGCTAGGGTTTGCCTTATATACCTAGGGCAAAAACATAAAACCCTAAACGTTTAAAGAGTTAGGGCTGAGTTGGAATTCTGCAGAAAAACGCATCTGGGCCGATTTTCGATCGATCGAGAATTACATTCGATCGATCGAGCCAGGCCGAGAAGCTCCAATGCTTCTGCAGTCTCTCGATTCCAACTTTACAAAATTAAACCAACTTTGAGCAAGCTTAAACAAGACTAAGTACATTGTTTTGATCATGGTTTGCCAACATTACAAATTAGGTTCTAAATACATAAAATCCTAAGACCTTAAAACCTAACAAACTCCCCCTTTGGCAATCCGTGACAAAACACAAATCAAAAGCTCAAAGTTTACAAATAAAAAAGCCCTTTACAAAATAATGCTCATAAACAAAAGTTCAACCTAACTACTATCCATCGGTTGCAAGTGTAGACAACAGCTTTGTTGAATCAACCTGTATATTCCTGAAATACTCAACAAACACATAAACGCATGTGTGGCAGAAAATAGTATATAAACAGGTATAATATTCTTGTAAAATTCACACAACTCAAAATGAAGATATATATCAATGAATCAACTCATAAATATAAATCAATAAGCAATGAATCATAAGACAACAAGAATCAAAAGAAAAACATGTATATCAATATATCAATCAATGTTACTCCCCCTAACATGAATATCCCCAAAAATGATATACAAAGTGAAGCACCTAGATACAATCTACTAAACTCCACAAAAAATATCCCATGCTAAACATATGTCTCCCCCTAACTACAAAATCTCCTCAAAAAGTACAAAACTCCTCTACAAGTCAGAATATCCACTCCCCCTTTTTGTGACGGAATGCCAAAGGGCAATCAAAAGTCGCCATCAAAAGGTGGTGGTGAAGGTGAATGAAGACGTGCAAGATCAGCTCGCAGAGCACGCATCTCGTCCAGCAAGTCCACCAAAATCTGACCATGAGCCGCCTGAACGGTCATGACAGTCTCTAAAGTACGACGAACATCAAAGTTGGCCGCAGGAGGTGGAGGAACAGCAGTAGCAGCAGCATCCACATCATCACCAACTGGATTAGGAATATCCTCACCAGCAAGACCTGTAGAAGATGAAGGAGGAGGAGGAGCGCTAGAAGAGGGATCAGACCTAGGGTGTTTAAAACCAGCTCGAAGATGAGCGGCCCTCTGTCTAAGAAAAGACGCACCTATAGGACCGATGACATGAACAGGCTCAGAAGCAGGGAAATCCTCTAAACCTAGATACAATAAAATCCTATGAATGAAAATAGGATGGACGAGAGCATGAGCAGTAGATGAACTCCTATAAACTTCGTTCAAAGAACGAAGAAAAAGATGAGGAAAACTCATAGGAGCATCTGTAACAAAAGCGTACAGAAAAACACACCTCTCAAGAGGAATGGTGTGCAGATGAGAAATGGGCCAGAGTGAGTGACATGCTATCCTAGAGAAAAGATAGGTAGTCTCAGGAAGCTCAGCAGAAGTGATCCGAGGATCAGAACCCCACTGGATAGATGACCCAGTGATGTAAGATATGACATCACTCAACTCGGGTGACTCATCATAGGGATAGACAGGATCCCTAACTAAAGGTACCTCAAGAGCATCAGCCACTACCTGAGGAGTAATGGAGTACTCTACGCCTCGTATCCAACTCCGAACAAGGGTGTTGGAATCATAGACGCGGATCGAGATGTTCGAGTAGAACTCTCGAATCAAGGTAGCAGGAGGAGGAGGGTCAGACACAGCAAACAAGGGAAGCCAACCCCTACGCTCAAAATTTGCCATAATGGCAGGATCAAGCTCATCTAAAGAGACAAACCGCTCAGCCCATATCTTCCTCTTAAGGTTTAAAGTGTCATAAAACTCTTGGTTTTTCTCACTAGGGAACCGCTCACTATCAAAGGAGGGAGGGGAAGGAGTAGGAGTGGGAAGAGTCCTACGTGCTCTAGTCTTCCTAGGCATGGTGCTAAGGAAAAGGACAAAGACACAGAGAGAAAACCAAAAAGAACAAACACAAAAACCAAAGGCAGACTGCAAGTTAGCACACAAAAAAATATAGAATTAAAATTCTATATGATGCATGAACATTAAGAATGTTATGATGCATGAACTAATGCAGTAATCAGGATCAAATTAAGTTCAAATTCATAAAATTGGCTTGAACATAGAGTTTCTTAACAAAAACCCTAAAAATTTGAGAACAACTTGAAAATTTTTGTACCAAATTGATGAACCAATCATTATAAACTATTGCAAACAATTTATAATAACCAATTGCATCAATTACACAAGCCAATTTCATCAATTAAACTCAATTGCACAAAAAGCCCCAATTCGGATCAATTATAAACCCTAGAAATTTAAGTTTTTCACAAAACACAAAATTGATTAAATTAATCACTCAAGAACATGTCTAGAGGGTGTCCCCAACAAAACCCAATGATCAATTGCAAACATTATGGTCCGAATCAACAAAAATCCCAATATGAAAAATTCCGAAAATCTCCCTAAAAAATGCATGAAAAATGCATGAAAACTTGAAAATAATTTGAAAAGGAAGGGTAAAAAGGACATACCGGCTTGAGAAGAGAGAGATTATGCAAAAAATTCGGAGGAAAACGACAAAAACTTGAAGAATTGGTCCTGCCTCGTCGGAGAGAGAAAAAGAAAAGTTTTGAAAAAGTTTTGAATCTTTGAAAAAGTCAGATTTTCCCTTTTTTAAAAAGCTTCTTCACGATGTTCGATCGATCGAAAATTACATTCGATCGATCGAATGTGACAGTCATTTTAGAACTTTCTGAGGCACTTTTTCGATTGATCGAAGAATACATTCGATCGATCGAAATAGGCAGAGGCACACTAAATTTTGGGGAAAAACATAGTTTTGAAAAATTGCAAACCCAATTTTGAAACAACTCCTCAAAGCACTTGAACAATGAAAACCAAAATGCATGAGTATGAAATGGAATGCATCTTCAAAAACCCAAAATTTTAAACCCAATTCTCTCAAACACAAGTTTCAATTGTCTTCCAAATTAATTTTCTCAAGCAGCAAGTATGTTGTGCACAAATCTCAAGATATTTTTAAACTTGGTTGGTCAGACCAAGGACACACACACTAACATGTACAGTGTTTAACAAAGAGTAACTTGTGAAGTGTGTGAAACTAGTAAAGACTTGAGATACATGTGAGGTGATATGTGAATGGCAATCAAGCACAAAGTCTACACAATTCATCACATAGAATTAAAAGAGACTATCACCTAAAGAGTTACATCCTATAACTCCCACATCTCCTAGAACAAAAGCTTGCAATCATGTAAGTTTCTTGCATTATTGCCTCTTATTTATATATGAATTGGCATTCAGCCTAATAGTACACACCGGTTTGAATTAAGTGAATTGGCATCAAGCCTAATAGTACACACCAGTTTTTAATTTAATTTGAGGCTACACCTTATGTTCTTTTTGTGCATGTGCTACACTTTTTCGAGCACCAAATCTTATGATATGCACTAAGGTGTTCATGATTGGCTAGTGAACAGTGGTGAGATGGTTATTTATGCCTTTCTCAAAAGGATCAAGTCCGACAGTCAAATAACATATGACTTCAAGATCAAGACAAAGTGATTAAAGACCACACACATCTTTCCCACACAACATGCACTACAAAGTTTCAACTAGTTAAGTGCAGTAAATAAGCTCATCCAAGTTAAATAAAGTACACTAGACATGACATATGTAAAAAGAATGACCAACCTTGTTTTCAAGAAATCAAGAAAAATAGTGTTCAACAAAGATTTTGCTTTCCCTTTTTTTTTTTTTTTTTTTTTTTTTCAAAAGAGAAAACAAATAAATCCTAGAATGAAATGCATGTATGTAATGCAATGCAAGTCCTAGAACAAAAGAAAAACACAAAAACCAAATAACAATGGTCACAACAGAATAGAGCAATGAAGCACAAGGACCATGTCAGAAAGACTCAGTTAGTTCGACTCTTTTGCATCCAAAACTTTTTAGATGCACCCCGAGCATTGGAGTTCTTATTCACATTAGAATGATTCCCAACTCCAGAATTGGAATAAAGGTTTAACGCCTTTACCAATTCACCAATTAGTGCCATAGGATCTTGTGCTTGAGGCACAGACACTTTTGGTCTTTTTGCTCTCTTATCAGCTTGAAGCTTGTAACAGTTAGGACGTATATGTCCAGACTTACCACAATAATGAAAAACCCAAGCAGGTTTACCATGCATCTTATCCTTAGGTTTGGTAGGCTCCTTAGGTTTGGATTCTCTTAAGTCTACCATAATCTTCTTTGGAGGTGAAACTTCTACAGGTTTAACAACCTCACTCAAAGGGGGTTTTATGGTTTCACTCACAACCTTACTCACAAGAGGTTCAGAAGAAGAAGAAGAAGGAACAAAGACAGTGGAATGGGGTCCAGAATCAAAGATGCTTTCAACATATCCTAACCCAGCTTTATCAGAAGGATACTTTTGAACATTCAGCATGTGATCAAGTTTAGAACTAGCAGATCTAGCAACAGATAAATCATGTTCCAAAGTTCTAACTTTATCAAGCAAAAGCATGTTTTCAGATTTCACATTATTCAAAAGATCATTAGCATCAAACAATTTGACAAGCAAGTTCTTCTTTTCAAGCTCAAGAGCATCAATTTTCTTCAGGCCTAGATCAACTTTCATAGCATCCTTTGCAGCAATTTTGCAAAGTTTGTTATAGGCCTCTTGAAGATCTGCATCTTCAGAGAGTTCCCCATCAGCAGGGTTCTCCTCAGCAGATAAGCTTTCATCAACTTCAGCAGTAGCAGTGAAAGCAATGAAGTTTCCATCCTCGTCACAACCGGACTCATCATCAGAAACCTCATTATCACTAAGGGTTACAGCCATAACTTTACCCTTATTCCTCAAGAAAGTAGGACATTCAGATTTGACATGACCATACCCTTGACAACCATAACACTGAGGACCCAAAGAATTATTAGAAGATTGACCTACTTGTTCTCTAGGTTTTTCAAAATTGTTAACCTTAGTGGGATCATTCTTCCTAAAGTTTCTAGGTTCAGCAGTGTTGGTATTCCTTGCCTTCCTATTTGTGTTTCTAAGAAAATTTCTAAAGTTCTTGGCAAGGTAAGCTATCTCCGTGGGAGAGAGCTCATCATCAAATCCACCAGCTTCAACATCATCAACAGACTTAAGAGCCATTGATTTGGATTTGGCAGTCTTGGGAAGGTCAGACTCATAGGACTGAAGAGATCCTACAAGCTCATCCACAGGGATGGAGTTAACATCCTTACTTTTAGTAATGGCTGTCACTTTGGGTCTAAAGTCTTCAGTTAAGGATCTAAGAATTTTCTTAACAACTTTAGGTTGATCATAGACTTCACCCAAATTATAAGCAGAATTAACAATATCATTGAGTTTAGCATAAAACTCATCAAAGGTTTCATCATCAGACATTCTAATGCTTTCAAACCTAGAAGTTAATTGCTGCAATTTGTTTATTTTAACAGCCTTTGTGCCCTCATGCACAGTTTGGAGGATTTTCCAAGCAGTATGAGCAACCTCAACATTAGAGATCCTCTTAAATTCCTCCATTGAAACAGCATTAAAAATGGCATTCATAGCTTTCCTATTAAATGCAGCTGCATCTTTCTGAGAAGTTTGCCACTCACTTACAGGAGTAGTGGGCTTCTCCCAACCATATTCAACAGAGTTCCAAACTCTCTCATCAATGGATTTCAGGAATGCTTTCATCCTTACTTTCCAGTAGGCATAATTGTTCCCATCAAAGTGTGGAGGAACAAACAAAGAGTGTCCATGCTCCATGACAACAGGGGTCAAGGATCAGCTCAGAGATGAAAATCTCAATCAAAAGAGCAACCCGCTCTGATACCACTTGACAGGGTTTAGACCCCTTAAACCACAAATAAATTGCGTAGCCTAGATTAATTAGCCAAGTTTTTACTTAGTCAAATTAAGCAATTCTAGGTTAAAACAATTACAAAATCATATCATGCATATAAACATATAAAGCAGCGGAAAGTAAATAACACAGTGATATGATCACCCAGGAAAACCAAACCGGTAAAAAACCTGGGGAGGATTTTACCCACCGATTCTCAAGGCAAAACGGAATCCACTAAGAAAGAATTGAAGTTGTTACAAAAGGACTTACAAGCAACCCCGCTTGACTTCCTAATGCTACCCACCAGTAGTAACTTCCTGACACGACCACGCGCAGGCTCCGAATCCACGGACTACTTCTTTCTTTTGTCTTCCTTCAATCAGGTACAAGCTCCTCACTTGTTTATCTTTAAGTTCCAAAGGCAGCAACCAAGTTGATCATCAAGATGTAGAAGAATCTTAATCTTAAAAACCCTAAGTTATGTGTAAAGGAAAGCTCCTCTAGATCTCACAAGAGATTTACACAAAACCGCAATGTATGAGCAACAACACAACTTGTGCAACTCTGAAAAACGTAGCTAGGGTTTGCCTTATATACCTAGGGCAAAAAAATAAAACCCTAAACGTTTAAAGAGTTAGGGCTGAGTTGGAATTCTGCAGAAAAACGCATCTGGGCCGATTTTCGATCGATCGAGAATTACATTCGATCGATCGAGCCAGGCCGAGAAGCTCCAATGCTTCTGCAGTCTCTCGATTCCAACTTTACAAAATTAAACCAACTTTGAGCAAGCTTAAACAAGACTAAATACATTGTTTTGATCATGGTTTGCCAACATTACAAATTAGGTTCTAAATACATAAAATTCTAAGACCTTAAAACCTAACAAATGGCATGTCTCGGATTCGTCCAGTGGGGTCGTCCATGAGTTTTAATCAATTGAATGAATGAACCCCAGGCAATCAGGACAGAAGGGTCGTCCACATGGTAAAATCATGGACGACCACGCTACATCAATTTATATACAAAGAGTCGTCCATGGGCAAGTCACATGGATGACCATGTAACACTTGATAAAATTCTGAGTGGTTAATCAGCCCGTGTTCATCGCCAGCAATTTCTCCTAAGTATGTAACTTCCATCAGCGATTACTACTTCTCTAGCCGTTGAGGAAGTTATCTCTGTAAGATCAGTTATTCCATAAATCTTGGGGAGGTTACTAAACCAAGTAACTGTCCCAAGGTTCTCTATATAAAGGACCAGTCTGAAACAGGTAAAGGTAGGAGATTCTGAGATTTTACTCCCGAAAAGTTGGAACTACATTTCCTTGTTAGAAAACTAACTTTATCATCGGAGGGTATTTGGCCGGTCCACTCCGGTCACCCTTTGATTGTTTCTTCTTTTCAGGCCTTCGCTACCGTCGTAGTCCACCAAAGCCGAAGTGTTCAACCTGATAGGTTTAGACCCCTTAAACCACAATTAGATTGCGTAGCCTAGATTAATTAGCCAAGTTGTTACTTAGTCAAATTAAGCAATTCTAGGTTAAAACAATCAAATAATCATATCAAAAATATAATGCAGCGGAATAATAAATAACACAGTGATATGATCACCTGAGAAACCACACGGAAAAACCTGGGGAGGATTTTACCCACTGATCCTCAAGGCAAAACGGAATCCACTAAGAAAGAATTGAAGTTCTTACAAAAGGACTTACAAGCTCCCCGCTTGACTTTCTAATGCTACCCATCAGTAAAACTTCCTGACACGACCACGCGCAGGCTCCGAGTCCACGGACTACTTCTTTCTTTGTATTCCTTCAATCAGCTACAAGCTCCCCGCTTGTTTTTCTTTAAGCTTCAATGGCAGCAACCAAGTTGATCATCAAGATGTTGAAGAATCTCAATCTTGAAAACCCTAAGCTTTGTGTAAAGGAAAGCTCCTCTAGATCTCACAAGAGATTTACACAAAACCGCAATGTATGAGCAACAATACAACTTGTGCAACACTAAAAACGTGGCTAGGGTTTTGCCTTATATACCTAGGGCAAAAAACAGAAAACCCTAAACGTTTTAAAAGAGTTATGGCTGAGCTGGAATTTCTGCAGAAAACGCATCTGGGCTGATTTTCGATCGATCGAGAATTACCTTCAATCGATCGAGCCAGGCCGAGAAGCCCCAATGCTTCTGCAGTCACTCGATTCCAACTTTACAATATTTAACCAACTTTGAGCAAGCCTAAACTAGACTAAATACATTGTTTTGATCATGGTTTGCCAACATTACAAATTAGAGTTCTAAATACACAAAATCCTAAGACCTTAGAACCTAACAAACTCCCCATTTGGCAATCCGTGACAAAACACAAATTAAAAGCTCAAAGTTTACAATTGAAAAGCCCTTTACATAAATAATGCTCATAAACTCAAATTCAACCCTAACTACTATTCATCGGTTGCAAGTGTAGACAGCAGCTTTGTTGAATTAACCTGTATATTCTTGAAATACTCAACAAACACATAAACGCATGTGTGGCAGAAAATAGTATATATAAACAGGTATAATATTCTTGTAAGATTCACACAACACACAATAAAGATATATATCAATGAATCAACTCATAAATATAAATCAATAAGCAGTGAATCATGAGACAACAAGAATCAAATAAACATGTATATCAATATATCAAAGTTACTCCCCCTAACATGGATATCCCCAAAAATGATATACAAAGTGAAGCACCTAGATACAATCTAATAAACTCCACAAAACAATATCTCATGCTAAAAAAAATATCTCCCCCTAACTACAAAATCTCCTCAAAAAGTCAAAACTCCTCTACATGTCAAAAATATCCACTCCCCCTTTTTGTGACGGAATGCCAAAGGGCAATCAAGAGTCGCCATCAAAAGGTGGTGGTGAAGGTGAATGAAGACGCGCCAAATCTGCCTGCAAAGCCCGAATCTCATCGAACAAGTCCATCAAAATCTGACCATGAGCCGCCTGAACGGTCATGACAGTCTCCAAAGTACGACGAACATCGAAGTCGGCCGAAGGAGGTGGAGGAACAGCAGCATCATCACCAACTGGATCAGGAATATCATCACCAGCATGACCTGTAGAAGACGAAGGAGGAGGAAGAGCACTAGAAGATGGCTCAGACCTAGGGTGTTTAGAACCAGCTCGAAGATGAGCGGCCTTCTGTCTAAGAAAAGACGCACCAATAGGACCAATGACATGTACAGGCTCAGATGAGGGGAAGTCACTAAGAGCAAGATACAGCAAAATCCTATGAATGAAAATAGGATGTACAAGGGCATGAGCAACAGATGAACTCCTATAAATTTCGTTCAAAGAACGAAGAAAAAGATGAGGAAAACTAATAGGAGCATCAGTGACTAAGGCGTACAAAAATACACACCTCTCGAGAGGAATGGTGTGAACATGAGAGATGGGCCAGAGGGAATGATAGGCTATCCTAAAGAAAAGATAATGCAACCCGGAGAGCTCAGCAGAAGTGATCCTAGGATCAGAACCCCATTAGACAGTAGTCCCAGTGATGTAAGACAAAACGTCGCTCAGCTTGGGAGACTCAGAATAAGGATAGACAGGCTCACGAACCAACGGTACCCCTAGAGCATCAGCCACTACCTGAGGAGTAATGGAGTACTCTACGCCTCGTATCCAACTCCTAACTAGAGTGTTGGAATCATAGACGCGGATAGAGATGTTCGAATAGAACTCTCTAATCAAGGTAGCCGGAGGAGGAGGGTCAGACACATCTAACAAGGGCAACCACCCTCTACGCTCAAATTTTGCCCTAATGGCAGGATCTAACTCATCTAGAATGACAGATCGCTCAGCCCAAATCTTCCTTTGAAGATTGAGCTTCTCATAGGTCTCTTGGTTTTTCTCACTCGGAAACCTCTCTCAGTCAAAGGAAGGGGGGGAAGGAGAACGAGAGGGAATGGTCCTACGAGCTCTAGTCTTCCTAGGCATGGTGCTAAGGAAAGGACAAGGACACAAGGACAAAACCAAAAGAACAAAAACAACAAAAACCAAGGGCAGACTGCAAGTTAGCACAACACAAATAGAATAACAATCTATATGATGCATGAACAAATGCAATGCCATGATGCATGTACTAATGCAGTAAACACAAATTAAATTAAGTTCAATTACACAAAATTGGCTTGAACATAGAGTTTCTTAACAAAAACCCTAAAAATTTGAAAACCACTTGATAAATTTTGCAACAAATTGATGAATTAATCATTACACAACGTTGAAAATAGATGATAATAACTAATTGCATCAATTACACAAGCCAATTTCATCAATTAAACTCAATTTCAAAAAAAGTCCCAATTCGGATCAAATAGGAACCCTAGAATTTTCAATTTTTCATCAAACTCAAAATTGATCAAATTAATCATCAAGGAACTAGTATATGACGTGTCCCCACCAAAACCCATTGATCAATTACATAAAATAAAGCTTGAATCACTCAGAAAATCCCATAAAGAAAAGTCCGAAAATCTCCCTTTAATGCATGAAAAAATGCATGTAAATGTGAAAATAAATTGAAAAGGAAGGGAAAAACAGACTTACCGGCTTGAGGAAGGAGAGATTTTGCAAAAAATCCGGAGGAAAACGACAAAAAATTTGAACTTTTGAGCTTGCCTCGTCGGAGAGAGAAAAAGACTTTGAAAAAGTTTTGAAAAGTGAGTTGAAAAAGTCAGAATTCTTCTTTTAAAAAAGCTTCTCCACGATATTCGATCGATCGAAAAATACATTCGATCGATCGAATGTGACAGTCATTTTGACACATTCTGGGACATTTTTTCGATCGATCGAAAATCACACTGGATCGATCGAAATGGTCAGAGACTTACTAAAATTTTAAGAAAAATCACTGTTTTGAAAAACGCAAGCCCAATTTTAAAAACACCTCCTCAAAGCATTTGATCAATGAAAACAAAATTCATGAGTATGAAGTGAAATGCTTTTTCAAAAACCCTAATTTTCAAGCCCAGTTTCATAAAAAACAAGTTCCAATCATCCTCCATTCAATTTTCTCAAGCAACAAAATATGTTGTGCACAAATCTCAAGATATTTTCAAACTTGGTTGGTCAGACCAAAAACACACACACTAGCATGTACAGTGTTTAATAAAGAGTAACTTGTGAAGTGTGTGAAACTAGCAAAAACTTGAGATACATGTGAGGTGATATGTGAATAGCAATCAACCACAAAGTCTACACAATTCATCACATAGAATTTAAAAGAGACTATCACCTCAAGAGTTACATCCTATAACTCCCACATCTCCTAGAACAAAAGCTTTGCAATCATGTAAGTTTCTTGCATTTTTGCCTCTTATTTATGTGAAATGACATTCAGCCTAATAGTACACACCGATTTGAATTAAGTGAATTGGCATCAAGCCTAATAGTACACACCAGTTTTAATTTTAAGTGAGGCTACACCTTATGTTCTTTTTGTGCATGTGCTACACTTTCTCGAGCACAAAATCTTATGATATGCACTAAGGTGTTCATGATTGGCTAGTGAACAGTGGTGAGATGGTTATTTATGCCTTTCTTAAAAGGATCAAGTCCGACAGTCAAAGAACATGTGACTACATGATTAAGGCAAAGTGATTAAAAACCACACACATCTTTCCCACACAACATGCACTACAAAGTTTCAACTAGTAGAGTGCAATAAATAAGCTCATCCAAGTTAAACAAGGTACACAGGACATGACATGTGTAAAAAGATTGACCAACCTTGTTTTCAGAAATCAAGAAAAATAGTGTCAAACATAATTTTTGCTTTCTCCCTTTTTTTTTTTTTTTTTTTTTTTTTTTTTTTTTATTAAAAGAGAAAACAAATAAATCCTAGAATGAAATGCATGAATGTAATGCAATGCAAGTCATAGAACAAAAAGACACAAAAAACCAAAGAACAATGGTCACAAAGGATAGAGTAATGAAGCACAAGGACCATGTCAGTAAGACTCAGTTATTTCGAGTCTTTTGCATCCAAGACTTTTTAGATGCACCAAGAGCATTGGAGTTCTTATTCACTTTAGAGTGATTCCCAACTCCAGGATTGGAATAAAGGTTTAACGCCTTTACCAATTCACCAATTAGTGCCATAAGATCTTGTGCTTGAGGCACAGACACTTTTGGTTTCTTTGCTCTTTTATCAGCTTGAAGCTTGTAACAGTTAGGACGGATATGTCCTGACTTACCACAATAATGACACACCCAAGCAGGTTTACCATGCATCTTGTCCTTGGATTTGGTAGGCTCCTTAGGTTTAGATTCCCTTAAGTCTACCATAATCTTCTTAGGTGATGAAACTTCTAACGGTTTAACAACCTCACTCACAGGGGGTTTAACAGTTTCACTCATAACCTCACTCACAGAAGGTACAGAAGAAGAAGAAGGAACAAAGACAGTGGAATGGGGTGCAGAGTCAAAGATGCTTTCAACATATCCTATCCCAGATTTATCAGAAGAACACTTTTGAACATTCAGCATGTGATCAAGTTTAGAACTAGTAGATCTAGCAACAGATAAATCACGTTCCAAAGTTCTAACTTTATTAAGCAATAGCATGTTTTCAGATTTAACATTATTCAAAAGCTTATTAGCACCAAATAATTTAACAAGCAAGTTCTTCTTTTCAAGCTCAAAAGCATCAATTTTCTTCAGGCCTAGATCAACTTTCATAGCATCCTTTGCAGCAATTTTGCAAAGTTTGTTGTAGGCCTCTTGAAGATCTGCATCTTCAGAGAGTTCCCCATCAGCAGGGTTCTCCTCAGCAGATATGCTTTCATTGACTGCAGCAGTAACAGTGAAAGCAATGAAGTTTCCATCCTCGTCACAACCGGACTCATCATCAGAAACCTCATTATCACTAAGGGTTACAGCCATAGCTTTACCCTTATTTCTCAAGAAAGTAGGACATTCAGATTTGACATGACCATACCCTTGACAACCAAAACACTGAGTACCCAAAGAGTTATTTGAAGATTGACCTACTTGTTCTCTAGGTTTTTCAAAATTATTAACCTTAGTGGGATCATTCTTCCTAAAGTTTCTAGGTTCAACAGTGTTGGTATTCCTTGCCTTCCTATTAGTGTTTCTAAGGAAATTTCTAAAATTCTTGGCAAGGTAAGCTATCTCAGTAGGAGAGAGCTCATCATCAAATGCACCAGCCTCAACATCATCAACAGACTTTAGAGCCATTGATTTGGATTTAGTAGTCTTGGGTAGGTCAGACTCATAAGACTGAAGCGATCCTACAAGCTTATCCACAGGGATGGTGTCAACATCCTTACTTTCAGTAATGGCTGTCACTTTGGGTCTAAAGTCTTCAGTTAAGGATCTAAGTATCTTCCTAACAATCTTAGGTTGATCATAGACTTCACCCAAATTATAAGCAGAATTAACAATATCATTGAGTTTAGCATAAAACTCATTAAAGGTTTCATCATCAGACATTCTAATGCTTTTAAACCTAGAAGTTAATTGCTGCAATTTGTTTATCTTAACAGCCTTTGTGCCTTCATGCACAGTTTGGAGGATTTTCCAAGAGATCCTCTTAAATTCCTCCATTGAAACAGCATTAAAAATGGCATTCATAGCTTTGCTATTAAATGCAGCTGCTTCTTTTTGAGAAGTTTGCCACTCACTCACAGGAGTAGTGGGCTTCTCCCAACCATATTCAACAGAGTTCCAAACTCTCTCATCAATGGATTTCAGGAATGCTTTCATCCTTACTTTCCAGTAAGCATAGTTGTTCCCATCAAAGTGAGGAGAAACAAATAGAGAGTGTCCATGCTCCATGACAACCGGGGTCAAGGATCAGCTCAGAAAAAAAACTCAAACAAAAGAGCAACCCGCTCTGATACCACTTGATAGGTTTAGACCCCTTAAACCACAATTAGATTGCGTAGCCTAGATTAATTAGCCAAGTTGTTACTTAGTCAAATTAAGCAATTCTAGGTTAAAACAATCAAATAATCATATCAAAAATATAATGCAGCGGAATAATAAATAACACAGTGATATGATCACCCAGGAAACCACACGGAAAAACCTGGGGAGGATTTTACCCACCGATCCTCAAGGCAAAACGGAATCCACTAAGAAAGAATTGAAGTTCTTACAAAAGGACTTACAAGCTCCCCGCTTGACTTCCTAATGCTACCCACCAGTAAAACTTCCTGACATGACCACGCGCAGGCTCTGAGTCCACGGACTATTTCTTTCTTTGTATTCCTTCAATCAGCTACAAGCTCCCCGCTTGTTTTTCTTTAAGCTTCAATGGCAGCAACCAAGTTGATCATCAAGATGTTGAAGAATCTCAATCTTGAAAACCCTAAACTTTATGTAAAGGAAAGCTCCTCTAGATCTCACAAGAGATTTACACAAAACCACAATGTATGAGCAACAATACAACTTGTGTAACACTAAAAACGTGGCTACGATTTTGCCTTATATACCTAGGGCAAAAAACAGAAAACCCTAAACGTTTTAAAAGAGTTAGGGTTGAGCTGGAATTTCTGCAGAAAACGCATTTGGGTCGATTTTCGATCGATCGAGAATTACCTTCGATCGATCGAGTCAGGCCGAGAAGCCCCAATGCTTCTGCAGTCACTTGATTCCAACTTTACAATATTTAACCAACTTTGAGCAAGCCTAAACTAGACTAAATACATTGTTTTGATCATGGTTTGCCAACATTACAAATTAGAGTTCTAAATACACAAAATCCTAAGACCTTAGAACCTAACACAACCAACTGATTTAACACATTATCACAACTCATCACTCATACCTTCACCCTCAGTTTCTTGGCTCGCTTAGATACATGACGTTGAGAAAGCTCCCTACTTTCCTGATCCTAAACACAAGTAAAACTATAGAGGTAAAGAAACAAAATTTGCAAGCATAACTAAAGTGGACATCACTTAGAAATTATTCATGTGATTAAGAAATTCTCCCAATTAAATCAAGATATAAAAGTGTTAAAGGCCCAGCATCCACATGAATAGACAAGCTCTTAAAGCAAGCACTAACAAAAATAGTTTGTTTCTCAAATGTGTTTAATGTAAGACCCAATGAAGACATCCCTCATATTTAGCATTGCAAAAAAAAATTAAACTTATCTGATAATTAAAAAAATTAATAAAGCATATATATATATATACACACACACACACACAAACCTAGTAAATTTTGATTCCTTGCTAGCAATTTTCCCATAATGAAAATAGTATAAACTGGCAGCCCTGGTCCAAACTCATCTTCCTCCACATACTTCCAAAACTTCTATTCTCCACCATCAGTTACCTTAAACCCCAATTGTTCCAATACATATAAATATCCCAAATTCACTACTGTAAAATTCAAAGCAACTCACATTTTCTCTTCATTGTTAAAAAATCAAATACAGCTAAATTTTACACACTTAAGGTTTAACATCTCACTAAATACTAACCCAAATTCATTATTAGGAAAAAAAAAATTTTTTGAGCGCTTAAATGGCTTTATTAGAATCGTAAACTCAAAATACAAAAATTACATTGTTACAATTTGAATCACATATGGTGAAAATATAACATTTTGAACAAAGTTTCCAAATAAAATTTTTTAAAAAAAATAGAAAAAGAAAAAGGGTATACCTTTGTGAGAGCAGAATGGAGATCGAAGTTGGTCAAATTGATGGATTGGGTGCCTTCGACGAGGATTGGAGACTCAAAATGGGATTCTACTTTCTTTTATATCTTGAACACATGTAAGAAATGATAAATTCAAAGGATGGAAACCCCACTTTTGTGAAATAGAGAACTAAAACTAACAAAAACAAGATATACATAGAGTATAATCCAAAATCATAAATGGATGGAAACCCCACTTTTGTCAGGAATGGAACTCACAAAGAAACCTTAATTTGGAACACAATTGTCCCTAAAGTGTAGGTAACACAGAAGTGAATTATAAAGTAGAGTAAACCTCAGATAGTTATTAACCAAATTAACCTCAAAACCACACTTAAACATAACCTAATATCTAGCAAAGCTAATGATTAATCACAAAAATAAAGTATATAACAAAATCAGCAAATATTTCGTACTTAATTTACTTAGAGAAAAATTACAGGGCTAAGAGTTAACAAAAGTTTCTTGAGTGGAATTATAGCCATAAAAAAGGTGTTCACAAACTTTCAACATATCAGATCAATGGAACCACTGGCTTGCCAACTTTAGAAAAAGAGGTGTTTCAGACTTGCCACCATTTAGGTCTAAAGTTTTCACATAACCTCATAATGAAGTACTGCACTCTCTTGTACAGCCAGACTGCCTTCTCCACCACCTTGTCCTCAGCAATCATTAACACCACAGCCGCCAGCATTGCTAACAATGCCTTACCAAACCTTCACTGCCTTTCCTAGTAAAGTCACTGGACACTAATTAAGGAATTAACGAAATATGTGTTTTTATGCATAGGAGCATTTATAGTAATATAAACAAATAGTGTCGAGACAGGTTAATTGTGTGCATACTATTTGATTTATTCAACAATCATACTACAATAGCACAAAGAAATGGCCATAACATACCATGAGTTTGATAAAGTCCTTCAGAACATCTATCATTGCCAAAATTCAAACTAGAAAATAAACCTCTTTTCAAATTCCAATTCATAGTTTCTTTTATTTTTTGATAGGTACAATTCATAGTTCTTTTATACAGTTCTCTGATTCTCCTGCTAATTATTGATATCATGACATGCAAGGTGTATTACATATGTTGAGAATTTAATGGGGCATCCTGATGATGCATGCGACACCTACAGTGAGATCTTTTATGGCCATGATTATGTCCCCTAGGTGTTGTTGGCTTGCTTGAGGTATTAGGAAGATGAAGGACCACTTAGCAAAAAATATTTGAAGTTTGATTGTATCCAAACTTTGTCAGTTGGTACACATAAGGAAACTTACCCATTATGCCTAAATGTCTCAACTGAAAAAGGTACTCCAAATCATCCAAATTTTGCATATGAGAATGCTACTGTAGAAAATTTTAATGAGTCATGGTGCATGAAAATTTAGTAACAATATATATATATATATATATAAAGAGCATTTAGTTGAGATTATCTACTCACGACAAGAGTGAAACCCAAACACCTAGGCCAATAACACCAAATGAAACCAGCATAAAAAAGAAAAAGAAAAAAAAGAAAGCCACAACTTTCTTAATTTTTCAAGATTATAAAAAATTACTATAATTTCATATAAAGTAATAATTGTAATTTCTAATATAATAACACATACACACAAACATAGCTTAATAAAAACTAATTCTCATCCATAACTAATTCTCTCTCATTCTCATTCTTTGCATTCAATGAAAAAATAAAAACTAAAGCAAGCATATACATACATACAAACATACATACACACACATATATATATATATATATATATATAATGATAACACATTGAAGATATAATTTTTAAGTAGAAATCCTCATCTAATGGAAGAATCTCCTTGTACACATTAGTGGGTAGTGGGCTTTTAAAAAAAATTAATCTCAAGCTAGCTAAACCACAAAACTAATAACAAAAAAATTCAAAATCTACACACTATAGAAAAATTAAGTAGAAATAAATTTAAAAAAATACAAGATTTACAAACTTGTACATAAACTTACAATGATTCAGCCTTTGATGCTCAGGTCTTTTTGCTCAAAAATCCAAATTTGAATAAGAGTTTTCTATACTAAAATCCAACCAAAACAAGAAAACAACAAAAATTAGCACAAAAGTTCCATGACCCATTAAAGAAAAACTAAATCAAAGCAAACCCATAAGCCAAAACACAAAGACTTCATGACCCATTAAAGAAAAACCAAATCAAAGAAAAACCAAATCAAAGCAAACCCATAAACCAAAACACAAAGACTCTATGACCCATTAAAGAAAAACCAAATCAAAGCAAACCCATAAGCTAAAATACAAAGACTTACACTTTTAAAAAAACTTGAACACCAAAAAAGAGGGGGAAAAGTATGGTGGTGGCAATGGGTGGTAGTGGAGGTCGACGATGGCCGCGGTGGCTATGTTGGTGGCAATGGGTGGTGGCTAGAGAGGGAAGAGCTTGTAGAAGTGATAAGGGGAAGGGGAGAATATAGAAGTGGAAAAGGGAAGTTGTTTGTCTGAGTTAAAAAAAAGAATGACAAGAAACAAAAGAATGAAAAAAATGTGTAGGGGAAAAAAAAGGGAAAAAGGAGGGACAAAAACGTGGGAACTGAAAAGTCAGTGAAATTTAGTGTCACCCTATTCCAGCGCTTTTTGAAACCTATCCCAATACTTTTTGAAGTGCTGGAACAAGGTCACCCTATTCCAGTGCTTCAAAAAGCGCTGGGATAGGTCCCTCTCCATTCCCTTCCGGATTGATCCTATCCCAGTGCTTTAAAAAACGTTGGGATAGGATCATTCCATTTCGTAATGGAGAGAGACCTATCCCAGTGCTTTTGAGCTTCCTATACTAGCGTTTTTGAAAAACGCAGCTATAGGCCTTCTACTGCAGCAATTTGTAAAGCGCTAGTTTTGAGCCGTCGTAATAGGATTTCCTATACCAGCGTTTTCAAAAAGCGTTGGTATAGGCTTATCTATTACGATGGTTTGCAAAAGCGCTAGGAAAAAAATGCTGGGATAGGATAAATTTTTTGTAGTGCCTCTGTCTCTTTGACTCTCTCTCTTAACCCAATTGAAGCCCTGGTTTGAGTGACAGACAAACCTTCGGCAATAATTACTCAAGTCAGATTCTTATGAATATATCAAACAATATCCATATCAAATATTTTAAATGAAATTCAAATTTTTGCGAGAGAGTTAAATTAGTTTGCATTACTATTGACTTCAAAATTGATGAGAAAGAACCATTCCATGGAATGTCTTATTTTTTTTAATCTGTTTACTACTACAGTATTTCTTTCATAGATATATCTTACATGTCAAACATTGTACATGTCACTACCAAAATGTAAAAACTCATACCCATACTTAGGAAACAGAAAAAGGAAGTACCACCGTGTCATCAACAAGCAACACAACAATTAATGCAGGGCCCACAACCAAAACTTTCACTCCTAAGTGTTACATCTATCAATAATTATAAAATCATAATATTGTTTGAATGTTTTTTGGTTTCTACACTTGAATAGTGGGAATATGATTTCATTAATTAAATAGACAAAACAGTTACACTTGATAAGGTACTTAGAAAGACTACAATAAACTCAAAATATGAATTATAGATGAGGTGGGAGAAGTTCCTATTATTTTGATAGCTTTGAACTGAACTAAATCTTCTCTGGTGTTGTATTTGATTCGGTCAGCTTGGGCTTATTTGATAGTTGTGCTTCAATTACCATGTCCCTTCCGGCATAAGCTCAACAGGGGTGGACATAAGTTGATGTTGGGCTTTTTGGAGCTTGGTTTATGTTTGATATGGTTTGTGACCTGAGTTGACCTAGATGCATTAGGGTTTGAAATGAGATTTTTATGAGGCTTAATCCATGGAGCGGAGGGTTTGCTATATTGATGTATTGTACTTTCGTCTCTGTATTTTTTCCATGAAAAAGTGAAATTCCTGCAACCCTGTGGACATAAGCACGTTGCTAAACCACATAAATTTCCGTGTGTCATGTGATCGTTTCCATTTGCAATTTTCCCTATTTTTGAATCTCTCAAATTATAAGAATTATGTTAAATTCATAACCGTTGAGTTTAAAAATCAACCAATGAAAATGGGATGAAACAAGAGGTTTTGTGACCTCATCTGCCAATTGATCTTTCTCGGAAATAAATCAGACATCCAAGGCCTAAGTTGCAATTTTGTCCAGAACAAAGTGAAAATCAATTTAAACATGCTTAATGAGGGCATGAAAAATAGGATTAGTCGTGAGATACATAACACCAATATTGTTGGACTATAACCAAGGAGGACGAGGTTGGGACTAGGGAGATGCCAAGATCACATGAAATAGATTGAATCGATAATAATTTAGTAGCTGTGTTGACAATAGCATTATACTTCACTTCAGTGACTAAATTACGAGCAATTGTAGGTTTGATTTTGGGAGCTCTGTGAGATAAAATTCTTACTTAGATAAACACAAAAGGCACTAGTAGAGCATTGATTGTCAAGACATCCTAGGTAATGGGCATCATAAAAATGCATTAAGCAAAGGAGGGAATGAGCGTGTAATTAAGAGAGTGTTTGGGGAAAAGCAAAAAAAAAAAAAAATTGCCTTTTGCCTTTTATCTCAACTTTTTTAACAAATTCTCTAACTTTTTGTTTATTTGAAAATAAACTAGTTTTTAGCTTTTTGTCACATATTTAACATAAAAATTACCAACAAGTGTATATTTTGATAAATACTATGCAAATAAGCTACTGAAAATGCACTAACATAATCTTATCTTGAACTTGGTTTATTTTCAAAGAAAAATAAGAAAAGTAAGAAAATAAAGTAATCAAACAAAAGAAAAATATTTAACGTGGTTTGGTCAAATCCAAGCCTACATCCATGTATAACGCCAACCAAAGTTCACAATCAATGGCATGGTCCACATGGATTACAACCACACTCAATCAGACTTGACAAACTAAACGTACTCACAAACTCTCACATCTCACACAAACAACATTCCCAAAACTCACAAACATAACAAAAACTCCCACAGAAACAAACTAACTCACAAATCTCCATAATAAAATGTAATACAATTGATGAGTTAAAACTTCAAATCTGCATCCTTATTTGTCAATAATTCATCATGTCGATCTTTATATATTGGAATGGGCTGAACAAATAATGATGATAAACGATCCTTAGTTTCATGGTTTCCAGCTCCATGCCCATCTCCATACTGGTACATGCACTGAGCCATCCTTCCAAGGTTGAATACAATTTCAATAAATGTTTCAGACAAGGGAGAAGTTGCATCTCGTTCTTCATTCATCTTCTTCCATGTTTCACTAATCAAATATCTAATGTATTCACGAGCATCTTCTTCACTAGCACCAGTTTCATTCATGTAACACTGGACTGATTTAGGGACATCACCTCTTTCTAACTCATCCTGATTCACCCAAAAAAAAAAAAAAGATCATAAGGGTTTAATGACTAAATGAAATTCTGGTTGATGAAAATCTTAGGATAGTATGTTCTACATACTGTAGATGTTCCAAGATCATCTGCAAGTCGTACAATTATTGATGAGTAACGGACTATGTTGGGGCATTCTTCCAAGAAATCTAAGGCTTCCTTTGTTATTGGATCTGTGACTGAAAAATAAGCATTCAATAGTATAATTGGTGCTGCTACTGAAAAACATGCATTCTCAAGGTACTCTTGAAGGCTCGGTGTATATCCATTATAGTACCACTTCGCTTCCAACAAATAAGCCCTACATATATCTACCCACTGAAAAATTTATGATGGAACAATGAATTAGAGGTAGTCAATCATGTGTTCAAGAAGAAAATACTAAAGGATTAATATAGATGAATTTATAAGTCAATGTCATACTGCTTTTTTAAAATATTGAATAATGTGGAATCCTTGTTCCTTAAGTGTATCAAAAGCCATTTCATTAACTGAATTGTGTAGAGCAAGGAAACATAGCTTCATGTAATCTGGAAGCCCATCCATTGCATTGATATTCCAACTGAAATCACAAAGAGTGCACTTAAGTCATTACGTCAAATATAGCTTTGAAGCATTTAAGGCCTATTACCACTAAAACTAACCTCTCAACAGCATTCGTGAAGAGCTCAAGTTCATCCAAAGTGCCATACACATCATAGATATCATCTATTACCGTAATGAGTAGATTGACCTTTGTTGAGATTCTTCGAGAATAACTAAATCGAGGATGAAATGTACACCCCACTGTCCAGAAGAAACTCTCTGTTAGCCTATTCCTCACAAAGCTCAACTTTTCTGCAAGGCCAATGCTCCTCCACCACCTTTATTTGAACCAAACAAGAGAATGTCAATTTTATTTTTATATCAATGCATTTTCTTACCTTTCAAAATATGTAATTTGAACACTAGCTTTAAGTTTAAAATTTAGGCTATAATTGATTTAATTATTTGTTCATATTGCCATGTGATTTGATTTTAATTTTAGTATTTATTAGTGTATGCTTTAAATTCTATATTGTCGTCCTTCTAACTTGGAAGTTCCAAGGGTCGTCAATAAATATGTTACCAACCAGGAATTATATATCAAATGTAGCTCAATTTATAGAATGAGAATTAACAAACTTTTGACCTTGACACTTGTTTGATATCTTCTTGGTGGGTTGCTTGCACCATGTTGAAATCTAGTTTTGCAAGCTCAAGCAAGATAGGGTTTATGTCTTCTCTGCTCCTATATACATCAATGAACCATCTCGCTTCCACCCTTGATATCCTCCAGTGTAGTGGAAGCTCCAAGGCATGGCTCACTATGATAGAAGGATTTTGATCTTTATTCTGGTTGATAAATTCTTGGAGATGTTTTTTTGAGAATTCTCTTGCTTCCTCTAAGATATTTTCACCTTCTAACGAAAGGAATGAGGCTTCATACAAGGATAAAATTCCCTTGGTTTCGTCACAAAGATATCCCTTGAAACTCCCTTCCTCCATGAAACTATCAAAAACTTCTGCACTCAACAACCCAACAGTTATAATGGGTGTTCTAGGGGCTCAAGAAGCATGTTATCAAATCTAATATTGAATATAATTATGATCTGTAATGGACTCTATTTTTTACATAAAAAATTATAATTATTTAAAATTCATTGATGCACAAAACCAAATTAAAGTAAGTGTGAGTTTGGATTGGGCGATTTGCTCAATCCGTGTGTTTTGCCTTTTTTTAGTGGGTTTCATAGGTACTGTTTACGGACCACCACCAAACTCAGCAAAATGCATATTTCTAGGTAAATTTGGGTCCCACATCACTATTCACACGTTTAAAAATTATTTTGCTACAGTGTTTTCAGCAATAAGTTTTCAGTTTTTAGCAAATAAGTGGTATCTTAATACACCATGAGTTGTATATATTTTTATTGTTTGTTGTGCACTTTTGTCATTAGTAGAAATTAAAAAAAAATATATATATATATATATATATATATATTTATCAATTAAAGAAGTGACAGAAACAATAGCTTCATATAGAATAAATAGACAAAAAAGAATATATGTAGTCAACCTTAACTGATTTGTTGAGGATCTATAATTGACTCCAAAAACTTTAGGAATAGGTTATTGTTTTTGGTTTTTCGCTTAGTTCCTAACAAATAATTATTAAATTTGCCTTAATTTGCGTACTTTTGGGGTATCTATTAAAAACATGACTAAAATACGCTTTTGACTTTCACCTTTCATGATTGCTTTTATTTTTACATTGACCATTATATTGCAACCTGATTAAAATGCTATCCACATCTATGCTTAATTACGCTCTAAAATGATTAGTCAAGTTGCAATTGAAACTCCTCATAATTAGTTATATATACAAGATCCACATAATACACTCTCGATGTGAGAATCAACACATGCCCGCATAACACACACTCAAATAATCTAATCCAATTATATTTACACAATTTGGGGTATCACAACTTAACAAAATAACAATTATATTACTATTAGAAATAGATATGGCCAATATGAAAACGAAATAAAATATTAAAAAAAAAAACAAAAAATGAAAATTTTGAAATATAAAATGTAAAAATGAAAACAATCTAAAAAATATTGGTCAATAATAAATATCCATTTGTGAAATCAAATATTTTCTTAATTACCTTCGGACACCTTATATCCATGTTGTCTAAGCAGTCGAAATTTAAGAGCTATTGCATATAAATTCTCCTCCTTCCACTCATCACCATGATCATTGTTGTATAGAACGTCCAACATTCTCTTCATTTCACACTCAAAGTGATAAGACAATCCTAGTTTTTGCAAGGTATCTATTAGCTCCAGTTGCTCTAAAGGATCCACCACTTTTTGAAGCATCATCCTCACTTGTCCCTTCAACTTGTTAATTTTCTCTGTGTAAACTTCTCCCTACATCACAATTTTATCATTAACATGACACCAACGATCAGTTTCGGGCAATAATTGAAAAGTACTAGTAAATCTAACAATGAAAACAATATTATATATTAATTATGTACCACATATTCACTTCTCAGTGACTGGATGTAATCATAGTCCCAAATAGGAGCTTGGTAATTTGCAGATCTCCGAACAATATCTGTGCTCTTTGAAATTTTGCTGTTGGCCATGCATTGGACAGGACCAACAGGAAAAATGCCACTTCTGCTTGTTACAAGTGATTTGAGATGGATGGCACCTTTAGATGGGAAAGCTTCTATTGGGAAATTGCAAATAGGGAGTGAAGCCAGGAGGTTGAGAGCCATTGACAAAGGCCTTTGGTCTAGCTTATTATGGTTTCTTGGTAGTTATTGCTTAGAAACATTACGTTACATATATGCCTTTATATATTGCTTGGCTTGTAGATTCTCATCTGTATATCTGTCGACTATTATAATTTATACAATGTTTAACATGTGAAGTAAAAGTTTTGTCTTAGTGCAGGTTTTAAAGTTTTTTTTGGTTGTTCTATAAGAGATTTGGAATTTAAATCTTGTTTAATTTGAAATTAATTGGTGTCTTAGATCTAATAATAAAGAATAATTATTATGAAACAAATATCATAAATTAAAATTCTACGGTATCTTTTTTTTTTTTTTTTTTGAAAGAGTTTCAACTTATGGCGTCCGCTCCTGATAATTGCTTTTTATTATCAGACCAAGACACCAATCAGTTTTTGGTGTAGGCGCAGGGGCGGCTCTAGGATTTTTGTCCAGGGGGTCAATAAGAAACTTGTGTAGAAGATAAATCTTGAATAAGAGATGAATCTTGCGGCCTACAAAGTTTACTTATTACAAATTTGTCTATAATTCTAACAAAAGAATAAAAAATAAACTATAAGATCATTTCGCAATTTTTTTCTAATGTAATAAACATATTAATTATTGTTGTTAATTGATTTTTTTACAATTTTTTTAATTTATAAGTTTACAATTCTTTAAATATTTTATATTTTTATTGTCCTTTAGTGTTAATGTATTATCCCACTCACATTGCCAACAACTACTCACAAGTCAGTCAAATAGACAAAGTGCAAAAGACAAACTCAATTATAACCACACATAGATTCATAGAAACTACAGTAACAGTGACTACACAATCAGACATGTATGTGGCTCAAAATTCAATTAAAAAATACAAAACACTATAACCCATATACACCATATGGCAAGACATCAAACATGTGAGTAAGAGGTGGAGCTTCGAAGAAGACACATGAATAGAGATAAAGACAAAGCAAAAATACACTCACAATGAGAGAGAGAGATATGGAGGCGGTGATTAAGAACATAGATTGTCAAAACCAGATCCAGGCGGCATATCAAGTGGCAATTAAGTGGCAGTGGCGGCAGATCGTGGGGCTAAGCAGTGGCAGATTTTGTGTGTGAAGCATAGGCAGCCTTTTTCCTTTAGGTTTGGGGAGTGAAGAAGGATAGTGAGAGTTTTTGAGGCTACGCAACAGCAACTACTAGGTTTTATTTGGCCTTATTTTTATGAGTTTTCAAAATTTTATTTACGGCCTTTGTATTTCTGAAATTAAAGACCGAAATTTTTTTTTTTTTTTTTTTTTTTTAGAGTTTAAGCTGGGCTTTAAATAAAAAGGGTCAGGTTTGAAGATGAGGGTGTGCAAATTTGTATTGTCAGGGGTTCAAAACAATTTTTAATAAAAATATTACATATATAAAATAAAAATAAAAAAATAAAAAATCGGGTCAGGGGGTTCATTTGAACCCCCTGACTACAACATAGAGCCGCCCCTGTGTAGGCGGGGATTGAACTCCAGATCTCTTATACAACCATCAGAGACTTTACCAATTGAGCTAACTGGAACCCACAAATTCTACGGTATCTAATTGGAAGAGGAGCAAAATTTTTGTCTTATATGTTGTACTCGCATCTGTGGGTCATCAACGTCAATGCTATGTCTTGTATATATTTTTTTTATGACAACTATGTATTGTATATGACATTCGTTAGTCATGCCTCTTATATGTTGTAGAGGCAAAGATGCATGGTTCAACGTCAATGCTATATATGAATATGACATGACATTCTTCGTTTTTCAAAAAGTTCATATTAGAGGCAAAGAAGTCAATACCGTACCAGAGGCTGTACTGGTTTGGTTATCGGTACGATATATTTCGGGTATCAGTCAATACCGGTATACCGTTTCGGGTTTACCGCTATTTTATATATATATAACCAAAATTTATATTATTTATTAAAAAGTTTAAATTTATAAATCTTTATGTCATTTAATATGTTAATCTCTAGTTAAAATTTCAACTAAATAATATTAACAATAATAGGGAATTGATGTTCCTACTTTTTTAATAATAATAATAATAATAATAATAATAATAATAATAATAAGTTAAAAGTTAAAATGCCGTTTAAAACTTCTTTGCATTAAAAAAAAAAAAAAAATCAACTTTTGAAATCTTAAAATTTTATAACAATTCACGTGGGTGGGTGTGTCAGAGGGCACACCGCCACAAGTTATAAACAAAACCAAACCTCCTCTACTCTTAGTTTTTTACCATTAAAAGTCACAACTAAACAATCAACTAAAGCCTTCAAAAATAAAAACTTAAAAACTAAGAGATGCAGACGGATGGAGGGATGGGCGTGAAGAAGAAGAAGAATGGGTGATCACTTTCGGAACAGTGCTGATGATGGCAGTATTATGAGTTATTTGGTATTTTCCTTTACCGTTAATCACTTCCATTTTTCTTGTTTTTCTTTTACCGTCCGGTATCCTTTTTTCGGCCGGTATCCGATTTTTTGCCCGGTTTTTCCGGTACAACCTAGTAAGCTCCGGTACAAAAAGCGGTACGAAATAGCCACGTTTCTGTTCCGGTCAAGGTGCCGGTACGAAAAATTCCGGCTATACCGGCCGGAACGGTACGGTATTGACTCCACTGATTAGAGGAATTCTGTTATTCAAGCTTGAAAAGTTTACAAAATTATGAATTAAAGTATAAATAAATTTAAAAGAAATTATATTACTTATAAAATAAAAAATAATATAATTAAAGTAAAAGTTCAATAAATGATTAAGGTTTTTTATTATTATTATTATTTTAAATTAAGCAAGTTAAGCTTCTCTAATTGTATGTCCGGACCGGACATACAGATAGGGTACCGAATCTACAGATTTTTTTTTTTTTTTGCTGAATAAGGGTACAGAATCTACAGATTACCGACAGTCAACAGTGTCCCTAAATTTCAAGCAAGAGTTTGTAATATCTTTTTTAAAGATAAAGTTTGTAATTGAGTGCTCATCGTCGTGTATTCCAATTATAACATCGACAACAAAATCTGTGAGCCTGCCCTACCATGAAAAAATATCCAGCTTTTTTTTAGTGAAGAAAGATTTAGCTGCCAATAATGGCAATGACTACTTACAATCACGTTTTAATTTAGTTTTTTATTTCCCACTGTCAATTGTTAATATTTTAATTCCCCATTCAGAGCTTGGGTCCACTAGTATAGCAAGAAGACAGATTATGTTATGATTAGATAGATATATTTCTATCTTAAATTAAATTAGAAATTAATTTTAAAAAAAGGGATAAAAGATACATCTGGGAAGAGGGTAGAGTTAGAATAAATTTTTTTATTAACCATTCAAGGATATACCTTAAACCTATGTTGAATTCGAAAGTCTGTGTATGGGTTTGGATTTAGCATTTCCGTTGAATACTGCGTTGCATTTTTTTTTTTTTTTTCACGCATTTTAGGGAGACAAAATTTACTGCTCATGAGACAAATATCACTGTTCACGCACTGTTCCAGTACTATTTATGCACTGTTCATGGGACCCATAGTCACTTTATTAAAAAAAATATATTAAAAATGGGTTCCACAATACTATTCACACATTTAAAAATTATTTTGTTACAGTATTTTCAGTTTTTAGTTTCAGCAAAAATAAGTTGTATCGAAATGGACCTTGTGTATCAATTATAGATTTATAGACTCTCAGCAATTATTACATAGATTTAGTCTATGTATAATCAATTCACTTTGTTTCAATTCTTTCTTACATATATTCACAAGTCACAATTAGTAGCTAATCAGTGCAATGTATGAATAATTAACTGTAATTATATTATATATATATATATATATGTATTCACTTTTATTATGTTATTGGTACAATCGTTTGAAAACAAATCAAATTTTATAATTCACACAAAAAAGCTGTTGAAATATTATTTAAAGAAATCTTGGTTTCTTTTTATTCTTCTATTGGATATATCTTTTTTATTTGTAGTTTGAGATTTTGCAAGTCAAAAATTGTTTCAATTGTCATATGATCATTGTATATAGTAAAAAAAAAAAAAAAAACTTTGCATAAATGCATAATATGCTTAGAAATAGTAAATGAAATTAATAAAATACTAATTTGTAGACATTTTGTAGGATAACATTGAAATTAACTTTTTTTTTCTTTAACAAACATATAATAAAGAGATGGATTGTGGATTCAAGTTAGCTTTGCCGGTAAAGTCTAGTAAAGTCTCTTAGCGTTAAATAATAGATTTAGGATTCAAACCACATTTATACCAAAACACAACTAGTGTCTTGACTTTTTCTTTTTCTTTTTTTGAGGAAAAACTAGTGTCTTGACTTGATAGTGAAGAACAATTATAAGTTTTCTTGAAACAAATGCCAAAAATTCATTTAAATTTCTATTGATAAAATTCTCATTTTTTTTACTCCAACTATTATTATTATTATTATTATTATTATTATTGTGGGGGGGACGAGGATCAAAAGCCATTAATAAAGTAAATAAGGGCATTTTCGAGGAGGGGAACTTCACGAAGTATCCTCAGAGAGGACATATTTAACTAATAAGGAGCTTGGAATGTTGCAGTTGATGAGAATGCCGAGGGCTCCTACTTAACCTCGAAAGGCCAAAAATCAGGAATGAACGGAGCGTGGTGCAATCCTAGGGCGGACAAAGGTAACTTGGTATTGAACAAAGAAGAGAGGAAAAACGAAAGACAAGGCAGCCATACCCTCTGCATTAAATGCACTGCAACCACTTAGTTAGCCGCAATAATGGGGAAATGGCCACAAACAGTGTTCTCCCAGCTCATATTCTAGTGTAAAAATCTTCTAGTAAGATCTTGACGGGATAAGTATCAAAAAATTCTGATCATGACCTTTCAAATGTAAGATCCAAATGCATCTTTGCTAAGTTATATAAAGCCAAGAAACACCTGGATCAGGGGGAGAATGGAATTCGAAAAGAAGAAAAGAACAGAGAAAAATCATCCAATTGTAATCCTATCCTCGGATTAAACCCGAGGACAAACACTTAACCATTTTTAGGCTCTATTCAATGGAACATTAAATACTACACACATATGTAGACACTCAATTTTACACCCATGATTTAATCAAGGAGAATGACTTGAATGGCCAATTCATGTATCCCAAAAATCATAATTGCATTACATGCATCAATTTGTTCTTGCATTACATGCATTAGTTTGTCTTTACATTACATGCATTAGTTTGTCTTTACATTACATGCATCAAATCATTCATTGCATATCATAAAAATGATCTTGAGATTCTAACGGTCCAACGGTGTTTCCGGTTTTCAAATCGGATTGAAAGATATCGCATGATCAAGTTTGCACGGTCAACATGCATTGTGTCTAGCTAAAGTCGACCATACATGATTAGTTTAAATTAATTCTGATTGGTTAAACAATTAAAATTGATTAGATAATTTTGTGATTGGTTGATAATTAGTGTTTAAAATAGGGATGCATGCATGGGAATAAAAGGGATGATTGGATAACAAAAAGATTGTGGATAATTTGAACTTTATCAAGATTTGTTTTTTAAGGGATTTACCCACAAGATAATTGTTCAAGATAATTGTTCTTTAAAAAACCTGAATCATCTAGAAAAGAGATAAAAAAAATCATAGATGGAGGATGAAAATGTGTCTAGGTACAAGGACTAGCCAAAAAACCCTAGAAGAGGAGTCCAAACGGCACCCGAACACGAAAGTGCATTTGGAGCCATAGAGGTAATTTGGCACTTTTGGAGTGCCGAATGACACTCTAAAAGGGCTGGATTTTCATGTGATGGCCTTTGGCCCAATGACCTTCAGGTGATGATAAGGCAAACCCTTTTCGACCTTTTTTTTTTACGCTTTGAGAGGCACACGTTTTGGGCTCCCAAATAGCTCATATTTTTTAATCACCTCTGATTTTCTATAGAAGCTAGGGTTTTTAGGTTTCAAGGATAACTGAATAAGGTTCTTTGAACCCTAAAACATCCTCTCAAGTAGAAGAGTGCTCATGCAAAAGGTTGTTTTCTAAACCCTTTTATTTCTATGCTTTTCTTATCATGATAATGTATGTTTAATTGTTTCAAATATTTTTATTCTTCCTTGTTAATCTTATTTATAAAAACATGTTCTTGATTTCTTTATTATTGATACAATTTGTTTATTAATTTTAAAGATCTGCATGTAGTCAACTATTTTTCTTCAAATAAAACGGATCTGCATCTTTCTTAGATGTAGATCTGATTTTTTTTTTTTCCGAATAAAACGGATCTGCATCTGCATCTTTCTTAGATGCAGATCTGAATTTTTCTTCAAATGAAATGAATCTGCATCTTTCTTAAATGCAGATCTGAATTTTTCTTCAAACAAAATAGATTTGCATGTTTCTTAGATGTAGATCTGAGTTTTTCTTCAAACAAAAACAGATTTGCATCTTTATGAGATGCAGATCTAATTTTTTTCTCAAATTAAAACTGATTTATATCTTTCTTGAGATACAAATCTGATTTTTTTAATACATGCAAATTTTTGAAATAAAGAAAGTGATCATGTATTGTTTGTATTTGTTTTAATTCATGATTGCATAAATTCATATTATGAGTGAAACTCTCTTATTAATAAAAAAAAATATATATATTTTTCATTCTTTTAAAACACATAAAAAACAGATCTGGTTTTTCTATTGTTAAAAAACCCTTTTTTTTTTATTTCATCATAAAATAGATCTGATTTTTTTGTTATCAAAATTTTTTTTTTTTTTTAATTCTTCAAAAACAGATCTGATGTTTTTCAAATGAAAATACTTTATTTTATGTAATAAAAATAGATTTGAATTTTTATCATTAAAAACCACTTTTTTTACATCCCATAAAACAGATCTGGTATTTTAACAAACCAAAATCAATTTTCTTAATCACCAAAACAGATATGAATTTTTTAAATAAAAGAAGAGATCTCATTCATAAATAAATTTGTGTGATTTGATTTTTTTATTCACATGTTCAACATATCATTCATGACATGCATAAAAGGTACATTAGTCACTAGAGTCTAAAAGACCAGACTTTGTCTAGGCGGAATGGGTCCCTAATACCTTCTCATTCCATAACCTAACTTCTGGATTTAGGTTTTTGGTTAAGTAGATCTACTCTTGCCTTTATTTGTTTTGGGTAGAATGTAACTAAGACAACAAGCCATGTAAATATTTGGTAGATTGTAACTAGGACCCAAAGCTGTGTAACTTTTCAATTTTCCAGATATGTAATTTTTATTCAATCAATGAAGAGAACAATTTAGTCATGTATTCGTATTTATTTTTTCTTATTTTTTTTATAAAAAAATAAGTGGCGACTTCATACCACTTACCCAAAAAAAAGAGATGCCATAAAAGGTACCTGAATCTCTTTTTTTGAGGGACGCTTTTCGTCGAGGTCTTTCACAACATAATATTGATCATAGACACATCTTTAACTTTGCAACGGGTACTTAAAAGTGGAACTTGCATCCCATCTCTATAAATTTATTGTGTAGGCGAATAGTAACTGGAACATGATACTATCATCAATCCTTTGTTTCACTTTTTCTGCTCCTCACAATTATTATTATTATTATTATTATTATTATTATTATTATTATTATTATTATCATTATTATTATTGAGCTAGTGTTTAGTTAGGGTTGACTTTGTTTAATTTACATAGGACTTAATCTAACCTTAAGCCCAAACCAAACAATTGACATAAGATTGGAGTTTTAGTGAGAATTCTAAAATGTTATATGTTTAGTGTGTGCGGGAGTAGATTCTAAAGTCATAGGTATATAAGGGAATTTCGACCATCTAAAAGAGAGAGTCAAACAAAGAAAAAGTGTAGTAGTCCATGGTTACTACGATAAAGACAATAAAGATTTTCATACATTGTCTAAATTTTAGTGCTTAATTAATACGTGGAGTAGACAAGATAATTATTAGTCTAAATTTTTATATTTTTTTTATTGGTTGGAATTTTTATAAAGATTTCATTGATTAATATTTGGGCCTTTTTTTTTTTTTTTTTTGGTAATATTCAAGATTTTTGAGCAATACTTAGGGGTCTTCTTCCACTTAGAGTGTGTTTGGTTTGTTGTAATTTGCCCTTGATGTGATGCACATTATGATGATGTGACATTAAGATTTTTGATTTTTTTGATTTTTTCTAACATTATTATAATCTAAAATTACAAAATATATTACATCGTCTTAATCTCATCAGTTTCCTAAACAAGGTAATATCATATTCTTATATTGATATTACATTAATGTAAGATTACAATAATATAATATTACGATGTTATATAAAATTATGGCAAACCAAACGCCCCTTTAAGGGTCTTCGGCATTGACCTAAGTTGCCTAGTGGGCTGAGTTGTGCTGTCCATAGGGGTGGGGGTGGTGGTAATGGCAAGCCTGAATGTTGCACTTTGAAGTGTTTCCAGCAACCAAGATCTACTTCCAAACCTTAGTGGAAGTTTTTTCTCAAAGCTAACGCAGTAAAGAGCTTAAAATATTTTGCATTTACTATTGCACCAGTTGGTTGATTCGAGAAACTGTTTGGAAACAACTTATATAACTTTTAAAAGCTAAAATTTAAATAAAATAAGTTGATTATTATTATTATTTTTTTGGTTAAAAGTATTTTATTAAAAAAATAAAGGGACTGATTTTTTTTTTTTTTTTTTAATATTTGTATGAAAACCATTTCTAGGGACCCATAAACAGTTAACTTAATGTCTCAAGCCTCTCAATCTCGTGAAGAAGAAGATGCCTTACAATGAAGCACCAAAAAGATCAAATATGGGCACACCCTAGACCTATCCTCGATCACATGAAACGGCCTTTAACCTCCCTGGTGCATATGAAACGACCTTTAACCTCCTCGACCACATGCAGGAAGATGCTAACTTTGATGTGGAAGAAGAGGACCTTTTTGAGGGTTTTTCTTCCGTTGCTCTTTCTAAAGATGAGAGGGTACGCATTCAGGCCCAATGGTCCCATGCTTTCATCATAAAAACTTTTGGTCGAGTAGTAGGTTACCAATATCTATCTCAATGTGTTCGAGAGGGAAGCCTTCTGGAAACATGGATTTAGTTGACTTGGGTCACGACTATTTCCTTGCCCGATGAAGACCTGGATAATGTTCTGAAAGGACGACCGTGGTTCATTGGTCAACACTTTCTCGCCATTAAAGTATGGGAGCTGGAGTTCTTAACGTCTGAAGTTGACCTCTCTCAAGTGGCAGTCTAGGTTCGCCTTTTGGGATTGCTTGTAGAGTTCTATGAACTGGAGGTCCTAAAAAAAGATAGGATTAGCTATAGGCCTAGTTTTATGCATTGATAGTCACACAGTGGCCAACGCCAGAGGTCGTTATGCTAGGTTGTGCGTTCAAGTCCGAATTATAAGCCTTTTATAACAACGGTCCTCATCGGCAAATTCACACAAAAAGTCATGTACAAAGGAATCCAATCCTTGTGTTTTTCATGTGGCAGAATGGGGCATAAAAAGGAGTCATGCCACTATACCATCAAATCTCCGTCGACAGCCTCAACCACTCAGTACTAGCTCAAACCATTCTACCCCCAAATGATTTTATTGATCATAGCCCTCTGGAACAGGAACCTCTTGGTGATACACCTTCCAAGAACTTCGACCCTTCTGAGTCATTTGGCTCGTGGCTGTTGGTTTCTCAAAAATGGCAGAACAGAAAAAAAACAGCCTCACTCACCAGACGTGTCCATTAGCCACCCTTCTAACTCGAGGCTTTTTCTGCTAAACATGGCAAGGGCACACCTCACGTCCCATCTGATGCAGTCATGAGTACTGACCCCTACTTAACTCTAAGTAAAGGGAAACGTAAACTCCCTATCACCTCTAATACCACTCAAGCTCTCATGCCACCTCACTATGAGGCCTCTCATCCTACCAAGCCCAATCACTTAGCTTCTCAAAGGAAAAACCAGCCCACTATCTCAAAAAATGTGGCCACTAAAGGAACAACTAGTTACAGGCCCAGTAGAAAGCCCAAAAATAGCCACGTAGGTAACCTAGATACATCTAAGCCACTGAAGCCTCTACAACCTTCTACTCCATTTTGTTTCTCAACTGGGTTGCCATTCCTCAACACCCTTGAGCTCACGACACCACCCCACCAATCCACCTTATCTCACCATGCCGAAGGCAATATGGATCAACAACAAGGCAGTGGAGTTGAGCGACACTACGATCAACAATATCAGATAGGATCCGTTAACGATCTACGGGTGGACATACAAGGCTCTAATGAATTCATGGAGCTTCATATTCCCATTGACGGAGGTAAGCAAGAGGGTCGGTTGCCTTCCTCTAACCTAGTCAGCTTGGCATAACACACCAAACCCGTGTTGGAGATTCACTCTAAATCGACCTCTGCTACTCCCTCCTCTAGAACAGAGGACATCTCTTACCTCAAGGATTTTCTTGCAATCCAGCCTCTTTAAAACATTGCTGGACCTTATAGAAAAGGAACTGGCACTAGTGGAAATCTGTTAAAGGAAGTTCTTGACAAGGGAAACAACAAGCATCCTTATTCAAGGCATTCTTCCCCAACTCAAGCTCATCCAAAATCTAATGGAAACTGAGAGCTTCACCCCTGGGATAGTCACGTATCAAACCCAAATGAATCTCCTAAAGCATGCCATTACTTTGGCATGAGATCCAACAATACACAGGATGGACCTGAAGCAGATCGAATGGAATTGGATGACGTCTAGGAGGGCATTCGCCCAGGAATGTGAGTCATTCTCCAACTCCTTATCTCCCAAAATGAATGTACTAGTTTGGAATTGTCGAGGCATAATGAAGCCCTTCTTTCATAGTACAATTTGTGACCTAACTAATTTCCACTCTCCTGGCATTGTGGTGGTTACTAAGACCAACATAAGTAGCTCTAAAGCTGGTGATATCATCCATACTCTAACTTATAATTGTATCCATACAACTGACCCCATTGGCTACGTTAGGGGGATTTCACTCCTTTGGCGCATTGATATGGTGGACCTGGATGTTCTTGCAAACACTGAACAGGAAATCCATGCTATTGTAAAGGTACTTAACTCTCCCACTCCCTGGCTCCTCTCATTTATCTATGGTAGTCCTAGGTTTGAGGAAAGGCAAGTCCTTTGGGATAATCTTTGCTCAGTCTCTCTTTTTCATAATCTTCCCTGGTCCATTGTTGGGGATTCAATGATGTCTTGAATGGTTCAAAAAAAAAGGGGGCAATTGTGTTAGTTTAAGGCGTACCTCTACATATAGTAATTGTATGAACTTCTGTAATATGATTGACTTGGGATTCTCTAGCCTTATTTTTGCCTGGACCAACCGCAGAGATGTTTCTGACTTAATTCAATAGTGATTGGACCGTTGTTAGGCCAACCCAGCCTAAAATCTTCTTTTCCCTGAGGCTAATGTCACCCACCTTCCTAGGATCAGCTCGGATCATTGCCGCCTGCTCCTTAAGCTTTCAGACAACTCTCATTCCCGACTAGATAGGCCTATTCGCTTTGAAAAAATATGGCTCAGCCATCCGGGTTTCTATCGGGTTGTTGAGGATGCTTGGGATTGCTTTCCAAACCTAAATCTGGCCATTTCATCCTTTAAAACTCTGGCTTCCAATTGGAAAAAAGAGGTCTTTGGGAACTTATTCGCTAAGAAAAGAAAAATTCTTGCTAGAATTGGTGGCCTTCAACAAGCATTGGCAATCAAACCTTCAGCTTTCTTGATTTCCCTAGAAAAAGAGTTATCTCTAGAATACATTGCCATCCTTAACCAAGAAGAACAATTTTAGGCCCTTAAGTCTAAAATTGATTAGCAGATTATTGGAGATAGAAACACTGCTTTCTATCACATTAAAACAATCACCCGCAGGAAGCATAACAAGATAAGACGCCTTAAGGAAAATCTTGGTAACTAGGTGGACTTTGAGGATCAAGTTATAGATATCATCCTAAATGACTTCAAAAAGCTCTACCTCATAGATCATACCTCCTTGGTGACTCCTTCAGACTTTGAATTAAACTATGCTATATCTCTCACTAGTGAAGACTCCTTAAGACTATCATCCAATGTCTTGGAGCAAGAAATTCATAAAGCCATGTTCTCTCTTAAGCCCTACAAAGCCTCTAGTATGAACGGGTTGCATGTTGGGTTCTTCCAACATTTTTGGTATGTCTTGGGGCAATCTGTCACTGAAGAGATTCAAGCAGTTTTTCACTCCAAAAGCATTCCCAATTACCTTAATCAAACTTTGGTAGTGCTCATTCCAAAAAGGGAGGGTCCGGAAACTCTAAGTCACTTTTGACCCATAAGTGTGTGCTCCACTATCTATAAGGTCATCTAAAAAATTATTGTCAATAGAATTCAGCCTCACATGCATCATCTCATCTCTCCACTGCAGGCAGCTTTTATTCCGGGTAGGAAAGGCCTTGAACATGATCATTGCCCAAGAGATTCTTCACATCATGGAAAAAAAGAAAGGGAGGACTGGGACCATGGCACTTAAGATTGATCTCGAGAAGGCCTTTGACAGACTCGAGTGGAGCTTTATTCGTGAAGTCCTTGTTCATTTCAACTTTCCTAAAATATAATTGACATCATCATGGCCTGAATTTCGTCTACCTCGGTCTCTATTTTTTTCAATGGTGGCAAACTTGAACCTTTCACCCCCACCTGGGGTACCCGCCAAGGGGATCCAATGTCACCCTATATCTTCATCCTTTGTCTTGAATATCTTGGCCTACTCATTCTTGACAAGATTGCAGACAATACTTGGAAACCTGTCAAAGCTTCCAGGTTCGGCCCTTCCTTTTCTCACTTATTCTTCGCGGATGACTTGATTCTCTTTGGTCAGGCCACTCATAAGAATGCTCAGGCAATTGAGGAAGCTTTATCCACCTTTTGCGCTTTATCTGGGCAGAAAGTAAGCAAGGATAAGTCTTACATTCTCTTTTCCAAGAACACTTCTGTAGAGAACCATGAGCTAATCTGCCACTCTCTTGGCATCTTGGAAACTAATAAGTTCGATCAATACCTTGGATTCCCCCTTAAGTTTGCTAACCGGGGCACTAGAGACTTTAATTTTATTATTCATAAAGTTCAAAAAAAGCTCTTTGGTTGGCAAGCAAGCCTCTTTTCTCTTGTAGGAAGATGGGTACTTATTCAATCTTCATCAAACCCCATATCAAATTATGTAATGCAAGGAGCTCTCCTTCCTGCCAAGGTTTGCACTGAGATTGATAGAGCTAATAGGAACTTTTTGTAGGGCTCTACCCCTGAGAAAAGGAGGTTACATTTGGTTAATTGGAATGCTGTCACTTTCCCTAAAGAGCATGGTGGGCTCGGTCTACATGAATCAAGGCCTAGAAACCTGGCCCTTCTTACAAAACTCAATTGGAGGCTCCTATCTAATGACTCCTCCCCTTGAGCTCAAGTCTTAAAAACAAAATACCTCACCAACAACCCAAATAGCAACCCTTGGTCATCCAAAAGTGCTTGCTCTTGCACTTGGGCTACGTGTAAAGCAGCTTAGCCTCTCCTTAATGCTGGGCTGAGAAAGGTCATTACCTTTGGCACTAGCACATCATTTTGGTTTGATAAATGGTCCTCAGCTAGCACCTTAAGATCCCACCTCCACGGGCCTCTGAATTTGGGTGAAAAGCATCAACTAGTCAGCCATATGATTGATAACAATGGCAACTGGCACTTTCAACCTTCTTTTGACCTCCTTGCCTACACCCTTAGCATCTTACACGCTGTTCTTATCAATGTGGGAGCCTCGGACGAGGACTTAATAGCTTGGGCTTTCTCCAGTGATGGAAACTTCACACTTCGATTAGCCTACATTGTTGCAAAAGGCTTAAATGCCTTGAACCTCCCTACTTCTCATTTATCTTGGATTTGGAAGGTAAAAGCGCCTCCGAAATTCCTTATTTTTATATGGCTATGTACATACAATAGCATTCCTATTAGGGAAGTTTTGGGTTCAAGGGAGTTAAACCTTGATCAAAGATGTCCTATCTACAATTCTGGCTCGGAATCCATCAACCACTTGCTATGTGAATGCCCTCACTTAGTTAGTTTTTGGAATCGCCTCGGCCCTCCCTCTGGCCTCATCCATACATTTAGTCTACTTATTTCAGATTGGCTTCATGCCAACTGCACCTCCAAACTTGCTTCTCAGCACCACCGTGTCCTTTGGCACCTTCTCTTCCTTTTTGGTATTTGGTCCATCTGGCTTAACAGAAATAAGGTGGCCCTACAATTTAACAAATCTAACCCCCACCTGCTGAAGGATTGTATTGCCAAAGCTCTTAAGTACCATTTCCTTACATCCAATCCATCTTCTCATATGCCTAGAGCTTAGGTTAGAGGTATTTGGAGCAAACCCCCTTTAGGTTGGTTCAAACTTAACACCGATGCATCTATTACTGATCACAAAGCTAGCGGTGAAGGCCTCATTCGTGACTCCGAGGGGTAGTGGGTTCAAGGCTTTGCTAGGCACATTGGCTCTACCTCTGTCCTCATGGTTGAGCTTTGGGCACTTCGGGATGGCATCCACATGGCAAAGAATCTTCATATCCATAATCTTATTATCAATGTGGACTCTACTGAAGCTATTAAGCTCCTTTCTTCCTCATCCAACTCTAATAGGCTAACCTAACCCTTGTCAATGATTGTTGGGACACTCTCCAAGTTTTCAATTAGGTCCAGCTCATTCACTGCTACAAGGAAGCCAATAGAGCAGCTAATTCCCTTGCAAAAATTGGATGTGCTCAGGAGGAGTGTTTTGTTTCTTTTGTAACCCCTCCCTTATTTGTTATGGAGGCTTTAAACTTTGACAATGCTCATGTAGCTGCTAGTAGCAGCCTTTTTGTAACTAATATCCATCTCCCAATAGGCTAATGTTTTGTTATCCTCTATACCCAAAAAAAAAAAAAAAAAAAAAAATGTCACTCTTTAACCAAAAAATTATTGTGGCATCTGCAAAATGTGCCAAGATGGTGGAGCAATTATAACTTAATCAATAAACGCTTCATCTTTGTGGGACCCACATATGACCAGCAAACAAAGAATAGGATAAATAACAAAAAAACTAGCTTTTGATTGAATCTCAAATGCACACTTTGCCAACGGTTGAGATGGTAAAGACTAAAGAAGCAAGGTCTTTCCTAACAGGAATGGACTCTGCCATCTCCACATTTATTCAAGATTAATACCAGTACCATCCAAAGGAAGGGTCAAGATTTATCTGGGTTGCGGTTGCTGAATTTGCTGATTTAGGAACTATATATTGGCTTGTAGATTGAACAATAATGGCGTGGGGTAAAGTTATGAGGAAGCAATGAATGAATGTAACAATACATAGAGCTCTTGCTATAGTGAAGGGTGATTCCCAGTCCACCTTCTTGGGCTTTGAAGTCAAACGAACAGAGCTCTCTTCAATGGGGGGCACCTACTAGCTACAGCATGTATAGGAGTTTGCCAGTTTCTTATTAGCTCTTTCCTTTTGTTCCTTCCAAAAACCAAATGTAACAAAAGTTACTCAAATCCTGGTTGAGGCTTTGTTGGAAGAGACTTTATTACTTCAATTGTAAATATATGCTCTTTGATAGTCCCGAGTGTATACTCGTCCTCCTAGTAAGGATGAGCACAAGGCTAGACCAGCTCCGGGAAAACAACCAGGCTAAGAGTAGACCCTCGTCCCTTCAATCATGATGAAGCGTTACGAGTATAAGAAATAACTTTCGTACCGTTGGAAATATATCTATCCATTTAACACCCCACATGTGCGTTACAGATTCGGCAATAATATCATCATTAAGGCAAAACCAACGGCTAGAAGGAAGAAAAGGATGCCTATATATATCCATTGACAAGACCTAACGCAAAGGTATAAACAGAATCTTCTAATACATCCACCTTACTTTCTTTTCACTTCTAAGCTCTTCTAACTTTGGCATCGGAGACTCTGTGGCTGGCAACACACCGGTGACCACCCATTTTCTTCACAACTTGTCCTGTTTCAGGACCAGGATTAGCTGTGGATGACTCTATCTAGATGAGAATTCTTGCTGACAATCTGAGCATCATCACTCTTCATATGGATGTAAACTCAGTTATAATCGATAATAATTAGTATTTTCTTTTTTGTATAGTGCAAGCCGCTGCGCTGAGGGTATTTCTTAACAAAAATGAATGGTCGAGCTTAACTTTTGTTTATGAGGGTCTTTCCCAACAAAACAAAAAAAGCCTAAGTAGTTAATTTTAAATTAACATGTTTTGTTTACCCAAACATATAGTACTGAACACCTTCTAAGATTTCAAAGTATTTAGGTTCAATAAAAAAAACTTTTGGCCTCCAAACATAATTCTTAAACCTTTGAAAAAAAAAAAAAAAAAAAAAAAGATTTCAACAGGGTTGAATGATTATTACTTTTGGAAACTGTTTTCACTTTATATTATCCAAACATATTTTAATATTTTCATTTGTTCGTCTTGCCCATGTCATTTTAGATTTTGGGACTGTATGTCGTTTCTATTTCCAAACCTTCTTTAGTTTTTTCTTTTACCATGAAAGCTACATTCCTCCTCTATTTCTTTTTCCGTGATGATTAAATTTCAATTATTAAGAAATGCCCAAAACTATATATATATATATATATATATGCAAAATTTGCATTGAATGGCAATGTGCTCAATTGGTTTCATTAGATGAGATCACAATTCAAAATTGTAAGTGTATGTACTTTCAATGGAAATTGCACATTTTATCCCCATTTATCATGGGATTGATATCTAAGATCTGGGTTCCTGGATAGAATATTAATTACTGTATTTTTTGTTAATAGTTGATGCAAATTACAATACAGTAAGTTCGAGCCTGTGTTAAGACATAACAGTCCAAACATTGGTGGGGCTAAGTGGAATTTTCAGTATGAGGTCAGCTTCCAAAGGAGCAAAGAAACAAACCACAACATCCCTATCCCAGCTTCTATTCATTAGGTTGATGAGGTAGTTAACTGTAGCTTCATGTAGGCCATCAATGACTGGAGATAAGACCCTAGGATGCACTAAACTTGGCAGCAATGGGTAATCCCATATCTTAATAGATTCTCCATCCCACACTCTCCAACGTGCCCCTCTCCACAACACCTCCCTTCCTTTAAGTAAACTACTCCAAGCATATGAACCACTAGCACACTTTGGAGCCTCCATGAAAGAACAGTCTGGGAAAAATTTACTTTTAAAGACTTTGTGGAAAAGAGAGTCTTTATTGTGTCTCCAGACTGTTCTTTCATGGAGGCTCCAGAGTGTGCTAGTGGTTCATATGCTTGGAGTAGTTTACTTAAAGGAAGGGTGGTGTTGTGGAAAGGGGCATGTTGGAGAATGGGGAATGGAGAATCTATTAAGATATGGGATTACCCATGGCTGCCAAGTTTAGTGCATCCTAGGGTCATATCTCCAGTCACTGATGGCCTACATAAAGCTACAGTTAACTACCTCGTCAACCCAATGAATAGAAGCTAGGATAGGGATGTTGTGGCTGGTTTCTTTGCTCTTTTGGAAGCTGACCTCATACTGAAAATTCCACTTAGCCCCACTAATGTTGAAGACAAACTCATATGGCCCTATGTTCCTAACGGAGTGTATATGTTGAAGTCGGGTTACAGGTTCCTTGTTTAAGAAAAAGTTGGTCCACGGCCTTCTCATTAGGTTCAAGCTGATTCTCCAAACATTTGGAGTCGAATATGGGGACTCTCGGTGCTGAATAAAGTAAAAAATTTCCTATGGAGGGCATGTAAGGAAGCTTTACCAGTGAAGACCAATCTAATGCACCGAAAAGTCTTGGCTGAAAATATTTGTTGCCACTATAATTTGAGAGCAGAGGATGGATTCCATGAGCTGTGGGATTATGCTGCACTTTCGGCCATTTAGGAAGCTGACACGTTATGGTTGCTTTGCAGGTCAAAAAAATTCTCAAACTTCTATGAGCTGGCATGTTTCGTGTTGGAGAATGGTAGAAATCTGGAGCTTTTTGCAGCTTTGGTGTGGACGATTTGGTCTCGGTGCAACCAGCTTTGAACAAGCAACAAACCGTATCCACTCACACAAGTCACACCGGCGGCCAAACAGATGCTCCAAGACTTCAAGCAAGTACAACCAGCTGTTTCTACCCCTCTGCCATGGCCTTAAAGGCAATCAGTTTAGTGGGAGCCTCCTCCTTCACCACACCTTAAGATCAATTTTGATGGAGCGGTATTTAAGGACAAGGGAGTGGCTGGAATAGGAGTGATTGTCCGTGACTCTCAAGGGAAGGTAATCGCCTCCTTAGTAGAAAAAAATCAGTTCCCATCCTCATCTGAAGTGGAAGCACTAGCGGCAGTCCAAGCCATCACACTAGCAATGGACTTTAACCTACCCTCTTTTATTGTCAAGGGAGATTCCGAGGTGGTCATCTCAGCCTTAAGAAAGGAGGAGGAATCATTTTCTTCTTTTGGCCATTTAATTTCCTCTGTTAAGCACTATTTACATTCATGCAATTGTATTTCCTTTTCTCATACCCGCAGATCAGGTAACTCAGTAGCTCATTCTTTAGCAAAACTTGCAAGACATATTGATGAGTTCTTTGTGTGGATGGAAGATGTTCCACCACAAGTCAATGATGCACTTTTAGCCGATTTTGGCTGATTTCAGTAATTTAATTCAGATGCAAGTTTCTCAAAAAAAAAAAAAATTTTAATTGATGTTCTTAATTTGATGATAAAAAAAAAAAAAAAAAAAAAAAACCATCATCATAAACTGAACACCATAAGTTTTATATCCAGTGGTATCTATTTAAAAAAAAAAAAAAAAAAAAAAAAGTGCGACAAGCAAATACAAATTTGATAATACTTATTCATATATGATAATACTTAATTGCTCTAAGTTTTACATCTAGTTTGGAGTGATTCCACATACCCCATGTTCCCACCCCTCAAAAAAATACATAATATAAAATAAAATAAAATATATAGAAGTGCGACAATCAAATACAAATTTGAACACATGTGGAAGATATTTTGACCACGGAATTTTATTTCCAATGTCTCCATATCTTCTGTCTTTGCCATTTCTACTTCCTTATTCCAAATAAGTTCACAAGCCAGTCAAGTTTCCTAGTGCTCATTTTGTGGCCAATAACCAGTCCAATTATAAAACTGCTTCCATATCCAATCACAACAAATGTCCTATCAATTTCAATTGAAGATCTAGAGTACTCTAGATTCTCTTTGAAGATTAAAGGTGGTGATCCTTCACATATTCTTGACAACAGGTTCCCACACAATCCTAAATTCTCTTCAAATGAACTATTTAGAAATGTATCAAATTGGTTTCCTCTTGGTATGGATCTTGTGAAATTGTTGTAAGATATGTCAAAAGATGCGAGGAAAGTGAGTTGCACTAGTTGTTGAGGAATCTCTCCTAAGAGCTTGTTGTGAGAAAGGTCTAGTGATTCAAGTAGTGTCAAGTGTTCCAAGGATGATGGTATATGACCAGTGAGTATATTGTTGGATAAGTTCAATGCACGAAGCCCCTTAAGAGTTCCAATAGATTATGGAATCAATCCTTCAAATCTATTGTGTGAGAAATTAATGATTGCCAAGACTTCTATTATTTTATAATATTTTGTTGTCAAGTGCTTGTTTGTCATTATCATCGAATAGTCATAATGATCAAAAAATTGATTAGATGATCCCATCTACAAAACAGATGTCTTTACTTGCATGTAACCTAACTGGCCATCATCAACAATTTTCATGGCATTCCAACTTTGGAAGAATTTTGAAGGTAGACTACCAGTGATACTATAGTAAGAAATGTCAAAGATATTTGTGGAACACACGACTAAATTCAAGATCTGCTATTGGATCATGAAAATAATTAGAGCGCAATATGAGAATCTTCAACTCAGGAAGGGTTGCCAACCAAAAGGGAAAACTATCATTGATCTGGTTGTTTCCAAGATCAAGATTCTTGAGCAACACACAATTGACTATTGATTTTGGGACTTGCCCTCTCAACTTGTTGTTACCCATGTCAATCATCCTTAATTTGTTCCCGCTTGTCCACATGTGTGGAATAGTGCCATGCAAGTTGTTTCCTCTTAAATTCAATATGGTGAGAGAATTGCTAAAGTTTCCCAAACATTTTGGAATTTTTCCACTCAAGTTGTTCTCCGACAAATCAAGAACTTCAAGAAATATTAAATTGCAAATCAATGGTGAGATCTCTCCTGTAAGTTCATTTTTCGATATTGAATAGAATAAGATGGGGGATTGTGGAACTGGCAATGATCCTTGGAGCTTGTTCGAGCTTATGTCTAGAAATTCTAAACTAGACTCAGGAAGAAGAACAAGAGTCTGGCTAGCTAGAGTCGGTTAGAGAGTTGTGAGAGAGATCCAAAATGATCAGATTTTGTGTACTTGTTTTCCAAAACCATTAGGGCTTGATTTTGTAAGAAGTTTGGGAACTTACTCAGATTGCATGAAGCCAACCCCAAAATCATGAACTTTTGAAGAGTAGCATTGGAATTTTTTGGGGGGGCCAATGATAATTTGTTCAACGACACACGCAATGCTGTTAAATTTTTAAGCCTAAGTAGCATGTCTAGCTCCACCGTGCCACTTAAATTATTTGAAGAAAGATCAAGAGATTTAAGATTCTCAAGTTGATAGATAGAGGTTGAAATGGCACCGCTCAACTTATTTAATGAAAAATCTAGATAAACTAATTTGGTTAGATTGAAAACCCAAAATGGTATGCGACTAGTGAAATCATTAGAGCTTAAATCCAAAGCAGTGAGTTGGGTGAAATTGGCAAGAGATTTTGGAATCTCTCTTAAATTGTTTTTGGGAAGGTGAAAACAATTAATTTTGTTGAGCTGATTAAGCCATGACAAGCTCCCACTACTCATGTTATAAGAGGAAATTGATAGCTCAATTAGTTGGGAGAGATTTGAGAAGAAAGAAGGCGTTTGTTCTCTAAAATGATCTCCTGAAAGGTATAGATTAGTGAGCTTAGAAAGATTACCTAGTGAAGGGGGAATCAACCTTAAGAACTTACAATCTCCGAGATCCAAACGCTCCAAGGAATCAAGGTTTCCAATTGAGGCAGGTATCTCACCAGAAAATTCGGTATGCACCACTAACAAATACTTAAGGTAACTGCTCAAATGCAAGTGAGGCAAACAACCTTTGAGATCAAAGTTGTTCCCTAGCACAAGAAACTGTAGGTTTGGTAGCTTCAAAATCCTTTTTGGAAATTGCCCAACCAACCTACAATTACGGAGGGCAAGAGCAGTCAGGGAGGATATATTTGCCAACTGATTTGGAACTGGAGAAGATAAGTCTACCATAGAGAGATCAAGTTTCTCTAGGTTGGTAATTAAGTTTTGTACTAGGCTTTCTAGAGCGAGTCTTTTGAGTTCCAAACGTTGTGAAAATGAATAAGGATTATAAGACAAATCGAGGATAGAAAATTTGTAGAGTAGTGAAATTTTTGATGGAATTTGACCGAGAAAAAAGGAATTAGAAAGGTTGAGATATGTCAGCTGGAAAGATTTCCTATAGTAGATGGTATCGGAGAGTAGTTGAAGAAATTGTAGCTGAGGTCAAGTTGCCGAAGGTGGATAAGACGGAAAAGGCTACTACTAGAGTTGATGGAACCATAGAAGCAACTGCTGCCGAGGTTAAGGCTAGTCACATGACCAGTGTCATCATCACAATCAACCCCGTCCCACAAGCAACAACTGTTGTTTTCTCCTTCAAGCATCCATGACACAACCTTAGGATAAGCAAAACGAATTAAACAGGTGGAGTTGACAGTAAAGCTTTCCTTGAATTGCAACAAGCAAGGCATAGCCAGGAATTTTTACATGGGGGGGCTGATTCGAACCATGAAGGTTGAATTCGACGACGATGAGTATCATCATTGTATGGATAGTCTATATTTTTAGGTTGATATGGACATTTTTTGAGATAAGCTTGACGGATTTCATCTTGCTTGTTGATAGGAATTCACATATTTGTTTATGTGATCCTGGATCACGATTTATCTCTTCAGATTGAATTCTTGAACATTTGGAGGGGTCATGGTGTTCATCAGGCATTGAAGTATCAACATTTCTACAGCCACAAGTGTCCTAATTTTTGAATTGCTAACATCTTTTTTCTTAAAGAATACATCAATTGTTTTTCGTTTGCTCATAATTCTTTTAGCTTTAAGAATATGACTCAAAAATTAACCTGAAAAGAAGTTTAAAAAATAAAATTTTAATTAGAAATTTTTACTTAGTTATATGGATGTTATTCATACTCAAGAAAAAATAAAATTTCCACTATAATTTAAACATACAACCCATTTTTAATACGACTTTAATTAATAATAACCCTTCAAACAAAAACAAAAATTAAACATACAAGTATTGGTACACAACATAAACCAAACAATTTAACAACATCCACAGCCACATGATATCTAATTAATCAAAAATAGGTAATAAATCAAAACAATTTTACCTTAGAAACTTTGTCTTCACAAAGTGCAAAGATAGGTCACCCGTGTGGTAATGCCTACTACCTCTGCCTGATTGCCTCCAACTTTAGATCTTCCCTTCAAGACTCATCACAAACAATCTCCCCATGCCTTCAATCATGTATTTCTCTAAAAATCTATGAACATATAAAGAGCATGTGAATATTTAGGTGTAGATAGTTGAGAAAAAAAAAAAAAAAAAAAAAAAACACTAAAAAGAGATGAATGTCTAATACTTAAGAAAGAGAAGAAAACTCACCAGTCACCAAGTAGTCACCAAGTTCCAAAACTAAAGCTAATGAAGAAAGAAAAAATTGGTCAGGATTTTTTTTTTTTTTTTTTCTTCGGACTGTGAATATAAAGGACTGGAGTTTTGGGTGCTGGTAGGTAGGCAACGTTACCAGTGCAAATGAAAGTGTATCAAGGAAGACAAAACAAAAGAATAAGAAGTAAAGAAAGGGATTCTATGGGTCAGTGGATGGATTTTTTGAGATGAAGAGAAAGTGAAGTTTTGTTTTTAGTGTTTGGACTTGAGCGGACCAGCTTGTTTTATTTGGAGTACATAAGGTAATAAGGCCTAAAACTAAAACTGGGCTTGGGAGAATATTTGAGCTGGGCTTGGGAGAATAGTTGAGAATTGGGCATGAGGGGGGCCAGTTGTCCAATATTGGGGGGGCCCAATTTTTTTTCTATCTACTCTAATGGAATTTTTTTTTTTTTTTTTTTTTTTTTGCAGGGCTGGGGCACCCCAAGCCACTACGTGGCTCCGCCCCTGCAAGGCAGAGCTCTCATCAATGCGACACAATGGACGAATAGAAGATGAAGAGTAAGCGGGATGAAAAAGTGAGCTCAAGAACATGAAGCAAGATATTAATGCTAGCCTCATAGTGTTTGTATAAGTTATCTAGTAGTATCTTTTATGTGTTTACAACTACTGGATTAGCAAGGAAATGAATGTGTAGATCATTTATAGACAAATCGAAGAAATATGAAATGGCATGCATACAAGATTGGGTGGACTCCACCAGCACCAGTAGCTGTACTTAGGAAGTCTTCCTCACTGTAGGTCAAGTTGTCACTCCCCATCAATTATGGCATTTAAAGCAGCATGTATACGCACCCCTCATATTTTTAGTAGAAATTTGTATCTCTCTTTCAGTATTATATCTCTTATTTAGGAATACAGGATGAGAAATTAAGATATTTTTAAGCACCATAACCAGTTTTCCATACCCTGATTGAAGGGCTGGATCTACGACTTTAAGAAAATATAAGACCAAGACCAAGACTTTATAGTAACAAATTAAATGAAACTCAATTAGATGATAGGTTGGAGATAGAATTTTTATTCGACAATAAAATATATATATATATATATGTTGGTATAAATCTGAAATATTATTATTGTATTACAACCCTGGCTTTGTTCCATGCCAGCCTCTAGCTTCATTTTTGTGTCAGGAAATAAACTACTTGCTGAAAGACAGATTTCTTCGGCTATGAAAAATCCAATAACACCAAACAGTATAAAGCTCGTGTATTTGTGAAAACACTATTTTTTTTTAACCTAACACAGAATATATTTATTTTGGATCATGGGCTATGTTTATTACACATAAATTGTTTTATGCAATCTAAAAAAAAAAAAAAAAAAAAAAAAACAAATGAAATTGTGATTTCACTTAAAATCACTACACCCAAGTTGGAAATCTTAATTAATTTTTTTTTGGGTAGTATAATGTGTATAAAACTCTGTAAAACAGTTTGTTTGCAGCAAATATTACGGCCAACCAGCAACAACAAGAAACAAATACAACTCAGAAAAGACCAAAATTCAAAAAAGAAAACAACAGTCAAGTGGGATTAGCAGCTGTTAGTTTGTAATTGCAATCTTCTTAGAAAAAAAGGAGTGTAAGTTGTTCTTTAACGTCCATTTTGAGCTCATTCACTTAACACAAGAAAAGGGTCATTGAAATTGAATCCATTCGCATCTTACATTTACTGTAGGGCACGCTGTGTCTCTGGGGTCGACATGGCATACTGTCCTGTGTCATTACATTAGTCAAAGTTTTTTGTCTTTTTTTTTTTATCATTAAAGTCTCTCACGTGTTGGAATTTAAAAGGACTTCTAATCCTGTTGGAATGGAATGTTCTGGGTATTCTAATTGTTATATTTGTCCTAACAATTCTCATAACTGGTCAATCTAAATAGAATTAAAAATGGTTCTCAATATTCATACCTAAACTCAATAATCCTGAAATTGATTTCTGAATTTCTTCCCATTAGCCTTTCTAACAGGATATGTTATACAGTACAGTGGGTTCTTTTGACAGATTCTCGATGATATTATTATTATTATTCACCCTTAAATCAGGATTTGTATTTGGACGCTGGGCCTTGGACAATTTTATTGTTATTCACGAATGATCCATTTGATAAAGACTAAAGGGCCTTAAGGGACATTTTGCAATAAAAATGGGGCCAAAATGGCCCAATACCACTTTTTTTTGAAATTTTTAGCAAAAAGTCACTGTTTCGGAAATAAATAGCAGAGTACCACTTTTTCTGGAAATCGAGTTTCAGAAACTCGAGTTCCCCTCAATTCTGCCACCGTGGCATTGTTGACATGGAATTTCTGTGATTAAAAAAAATTATGTGGTACTCGAGCTTGAGAAACTCGAGTTCCATGCAACACAGTACTCGAGTGTACCAAACTCGGGTACGTTTTATAAATAAAATGCAGAAAAAAAAATTTACACAGTACTCGAGTTTCCCAAACTCGAGTACTGTGTAAATTTTTTTTTTTTTTTTTTTTTTTTTGGTTTTTGTTTTTGTTTTTGTTTGGGGATAATGAACAAATAAACATAAATGTAAAAATAAGTGACTTTTTATGTTTTTATTTATTTAAACAGAAGCATTGTAAAATATAGAGATTTTAATTTCAAAATATGAATTTAATTTCTACGTTAATTAAAATTGTTCATTGTTTTCTCATAAAAATTGTTCACTGTTTTCTGTATAAACCATTTCTACGATTTTGCATAAAATTATTTTCTGTTCAGCATTTTTTAAGAAATTGTTCACTCTCTTTTCTGCATAAATTATTTTCTGTTTACTGTTTAAAAAATTGTTCATTGTTTTCTCATAAAACACCTAGTGAAATCGTGTTTTCTAAATTTAAACGCCAAATCTGAATGATTTTTCATGTTTGAATTTCACAATAATCGAATATATTTTTCTGCATTGATAAAATCTGTTTCTACATTAATAAAATTTGCTCTTTGCACATCATATTTACTATATATTCAAATCTACTTACTGCATTCATTAAATTTTTTTTTTTTTTTTGCATTAATTAAAACTATTCACTGCTTTCTCATAAAAATTGTTCACTGTTTTCTACATAAACTATTTCTAGCATTCTACATAAAATTATTTTCTGTTCAGCATTATTTAAAAAATTGTTCACTCTCTTTTTTGCGTATATTATTTTCTATTCACTATTTAAAAAATTGTTCACTGTTTTCTCATGTAACACCTAGTGAAATCGTGTTTTCTAAATTTAAAAGCCAAATCTGGATGCTTTTCATGTTTAAATTTCACAATAATCGAATTTGTTTTTCTGCATTGATAAAATCTGTTTCTACGTTAATAAAATTTGTTCTCTACACATCATGTTTACTATATATTCGAAGCTGCTTACCGCATTCATAAAATTTGCTTTTTGCATTAATTAAACTATTCACTGTTTTGTCATAAACTATTTTCTGCATAAACTGTTTTTAGCATTGGCGTAGTTATTGCATTTAAATGGTTTTTGTGTTTTTTTAAATATGTAACCATTTGAATAATGGACAAACTCCATGAAAGAAAAATGAATGATTCGCATAGATCACCTAATGGTAAATGCCTCAAAAAATTTGAATTTGTAAAAAAGTTCGAATTAGTTGAATGTAGAACTGTTCACTAAGTAAAACTGTTTTCTGCATTAAGTAAAACTGTTCACTGATTTCTCATGAAAATTGTTCACTATTTTCTGCATAAAATATTTATAGTATTTTGCATAAAATTATTTTCTGTTCAGCATTATTGAAAAAAAATTTCACTCTCTTTTTTGTGCAAATTATTCTCTGTTCACTATTTAAAAAATTGTTTACTGTTTTCTCATAAAACACCTAGTGAAATCGTGTTTTCTAAATTTAAAAGCCAAATCTGAATACTTTTTCATGTTTAAATTTCACAATAATCGAATTTGTTTTTCATGTTTAAATTTGATGTTTAAATGAACTCTATTGTGGTGGTATCTGTACTTAGTTTTGTAGGTTTGTTGACCATGATGTGCTCGACGCCTCTAAGACTCTCGTACGTGTTCATTGGCATATTAATGAAACTAGCTTTTAAACCCGTGCAAATGCACGGGAATTACATAAGTACCTGTATTTTTAGGTTCTTGGAAAAAAAAATACATCTATTTTCAACAAAATAGAAATAAAAATAATGTAAATTTTGTAAGAGTCCACAAATAAATTTTTGTACATAGAAATAATTAGAATCCGAGAAAGCAAATATATTCAAATAATTTTAGGTAAATATTTGGAGAAACATTTTGTTTCAAAAGTCATACTTAAATAAATTTAATTAAATAAGTATGTAGCTAAAGCAATTGAATGTATAAATTTTAAAAAATAACACTTGGTATGAATTTCAAATTTAAAATGTATATAACACTCAGTATGCTATCCATAAAAATGTGTTGTCTTACAAATAGATTTTCTTTTAAGCCTATTCTAAACAACTAAAAATGTAACATCCACTATGATGGAGAGAAAAATATTTCTAGCAATTGAAAAAAAAAAATCCAGCTAAAGAGAATGGTGTGATCATCCTTCCTTGGAAGCAAATTTGTGGAGAGTAACCCAATCCAATTCCTTTTAATTTTGTTTTAGAATAACCCAAACATAACCTTTTCTATCCCAAGTTCTTTGCAGGATTTCATCGAACACCTAGTTCTCATTTATATACAGCTCCCCAACCAAAAAAGAAAATCTAATTAAAACAAAATTAGCCAACATTTATAAGGTTTATCCACTTCTGGATCTCCCTTTTGTTTAATTTTTCTTCCTTCTTTTTCTTATATATATATATATATATTTATTTATAATGGAAGTTCACTCAACATTCTCAAATTTGTTTTCAATATGCAACATTAAGAAGTAGGAAAGCAACAACAAAGTAGCATTGATCACATGAATAAGGACCTGAATAGGGTTGCTCTTGTGACTGCATTATTAAATCATCTTATAAATGAAAAGAAGTAACTACATAAAGTAAGAAATCAACACAAAACATGTAAGGAGACCAAATGATTTAATTGATTAAATAGTAGTATGTTATAGCAAAGAGAGTGTTGAAATTACAACCAACCAAAAAAAAAAATTTAATAATGAATTTACTATAAATTGATATATATACAAAATATAGAGATGAAGGATAACAATGCAACAACACTCATTAGGGTTCCAAAGGTAAGCATTGATTAATCACATCAAATGCAACAACAGAAACAGAAAGCTACATGATAATTTCTGGAAACTTGCAAAGAAAACAATATCGTATTTCCACATAACTGTCAAAAAACTAAACCACGGGACCCTCAGAACCTCTCTAAGGAGCATAAATGATTCAAGGCAAGATTTCTACTTATAATCACCTGTCTGACATGATGAAAATAGCTTTCTCCTGATTGGTTTCCCTTAGTCTTTCAATAGACTAAAACTTCCCTTCCAAACATCCTTCATGCATAACCATTAGTTTATAGGCTACCTGCATAGTTAAAGAAAGTGCACAAACCCCAATAGTCAATAGTAAATATTACCCTCATATTCAAATGAATAAGCAGAGACCTAGTTTAGACATGCTTGCACAGAAAATTGATGACATGCTTGCATTCCAAAACCAATGGGCCAATGCCCCTAGTGTAGACATGTTTAATGCAAAACAAAATGTCCTAGCCTAAAATTCACTTTGGAAGTTTTGCTAAAAATGAGATCAATCAACATTTATACATCTCATAAAATCTGTAAGCCTTTTTGCTTTCTTTTTTTAAGAAAAAAATTCCTTCACCCTTCTTAGTTTGACTACAAAGAAATCAAAGTGAATGAAAAACATTTTTTAAAAATTAATAATTTAAAACTAAAGGTCAAAGTTTACTTCTTTACAGTGTTTCACATAGAGTAGATACAAAACCATGTTTTTAATAAGAGTTCAAGTTAATTTCAGAACACAAACATGTCCAATTCAATATATTGCAGCAAGAATCTTTGAGAATGAAACTACTACATTTTTCAAATAATTGGAAACTTGTAAATGCATAACCTCAGTCATGATTAGAAAGACATTATCATGAATTTCAAAAAATATTTGCTGCAAACAAAAATTATCTGCAAATCAATAGCTATAGCCCAACTAAAAACAGAAAATTAAAACCTATAAATTACAATTTGATACAAACCAAGACAAAAATATTATATTACTCATTGAAATGTCTTAAAAAGACAAAAATAGATTATCTGCTATATGAAAAAAAATCATTAATGTAAGCACATATTGTATACATTTAAAAAAAAAATTGAAAATCTTCAAGACAAAGTAAGCCTTGAGAGTTGAGTCATATTTATTTCATTTTTTTTGGGTCAATGATAGATTGCTAACCTTGCTATAAAAGATAGAATTTTTTTTTTAAAAAAAAATTTAAGTCATATGGAATTACCCCTCCATGTGCAAGTGCAATGGCCATGATAGTTGTAGTTGACTACATATATGAGACAAATAACTTTTCATTAAGCAAAATCCATCAAGGTTTGCCGAAAATTCAAGAAATTTCATTCAACATGAAGCTAGAACCATCCAAAATTACAATAAAAGAAGTCCACAACTCAGAGATAAACAATTGTACAAAAACCCCAGTTAATTTGTCTTGATAAAAATCTTTCATTAAGATCAAGCCATATAACACCAAGGGCCAGTTGAACAAAAAATATACCAAAAAAATGAGGGTTCCTTGTTCATGAAATTTTCAATGGTTCAATTCTTATGACATTTTGCTGCAGCCTAACAATCAAATTATGGGTCTGCTCTAAATTGAAAGTACTTGCAAACTGCTTAGCAAATTGCCTGAGGAGCTCCAGATCACCAAAGATGACTTGCTAAACTCTATTTCAAAAATAACATAAAAATGCCAGCATTAAGATCAGATCAGGACACAACTAATAACAGCCCTAATAGATTCATGTTTTTTGTTTGGTGATGTAGGAAAAACAGATGTGTTTAAAAAAAATACACAAGAATGTGAGTTCATTAGCTCAAGCTTTTGGTAGCTAGATCGAGGGGAGACTATTTAGATGGAGACGGCGTTAGATTTGAGAGTATGATATACATGTGGATTTGGGTCCTAGTTACACTTTGTGTAACTCTAAGTTATTTTACATCATGCAATATTTCTTTGTTGGATGTGAATTTTAACAAATCTTTCGTTGGGTTAAATTCACTTCTAATACTCTATGTGCTAGCAAAATATACATACACACACTATAGCTGAGGAGTTGTTGGATTCTAATAAAAATATGGTATTGCTGCATAGTTATTGCTTGCTAAATTATTTAATTCTAGAACATTTTTTTCTCTCTTTTATTTATTACAACTATCTAAGAAAGAAGAAAAAAAATTATGCAAAAAAATAAAACCTTTAGAGAGATAAGAGTCTGTTTGGCATCAATTTCAGCTTTTAACTTTTAGTTTTTGTGTACAGCTTCTTAAAACCTCATTTTTTCCTGCATTATTTTTCACCTTTTCAAATTTTTTCAAAGTACAAATATAATTTAGCACACTTTCAATAAAAAGTTTAGCAAACAACTAAATAAGCTGTAAACGGACACTAAGCTTAAAAATAGTAGAACCTTAGAAATAGCTATTATATTACCATTTTGTTTCGATAGTAACACCCTATGTTCCACCCCGGGAATAATTTTAGGTCATTCCGATGTGTTTTCGGCCATTTTGGATTCAAAGACGGAGATAGAAATTTGATTGAGGGGATTAAAATATAAACAAAAAATGTGTATCATCTAGTTAGTTTATCCAAAAAGTTAAACATTTTTGGGTGATGTAGGACACAATTTATTATTTAATTATTGTAATTTAATATTTTTGATATTTTTTTATGTAAAAAACGTTGTTTTAGGTTTAGGTGATTTATTTCCTTGTTTTTAGGTGCATTTAATGCTTTTTAGGTCAAATTTGATTCCTGTTATGGTTAGGTATCAATTAGGAGTTATTTTAGATTATATTTTCTTGTCAGTCAAGTTTTAAAGAGCCCTTAAATAGGCCCTTAAGTCTGTAAACGTTTTATATAGTTGATTATCAATAAAATTTCAGACATTTGTCAAATTTTCTTCTGGTGGATTCCAGTTTTTTCTCCTTGTGGATTCAGGGAAACCCCTCGTGGATTCGAGGTTTACTACCAGAAACTAACAGTTTAGTTTCTGCTTCATCAAGAGAGCATCGTGTGTGCTTTTCTTCAGGCTTCCGCGACATCAATTGGTATCAGAGCCTGGACTTACCCTGGTCTGATGGCTAATCGGCGAGACGGTGACCACCACAACAATGACGGCGGTGACGACGTCAACAACCCAGTCCTCACTAGGGCTGAGTTCCTTAATTTTCGTGATGAGAATCACCAATTTTGTGAAAAGAGTCAGAAAATTATAGGTGAAATCCAGCAAAAGATTGCTACTCTTCTTTTTAGGAAATCATCTTGCAACAACAATGTTCGATATATTCAAAGATGCAATCCTAACTACAAGAAAATTCCATTTTTTGACGGAGATATGTGTAAGATGGATTTTATTGACTGGCTTCTTGATTTGGAAGAGTATTTTAATTTTTGGAAGATTTGTGATGAAGAAAAAGTGCGCCTTGCATCTAATAAATTGGACGATGAAGCAGAAGAATGGTGGGAAGACATTCAAATTGATAGAAAGCGACGAGGTAAGCATCCAATTCGCTCTTGGCAAAGAATGAAAAGAGTATTAATTGATTTATGGTTTCCTAATGACTATTATGATATACTAGATTATACAAGTGTTGATTATAAATCTGTATATTCATATGAAAAGCAATATATTCAAAACCAAAATTATGACAGCCAAGTCCATGTATCAAGTAAAGGAAAGAGTTTGAGGTTTGAGAAGAAGCAACCTATTTCTAGAGAAACTTTTGAAGTGGTTAAAAAAGGTCAAGACTTGCAACAAGTTGTTGAATTGAAACTTGAAAAGAAGATTGAGTTGATTGTGGAAGATCACAGAAATCAAGAGATAGTAATTATTGATAATATTGTGGAAGATCCACTTGAGGTCAAAGGTGAGGACGAGTCCGTCACCCACAACCCCCAGGTTCCGGTTGATTTATTGAAGACGACTACGCAATATGTTGATTTTCTTGGAGTAGAAAATTTTAATTTTATTATCAACCCATTTTTGATTGATGTTGCAAATAAATTGAAAGTAGATGACAAGAAATTTTATGCTACACTTTATGAAGGATTCAAGTTTCAAAGCCTAATCAAGTTATTAAAGCATTCGAAGTATTTGTTTATTTGGAGCGGAAGATTTCAGATTTCAAAGATGAACTTGAGGACGAGTTTGTTTCAAGTGGAGGGGTCTGATGTAGGACACAATTTATTATTTAATTATTGTAATTTAATATTTTTGATATTTTTTTATGTAAAAAACGTTGTTTTAGGTTTAGGTGATTTATTTCCTTGTTTTTAGGTGCATTTAATGCTTTTTAGGTCAAATTTGATTCCTGTTATGGTTAGGTATCAATTAGGAGTTATTTTAGATTATATTTTCTTGTCAGTCAAGTTTTAAAGAGCCCTTAAATAGGCCCTTAAGTCTGTAAACGTTTTATATAGTTGATTATCAATAAAATTTCAGACATTTGTCAAATTTTCTTCTAGTGGATTCCAGTTTTTTCTCCTTGTGGATTCAGGGAAACCCCTCGTGGATTCGAGGTTTACTACCAGAAACTAACAGTTTAGTTTCTACTTCATCAAGAGAGCATCGTGTGTGCTTTTCTTCAGGCTTCCGCGACATCATTGGGTTTATCCAAAAATCTATGCCATAAAATACATGGTGGGAAATCTAGACCAAAGAACTGCCAAAATAAAAAATTGAGCGGCATTGTTGCTGTACTTAAATAAGTTGTCACAAGCAACATAAATTACCAACCAACCAAAAAAAAAAAAAAAAAAAACAGAAACTACATCCACCTGATCAAATAAAGGTAGTAGGTTGGGTTTTCAGTTTTCACATACAACTTCGAAGCAGGTTCTTGACCAAATATTTTGTTTTTTTAAAGTCTTTCAATATCAGATTTGTTATATACTTTCCCTCTGTCTAGGGGCTGAGAGAATAGAATCTATATGTCTTGAAAAAAAAATGTTTGTAATAGAATCTATGTTGGTTTAATGGCTGCAATCGTGCCTGAAAAATAAAATAAAATGTAGCTCAATAATCAATTTTCTATTATGATTTTTACCTCAAAGCATGTTTTGAGTGTCCATTTGTGTGTGTGATTTTGAACTTGTTTCTATGTTTTTTTGGTATTTGAAAGTAGTTGTGCCTGTTAAAAGTACTGAATGTTGATGTTATGATCCTTAACACTCAAAACTGTTTGTAAGATGGATTTTGGCTCAAGTAGGACATGATATATTGTTCACTATTTTCTGCATAAAATATTTCTAGTATTCTACATAAAATTATTTTTTGTTCAGCATTATTTAAAAAATTGTTCACTCTCTTTTCTGCGTAAATTATTCTCTGTTCACTGTTTAAAAAATTGTTCGCTGTTTTCTCATAAAACACCTAGTGAAATCGTGTTTTCTAAATTTAAACGCCAAATTTAAATGCTTTTTCATTTTTGAATTTCACAATCATCGATCTGCATTGATAAAATTTGCTCTCTACACATCATGAGTTAGTACAAATGAGTTAGTACAAATTTAATATTGATGATTTTTGTCATTTAAAAGAAGGTCGTTTTTTCTTTTAATAGATAAATTGTATTTTAATATATTAAGAAATAAATATTTTGTATTTTTTTATTTGTTGATAGTTTCTTAATACTAAATAGATGATACACATTTTTTGTTTATATTTTAATCCCTTCAATCAAAGTTCTATCTCCATCTCTGAATCCAAAATAGCCGAAACACATTGGAATGATCCCGAAACACATCGGAATGACCTGAAATTATTCCCGAGGTGGAACCTGGGGTGTTACTACTGAAACAAAATGGTAATATAATAGCAATTTCTAAGGTTCTACTATTTTTAAGCTTAGTTTCCGTTTACAGCTTATTTAGCTGTTTGCTAAACTTTCTACTAAAAGTGTGCTAAATTATATTTGTACTTTGAAAAAATTTGAAAAGGTGAAAAATAATGCAGGAAAAAATGAGGTTTTAAAAAGCTGTACACAAAAACTAAAAGGTAAAAGTTGAAATTGATGCCAAACAGACTATGCAAATGCCAAACAGATTATTAAGAATTAAATCCTTCACTAACCAATATTTCACTATGCAAATGGCTCAATTTTGCTAGATAGTCCAGACAGATACAGACAGATGTTCAAAAGTTACTACTGTTTACTAGCATGCGTAAAAAGAGATCTGTTAGATTCCCAAGATTTGAAAGATTCCCAGACAGACGCAGACAGACTATTACTCATCAGTACTAATTTCCATACCACCAACAGATTAACTTGAGTTCAATTTACCTAGTCAAGTTACTTTACCATGGTTCATTTCACCTATAAAAGAGACGGGCTATGATGACAGAAGACAAGTTTCTAAGATTCTAAGCTTTTAAGTTCCAAGTTTTAGAAAGCCTTTTGTAATAGCCTTCCATCTCCCTCAGAAAGACTTTTGTACTCTCTCCCCTCTTGGAATCTTGTAACCTTTCTCTTTAGACAGTTTTATTTTCAAGCTTGTATCAAAGACAGTAGTTTGTTTTCAAGTTTATCAAAGACTGAAGTTTTTATTCAAGTAAGATTTTACTAGTTTAAGTAAGATTTTACTAGTTTCTATTTTCATATTCCACACTCTATTTTAACCTTATTTTGAATATATCTATTTTGCTATTTATTTCTTTATTATCTATTTTATCATTGTTTATGCTTCCATATTATTGCTGTGCTTTTTCCTGCGTAGTCATTGCTATTAGAGCATCCAGATCATAAAACACCTAATGAACATTGAATAATTTATGCAGAAAAAACAGTGAATAATTTTTCAAATAATGCTGAAGAGAAAATACTTTTATGCAGAATGCTAAAAATAGTTTATGCAGAAAACAGTAAAAAATTTTATCAGAAAATAGTGAACAGTTTTAATTAATGCAAAAAATAGATTTTATGAATGCAGTAAGCAGATTTGAATATACAGTAAACATGATGTACAAAGAGAAAATTTTATTAATGCAAAAAAACCAATTCGATTATTGTGAAATTTAAACATGAAAAAGCATTCAGATTTGGCTTTTAAATTTAGAAAACACGATTTTACTAGATGTTTTATAAGAAAACAGCGAACATTTTTTTAAATAGTGAACAGAAAATAATTTACACAAACGCCAACTATAGTCATACGAACCACATGCAGAAAACAGTTTGAATTAATATAGAAAACAGATTTTATGAATGCAGTAAGCAGATTTGAATATACAGTAAACATGATGTAGCACCAACTACGGCATTTGAAGACACGTCACTAGCCTGCTGCTGTAGCACCAACTGTAGTCATACGAACCACATGCGCCAACAGACTGTAGGTGAAGTAGAAAAAATAGTGCGTTTATTAGAAAGTGATAAACAACCAATCACAATCCATCATTGTTGGATAATTTTGACAAAGTGTGTATCAAAATAGATTTTATCAATGCAAAAAAAAAAGTTCGATTATTGTGAAATTCGAACATGAAAAAACATACAGATTTGGCTTTTCAATTTCGAAAACACAATTTCACTAGGTGTTTTATGAGAAAACAGCGAACAATGTTTTAAATAGTAAACAGAAAATAATTTATACAAAAAAGAGAGTGAACAATTTTTTAAATAATGCTGAACAGAAAATAATTTTATGCAAAATCATAGAAATAGTTTATGTAGAAAACAATGAACAATTTTTATGAGAAAACAATGAACAGTTTTAATTAATGCAGAAAACAGATTTTATGAATGCAATAAGCAGATTCGAATATAGAGTAAACATGATGTGCAGAGAGCAAATTTTATTAACGTAGAAACAGATTTTATCAATGCAGAAAAACAAATTCAATTATTGTGAAATTTAAACATGAAAATGCATTTAGATTTGGCGTTTAAATTTAGAAAACACGATTTCACTAGTTGTTTTACGAGAAAATAGTGAACAATTTTTTAAATAGTGAACAGAAAATAATTTATGCAGAAAAGAGAGTGAACAGTTTTTTAAATAATGCTGAACAGAAAATAATTATTTTGTATTTTTTATTTGTTGATAGTTTCTTAATACTAAATAGATGATACACATTTTTTGTTTATATTTTAATCCCCTCAATCAAATTTCTATCTCCGTCTCTAAATCCAAAATGGCTGAAACACATCGGAATGACCTAAAATTATTCCCGGGGTGGAACATAGGGTGTTACTACCGAAACAAAATGGTAATATAATAGCTATTTCTAAGGTTCTACTATTTTTAAGCTAAGTGTTCGTTTACAGCTTATTTAGCTGTTTGCTAAACTTTTTGTTGAAAGTGTGCTAAATTATATTTGTACTTTGAAAAAATTTGAAAAGGTGAAAAATAATGCAGGAAAAAATGAGGTTTTAAAAAGCTGTACACAAAAACTAAAAGTTAAAAGCTGAAATTGATGCCAAACAGACTCTTATCTCTCTAAAGGTTTTATTTTTTTGCATAATTTTTTTCTTCTTTCTTAGATAGTTGTAATAAATAAAAGAGAGAAAAAAATGTTCTAGAATTAAATAATTTAGCAAGCAATAACTATGCAGTAATACCATATTTTTATTAGAATCCAACAACTCCTCAGCTATAGTGTGTGTATGTATATTTTGCTAGCACATAGAGTATTAGAAGTGAATTTAACCCAACGAAAGATTTGTTAAAATTCACATCCAACAAAGAAATATTGCATGATGTAAAATAACTTAGAGTTACACAAAGTGTAACTAGGACCCAAATCCACATGTATATCATACTCTCAAATCTAACGCCGTCTCCATCTAAATAGTCTCCCCTCAATCTAGCTACCAAAAGCTCGAGCTAATGAACTCACATTCTTGTGTATTTTTTTTAAACACATTTGTTTTTCCTACATCACCAAACAAAAAACATGAATCTATTAGGGCTGTTATTAGTTGTGTCCTAATCTGATCTTAATGCTGGCATTTTTTATGTTATTTTTGAAATAGAGTTTAGCAAGTCATCTTTGGTGATCTGGAGCTCCTCAGGCAATTTGCTAAGCAGTTTGCAAGTACTTTCAATTCAGAGCAGATCCATAATTTGATTGTTAGGCTACAGCAAAATGTCATAAGAATTGAACCATTGAAAAATATTGTTTTGTTCTTTTCAAATCAGTTGAGCAAGTCCATCTCTTCCTACTAAAATACACTAGGCAATTTATGTGCTTGTCGCAATTTGAGCTATTTTATGTTTTAAAAACTATATTTGTCTATACTTTGAACATAGTGAAATAATGGATTTGATAAACAATTTAATAAGGTGATTTGCATTATGATGGAAAGGCGCAATTCTATGTTAAATATAGTTTTTCTTATGTTCTTTATATCTTCCCTATTTACTTGTATTGTGGTTTGCTTCCAACAATTTTATTCTCTGATTGTAAACATTAGAAAGCAAGGTAAATGTGTTTCATTTATTTTCTCTTTTGTGTATATTATTCACATATTTCAATTAAGTAGTCAAAAGTAATTTGGCTGGTATTAAAGGTATTGTTCTTTAGTGCCAAATATTTCTTTGAATTGGAAGCCTTAAGGAAAAAATTTCATGAACAAGGAACCCTCATTTTTTTGGTATATTTTTTGTTCAACTGGCCCTTGGTGTTATATGGCTTGATCTTAATGAAAGATTTTTATCAAGACAAATTAACTGGGGTTTTTGTACAATTGTTTATCTCTGAGTTGTGGACTTATTTTATTGTAATTTTGGATGGTTCTAGCTTCACGTTGAATGAAATTTCTTGAATTTTGTGCAAACCTTGATGGATTTTGCTTAATGAAAAGTTATTTGTCTCATATATGTAGTCAACTACAACTATCATGGCCATTGCACTTGCACATGGAGGGGTAATTCCATATGACTTAAATTTTTTTTTTTTTTTAAATTATCTATCTTTTATAGCAAGGTTAGCAATCTATCACTGACCCCAAAAAAATGAAATAAATATGACTCAACTCTCAAGGCTTACTTTGTCTTGAAGATTTTCAATTTTTTTTTTAAATGTATACAATATGTGCTTACATTAATGATTTTTTTTTCATATAGCAGATAATCTATTTTTGTCTTTTTAAGACATTTCAATGAGTAATATAATATTTTTGTCTTGGTTTGTATCAAATTGTAATTTATAGGTTTTAATTTTCTGTTTTTAGTTGGGCTATAGCTATTGATTTGCAGATAATTTTTGTTTGCAGCAAATATTTTTTGAAATTCATGATAATGTCTTTCTAATCATGACTGAGGTTATGCATTTACAAGTTTCCAATTATTTGAAGAATGTAGTAGTTTCATTCTCAAAGATTCTTGCTACAATATATTGAACTGGACATGTTTGTGTTCTGAAATTAACTTGAACTCTTATTAAAAACATGGTTTTGTATCTACTCTATGTGAAACACTGTAAAGAAGTAAACTTTGACCTTTAGTTTTAAATTATTAATTTTTAAAAAATGTTTTTCATTCACTTTGATTTCTTTGTAGTCAAACTAAGAAGGGTGAAGGAATTTTTTTCTTAAAAAAAGAAAGGAAAAAGGCTTACGGATTTTATGAGATGTATACATGTTGATTGATCTCATTTTTAGCAAAACTTCCAAAGTGAATTTTAGGCTAGGACATTTTGTTTTGCATTAAACATGTCTACACTAGGGGCATTGGCCCATTGGTTTTGGAATGCAAGCATGTCATCAATTTTCTGTGCAAGCATGTCTAAACTAGGTCTCTGCTTATTCATTTGAATATGAGGGTAATATTTACTATTGACTATTGGGGTTTGTGCACTTTCTCTAACTATGCAGGTAGCCTATAAACTAATGGTTATGCATGAAGGATGTTTGGAAGGGAATTTTCAGTCTATTGAAAGACTAAGGGAAACCAATCAAGAGAAAGCTATTGTTCATCATGTCAGACAGGTGATTATAAGTAGAAATCTTGCCTTGAATCATTTATGCTCCTTAGAGAGATTTTGAGGGTCCCGTGGTTTAGTTTTTTGACAGTTATGTGGAAATACGATATTGTTTTCTTTGCAAGTTTCCAGAAATTATCATGTAGCTTTCTGTTTCTGTTGTTGCACTTGATGTGATTAATCAATGCTTACCTTTGGAACCCTAATGAGTGTTGTTGCATTGTTATCCTTCATCTCTATATTTTGTATATATATCAATTTATAGTAAATTCATTATTAAATTTTTTTTTTTTTGGTTGGTTGTAATTTCAACACTCTTTTTGCTATAACATACTACTATTTAATCAATTAAATCATTTGGTCTCCTTACATGTTTTGTGTTGATTTCTTACTTTATGTAGTTACTTCTTTTCATTTATAAGATGATTTAATAATGCAGTCACAAGAGCAACCCTATTCAGGTCCTTATTCATGTGATCAATGCTACTTTGTTGTTGCTTTCCTACTTCTTAATGTTGCATATTGAAAACAAATTTGAGAATGTTGAGTGAACTTCCATTATAAATATATATATATATATATATATATAAGAAAAAGAAGGAAGAAAAATTAAACAAAAGGGAGATCCAGAAGTGGATGAACCTTATAAATGTTGGCTAATTTTGTTTTAATTAGATTTTCTTTTTTGGTTGGGGAGCTGTATTAAAATGAGTACTAGGTGTTTGATGAAATCCTGCAAAGAACTTGGGATAGAAAAGGTTATGTTTGGGTTATTCTAAAACAAAATTAAAAGGAATTGGATTGGGTTACTCTCCACAAATTTGCTTCCAAGGAAGGATGATCACACCATTCTCTTTAGCTAGATTTTTTTTTTCAATTGCTAGAAATATTTTTCTCTCCATCATAGTGGATGTTACATTTTTAGTTGTTTAGAATAGGCTTAAAAGAAAATCTATTTGTAAGACAACACATTTTTATGGATAGCATACTGAGTGTTATATACATTTTAAATTTGAAATTCATACCAAGTGTTATTTTTTAAAATTTATAAATTCAATTGCATTAGCTACATACTTATTTAATTAAATTTATTTAAGTATGACTTTTTGTTAGGATTATATCAATGTAATTGAGAATGGGGGAAGGTTAGTACAGATTGTAGTGTCAACTGATTGTAATAACTGATTGTAGTTGTTAGTAGTACAGCTGGCATTAGTTAGTTAGATCATTTCAAAGTTAGTTAGTGGGCGGGAAGGGTATAAGACCAAGATAGCTGGCCTGTACTGAGGCATGAAATAAGCATTCTCTTAATTCAGTTTCTTCCTTATTCTTCTTTGTTTTTCCTTTCTCTTCTTCTGGAGGACCAGCTGACCTCGAAACCAGCTAGATATCCCAATTCCATTTCTCTGTTCTTATCAATTGGTATCAGAGCATCGTTCCTGTGCTACCATGACTGAAACCAGAGCTGCGGCCATGAGTGCAGTGAATGAAGCTATTGCTTCTCTCCGTACTTCTTCTGATCATCATAACAGAGACATCCAGGAAATGCAAACAATTCAAAGCATTCACACCAGGACAATGAATGAGATGAATCAGAATATCAATTCGATGAATCAGAATATCAATGTAATTTTGCAAAAATTGAATTCCATAGATGTGAATCAAGATCCTTCACAGAGGAATGTGCAACCAAATTCCATTCCAAGTTCTTCAACTTCGTCGTTTGCCAAGTCTGTGAGGTTGGACTTTCCACGATTCTCAGGTAGTGATCCAGCTAATTGGATTTACAAGGCGAATCAGTATTTTGGGTATTATCAGACTCCTATTACAGAGAAGCTATTGATAGCTTCCTTTCACATGGATTTGGAGGCATTGATTTGGTTCCAGGAAGCAGAGGAGGCTAGGGTGTTCACGGATTGGGAATCTTTGGTACCAGCACTGCATGTGAGATTTGGAACCAGTGCCTACGATGATCCTATGGAGGTTCTGACCAGGATGAGGCAAACTGCAACAGTGGCTGTGTATAAGGCAGAATTTGAAGCTGTATCTAACCGAGTCAAAGGCCTTTCTCCCTTACACAAGCTTAGTTGTTTCCTGAGTGGTTTAAGGGACGAAATAAGGTTACCTGTAAGAATGCTCAACCCTCAGTCCTTGAATGAAGCTTTTGGATTGGCCAAAATTCAAGAAGAATATGTGTGGAGCAGTAGGAAGAGCACACGAAATCATCCAGAACCAGGTAACACTTCAATTCTTGGTTTGCCTAAAACTAATGCATTGATAGACAATAAACCAAAGGTACCAGTTAAGAGACTTACTCCTGCTCAAATGGATGAAAGGAGAAAGAAGGGGTTATGTTATAATTGTGATGATAAATGGGGGCCGGGGCATAAATGCAAAAGTGTTAAGCTGTTCCTTTTAGAAGGGATTGATATAATATCTAAGGTGCAATCTGGAGTTCAAATTACAGAATTAGATGAAGAGTTCTGCAATAACGAACTAATGGAACAAAAAGATGAGGTGGGAATCACATTATATGCTTTAACTGGAACTCCTACACCTGGCACTATGAGGGTGAGAGGTAAGATTAAGGGGAGTAGGCTGGTGTTATTGGTGGATACAGGTCGCACTCATAACTTTGTGGATGCATTAATGGTCTCTAAATTGCAGTTAAAGATGGATACCTCAAGAATCTTGGAAGTTAAAGTGGCTAATGGCACTATGGTAACCACTCAAGGCTTTTGTAGTAGTGTACCAGTATGTATACAAGGAGTAGAGTTTTGTGTTCAATTCCATGTGCTGGCCTTAGGAGGTTGTGATGCTGTGTTGGGCACTCAATGGCTGAGTACCTTGGGTATAATACAATGGGATTTCCAGTTGTTAACTATGGAGTTCCATTACCAGGATCAACAGGTCTTGCTGCAAGGATTAAATCCTTCTTCAAGCACTTCTTTCATAGAGTGTCATCAGTTACTTAAAGGATCAGTAAGGAAGGGATTGCTGCTTCAAATTTACTCTGCAACTGAGGAGTTATTGGAGGAGAGTATACCTGCAGAAGTGGAGTTGTTGTTGCAGGAGTTTGGTCAGGTGTTTGATACTCCTACAGGTTTACCACCTATGAGGGGTCATGAGCACCAGATTACCCTCATGGAAGGCTCTCAACCAGTATGCCAGAGACCTTATAGATATCCATTTTATCAAAAAAATGAAATTGAGAGCATTGTGAAGGAGTTGCTGAATGCTGGGTCAATCAGAAACAGCACTAGTCCTTTTGCTTCTCCTGTTTTGCTAGTGAGGAAAGCAGATGGGTCTTGGAGAATGTGTATTGACTATAGGGCATTGAACAACATTACTATCAAGGATAAGTTCCCAAATTCCAGTCATTGATGAGCTGTTAGATGAGTTGAATGGAGCAACTGTTTTCTCCAAGCTTGATCTGAGATCCGGTTACCATCAAATCAGAATGAAGGAGATGGATGTGCCTAAAACAGCATTCAGAACACATGAGGGGCATTATGAGTTTTTGGTGATGCCATTTGGTTTAACCAATGCTCCATCAACCTTTCAATCCTTGATGAACCAGGTTTTTAAGACTTACCTCAGAAAATTTGTTTTAGTTTTTTTTTATGATATTTTGGTATATAGTACTTCCTTATCTGAGCATGTAAACCATTTGAGATCTGTTTTAGAGGTGTTAGCCTTACATAAACTATATGCTAAGAAGTCCAAGTGTAAATTTGCTTGTAAGGAAGTGGAATACCTAGGGCATGTCATCACTAGTGCAGGGGTTCATACTGATCCTAAGAAGACTGCAGCCATGCAACAGTGGTCTACTCCTACTGATCTCAAGTCCTTGAGAGGGTTTTTGGGACTCACAGGATACTATAGAAAATTTGTTAAAGGCTATGGTCAGATTGCTGCTCCTCTAACTGCCCTGTTAAGGAAGGATGCATTTTCTTGGACTGAAGAGGCTGATGAAGCTTTTCAGAAGTTAAAGGCTGCAATGGTTCAACCACCTGTATTAGCCCTTCCAAATTTTGATATGCCATTTGTTATTGAGTGTGATGCTTCAGGCAAAGGATTGGGAGTAGTGTTGATGCAACAAGGTAGACCTATTGCTTTCCATAGCCAAGCCCTCAAGGGTCGAAATTTGGACTTGTCTACTTATGAAAAAGAGTTATTAGCTCTAGTGGTTGCTGTCAAAAGGTGGAGATCTTACTTAATTAGTAGACCTTTCATTGTGAGAACTGATCAACAGAGCCTTAAGTACCTTTTAGAGCAGAAAATTGGTACTCCTATTCAACAGAAGTGGTTTGCCAAGTTATTAGGATATGCTTTTGTGGTTCAATATAAAAAGGGTAAAGATAACCTTGTGGCTGATGCATTGTCCAGAAAAGCTGACCCTGGTGATGATTTAACTACTGCTGGACCTTCTGTTGAGGTTGGTTCTAATAATTTTCCTCCTGGCACTGAACTAGACTCTCAAGAAGGTCTGTTGTGTATGATTTCATTCCCTTCTCCAACTTGGCTTAGTGATCTCAAGGCAAGTTATGCCACGGATCAGCAAGTGCAGGGGATTATACAGGCCTTGGGTTCAGGACAAGTTGTTCCTAAAGGATACTCTCTGCAGAATGGATTGCTGTTGTACAAAGGGAAGGTTTACTTAGGCACTTGTGATGCTTTGAAGGCTGCTGTCTTGCATCAGGTCCATGACAGTCCATTGGGGGGTCACTCAGGTTTCCTTAAGACCTTGCATAGATTGAAAAGGGACTTCCATTGGCCTGGTTTGAGGGCTGATGTTAAGAAGTTGGTAAGAGAGTGTGATACTTGTCAGAGGTTGAAATATGAGACTTGTAACCCAGCTGGTCTTCTGCAACCTTTGCCAATACCAGAGAAACCTTGGATGGATGTCAGTATGGATTTTGTTGAAGGGTTACCTAAATCTCAGTTCAAGGATGTAGTGTTAGTGGTGGTGGACAGGTTCACTAAGTTTGTTCACTTTGTACCCTTGTCACACCCTTACACTGCAGTCAAAGTAGCTCAACTCTATATGCAATATGTCTTTAAATTGCATGGTTTACCTGCTACCATAGTCAGTGACAGAGATCCAATCTTTACTTCATTATTTTGTCAAGAGTTGATGAGGCTTCAAGGAGTTCAGCTTGCTATGTCTACTGCCTATCATCCCCAAACAGACGGCCAAACAGAGGTAGTTAACAAGAGTCTGGAGCATTACTTGAGAGCCTTTGCTGCAAACAAACCCCATTCTTGGGTGGAGTGGTTACCCTTGGCAGAATTTTGGTTTAATACCAATTTTCATGTCTCTCTTAAAATGACACCTTTTGAGGCATTGTATGGCTTCCCTCCACCAAGACTCTTGGATTACATTCCTGGTACTACAAAAGTGGAAAGTGTAGAGAAGCATTTAAAAGATAGACAGCAACTGATTGTCTTACTGAAACAGAATTTGGTGGCTGCTCAAGTGCGAATGAAGGTTACTGCTGATAAGCATAGGACTTTGAGAGAATTTGAAGTTGGTGATTGGGTTTATCTTAAGCTGCACCCTTACAAACAGATGTCCTTGAGACAGAAACGGTTGGGCAAACTTTCACCTAGATTCTATGGTCCTTTCCAGATACTGCAGAGGATTGGTACTGTTTCTTACAAATTGGACTTGCCACCTGAATCCAGACTTCACCCCACATTTCATGTTTCTTGTTTAAAGCAAAGGTTGGGTCAACATGTGGTGCCCTTGCCATCCTTACCACCTGTGGATTCTGAGGGCATTCTAAAGCCTGAACCTATGGCTGTGTTGCAAGAAAGGACTCATCATCTACGGAACAGGTCTGTTACTCAGGTCTTAGTTCAGTGGCAAGGTGAGAAAGTGGAAGATGCTACCTGGGAGAGCCTATACTTGCTGCAACATCAGTTTCCACACCTTGTGGGCAAGGTGTTTTAAAGGGGAGGGTATTGTTAGGATTATATCAATGTAATTGAGAATGGGGGAAGGTTAGTACAGATTGTAGTGTCAACTGATTGTAATAACTGATTGTAGTTGTTAGTAGTACAGCTGGCATTAGTTAGTTAGATCATTTCAAAGTTAGTTAGTGGGCGGGAAGGGTATAAGACCAAGATAGCTGGCTTGTACTGAGGCATGAAATAAGCATTCTCTTAATTCAGTTTCTTCCTTATTCTTCTTTGTTTTTCCTTTCTCTTCTTCTGGAGGACCAGCTGACCTCGAAACCAGCTAGATATCCCAATTCCATTTCCCTGTTCTTATCACTTTTGAAACAAAATGTTTCTCCAAATATTTACCTAAAATTATTTGAATATATTTGTTTTCTCGGATTCTAATTATTTCTATGTACAAAAATTTATTTGTGGACTCTTACAAAATTTACATTATTTTTATTTTTATTTTGTTGAAAATAGATGTATTTTTTTTCCAAGAACCTAAAAATACATGTACTTATGTAATTCCCATGCATTTGCACGGGTTTAAAAGCTAGTTTCCTTAATATGCCAATGTACACATACGAGAGTCTTAGAGGCGTCGAGCACATCATGGTCGACAAACCTACAAAACTAAGTACAGATACCACCACAATAGAGTTCATTTAAACATCAAATTTAAACATGAAAAACAAATTCGATTATTGTGAAATTTAAACATGAAAAAGTATTCAGATTTGGCTTTTAAATTTAGAAAACACAATTTCACTAGGTGTTTTATGAGAAAACAGTAAACAATTTTTTAAATAGTGAACAGAGAATAATTTGCACAAAAAAGAGAGTGAAATTTTTTTTCAATAATGCTGAACAGAAAATAATTTTATGCAAAATACTATAAATAATTTATGCAGAAAATAGTGAACAATTTTCATGAGAAAACAGTGAACAGTTTTAATTAATGCAAAAAGCAAATTTTATGAATACGGTAAGCAGCTTCGAATATATACTAAACATGATGTGTAGAGAACAAATTTTATTAACGTAGAAACAAATTTTATCAATGCAGAAAAACAAATTCGATTATTGTGAAATTTAAACATGAAAAGCATCCAGATTTGGCTTTTAAATTTAGAAAACATGATTTTCACAAGGTGTTACATGAGAAAACAGTGAACAATTTTTTTAAATAGTGAACAGAAAATAATATATGCAAAAAAGAGAGTGAACAATTTTTTAAATAATGCTGAACAGAAAATAATTTTATGTAGAATGCTAGAAATAGTTTATGTAGAAAACAGTGAACAATTTTTATGAGAAAACAGTGAATAGTTTTAATTAATGCAAAAAAAAAAATTTAATGAATGCAGTTAGTAGATTTGAATATACAGTAAATATGATGTGCAAAAAGAGCAAATTTTATTAATGTAGAAACAGATTTTATCAATGCAGAAAAATATATTCGATTATTGTGAAATTCAAATATGAAAAAGCATTCAGATTTGGCATTTAAATTTAGAAAACACGATTTCACTAGGTGCTTTAAGAGAAAACAATGAACAATTTTTTAAACAGTAAACAGAAAATAATTTATGCAGAAAAGAGAGTGAACAATTTCTCAAATAATGCTAAACAGAAAATAATTTTATGCAAAATCGTAGAAATAGTTTATACAGAAAACAGTGAACAATTTTTATGAGAAAACAATGAACAATTTTAATTAATGTAGAAATTAAATTCATATTTTGAAATTAAAATCTCTATATTTTACAATGCTTCTGTTTAAATAAATAAAAACATAAAAAAGTCACTTATTTTTACATTTATGTTTATTTGTTCATTATCCCCAAACAAAAACGAAAACAAAAACTAAAAAAAAAAAAAATTTACACAGTACTCGAGTTTGGGAAACTCGAGTACTGTGTAAATTTTTTTTTCCTGCATTTTATTTATAAAACGTACCCGAGTCTGGTATACTCGAGTAATATGTTGCATGGAACTCGAGTTTCTCAAGCTCGAGTACCACATAATTTTTTTTAATCACAGAAATTCCATGTCAGCAATGCCACGGTGGCAAAATTGAGGGGAACTCGAGTTTCTGAAACTCGATTTCTAGAAAAAGTGGTATTTTGCTATTTATTTCCGAAACAGTGATTTTTTGCTAAATATTTCAAAAAAAAGTGGTATTGGGCCATTTTGGCCATAAAAATGGACCTGATAGTGGACATGTTCTGAGTTGGGCTATATGGTGGTCTGACATGCTGGGCCGTAGGCTGGTTGTTGTGCAGTGGGCAAGCAACGTTGTCAAAGGCGAAGCTGGTCGGTCTACCAATTTAGAGCGTATTTGTATAATGCTATACAAGTGAAGGCGATGTGATATTGGGCTTTTGTTGCGTTGTTGGATCATTCTATACAAGTGTACAAGCGTTGGAGGTAGGAGCCAATTGCGGTCTGACAAATGTTGCTAATTTATGCGAGGATAGTGTTGGGCTACTCTCATGGGCTCTCAGATGGTGTCCAAGGCCTAATATATGGTGGGCTGGTAGCAAGACTAGGCTGTTAGATAGAGAGTTAGGTTGTGTAGACTAAGATAGAGATTTTGTATGGGGCAAAGCCTTAAATGTCCCTTTATAAAGTTTTGGATTTCACATATGTATTGTGTGCACTGAAAGACAACCAATGTAAAATTTACATCCAACATTTAGTAAAAATTACTAACTATATGTTGGGCGTTTTGGCGATTTCAAGATATCTCACTTGGTTTAAATCCAATTTGGATCCACGAGCAGTCATTTTAGAGGGAATTTTATTTTCTTTGATATGGACTCAAATTATTCCTAATTGTGTGGTTAGATCTTAGTCAATTTTAGATCAAGCTCAATTTTACCACGGTCAAACTTGATCAAATTTGGAAAAAATATTTTAAAATAATTTTCTCTTTAATTTCCATCGAATCAAGAGATTGTAACTCTTTTTCGATCATGTTCTTAACATCCTTCTTCATTTGCATAAAGCCTTGAAATTCTCAAAAACTTTGTTGAACATTCGCCGCAATTCTTGAAAATCTTATCATAGTTCATCTTTACATTGATCAAGATGATAGCTCTAATTTCATTTGTTAGGAACCTAGTGATCAATGTGTGGTTGCCACTAAGTTGAACTAGAGAGGTGGACTAGGGAGAGAATAATGCAATAACTAAGATTGATGGACGAGAAAAAAAAAAAAAAAAAGGTTGGAACATATTAGCAATGACCTCAAACTGACATAATCAAAAATAGATAGAAATTGGTGAATGTGCCACAGATTTATTATTACTTAGGAGAAATTACACTTTACCATCCTAAATTATCAACTAGATTACACTTTGCACCATAAACTATCTGACTGCACACTTTGCACCCCGGTGTTATTTTTACTGTTATATTTAACAGAATCTTGCTATATGTGATAAGCACATGCTTCTTACTTAGGTGAAACAAAGTTAAAAAACTGAAACACCTTTCCTCAAAATTAATTAAAACAAAACCTAAATTTTTCCACATCTCCCTCTATCTCACGTGGGGCCATCCTCTTCATTTGTACTGTTTTTAAAAATAAAATAAAAAACACACACACACACACAGCTTCACGCAGCTTTAGAGTTTCTCTTGTATCTTCCTTGGCCATTGACAAAGTTCAAATCTTCTATTACAGGTTAGCAAAATCAAAATGCACGGATGTGATTTTGAGAAACACAAAGTCCCAAATTCACGGATGTAATTCTTGACTAATTTTTTTTTTCTTTTTATCGTTCTCTCCTTATAACGATTTTGATGATTATTTCTGATGAATTCATCAGATTCTTCTTCTTAAAGTGGAAATGAAATGAGAAACATAATTTCAATACCCATGATTGCTTTACCATAATTCTCCCCCACCAGGGCCACCACCACAAATAATATAAAAAAACATAATAATAAAAAATAAAATGTAATATCTGATCACAACACAGAAATGCTTTGAATTCCACAAATTGCAAATCAAATATCTGAGAATTTACCACTTGTCACAAATTGCTAAATTGTATGATACAATACCATGGCCTTAACAAGTGTAAAAAACCATTGAATTATATTTTCCATTGTGAAGAGCTGATCCTTTTCTTTGGGGGGTCTCGTATACGTTATCCCTTGCCTCATAGTGTTTTGGTTGCAAAATCTTTAACTGTGTTGACACTACATTCTTGTAAGTTGGATTCAATTCGTAGTGATATAAACTTACCTCCTTTGAAAAGATTGTCTTTATTAGGCGTTTAGGCAGATAATCAAATTATTCAGAATCTGATTTTTGGGTGTCCTATGATAGAAGACATGAGAATTTCGTGCTGTCGGTGCATTAAGTGTTTAAAGATTTTTGGTCTCCCTAAAGTCATGAAAATTCTGGTACAAAAAAATCACCTTGACAGGCTTGAATTGGAAGCATCAAATCTTCGTGATCTATGTATAATCGAGGGTCGGCTATCTGAGCTCAACTTGCTTCCTTTAAAAAATCTAAAAATGTTAATGCCTAGTAAAAATCATTGTTCACAAATTGACAATGAAAAAAAAAAAAAAAAAAAAAAAAAAAAAAAAAACCCAAATGTAAGGATTACATGTTCATAATGCCTAATACAAAAAGCTTGCACAACCCAACACAAACTAATTATATTTTCTCAAACCCAAGGTTTTTCTTCTTCTTAGCCGGCATCCTTTGAATGGCTTTTTCCAAAGTTGGCATCACCAAGGTTTTCAAACCCGGACCGTTCATTGAACCGTAAAAGGGAGAGGTTCAAGGTTTTTGAGGTCGAACCGGGGTCGAACCGTGATGACGTCATAATTAATTTAATAATTAATTAAAGCCTAAATATAGATATTAAATTTATAAAATTAGTAAAATTGACTAATATATCTATATATGTGAGGAAAATTTAATGATTTTCAAGCATATATTTAATAATTAAATAAGAAAGTTAATAAAATAAAATAATAACCATGAAAACATTAAAATTTATGATTAATTTTTGAAGTAAAGTTGAATATATTTGAAGGATTTTAATTATAATTTTTTTTATTCCTTGTAAGAAATTGATAATTTAATTAAGTAGAATAAAATTGTGTTAATTTGTTTTTATAAAAAAAAAAAAAATGCTAAGGGGTTGGACCGCACGGTTCTTGCGATCCAACCCGATCCAACCCCGGTTTTAGGGGTTCACAGAATTGCCATATATGCCCAGTTTTTGAAGCTTAAAAAATCGATTTTCATCCCGGTTCACGGTTTTTACGGTCTGACCTCCCGGTCTGGTCCGGTTCTAAGAACTATGGGCACCACCACACACTCACTATTAGCACCACCACCATATTTTGTTAATGGTGCCGTTGAAGTTCTTACACCGGCGGAACTTGCAACAATAGCCTTTGAACCTGCAACCTTTGAATTTACAGCACTTACAGCAATAGTCTTTAAACCTTTAGCCCTTGAATCTACAGCACTTGCAGCAGTAGCCCTTGCACCTCCAACTGCTTGCTTCTTGTTTGTTGTAGGTGTCTTCTTAGCATTGGTAGACACTGTACCCTATATTATAACACACAAAAATATATAAATATCAAGAATTAATGACGGCAAACATAACATAGAGCACACAAAACTAACCTTGTCTTTTTTGGATGGACATGTTTTGCTATTATGTCCCGCCTTCTTACACTCAGAGCACTTGATGATTGTACCAGCCTTGCTTAGCTTATATGGGTTTTTGGGTTCTAAAGGATGCCTCTTTCTCTTTATCTTGGGTCTACCACATTGCATCTTATCCTTGGGTGGTTCCAAAGGATCTATTGATGTCCTTCTCCACTGTTCCATGCTAGCCACAGGGTAAATTATTGGTTCATATGCCTTCATGTATGTCTCAATTGTGTAATAAGGATGCACATAATCTTCAGGTACACTTCCATCAAATAGTATGGCAGATATGGCATGTTGACGTACATGGGATGCCAGTAAGATCCCATTTCCTACAACCACATGTCCTGTTGCTTAAGTTCACAACAAACCTTTGATGTTTGCACTCAACCTCAAATAAACCATTTCCAGCATATATTGACACACATTCAGAAGACTTTAAACCTTCATTGTCCAACTTCGCTTGAATTTTGGGACATATTTTCCCTGTCAATTTAAACATCCCTTCCTTCTTCAATTGGAACCTCCTTATCAGCTTTCTCCTAATCTTTTCAATCATGGTTACTATAGGCTTGTCCCTAGCATCTAAAATGTATGAGTTGAAACTCTCTGACAGATTATTCACAAGCAGGTCTCTCTTTGAATGGCTTGTGAAATATGACCTAGACCACATGGATGGATCTACATTATCCAAATACTCATAAGCTTTTGGGCACAATTTCTTAAGCTCACCCATTTGTTCAAGAAACTCATGCTTTGTATATGCTGTAGCTGCAGCCCACAACTTGTCCTTAAGTGCTTTCCCTTTGTGGCCTTTATCTCTATAATTGGCATACAAATGCCTCACACATGACCTATGATCTGCCATAGGACATACTGTTAGGTTCTAAAAACTTAGAATTTTATGTATTTAGAATTCTAACATGTAATGTTGGCAAACCATGATCAAAACAATATGTTTAGTCTTGTTTAGGCTTGCTCAAAGTTGTGTAATTCATGTAAAGTTGGAATTGAGAGGCTGCAGATGTATTAGTGCATTTTGGCCTGGCTCGATCAATTAAAGGATAGACTCGATCGATCAAAAGTCGGCTAGATTGCGTTTTCTGCAGAATTTCCAACTCAGCCCTATCTCATTAAACGTTTAGGGTTTTATGTTTTTGCCCTAGGTATATAAGGCAAAACCCTAGCCACGTTTTGAGAGTTGCTCTGGTTGTATTGTTGCTCATATTTTCTATTTTGTGTAAATCTCTTGTGAGATCTAGAGGAGCTTTCGTTTACACAAAGCTTAGGGTTTTCAAGGTAGAGATATTATCAACACCTTGATGATCAACTCAGTTGCTGCCATTGGAGCTTAAAGAATAACAAGCGTGGGTGCTTGTAGCTGATTGGAGAATCCAAGAAAGAAGAAGTCCGTGGATTCGGAGCTTGCACGTGGTTGTGTCAGTAAGTTCTACTGGTAGGTAGCATTAGGAAGTCAAGCAGGGAGCTTGTAAGTCCTTTTGTATGAACTTCGATTCTTTCATAGTGGATTCAGATTTTCCTTGAGGATAGCTAGGTTAAATCCTCCCCAGGTTTTTACCGTATGGTTTCCTAGGTCATCATATCTTGTGTTCTTTATATTTCTGCTGCTTTATATGCTTGATATGATTATATGCTTGTGTTAACCTAGAATTGCATAAATTTGATTAAGTTAATCATTTGGCTAATTCTCTAGGTTAATCCAATTGTTGTTTTAAGGGGTCTAAAACCTAACAAATGGTATCAGAGCGAGTTGCTCTTTCTTGTTGTAGATCTTTTGATTTCTGAGCTGATCCTTGACCCCTGTTGTCATGGAACACAGACACTCTCTTGTTGTTCCTCCTCACTTTGATGGGAATAACTATGCTTATTGGGAAGTAAGGATGAAAGCATTCCTAAAATCCATTGATGAGAGAGTTTAGAATTCCGTTGAGTATGGATGGGAGAAGCCCACTACTCTTGTGAGTGAGTGGTAGACTTCTCAAAAAGAAGCAGCTGCATTTAATAGCAAAGCTATGAATGCCATCTTTAATGTTGTTTCTTTGGAGGAATTTAAGAGAATCTCAAATATTGAGGTTGCTCATACTGCTTGGAAAATCCTTCAAACTGTGCATGAAGGCATAAAGGCTGTCAAAATAAATAAGTTGCAGCAATTAACTTCTAGGTTTTAGAGCATTAGGATGTCTGATGATGAATCCTTTGATGAATTTTATGCCAAACTTAATGACATTGTTAATTCTGCATATAATTTGGGTGAAATCTATGATCAACCTAAAATTTTTAGGAAAATTCTTAGATCTTTGACTGAGGACTTTAGACTCAAAGTGATTGCCATTACTGAGAGCAAGGATGTGGACTCTATCCCTGTTGGTGAACTTGTAGGATCTCTTTAATCCTATGAGTTAGACCTACCCAAAACTAACAAATTCAAATCAATGGCTCTTAAGTCTGTTGATGATATTGATGCTGGTGGATTTGATGATGAGCTCTTTGCTACAGAGATTGTTTACCTTGCCAAGAACTTTAGAAACTTTCTTAGGAATACTAACAGAAGGGCAAGAAATACAAACACTGCTGAACTTAGAAATTTTATGAAGAATAATCCCATTAAGGTTAGCAACACTGAAAAACCTAGAGATAAAGTAGGTCAATCTTCAAATAATTCTTTGGGTTCTCAATGTTTTGGATGTCAAGGGTATGGTCATGTTAAATCTGAATGTCCTACATTCTTCAGATTTAAGGGCAAAACTATGGCTGTAACCTTTAGTGATAATGAGGTTTCTGATGATGAGTTTGGATGTGACGAGGATGGAAACTTCATTGCTTTCACTGCTACTACTGTAGTCAATGAAAGCGTGTCTGTTGAAGAGCCCCTCTGATGGGGAACTTTCTGAGGATGCAGATCTTCAAGAGGCCTATAATAAACTTTGCAAAGTTGCTGCAAAGGATGCTATGAATGTTGAACTTGGTCTGAAGAAAATTGATTCTCTTGAGCTTGATAAAAAGAATTTGTTTATTAAACTATTTGATGCTAATGAACTTTTGAACAATGTGAAAATTGAGAATATGCTTTTGCTTGATAAAGTTAAATCTTTAGAACTTGATTTATCTGTTACTAGATTTGCTAGTTCTAAATTGATCAAATGTTAAGTGTTCAAAAGTATCATTTTGACAAATCTGGTTTAGGTTTTGTTGATAGCATCTGTGTGTCCGCATCACATTCCAGGAACTTTGTTCCTTCATCTTCTTCTGAACATTTCGTGAGTGAGGTTGTGAGTGAAACTGTTAAACCCCCTGTGAGTGAGGTTGTCAAACCCATAGAAGTTTCACAATCTAAAAAGATTATGGTTGATTTGAAATAGTCTAAGCCTAAAGAGTCTACCTTTTCTAAGGACAAGATGCATGGTAAACCTGTTTGGGTTTGTCATTTTTGCAGGAAGTCTAGACACATTTGTCCTAACTGTTACAAGCTTCAAGTTGCTAAAAGAGCAAACAAACCAAAAGTACTTGTGCCTCAAGCACAAGATCCTATGGCACTTATTGGTGAATTGGTAAAGGCTTTAAACCTTTATTCAAATCCTGGAGTTGGAAATCACTCGAATGTGAATAGGAACTCCAATGCTCGTGGTGCATCTAAAAGGTTTTGGATGCAAAAGACTCGATCTAATTGAGTCTTTCTGACATGGTCCTTATACTTCATTGCTCTACTCTTTTGTGACCTTTGTTCTTTGGTTTTTGTTTCTTTTGTTCTAGGATTTGCATTGCATAACATTCATGCATTACATTCTAGGATTTATTTTTGTCTTCCCTTTAAAAAAAAAAAAGAAAAAAAAAAGAAGGGAAGCAAAATTGTGTTTGACATTAGTTTTCTTGGTGTTGAAAACAAGATTGGTCAATTTATTTTCACATGACATGTTTTATGTACCTTGTTTAGTTTTGATGAGCTTATTTACTGCATTTTACTAGTCTAAGCTTTGAAGTGCATGTTGTGTGGGAAAGATATTTATGGTGTTTATCACTTTGTCTTAATCTTGAAGTCACATACTATTTGACTGTCGGACTTGATCCTTTTGAGAAAGGCATAAATAACCATCTCACCACTATTCACTAGCCAATCATGAACACCGTAGTGCATATCGTAAGATTTTGTGCTCGAGAAAGTGTAGCACATGCACAAAAAGAACATAAGGTGTAGCCTCGGCTTTAATTGCTTAATACTTAAAATTGGTGTGTACTATTAGACTTGATGCCAAATCACATAATTAAAATTAGTGTGTACATTATCCCGGCTATTTACTAAGTTTCTAAACAATCAAAATTGGTGTGTATATTATAAGGCAAAATCAAGAAACTTACATGATTGTAAGCTTTTGTTTTAGGAGATGTGAGAGTTATAGGATGTAACTCTTTTGGTGATAGTCTCTATCAAATTCTATGTGATGAATTTTGTAGACTTTATGTTTGATTTCTATTCACATATTACCTCACATGTATCTCAAGCTTTTACCAATTGCACATACTACACAAGTTACTCTTTGCTAAACTTTGTACATGTTATTGTGTGTGTTTTTGGTTTGACCAACCAAGTTTGAAAATATCTTGAGAATTATGCACAACATATTTGTTGCTTGAGAATCTAAAGGGAGAATGGTTGAAATTTTTTTTTGAGAAATTGGGTTCTAAACTTGGGTTTTTGAAAAAGCATTTCATCTTATAATCATGCATTTTGTTCATTAATTTTAATGCTTTAAGGAGTTTGTGCCCAAAATGTGTTTGTTTTTTCAAAACTGTGATTTTTTTCTCAAAAAATTAGTGAGCCTCTACCCGTTTCGATCAATCCATTATGTTTTTTGATCGATTAAAATTTTGCTTAAAATGTTTTATGTGTCTCGGGTTGATTCGATCGATCGAATGTAATTTTCGATCAATCGAATATCGCGAATCAGGTTTTTAAAAAACTAAGACTTTGACTTGTTCAAGTCACTTTTCAAAAAGTTTTTCAAACCTTTTTCTCTCTCTCCGACTCAGCAAGGCTCCACAACAAATTTTTTGTCGTTTTCCTCCTAATTTCTTGCAAGGTTTCTCTCTACATAAACCGGTATGTCCATATTACCCTTCCTTTTGCATTGTTTTTCATGATTTCATGCATTATTTCATGGTTTTTTGGTAAATTTTCGGACTATGCATAAATTGGGATTTTTGTTTAATCAAGCCTTATTTTGTGAAATTGATCAATGGGTTTTGTTGTAATACTGATATATTCATGATCTATAATAGTTAATTTGATCAATTTGGGGTTTTGTGAAAAATTAAAAATCTAGGGCTTGTAATTGATCCAAATTGGGGATTTGTTCAAATTGGGTTCAATTGATGCAATTGGCTTGTTGTTTTGATATAATTGATCATTATATTGTGTGTTCTAGTGTTTGTGATGATCAATTAGTCAAATTTTTTTAAAAACTTAACAAGTGATTTTTAAATTTTAGGGCTTTTGTTAGAAACTCTATGCTCAAGCCAAATTTGTGAAATTGAACTTAACTTGAACTTAGTTTTACTGCATTAGAACATGCATCATGACATTTTGATTGTTCATGCATCATATAGATTTTTGTTCTATTTTTTTAAACTTGCAGTCGGCCCTTGGTTTGTGTTTTTGTTTTTGTTCTTTTTGGTTCTTTCTTTGTGTCTCTGTCCTTTTCCTTAGCATCATGCCTAGGAAGACTAGAGCTCGTAGGTCTGTTCCCTCACCTTCTCCTCCCCCACCTTCTTTTGACCGTGAGAGGTTTCCGAGTGAGAAAAAACAAGAGATTTTTGAGAAGCTGAACCTTAAGAGGAAAATTTGGGCTGAGCGTTCTGTTATGTTAGATGAGTTAGATCCTGCCATTAGGGCAAATTTTGAGCATCGGGGCTAGTTACCTCTGTTGGATATTTCTAATCTTCCTCCTCTAGCTACCCTGATTAGAGAGTTCTTTTTGAACATCTCTATCTACATCTATGATTCCATCACTTTAGTAAAGAGTTGGATATGAGGTATAGAGTACGTCATTACTCCTACTGTAGTGGCTAATGCTCTAGGGGTACCTTTGGTCCAGCACCCTGTTTACCCGTATGACGAGTCTATACTCTTGGATGATGTCATGTCATACATCACTGGGTCTTCTATCCAGTGGGGTTCTGATCCTTGGATCACTTCTGCTGAGCTTCCTAAGACTATCTATCTTTTTCTTAGGATAGCATGTCATTCTATTTGGCCTATCTCTCATCTTCACACCATTCCTCTTGAGTGATGTGTCTTTTTGTACGCTCTTGTTACCGATGCTCCTATGAGTTTTCCTCATTTGTTTCTTCGTTCTTTGAACGAAGTTTATAAGAGTTCATCTTCCTCTCATGCTCTTGTTCATCCTATTTTTGTTCGTAGGATTTTGTTATATTTTAGTCTAGATGATTTCCCTTCTTCTGAGCCTGTTCATGTCATTGGTCCCATAGGTGTGTCTTTTCTTAGACAGAGAGCTGCTCATTTTCGAGCTAGCTCTAAACACCCTAGGTCTGAGTTTTCTGGTACCGCACCTCCTCCTTCTTCTTCTACAAGTCTTGCTGGTAAGGATGTTCCTAATCCTGCTGGTGATGCTGCTGCTGCTGCTATTCCTCCACCTCCTTCGGATGACTTCGATGTACGTCGTACCTTGGAGACTGTCATGACCATTCAGGCAGCTCATGGTCAGATTTTGGTGGACTTGCTTGATGAGCTACGCGCTTTGAGAGCTGACTTGGCACATCTTCGTTCACCATCACCACCTCCTTTTGATGATGACATATGATTGTCCTTTGGCATTCCGTCATAAAAAGGGGGAGTAAAGTTTTGATGCTTGTAGAGGATATTTTGTAGTTAGATGGAGTTTTCTTTTGTTTTTGCGGAGCTAGTAGAGATATTAGCTATTAGATTGTATCTAGGTGCTTCACCGTGTATACTTTCTTTTGATTTTTGGGCTATTCATGTTGGGAAATACATTGCTTTTGATATATGATTCTTGATTCATGTGTTCATTACTTATTGATTTATATTTATGAGTTATTCATTGATATATGTCTTTATTATGTGTTGTGTGAACGTTCAAGAATGTTTTTACTTTTATTGTATCTAACTTAGGGGGAGAGTTAGTTTACATATCTGTTGATTTACTGTTTTTCTATCACACATACGATTATGCATTTGTTGAGTGTTTCAGGAATATACAAGTTGATTCGATTTTGCTGCTGTCTACACTTGCAACTGATGGATAGTAGTTAGGATTGAATTTTGTGTTATGAGCATTATGTTTGTAAAGGGCTTTTTACTTGTAAACTTTGAGCTTTTAATTTGTATTTTGTCACGAATTGCCAAAGGGGGAGTTTGTTAGATTCTAAAGACTTAGGATTTTATGTATTTAGAACTCTAATGTGTAATGTTGGCAAATCATAATCAAAACAATATGTTTAGTCTTGTTTAGGCTTGCTCAAAGTTGTGTAATTCATGTAAAGTTGGAATCGAGAGGCTGCAGATGTATTAATGCATTTTGGCCTGGCTCGATCGATCGAAGGATAGACTCGATCGATCGAAAGTCGGCCAGATTACATTTTTTGCAAAATTTCCAACTCAGCCCTATCTCATTAAACGTTTAGGGTTTTATGTTTTTGCCTTAGGTATATAAGGCAAAACCCTAGCCACGTTTTAAGAGTTGCTCTGGTTGTATTGTTGCTCATATTTTCTGTTTTGTGTAAATTTCTTGTGAGATCTAGATGAGCTTTCTTTTACACAAAGCTTAGGGTTTTCAAGGTAGAGATATTATCAACACCTTGATGATCAACTCAGTTGCTGCCATTGGAGCTTAAAGAATAACAAGCGTGGGTGCTTGTAGCTGATTAAAGAATCCAAGAAAGAAGGAGTCCGTGGATTTGAAGCTTGCACGTGGTCGTGTCAGTAAGTTCTACTGGTGGGTAGCATTAGGAAGTTAAGCGGGGAGCTTGTAAGTCCTTTTGTATGAACTTCGATTCTTTCATAGTGGATTCAGGTTTACCTTGAGGATAACTAGGTCAAATCCTCCCCAGGTTTTTACCGTATGGTTTCCTAGGTCATCATATCTTGTGTTCTTTATATTTCCGCTGCTTTATATGCTTGATATGATTATATCCTTGTGTTAATCTAGAATTGCATAAATTTGATTAAGTTAATCACTTGGCTAATTCTCTAGGTTAATCCAATTGTTGTTTTAAGGGGTCTAAAACCTAACACATACCACGTCAAAGCTTTGGATCAAGCCCTACATATAAAAGACAAATACTTTAATAAAAATAACAAAATATATAAAGGTCAAATTTAATAAATGAAAAAAAAATGAAAATTACCCATGCCTTTTGTCTATCTGAAATAAATGCCCATCCATGTTGTTCAACTGGGCCAAGATCCTTCAATAAGCAATCAAGGAACTAAGACCAATTGTCCTTGCTCTCAATTTTTACAATAGCCATAGCAATGGGGTACATGTTATCATTGGCATCTCTTCCCACAGCACTTAAGATTTGTCGTTTTTGGTTGCCCTTCAAGAAACATCCATCTAGCCCAATTAAGGGTCTACATCCAGCCTTGAATCCTTCCTTTGTAGCTTGGAGACAAATGTATAACCTTTGAAATGTACCTGCCACATTAAGAGTAGGCCTATCCACCAACATCAATGTATTGGTACCTACATTTGTAGCCTTTAATGTCTCACAATAGTCCCAAATTCTATTATATTGTTCATTATCATCACCATCAATTACTTTTTCAGCACTTTTCCTTGCTTTATACACTTGCATCCTACCCACATCAACATGAAACTTATCCTTGATCTCTTTCTGCAATCCAATGGTAGGGCAGTTTAAATCATATCTAAACTTCTGCATATACCTCTTAGAAATCCACCTTGATGTACATGCTGAATTTTTGTATGCCCTAGTGCAAGTGTGAGTGGGATTCAATGTCTTAATTTGGAAGGTCATTTCATCTGTTACTTGAGAACCATAAACCCTATATTTGCATCCTTCAGCTTTACATCTCACAATCACCTTGTCTTTATTGTTCTTCACAAAACGTAAATCTTTGCCTTTAATCAAGTTGGCCTCTCTGACAGCTTCTCTAAAAGTGGCAACGTCACCAAACTTCAAACCTTTCATAAGTTATGGACAGGCCATATCAATTTCATTAAATTCAAGATTTTTGTTGGTGTTACAGTTATCCTCTTCAGATGTGGGCTTAGGAGAAATTAGCTCATCACTTTTGCCAACATCAGAACCACAATCCTTACCCATTTGCTCTCCATGTGTTAGATACAATACCTTCTTAAGGTCATTTTCCTTCCTAATTGGCTCAAATATGTCTTCATCACCACTTAGTACCTCACCCCAAAAACGATCTTTATAAGCTCTACGGCTTTCTACATCAAACTCCTCCTCTTCTTCACTCTCATTCAAGCTTTCATATTCATCTTTAGCTATATTTTCATGCCAATCCACGTCAAGGTCACCATCGGCATCATACCCTAGGGAGACAACATCATCACATACCTTCTCCTTCCCCTTCCTATTGCTACCAGTAGACTTGTATTTCCCACCCTTAATTCGCAATTTTGGTCTATTAAAACTAGCAGCATTGGCAACACACTTCTCTTTTCCCTTCCTTTTGCTACCACCAATAATTTCACTTTCAGGTAGGTTATAAGTAAATGGTATGCAATCACTGTCAATCTCTTGACTAACCGTGTATAATACCACACTTTCTACACCTTTATGACAGTCAACCATCTTCAACACATCTGGATCTGTTTTTATCTGCATAAGCCCTTCATCCAAATTCATGCCAACTTGTTTGTAATAAACTAAATCCCGCCTTTTATATCCATATGACTTCAAAATACTCTCAACCTCAATAAAAGACATACAGTCCCTATCATATCCCTCACCATGAATTGATATGTCACCACCAACATAAATTAACCCATTCAAATTCTTGAACCTTCCCCTGTGGTGAATCTCAAATGTTAAATCACCTTCTTCCATGTTTTGGCTGTATTTTTTTCTGCATTAAAATATTCTAGTCAAAAACATGCTTTCAATATTACGAGTGGGACAAAAATTATTCTATACAGTGTGAGGACCAATTGAAGACACCACCTAAGTCAATACAAACACATAATAATATTCTATAACAGTGTAAAACACACACACACACGCACACACACACACACCCATCCATAATAAAAAATTCAAAAAGCTACCAAATAGTAAAATCCCTGACTACTAGTTCCAGTACTCATCAGTAACACAAAACTAGCGAGAGAGTGAGAGAGTGCGAGGTTCAAACACAAAACCTTTCACAAATCCGCTTAGACAGATGCTCAATCATATGAAACTTAACACAAAACCATATATATATATATATATATATCAATCCGAACCCAAAGCAACATCACACATAAAATAAATCACTGATTTAAAAGAGGCAGTTAGGAAGCGAAATTGAAATTTTAGAACAATAATCTCATAAACTAAATGCATTTTGATTTTGCTAACCTGCAATAGAAGATTTAAACTTTGTTAATGGCCAAGGAAGATACGAGAGAAACTATGAGATTTTGTGTTCTTTTAGAGAGAGGGAGAGTGCAGATGAAGCAGCGGGAAACCAAACAAATAAGAAAAAATTTGGGTTTTGTTTCAATTAATTTTGAAAAAGAGTGTTTCAGTCTTTTAACTTTGTTCCACCTAAGTAAAAAGCATGTGTTTGTCACATGCAATAAGATTCTGTTAAATATAACAGTAAAAATAACATTGGGTGCAAAGCGTGATATATATGATAGTTTAGAGTGCAAAGTGTGCAGTCGGATAATTTAGGGTGCAAAGTATAATCTAGTGGATAGTTTAAGGTGGTAAAGTGTAATTTCTCCTATTACTTAAAAAGGAAAAAGATAAGAACCCAGATAGTGTAAAATATCTCAAAGTACACTAAATGGTAAAGAATAAATTGCCTTCTAACTTTTTTCTGACTCAAGCCTTCAGCCTCCCTATTTTATACGCAAGGGGGAAAAAGTTTATAGCCTTTTAACTGATAAATCAAAATGCAAAAATCAAGCTTCAATTCATCAAAACTTTTCATGTCACTCTAATAGCTCCAGATGTTTGAGTTGATACATTTATTCCTCGGGAGGTCTGAGGCTGTCCTATTGTAAGCTCTTCAACATCTCTAGCAATTGATGAAAGCCTATTGCCTAAATCAGATATTCTGCGACAGAAAGATGGTGGTGAAGAAATATCGGATGGATCAATAATATCAGAAGCACGAGTACAAAAAGTCTGCTGGGTTCCAGGCAACCAGCACGAATAACTTTGGCTGGCAAAATTCACCATTGGGTTTGGGATGAGCAGTGCACTGCCAGGCATTCCCACCTGTTAAGACAAGAAAAATCATTATAAAAAGAAACTGGTTTGATGCTTTGGCCAGACGAAAGATTCTTATAAAAAGGAGAATTTAACAGATCAAAGAAACAGAAGGATATTGATACTAGCTATATCCTAGGAGATGAAGTATTTACATGTAGTGGTGATTGAAAAGAAATAAATTAAAATTCCATGCTTAAAGAAATCTACTTTGTAACAAGCCATATGTGGCTAGCTATTAGAAACATCTAGGCTGCAATCTTGATTCGAATCAAGGATATATTTATAAGTCCAGTTCACCATATAATTCAATTTTAATCAATTCTGCAGTGATTTATTAAAAACGCAGATACCACCTGCCTATGGAGCATAAAGTAAGGTTGCAAATTTCCAATCAACTGACATTAGTCCTAATGAAGCACAGCATAGAAGATCACACGATTATAGCACTATTTTAAAGCACTATTAAGTAAAAAGTTTCCCCCATAATCTTGCCAGTTACCACTCACCACAATGTAAGCAAGCATATTTCCGGGAGAACCCTTTCTATTAATCCCTCACCAAAAATTGCATAAAGAATTTTTAGTTCTTTTAAAAGCACTGCAAGATATTAAATTTGTAACCAGTGTGCAAATGATGGTCTAATTCCTCAAAGGTTCATTGCATTGACAAGTTGCTTTAAAGATCACTAACAATGAATGGTTTTTAGTGTAATAGTTGATATAGTTCTTATCCAGTTGTCTAATAGTAAAGATAAAATACACACTATGTTGTGACCTAAAATCAGTTTAAATAATTTTTGTTTTACTACCATATGAAATAGAATTCAACAATTAAAAAAGGTGTCAAAAATCAAATTTTTAGTTACCATGGAAGGAATCTGACAATAACTTGGAGCACCACATACGGAGGCTGGAATTTGAACAAGTGGTGGAATGTCCAACGCCAAAGATTCAGAGCTGCTTTCAGCATCACTTTTCTTAGTTTGTGAAACTTGGCAATCCTTAGGAGCAGACGGAGAGATTTCCGCTTCATTCTGCAGAGTCAAGTCAAACACGCTCGGTCTACGTTTCATCTTATTAGTTTCAGCCTGTCTCAAGAAATATTTCTGTGCATGACTAGCAATCTGGGCTGGGGTTTTGGTGATCACAAATTTCAGTGAAATTTCTTTCCAATCATGTTTTCCAAGCTGGTTTAGACCAATTAGAAATAATTTGTGCTCTTCCTCAGTCTATCGCTTCCCTGAAACAAACAGCAAATTAACTACATTAAAAACGGCTAATTAATAATTCGTACGTCCAATGCTAACTTCTTTCCAGCAAACAACATACTGACACAATGTTTTTACTTCCATAAGAAAGAAAACACAAGATTTTTTTTACTTTCCATAAACTAAAGCTAAAAGTAGTTTTTTGACATAATATATACCTTGGTTTCTGATCAACAGCAATGCTTGGCTTTCTAACAACTTGACTCTTGTTGTTCTCGACGTTGCATTAGTGTTATTATTGGCAGTATTGCTAATAACAGAGCTGGTGCAATTCCTAAAGTTGTGGCCAGTGAGGCCACATTGGGAGCACTTTCTTTCCCCACCATTGTTCTCTCTAGCAAGAACAACCGAACCCTTTAACAACTACTGCAACTCTCTTTCAAAGTCATATTACAATGTGTCTATTAGATAGTAGAAGAATATTAACCCATCTCCGACTATGTGATTATGGTCGGTGATGGGTTTTTGGTTTTAATTAAAACTGGTTAGTATACATAGAGTAAGGGTTTTGCAACATTATTACAATTCTAATCTGACAAAACATACACATTAAACATTTTTAAACAGGCAGAAACAGAGAGATATGGAAGTACAGTACCCGATGTAATGAAAATGAAAGCGGTGAAGGGGAATTAGGATACAGGGAATTTCGAACAAGAAAGAACTAAGAGAAGTACAGATTGTATTTCTTCTTCTTCTTTCTATTGAGTGTTATCACCATTTAGAAGTGATGGGTGTCCACTCTTGTGGTTTGTGGGTTTGGGCACTTTTGGGGGAGATGGAGTGGCCACCAGGTGGAGAGGGATAGAAATTCTGATTTACTGTAGTTATATTATTTGATTTTCTTAATTTTTTTTTAAGATTCTCATTCTTTTATACTGTAATTTTAACATGTTTAATTCATATTCTTGATGTAAAAATGCATTTCATAATTACTACTAATTTTTTAAATTTTTTATAATTAATAGCTTCATTGCAAGTGTGAAGCTTTTTATTTTTATTTTTTATAGTTTCATAATTTATCATTCATTCCAATTTAAATTTTACACATTTTTCCTATAAAAAAAAAAAAAAAGTTTACATATTTTCTTATATATATTACTATTTAAGAGGTTTTCTTTATTTGGATTATTCAATTTTTATGTTTAAAGTACTCTCAAATTCATCTATTTGTATAGCTTAAATAAGGGTCATGCTACCATACCCCCCCTCTTTTTTTGGGGGGTACGGTACCACCTAAATCTACACCGTTAAATCAATGAAAATTTGATCCGGACCATTCATTTAATTTGGAGTGATTTAGGGTAAATATTGGCTACCGGTCAAACAAGTTAAATATATAAGGAAAAAAAATCTAAAACAACCCAGTGAATATTGTGCGCTTCTCCAGCTCTCCTTCTCAAAAACAAATTTCTTTCTATCACACTTCGAACTCTAAATCGCGCTTCCGATTCGGTTTATCAAAAGAACCCAGAATTCGGTTTCTTCTGTATTAGCTTCTTCTGTTACTGTATTGTGCGCTTCTCCAGTTCCCCTTCTCAAAAACGAATTTCTCTCTGTCACGCTTCGAACTCTAAATCGCACTTCCGATTGGGTTTATCCAAAGAACCCAGAATTCGGTTTCTTCTGTATAGCTTCTTCTGTTACTAATCAACCACAAGAACCCAGGGCAGCTAAACAAAACCCAAAGAAGAAACAGGATCGGCCGTTCTCTGCCTAGCAACGATATTTGAAATAGGTTTGTCTTTCTCTTTCTCTTTCTCTCTGACGAAGTTGATTTCACTACTAATATACAGATTATTAAAGATTCTTTGACTATCAACGCATGATTTGTCTTTAGGTTTATTCATTGTTAGTAATCCCTAATGCTATTAATTGATTTGGGTTTTTATTTTTATTATTTTGATAGGAGATTTGGGTGTTTTTTGTTAACTTTGTTTCGAAAGTTGATTTGGAATTTCCTCCTATTTGAGAAACAAAATTTCAATACCCATGATTGCTGTTTTCTTTAGAAATTAGAGAGTTTCTCTGTTTTCTTTCTAATAAAATGTTTATGACCTAAAAAAAAAGAAAAAAAGAAAAAAAAGAAAAGAAAGAATGCTGAATGACAATAGCCATCGAAGAGAAGTGAACAAATGAGTATTCTTTCAACTGTTTAGGTCACCAAGTAAAATTTCAAATACCGTATTGCTATTAATTAGGTCTTTTCTCGCCATGTTCCCCATATTAATTTCCCACTTATGCTCACTTTCTTGGTACTGGTCCTTATATCAGTGAGTCTTGGAATTTCGCACATGGGTCCAGAAGTTCCATTGTACGATGAAGTTATATATGTAGACATTGTTCTAGAAAAAAATTGGCATTGAAGGTGAAGGTAAGGCCTTGCCACAATTCTTCTAAATGAATCTTCTATTTTTCTATCTGAACTCCCATTTCATATTTTTTCTTCGTATAAATTTTGGAATGGTCATTGGTTGCAAAATAAATTTGCTGCATAAATGAATTCAAAAGCTTTCTCATGACTTTATTCTATGGAAGCAGTTTTTTTAGAACCCAAGGAAAATTACACTTCTGAGATCAAATAGATGTTGATGTATAATCACGTTAAAAATGTTTAGTTGAAGTTTATCTTAATTTCTCAACAGATTTCCTTAGTGTATGTAATTATTTATTTATCTTATAAATTGATGATTAATGTCATGGCTCAATTCATCCAAGTGAAATAGTGCTGGCACTTACAGTGCATAAGGCTAGAATATGGCTTAGCTCACTAAATGTTTTTTTGGTTAATGAGTTCTTAGACTTCTTTTTTTGCAATAGGAAATTTTAGACTTTTGACATAGTTATTGAATCTTTCTTAGCAGATTGCCTTAGTGTATGTAATTATTTATTTATCTCTTAAAATGATGCCTAATGTCATGGCTCAGTTCATCCAAGTGAAATAGAGTTGGCACTTATAGTGCATCAAGCTAGAGTATGGCTTTGCTCACTAAATGTTTGTTTGATTAATGAGTTCTTAGACTTTATTTTGTGGCTATGATGATAGAGTTGGGGGTGGTGAATGTCATTGCAGTTCTAGCAGCATGGTGTGAAAGAGATTTAGGGTGGTATGTCATAATAGGTTGTTGCATCTTCATCATAATCACAAGGTGAACATGTGTTTACCCAAATCAATAGTTGATGTGTTTTTGTCATTATCACAAGATGAAGATAGCCTTAGTGTGGTATATTTATCTTAGTTTTAAAATTGATTCTATTATCCATTATAACATTTGTATATGCCTTCTAATTTTTTATGATATAAGTTTTATGTTAAGTTGTGCGGTAGTCACTCTACTGGTATAAGTGTTTGTGGGGTATGGGGGACAAGGGATAGGGTTCAAGTTTCCAAGAGAGAGTTCTACACACATATGTACTTAGATTAAGTTAGAATATAATTTCTATCTTGTATTAAAACAAAAAAAAAAACATTGATCATCTATGTTGTCCAGGACAAAGTTTGCAAGGAAAACGTTTGCAATTCCCACAGCTTTCAATTGTGATTTTTTTTTCCAAATGTATGTTATTGCTTACCTTGTTTTTATTTCGTGTTATATTGAGATAGGAGTATGGGGAGAGTTGAAAATATTGAAGAGTAGAGTGCTGTCCAAGTTCCCCCCCCCCCCTCCCCCGAAAAGACCAATTGGACCATTTTTAATTTATTAGTAAGATTCATTTTCATTATATATCCATTTATAATATATTTCCTATTGTTATATTTAAAATAATCTATTTTATTAAATTTGGATTTTCAGTAAAAAGCAAATAGAATTGATGAAAGCTAAGGGCATTGTTGATAAGATAAGCACAGCTGTAAGTTAAATAATACTTATAGTTTTCAGGTTATTGTTATTGTTTAGTTGACATGACATATTCATGGAGATCTTAATTGAGTATGAATGTCTATTACAGGTTAAGAAGGGGATTAGAGAAAAGTGGATGAATCTTGATGAAGATTCTAAATTAGAGTACAAGAAGGAAGCACATGAGAATTCTGAAAAGTATGCTAATTTGTCACATAATATTCCTCGCAAATCACGTAAAGTAAGTATTTACCTATGAAACTTTTAGCATTTAGGACTATGTATTAAATTTCGTAATGAAACCCTTTTTTTTCATTATATGATGTAGGTTTCATTATATACTCGGTGTGCCCCTAATCGTGTTCATTTGATGGCTTTAAATTTAAATGAAAGACAAAGATTTGTTATTCGAGAAATGGGATTTGGTAGTATGTTGGATTTAAGGTCTATACAGTTGGATGGAGATATTTGCAAATGGTTAGTTGATCATTTTGACCATAATTCTTGTGCATTGGATATTTGTGGAAGGAGGTTACCAATATCCACTAAAGATGTAGAATTTATTCTAGGAATAAAATCAAGTGGGGTAGATGTGTCTATTGCTGCAAGCGCTGAAGAGATAAATCATATATGCCAACAACATGGATTAAATGTGGTAGGGGATATACCAATTAACCTCTTAGAGGGTAAGCTGAAGGAGATGAAAACATCAGGAAAAGAATTTGTTGGTTGTTTTTTGCTGTTTGTATTGGGTACTTTATTATGTCCCACTCCAAAACCTTATATCAAACGGTCATTTACCTCAATTCTCCTTAATATTGATGAGGTCAAAAACTTGAATTGGGCGAAGTTGGTGTTGGATTTTCTTATTCGAGGTGTGCACAAATATAAAGAAAAGAATCATGTTGGCGTTAGTGGTTGCTTGCTATTTTTAATGGTAAGTTGTAGAAAATAGATACTTTCAAGAATATGATTTTGTTTATCAAATTTCTGTGAATCTTTTGACTAAATTTCTATGACCCTTTTATACATATTGTAGTTGTTTTATTTTGAACATGTCAATGTTGAAATGAATCTTGAACACGTGTCCAAACGACTTCAACCACGTGTTTGTTATTGGGGGAAAAATGAAGTTAACCAAAGGATGCTTAAATTACAGTCAATTGGAAGTTTTGACAGTCCTAAGGTAATAATTGACTTTTTTTAATTTTTGACTTTTTATAAATAAGTTAAATATGTTTTATATGTGAACTATTACCCCCATGTCGTTGAAATTTTTTTTTTTTTTTTTTTTAAAATCATAGTTGGTTGTAACACAAATGGATGGTGGACATGAGACAGAAAGTATTCCACTAGAGAAACAAGATATTAATGAATCTCATGCTATGCCATCTCAACATGAAGACAGGTGAAATATGGTATCTTTTTTCAACCAATAAATCTTATGAATTTGATGATAATTTGGTGCTAGACATTTGTTGATGATTGTACCTATAAATTAATCCACAGGGTTCTAATGAAGCAATTCGTGGAATTGAGCAATCAATAACAAGTCTTAGAGATGAAATGCTAGTCATGCAGAAAATCGTGACAAACATTGCGAACAATATGGACACATTTAAGAATGACATTCTTTTGGAGTTAAAGAAAACAACAAGGCAACATAGTGGACATTCCAATGACCTCAACTTTAATGATATTGTAGATGTTAAAAAAGAAATGAAGTCTGCATCTCCATATATAATCCAAGACACAATGGATGAAGATGATACAGTATGTGCTAAAAAAGAATCTAAGATAGAATCTACATCTCTAGTTCAAGACAAAATGGATCAAGATGATACAGAACACATTAAAAAAGTATCTAAGATGGTGTCATTGGAGGAAGACTGCAATGTTTACATTGCTCGGCTAACTCAATCTAATCAAAAACCTGGCAGCAAAACACCCTTATCTCATAATGTGGTAAGTAAATTAGTATTTGTTATTTATTTATTTTAAATGTGTTTAGGATGTTTAGTAGCAACATGAGTTTTTTTTTTCTTTTTTATTGCACAGGATGTGGATATGCTGCAATTAACTTTTCCTCATAATGTTCAACTTAAAGCATCATGTGTTACACCTTCTAGCAAGCCTAAAGTCACCAGATCACAAAAACGTAGCCCAATTGTCACATCACAAGCTGAAGTTCCAAAAGTCAAAAAGAGGAAAGAAATCAAAGATTCATTGCAGGTAAGTTCATGAATGTGTACATTGATATATAAGGGTGCGAATACAACATATTTTTATATGCTAATTTGATTATACTATATTCTTTTAGGAATCTAGACTGGGTGATGACGAGGATATGAATGAGTTCGAACCATTCACTGAAATGGAGAAGATCATATGTAACTACATTTTTAATAAAAATTTTGAAAAGAGGTTTGTCCTTTTTGAAGTTGGTATTAAAAATAATAAATTTATTGAATAAGCTCTAACATAAGAACTTGTCAATGAATAATGTTTAGTGAAGTTCTTGTTTCCATGAAATATGAGTATGGTGATCGTGCAGCTTTCAATACCTTGCTCCCTAACCAATGGATAAGCAGTCAGGTTAGTGTATGAAATTTAAATACACTAATAAATATTTGTGCTGTTTATTTATACAATAATTATAACAATTATGTTGTATTTTAGATTATTAATTTGTTCGTTTGCAAGATGAGGATGGAAGAGAACAGATATAGAGACATGTTTGTGTGGTATTTGCCAACGCATTTTGCTGTAAGTTTTCGTAATATTTTGGTTTGTGTGCTTATAGTGTTTAATTAATACACAAGTTGTCTATCTTGAATAAATGTTTTGGATTGTGCTTGTACTGTTTAATTAATACCTTACTTTTTTGAAATTTTTTTATATTTTTGTAGCAAAAAATGCTTGAAGAAGATGGCAATCCCACACTAGAATGGTTTAAAAGGACATATAGGGACGATGACAAGTATATGTCAAATTTGATGAAATGTGAATAGGTAATTTTACTTAGTGCGCGCACACACACATGTATACTACATTGACACATGCTAATACATTGTTCATTTGTACCTGTAGATTTTTATCCCTATGAATGACGATAATAGTCATTGGTACTTATGTGTCATTGATTTTGTAAAAAGAATTACATATATACTGGACTCTTTGCAAAGCGCAACTAGTGAAGTCATTCGAACAAAAAATGTTAAAACTGTGGTATTGTTTCTTACTCTTTCTACTCAATAATGATTGTTTTTAATGTCATTTTGTTAGGTATTGTATTAAAAATAACTGATGTTAAAATCCAACTTTGCGATAGGTTACAGGCCTTGATAAGTTGTTGAGTTTTTTGGAGAAAGACAAGTATATTGATAGTATTACCAGATTTAAATTGAAATCACCAGTCTCAAATCCTCAACAAAATAATGGGTAGGTACCAAATTGTACTAGTACATATGGATAACTATTCTATGCATTCTTCTAATTGTAGAATTTTAACAATTTTCATTTTTTAGGTATGATTGCGGGATGTATGTTATAAAACGCATGTTTACAAATACTTCCTGGAGGCATTTACCCCTTTTGGTAAAAAATTTCTTTGAGTTAAATACAAATTTTCATCATCATTTGTTTAAACTACTTGTTAATTACATGTCTAATTATTTGTAGGAGAGCTGGTCGGAACGTTTATGGTACAAGTTGGCAGCAAGTCTAGTGCTTTCAAAGGATAATGATCAACGTTCGAGAATTGTTGAAATTGCTAGAAACATTCCACTACAGGAATATTTTCGATCACTCAAAGATTAGTATAAAAGCATGAATAGGATACTGTTTATGAGTTAGTGATTTAGTGAATTGAATTTTTTTTTTTTTAATGAATGGGAGATTGAATTTTTATCTTTCATACAACAATTTAGTAAATTGCTTTTTATTTTTCTAATGAATGTGAGGCCGAATTTTTATTTTTTGCACATACATTTGTGTTGTGTGCACAAACTGTTTTGATTTCAGCTGCTTGGTTTAAAGAGCTTCTGACTCTCTTCATCTCTCCCCACTCTCTTCATCTGAAGCATTGAATATATTTTTGGTTTGTGTAAAGGTCATATCATAGTAATTGATGTTTTTGAGTTTCTTTTTAGACCCATCTTGAGTTTTGGCTATTTAACTGTTTTTAAGAGGTACTTGAGAAGGTTTGTGGCCTTTTTACCAGACTAGCAAATATGTGTCTTCCTTGTAAAAAAACACTTTTAGTTGCTAGCTATGGTTGGATAACAATTTGATCATGGAGATGAATTATCAAGCTCCACTCTAGAGAGGTGAAAAAACAAGCACGTAAGGGCCAATAGCTGTAAATTGTTTAGAAACAAGTAGCATTCTTTTATATATAAATATATATATATATATATATGTATATATATATATATATATATAAATATAACAAATCTAAATTCATTTTTAAGTAGTCTCCAGTTCATGCTTGATTATTTGAGCCCTGTTACTCTCTTGACAACATGACCAATTTTAATCTTAATATCATTTTTGCGGGTTGGGGGTAGAGAATTGAAACTGGACTATGAAATTTATGGATCTTAACAGGATTTAGAATTTCTTATTGGTTGTTCCAAGAGTATCATGCTTTAAGAAATTTTGTGAATATTGAGAATGTATCAAATGTTTTGCAATTTTAATGAATGTTTGAAAAGGTTTAGTACCTAATTTGGCTGTATTGTTTGAAAGGTCAGAAAAGAGATACAACAATGCTATGAACTCATACACAGACTTGGGAGGGGAGTCGTGTATTTGGGTTCTTCGAGGATGGGACCTGCTCATTCTCATTACCTGCAAACACAAGAGTTGGGTAGAGAGGCAAGTGACTTTATACATTGATTCCTGCCTGCTTTTCTGGGCATACATGCATGTAAATTTTGGTATCCAAATCACGTATTCACATGCATCAAGAATGGTGATACATGGAAGCACAAAATCACAAATCGCCTTTCTCTTACATACTTTTCCTATTAATTGAGGTTAACTTTTCCTTATGATCTTCCATCGTCCATCGGGCAGATTGCAAATCTTTTGGACTGCACTTCATGGAGTGGGATTGGCCCTGGGTTAATGGATGCTGCTACTAAAGGTGCTTTACAAGCGGGAAAACTAGTGGGTGGATTTAAGATAGGTAAAGAAGCTGGTGAATGGACAGCCTCAAATTTTCATCCATATCTACCTCCAGAAACTTACCTTTCTTGCAGGTAATATACTATTGTTGCTACCTTATCATTGGATTTTGATGCTTCTCAGTTGCATTAACTGCTTTTTAATAATGCAGGTTTTTTTCTGCAAGGATGCATGGGTTGGTGGATGCTATAGTTAGGAGCAGTAGTTCTGATAGAACTGCCGTTGTTGCTCTTCCTGGTGGTATTGGTACACTAGATGAGGTGTTTGAGATATTAGCATTAATTCAACTGGAACGGATAGGATCAAAGCTTCCTGTACCCTTCCTTTTAATGAACTATGACTCATTCTACTCAAAGTTATTAGACTTTCTTGATGATTGTGAGGGTTGGGGTACAGTTTCCAAAGGAGAGGTTGCATCACTGTGGACGGTTTGCGACAATAACTCAGAGGCTTTGACTTATTTAGCAGAATTTTATAATCTCCCTCTTAGTGACAAAGATAAACATGGAACTGAACTGCAAAGTATTCGTGGCACAGTTTCTTCATAATTTTTGCAGTTGACAATGATTTGATTGTTATGAGATTCTTTTCCAATCCATATGATATTTTACGTGTAATAGATGTAATGGCATCAAGAATGCTGCACACTAATGATCATTCCAAAATTAAGAAACGGATGTTTTAAAGTCTCTTTGGAATGGGGAAAACTATCATTAAATCTTGGTTCATTGATCTGTAATAGGTCATAATTCAGCTTGGAATTACTTGGATGAATAGTCTTTACAAATGAAAGAATTGTAGTTTACAGTTAATTTTACGATCAAGTTAAAAATGAGTCCCACCTATAGCTTTCAGTGAGCAGCCAGAAATTGCCATTGTTGGTTTTCTAATTCACTTGATGATGTGTATTCATTCTATGTACCTTAAGCTGATTTTTATTTGGTTTTCTTTTGCAGGAAATTTGGAACCATTAACCGATTGACATTCTTTTCAAAATGGACCACGAACAATATGGTTATGGGATAGATCAGATTCATCAGAATATGGCAAAAAGAATAACTGTTTAAGTTAGAAGTTTGAACTAGCTGTGAGACCTGAGAACAATACCAAAGCAACTAGTCATGCCAAGACACGCAAAGAAGGCAAATTCCAAAAATTCTGTAAAAACTTTGCACTCAAGACTTTGAAGAGAAATATGGATAATGTTTACAGCTCTTAAAAAATGTATACTTCATGTAGTCCTTTGATGGAGGACACAAGCAATTTATAATTATAGGTACTTCCTTTGAAACTGGTTGCATGTTTTCAGCTTCTTTCCCCAGCTCTTGAAACAGGACAGATGACAAGTATCGCTCCCCAAAACTTGGATGAATAGTCTGAAATTCAAACAATCAACAACCATTTATGGGCATTAATACTTGAATCAAACTTATTACATAAGAACATAAACACTAAAGATGCTGATAATAAAGAACACCATTTGCTTGTGTTGATTGAATTAGAAGCTTTTTCACAACCAAAACTGGTGATGTGTAGAGAAATGAATTTTGGAAATAGAATTATTTTTTCAGAATATAACCTTATTCACATTTCATGTATAAAACTTGTGAATTAAAGAAGAAAAAGATAATAGACAATTGTAAGGGTTTAGACCCCTTTAAACCACAAAAAGATTGCGTAGCCTAGATTAATTAGCCAAGTTATTACTTAGTCAAATTAAGCAATTCTAGGTTAAAACAATCACAAAATCATATAAAGCATATAAAACATATAAAGCAGCAGAAAATAAATAACACATGATATGATCACCCAGGAAACCACACGGAAAAACCTGGGGAGGATTTTACCCACCGATCCTCAAGGCAAAACAGAATCCACTAAGAAAGAATTGAAGTTCTTACAAAAGGACTTACAAGCTCCCCGCTTGACTTCCTAATGCTACCCACCAGTAAAACTTCCTGACACGACCACGCGCAGGCTCCGAATCCACGGACTACTTCTTTCTTTGTCTTCCTTCAATCAGGTACAAGCTCCCCGCTTGTTTTTCTTTAAGCTTCAATGGCAGCAACCAAGTTGATCATCAAGATGTAGAATAATCTCAATCTTGAAACCCTAAGCTTTGTGTAAAGGAAAGCTCCTCTAGATCTCACAAGAGATTTACACAAAACCGCAATGTATGAGCAACAATACAACTTGTGCAACTCTAAAAACGTGGCTAGGGTTTTGCCTTATATACCTAGGGCAAAAACAGAAAACCCTAAACGTTTAAAAGAGTTTGGGCTGAGTTGGAATTCTGCAGAAAAACGCATCTAGGCCGACTTTCGATCGATCGAGAATTACCTTCGATCTATCGAGCCAGGCCGAGAAGCCCCAATGCTTCTGCAGTCTCTCGATTCCAACTTTACAATATTAAACCAACTTTGAGCAAGCCTAAACAAGACTAAACCAACTCTGCAGTCTCTCGATTCCAACTTTACAATATTAAACCAACTTTGAGCAAGCCTAAACAAGACTAAATACATTGTTTTGATCATGGTTTGCCAACATTACAAATTAGAGTTCTAAATACATAAAATCCTAAGACCTTAGAACCTAACAATAATGAAATAGAATTATAAGGGTGAATGTGGGCAAAGCATGAATCATTATCTTTACATTAGGATTTTGGGATTTAAGGTATTGTCCGACACCAAAGACAGTGCCTCCACTACCAATTCCCATGACAAAAATGTCAACTTGTCCATAAGTATCTTCCCATATCTCAGGACCTATAGTTTCAAAATGCACCTGTTTTCCATTTTGAGGTCAATCACATATCCACCATCCACTAAGCAGGAGAGGATGAATAATGTATGTACTATATTCGAATTGATTCTAAACTATATATAATTTAAGATAATTATGTAGCATAGAAAATTTTATCCTACATGATACCAATAAAGACTTTTCAGTTACAGGAGAAAATTAAAGGCAGGATTAGTTACCAAGGTGTTGGCAGGATTTGAAAATTGTTGGAGCATGAAAGCATTTGGTGTAGATTCCAAAAGATCATATGCCTTCTTAACTGTTCCCCCCATCCCCTTGGTGGGATCAGTGAGAATTAAATCAGCATCAAATGCTCTCATAGTTACCCTCCTCTCGAAGCTTGTGTAAGAGGGCATGGTTAGAACCGTTTTGTATCCTTTGAGGGCTGAGATAAATGCCATACTGATCCCCATATTTCCTGGCGTGGGCTCTATCAGTTGTCTAACATAACATTTATACTAAATTAGACAAACCTGAAGCTGCAGTATCAGTTTAAGAAAAAAATAAGTGATAACAAGGAAAAAATAAATAGATCAATAAGTTAAGTATTCAGCTAACCTTCCTAGGGGTAATTAAGTTTTTCTTTTCTGCATCCACAATCATGGCATGTGCTGCTCTATGAACAGAAATAAGCAAAACAATTATACATTTTAATCATAAAAATGTAGTCAGTAATATGTGTTTTAAACTGTAATAACAAGAAATATATGCTAGTAAATCTATGATTATGAGGAGGAAAGAAGATACCTGTCTTTGATGCTAGCAGTAGGTTGCATCATTTCTTGCTTGACAGCAATATCTGAGTTCAATAAAAAGGATATGAGTTCATACTTCAAAAGAAGATCATTATAAATATATTATAGTTGGTTTTGTGGATTGTGGTTTCTTTTTCCTTTTCTTTTTAAATAAGTAGACCAAAGAAAGAACAAAGGAATTCAGACTCACCTAGTGAGTATATGGATTTCGTATCAACTCTCAAGGACTTTATGCCACCTGAATGAAAGGACATCTCGGGCAATGAAAGCCTGTCCTATTACGCAATTCAAGTGCAGGATGACTCGGCATATCCAAGTCACAAATCACCACTCTCCCTATAGATGAGTAATGGGGAAGCTCTCAAGATGAACAATGAAGCTTTGTATTTTGATCAAAAAAAAAAAGGTCTACAAACCAGGGGAAGTATTTCATAACCAAGTTACTGATAATTTCGAAAACTTGTGACAAAGGAAGAAACGGGCGAATTACTTGAGTAAGTCCTGTTATACTACCAATTAAAAAATAAATGTTAGTAAAACAAAAATGCAAAATTTTAATGAGTACAATTTGCATCTAAAAAAACTAGTACATCTAGTCGTCTGTGTGCCAATTGCTAAGCACTGCTGTGCAGTTAACTTTTGGCCAACTAAAGTAAACTTCTAGACTAGCAATGAAGTTCTCCACAGCTGTACAGCATTTTACATATAAATAGTTTTGTTTTATTTTATTGTTTTTATAATATATATATATATATTAGTTTTGTTGATTTAAAGTTCTGTATAGATAACAGTAATAACAATATAATAATATATAATAGTATGGTTTATAATATTAGATTATCTATTTATATTCGAAAATAGTGTTTTTTTTTTTTTTTTTTGAGAAACATTGAAAATAGTGTTGAACCCCTTAAAAAAGCTATAAGATGTAAAAAAAAAAAAAAAAAGTTTGAAATTAAGTATAAATAATTTTTGTACGATGAAAGAATGTAGGCACAACTTTATTGAGCTCAAGTTAGTTTATGAAAAACAAAATTGCAACTCCAAAAAGGTGTGCTTACCCAAGCAAGAGGGAGGGCTTGGCTTGAAGAGAGTTTGATCTTGGAATAAAGCTGCAGTGTTGAAGCTCATTTGAAAACTATTTACTCATATGCGGGTTCCTTATGGTTGCTAGGGTGCATAACTATTCCCCAAGAAGCAGGTCACATGCACAGCATCAACATTGGAGTAAGGTTCACGAGCATAGAATATACCTTTAGTGCCTGCAATGTGATAGCTACCACAAAAGACAAACTTCAATATAAAAACAACATAACTTTCCTTTGATACAAACAAAAAATTATAATACAATAAATGCAGGCCAGAAAGAAGCCATAAAATGTGTATCATGCTAGGAAACACATACCAAAGAGGAATATCTATGCAATGGAGTAACACATATCAACCTTGCCCAGACCTGTAAAGAAAATTGTTTTATCAAATAACAAGTTTTCAGGATTTGTTAACGAAATTTAGTATCAAATTTACAACCTAAGCTCGAAATCCTGAAACGGAGTGTCCTTGGGAAGTTCTGATATAGGAACAGCACAGCTACTAGGTGCCATTTGAAGCTTTAAAGGTGTATCAATGGTTCTATTTATCATAAGATTCTGCAAATTTAAAATTACTTACAGCATTTAAATCGTAAATGTTATAATGGCAAATTCAACAAGATTTATGGTGCAAACTTCATTAATGGAAATATAAAAGTTATCTCAACATTGAGTGCAAATCTCATATCTTGATACTATCTCCTGTAACTTCACTTAATAACATAGCATCCTAGCTAAGCAACAAAGGCTACCCTAACCCCCACCCACCCACACACAAACTGCAAACAAATATGCACTTGACTTAGCACCTAACTAAAACAAAGAATGTGATATCTATTAGCCGCAACCATTAACATGCTGGAGGCATCTTCCCTGCAAAGAGAAAAACACATATCAACTAAAAATTTTATTAATTTTCAAGGCAGCAATGTTGATATTGAAATACTAAGATGAAAGAATTGCCTCACAATGTTGGGGTGTATTCAGCATAGCATTAGGAATGTTGACATCTGCGCTTTATGATTAAATGTCTCCAATATAATCTGTTCGTAAATTAGGTGAGCCAAGTGGTGCATTTGATGCAGGTTGTTCCATGAATTCATGTGAGTTGTCACTATCAACATGTTCACCTTGATGAATATGGATAGATGGACATGTGCGCCTTGTGTGTCCAACATCTCTACAGTTACTGCATCGCCTAACTTTTGCACTGCTATTACTTGTGCTACCATGGTCACCTTTAGTCTTTACAATAGCTGGGTCACGAACATTTCTTTTGATTCCAACTCTACCATGTATCCCTTCTCCATTTGCATTTATATTTGAATTGTAAAGTTCTTCCATGCGGCATTTCAACCTTGCTATTTCAACCTTCAATTCTTCAAAGCCTTCTTTTGTTCTTGAGCCAAAGAAACACATCTGACTACAACTAAAAGATAACGCACTAAACCGTGCCATACTTATGACGTCTGGAGAAATTTGGGATTCATGTTTGTCAGATAGGTCAAACTTTGCAGTTTTCAGCAATCTCTTCATTATACATGATGGTGGAATCTGTTTCAAATGTTCAGCCTTCATAATAGCAAATAAGTGTGCGCAAGGATATCCATACGATTCAAATAGCAAACATGAGCACTTCATATGTTGATCTTTTGGATAATACACAACCTCCCATTTTGAGTCAGGACATTCATATTGAGTTAAGGTATAGGTGCGATAACCTTCACTCTCTATGCTATCAAGCACAATAAATGTTTGTTCATTCATTATTTCTTCCTGAACCATACTGAACATCTCCCTTGTCAATATATTAGCAGCATGCTTCTCAATTTTAACTAACTTAGTAATCAAAATTGGTTTAGTATAATTTGAACTAAAATCTGCCCCCATTTCATTGTGTCTAATACGTGTAAGTGCTCTATCAACTTGTTGGAACAACTGATAAAGCCTAGTCTTTTTATTCACGTATCTATTAAAGAATGCATTCATGGCTTCACAACGTTATGTACTCCTACACTCGGAAAAAAAATGACCTCTCATGTAAGCTTCTGCCCATTTCTTTTTCTTAGCATACATTTCATGCAACCATTCATGGTTATGTAAATTGTGTTTGTCGACCATTTTCTTCCACATGTCTTCAAATTCATCTGGCGTAACATACCGCACCATACACATGATAAAACTTTGATATGCTTCCGTATTGGGTAGATTTGCAAAAGCATTCCTATCAAGATGCCACACACATAAACGATGTCGAGACTCTGGAAAAACACTTTTAATAGCTGCACTCATTGCTTTGTCCCCATCAGTCACAACCGAAATAGGAGTCTTATTGTTCATTGCTAGAAGTAGATTTTGCAACACCCAAATATATGTTTCAACGGTCTCATCAACCAATACTGCACAACCAAAAACTGTGGTCTGTCGGTGGTGGTTGACTCCTACCAATATAACTAGGGGCTTTTTGTATACATTCGTCTTGTATGTTGTATCAAATGCCAGTACATCTCCAAAACATTCGTAATCTAACTGGCTTTGGGAATCTATCCAAAACAGATTGGCCAAACGGCTTTCTTTATCAACAGTGTACCGGTAAAAAAATGACGAGTCCATATCTACCTTGGCTTGTAAATATGCCAAAGCACATTCTGCATCACCATCACGCATATTAGAATTTTGATCTGCAACTACATGGTTGTAGAGGTCTTTTGGAATGAACTCTACATTCTCATATCCTCCAGCTTGTTGGATCAAATTGTCCATGATTTGATTTGATTTTATCCCAACATTATGCAGTGTTGTAATGTAAGCCTTATTAGAATCCTTAATATGCCTGTGTGAACGAAGAAATTGAGTTTGTAATTGAACAACTAAGTCATGATTATGCACCTTTTTAAACTCTACTACCACCCATTCATTTGACCTTCGATCAAACCTAATACGAAAAGCTGCCTTGCAACCAGTCCTAGTTATTGGCCTTGCCTCTCGCTTGCAATTTAAGTTATCCTCCTTTCTTGCTGGTCGAAATCCTTCTTTTGCACAAACCCATCTCCTAGACGTGACAATGTTATTTTTGTTGCGCTTTATCTCATCTTTGCGAATGCTAAAGCCAACCAACTTCGCATATGTGTTATAAAATTGTCCACCATCGTCTAGGGAACTAAATCTCAAACCAATTATGTCTGCATCTGTCAAATGATCTATTCCTTTGTCAAGAATAGTGCTCCAATGTTTTTGCACATTTTGTGTAGCATCACCACTGCCTTCTTGTCCCATGATACATTCATTATCTATAACATTATTAACATCCTTGCCAGCATCATCATTCACATCAATGAACACAACCTTCCCACTGTTCTCTGTATTATGATCCATGTGGTTTGTGGACCAATATATTATTCCTAAAAATCGATATACACTTATCAATAAAAAATAAAAAAAGGGTAACACAATAAAGCTAACATAATGTTACAAGTAACACCAACAATTATTAACAAACATTACATATTAATAAGTCACTGATAATGCATAAGTTTGGAATAACTTCAACCAATTCTCTTACACTATAGAGAGCACAAACCAGTAATTTGGACCATTATCACTCAGAAATCATGGATAAAAATTTTACACAAGGATTTAAAAAGAACCAAAACTTCTTAAGTTAATGCTTAATTATCAAAAAATTTGAAGTCATTTAAATTAGAGAAACAGAAATCAGCATGACTGGACAATTTCATTTCCAAATTGAGGAATCTATACAAATTAGATAAGAAGAAAAAGACCACACGTTGGTACCTATGGTTAATGACCATTAAAATGAAATAAGTACACATGTCAAGTATATCTGCAATGATAACCAAGTGGGGGGGGGGGGGGGGGGACGCAAAGATAGTCAGAAAGAAACAAAACCAAATATATGTTTAAAAAACTGGAAGTAAAGATTGATCCTCTAAACTATTGTCTAATTTCATAATGTGACTTGTAAACTATTGTCTAATTAACCAAATAAACGCAGTAAAATATTTGCATATTAACACAACAAATATTTGAATTAGATACAATATAAACATACAGTGTCAAAAAGAACAAGTTGCAATGGAACAAATAAATTTCTGAACAAGCTTACCTCCTTCAGAAGGTCTGCTTCTGGCGAATATAGAGACCACTGCAACAGCATCAAAGAATTAGACATAAAATGTTGTTTACCATGCAAGATTTCCAGTGTACCAGTTGATGTATTAAACTGATAATACACCTGCAATCGGCATGTTGGACTTCAAAGTAAGAGAAATCTCAACAAAGAGAAGGTGAAAGAACAAACAGCACCATAACAGTCCACGAAACCAGGAACCACACAGTAATTGACACCTACCATGACTTTGTGATTTAATATTTATTCGCACAAAACAAGACTCTACCCAGGCTAATCATTTGTGTTGAACAATTTTTTTTTAATATATATATAAGTAGTATAATCTATACAAAAAAGAAGATTACTCCCGTGCACTATGATTAACACAGTAGAGCAGTGAAACTCACCGTGTGTAGTACTATTTTGTCATGGCCTGTTCGTGATAAAAATGTATACGGGAGAAGACCAATGCTTTGAGTCAATATCCTGATTATGGAATACACTAATATTAGGAAACAATAATATTGTACAAGCAATAACAAAAGTAACAAAATCAATATGAATAAATAGATTAAAAATTATTATTCTTTGATGTATAAAGTTTATTCTTAATATCTTTGTTCACATGTCAATGATATTTTACTCACCATAATTAAAAAACAACTGTCAAATGAGTAACATCAAATTTCAAGGAATAAAGAAACAAAATGCAGAAGTACACATGTAGAAAAGATGCAAGGGACCTAGAAGTCATAGAATCCTTGAATACGTGAAAAGCACATGGACCCCCAGGCCAAATAAATTTCCTACTTCTTGAAAGTAAAATTTCCTGAGTAATTGAGAATAAAGAATCTCCTGACTCTTTTTTCACCATCACTAACAATTTTTTTTTTCTTAGAAAAAAAAAGCAGGAATTTTGGTTAGAATTTATCATCACATGCTGTACATGATTGATGAGGTCCATTAAGTACCAACTTATTACTCTCATTTTGAAATTTAATTGAATTCACATCAATCATTTTCATGAAAAATAATCTAGTGCAGCGGTGGACTCAAAATATAATAAAACTTATGACCAGCTACTAACATCCAAGAATGTACTACAAGGTGATATTCATAACAAGCCCATGAATAAATTAAAATTCTTTATCTTCACTCCCATCCGACCAAAATAAATAAATAAACAATAGATCAAGACTATTTTTTACAAATGAACAAACTTATTTATAATTTATGAAAAAAATTGACTACTGTCTATATTTGCCTTACATAATGAACAGGGATCAATAAAAACATCAACCAACACTGCAACATAGATAATCAAAGAAGTTTCATGGTTTAAGTGTATACAATCATCATAGTTTTCTCACCTGCTAGTGACCAAAAGGAGTAATAGGAGAATTAAAACCTGCTGGGTTGTGTTCCTATCAAACCTGCGAAACCAAAAGGGAACCAAAAATTAAAAACAATCAAGCAATAAAGGGACCAAACGAAAATTTTAAATATATATAATAAAAAATAAAAACCAGATGGAAAAAGGAATGAAAAAAAGGGATGTACCGAAATTTAGAGGTGATAAACGGCAGATTTCGCGAACAAAGAGAGATGCAGAGAGAGACAGAGGAAACTGTATCTTTTATCATCGACATCGGAGGGAAGAAGATACGCCGCTACCGAACTGAGAAAACTGCGGAACAGAAAAAACTCTACAGCTCTGTGGGCTTGTGGCCTTTTGGGATTCTTAGAGCTCCGTGGGTTTGTGGGATTCCTTGCTGGCAAAAATTTTGAAAAACAACCGTTTTTTTCCGCGGGAATTTCAATATAAAATTTTATTTTTCAAATGTAAAATATTTTAATTTCAATATAAAATTTTGTTTTTCAAATATAAAATATTTTACATGTAAAAAATTTTACTGTAAAATATTCTCAAGTGATTGGAAGGATAAATCACATGAAAAATGCAAGCCATCAAGTGTTTGGAACTTGCTGGTGGTGCCTAGATCAATTTGATTTACTAAAAATATTTTACTACAAAACAAACATTGTCAAATGTGAAAAAAAAAAAAATCATAGAGAGAGAGAGAGAGAGAGAGAGAGGTGAAAACTGAAAAGAGGGAAAGGAAATAATTGTTGGTCAGAGGAGGTGAATTTACAAGAAATGAGGGAGAGAGTCATTCTTAGATTTCAGGGGCATTATAGTAATTTTCTATGTTCTAATGGTATATTGATCATTTTGTAGGTTGTAATGGTATATATATATATATATTTTTTTTTAAATGCTAGAGGGAATTGAAGGAGTTTTGGTCATTTTTTAGGTTTTGAAGGAATTTTTGTCCTTTCTAAGGTTTTTGGGGTCATTTTGGTCATTTTTTAGGTACTAAGAGTAGGGGTGTGTAGCGAACTCGCCAACCCACCAAAACTGACCCGACCTAACCCAACCCATAGGGTTAGGTCAATTTTTAGGAGATGGTGGGTTGGGTTGGGTCATGATTTTTTATTTTTTATTTTTAAATAGCGAGTCGGGTTAGGTTTGGTTCATGAGATTTACAAACCTACCTAACCCGACCCGACCCACCTATATTTAATATATTTTTAAATTTAAAAAAATATTATATATATATATATATATATTTTGCCCCTCTTCCTAGATAAACCCTGTACATTACACAACTAAGACATAGGAGAATGCATATGTGATTGGATCTGGACCCCACACTTGGAATGGCTGCAAGCAAATGAAGAGGAAGCATTGGCTAAAAGATCCTATTCTTGGTCCATGCCAAAGGCGTGACTACTTTGGGAAGAAAGTAAGATATGCATCTAATATAGGACTCAAGTACTCACAAAAAAGGAGAAATTGACTTTCTAAGTTCAGTAACTATAGGGACACTCCTTATTGGTTGAATGCATGTTAGACTACCTTAGAGACGCATGTATGATTCACAATACTCCTAATGTCCCTCTCAATGTCCAGGACTTGTTTCCCAAGCAGTGGCAAAGTCACCTACCCACAAGTCTCAGTGCCACGTTGGCACAATCTCTATCCTCTAGTCAGCTTTCCATATCACAGCTATGAAAAGGTCCAAAATAGAGAAATGATGACTTCACACCTGTCTTTGTATTTAGCCATATTCCTCAAATTATAAGAGGAACATTCAACTATATTTTAGGGTAAGAACCCAAGTAAATATTTGAAAAAGAGAGTAGAAAGTTGATAAGATAGGAAGGTAGAAAACAAAGTCTTTTTTTAAGGAAGAACACCCTTATTGTACACGAGTGACCTCTTTTTCCCCACATAATACAAATTTGAATAGATCAAGAACATTCAATTCTTGCTAAAACCGTAGTTTTTCATCCCTTTTCCTAGGGTTTTCCACGTACATCTTGTGTCCTTTTTACGTTCTTGCTATCACTTTCTTCTTCTCTAACGTGTGTTATGTGAAAGCTAGCATCTTTGTCACTTAGAAGCTTTTTCATGTAAATGTACTGTTAAATAACTTATTTTATTCCTTTATATAAGCTCAAATCTAACTTGCATGTACAAAACCCAAACCCTAAGTTTTTTTTATATAGTTTGTGTTTGTTTGGCATTATGCTCATGATTATTTGGTTATAAATTTGCTTTTAATTGTAGTGGTGTTGTTCTAATGCTCAATTTAATAATAATGAAAAGAAAAATTGTTCAACCCATGGGTCCAACCGACCCAACCCAATCCATATGGGTTGGGTTGGGTTGATTTTTTTTAACCCACCATGGTGGGTTAGGTTGAAAAAACTTCTGAACCCAACCCATGCACACCTCTAACTAAGGGTATCTCGGTCTTTGTTAAGTTTGTAAGGGTATTTTTAGATATTCTCTATGTATCGGGACCATTATGGTCATTTTCTTTTGTAAGGGTATTATGGTCATATACATATTTCTAAGGGTAGTTTGGTCATATTTTAGTTTCGTGGTCATTTTAGTAATTTTTTAGATTTTATGGTAATTTCAATTATTTTTTAAGTTTTCAGATTATCTGGTCAATTTTGTTTGTTTTAAGGGTGTTTTGGTCATTTCTTAGTTTTCATGGTTATTTTAGTCATATTTTGGGTTTTTTTTGGTAAGTAGTTTTTATTTTATTTTATTTTATTTATTTAAGTTTTAGGGTTATTTTGTCATTTTTTAGGTTCTAAGGGTATTTTTGTCATTTTTTAGGTTTCATCGGTATTATGGTAATTGGTGAGAAAAAAAGGGAACTATCGAATGTGACAAAAGTACCACCGAATGTGAGAACAGTATGGTCAATTGTTAGGTATTGGTACTGCCTAATGTGATAATAGAACTATCATTTGCGAGAAAAGAAAAATTTGTGGTCTTGCTTAGGGTTTTGTTTAGTAATCATCTCTTTAGATAGGCTTTTGTGGATGGTTTGGATGAGAAGAATTTGAGAGATGAAACTAGAGAGAAGCGTAGACTATAGAAAAACCAAGAGGGAGGAGAAGAAAGTCAGAGATTCAGAAACTAATAGCAGAGACTAAAAACTGTTTATTATATGAAAGTGTAGCACGGTGGTACTAGTACTACTCAATGTAAAGATAGTACCATTAAATTTGAGAGAAAATAAGACTATGGGAACGTGGTAGAAGTGCAGTGACAAGTGACGTAGGTGCTACATAATGTGAAGGTAGTACCATCAAATGTGAGAAAGAATAAGAGAATTGTTAAATGTGACAAAAGTACAGTTATATGTGATGTTGGTACTACTTAATGTAAGGATGATACCATAAAATGTGAGAAAAATAAGGGAACCATTGAATGTGACAAAAGTATAGTCACATGTAATGTTGGTACTGCACAATGTGAGGCTAGTACCATAAAATGTAAGAAAAAAATAAAGGAACCATCGAATGTGACGAAGGTATAGTCACATATGATGTTGGTACTGCGTAATGTGGGAATGATACCATAAAATGTGAGAAAAAAAAAAAAACCACCGAATGTGATAAAAGTATAGTCACATGTGATATTGGTACTGCGCAATGTGAGGATAGTACCATAAAATGTGAAAAAAAAATAAAGGAACCATTGTGTGACAAAAGTGAATGTGACAAAAGTACAGTCACATGTAATGTTGGTACTGCACAATGTGAGGATAGTACCATCAAATGTGAAAAAATAAATAAAGAAACCACCGAATGTGACAAAAGTACAGTCACATGTGATCTTGGTACTGTGTAATGTGAAGATAGTACCATAAAATGTGAGAAAAAAAATAAGGGAACCATTGAATGTGACAAAAGTACAGTCACATATGATGTTGGTACTGCGCAATATGAAGATAGTACCATCAAATGTGAGAAAAAAATAAAGGAACCACCGAATGTGACAAAAATACAGTCACATGTGATGTTGGTACTGTACAATGTGAGGATGGTACTATCAAATGTGAAGAAAAAAAATAAGGAAACCACTGAATGTGACAAAAATACAGTCACATGTGATGTTGGTACTGCACAATGTGAGGATGGTACCATCAAATGTGAGAAAAAATAAAGGAACTATCAAATGTGATAAAAGTACAGTCACATGTGATGTTGGTACTACGCAATATGAGGATGGTACCATCAAATGTGATAAAAAAAATATGGGAACCACCAAATGTGATAAAAGTACAGTCACATGTGATGTTGGTACTACACAATGTGAGGATGGTACCATCAAATGTGAGAAAAAAATAAAGGAACTACCAAATGTGACAAAGGTACAGTTATATGTGATGTTAGTACTACACAATGTGAGGATAGTACTATCAAATGTGATATTTTGATAACCTGGTATAGCAGGTTGCCTACTAGTGGGTACCATACCCAAAAAAAAAAAGGGGGGGTATGCTAGAATTACCCCTTAAATAATAGCGTTAGGCATGTAAAATTAGTAATTTAAAAACTCCTAATTTTTAGCTAAATTACAAAAAAAACAGTTTTTTCTCCCACATCTACATTTCTCTCTCGCGGTAGTTGTCAAGTACTAATACAACTTTTCTTTTTGAAAAAAAATACAAAATAAAATTGCTTTTTTTTTTTTTTCAACAAACGTACTTTTTTCCTAATTGCCAAAATGAAATGACCACAAGTTTTTATCACTAAATTGTTTTTTTTTTTTTCCACCTTCACATTTCTCTCTCACATTAGTAGTTAAGTACTAATACAAATTCTTCTTTTTTTAAAAAAAATAAATATAAATATAAAACTTTTTTTTTTGCGAAACTACAACCCTCTAGTTTACCATGTGTGCGTAATTGATCCCTCAAGTTTGAAGTGAGCACAATTAGTCCCTTAAGTTTTAAAACTGAGTTATATTAGTCATTTTACTAATTGTCATTAATGATGTTATTTCTATGACTAACGGAACAATGACTTGGTATTTTTTGTAATGACGTAACTTTTTTTTTTTTTCATAAAGAATGAAAAAAAAATTTCATTTTTATTTTAGATAATTTTATTTTTTTGTCACTAAGTCATGTGACTCTCACCGCATAGATAGCTTAGTTTGTAATCTTTATTTGAGTTTACAGTAACACACACAAGGCTCATCCATTCACAAATATGAGTACTATTCAATATCTTAGGCTTAAATCTAAGGGCTATGTTTCAGTAATACTCTGTTTTCGTTTGGATTTTGATGGCACTAAGCTCATCTTGCTCTTATAGTATTGGGTTTGGTGGCATTTCATGACCTAGAGTAAACCCCAGAAAAGCTTGTCACTGTCTAAGACATGGTCAGTTGGGTTTAGCTTTCTCTGCTGAGCCTGAGGAATCTTAGAGATCCTCGTTGCTTCGCATCTCGGCGGATTCAATGCAAAGAGCACGGTTCATTGCTTGGTGAAAAGAGTCCGTTACAGTTCGGCAACTCCAATGGCCTCTAAGTAATGTTAGGATGGACTTTTTGGTTTTGTTTTTAAGAACTGTGAATTGGGTTTTTGGAAAATTTTGATGGGTTTTTTTTTTTTTTTTTTGGGCTTCGGCTATTGCCAGCAGCGCTAGGGCATGGGTCTCCACCGGTAGCGGGTTAGTGCTTGGTTTCTTCTCTCTCTCATCGGGTGGGCTTTTACAATTGGTAGAAAATAATTTTTTTAATTTGTTACCAGCTGTGAATATTGTTTCTTTCGTGTAAATTTAGTTTGTAATTTTTTAATTAAAAATATACCACGTTATTAAAAAAATGCTAAGTCATTGTTCTATTAACCACATAAGTAACATCATTAATGGAGTTCGTAAAATTATCAATTCAACTCAGTTTTAAAATTTGAGTGACTAATTTTGCTTGCTTCAAACTTGAAGGGCTAATTGCGCACACAAGATAAATTTGATGAACCAACATTATAGTTTCACCTTTTTTTTTTTTTCTCCCACAAACGTACTTTTTTTTTTTTTCTTCTAATTGCCAAAATGAAATTGGCCTGCAACTTTTTATCACAGAATGGTTTAACAAATTTCAAAAGTTTGACACATCTTTTTTTTTCCTAAAAATTTGCATACATTATATAGATATATCCCACCCATTTTTTACATATCCTATACAATCCCATCCTCTTTGAAATCCGTATGTACTCTTGCTTCTTTAAAGTGCATTCCTGGCCAAGAGTTTCCAAACACTGCATCAAGAAGACAAGAACATCTATTTCTTTATTGTTGATAATTCTATCGCTGTAGATTCAAAAACTCAAATCCAAGGTTTTTTGTTTTGTGATTTTTTTAGTGGGTTTAATCCTTAATGCTGTTTTGAAAACCGTTGGTCACAGTTTAGTTTTATGTTGTTATTTTTACGCACCCTGTAGATGGCTTTGTTGGTTTAGGTTCAGAATATTTATTTTTATGGAAACAAAGGAAGCAGAAAATTGTTTCGGTACAGTCAAGTATGATTTTTTTTTTTTTTTTTTTTTTTTTATATATAAAAAAAATTTCCTTTTGTTGATGTTAATGTAGGTGATATGGTCCATATGGATAGAACAATGTTGTTTTAAATTGCATTTTCTATACATTATGGATATCTTGATTGCATTTTTTAATTCCTCTTTCTCTCTCTCTTTTTATTTTTTATTTGACTTCATCTACATGAATGTGACAGATCACCAAGGAATTTCCTGGGCATCCAGGCAAAAACCTTGCCATTGTCAAGAGCTTTTGAACCGAGAACCCTTTGGTGGTGAATGGTTTACCTTCTAGAAAATTTATTTCGAATGGCATCTAAAGATCAGTGTCCACTATGCCCCGGAGCAACAAAATGCATAAAATTTGTTTGGAGGGAAAGGATCCAGACCCAAATAAGTTCTACTGACACAATATTTGTCGCTGCAAGCACCAGTATATAAACATGTGTGGGTTCATGTGAATCAAATCATCATATCTAGGTTATCCTGCAAAAGTTGTGTGGTGTACGAGCCGTGATCACAAAGAGAGTATAATTTTCGGGGAGGATTTCTCTTTTTTTGTTTGAGAAAATAAATTTGGGTGATAGAGTGGTCTTTAGTGAGATTTTTTTTTTTTTTTTTTTTTAAAGAAATAAAATGATTTTAGACATCATACATTCATAGACTTCTTTTTTTATTTTTTATTTTTTGATTTCTTTTTTTCGAGAGTCTGAGGGGCTCTATCAATTTATTTTGGTTTCATAATGGTTTCTTATCTAATTAATACGTTATATACTAATCTAATTTGTTACTAGAGTAATTAATATTGTTAGGTTCTAAAGATTTAGGATTTTATGTATTTAGAACTCTAATGTGTAATGTTGGCAAACCATGATCAAAACAATATGTTTAGTCTTGTTTAGGCTTGCTCAAAGTTGATTAATTATTGTAAAGTTGGAATCGAGAGGCTATAGAAGTCTTTGTGACTTTCGGCCTGGCTCGATCGATCGAAGGATAGACTCGATCGATTGCAAGTCGGCATGATCGTTTTTTCTGCAAAATTTCTAACTCAGCCCTACCTCATTAAACGTTTAGGGTTTTATGTTTTTGCCCTAGGTATATAAGGCAAAACCCTAGCCACGTTTTTTAGAGTTGCTTTAGTTGTATTGTTGCTCATATTTTTTGTTTTGTGTAAATCTCTTGTGAGATCTAGAGAAGCTTTCTCTTACACAAAACTTAGGGTTTTCAAGGTAGAGATTACTTCAACATCTTGATGATCAACTCGGTTGCTGCCATTGGAGCTTAAAGAAAAACAAGCAAGGAGCTTGTAGCTGATTGGAGAATCCAAGAAAAAAGGAGTCTGTGGATTCGGAGCTTACACGTGGTCGTGTCAGAAAGTTCTACTAGTGGGTAGTATTAGGAAGTCAAGCGGGGAGCTTGTAAGTCCTTTTGTATGAACTTCGATTCTTTCGCATAGTGGATTCAGATTTACCTTGAGGATAGCTAGGTTAAATCCTCCCTAAGTTTTTACCGTGTGGTTTCTTGGGTCATCATATCTTGTGTTATTTATTATTCCGCTGCTTTATATATTCTTGATATGATTGTGTGATTGTGATAACCTAGAATTGCGTAATTTGACTAAGTTAATCACTTGGCTAATTCTCTAGGTTAATCTACTTGTGGTTAAAGGGGTCTAAAATCCGTTCAAGTGGTATCAGAGCAGGTAGCTCTTCTATTGTAGATCCTTTGATCTTTGAGCTGATCCTTGACTCCTGTTGTCATGGAGTACGGACACTCTCTTGTTGTTTCTCCTCACTTTGATGGGAATAACTATGCCTATTGGAAAGTAAGAATGAAAGCATTCCTGAAATCCATTGATGAGAGAGTTTGGAATTCCGTTGAGTACAGATGGGAGAAGCCCACTACTTCTGTGAGTGAGTGGCAAACTTCTCAAAAAGAGGCAGCTGCATTTAATAGCAAAGCTATGACTGCCATCTTTAATGCTATTTTTATGGAGGAATTTAAGAGAATCTCAAATGTTGAGGTTGCTCATACTGCTTGAAAAATCCTCCAAACTATGCATGAAGGCACAAAGGCTGTCAAAATAAATAAGTTGTAGCAATTAACTTCTAGGTTTGAAAGCATTAGGATGTCTGAAGATGAATTCTTTGATGAATTTTATGCCAAACTGAATGATATTGTTAATTTTGCTTTTAATTTAGGTGAAGTCTATGATCAACCTAAAATTGTTAGGAAGATTCTTAGATCTTTAACTGAAAACTTTAGACCCAAAGTGACTGCCATTACTGAGAGCAAGGATGTGGACTCCATCCCTGTGGATGAACTTGTAGGATCTCTTCAGTCCTATGAGTTAGACCTACCCAAAATTAACAAATCCAAATCAATGGCTCTTAAGTCTGTTGATGATGTTGATGCTGGTGGATTTGATGATGAGCTCTCTGCTACAGAGATAGCTTACCTTGCCAAAAACTTTAGAAACTTTCTTAGAAATACAAATAGAAGGGCAAGAAATACAAACACTGCTGAACCTAGAAATTTTAGGAAGAATGATCTCATTAAGGTTAGCAACACTGAAAAACCTAGAGAAAGAGTAGGTCAATCTTGCAACAATTCTTTGGGTTCTCAATGTTTTGGCTATCAAGGGTATGGTCATGTTAAATCTGAATGTCCTACATTCTTGAGGTCTAAGGGCAAAGCTATGGCTGTAACCCTTAGTGATAATGAGGTTTCTGATGATGAGTCTAGATGTGACGAGGATGGAAACTTCATTGCTTTCACTGCTACTGCTGTAGTCAATGAAAGCATATCTGCTGAGGAGAACCCTTTTGATGGGGAACTCTCTGAGGATGCAGATCTTCAAGAGACCTATAATAAACTTTGCAAAGTTGCTGCAAAGTATGCTATGAATGTTGAACTTGGCCTGAAGAAAATTGAATCTCTTAAGCTTGATAAGAAAAATTTGCTTGTTAAATTGTTTGATGCTAATGATCTTTTGAACAATGTGAAAACTGAGAATATGATGTTGATTGATAAAGTGAAGAAATTAGAACTTGATTTATCTGTTGCTGGATCTGCTAGTTCTAAACTTGATCAAATATTGAGTGTTCAAAAGTATCATTCTGACAAATCTGGTTTAGGTTTTGTTGAGAGCATCTTTGTGTCTGCACCCCATTCCACTATCTTTGTTCCTTCATCTTCTTCTGAACCTTCTGTGAATAAGGTTGTAAGTGAAACTGTTAAACCCCCTGTGAGTGAGGTTGTCAAATCTGTAGAAGTTTCACCACCTAAGAAGATTAGGGTTGATTTGAGAGAATCTAAACCTAAGGAGTCTACCCAATCTAAGGATAAGATGCATGGTAAACCTGTTTGGGTTTGTCATTATTGTGGAAAGTCTGGACACATTCATCCTAACTGTTACAAGCTGCTAAGAGAGCAAACAAACCAAAAGTGCCTATGCCTCAAGCACAAGATCCTATGGCACTAATTGGTGAATTGGTAAAGGCGTTGAACCTTTATTCCAATCCTAGAATTGGGAATCACTCAAATGTGAATAAGAACTCCAATGCTCGTGGTGCATCTAAAAGGTTTTGGATACAAAAGACTCGACCTAACTGAGTCTTTCTGACATGGTCCTTGTGCTTCATTACTCTACCCTTTGTGACCATTGTTCTTTGTTGTTTTTGTTCTTTTGTTCTAGGATTTGCATTGCATTACATTCATGCATTCCATACTAGGATTTATTTGTTTTCTCTTTTAATAAAAAAAATATAAAAAAAAAAGGGGAAAGAGGAAGCAAAACTATGTTCGACATTATTTTTCTTGGTTTTTGAAAAGAAGGTTGGTCAATCTATTTACACATATCATGTCTTGTATACCTTGTTTAACTTTGATGAGCTTATTCATTGCACTTGACTAGTTGAAGCTTTGTAGTGCATGTTGTGTGGGAAAGATGTTTGTGGTTATTAATCATTTTGTCTTGATCTTGATGTCACATGTTATTTGACTGTTGGACTTGATCCTTTTGAGAAATGCATAAATAACCATCTCACCACTGTTCACTAGCCAATCATAAACACCTTAGTGCATATCATAAGATTTTGTGCTCGAGAAAGTGTAGCACATGTACAAAAAGGACATAAGGTGTAACCTCGGCTTTAATTCTCATAATTAAAATTGGTGTGTACTATTAGGCTTGATGCCAATTTACTTAATTAAAACTGGTGTGTACTATTAGGCTTGATGCCAATTCACATAATTAAGAGGCAAAAATTCAAGAAACTTACATGATTGCAAGCTTTTGTTCTAGGAGGTGTAAGAGTTATAGGATGTAACTCTTTTGGTGATAGTCTCTTTTAAATTCTATGTGATGAATTTTGTAGACTTTGTGTTTGATTTCTATTCACATATCAACTCACATGTATCTCAAGTTTTTGCTAGTTGCACACACTACACAAGTTACTCCTTGCTAAACGTCGTACATGTTATTGTGTGTGTTTTTGGTCTGACTAACCAAGTGTGACAATATCTTGAGAATTATGCACAACATATTTGTTGTCTGAAGAATTTAAAAGGAGAATGATTGAAACTTGTTTTTGGAAAATTTGGATTTAAAATTTGGGTTTTTGAAAAAGTATTTCATCTCATACTTATGCATTTTGTTCATTAATTTTAATGCTTTGAGGAGTTTTGTGGCCAAAAGGTGTTTGTTTTTCAAAACTGTGTTTTTTCCAAAAATTTTGTGAGTCTCTGTCTATTTCGATCGATCCAATCTGTTTTTCAATCAATCGAAAATTAGCTTCAAATGTCTTTATGAGTCTCAGGTTGATTTGATCGATCGAATGTAATTTTCGATCAATTGAAGATCGTGGAAAAAGTTTACTTTGAATAGTTCAAATCACTTTTCAAACTTTTTCTTCTCTCTCTCCGACTTGGCAAGGCTCCACAACGAATTTTTTGTCGTTTTCTTCCAAAATTTTTGCGAGGTTTCTCTCTCCTCAAGCCGGTAAGACCTTAATACCCTTCCTTTTGCATTATTTTTCATGATTTCATGCATTATTTCATGATTTTTGGGATTATTTTCGGACCTTTTTCTATTTGGGATTTTTGATGTTTCATGTCCTATTTGTGTAATTGATCAATAGGTTTTTGTGGGGACATGATATAAAAAGTATATTGATGGTTTAATTTGATCAATTTTGAGTTTTGTGAAAAATTGAAAATTCTAGAGCTTATATTGAATCCGAATTGGGGATTTTGTTCAATTAGGTTGAAATTGATGAAATTGGCTTGTTGTTTTGATGAAATTGAGCATTATAATCTGTGTGTTGTGTTCTGTGATGCTCAATTCATTACTTTGTTTTCAAAATTTCAACAAGTGGTTCTTCAATTTTGGGGTTTTTGTTAGAAACTCTATGTTCAAGCCAATTTTGTTAATCTAACCTTTAATTGAACTTAATTTTCACTGCATTAGAACATGCATCATGACATTTTAACTGTTCATGCATCATATAGATTTTTTTCTCTATTTTTGTGCTAATTTGCAGTCTGCCCTTGTTGACACCCCATTTTGCAACCCGTATTTAACCTCACTGGGAGGGTAAAAGGGTAATTTTGACTTGGAAATATGCATCTTGATTAGATTCTTAATCTCATTTCATCAAAATGATCTTGATGTTGTAACGATCAAATCGACTGGTCATAAGCCCTAATTGGACCATCAGATTAAAAGTTATCATCAAATCAAATTTTAATGGCCGAGATGCACTATCAAAAATTGAGTCCGACTATATATGATTATGAACAATTGATTCCAATTGGTTATAATTCTAATCAATTTGAGATCAATGATGTGTCATAATTTGATTGGTTAGGATTACATTTTATAGTGAGGTTGCATACACCTAATTAATTAGATAGTTAAACATTAATTATTCAATGAGTAATTTGTGTAATTATCTTTTAATTAGAGTAAATTTGGAACCAATTAAGTCTGAAATGGGAGTGATTGGAGCCATTTAATGTTAATTGGGGACTAATTTGGGACCTATTAATGTTAATTGTGCTGAAACCATTTTTTAACAAATGACCTTTGCTCACTATTTCATCGATATCTCTCAAAATATTTTGAATCTGTGAATGAGGTTAATTTTCCCAGAAACTAGACATCCGGGGCTTCAATTTGAGTACAAGAACGAGACAATTCCGATCAGAATTGGGTCAGATATGATTTTTCGAAGTTGGCTCTACAAGCTGTTACAGCAGCTACGGGAAAACCGAATTTTGACTTGCTCCCCACTCCCACTAATCTCTCCATTTAATGCACCAGATTTTCCCCAAGGCTAAAATGAGGTCTAGGTTCATAATCCTTGTCAACCCTCATTAAATGGCCTTCCATTCATATTCCTTTCACTACTACTATATAAACCCTCCCCCTCCTTCATTCCAAGACACAAAACCCCCCTCTCTTCTCCTCTCTTGAGTTCTAGTGAAGTAGAGTAGTCTTGTCATATCTTGGTCTTCCTGAGACTCAAGGTATTGAGTGAGACTCACTCTCCCTCTCCTAGTTCTTCTTTTTTCCTCCACCCTTAGGACCTCCACCAAGAGTTTCCTCCTCCACCGTATGAATCTTGCATGAAGGTATAATCCCTTTCCCTAACTTGTTTTTTCGTGTTACCATGATGAGATTTTAAGATTAAAGCATGATAATAATCATTTCAATCCCTTTGAATATGTTTGAATGTTCTTAATTGTTCTTATATGTTCTTCACATGTTCTTGATTGATCATCATATGTTCATGCATATCACTAGTTTTAATCTTAAATCCACATCAAAAATATGAAAAACAAGTTTGTTTAATAAGTCTTTCAAATCCTTGAATCTAGGTTATCACCGTCCACACACATTCACTAGAATTTATTTTTCAATCCAAATGTAATGCTCAATAAATTGAATTAGGGTTTATCACATGCACACACTTTAAATTCAACATGCAAATTGATTGACATATTGAATGATGTGATATGAATGTTGGCCACCATAGTCTAGAAGACCGGTTTCACCGGGCAAGGTGGGTGCCTAACACCTTCCCACCTTGTAACATAGCCTCCGAACTTAGATCAAGGGTTAGTAGATCAAATGCTTATCCTTGTACTTTTCAATTTCTAGATTGTAACTAGGAAACAAAGCCATGTATTTTATCTTAGATTGTATCTAGGACCAAAGCCATGTAATTTCCTATGTTCAATGTAAATTCAATTTCAAATTAATAAAATTATGAATTTTTTTATTATGGTTTTCTTATTTATTCCAACAATTAAATAAGTGGCGACTCCATTGTTAGACCCTTAATCTAAAGGGGAAAATATAACTAGTCGAACCTCCATTTTGAGAGGCAATAACACGACTCCACCCATTCACGTGGGTTTGGCCCAACATTCCTATAAAAAAAGGGGGCCGGGGGCGTGGTCTCTCACAGTGGCGACTCCACTGGGGATATTGAGGGCTAAGCTTCAATTAGGTTATGGTGGCCAACCATATCATTGTTTGTTTATTACTTTTTGTATATAACATGTCTAATATGTCATTATATTGCATGTCATGCATCATTTGCTTGAATGAAATTTATTTTATTTGTGTGCTAGCCCGGAAGCCCGGTAGTATTAGCCGTGGATTGTGGTCTTCCTGAGACTCACATACCCAGCGGTGAACCTACCACCCACCGCGACAAGGATCATCATGGTTATGCCATGGTGGTTCAGAGGGACAAACTGTACCGTTCGGACCAACGCGGCGCTCCTGGCGTCACAAGTTGGGAGGTACGACGTCCTAGCTTGTGGGAACCTTTAACCTACCTTCCACCCATGTTGTAATGACCCATAGAACCTACCTTTAGGTCGGTCCATGTAAATTGCATTTCATTATGCATTTGTTTGGCCGTTGTTTGAACCATGATGACTCAAGTCCAATGCTTGATCCCATCATAATTGTTTGAACCTTGTATGCTATGAATGAGCTCAAGCCCAAAGGCTTGTGATTGAACTCTACTTGGTATGGAAACCGAAAATGGTTTCTTGAATCATTCTAAGCCCAACACTTGAGCCCATTGAAGGTGTATAGACATGATCAACATCAAAGACCAAAAGCTCACAAGATGCATGCATTCCAAGTGCAAACCCAAGTCATTTTACCATAATCAAGATTCAAGCACACCAAGCCTCAAGCATCCTTAATGGACCAAGAAGAAGCAATTGGCCCAACTTTGCCTCACTCCACATTTGGTTTGCAACATCATGGTTAAGCTTAAAGTTTGTTTGTTTATTCCATGTTTCTATGTTTTTTTGAATTCAAAATTTTCATGTAGCATTTAATGAGCTTTGTTTTTGTATATATAAAATAAAAACAAAAAAACAAAAAAAAATTTCAAGATTTCCAAATCTTTCCCAAAAAAAAAAAAAAAAAAAAAAAAAAAAAAAAAAGAGAAAAAATTTCAAATGAAAAAAGTCTTTGGACTAGGGGCATTGAGCCCTTAAGTCATTTAAAAAAAAAAAAAAAAACAATTCTTTGAACTAGGGGCATTGGACTTCCTAGTGACTTTTTCAAAAAGACCCAATTTTTTTCTTTCAAGATTAAAAAAAAAAAAAAAAAAAGAAAAAAAAAAAAAGAAGAAGAAGTCTCCTTTTCAAAATGGTACATGAGGATCCCTTGGACAAAACATTTTCTATATCTTGGTGTTTAAAGGCTTGAGCAATCAAATTGTACCAAGGAATGATTAATTTCATTTAATCCATGTAAAGACTTTTGCTACTTGACTTGGAATATAAGAAAAAATGGTCTTAAAAGGCAATCAAAAAGAATCCATCCATTGAAAAATCCCAAGAAACTATGCACTCAAACCAATTTTCAAAGATCTTTTGTTTCACAACATTAGAGCATTCATACTTTTTCTTTTAAGATGAATTTATTAAAAGAGTTTGAATCACTGTGCCTACAAGCAAGCATTACTAGGGATAGGAGGCCATCTTTGGTTAAGCCAAATTATTTCCTATTACCTATAATGTTCATCATCCATTGCTAGCCCATTTGAGCCTTTAAACATTAGCCTCTTTTTTGCATGAACCCACTAAAATCTAAACCTAGGGTGGGAAAATTCAAAGTATGTATGCTTAAATCTCATGTTAAGGAGGAGTCGACCTTGAGCTTTGAAGCTAATTGATAAAGCTCTCCTAGAGGACATGAAAGACAAATAGAGAATTCATTAAGTTAAAGATAAAAGATCATTAAAGTAAAAAGAGTTGTCACTCAATCAAGGAAAGAGAAATGAAATTCCATCAATGTGAGAGAAAAAAAGTGTGCATCAAGTTTGAAGAGTCTAAAATTCATCATGCCAAGAGGAACACAAGATTCATCCAAAAGAGATTTCATCAAAAAAGGAAAGATTCATCAAGCATAGAAAATGTGCAAGTGCATCGAGGCAAGAAAGATGTATAAAGAGTGTATCAAAATGACTTAAGCTGAGAAAAATAAGGGAGGCAAAAAAATCTCAAAAAAGTTCATTCAATCAAGAGATGAAAGATAGCCAAAAAAAAAAAAAAAAAAAAAAAAAAAAAAAGAAGCCCGCTAGGCTGAAAACCCGAAAGGGCAGTTTAGGCAAAAGCTAGGGCCAAAAAAAAAAAAAAAAAAAAAAAAAAAAAAAAAAAAAAACCCGCTAGGCTAAAAACCCAAAAGGGCGGTCTAGGCAAAAGTTAGGGCCAAAGAAAAGAAGAAAAAGAAAAAAAATTGGAAAATCCTACCAACTTGAGGATGCAACCTAAAAAGGAAAGAATTTTACAAGATGAAAGTCTAGAGGTATGATTCAAGAGGAATGAGCATAAAAGCAAATGTTGATACAAGTGACCAATGAAGACAAATGAGAAGATGACAAAGAAGAAATGGGAAAACATCTCCAATACTTGATTTTTGAGTAATGCATACTTGGGGGAACATCATAGGGAATTTTGAGCCTTTTTATATAATTTATTTCATAACCTAAACCCGGCCTACATTACAACCCATGAATAAGACCTCCTTGAAGTCTTGCTAATTGTAGGCGCATCTTAAACTCTAATAATATTTTTCTCTTGAATTAAAAAGGAAAAGTGCTTAAAATTGTCAAACCCCATAGGATGATATGTCTGAGGACAAAATTTCTCAAATTCTCAAATCCTCAAAATGACTCAAAAGGACTTCCAATCTTGAAGCATTCTCCTTGTTTGCACCCAACAATGTGATTCATTTCATTTCTTGATTGCCTTTGGAGACTTAATCTGATGATGTTCAAAAGGATGAAGCAAATTTGATTACGTGAATTTAATGATCTAGATTCTTCCCAATCAAAGAGATTTGTTTGATTCTTAAACATTTTGATTTGCAAAAATGGTTGTTCAAAGGATCACCTCTTGTTCAAAAAAAAAAAAAATCATTCTTTTTCAAAATCCAGTTTTCTTGAACTACGTCTTGACCTGATCCTCTACGAGAGAGGTACGTAGGCAGCCTTGCAGAGGCCCGGTCCCATTCACCCAAACAACCTTGGAGAACAAAGTCAAAACAATTGTTTGGGTGCATGTTAGGTTAAGCCCATTCGTTTGCATTGAGCATGTTTAAACTTGAAGCATTGGCCTATTTATATTGTGTGCAAGTTTTCATGATAATTGGTTTCTAACAAGCTAGAGAAAGAAAGTCTTGTTGTAGGAACCAAGGATGGCAAACCATGATCTTTTCTCATGTTCCCCAATGGTCACAACATCAAATGAATTCAGCTTCAATCTAAGCATGAAATATGCCCCAAACTAGGGGCATTGGGTAAGTACTTCCAATTCATTTCAATGAATAAATCCATTGCTAATTGAAATTATCTTTTTGCAGGAATTAAACAAGGACTTATCTAGCAATCCGCATCAACTTCCTGCCAAAGTTGTTCTCATTCAAAGGATAAGTTTTCAAAAAAAAAAAAAAAATCATGAATAAATCTTCATCACTTTTACTCCATCTTCATCTCCATCTTCATCTTCTTCACTTTTTGATAATGAACAAATCTTCAAATCTCAAAAAAAGAAAAAAAAAAAGAAAAAAAGAGAGAGAGAGACAAGAAAAAAAAAGAAAAAAGATAATTTTCAAAAAGCCTTGGGACTAGGGGTATTGGGCTCATACTTCTCAGGTTACCATGTAAAAAAAAAAAAAAATCATCAATCAAAATTTTCAATTCCTTTAAAAAATTCAGGATTTCCAAATTTTTTCAAAAAAAAAAAAAAAAAAAAAATTCATCAATCAAAATTTTCAATTCCTTCAAACAATTCAGGGTTTCAAAAAAAAAAAAAAAAAAAAATCTTCATTAAATTCTTCTTCCAAAACAGAAAGCTATGATCCTCTTCTCCAGTCGTGCAACATCAAGTCAATTGTCCACCTTCAGCATTCATCAAAGCATGGAATATGTCCTAAACTAGGGGCATTTGCCAGGTATGCCAAAGTCTTTTCAATGAATAACTCTGTTACTAATTGAAAATATTTATTTTGCAGTTACTAGGGTAAAAGGCCCACACACATCGGTATGAATAATGCCTTTCAAATCCTTGGACCTCTGGGAAGCATGTCCAAACTCCAATCCATTGGACCTCTGGGAAGCACGTCCAAAATCCAACTCCATCGGACCTCTGGGAAGCACGTCCAAATTTCAAATCCATTGGACCTCTGGGAAGCACGTCCAAACTTCAATTCCATCGGACCTCTGGGAAGCACGTCCAAATTCAATCCACGGACCTCTGGGAAGCACGTCCAAATTTCAAATCCATTGGACCTCTGGGAAGCACGTCCAAACTTCAATTCCATCGGACCTCTGGGAAGCACGTCCAAATTCAATCCACGGACCTCTAGGAAGCACGTCCAAATTTCAAATCCATTGGACCTCTGGGAAGCACGTCCAAAATCCAACTCCATCGGACCTCTGGGAAGCACGTCCAAATTCAATCCACGGACCTCTGGGAAGCACGTCCAAATTTCAAATCCATTGGACCTCTGGGAAGCACGTCCAAACTTCAATTCCATCGGACCTCTGGGAAGCACGTCCAAATTCAATCCACGGACCTCTGGGAAGCAAGTCCAAACTCCAATCCATTGGACCTCTGGGAAGCACGTCCAAAATCCAACTCCATCGGACCTCTGGGAAGCACGTCCAAATTTCAAATCCATTGGACCTCTGGGAAGCACGTCCAAACTTCAATTCCATCGGACCTCTGGGAAGCACGTCCAAATTCAATCCACGGACCTCTGGGAAGCACGTCCAAATTTCAAATCCATTGGACCTCTGGGAAGCACGTCCAAACTTCAATTCCATCGGACCTCTGGGAAGCACGTCCAAATTCAATCCACGGACCTCTGGGAAGCACGTCCAAATTTCAAATCCATTGGACCTCTGGGAAGCACGTCCAAAATCCAACTCCATCGGACCTCTGGGAAGCACGTCCAAATTCAATCCACGGACCTCTGGGAAGCACGTCCAAATTTCAAATCCATTGGACCTCTGGGAAGCACGTCCAAATTCAATCCACGGACCTCTGGGAAGCACGTCCAAACTTCAATCCATCGGACCTCTGGGAAGCACGTCCAAATTTCAATCCACGGACCTCTGGGAAGCACGTCCACACTCCAACTCCATCGGACCTCTGGGAAGCACGTCCAAATTTCAAATCCATTGGACCTCTGGGAAGCACGTCCAAATTTCAAATCCATTGGACCTCTGGGAAGCACGTCCAAATTCAATCCACGGACCTCTGGGAAGCACGTCCAAACTTCAATCCATCGGACCTCTGGGAAGCACGTCCAAATTCAATCCACGGACCTCTGGGAAGCACGTCCAAACTCCAACTCCATCGGACCTCTGGGAAGCACGTCCAAATTTCACTCCATCGGACCTCTAGGAAGCACGTCCAAACTCCAACTCCATCGAACCTCTGGGAAGCATGTCCAAATTTCAATCCATCGGACCTCTGGGAAGCACGTCCAAACTTCAATCCACCGGACCTCTGGGAAGCACGTCCAAATTCAATCCACGGACCTCTGGGAAGCACGTCCAAACTCCAACTCCATCGGACCTCTGGGAAGCATGTCCAAATTTCAATCCATCGGACCTCTGGGAAGCACGTCCAAATTCAATCCACGGACCTCTGGGAAGCACGTCCAAATTCAATCCACGGACCTCTAGGAAGCACGTCCAAACTTCAATCCACGGACCTCTGGGTAGCACGTCCAAATTCAATCCACGGACCTCTGGGGAGCACGTCCAAATTCAATCCACGGACCTCTGGGAAGCACGTCCAAACTCCAACTCCATCGGACCTCTGGGAAGCACGTCCAAAATTCAAATCCATTGGACCTCTGGGAAGCACGTCCAAATTTCAAATCCATCGGACCTCTGGGAAGCACGTCCAAATTCAATCCACGGACCTCTGGGAAGCACGTCCAAACTTCAAATCCATTGGACCTCTGGGAAGCATGTCCAAACTTCAATCCATCGGACCTCTGGGAAGCACGTCCAAAACCTCAAATCCATCGGACCTCTGGGAAGCATGTCCAAAATTCAAGATCACGACTGAAATCCTCATCTTGTTGTGACCACTGGTAAGCATGTCTTGTACTCATTTCTTTTCTCAAAAAAAAAAAAAAAAAAACAAAAAAAAACAAAAACAAAAACAAAAACAAAAACAAAAAAAAAAAAAAAAAAAGCTGCATGTATGAACTATGTTTGGACCTGATCCTCTCACCAAGAGGTAGGTAGGCAATCTCCCCTAAGATTCGGTCCACATTTTGATCCACTACATGGCGATCTACATTCTTATCTGCATGCATCATACATTCACCACGGTTAAATACTGATTGCAAAGTTAGGCGTCTTTTTCATACATTGACATTTGCTTTTCAAGCTCTGTCAATGAGGGGCATTCTGTTGACACCCCATTTTGCAACCCGTATTTAACCTCACCGGGAGGGTAAAAGGGTAATTTTGACTTGGAAATATGCATCTTGATTAGATTCTTAATCTCATTTCATCAAAATGATCTTGATGTTGTAACGATCAAATCGACTGGTCATAAGCCCTAATTGGACCATCAGATTAAAAGTTATCATCAAATCAAATTTTAATGGCCGAGATGCACTATCAAAAATTGAGTCCGACTATATATGATTATGAACAATTGATTCCAATTGGTTATAATTCTAATCAATTTGAGATCAATGATGTGTCATAATTTGATTGGTTAGAATTACATTTTATAGTGAGGTTGCATACACCTAATTAATTAGATAGTTAAACATTAATTATTCAATGAGTAATTTGTGTAATTATCTTTTAATTAGAGTAAATTTGGAACCAATTAAGTCTGAAATGGGAGTGATTGGAGCCATTTAATGTTAATTGGGGACTAATTTGGGACCTATTAATGTTAATTGTGCTGAAACCATTTTTTAACAAATGACCTTTGCTCACTATTTCATCGATATCTCTCAAAATATTTTGAATCTGTGAATGAGGTTAATTTTCCCAGAAACTAGACATCCGGGGCTTCAATTTGAGTACAAGAACGAGACAATTCCTATCAGAATTGGGTCAGATATGATTTTTCGAAGTTGGCTCTACAAGCTGTTACAGCAGCTACGGGAAAACCGAATTTTGACTTGCTCCCCACTCCCACTAATCTCTCCATTTAATGCACCAGATTTTCCCCAAGGCTAAAATGAGGTCTAGGTTCATAATCCTTGTCAACCCTCATTAAATGGCCTTCCATTCATATTCCCTTCACTACTACTATATAAACCCTCCCCCTCCTTCATTCCAAGACACAAAAACCCCCTCTCTTCTCCTCTCTTGAGTTCTAGTGAAGTAGAGTAGTCTTGTCATATCTTGGTCTTCCTGAGACTCAAGGTATTGAGTGAGACTCACTCTCCCTCTCCTAGTTCTTCTTTTTTCCTCCACCCTTAGGACCTCCACCAAGAGTTTCCTCCTCCACCGTATGAATCTTGCATGAAGGTATAATCCCTTTCCCTAACTTGTTTTTTCGTGTTACCATGATGAGATTTTAAGATTAAAGCATGATAATAATCATTTAAATCCCTTTGAATATGTTTGAATGTTCTTAATTGTTCTTATATGTTCTTCACATGTTCTTGATTGATCATCATATGTTCATGCATATCACTAGTTTTAATCTTAAATCCACATCAAAAATATGAAAAACAAGTTTGTTTAATAAGTCTTTCAAATCCTTGAATCTAGGTTATCACCGTCCACACACATTCACTAGAATTTATTTTTCAATCCAAATGTAATGCTCAATAAATTGAATTAGGGTTTATCACATGCACACACTTTAAATTCAACATGCAAATTGATTGACATATTGAATGATGTGATATGAATGTTGGCCACCATAGTCTAGAAGACCGGTTTCACCGGGCAAGGTGGGTGCCTAACACCTTCCCACCTTGTAACATAGCCTCCGAACTTAGATCAAGGGTTAGTAGATCAAATGCTTATCCTTGTACTTTTCAATTTCTAGATTGTAACTAGGAAACAAAGCCATGTATTTTATCTTAGATTGTATTTAGGACCAAAGCCATGTAATTTCCTATGTTCAATGTAAATTCAATTTCAAATTAATAAAATGATGAATTTTTATATTATGGTTTTCTTATTTATTCCAACAATTAAATAAGTGGCGACTCCATTGTTAGACCCTTAATCTAAAGGGGAAAATATAACTAGTCGAACCTCCATTTTGAGAGGCAATAACACGACTCCACCCATTCACGTGGGTTTGGCCCAACATTCCTATAAAAAAAGGGGGCCGGGGGCGCGGTCTCTCACAGCCCTTTGTTTTGTTTTGTTTTTTGTTCTTTTGGTTCTACTTTGTGTGTCTGTCCTTTCTTTAGCATCATGCCTAGGAAGGTGGGGGAGGAGAAGGAGAGGGAACAGACTTATGGGCTCTAGTCTTCCTAGGCATGATGCTAAGGAAAGGACAGAGATACAAGGAAAAACCAAAAAGAATAAAAAAAATTCAAGGGCAGACTGCAAGTTAGCACAAAAATCAATAGAATAAAAATCTATATGATGCATGAACAATTATAATGCCATGATGCATGTACTAATGCAGAAAACACAGTTCAAATTAAGTTCAATTACACAAAATTGGCTCGCACATAAAGTTTCTAACAAAAACCCTAAAAAATTTGAAAACCACTTGAAAAATTTGCAACAAATTGATGAATTGATCATTATACAAGATTGAAAACATATTAGAATAACCAATTTCATCAATACAACAAGTCAATTTCATTAATTAAATCTTAATTGAACAAAATCCCCAATTCGGATCAATTAGAAACCCTAGAATTTGAAATTTTTCACAAAACCCAAAATTGATCAAATTAAACTATTAAGATCATATTTATAGCATGTCCCTACAAAAACCCATTGATCAATTTCACAATTAGATTTGAATCAACACAAATCCCAAATAGAAAAAGTTCCGGAATTTTGAGCAAAAATGCATGAAAAATGCATGAAATATGGTAAATAAACTCAAAAAGGAAGGACAAAACAAACTTACCGGCTTGAGGAAAGAGAAATTTTGCAAAAATTTCGGAGGAAAACGACAAAAATTTGATTGTGGAGCCTTGCCTCGTCGGAGAGAGAAAGAAAGTTTGAAAAAAAAAAACTTTTGAAAAGTGTTTGGAATCAGTCAAAGAACAGTGTTTTAACACCTGATTCGCGATATTCGATTGATCGAAAATCACATTCGATTGATCGAATCAAACAGTCATTTTGAAACAAATTAGAGCACTTTTTCGATTGATCGAAAATCAGAATGGATCGATCGAAATGGGCAGAGGCTCTAAAAAATTTTAGAAAAATCACAGTTTTGAAAAACTCAAACCATATTTTGAAAATAACTCCTCAAAGCATTAAACTACAGAAACAAAATGCATGAGTATGAGATGGAATGCTTTTTCAAAAACCCAAGTTTTAATCCCAGTTTCTTCAAGAAAATTTCAGCCATTCTTCCTTTCGAATTCTCAAGCAAAAAAAAATGTTTTGCATAATTCTCAAAATATTTTTAAACTTGGTTGGTCAGACCAAAAACACACACAATAACATGTACAAAGTTTAGCAGAGAGTAACTTGTGTAGTGTGTGCAACTAGCAAAAACTTGAGATACATGTGAAGTGATATGTGAATAGTAATCAATCACAAAGTCTACAAAATTCATCACATATAATTTAAAAGAGACTATCACCTAAAGAGTTACATCCTATAACTCCCACATCTCCTAGAACAGAAGCTTGCTATCATGTAAGTTTCTTGAATTTTGCCCCATTATTAGGTGAAATTTGGCATCAAGCCTAATAATACACACCAATTTTAATTATGTGAATTGGCATCAAGCCTAATAGTACACACCAATTTTAAGCATTAAGCATTTAATAGAGGTTACACTTTATGTTCTTTTTGTGCATGTGCTATACTTTCTTGAGCACAAAATCTTATGATATGCACTAAGGTGTTCATGATTGGCTAGTGAACAGTGGTGAGATGGTTATTTATGCCTTTCTCAAAAAGATCAAGTCCGACAGTCAAATAACATATGACTTCAAGATCAAGACAAAGTGATTAATAACCACAAACATCTTTCCCACACGACATGCACTACAAAGTTTCAACTAGTCAAGTGCAATATATAAGCTCATAAAAGCTAAACAAGGTACATAAGACATGTTATGTGTAAATAAATTGACCAACCTTGTTTTCAAAAACCAAGAAACATAATGTCAAACATATTTTTGCTTTCTCCTTTTTTTTAATTTTTTTTTTATTATTAAAAGAGAAAACAAATAAATCCTAAAATGAAATGCATGAATGTAATGCAATGCAAATCCTAGAAAAAACAAAAACACAAATACCAAAGAACAATGGTCACAGAGGATAGAGCAATGAAGCACAAGGACCATGTCAGAAAGACTCAATTAGGACGAGTCTTTTGCATCCAAAACCTTTTAGATGCATCACAAGCATTGGAGTTCTTATTCATATTCGAGTGATTTCCAACTCCAGGATTGGAATAAAGGTTCAACACCTTTACCAATTCACCAATGAGTGCCATAGGATCTTGTGCTTGAGGCACAGACACTTTTGGTTTGTTTGCTCTCTTAGCAGCTAGAAGCTTGTAATAATTAGGACGAATGTGTCCAGACTTACCACAATAATGACAAACCCAAGCAGGTTTACCATGCATCTTGTCTTTAGAAGGGGTAGAATCCTTAGGTTTAGACTTTCTCACATCAACCCTAATCTTCCTAGGAGGTGAAACTTCTACAGGTTTAACAACCTCAATCTTCCTAGGGGGAGTGACAGTTTCACTCACAACCTCACTCACGGAAGGTTCAAAAGAAGAAGAAGGAACAAAATTCGTGGAATGTGGTCTAGAATCGAACATGCTTTCAACATATCCTAACCCAGATTTATCAAAAGGATACTTTTGAACATTCAGCATGTGATCAAGTTTAGAACTAGCAGATCTAGCAACAGATAAATCATGTTCCAAAGTTTTAACTTTATCAAGCAAAAGCATGTTCTTAGATTTAACATTGTTCAAAATATCATTAGCATCAAACAGTTTAACAAGCAATTTTTTCTTTTCAAGCTCAAGAGATTCAATTTTCTTCAAGCCAAGTTCAACATTCATAGCATCCCTTGCAGCAATTTTGCAAAGTTTATTGTAGGCCTTTTGAAGATCTGCATCCTCAGAGAGTTCCCCATCAGAAGGGTTCTCTTCAACAGATTTGCTTTTATTGACTACAGCTATAGCAGTGAAAGCAATGAAGTTTCCATCCTCATCACATCCGGACTCATCATCAGAAACCTCATTATCGCTAAGGGTTACAGCCATAACTTTACCCTTAGTCCTCAAGAATGTAGGACATTCAGATTTCACATGACCATACCCTTGACAGCCAAAACACTGAGGACCCAAAGAATTATTTGAAGATTGATCAACTTTTTCTTTAGGTTTTTCAAAGTTATTAACCTTAGTGGGATCATTCTTCCTAAAATTTCTAGGTTCAGCAATGTAAGTACCTCTTGCCTTTCTGTTGGTATTTCTAAGAAAGTTTTTAAAGTTCTTGGCAAGATACGCAATCTCTGTAGCAGAGAGCTCATCATCAAATCCACCACCATCAACATCATCAACTAACTTAAGAGCCATTGATTTGGATTTGTTCACTTTAGGTAGGTCAGACTCATAGGACTGAAGAGATCCTACAAGCTCATCAATAGGGATGGAGTCCACATCCTTGCTTTCAGTGATGGTAGTCACTTTGGGTCTAAAGTCTTCAGTTAAAGATCTAAGTATCTTCCTAACAATTTTAGGTTGATCATAGATTTCACTCAAATTAAAAGCATAATTAACAATATCATTCAGTTTGGCATAAAATTCATCAAAGGATTCATCATCAGACATCTTAATGCTTTCAAACCTAGAAGTTAATTGCTGCAGTTTGTTTATCTTAACTGCCTTTGTGCCTTTATGCACAGTTTGGAGGATTTTCCATGCAGTATAAGCAACCTCAACATTTGAGATCCTCTTAAATTCCTCCATTGAAACAGCATTGAAGATAGCATTCATAGCTTTGCTATTGAAGCCTGCTGCTTCTTTTTCAGAAGTTTGCCACTCACTCACAGGAGTAGTGGGCTTCTGCCATCCGTATTCAATGGAATTCCAAACCCTTTCATCAATTGATTTCAAGAATGCTTTCATCCTTACTTTCCAATAAGCATAGTTGTTTTCATCAAAGTGATGAGGAACAACAAGAGAGTGTCCATGCTCAATGACAACAGGAGTCAAGGATCAGCTCAGAGATAAAAGAATCTCTAACAAGAGAGCTACCCGCTCTGATACCACTTGTATGATTTTAGACCCCTTAAAAACAACCAGATTGGTTAGCTTAGATTAATTAGCCAAGTTGTTACTTAGTCAAATTATGCAATACTAGGTTAAAGCAATCAAATAATCATATCAAAAGAATAAAGCAGCGGAATAATAAAAGACACAATGATATGATCACCCAGGAAACCACACGGTAAAAACCTGGGGAGGATTTGACCCACCGATCCTCAAGGCAAAATTTAATTCACTATGAAAGAATTGAAGTTCTTACAAAAGGACTACAAGCTCCCCGCTCGACTTCCTAATGCTACCCACCAGTAGAACTTACTGACACGACCACGTGCAAGCTCCGAATCCACAGACTCATTCTTTCTTGAATTCTTCAATCAGCTACAAGCACCCACGCTTGATATTTTTTAAGCTTCAATGGTAGCAACCAAGTTCATCATCAAGATGTTGAAGTAATCTCAATCTTGAAAACCCTAAGCTTTATGTAAAGGAAAGCTCCTCTAGATCTCACAAGAGATTTACACAAAACAGCAATGTATAAGCAACAATACAACTGGAGCAACTCTAAAAACGTGGCTAGGGTTTTGTCTTATATACTTAGGGCAAAAATATAAAACCCTAAACGTTTAATGAGTTAGGGTTGAGTTGGAAAACTGCAGAAAAACGCAATTTGATCGATTTTCGATCGATCAAGCCAGACCGAAATGCTCCAATGCATCTACAGTCTCTCGATTCCAACTTTACAATAAATAAACAACTTTGAGCACACTTTAACAAGACTAAACATATTGTTTTGATCATAGTTTGCCAACATTACAAGTTAGAGTTCTAAATACATAAATTCCTAAACCTTTAGAACCTAACAATTATTTTTTGTAAATGGATTTTTATTTGTACACTTTGAGCTTTTAGTTTGTGTTTTGTCACGGATTGCCAAAGGGGGAGTTTGTTAGTGTTAGGTTCTAAGGTTTTAGGATTTTATGTATTTAGAACTCTAATTTGTAATGTTGGCAAACCATGATCAAAACAATGTATTTAGTCTTGTTTAGGCTTGCTCAAAGTTGGTTTAATATTGTAAAGTTGGAATCGAGAGACTGCAGAAGCATTGGGGCTTCTCGACATGGCTCGATCGATCGAAGGTAATTCTCGATCGATCGAAAGTCGGCCCAGATGCGTTTTTCTGCAGAATTCCAACTCAGCCCAAACTCTTTTAAACATTTAGGGTTTTCTGTTTTTGCCCTAGGTATATAAGGCAAAACCCTAGCCACGTTTTTAGAGTTGCACAAGTTGTATTGTTGCTCATACATTGCGGTTTTGTGTAAATCTCTTGTGAGATCTAGAGGAGCTTTCCTTTACACAAAGCTTAGGGTTTTCAAGATTGAGATTCTTCAACATCTTGATGATCAACTTGGTTGCTGCCACTGAAGTTTAAAGATAAACAAGCGGGGAGCTTGTACCTGATTGAAGGAAGACAAAGAAAGAAGTAGTCCGTGGACTCGGAGCCTGCGCGTGGTCGTGTCAGGAAGTTTTACTGGTGGGTAGCATTAGGAAGTCAAGCGGGGAGCTTGTAAGTCCTTTTGTAAGAACTTCAATTCTTTCTTAGTGGATTCCGTTTTGCCTTGAGGATCGGTGGGTAAAATCCTCCCCAGGTTTTTCCGTGTGGTTTCCTGGGTGATCATATCACTGTGTTATTTATTATTCCGCTGCATTATATTTTTGATATGATTATTTGGTTGCTTTAACCTAGAACTGTTTAATTTGACTAAGTAGAAACTTGGCTAATTAATCTAGGCTACGCAATTGTTTTGTGGTTTAAAGGGGTCTAAACCCTACAAGTGGTATCAGAGCAGGTTGCTCTTTTGTTTGAGATTTTCATCTCTGAGCTGATCCTTGACCCCGGTTGTCATGGAGCATGGACACTCTCTGTTTGTTCCTCCTCACTTTGATGGGAACAATTATGCCTACTGGAAAGTAAGGATGAAAGCATTCCTGAAATCCATTGATGAGAGAGTTTGGAACTCTGTTGAATATGGTTGGGAGAAGCCCACTACTCCTGTGAGTGAGTGGCAAACTTCTCAGAAAGAAGCAGCTGCATTTAATAGCAAAGCTATGAATGCCATTTTGAATGCTGTTTCAATGGAGGAATTTAAGAGAATCTCTAATGTTGAGGTTGCTCATACTGCTTGGAAAATCCTCCAAACTGTGCATGAAGGCACAAAGGCTGTTAAAATAAACAAATTGCAGCAATTAACTTCTAGGTTTGAAAGCATTAGAATGACTGATGATGAAACATTTGATGAGTTTTATGCTAAACTCAATGATATTGTTAATTCTGCTTATAATTTGGGTGAAGTATATGATCAACCTAAGATTGTTAGGAAGATACTTAGATCCTTAACTGAAGACTTTAGACCCAAAGTGACAGCCATTACTGAAAGTAAGGATGTTGACTCCATCCCTGTGGATGAGCTTGTAGGATATCTTCAGTCCTATGAGTCTGACCTACCCAAGACTGCCAAATCAATGGCTCTTAAGTCTATTGATGATGTTGAAGCTGGTGGATTTGATGATGAGCTTTCTCCCACGGAGATAGCTTACCTTGCCAAGAACTTTAGAAATTTCCTTAGAAACATAAATAGGAAGGCAAGGAATACCAACACTGCTGAACCTAGAAACTTTAGGAAGAATGATCCCACTAAGGTTAACAATTTTGAAAAACCTAGAGAACAAGTAGGTCAATCTTCTAATAACTCTTTGGGTCCTCAGTGTTTTGGTTGTCAAGGGTATGGTCATGTCAAATCTAAATGTCCTACTTTCTTGAGAAATAAGGGTAAAGCTATGGCTGTAACCCTTAGTGATAATGAGATTTCCGATGATGAGTCCGGTTGTGACGAAGATGGAAACTTCATTGCTTTCACTGCTACTGCTGTAGTCGATGAAAGTATATCTGCTGAGGAGAACCTTGCTGATGGGGAACTCTCTGAAGATGCAGATCTTCAAGAGGCCTACAACAAACTTTGCAAAATTGCTGCAAAGGATGCTATGAAAGTTGATCTAGGCCTGAAGAAAATTGATGCTCTTGAGCTTGAAAAGAAGAACTTGCTTGTCAAATTGTTTGATGCTAATGAGCTTTTGAATAATGTTAAAACTGAAAACATGCTGTTGCTTGATAAAGTTAGAACTTTGGAACATGATTTATCTGTTGCTAGATCTGCTAGTTCTAAACTTGATCACATGTTGAATGTTCAAAAGTGTTCTTCTGATAAATGTGGGATAGGATATGTTGAAAGCATCTTTGATTCTACACCACATTCCACTGTCTTTGTTCCTGCTTCTTCTTCGGTACCTTCTGTGAGTGAGGTTGTGAGTGAAACTGCAAAACCCCCTGTGAGTGAGGTAGTTAAATCTGTAGAAGTTTCACCACCTAAGAAGATTAGGGTAGACTTAAGGGAATCCAAACCTAAGGAGCCTACCAAATCCAAGGACAAAATGGATGGTAAACCTGCTTGGGTTTGTCATTATTATGATAAGTCTGGACATATCCGTCCTAACTGTTACAAGCTTCAAGCTGATAAGAGAGCAAAAAGACCAAAAGTGCCTGTGCCTCAAGCACAAGATCCTATGGCACTAATTGGTGAATTGGTAAAGGCGTTAAACCTTTATTCCAATTCTGGAGTTGGGAATCACTCTAATGTGAATAAGAACTCCAATGCTCGGGGTGCATCTAAAAAGTTTTGGATGCAAAAGACTCGAACTAACTGAGTCTTTCTGACATGGTCCTTGTGCTTCATTACTCTATTCTGTTGTGACCATTGTTATTTGGTTTTTGTGTTTTTCTTTTGTTCTAGGACTTGCATTGCATTACATTCATGCATTTCATTCTAGGATTTATTTGTTTTCTCTTTCAATAAAAAAAAAAAAAAAAAAAAGAAAGCAAAAATTATTGTTGAACACTATTATTCTTGATTTTTTTTTTTAAAACAAGGTTGGTCAATCTTTTTACACATGTCATGTCTAGTGTACCTTGTTTAACTTTGATGAGCTTATTTACTGCACTTAACTAGTTGAAACTTTGTAGTGCATGTTGTGTGGGAAAGATGTGTGTGGTTCTTAATCACTTTGCCTTAATCATGAAGTCACTTGTTTTTTACTGTCGGACTTGATCCTTTTGAGAAAGGCATAAATAACCATCTCACCACTGTTCACTAGCCAATCATGAACATCTTAGTGCATATCATAAGATTTTGTGCTCGAGAAAGTGTAGCACATGCACAAAAAGAACATAAGGTGTAGCCTCACTTAAAATTAAAACTGGTGTGTACTATTAGGCTTGATGCCAATTCACTTAATTCAAACCGGTGTGTATTATTAGGCTGAATGCAAATTCATATAGAAATAAGAGGCAATAATACAAGAAACTTACATGATTGCAAGCTTTTGTTCTAGGAGATGTGGGAGTTATAGGATGTAACTCTTTAGGTGATAGTCTCTTTTAAATTCGATGTGATGAATTGTGTAGACTCTGTGTTTGATTGCTATTCACATATCACCTCACATGTATCTCAAGTTTTCTGCTAGTTTCACACACTTCACAAGTTACTCTTTGTTAAACATTGTACATGCTAGTGTGTGTGTTTTTGGTCTGACCAACCAAGTCTGAAAATATCTTGAGATTTGTGCACAACATATTTTGTTGCTTGAGAAAATTGAATGGAGGATAATTGGAACTTGTCTTTGATGAAACTGGGCTTGAAAATTAGGGTTTTTGAAAAAGCATTTCACTTCATACTCATGCATTTTGTTTTCATTGATCAAATACTTTGAGGATGTGTTTTAAAAAAAAAATTGGACTTGCATTTTTCCAAACTGTGTTTTTCCCAAAATTTTTGAGAGTTTCTGCCCATTTCGATCGATCGAATGTATTCTTCGATCAATCGAAAAAGTGCCTCAGAATGTGCTAAAATGACTGTCACATTCGATCGATCGAATGTAATTTTCGATCGATCGAATATCGTGGAGAGGCTTTTTTAAAAGAGGAAATCTGACTTTTTCAAAGTTATTCAAAACTTTTTCAAACTTCCTTTTCTCTCTCCGACAAGGCATAGACCAAAAGATCCAATTTTTTGTCGTTTTCTCCGGAATTTTTTGCAAAGAATCTCTCTCCTCAAGCCGGTATGTCCTTTTTACCCTTCCTTTTCAATTTATTTTCATAAATTCATGCATTTTTCATGCATTTTAGAGGAGATTTTCGAAACTTTTCTTTTTAGGATTTGTGTTGTTTCGGACCAAATTGTTTGCAATTGATCAATGGGTTTTGATGGGGACACCCTATAGACATGTTCTTGATTGTTTAATTTGATCAATTTTGTGTTTTGTGGAAAATTGAAATTTCTAGGGTTTATAATTGATCCGAATTGGGGCTTTTTGTGAAATTGAGTTTAATTGATGAAATTGGCTTGTCTAATTGATGTAATTGGTTATTATAAACTGTTTTCAATGGTGTGTAATGATTAATTCATCAATTTGGTACAAAAATTTTCAAGTGGTTCTCAAATTTTTAGGGTTTTCGTTAAGAAACTCTATGTTCAAGCCAATTTTGTGAATTTGAACTTAATTTGATCCTGGTTACTGCATTAGTTCATGCATCATAACATTGTTAATGTTCATGCATCATATAGAATTTTATTCTATATTTTTTTTGTGCTAACTTGCAGTCTGTCCTTGGTTTTGTTTTTGTTCTTTCTGTTTTTCTCTTTGTGTCTCTGTCCTTCCCTTAGCACCTTGCCTAGGAAGACTAGAGCACGTAGGACTATTCCCTCTCCCTCTCCACCCCCTCCTTCTTTTGATAGTGAGAGATTCCCTAGTGAGAAAAACTAAGAGCTTTACGAGACTTTAAACCTTAAGAGGAAGATTTGGGCTGAGCGTTCTGTCTCTTTTGATGAGCTTGATCCTGCCATTAGGGCAAATTTTGAGCGTAGGGGTTGGCTTCCTTTGTTTGCTGTGTCTGACCCTCCTCCTCCGGTTACCTTGATTAGAGAGTTCTTTTCGAACATCTCAATCCGCATCTATGATTCCAACACTCTAGTTAGGAGTTGGATACGAGGCGTAGAGTACTCCATTACTCCTCAAGTAGTGGCTGATGCCCTTGAGGTACCTTTGGTACAGCATCCTGTCTATCCCTATGATGAGTCACCAGAGTTGAGTGATGTCATGTCTTACATCACTGGGTCATCTATCCAGTGGGGTTCTGATCCTAGGATCACCACCGCTGAGCTTCCTGAGACTACCTATCTTTTCTCTAAGATAGCCTGTCACTCACTCTGGCCCATTTCTCATCTGCACACCATTCCTCTTGAGAGGTGTGTTTTTCTGTATGCTCTTGTTACTGATGCTCCTATTAGTTTTCCTCATCTTTTTCTTCGTTCTTTGAACGAAGTTTATAGGAGTTCATCTACTGCTCATGCTCTTGTCCATCCTATTTTCATTCATAGGATTTTACTGTATCTAGGTTTAGAGGATTTCCCTGCTTCTAAGCCTGTTCATGTTATAGGTCCTATAGGTACGTCTTTTCTTAGACAGAGGGCCGCTCATCTTCGAGCTGGTTCTAAACACCCTAGGTCTGATCCCTCTAGTAGTGCTCCTCCTCCTCCTTCTTCTTCTACAGGTCCTGATGGTAAGGCTGTTCCAGATCCTGTAGGTGCTGCTGTTGTTCCTCCACCTCCTGCGGCTGACTTCAATGTTCATCGTACTCTGGAGACTGTCATGACCGTTCAGGCGGCTTATGGTCAGCTTTTGGTGGATCTGTTCGACGAGATTCGTGCTCTGAGAGCGGATTTGGCGCATCTTCGTTCTTCCTCACCACCTCCTTTTGATGATGGCCTATGATGCCCTTTGGCATTCCGTCACAAAAAGGGGGAGTAGAGTAGAGTTTTTGTCTTGTAGAGGAGATTTTATTGATAAGGGGAGATATTTTTTTTTGGCATGGGATATTTTTTGTGGAGTTTATTAGATTGTATCTAGGTGCTTCACTTTGTATATCATTTTTGGGGATATTCATGTTAGGGGGAGTAACATTGATTGATATATTGATATACATGATTTCTTTTGATTCTTGTTGTCTTATGATTCACTGCTTATTGATTTATATTTATGAGTTGATTCATTTATATATATCTTTATTTTGAGTTGTGTGAATTTTACAAGAATATTATACCTGTTTATATACTATTTTCCGCCACACATGCGTTTATGTGTTTGTTGAGTATTTCAGGAATATACAGGTTGATTCAACAAAGCTGCTGTCTACACTTGCAACCGATGGACAGTAGTTAGGTTGAACTTTTGTTTATGAGCATTATTTTGTAAAGGGCTTTTTTACTTGTAAACTTTGAGCTTTTGATTTGTGTTTTGTCACGGATTGCCAAAGGGGGAGTTTGTTAGGTTCTAAGGTCTTAGGATTTTATGTATTTAGAACTCTAATTTGTAATGTTGGCAAACCATGATAAAAACAATGTATTTAGTCTTGTTTAGGCTTGCTCAAAGTTGGTTTAATATTGTAAAGTTGGAATCGAGAGACTGCAGAAGCATTGGGGCTTCTCGGCCTGGCTCGATCGATCGAAGGTAATTCTCGATCGATCGAAAGTCGGCCCAGATGCGTTTTTCTGCAGAATTCCAACTCAGCCCAAACTCTTTTAAACGTTTAGGGTTTTCTGTTTTTGCCCTAGGTATATAAGGCAAAACCCTAGCCACGTTTTTAGAGTTGCACAAGTTGTATTGTTGCTCATACATTGCGGTTTTGTGTAAATCTCTTGTGAGATCTAGAGGAGCTTTCCTTTACACAAAGCTTAGGGTTTTCAAGATTGAGATTCTTCAACATCTTGATGATCAACTTGGTTGCTGCCACTGAAGCTTAAAGATAAACAAGCGGGGAGCTTGTACCTGATTGAAGGAAGACAAAGAAAGAAGTAGTCCGTGGACTCGGAGCCTGCGCGTGGTCGTGTCAGGAAGTTTTACTGGTGGGTAGCATTAGGAAGTCAAGCGGGGAGCTTGTAAGTCCTTTTGTAAGAACTTCAATTCTTTCTTAGTGGATTCCGTTTTGCCTTGAGGATCGGTGGATAAAATCCTCCCCAAGTTTTTCTGTGTGGTTTCCTGGGTGATCATATCACTGTGTTATTTATTATTCCGCTGCATTATATTTTTGATATGATTATTTGATTGCTTTAACCTAGAACTGTTTAATTTGACTAAGTAAAAACTTGGCTAATTAATCTAGGCTACGCAATTGTTTTGTGGTTTAAAGGGGTCTAAACCCTACAGTTAGGTTCTAAAGATTTAGGATTTTATGTATTTAGAACTCTAATGTGTAATATTGGCAAACCATGATCAAAACAATATGTTTAGTCTTGTTTAGGCTTGCTCAAAGTTGATTAATTATTGTAAAGTTGGAATCGAGAGGCTGCAGAAGTCTTTGTGACTTTCGGCCTGGCTCGATCGATCGAAGGACAGACTCGATCGATCGAAAGTCGGCCAAATTGTTTTTTCTGCAGAATTTCCAACTCAGCCCTACCTCATTAAACATTTTGGGTTTTATGTTTTTGCCCTAGGTATATAAGGCAAAACCCTAGCCACGTTTTTTAAAGTTGCTTCAGTTGTATTGTTGCTCATATTTTCTATTTTATGTAAATTTCTTGTGAGATCTAAAAGAACTTTCCTTTACACAAAACTTAGGGTTTTCAAGGTAGAAATTACTTCAACATCTTGATGATCAACTCGGTTGCTGCCATTGGAGCTTAAAGAAAAACAAGCGGGGAGCTTGTAGTTGATTGAAGAATCCAAGAAAGAAGGAGTCCGTGGATTCGGAGCTTGCACGTGGTCGTGTCAGTAAGTTCTACTGGTGGGTAGCATTAGGAAGTCAAGCAGGGAGCTTGTAAGTCCTTTTGTATGAACTTTGATTCTTTTGCATAATGGATTCAGGTTTACCTTGATGATAGCTAGATTAAATCCTCCCCAGGTTTTTACCGTGTGGTTTCCTGGGTCATCATATCTTGTGTTATTTATTATTCCGCTGCTTTATATATTCTTGATATGATTGTGTGATTGTGATAACCTAGAATTGCATAATTTGACTAAGTTAATTACTTGGCTAATTCTCTAGGTTAATCTAATTGTGGTTAAAGGGGTCTAAAATCCGTTCAAATATTAGTACACTAAAAAAATGCATAAATTTCATTACGCTCATTTTTCTCTTTATTGTGGAGGAATTTTACTACATATATTTATTTGTTGTGTGTTTTTTAAAAGAAATGCTAAAGTTATAATTTTTTTTTTTACAAAATTAGGTAGTAAAAACTTGGGCTACTATACAAAAGTAGTGTGTCAATGGGGGTGAAGCCTGGTATTTGTGATGCACTGGAAAATAGGCGTCAACATCTATGGGTTCTGCAGAACTCAATTGCACTAGCGGGTGCATTGTATTGAGCCTATTTAAAATGTATATCAACGCAATGGAATTGCAAGTGATCACAAATAATTTCAATGTTTATTTTGATTGTTTTAATAAGTTACAGGTGCATAATATTAATAAAAAACGTGTAAACCTCAAATCATATTATACATTTTTATTTTATGGAAATTTTAATAATTTATTTTTTGATAGTCTAAAAAGTAACACCATTCACACATTTTTTGTTATTAGAAAAATTAGCATCTACACACATGCATTGTATGTGCTCAGCCTCAGCAGCCCTTCTATTTTTTTTAACGGATAAAACTTTTTCAAGTATACTAATTTAGGATTGTTGCATTTTCTAATCACCAAAATCCTAGGAGAGTGATGAGATGTAGTATAAAAATTTTATTTCAATCACAAACGCATAAATCTCATCATACTCCTAGGAATTTTGGTAATTGGTTAATGCATCAACCCCAAATTAGTATATAAAAAGGTTTTTTTCTTTAGGGAAAAAATAAAAAATAAATAGAAGAGCCTATGATACTAGCCACTGAACACGCGCTCATGCACGTGCTTAGAGGCTCTTCTCTTTTTTGGATAAAAGTTAATAATTTGCATTCATTATAATTTAAGATTATTACATTTTCCAATCACAAAAAAAAAAAAAAAAAAAAAAAAAAAAAAAAAAAACCCTATGGGTGAGATAAAAAATTATTTCACCACACATGATACTCTTCACACCCCTAGTGTTTTTTTTTTTTTTTTTTTTTTTTTTTTTTTTTGGTGATTGAAAAATGTAGTAACCCCAAATTATTATAAATACAAATTATTAACTTTTATTATATATAAATAAATAAATAAGAGCCTCTAAGCATGCGCGTGAATGCGTGTTTAGAGGCTAGTTATTATTATGTATTTAGAACTACTAATACAACCAGACTGTCATGAGGCTAGTTTAAAAAAAAAAAACTGTGTTTTTATTTCTTATATATAATTTTTATTTTGAAAATCTAATTTATAAGTGGATAAAGTAATTTAAAAATCAACAGGAGAGTGACCCTATTTTTTAGGCAATGTTTTAGTAGGAGTTAGAGTTGTATTTTTACCGGTTTGTCCATTAATGTTGTCTCTACTTAAACATAGAGCTGTAAGGGCATTTTTTAATAAAAAAAAATGAGAATTCCAAACAAAGGAAGCCCTTTAAATAGTAGTAAGATAATAAAACTATTCATAACTGTAAGGTCAAATTTTGTAGCCCAAGCCCAAAAGGTTTGGATTATGAGCCCAATAAACCCCGGAACAATGAATTTGTAGAGAGTGAGTGAAAAAGCTGGGTCAGTGATGAATTTAGCGACAGTTAACTATGATCTATAGGGATGAATCAATGTAAAAACATATAAAAGAGAACCGACAGAAATCCGAAGAGGTATTTTCTTAATTAAAAAGTTCATACGATTAATACAGTTCTTCCCCTTTTTCTCCAAAAAAAACCCCTTCCTCTCTAGAGGCACATTCCATTTATATATCCTTTTTCTTTCTTATCTTTATTGTACACTTGTTCTTCATCTAAGCATTCACTTGAGTATATGTCACATCAAATATCTTCTGTAGCTTCCCATGAGTGGTTGTAGCTGAGTTTGCACTGTTCAAAGGTCTTTTCCTCATAAATGCGGCCAAGAAAGTTGCTGCAGTGCATTAAACACGGTGGTGGCAGCTTTTCCTTTTAGATATTTTTCCGTTCTTATCACCTCCAGACATGGCCAAAGCTTATCCTTACCATTGAAGTTGCTAGGAAGATCACTTGAGCCTCCATATATTTGCTTAATCTAAACTTTTGGTATCCGAGGAGAATGACCTCTTCGGACCATTGGTGCTCTCTTTGGACTGTACTCTTCATCCATTTTCAGGTATATCTCTTCCGTACGGACTCTTTCTCAGTCATTTTCTTCTCTTCGGACACACAATAATATTCAGATAGGACCCTAGGCCCAACATGTGATATAGAGATGCACAATAATGTTCGAATAGGGCCCCAAGCCCAACACGTGACATTGGGCTTTTACCCCCACAATAACATTATCAATTTGATCATATGTGAGTTCAACCACAATCGAACCAAAAAACCAAGAATCAATCTCTATTCAAATTTTTGTCTGGTCTAATTTTTAAAACCATACTCTTAGTGATACTTACCAAATAAAAAAAGTATTACTTTTGCTAGAGTTTAAGTTATAAATAATTGGTCAGCCTTCAAACCCTAAGAGGGTTGGTTTAGACATGGGTTTGAAACCTCTAACCAAAAATGGGGCCCACCTTCAAGGGATTCTTCCATACAATTATCTAGTGTGTGTGAGGCAGAGAGACCACAAATATCTGAAGGAATAATCAAGACCTCAACATGCTATAGACACCTTTATTAATAAAAAAAAATAAAACTATTAGTAGGTATTAAGCTATAGAAGTCATTAAATTCGAATGGGGGAAAGGGTGAAGGTTTTTTAAGTCAATATATAATGGACATGTACATGTAGTTTTTTTTTTTTTTTTTTTTTTTTTTGGGTGATAATTCAATAGTTTGGACTTGGGAGTTTGAACCCCATGATGTCTCTGTTGAATACAATAGGACGTGCTAGTTAACCTAACAATGTCAGATACTTTTTTTGTTTTGTATATTAGAGAATGAGATGATTACCTTATGTTCTCTAAAAATTAAAGTGCACAATTGAAATTTTCTTATTGTCTGATTCGAGTTGAAAATTACAATAATAATAACAATTGAAAGAGGAAAAAATTTGACATCAAACATGTATAGAGTGTCATAACCCAAATCTATAAAATATGAAGGCACGACTAACTTATTGATCTTGCATAAGTCAATAAAAGTAACTAACTTCAACTCATAAATGTCTACAAATAGAAATAAACTCCAAATATCATAAAATCCATATAAAAATAGCAATAACTAAAAACCTATAAATGAAGACAATCCCTATTAAAGACGCATGCACACTCTAAAGCCCTATCCTTGCACTTTACCTAGTGCTCCAAAGATACAACACCCAGCTAAACTCTAATCTAAAATGGCAAATGATGGGGTACACAACATATCCCGTAAGCAATTATACACTTCAATCAATATAATAAAGTTAAAGTAAAGCATGAGTATTTTGAATTTAAAAATTTGCTCAATAGAGTTATAGCAAATCATGAGTAATTCAAATCTCATAATCATTGGAAAACAAATAGATAATTAATCAAAGCACAATGTCACATACACATATACCACATATATATTCTCACCTACTTCCTTGTGAATGGATACTTACATCTAACCCCTCGCTTCTAACGAGGGTATATCACAGTCTCATATGCATAGATCACTTGAATTCTATGATTAATAATAATAACAACGATGATAGTGATGATAAAATAAGTTAGTCACAACAGTTTTTTTTTTTTTTTTTTTGAGAAAGAGTTAGTCACAATAGTTTGTAAAAATCAGATAATGATATTTTACAAAGTTAAACAAAAACCCTAAAATATAGTAGTGCAAAGTCTATAGTAAGAATTTAGTAACAACAACAGATTGTAAAAATATTGTAAAATAGTTTGTGTCTATAGCATTACTCAACATACAAAGGAGAAAAATATAGTAGTGCAAGAATTAGAGGATACAAATTTGAATGCATGTGCAAGATATTTTAACTAAGCAATTTTAGTCGCAACATTTCATTTCTTTTATCTTTGCCATTTCTACTGCCTTATTCCAAAAGAGTGCACAAGTCAATCAAGCTTCCTAGAGCTCATTATGTGGCCAATAACCAGTCCAATTATATATATTTTTTTTACAAAAGATAAAAATTCTACTCTAGCCTAATCTAAGTGTATATGTATATGAAAGCTCCATTCTGGAGACTTGAACCCCAGCCCTTGCCTCCTATACCCTACAAGCACTTATACTTGTGGAGTGACCATCATACAAAGGGTGTGCGGTGGTATAACAAGTCCAATTATAAAACCTTTCATATTCAATCACAACAAATTTTCAATATATACGTATATAGTGCACCCCTCATTTTAGTAGAAGTTTTATCTTTCTCCTTTAGTATTATATCTGGCATTTAGGAATTCAAGAAGGGAATTATGATTTTTTAAGAGATTTGGTTTACCTCCAGTACTTTTTTAACTGGACATGTCTTTTTGTTTTAAATATACAATGGCAAGTAATAATGGATTTTAATCTCCATCTTTTATTTAGTTAGTAGATGATGTAACATTTTCTCATTAAAATAAAAAGATATTCCAGCTAAAAAAGTATTGGAGGTAAGCCAAACCTTTTTTAAGCACCATATATGACCAATTTTCCATACGGAGGGGATTCTCTAGATTGCACTAGTTGGTTGATCTACGACTTAAAGAAAATATTATTCAATAACAGAATCAATTAAATTATAAACGGGGAGGAGTGAAACCCCATATCTCTTATTCGATAGCAAAAAAAATCTTAATTTTGGTATAAATTTGAAATAATTGTATTTATTACCAAAAAAAAAAATACAAGTAATATGCTACAACCCGCCTTTGTTCTATGCCAGCCTCCAGCTTCATTTATTATGTGCCAAGAAATAAACTATTTGCCGGAATGTAGGATTTCTTCAATCCACTAATACCAAACAGTATAAAGCTCATTGATTTGTGAAAACAATATTTTTTTTTTCCAAACAAAGAATATATTTATTTTAGGATCTAGGCCATGTTTATAACACATAAATTGTTTTACATAATTTTACACATAGTCCAAAAAACAATTGAAATTGTAACTTAAAGTTGTGATAGCCAAGTTGAAAATCTTGATTAAGCTATTTTTTGGGTTGTGTATAAAACCGTGTAAAACAATTTGTATGTAACAAATATTACCCCATATTGAAAAGCCAATCAGCGAAAAAAAAAAAAAAAAATGCCACTGAGAAACAAATACAACTTAGAAAAGAACTAGATTCGAAAAAGAAAACATCTGTCAAGTGGGATTGGCAGCTTTTAGTTTGTGAATCACCTCATCAAGTAAATGTATCCTTCCTAGAATGGAGTGTAAGTTGTGTTGGAGAAATTACCAACAAAATGATAATTTGGTTGCAATAAAAATATAAATATAAACGAACAATATTAGACTGAGGCACAAAAATCTCACTCTCTATAAGGAGATTCAAGCTTTGAGAAAAAAAATTGATGCTTCTTTGGGTCCTTTAGAGATTGAAGCTAAGGCTTTTGAAGTTGGTCTGCAATTCGCTAAGGATTTTGGAATCCATGATCTGATTTTGGAGGGAGACTCTCTTGTAATGTATCATGTTCTAGTTGGCATTTCTTCTTCCCCTACTTTAGTTGCTGCTATTATTTATGGGATTGGGGCTGCATCTCAAAATTTTTGAAATGTTAGCTTCTCACATATACGTAGGCAAGGAAATAGTGTAGCTCATCTCTAAGCAAAACACGCTGTTGGCATTGTAGATTTTTAGTTTGGATGGAAGAGATTCATTGCTTTTTTAATGCAAGCTCTTCATCATGAAGTAATTTTTTCTATTATTTAATGAAGTTTCTAGTTTTCTTATTAAAAAAAAAAAAAAGTCAAACACACACGGTCTCCATTTCACCTTATTAGTTCCAGCTTGTCTCAGTAAATATTTATGGGCGTGACTACCAATCTGGGTTGGGGTTTTGTGAGATTTCTTTCCAATCATGTTTCCTAAGTTGGTTTAGAACAATTAGAAATAATTTGTGCTCTTCCTCAGTCCATCACTTCCCTAAAACAAATAGCAAACTAAGGACATTAGAAACTGCTAATTAATAATTCTTATGTCCAAAGCTAACTTTTTTTTCTGCAACCAACATTTGACACAGTGTTTTTACTTGCATAAAAAAGAAGACACAAAGACTTTTTTTTTTTTTTAATTCTATTAACTAAAACAAAAAGAAATTTTTTGACATAATATATACCTTTCATTTTTTGATCAACAATGCTTGGCTCTCTAACAACTTGACTGTTGTTGTTCTCAAAATTGCCAACAACTTCAGTAACATTATTCTATAAATAAACACCAAATACTTTGATGCCCCCGACTACATTAGTGTTAATATTAGCAAAGCACTTACTTTATTATTAGCTACTATAGGTCCCTCAATTTTTTTTTGGGAGTTGGGTTATAGTAGCGTTTTACAAACGCCACTATAGGATCTTGTAAGACAAGGGCCTATAGTGGCATTTGTTAAATATTTCTATAGGTCCCTCAAAACCTTTTTTTTTTTTTTTTTTTTTGGCGGAGTTGGGCTATAGCAACATTTATTAAATGCTATTATAAGTCCCTCTATTTTTTTTTTTTTTGGGGCTGGGCTATAGTAGCGTTTTACAAGTGCCACTGTATGCCCTTGTCAGACAAGGGCCTATAGTGGCGTTTATTAAATGCTGCTATAGGCCTCTTTTTAAAATTTTTGTTATAAGTCCTTTATAAAATAAAATAAAATAAAAAACCCAACCAAAAAAAAAAAGAAAACGAAATAAAAAGTGCCTATAGTGGTGTTTATTAAACGCTACTATAGGACCCTCAATTTTTTTCTAGGGTTGGGCTATAGCAACGTTTTACAAACGCAACTATAGGCCCATGCAAGACAAGGGCCTACAGTGGCGTTTATTAAACACTGCTATAGGTCCCTCAAATTTTTTTTTTGGGTGGGCTATAGCAGCGTTTTACAAATGCCAATATAGACCCTTGTATAGTGGTGTTTGGTAAACGCTGCTATAGGTCAGTTCCTTATTTATTTTTTTATAAGTCCTTATTAAAAATAAAAGTAAAACCCAACCCAAAAAAGACCCGAAACAAAAAGTGGGAATAGTGGTGTTTATTAAATGTTGTTATAGGTCCTTCTTTTTATTTTTATTTTATAAGTCCTTATTAAATTACAAAAAAAAAAAAAAAAAAAAAAAAAAAAAAAAAAAAAACCCAAAATAAAAGGTCCCCATTGTGGCGTTTCTAAAATGCAGCTATAGGTCATTTTTAAAATATTTTGTTTTCCTTGGTTGGCTTTTTAAAAGATTTTTAAATGGACCTATAGTGGCGTTTTTAAAACGCAGCTATAGGCCCTTTGAAACGCTACTATGGGCCCAGTGTTTTAGAACACCACTATAGAGCTCCCTGAATGCAGCAACAGATATGCCTATAGCTACATTTTTTGAAAACGCCACTATAAGCTTCCTATAGTGGCGTTTTCTGTGAACGCCACTAAAAAAATTGCAACTATAGGCGACCTTTTTTTTTGGTAGTGATAGCTACTACTAAAACTCTCTTTGTTTTAAACTCTTCTTAGTGTAAGCCTGTAAGAGTAATAGTGGGATGGTGTGTGTACATAGTATAGTGAGACTTAGGGTAGTATATATAAGGATTTAGGAGTAGTGGGTAATCAGAACCACCTAAAATCAAAAGAGATAAGCGGTGAGTCATTGGGTCTGAATTTTGAGTTCCTCTTTCCTATCTGACAGGGACTCTGTGAGAGAGTATGGTTAGTCATTGGTTTTAATCAAAAACACATACAGTTTGGGTTTTGGAAAAGCACAAATCTTATATGACAAAACATAAACATTAAACACTTAAACATATAGAGAGATAAAAATAAGGAAGTAGATGTAAAACTGTAATGTAAATGAAGGCGATGAAGGGAATTGGATCAAACATAGCCAACACTGAATTGGAAATTTGGGCAAAGACTTAAATGCATTTTTCCTTCTTCTTGTGATTTGGGTATTTTTGGGGGAGATGGAATGAGTGTGACCATCAAGTGGAGAGGGGAAAAAATTGTGACTTGCGTTGCGTGTAGTTAATAACTTATTAACTTTTATGTTATAATTATATTTTTAAGATTCTCATTTTTTTTTTCATTTAAATTTTAACATATTTAATTATATTTTCTTGTCTTGATGTGAAAATGCACTTCCTAATTATCAAAACTTTTATTTCTTTTTTAGAAAAATATTATTACTTATAAAATGATTATACATTTATATTTATGTTTTTATTTTTATAATTATAATTAAAACCTAAAATTATTTATAACATTATTAATTTGATAATAAATTGGTTCAACTACAATCAAACCAAAAAACCAAGAACCAATCTCCACTCAAATTTTATGTCAGATCCAATTTTTAAAACCATACTACTCTTGGTGTTACTTAGTAAATAAAAAAAGTATAGCTATAGTTTACGCTATAAATAATAGGTAGGCCTTAAACCCCAAGAGGGTTGGCCTAGTGAGATTTATGAAGTCATGAGTTTGAAACATCTAACCAATAATGGAGCCACCTTCAAGGGATTTTTCCATGTATTTAATGTGAGTGGGGTAGGGAGACCACACATACCCAAAGGAATAATTAGGTTCTCGGAGCACTATAGAAAACCCCATTAATAAATATATAAGAAAAATCAAACAATTAGCTGGCATTAAGCTATATAAGTTATAGGACTAAATGGGTGAAATAGTGATGGTTTTTTAAGTCAATATGTGATGGATATGTATATTTAGTTTTTTATTTATAATTCAATAGTTTAGAGTTTGAATCTTGTAGGTCTTCATTGAAAATAGGTGCTACTTGCTACAAGTATATATAATTAGTCCTACTTGCTACTATATCATCACAAATGTTTAGAGTTTACAAGGCTCTTGACAACAAGTATATGTAATTAGTCCTACTTGCTATTGTATCATCACAAATGTTGGATACTTTTTTATTTTATATGGGCCATGTTAAAGAGTTTCCTTAGTACAATTGTTAATAAACAATTTTAGTAAAGTTTTGACACTACTTTAATGAGAAATATATAAAATTGTCAAAAATTTTAATTTCTTTTTTTTTTTCCATAAAAAAATTTTGAAAATATATTCTATACTAATGCTTTTAGGACATCCATTAACATTTCTCATTATATGTGTGTGTGTGTGTGTGCGGTTAAAAACCTTACAATTAAACAATGAAACATAAAAATATTTTGGCCTTTGAATTTTAATTTTTCTGCTTCTATTTTTCCTATTTCTTTTTAATCAATATAATTTGAATGGGAGTAAGAGTTATTGGTGACATTTCCATATAAATTCAATTTCTTATTGAAAATTTTTGCATATATGCTAATGGATGCTTTCCTACATTATTTTATTTTATTTATTTATTGGAAGTCTTAAGGGAAAATGAAATGCTAAGCTATCTAACACTCAAATGCAAGTCAAGAAAATAAAAACCTTTGATATTTGAGTTGTCCCATAACTCTGTAGATTTGGTAATAGCAAAATGCCTATTGGAAATTCCCCAATTAACCCACAATTATGACGAATGAAAGAAGTCATGGAGGACATATTGGCCAACTGATTTGGCACAGGAGAAAACAATAAATTATAAGACATGAGGGTAGACAACTTGTGGAATAGTGAAACTTCTGATGGAATTTGACCAAGAAAGAAGCAATAAGACAGGTTGAGATATGTTAGCATGGAAAGATTGCCTATAGTATATAGATGGTATTTAGGAGTAATTGAAGTGATTGTATTTGTAGCTGAGGTCAAGTCCCCGAAGGTGACCAACGTGGGAAAAGCTGCTACTAGAGTTAATGGAACCACATGCATAGAGACAACTCTTGCTAAGCTCAAGGCCAATCCAATGAGCAACAACTGCTATTTTTGCCTTTAAGCATCCATGATGCAAACTTAGGCTAATTATCAGGACCTCCACAGGTGGAGTTGTTGATGATGAAAAATGGACAAATAGAAGGGAGACCTCTCGTCATTGTGACAAAATGGACGAATAGAAGACAAGGGTTCAGTGAGATGAAAAAGCGAGAATAGGAAAAGTGAGCTCAAAAACATGAAGTAAGATGATACTAGCCTCATAGCATCTTTTATGTTTAAAACTCTTCGAAACGATTGAGCCAAGATTTTATAGACCGTCAGGCAGATCTTCTTGTGCAATGTTATGCAGAAATGTCTTTTGGCATCAATTAGGCCAAATTTGCTAAATAGTAACTTTTTAGGGAAATTTTTGGTGAATAGCATGTGTTTGAAGTTAGTTATATAGTCTGTTTTTGGAACTCGAATTTGACAAAGTCGAGTTCTAACCCAAAATCAACTTTACTAAACTCGTGGTCCAACTAGCCTAACTCTGATGTGGAATTAAATAATAAAATAAAAATAAAAATAAAAAACCATGTGGAACTCGAGAGTTTAGCAAACTTAAGTTCCATGCCTTTAAAAAAATTCACCCAGATTGAACTCGAGTTTAGTAAACTTGAGTTTCATTAGGACCTCCATAGGTGGAGTTCTTTTTTAAAAATGAACTCAATGAGAAAAGAATGGGAATGGGATCCAATTAAACTTGCAATGAAAGAATAATAATTATTGCCTTGTCTGCTAACTTGGGATCTAGAAGGTGATGGTTGTGATGGATCTAGAATAATAATTATTTGATTCCCCCATCTCTTCTCTTTGTCAATTCCCTCAACAAGTTTGTAGCAGGGAACTGGTAACCAAAAATCGAATATGCACGATGGCAAGTTTCTTAATTCTAAAACTAAAAGTATATATACAATTCCTTTAATCAAACATGTAAGATATAAGCAAAAATATTTCATACAAATTTATTGTTCATTCAATCCAGGCATCTCATTATATCACAGTTACAATAATAATTCCAAAGCAAATTAGCTACCCTCCAATTATCATATACATGAGGTACAAATACAATAAACTACCATCCAAAGTTAAAAAGGAATTTTCCATTGCACCCAACACAATTTCATCTTTGGAAGAAATCTATTATATTTTTCAACATTTTAATTTTGAAGCTACAGCCACTAGATGCAAAATTTCCTGATACATTTATATAGCCTTACATTGCCTCAATGCCTAGAGTAAAAGTACTACCTACACAACTAGTTGTTGATTTATGACCCAAATCCCTTTTATCCATTTTAGTTTGACACAAATAAAGAGAGCATTTCTCCCCGACAGACGTACTTGGAATGATCATTTTAGTTTGGAATATGGACTACATGTTCCACCCTCTAATTTTAATCTACCTTGCCCCTCTCATCTATTTTATGCAATTCGCGATCAGTATTAATATCTTCGGGTTGTTCCTGCTTTAGCCTAAATTGTTGGAGGACATGATCAAGTAGGTGGAACTCTACAAGACAAAAATATATAAGTGAAATTTTCAACCTCCACACATTACTTCCCTCGATGCAAAAATTAGGAGGAAGGCGGCTCAATTCATCCGCATATGGCTCACACTTAACCTACAGTAGCCACCAATAAAAGTAACCACATTAAGCAATTTTCTCAATATTTGCATAACTAGTACAATAGTGGGCAATGAAATACTTTTTTATGATTTTGATTATGATGGGTGTACATTCAAAGACATAAATTGATATAAACATTATGTTAAAACAAGTATTATACCTGGTTGGGTCATGTCATGGCAATTTGATTGCGATATGCAAAAAGCATATGCTTGGGAGTGTTCTTTGTACACTTAGCCCTTGCCCAACTACAAGCATGTAAATAGCTTGGTCATTGGTTATTTACGTAAAACTCGAATGATAAAACAATTGTGGCATAATACATCTAATGATAGCACAATAATTATGCAATATATACTTACTTCATGGCAAGAGGAATTGGTGGTGGAGGTGAACCATAAACACCCTCTGGTGGGGGCACCTTCCATGGGGACATATGTGGGAACCTAGCATATATCCACAATTGGACTAGAATCAATGCTCTACCAATTTGCTTTGCTCTCTTTTCAGTTGCCTTGCACAAGTCTGTATAACCATGATAGGGATGCACTACCCCAAATATATTTGGGTGGATTATAAGGGTTCTACATGAACTCCAACCACATGAGATGGACCCTATCTCCGGACTTGTCAACAAATACCATATCCCCTAGTAGGGCTAGTATATAGTAGTGAGCATACTAATAAACCTGCATCTCATTAGCATCCAAAGGCAGAGATTATGCAATTCGGTTAACGAGCGCTTTTATTTGAATCCTTAACCATCTAGCACGGTTTTATTTTCATCTGGAATTTGAATTCCAAGAATTTCAGCACACACAGTTTTCCAAGTTCTTTTAGTGGACCCAACCATTGCTTCATCCTTGATGGGCAACCACATTATAACTTCCACATCTTGCAACATGATTGTCATCTCTGCATGTGGAAGGTGGAAGAATGGGTCTCTAGGCACCATCGCTCTATAAATGCAGTGATCAAGTTTTATGGATGGGACCATGTGCAGATGCTTTAAACCAAGCAACCTCACGATGGCAATCACACGCTCATATACCATAGGATCTCGATGTGTCAACTCTTCATGGCGACATCAACAACTTAGTGTGCTAGAAGGATCCTGAAAATGTTATAACAATAGATAAATGTCTTATACTTCAATCAAGTACGTAATATGCCATTAAAGAACAACTCAACATCCAAAAGCAATAGTATAATCTATAAGTTTATTTTCAAATCAATTTCAATTGTGATGAATTTATTTATTACTACTTTAAATTTATAAAAACTAGTGTTATTACTACTTTGAAGATAGGCGACTTCTCACACAAAAACTATGTTGTAGTGGTAAATTAAACAATCATAGTACTTAACTACTCAAATTTATCATAGCATGGGGAGGAAAAAAGTCAAATGAGAAGATCACATATCAAGTCTAAAAGGAATTTAAGATACATCACCAATTTGGAAGGCAAAGGGAAGATGGTGGGAGTAAATCTACAATCCAACAGTTTCAGAATGCAGTGTATGAAGAAACATATATTTAACATGTGACTGATGTGAACTGATATGCGTATTCTTGTAAACAATGTTACTTTAGACGTAAAATGATATCCCACTCCTTGTTAGTTTCCATGGATGTGGAGAGAGGTTTAAACCAAATAGATTCACAATGGAGCAAAATGTTAAAATCCTGAGTGCCAAACAAAATAGCAAAACAATGTAAAATATAATTTCAAAGTCGTAAAGAAAATAAAATTAAATCTCCTATGGGTTATTCATGTCAGTTTTCTTTTATCACTTCACAAAAAAAGTTAATAAATCACCAAAATCTTTTTGATTTCTTTTGGTAAACCCCACATGCGTAGGCTCAGTTCACGAACCATCAGGTTATAATTACTGTTGAATGTGACAGCCTAGCATAGCGCTCTTTTTAAGAAAGCATTGATGGCCATCTTGTTCATTTAATAGCCAACGGTTGGGCTTCTCAGGGAACCACTAGTGCCATTTAGATTGTCCTTGATTCGCTCTCGGTAGCTAGGCACGAATCAAGGGGGGGCTATTATACGGGTATGATCTCAAGCCCATTGGACCTTTGGGCTCTAGCCTTATTGTATAGTACTTGATCCCATGCCTATTGGACCTTTGACCTCGGTTCGAGCATGCCTTAAAGCCCAAATTGGGCCCAAATGACGTAATAGGTCCATCTTGTCCTGAACATATCAAAAACAAGCCCATGCCGATCAAGTATGACCTAATCGGGAATGTAGTTGCCGAGAACATCCAATGTTCTCAACATCCCAGTATTACCTTGGGGAGTATCGTTGCCGAACCGTCTTTTTGAGGTGGGAACCAGTTCCAATGCCATTGCCACCATTCCTAACGGAACACCCACTTAGAAATGATGGAATTGGACCCCTATCCACACGAGTGAGATTAGGAAGTAATCATAACACCTCCACTCATCTCAAGCTATAAACAGGAGAATAGAGTGAGAAGTGGAGGCTGGCAATTCTAGAGAGAAAACGGAGAGAAAAGAGTAATATCAATAGAAGGGGAGCAACTCTGTAAGGAAAAAGAGAGGAGTTCACAAAAACAAGAATGTGCAACTAGGTCTCTAAGCAAGGGACTACCTATAGTAGGAAACTCAAAGCCCACAATATAAATAAGTTGTGAGCCCAAGTATAGGTTGAGCTCGTTAAATATACATTTAGGCATGCACAATTGGCGTCGTCTGTAGGAATCTCCTACGTTGCTGTAGTTCTGCCGAGATTCATGTGGGGAAAATGTCTAAATGTCTGTCAGGGAGTTATGCTAAAAGTGGTTTTGGGAGATCTTCTCAGGGATCTACTTGGCGAGAAAGAAGGCAAAAGAGGCGTGAAGATAGGGAGCATGAGCAGGAGGAAAGGCAATCCGGCCTTAGAGAAGGGTCGTATCAAACACACCAAACAATATCAGGTGCATTGGGGCGTGAGCGCTTTGACGGGAGGGACGAGGAACTTGAACATTTGCGTAGGTTTGGTAAGAGATTTGGAGTTGGAAGCAAGAGGTATGTGTCAGAGAAGGGATCGCAAGGAGCGGGAAAAAGGGTCAGCTAGTGTAGGCAGACGCTATGTGGAGGGGTCTTATCAATCCGGTTCCCATCGACACTAGGATCAATCTCGAGAGTATGCAAACCGAGACTCAATTTCCCCAAAAGGGTGACGACCTCAGAACGCCGCCATGGATGCTATGAGCAACGCATTATGTAAAGCTACTCGGTCGTCATTCTTGGGGGACATCGAACGAGCTCCTATGTCGAGCTGATTCACCTGGCCTCCATTTAACTCTTATGATGGGAAAACAGATCCAATAGAGCATGTAAGCCATTATATCCAGATGATGTTGCTACACACTCATAATGACGTGCTGATGTGTAAGGTATTCCATTCGAGTCTCGAGCCAACTGCTTTGAGGTGGTTTAATGGATTAAGGAAAGGCTTGATTCATAGCTTTGCCGAGCTAATCCAAGAGTTCAATGCCTAGTTTATGACCTATAGCTGGGTGCCGTAGCTAGTGGATGCACTACTATCTATGAAAATGGGGGCCGGGGAAACCCTTCACAGCTACACTAGCTAGTATTAGAAGTTGTACAACTAGATTGGCAGGGGCAATGAAAAAATCGCAGCAAGTACTTTTTGATTGGGATTTCCTGAGGACTCCGAATTGCGAGACTCATTGACAAGAAGGCCTCCCGAGGATATGAGGCAGTTGATGAGGCGTATCGAAGAGTATAAAAGATTGGAGGATGACCAGCAGTAGAACAAAGGCAAGGCTCCAATCACAAGTCAGCCTTGGCAAAGGAGTTTTTAATCAAGGCCCCGGAAGGATTTGAGGATTTAGGAACCGAGTGCTCAGGTAGGAGAAGTGAACGTGACATTCAAGGAGTCGGTGCACAGGATCGTGGATCAAATCAAGAATGAGCAATACTTTCGGTGGCTAAACAAGATGAAGGGTGACCCGTCAAGGAGAAATCAAAACCTGTACTGTACTTACCATAGAGATATGGGGTATACCACTGAACAATGCAGGGTGTTGAAAGATCATTTAAAGAAGCTGGTAAAAGTGGGGTATTTGAAAAAGTTTGTGGTGGACCCAAGGAATCAAGAGGTCGGGCAGGGAACTCGACCTTGGGGGAATCCTCTCCCACCCCCATTGGGAGTGATAGAGGTCATCCATACAGCTTCAAGGGGTACCCTGGTGTCCAAAAGGGGAGGGGTACTAGTCGTGGCATTGGCAAAAGGTTTCCTAGGGGAGCAACCCTCAAAGAAGAAGTTGAAGCTCACTTGGGAGCCCATTGCCTTCAATGATGATGATCTAGAAGGAACGATCCAGCTGCATAACGATGCTTTGGTGGTCATGGCCTGGATAAATGGTTTTATAGTGAAGAGGGTATTGATAGATCAAGGGAGTGGTACTGAAGTGATATATCTCGACCTATTCATGGGGCTTGGCTTGAAGAATGAGGATCTCTCTAAGAATGACACACCCTTGGTGGGATTTGATGGCCAGATGGTGATCTTAGAGGGGCAGATTTCACTTCCCGTAAATATGGAAGGTAAGGAGGTAATGGTGACATTTATAGTGGTCACTTCGTTTTCTCCATATACGGCAATCCTTGGAAGGCCATGGATTCATGCAATGAGGGCGATCCCATCCACTCTCCATGTGAAGGTCAAATTTTACACTAACCAAAGTATTGCTATAGTAAAGGGAAAACAGCAAGTGGCCAGGCAGTGTTTGGTGATTGCTGTTGACTAGGAGATCAAACAGAAGGAACCTATTGAAGAGGTTCTCTTATAGCAATTACAAGAACCCCAGGGGGAGATGGGGGCTAGTGGTGCCGAGGAGCTAATTAAAGTAAGGATACTGCCAGACGATTATAAGAGTTTCCAGATAGGAGCAAGTATGAAGGACGAGGATAAGGTGGGGATGCTGCTGTTTCTTGTACAAAATATGGACATATTTGCTTGGAGGCCATACAAGGTGCTCAAGGTAGACCTCAAATTCATAGTTCACAAGCTTGACGTGGACCCATTATTCCATCCCAAGAAGCAGAAGTCAAGGATATCGGTTAAGGAGCACGTTAAAGCCGTTAGGCAAGACTTCAAAAAGTTGAAAGAGGCGAGGGCAATAAAGGAGGTTTTCTTTCCAGAGTGGCTAGTGAATACTGTAGTGGTAACGAAGAAGAACGGCAAATGGAGGGTTTGTGTTGATTTTACTGATTTGAACCAAGCATGCCCAAAAGACCCATTCCCCGTGCCGAAGATCGATCAACTAGTAGATGCCACATATGTGCACCCAAGGATAAGCTTTCTAGACACTTTCCAAGGTTATCATCAAATTGCCCTAGCCACTGAGGACTAGGAGAAGACGGCATTCATATCCCCTGACGCCGATTTCCACTATACCGTGATGCTATTTGGGCTAAAGAATGCTAGAGCCACTTATCTGCGGATGATGACAAGAATGTTCAGAGATAAGATTAGGCATACGGTGGAGGTATATATTGACAATATGGTGGTTAAAAGCAAACGGCAGGCATAGCATATTAATGATCTTAAAGAGGTGTTCAAAGTGCTCCGGCAACACAAGCTGTGCCTCAATGCTAACAAGTGTGCTTTCGGGGTGGGGGCTGGCAAGTTCCTACGGTATATGATCACAAACCGAGGAATAGAGGTCAACCCCGATCAAATTGAAGTTGTAGAGCACCTTAAGTCGCTGAGTAATTCAAAGGAAGTCTAAGTACTGACCGGTATGTTAGCTGCACTTAATCGGTTTATTTCTAAGTTTGCTAACCGCTGCAGTCCATTTTACCAGATTTTAAAGAAGTGGAAGGGATTCCAATGGAATAAGGAGTGTGAAAAGGCTTTCCAGGATATAAAGGAATATTCGGTGTGGACGCCTATGTTGACGACCCCAAAACTCGAGGAGGATTTATTCATGTATCTCTCGATGTCTAAACATGCTGTAAGTGTTGTGCTTTTGAGGGATCAAGGAGTGCAACAACCAGTATATTATGTTAGCAAGACCTTGGTTGATGCCGAGACGAGGTATTTGCCTTTGGAGAAGTTGGTACTAGCGCTAGTACATGCTACAAGGAAGTTGCCTCATTATTTTCAAGCCCACACTATCTATGTACTAACCGAATATCCTTTGTAATCGTTGTTGAAGAGATCCGACTTCACGGGCAAAATAGCTAAGTGGGGAACTCGGCTAGGCTCCTTTGACATTAGGTACAGACCAAGAAGTTCGGTGAAGGGTTAGGTTCTTGCGATTTTGTTGCAGAGTTTTCCCCGAGGAGAGAGATGGAAGTGGTTTTTAATGTGGAGGTTCACCCGTGGAAGGTGTTTGTGGATGGTGCATCTAGCGCCATGGCAGATGGGGATGGAATTGTTATCATTACTCCGGAAGGGATAAGATTGGAACATTCTTTTAGGTTGGGTTTTAGGGCTTCCAACAACAAAGCTGAGTACGAAGCCTTGCTTGTTAGAGTCAGAGCTATTCGGGATATGGGTGCTCGGGAAGTTGAGGTTTATTCGGATTCCCGATTGGTGATTAATCAGGTGTAGGGTAGTAGGGATCCCCGAATGATGGAGTACTTGCGGGTGGTAAGGTAGGTTATGAACCAGTTTTTGAAGGCAAAGGTGGTTCAAGTGGCCAGGGGGCAGAATTGACATGCAGACTCTCTAGCCACCTTAGCGTCATCACTAACCGATGAGGTACCTCGATTAATCAAAGTGGAGCTGGTGGTGGAACCAAGTATAAACGCAAGGGTAGGTGTTTTAGTGGTGGCAACATCCGAGCCGTGCTATATGGACCCAATTATTGAATTTTTGGCCGAGGATTGAGTGCCGGACAACGAAAAAGAAGCTAATGGGGTGCACGGGGTAGCTGCTCGATACTGGTTATCAGTAAAGCGTAAGTTGTACTGAAGGTCTATTGGGGGGCCGTATCTTCTATACTTGCGCCTTGACAAAGTTAATGAACTCTTGATCGAACTTCATGTGGGGGTGTGCGGCAGTCATGTTAGGAGACGCTCATTGGCACACCGAGTAATGACCCAAAGATTTTGGTGGCCATAGATGCAGAAGAATGCTGTCGAATATGTGCGAAAGTGCGAACAGTATCAAACATGTTAAGCCCTAATTTCTGTGAAAGGCACAAATAATTATTAAACACGTTCAATAGACTAATAAAAACTATATAGCTCCCATACAACGCTATAACTTAGATTCTAACGATGAATTTTTAAAAAAAAATTGAAAAATATTTCAGTAATTAATCAAGGTATGACACCGATGAGTTTCTTTATTTATAGACTTTCAACCTATGACGTCAACTTCTAATCATTGTGCTCAATATCATCAAGCCAAAACACTAATCAGTTATTCGTTTAGGCGAAAAATAAACCCCAGATCTCTTATTCAACCATCACAGATTTTATCAGTTGAGCTAACTGAAACCCACAGTACTGAGGAGTCTAAAGGTTAAAAAGAAATGACTGAATCCATTAGGTCTAGCAATACCCTGAAACAAAAGCTGATAATGCAACCTAATGAGTGGAGATCAATGGTTTTGTATAGAACTAGCTTCCTATTAAATTTTGATGGTGTATAATAATGGAAACTATCTTTTAGCTTCCAAATAGTAAAAGTTATGCAAGCAAATTATAGGCTTTAGCTTAGTAAGAGGTTGAACCATGGTATTGAAATCATAGTGTCCCCTGTGCCAAGTAAAAGGATGATTGAATGTGCTAGCTTGATGAGAACACACACAAGTTTCATTTGAATTTGTTCTTAGCTTCATTGTACATTACAGCACCAACAACCGTGAGCCTGTAGTGTAAGGTTGAATTTAATCAACCATCTTGTTAGCTTTATTCCGTGCCAATTTGCTTATAATTTAGCACTTAGTAACCCTGTATTTAGGTGGGAAACTTGTAAGGGTAATGAGTGAGAGAGTGTGAAGAAATGCTCAAGATTGTGCAAAGAAACAGAATCTCGCGGGTGAGTTGCGACTTGCAAGTCGCCAAAAGTCTGCACACGTGCCAAGCATTTCAGAAGCTGAAGAGTCACGCCAACTATTGCACTACAAGACAAAAGTCTCAGGCTGGCCAGGCCGTTAACTCGCGGCTTGAACTCACGACTTAACCCAGTCGCGAGGTCAAGTCGCCAAAATGCCCTGTTTGGGAAAATCTAACGTTTCACATTCCATTCTCATTCCAGTATAAATACCCCTCATTCCCATGATATTTAGAGAGCTTCCGAAGAGAATTTTGTGAGAGAAACCCTAGAGAAAAACAAGATTGCCTCATCCCTAATCTTCACCTTAGAGACTCTACAAATTCCTCTTCTTTCTTCCTCTCCATTGTTATACCTTTGAGAGGCATTTTACCAAATCCTTATCTCACCACACCCACGTTTGTGAGAATGTTCATTTAGTGCTGTTGGGAAGCAATTAGGAAGGAACCAATCTACATTGGTTGATGCTATGGTCTAGTAGTGGAATCCAGGAAGCTAAATAAGAAATAAGTTCGGCGTAACCTCGTCGGAGCAAGAAGCTTGGAGGGCTTAGGTACTTGGGTAGATTAGGCTTGAAGGGTCTTCTGCTGTTCATGTATCCCAACTATATTCTTTAGTGGATTATTTGACCGCTTGGAGGGCGGCGGAGAGGTTTTACGCCGAGGGTTTCAGTTTCCTCTTCAATAACACATTGTGTGTTGTCCGTGTGTTTGCATCTTCCTTTCTTTATCTTTGCCTTATATTTACTGCTGTGGATGTGTTTATATTTGACTTAGATTATTTATCAATTCTGTTATAAGCTTGTTATCATGTTCCGCACATTAACTGTTTGATATAAAGTTTGAATTGGTAATTTTGTAATTGAGGTTTAAACGTTCAAGAGTGTTTCATACCCAAATTGAACTTTCATGTAGCTTGCCATCCCAATAATTGAAATTTGGTTTTTAACTATCAAAATTGAAATAACCATAGCAACAATAATCTCATAGGTTGATGAAGCATTCTATAAACTTTAGCTTATAGTAATATCTCAAATTACAGACACACACACACACACACACACACACACACACACACACACAAAATCAACAAAATAAGAAATTAAAAATAAACCAAGATTTCTTTGAATCTTTTTTTTTTAATAGCTTTTAGTGTGTTTGGATTAAGATTTTGTTAATTTTTTAAAAGTGGACAAAAATATAATCATATATATTATATTAAGTTGAAGTACAATTTTAGAATTCAAATCAAATCAAATTAGTTTCTAATTATAGTTTAATTTTGTGCTGTCTAATTTGATTTTTAAATGTTGGTGTCAAGTTACGTCCATTCATAATGCTCAACGTGGAAACCAAATCTACCAGGATGAACATCTTATCATCACAATTGTTAATGTTTCCGTGTGTAAGCACAAGCTACAAGCTAGTTTATAATAATAGGGTAGCTAATATTCAGCAGAAAATCCCATGCTTGATTATATGGTTTAGTAATGAATATAAAAGGAAAAAAAAATCAAGAAACGAAATAACAAGTTTTTCAGGAGTCACCGACCTTATGCATCCAAACAACTATTGCATATATGTGTAGAACATGATTAAGCATCATGAACTAAAACAAGAACGAATAATTAATGAAAAGAATCGAGTTCTTAACAGTAAATACAAATTATAAAAGCAGCTACTGAATACAAATTACATATATTCTCAATAATCTATGTGCATGCATGAGAACAAATTTCAAGCATTTTGAGAATACCGTTAGATACTTAAGCTAGCTTTAATAACTGATCAAATTCTTCGGTACTGCATGCAAGCATGATGGGGCCTTGTATCTTTGGTTCAAGCTCATCTGCTTGTGACTGCACAATCAATTCTTGAAATGCTGGTAATGATAGATACTTCACTGGAATTTCGTATCTCTTCTTCTCTTCTCCCACGTACAGACCTATGTAACCTCTTGGAACTTTACGGGTCTTGGAGCTTTTAGTAGAGTCAATTCGATTGCACGAGTTCTTGGAGTGATTTAAACCTATTTTTTTAATGAACGTGCTGATTTTCCTACGAACAAAGGTACAAGAGCAATACATAATTGTTCCTCGGAAAGAGAGAGACTAGCTATTGTTTATTCAATTTCAAAGTAGATCCTATAAAAAAATAAAAATAAAAATTCAAAGCAGATGCTAATTAAAGGAGGTAGTGAATGCTAAAGGAGATTGTGGATATTAAAAGAAATTTTCGTGAAAGAGATAGTTGACTAAGGAGGAATCTTGTAGTAGTAATATTAAAAGAGTTCCACTATATATAGACTCCTAACTTTCGAGAAAAATTCATATTCTATCTCATAAACTCATCTCACTGGAACAAAATACAACACAAAAAATACACGGTCTGGGTGAAAATTTTGGAGTGAACTGACTTTTTCATATTAAAAAACACAAATATATATATTGATTTGTAAAACAAGTTCGCCCTCCACGCGCGATTAATTTGACCACAACAGTTATGTCAAAATGCTTGAGATTTGAGAATGCCTTGTGGCGTCAGCCCCATGGAAAAAAAAAAAAACCAGTAGCCTAACTTATTGAAATAGGTTATTACTTATTCCTGAAAAATGTGTTACAAGACTTTTTGCCCTTAATTATTTGTTAGAGATACTAAGTCTATAATATTTTCACAATATTTTTACAACAAATCATAGGTGGTTAGTTATTATTGATTCAAATTTAAACCTAACACTAAAATTAATTTTTTACCCCACAATAATAACCAGTAACAACTTATTACTTAAGATTTGTTGTAAAAATATTGTAGACATCATTTTTCATTATTTTTCTATTCTAATTTTTTTTTTTTTTCTAAAGTAGTATATTGTTGCCTTAGGCCAACTCATCTACTTATCTCTACAGTCTACACAGCAGCAGAAGATATAAATGATAAGATCTAGAATTCCATTCTAATCTACATTCAGTTCGTCGGTCGTTAAATTCTAATTTGTAATTATTATTCAAGAGGTTTTGAATGGTTTAGCCATTATGGAAGTTCAGAAATGTTGGCTTTGGCTTGAATTTTAACGGCTGATGTATGGACTAATTAAAAAAAAAAAAAAATTCAGAGTAAACAATAAATTAAAATTGTGCTGGCAAATTAAAGCACGAGTGATTTAAAGAGTAATACTTTGAGAGATGCTACGTCTACAACAATTTTACAACATTTTTACAATAAATCACAGGTGGTTAGTTGTTATTGGTTCAAATTTGAAACAAACACTAAGATTACTTTTTTGCCCCAACAATAACAACCAGTAACAACCTGCCACTTAGGATTTGTTATAAAAATATTGTAGAAATGTTGTAGACATATCATTCCTCTAATACTTTGAAGTTTGAACACAAAAAATGGTTTATAATTAGTGCAAAATTTCTTTCATATCAACCCCTCTTTAATTAATACTACTTTTATTAATTAAAGAATGATTTTTTTTTTTTGTGTCATTAAAGTTATTGTAACCTTTTTTATTTTTATTTGTGTGTGTGAAGTTCATTCTTAGAGACTTGAACTCCAACCTTTACTTATTTGACAGTAACTCTATCAACTGTCCTATTATACTTTTATTATTATTATTATTGAATTTTAACTTATGGTTCTGCTCCATGATCGATAATTTCTTTTTATTATTAGGTCAAGACACCAATCAATTTTTAATGTAGAATCTTTTTTCTCTTGTTCGATAATCAATGACTTTACAAGTTGAATTAACTAGAACTTACATTTTTAATTTAGTAGCCTTGCAACTTTTACTAAACAACTAACTTGTAACCCTATTCATATGCATGGATACAGTTAAAAATATACAATAAGACGCATTATATAATTTATATATATATATATATATAATTTAAATACTATTGATAATCATTTTTATATTTTGTTAACTCTTTAAAAAAATTTGTAAGAATATTATTAGGTATAAAATGTAAATTGTCCAAGGTTTTTTTTTTTTTTTTTTAATTATTATGAAGTACTTTTTTTTTTTTTTTTTTTTTTTACGATTCATTTGTTCTAGACTTTTTAATTTTTGTACTTAATAATTCACTTAGATGAATTTTTATGATGTGGTCCCACATTTGATTCTAAAATTAAGAAATAAAACTCTTTAAGAATAAATAAATTAGGACACATGATGCAAATTTGAAACTCTAATTTGAAATTTTAATTTGAGTTTCTCTCAGTTTCACCTATTATTATATATATATGGATATAGACTGGACACCCTTATTTTTAATTCATTAGCCTTGCTTCCAATTTAAATGTTTCACATTCAAAGCTATCAAGCAATTTATTTAATGAATACAAATCTTTTGTCTCATTTTTTGTATTCCATTAATTATGATATGCTATGTATTTGATTTTTTGCCATTTTAAACCTTGAATAAGCGTTTTTTTTTCTTTTCCTATTTTAAACTTTGTTTATTTTGTAAGAAAAATCAAATAAATATATAGTAAGTTATGACTGATGGAGTATAAAGTAGAATATAAAATTAGAATGGGACAAGTTATTTATTTTTTGACTTATCCAATTGAAATCCTTTGTTGTCTGTCCTCAGCACATTTAATTTGTAGGGAATCTTTTGAGTGCTGTAGGGCTACTAATAATTGTATCATATTGATTCTTAAATTAAAGAAAATTGTATTATATCAATCTTATAAATTAATCTATTATTTTTAAACACATGTGAGAAAAAAAAAAGTAATTACAAATTATTTAATATGTGATTGATGTGATACCAATTATAATTACTATCACATTATTTTGTAAGCATTTTATAAAAAAATTGAGAATGTGAAACTTCTGCTTCTCTCTTTGACTCTCTCTCTCTCCCTTAACCCAAATTGACAGCCCGGATTTGAGTGACAGACAACCTCGGCAAAAATCAATCAAGTTGCATTCTTATGAACATGAAAAAGGTCCATATAAATATTTTAAATGAAAGTCAAATTTGATGAAAGAATTGAATTAGATTGTGTTAGTATTCCACAAATCGTGTGAGTGACGAAATTTTTTGATGAACACGTTAGTGACGAAATATGATGCTGCAATGGAATAATATTATATCATAATCTTTGTCTACTGCTTATATTGCGACTCAGTAGTAAAACATATATTGCACATGTCACTACCAAAACGCGTTGGCAAGTAGTATCCAGAGACTTTGGACAAAATCAAACTATTTGGTGATCCAAGACTTATGGCGATCAGACATTTTCCTTTTGCAAGACATGGGAGTCGAATCAATGACTCGCCGGATTAAAGTGGTGCCGCAACCAAAACTTTCACTCCCAACTGTTGCATTTATCAATATTATTTGACATAGGATACAATCTACAAAACTATTTTTGTAGTTTATTAATTTTGGTTTTTTTTTTATTTAATTTTTGTAATTTTAGGTTTATGATATTTATTTTGTTGATTTTAGGTATTTTTAATGTTTTTTTTAAGCCAAATTAGGTTCCTATTATGATTAAGTATTAATTAAGATTTCTTTTAAAATATATATATATATATATATTTTGTCAAGTTTTACGAAACCCTTTAAATAGGCCTCCAAGTTAGTAACAATTAAGATTCAGTTTACTAAAATTATAGAGTTTCCTTTATTATTTCTCTTGTGGATTTTGTACTCCTTTCTCCTTGTGGATTTGAGAGACTCTTGTAGATTCAATGTTTTTTTCTTGAAACAAAATTTTGTTTTGTTTCTTATCGTTTCCGCACTGCATTTCCACAATTGAATCTTGGGAATATGATTTCATTAAGTACCTAGGCAAAACAGTTACACATGTAAATAGGTATACATAGATTACAATAAGCTCAAAATAAGAGTTACAGATGAGGTGGGAGAAGATCCTATGATTTTGCTAGCTTTGAACTAATCTAACCAGAAAGAATTTGCAGTGAGATAAATAGCAGTGAATATTGTCCTACCTTGGTTCAATGATTGACGAAGCAAATGTCGGCTACTTCTGGGGCTTCAAGAGATTAAATTCTTACCAAGATAACACAAAGGCACTGCTAGAGCATCGATTGTCAAGACATCCTATGTAGTAGGCATTAGAGAATGCATTAAGCAGAGGAGGAAATGAGAGTGTAATTAACACTCAACAAGCTATATCATGTATTTATTAAATCAGTTAAATAAGTCACATAGACTTTTAAGTAAGTTATGTGACTAAAAATATATGTGGATAGTTGGAGGAACTTTCCTCCAAATCAATTTGAAAGAAAACTTTGTTATTTTCTTTTTTTCAAGATAACTATAAACCTTTTCTCAAAAAAAAAAAAAAAAAAAAAAAAAAAAAAGATAATTATATACCCACCCCACAACTCTCTATGTTATGTTACGGTAGGTGATGGATTAACTTGTGATTGTGAGTAAGATTACCGGAATTATTAGGATCTTAAGAGACGCATGCATTCTATGTGTTGGGGTTTGTGGAGCCTAGTTGTGGTTGATCCAGTTAACAACCCGACCCGACCCAAAATAATGTTGCATGGTTTTTAATGGGAATTTCTTTTAGGCTTAGTGGAAAAATTTTTGACCTGTTTTGTAGCCCATTGTGAATCCTGTGCACAGGATGTAGAAAATTCAGCTTTGGTGATTAGGGTTTTGTTGTTATAGTTTTTTTTTTTTAGAGAGAGAAAAAAAAATGTACGGTTGCACTTCGTATTTTTTTCCCTGATAATAATGAAATCCCTGCAACTCCGTGGACGTAGGCAAATTGTCAAACTACGAAAATATTGTCTTGTGCGTGTGATTGTTTTTCTTTGGCGCGTGTGATTGTTTTTCTTTGGCGTGTGTTTCCTCTATTTTTATTTTTATTTTTTTCTCACAGGTTGGGGATTTCGGGTGAATTCCCTACAACTGGTATAAGAGTCTAAGATTAGATTTGAGTGGGAGTAGTGGCAGAGGAAGTAGGAAAGGCATCTAAAATAGAAAAATTCGATGGCACAGACTTTGGATTTTGCATGATGCAAATCGAGGATTATCTTTATAGGAAAAAGTTGCATCTGCCGCTTTTAGGGGAAAAACCTGAGACTATGAAGGCTGAAGAATAGGCTCTTCTTGATAGACAAGTATTGGGAGTTATCAGGTTAACTCTATCTAGGTCTATTGCACACAATGTTGTAAAGAAGAAGACCACAGTAGATATAATGAAGGCTTTGTCTGGTATGTATGAAAAACCATCAGCAAACAATAAGGTGCATTTGATGAAGAAACTGTTCAATCTGAAGATGGCAGAAAACGCATCAGTAGTACAACATCTAAATGAATTTAACACTATCACAAATCAATTGTCATCTGTAGAAATTGATTTTGATGATGAGATCCGCGCACTGATCGTTTTGGCTTCTTTGCCAAATAGTTGAGAGGCAATGAAGATGGCAGTGAGCAATTCTATAGGAAAAGAAAAGCTGAAGTACAATGACATACGAGATTTAATTCTGGCTAAGGAGATTCGTAAAAAAGATGCAGGCAAAACCTCAGGATCTAGTTTTGCCCTAAACCTTGAGACAAGAGGCAGAGGTAATGACAGAAATTCAAATCGGGACAAATCAAAATCCATAAATTTTAATTGGAACAAAAGTAAATCTAGATCAAGCTAACAAGTACAATGCTGGAACTGTGGAAAAACAGGTCACTTTAGGAAGCAATGCAAAAGTCCTAAGAAGAAGAATGAAGATGATTCTGCTAATGCTGTAACAGAAGAGGTACAGGATGTATTACTTCTTGTAGTAGACAGTCTACTTAATAATTGGGTTTTGGACTTAGGAGCTTCATTTCATACCACTCCACACCGAGAAATCATACAGAACTATGCTGCAGGTGATTTTGATAAGGTGTATTTAGCTGATGGTACAGCCTTGGATGTTGTGGGTATGGAAGACGTGCGTATATTGTTGCCCAATAGGTCTGTTTGGTCTGGAGAAGGTTTGACATATTCCTGACCTAAGGAGAAATCTAATTTCTGTTGGACAACTTAATGATGAAGGGCATGCAATACTATTTGTTAGTGGTACTTGGAAGGTTACAAAGGGAGCCAGAGTATTGGCTCGTGGAAAGAAGATCAATACTCTATATATGACCTCAAGTTCAAGAGACACAATTATAGTTGCTGAAGCAAGTACTAATACAAGCCTATAGCACTGCAGACTCGATCACATTAGTGAAAAAGGGATGAAGATGCTATTGTCAAAAGGGAAACTACCAGAATTCAAGTCCGTTGATTTTGACATGTGTGAAAGCTGCATCTTAGGAAAGCAGAAAATGGTGAGCTTCTTGAAAACTGGCAGAACACCGAAAGCTGAAAAATTGGAGTTAGTTAACACTGATTTATAGGAGCCTTCTCCAGTTGCATTCCTTGGAGGTTCAAGGTATTACATCACTTTCATTGATGACTCAAGCAAAAAGGTATGGGTTTATTTTCTAAAAAATAAATCTAATGTATTTGAAACTTTTAAGAAGTGGAAGGCCATGGTTAAGACAGAAACAGGTTTGAAAGTAAAATGTTTGAGGTCAAATAATAGACGAGAGTACATAGATGGAGGATTCAGTGAGTATTGTGCTGCACAGGGAATTAGGATGGAGAAAACCATTCTTGGGACACCACAACAGAATGGTGTGGTTAAGCGCATGAACAAAACTCTCAATGAGCGTGCTAGGAGTATGAGGTTGCATGTTGGACTACCAAAACTTTCTGGGCTGATGCTGTTAGCACTGTAGCTTACTTGATAAACTGAGGACCATTAGTTCCCATGGAGTTCAGACTTCTTGAGGAGGTTTGGAACAGTAAAGAGGTAAAGTTTTCACATTTAAAAGTTTTTGGTTGTGTTTCTTGCGTTCATATTGATTCTTATGCACGTAGTAAACTTAATGCAAAGTCTAAAATATATTTTTTCATTGGCTATGGTGATGAGAAATTTGGCTATAGGTTTTGAGATGAACAAAATAGGAAAATCATCAGAAGTAGAAATATGATATTTAATGAACAGGTTATGTACAAGGACAGGTCAACTGTAGTGTCAGATGTTATAGAGATAGATCAAAAGAAATCTGAGGTTGTCAACTTAGACGAATTGACTGAAAGTACTATCCAGAAAAGGGGTGAAGAAGATAAGGAAAATGTAGGTTCACAGGTAGATTAGAGTACACCTGTAGCTGAAGTCCATAGATCTTCCAGGACTATTAGACCTCTATAGTGTTATTCACCCACTCTAAATCATCCACCAGAGGACTTTATAATTTCTCCAGGAAACAGTTTGCAAACAACTTATATAACTTTTAAAAGCTAAAAATTAAAAAAATAAAATAAAATAAGTTGATTATTTTCTTGTTAAAAGTTTTTTTTTTTTTTTTTTTTGGGTTAAAGTTAAAAAGTATTTTATTAAAAAAAATAAAGGGACTGAAATTTTTTTTTAATATTTGTATGAAAACCATAGCTAGAGACCCATAAACAGTTATTGTGGGATCTGCAAAATGTGCCAAGCTGGTTTGAGCAATTATAACTTAAGCAATAAACGCTTCATCTTTGCGGGGCCCACATATGACCAGCAAACAAAGAATAGGATAAAAAGCCAAAAAACTGTCTTTTGATTGAATCTCAAATGCACACTTTCCTAACAAGAATGGACTCTGCCATCTCCACACTTTTACCAATACCATCCAGAGGAAGGGTCAAGATGTAACACCCCAACCCAATTTTATAATTAAACTATGTGTTTAAGTGGCTAATTACTCTTTTAATCCACTTTCTTTTTATAACTAATATAAGAGTATTTAATTAGCGTAATATTTTATAATATCTTTGAATAAGAATTGTAAAGGTTATATATAATTGAATGGCTATTTGTATTATATACATATATACTAAGTATAAGTATGTACAAAACTATATTAAGTGGTTAAGTTATTAGATATATATTTGTTGGTGTTTATTTAAGTATAAAGGTAAGGATATATATATATATATATATATATATATATATCCAAAGTGGTATTATGCTTTATAGAAAAGTGTAAAAAAGTGGGTGTGATATTTTCTACCCTAGCAATACACGTACCTTCCACCCAAAAAGTCCACACTTCTTATCTTCTTGGCTGCCCCAAAAGTCTTCTCTTCATCTTTTCTTTTGCTGAACCAGAAAGTTCAGCCCTCTCTCTCTACTCCTTTATTCTGGTTTCTTTCTTCTTCCCCTCTCACACGGCAACACCATCTCACAACAGCCCACATTTTCTTCCACCAAAAATCATAGATACCTCTCTTTAAGAAGGACATCAAACTCTTACTAAAGTTTAGCTTCAATTGTGGGTAAGTATATATGTTTATTTTCTGTTTGGGTATTTTAATGGTGTGATGATTAGCTTGAATTTCAGTTCTGTATCCTCTGTTCTGGTGTTAGAAGCTAAACTTGTGATTCTATTTTAGTAATTTGAAAGTTGATGGTTTTATGATCTTTTAGATGCTTATTAGAGTATTTTAATATGTATTGTAGAGGTATAAAAATACGTCAATGAAATTAAGGCCTATTGCTATTTATTGATGATTTTTGTAATAATATGTACTGGAGCTGTCTCTGTGACAGATTTGAGGTTTACAACAAGAAAAATATGTATTAAATCATATTTTGTGAATTAGGATGCTACGAATAGTTTGTATGAACCCTAAGACACGTATGGTTGTTGTGGAAGTGGTTTCACAGCATTTGGATGAATAGAAAAATAATAATTTAATTTCTAATTTGCATGAATTTCTGCCAGGACAGATTGGAACACGTTGGGTTGTATGATTTTTAATAAATCATGATTTCATGCTTTGACTACAAAATTTTTATGGTATGTACTGGACATACAGGGAAGTAGTTCTGTAAAATTTCATGCCATTTGAGTGTGTTTGGAGAGCCCATTCGTATTTTACAAATGGGGCTTTTGCTGCTGTAATGAGCAGTAAACAGGGTAGGATAACTCTGACTTTGTAGATTTAATTCTCAAGTTAGTGTGAATGTTTTGAGCTATAATTTATTATGCTTATCATATGATATGTCTAGATCATAGATTAATTTTTCTATGACTTGGTTCAAGGTTTAGTACCCTAAAGGAGGGTTTCTAAACCATTCGACGGTTGTGTTTATGATTCTGTTTTGTTCAGCATACGTTATGTTGCCTTATGTGTGTATATGGTTCCATGACTATGCCTAAAAGAGTTTATGTTTATGCATGCATTATTGCCCTAAACTCCAAGTACCTTTTGAAATGAAGTTGGCTCTTCTAGAGATAAGCTATTAATGTGAGAATGTTGGTTTCTCTATGATTGGTACATAATGATGTTTGGTGAATGTATGTTGTGTTTGGGAAACCTATTTGAGGTGGGATTAGGATTTCTTGGATTATAAGAGATAGGCTTTGAGATAAATGCGTAAGTTTATGTTAAGGAATAATGGATAGTAACAAGCCTTGATTTTGGTTTAGGTGTTACCAGTCGTCAGGTCTATGCTCGTTCGACTTTAGGCTCTCAGTTCCTCTGCTTTCAGGTAAGGGATAAGTAATATGGGCTTTTGGTAAGTCATGAGGTTATTTTAAAGTATATTTTACATTAAAAGGTTTTGATTAGAGATATGGCATGTAAGCATTATCAGACAAAGATATGTTCGTGAGCTTTCGAAACCTTATGTATATGATTTAAGCATATTAATGCTATTACTAATTCCACGAACATGATGAAGGAAACAATGAAAATGCTTTTACTATGAAATGTAATGCAAACTATGAATTTCAGTATAATGAATATGTACAAAATGTTTTCGGGTTATGTCCTCTGGTAATCTGAACTCGATTAAAGAATGTATTGAGGATGGCGGTTCGTCCGCGCTCAATTAAAGTATGTATTGAGGATGGCGGTTCGTCCGCGCTCAATTAAAGTATGTAATGAGGATGGCGGTGCGTCCGCGCTCATAAGTACAGACTTATCAGATATGGACTAACCAATAAGTTATGTATGAACAGCTATATTATGTTATTAATCATGAGAGAATTGTTTTGTTAAATGTATTGTAAAAAGTTAAAAGCTCTCATGAAAAGAAGAAGTTTCTAATGAAAAGAAAGCTGTTCATTAAAGATAAAAGTTTCTGAAATTCTATTATGCTATAAAGATAAGGCTTCTGATAAAAGTACAAATTTACGTTAAGAAGTTATTAAATATCTGTTTTTCTTTATGAAACGTAAAGTTTTATAATTATGAAAGTTATATTATTTTACGAAAAGAAGTTTATGAAGGAAAATTTTATTATTCTTTAAGATGCTTCCAGTCTAAGACAAAGTTACTAATTATTTGATTTTAAGTTAAAATGATCATTTTGTAATGAAAATATATATAGAGTAACTTTGTAAGAAATGAATGAAATTCAATCTGAAAGGTTTCGATAATATTATTCTGATAAGAAAAATGAGAACAATTATTTTCCTACGAGAAGCGTATAAGTTATTATTATATATAGTATAAAATATTATGCATGAAAAGATGTTCTCCTATCTGAATAATTATAAAATGAAATGAATGGATTTACATGTATCCTTATTGAATTCTCATATATTTTACCTTTACTAGGCTTCGCAGCTCACCCTATTATTTTTCAGTCAACAGGTTTTAATTTGGAGCAGAGGGAGTCTTAGTCGAATTTTGGAAGGAGCTAGTTTTAGTTTTAAATGTATAGATTCTAAATTAGCAATTTGATGTTAGTCTGTAATATTGTGTATTTTAGGATCTAATGAAGGTTGTGTACCTTAAAACAATAAGAGATGTATTATGTGAGATTTAGAATTGGAGTGACTAGTGGATTATGTGATTCTTTAAGTACAGTGTAGATGCTCTGAATGTCACAGGAAAAGTTATATCTTTTAAGTAAATAAACAAGAATGTAAAGAAAGAGGAAAGCTTTTGAAAAAGTTTTGTAAAAGTTTAAGTTGGTTCGTGTTAATATCAGGCTTAGGCTTGGTATTAGCATGCCGGTCATGGTCACAAATCCGAGTATCGGGTTTGGGGGGTGACACAAGATTTATCTGGGTTGCGAGTGCTGAATCTACTAATGTAGGAACTATATATTGGCTTGTATTTAATAATAATGGCGTGGGGTAAAGTTACGAGGAAGCAATGAATGAATGTAACAATACATAGAGCTCTTGCTATAGTGAAGGGTGATTCCCAATCTGTCTTGGGCTTTGAAGTCAAAAGTGTGTTTTCCATCATTCTGCAAACAGAAAATTGAAAGGTTGAATACTGATAACAAATACTTTAAACCTTTTTCTATGCGTGAAAAATTTCTTGAATATATTCACACACACACACAAACACACAGAAGCACCACTAGTTTCACATGCAGGGGCATACCTTCTATTTGGCCATCCCCAAGCCAGAAGATGATGCTTAAGGTTGACAAAGAAAACTCCTAAATATACCTTAGCAGATTCTAGCCCAAGAAGGACCATGGTCTTTCTTGCTAACAACATTAACTTAAAAGACAAGACCAGATTAGGGACCCACTTAGTGCCCATAAGGGGGGTGGATTATGAAGGACCAAAGGAAGAAGCGATCTTGGAGTCACACATCTCCTAGAGAAGCACATGGGGTGTGCTTATATGGGGTAATCTGCCTTTCATGTGTACAGGTATTTTCTCCCACTGTTGTGTGCTTTGGAAGGGGGGAGAACAAAACCATGAGGGTCTAAGAACCAAAGCAAATAATGTCTACACAGTTGGAGTGGGGTCATTATACTTGCTCTTTTTTTTTCTATATTTATTTTTTTTTATAGGTAACCCACTTGGTCAAAATTACAAAGAGATGCAACATGGCAATATAAAAAACACTAGAAGGATGTGAAAGATTTTTTTTTTTTTTTTTTAACTTAATTATTTATTTAAGGGGAGGATAGTGAACATATGTTCATATTACTAGAACATATGCTATTTATGGTGGAGATTTTAATAGAAATCCAGCTATATATACAGTTCAAGGATTTAATGGCTGGTATGACTCTAGAGGTTGTTGAGCAGAGTTTACAGTTAAAATGATGAAGTGAAAGCCAGTAGCATTTTCTCGAATGTTTCATTATCAACACATAATATGTAATACCACGGATTATGTGGATTAGATTGGTTAAGTATGTCTTGCGGGAGCATTTGTTAAGTCCCACATAAGGTGTTTACTAGGTCAAATTGGGCTATATAAACTGTTGAATATTGCCTCAAATTCCTAATTAGTTTTGGTTTGGGTTTCCTTCGTGTAGAAGGAAAGGTTTTCCCTTGGTGTGGAAGACAAGGATTCTCCTTGGAAGGAAAAGTATTTCTTATTGAAGAAGTAATGGGTAATACTTGTCCAGTAAGGAATAGAATTGAAGCTTTATAAATAGGCATTATTGTAAAGGGTTTGGTGACTTTTGCCCAAGGTTCCTCCATGTGGGGAGAGGTGAAGAACTCCTAGAAGAACATATTGGGTTTATAAATAAGCATTGTAATCCACATCATTGATAGCGGATATTTTTGTTGGAGTTGCTGTTGGATGTAGAACCACATTAAATATTGGTGTTATTTTCTTGTTCTTGTGAATGCGCTTCTGCTAGCCCCAAATCACAATAATTAATGTTAGAGCTTCCATAGTTGCACAACATAAACAACTACGAGGAGCCTCAATTGTAATAGACTAGTCCTTTTAGGGTATAGCATAGATGTGACTAGTGCTTTCCTTGGGTACTTACATAATTAAGTCAAAAAAAATTCCATACATTGTGTCGATGAAAATAGTAGTGGGTATTTTTGAGAGGGCATCGAATGAGTATAATATAAAAAATATCTACAAATCTGCCAGAAACTAGAAATAGCTGCAGACTGCAGATGAGGACCAAGTAGACCAAGTTGTGTGAGTTCATTCAGATGTGCAGAAAAGATCAACAACTGCAAATTAGAAGCCAATCACTCTTAAGGAGCTACGGCATAGCAAGGTCAAAATTGTGAGACAAGACTAAATAAGCTATCGATGTGTTGATGACAGAAAGGGGGCAGGGATATGGAGAAGGGAAAATGAAACTTACTATGTCGTCAAAGACTCTAAGGATGAAATCCATGGAGGAAAGTCAGACTCATTGAAACTATTGTTGCTTATATCCCTGCAGAATACACGTACAATCTCAACAAAATAACATATTGATAGCAGTAATATTAAATAAATTTAACCTAGAAAAATGAAAATGGCAAATGGTATCCACTTTTGAGTTCAAAAAAAAGGATAATTACATCAACGACGACAAAGGCCTTAGTCCCAAAAAATAGGATAATTAACTGATCATAAATTATAATGGTCTGACACTTCTCACTTACCCCTGCAACACAAATGAAACTCATAGTCTTTTAGTAATATTATTGCAACTTACGCATATTGGAGGTTGTTCATGCCAGTAAGGTCAGGTATAGGACCAGTCAGCTTATTGTTGGACAAGTACCTGAGCAAAGAGCATCAACAGCTCAATTTGTAAAGTGAAATTTCCCGCAAAAGATTATTTAATAAAAATTCATTATAAGTGCTGTATTTGATATGTCTATCATCTTTACTTACAGCTCGCCAACATTTACAAGATTATTGAGTTTCAAAGGTACGGGCCCACTTAATGAATTCCTATCAAAGTGTCTGTAGCCAAAACAAGATGTTCAGTACAATAACTTGAAAGAGGTTCACAGCTCACAACAATCTTAGACTGAATTCACTTTAGCATGTGAGCGAGATACTCACATCACCTCCAAATGCGTCACAAATCCATCCAAGGGTTTCAGGAATGTTGCCAGTGAGAACATTGCTGCTAAGAAGCCTGTAGGGGGGGCAGGGGTAGAAAATAACTACTAAATTGACAGTGTTTTGCTATACAACTGAGGATATCAAAGTGAACTTCTTAGCTTCTATATCCAAGACGTTTGAGTTCATATTTGGAATTAGAGGTGGAGACTCTGAAAATGAAAACAATGTTGTGTGTGTAACCAAATAATAGTTGTTTGTGAAAAATAGAAATTGTAAAAGTAGAAAAGACAATCACACAGGAATACAAAGATTTACGTGGTTTGGCTTAGGCCTATGTCCATGGGCAGCATCTAGGAGAAAGTTTCACTAAGAAAATAGGGATATTACAAAGGTGCCACAAAAGTATGCTCACAAACCAAAACCTTAAATACCACACAAATAACTCTCTATCTCAAACATCAAAGAATAGAAAACACCTATTCTCCACATATAAAACATGAAAATGGATGTAAAAAAGTGGATGTGAAAAATTGAGTGTGAGAGTATCATTGCCCTAGATTATCTATAACCCAAGTCAACCATGTGAAAGTCCAGTTAACACCTTTGAACATGAAGTACACAGAATTGAATTCAAGCCATACATGCGAAAAACAAAAACATAACCAAGAGAGGTCTGTGACATATTTCAAATGTCATACGTGAAGTCTCATAAAGCTTGCAACATAGCTGTACCGACAAATTTTAGACAATGGCCTGGATTCAAGAAGCTTATAAATGTTTCGGAACCATCTTTGAGCTGAAAAGTTTAGATGGAATTTCGCCTGAGAACTTATTCTTTTCGAGATGGCTGTAGATGATGAAAGAATCTTAGATTGTGATTAATTGGAGAAAATGAACTGTTTAGCTTGAAATTACATAGACTTGACATACAAGTGCTTTGCCTTAACTAGCATATGAGACCAGGTGTATTCCCATCAGAGACTGGTAGAGGTCCATCAAGCTGGTTTTCAGCTAGGTCTAGACAATAAAGGTTGGAAAGACGACCAATAGAAGTAGGAATACATCCACTGAAGCTATTATTATTCAGAGATCTGCATTGATAGAGAATGAAAAGTTCCAGAAAATTCGGTGTACATTGGCCCAAAAATGAAACTGTAATAGATATAGCTTCATGTGGGAGATTTACATGATGCAAAAATAGATCCTTCATCCAGAACAGTGTGCTAAATGGATGTTAACTTAAGAGCTATAAGTAATCGCAGACATGCATTAAAAATTAAAACAATAGGAGAAAACCAAGTCAAAGCCTTACAGAGTAATTAGCTGCTGTAGATTTCCTTTGTGTCTGGATTAGAGCCAGAGAACCTGCAACCAATCAGGTTTCTAGTGTGCAAGCAAAAAGAAACAGGTTAACTGCAAGGATCTAAAACCCAAGTTTAGTATGAGCTAATCCTCTGACAGCAATTGGAAAAAAAAAAAAAAAAAACACTGATAATTAGGAATGAACTGGCAGATGACTAACTGAAGAAGCAACTAGTGAATACTGCATCATATAATGGAGTAATAGATTTCATCTATTTGTGAAATAAAACAAAAAATAAAATTTCGTAGTCACTATTTTTATGATAATAATCCCATGAAATAGTTGATTTCTGGGATGCATGTCTCAAAGATAAAGGGCTCCCAGGCATGAGGTATGTGCAGCCTCAGATGTTGTTGAGCATTCAATCTTTAGACATCTGAGTACTGAAAGCCTATGATAACAGATGGTAGCCAAGTTTTTCGTCAACACATTAGTTAAATTGGATTACCATAAAAACAGAAGCAGCCAACTGCAAATAAAAGTAAATAGATGACCTACAAAGTCATCAACTCAGACAACTGGCTAATCTCACTAGATGGTTTCCCCATCAAATTCATGCTTGTCAATATTCTGGAATAAAGAACAGTCACATTAATATATATATAAAAATAAAAAGAATGGAGAGAATTAAAAACCTTAAAATATCATTATAGGGTGAAATTACAAGGAGGCCACATGCGAATTGGTGCACCTAATCCCTTCCCAATTGTCACAAGGATCAGCACTACCCTTCCAATTTGGTGTGTTCTTCAACTCATCCTGGAGAGACAGTAGACCTTTAACTGCAGCAAAAATTATAAAACAGTATTAATAATTGAATCACCAAAAAGGGTGGCGGAATAGAAACAATATGAGTAGTCAAATAAAACTATACAAGGATTATATATATTATTGGATGATAGGTTACACATGTAATTATGGGAGAAGGAAGTGCCATTTGAGGTGGAGTTCATTAGCAAGCATTATATTTGAATATGTACTAAACTGAGAGGAGGATTAGGACTAGCCTTATTCCAATTTAGGCAAGCAATTTTCAGGACATGGTCGCAATCTACTGTTATTTCTGCAACCCAAAGAACAAAAATAAAGCCTCATCCAAGAAATGATTTTCTTGTCAAGGTTGACTGAGTACTTTCCAATTCTAAGTGCTGCAAATTAACTCTAAAAGTACCTATACCATTAGATCATGGGGTAAGTAACTTGAATCAAACTATACAACACTATCAGATCCTAATTTATGAATGCTACCAGAGAAATGTGCCCTGTGCCTGTAGAAGAGGGAGTGTGTCAATCTATTGTCATATGCAGTTAATGGAACAAAGGGTAACTCTCCAAGGCACTTGATCCATAACCTTCACACTGGAGATCATTGATAATCACCTAACAAAAACAGTAACCCTCCATGTGCTGTGGAGGAATTGCATATCGCGCATGAACCACGTTGTAAACATGTTAGCCCTTTATTGTGCTAAAATCAAGGGATGCTCATAGGTAAACTCTTGTAGACAGAGGCTGAGTACCAAGCCCTTGCCAGTACAATTTAGAACAATTTTGTTCTTTCTCCATCTGCTTACTACAACAGGAACAAATGAAAATTCATCCCGAGTGGGTCAAATTATTGTCCGAAGGTCAACAAACTGAATGTATTTTTCAGTTTTGTTGATAATGACGTATTTTTCTATTTGCTTAAATTATTTGATAGTGATGTATTAACCACACATATATCACAAGTAACTAGCAAGTAGTTTTGCAGAAAACACTGAATAGACAAATGAGGTAACAAAACAAATACTACATTACGACTATTTAAAAAAAAAAAAAAAAAAAGGCATCCCCCTGTTTTTCTCATCATTATCAAATTTGCCCATTTCCGGACCAAGAGAACTCATAGAAGTCTACATCAATACAAAGCAGATACTATAGAATAGATAGCATCTATTTCCAAAATTTTTAATTATTAGAGTTGTTTTTCAAGGCATCTACATTATATACAAGTAGTACGAAAACAAAAACTTATATGTCCATTCCCATTTTACATAAATCCCATCAGTGTTGTGACCACTGAATATCCTTAATGTTGATCCCTTCTTTCACCATCTCATAAAGGGGACTCATTTCCCTCAACTTCTCCACCTGATGCACTGTGAGCTCAACCGCCCGGTCAATCTCAGCCTCAGTAGTAAACCTCCCAATCCCAAACCGAATCGACGTGTGAGCCATATCCTCGTCAACACCCAATGCCCTCAACACATAGGAAGGCTCCAAGCTAGCACTAGTGCACGCGCTACCACTCGACACTGCCACTTCCTTCAACCCCATCAACAAGCTCTCCCCTTCTACATAAGCAAACGAAAGATTCAAATTCCCAACATACCTCCTCTCCTCACTCCCATTCACCACAACCCCATCTAGCTTTTCCCTAATACCATTCAGCAATCGCTCTTGCAACGACTTAATTCGCTTTTCGTCATATTGCATTTCCATTTTCGCCAACTCACACGCAGCCCCCATCCCCACAACGAGCGGAGTGGGCACAGTCCCACTCCGAAGCCCTCTCTCTTGACCACCACCGTTCATTTGCGGCTCCACGCGAATCCTCGGCCTTCTTCTCAAATACAAAGCGCCCACGCCTTTGGGGCCGTAGATTTTATGCCCACTCAGCGACATCAAGCTCACATTCCACTTCTCCACGTCGACCGGAATCTTCCCCAACGCTTGGGCAGCGTCGGTGTGAAACGGAACATTGAATTCCTTGCAAATTTGGCCGATTTCCTCCATCGGTTGAATCACTCCGATCTCGTTATTAACCGCCATAACCGAAACGAGCCCCGTATCGGGCCGAATTGCGGATCGGAGCTGATCCAAGTCGACGATCCCGTCGGACTTCACCGGCGAGTAGGTGACTTGGAAGCCCACCTGCTGAAGGTGACGGCAGGAATCGAGGACGCACTTGTGCTCAGTCTGGGTGGTGATGACGTGGCGCTTCTTGTCCTTGTAGAAGTGCAAGACTCCCTTGACAGAGATATTGTTGGACTCGGTGGCGCCGGAGGTGAAGACGATTTCTTTAGGGGAAGCGGCAATGAGTGAGGCGACTTGGGAGCGAGCGGTTTCGACGGCGTTTTCGGCTTCCCAGCCATAGAGATGGGTCCGGGAGTGAGGGTTGCCGTAACGAGAGAGATAGAAAGGTAGCATGGCGTCGAGGACACGCGGGTCCACTGGTGAAGTAGCTTGTACGTCCAGGTAAAGCGGTCTGCCAGAGATTTTGACTCCTTTCATTGTGATTCCATCTGTGTCCTCGACGTAATCGGCGGCGGCGGCAGCGGTGGAGAGGTGGTGTGCTATGAATTTTGATTTTAGGGTTTGGCAGAGACGAGTAGAAGTGAGAAGCTTGGAGGCCATGGTTTTTTTAAGTTGGGTTTGGCAGAGAGAGAGAGAGAGCCACGTGAGAGAGGGCTGGAATCTGGAAATCATATTATTCATTGCTAGAAATACACATTAGGGAAAGTCAAGAAGATGATGTTTTTGAGCGAGGCGATATTACAACTATTAGACCTGGGGTTCATCTTTTCAGATTTGGGGATTTTGGTTGGAGACTGGCTGTGTGGCTGTAAGGGTGATTTTGTCTCGGCCAGAGCATTCTCGTCAAGGATGCTAAGGGCTGTTTGGTAGAGCATGTTAAACACGTATTTTCAATTTTTAAATAACATTTTACACATTTTTTATACACTTTTTCACTTATATAGATTTCAAAAAATTACAAATAATATTACTCAAACTCTTCAAACATTTTAGCATTTACTACTTCAAAATCTTACTTTATTAATTTTAACATACTATTTTACAATCTACCAAACATCATTCTATTTTTTTTACAATTTCATTTAAATAATATTATTTTTATTTTACCACTTTCTCTCTCTTTCCACCACTTTTTTCTCAACGGCTAGCCATTGTCAGCCACCACCACCATAAACCATCAATATTCAATAGCAAACCTAGACTCATGGCCAACCCACTGCCACCACAATCAGCATCCATCCAAAAATCAACCCCATAGCAACAACCAAAAAAAAAAAAAAAACAATAACAACAACAACAACAAAAAACTAAACTTGAGAGAGAGAAGCCTCACCGTGAGAGGAGGAGAGGGAGGCAGAAGATAAAGCAATAAACAAAATCCACAAACCCAAGACCCATGGTGGCCACAGCAAGCAAAACCCATCAAATGCAAGACCCACACCTCAACCATAGCAACCCACCTCAGTCACCACCCACCCACCCACCTCATTCTTAATTCCAACCAAAACCCTCCACCCCGATCTCAACCACAGCCAAAACCCACCACCTCGATCTCAACCCCGATCACGTCAATGATCCACGAACGCAAACCCACGAACCCAGACCCATGAACTCAGACCCACAAACCCAAACCCACAAAATTGCCAGAGCACGTTAGACCACGACCCACGACCATCGGCAGAGCACAATCATCGGCAAGGCACACTTTTCGGCGAACCACATCAGCAAAGCACAGAGAGATAAGAGAGAAGAAAGAAGTGGAGAGAAGAAAGAGAAAGATAGAAGAGAGAGAGCCTGAGGTGAATAAAAAATAATTTTTGTTTTACAATTGTAGCTACAGTGCGGTCTCAAATATAAGATTGCACTATAACTTGAATCTTAAAAATTTAAGATTTAGAAGTTTTAATGGAGTGGTGTTTTTATGTCAAAAATGCTAAAAAACATAGCATTTTTAACATTTAAGAGGTTTAATGTGAATGCTCTAATAGAAACTTCTCTAGCTTTGCTAATCTCAGTTAGTAATAACGCATATAGTACTCGTACGTACATTAAAAAAGATACGCGATACAAGATACACAATTGAACTTTACAAGATACACGGCACTAAAAAAGATTTGGATATATAGCACGGGAACAACACATAACACATTAAAGCCAACCACTTCAATATAGGAATACTTAAAAACTGTAGTTTATAACTAAAAATTAAAAATTAAAAAAAAAAACAAAAACAAAAACAAAAAACAAAGGGCCATTTGGTATCAGTATTTAAATATTGTTGTTTAATTTTCAATGTTTTAGGAATACGTGTCACAAGTGTTATTGTTATTTAAACACTGAAAACTGTTGTCTAAATAATAATACCAAACAGTCTCAAAAGCTGTCTAAATCTCATTTACTTTATACCAATTAACATCCCAAAAAAAATATTTTTTTTCTCTATCATTATCTATTATTATATTTACATCTTCCTCATTAAATCTATTATATTTATTATTATACAGTATATTTACTTTCTTTCTTTCTTTTTTATAGATAAAGTCTTGTAATTTCTTTATACGTTTTACACCTATGGAATAAATTGTAATGTTTTGCATAGAAATTATGATTTATATATTAGAGACAAATAATAAGTAAGCTCAACTTTTTTTTTTTTAGGGAAAAAGTAAGCTTAACTAAAATAGACAAATAGCAAACAATTGAATGAGTTTATTATATTATTTTTATTTAGTTGATATCATATTATCATATACCTTTTTTTTTTTTTTTTATGAACACATATTATCATATACTTTGGATAAGAACATTATTTGATACAATGTAATTTGATTATTATTCTTAGGATAGACATTAGTGAGTTAATATATTCATGATTATTAAAATAATTTTTTTATCGTATTTATCTCCAAAAAAGGTATATAGCTAATGTTTTCGTATTTTTATTACGAAATTTTAAAATATAAACGTATTATATGCGTACCATACACATACTATTATATTTCCATTTTTGTATTTTTCTACCGAATTTTTGAAACGTATTTTTCTTGAAAGATACCGAATTATACCCGTCCGTAAATTTGTTGTGTTATACACGTACCGTATATTACTAACTATGTTGCTAATTAATTATTATAATGGCCCTATATATCTTCATCTTAATTAATTAATAATTTAGGTCTATGTATATATCGCTATAGAAAAGATCTCTCTATCACTATCTCTCTTCAATTTGCTATTAGGCTATGTAATGTAATATAATATAATACTGTGTTGTGTTGTGTGGACCAATAACAAATAAGTAGTGTAAGACTTGCATATATCATTTGGGATACAACAAGTTGTCTTTGTCTTTGAAAACTAACTTCTAATTAATGGTATCTTGCTTGAGCTAGCCTAGCTAGCTATACATCTTATTAGGAGGAGGAGGAGGGATTATTAGAAGTAAGACCTGTGAATATTTTCTATCATCATTGATTAAGTAAGACCTGTAAATATTTTTTATCCTTCATTGATTTCATTTTTCAATTATAAACAATCAAAAGTTGAATTCTAAAAAACATAAATATTCATCAATCTAAGGTAGAAATGCAATAAAAATAATAATAATAATAATAAATACAACAAAAAATGAAAAAAAAAATTAAGAGAGAGAGAGATAACCTTTTTTGTTTAAGCAATACTTAGGAACCTCCTTCCACTTAGGGGGCATTTGGTTCATTGTGGTTTGCCCTTAATGTGATGCACATTATGATGATGTGACAATAAAGTTTTTGGGTTTTTTTTTTTTTCTAACATTATTATAATCTAAAATTACAAAATATATTACATCGTCTTAATCTCATCAGTTTCCTAAACAAAGTAATATTTTATTCTTATATTGATATTACAATAATGTAATATTATGATGAAATATAAAATATGGCAAATAAAACACTCCCTTAAGGGTCTTCGGCATTGACCTAACTTGCCTAGTGGGCTGAGTTGCCCTGTCCATTGGGGTGGGGGTGGTGGTAATGGCAAGCCTGAGGCCCCGTTTGATACATGAGTTCAAACATATGTTTTCAATTTTTAAATAACATTACATGTATTTCCACACACTTTTTCACCCACACGTATTTCCAATAAAACTGAAAATTGTTGTTTAAACACACGTACCGAATGGGCTCAAATGTTACACTTTAAAGTGTTGCTAGCAACCAATATCTACTTCCAAACCTTAGTGGAAGTTTTTTCTCAATGCCAACACAGTAAAGAGCTTAAAATATTTTGCATTTACTATTGCACTAATTAGTTGATCCGGAAACTGTTTGGAAACAACTTATATAATTTTTAAAAGTTAAAATAAAAAAAATAAGTTGATTATTATATATATATATATATATTTTTTTTTTTTTGTTAAAAGTATTTTATTAAAAAAATAAAGGGACTGAAATTTTTTTTTTAATATTTGTACGAAAACCATAGCTAGAGACCTATAAACAGTAAACTTAATGTCACTCTTTGACCAAAAAATTATTGTGGGATCTGCAAAATGTGCCAAGCTGGTTGAGCAATTATAACTTAAGTAATGAGCGCTTCATCTTTGTGGGACCCACATATTACCAGCAGACAAAATATAGGATAAAAGCAAAAAAAAAAAAAAAAAAAAAACCTGGCTTTCGATTGAATCTCCAACGCACACTTTGCCAACGGTTGAGATGGTAAAGAAGCAAGGTCTTTCCTAATCGGAATGGACTCTGCCATGTCTACATTTATTCAAGATTTATGCCAGTACCATCCAGAGGAAGGGTCAAGATTTAGCTGGGTTGCGGGTGCTGAATCTGCTGATTCAGGAACTATATATTGGCTTGTAGATTAAATAATAATGGCGTGGGGTAAAGTTATGAGGAAGCAATGAATGAATTTAACAATACATAGAGCTCTTGTTATAGTGAAGTGTGATTCCCAGTCCACCTTCTTGGGCTTTGAAGTCAAAGGAGCAGAGCTCTTTTCAATGGTGCACCTACTACAGCATGTACAGGAGTTTGATGGTTTCTTATTTAGTCTTTCCTTTTGTTCCTTCCAAAATCCAAATGTAACAAAAGCTGCTCAAATCCTGGTTAAGGCTTTGTTGGAAGAGACTTTATTACTTCAATTGTAAATATATGCTCTTCGCATGGATGTAAACTCAGTTATAATCGATAATAATTAGTATTTTCCTTTTTGTATACTGCAGGCCGCTGCGCTGAGGGTATTTCTAACAAAAACGAATGGTCGAGCTTAACTTTTGTATATGAGGGTCTTTCCCAACAAAACAAGAAAAGCCTAAGTAGCATTTTCCATTTTTAAATTAACATGTTTTGTTTACCCAAAAATTTATAGTACTGAGCACCTTCTAAGAATTCAAAGTATTTAGGTTCAATAAAAAAAACTTTTGGCCTCCAAACATAATTCTTAAACCTTTGAAAAAAAAAAAAAAAAAGATTTCAATGAGGTTGACTGATTATTATTTTTGGAAACTGTTTTCACTTTATATTATCCAAACATATTTTGATATTTTCATTTGTTCGTCTTGCCCATGTCATATTAGATTTTGGGACAGTATATCATTTCTATTTCCGAACCTTCTTTAGTTTTTGCTTTTACCATGAAAGCTACATTCCTCCTCTATTTCTTTTTCCGTGATGATTAAATTTCAATTAGGAAGAAATGCCCAAAACTACATATATATGCAGAATTTGCATTGAATGGCAATGTGCTCAATTGTTTTCGTTAGACGAGATCACAATTCAAAATTGTAAGTGTATGTACTTTCAATGGAAATTGCACATTTTATCCCCATTTATCATGGGATTGATTGTTAAGATCTAGGTTCTTGGATAGAATATTCATTGCTGTATTTTTTGTTAATAGTTGATGCAAATTACAATATAGTAAGTTCGAGCCTGTGTTAAGACATAACAGTCCAATCAACAACAAAGAGATAACCACCACATAGCATGTTATAAGCAACAATTATAAGGGTGAGTTGAATTAAAATACCATGTATAAAAGAAAAAAAGGAAATTAATTGATGTCTTAATTTGATGATAAAAAAAAAATCATCATAAACTGAACACTTTAAGTTTTATATCCAATAGTATCTATTTAAAAAATAAAAAAAATAAAAAAAACAGGAATCTTATTCATATATGATAATACATTTTTTTTTTTAGACAAATATGATAATACTTAATTGCTCTAAGTTTTACATCTAGTTTGGAGTGCTTCCGTATACCCCATGTGCCCACCCCTCTAAAAAAATACATAATATAAAAAAAAAAAAATATATATATATATATATATATATAGAAGTGCGACAAGCAAATACAAATATGAACACATGTGGAAGATGTTTTGACCACAGAATATTATTTCCAACGTCCCCATATCTTCTGTCTTTACCATTTCTGCTTCCTTATTCCAAATAAGTTCACAAGGCAGTCAAGTTTCCTAGCGCTCATTTTGTGGCCAATAACCAGTCCAATTATAAAACCGCTTCCATATCCAATCACAACAAATGTCCAATCAATTTCAATTGAAGATCTAGAGTACTCTAGATTCTCTTTGAAGGTTAAAGGCGGTGATCCTTCACATTTTCTTGACAACGAGTTCCCACACAATCCTAAATTCTCTTCAAATGAACTATTTAGAAATGTATCAAATTGGTTTCCTCGTGGTATGGATCCAGTGAAATTGTTATAAGATATGTCAAAAGACGCTAGGAAAGTGAGTTGCACTAGTTGTTAAGGAATCTCTCTTGAGAGCTTGTTGTGAGAAAGGTCTAGTGATTCAAGTAGTGTCAAGTGTCCCAAGGATGATGGTATATGACCGGTAAATATATTGTTGGATAAGTTCAATGCACGAAGCCTCTTAAGAGTTCCAATAGATTCTGGAATCAATCCTTCAAATCTATTGTGTGAGAAATCAATGATTTCCAAGACTTCTATTATTTTATAATATTTTGTTGTCAAGTGCTTGTTTGTCATTATCATCGAATAGTCATAATGATCAGAAAAATGACCAAGTGATCGCACCCGAAAAACAAATGTCTTTACTTGCATGTAACCTAACTGGCCATCATCAACTATTTTCATGGCATTCCAACTTTGGAAGAATTTTGAAGGTAGACTACCAGTGATACTATTGCATGAAATGTCAAAGATGCGCAATTTGGGGAACACAAGACTAAATTCAGGAGTCGCTATTGGACCGTGAAAATAATTAGAGCGCAATATGAGAATCTTCAACTCAAGAAGGGTTGCCAACCAAAAAGGAAAACTATCATTGATTTGGTTGTTTCCAAGATCAAGATTCTCGAGCAACATACAATTGACTATTGATTTTGGGACTTGCCCTCTCAACTTGTTGTCACCCATGTCAATCATCCTTAATTTGTTCCCACTTGTCCAAGTGTGAGGAATAGTGCCATGCAAGTTGTTTCTTCTTAAATTCAATATGGTGAGAGAATTGCTAAAGTTTCCCAAACATTTTGGAATTTTTCCACTCAAGTTGTTCTCTGACAAATCAAGAACTTCAAGAAATATTAAATTACAAATCAATGGTGAGATCTCTCTTGTAAGTTCATTTTTTGAGATTGAATAGAAAAAGATGGGGGATTGTGGAACTGGCAATGATCCTTGGAGCTTGTTCGAGCTTATGTCTAGAAATTCTAAACTAGACCAAGGAAGAACAACAAGAGTTTGGCTAAAGCCGGTAAGAAAGTTGTGAGAGAGATCCAAAAAGATCAGACTTTGTGTACTTGTTTTACAAAAACATTGGGGTATCTGGCCATGAATATTGTTGAAGGCTAAATCTAAGGAACCCAATCTATCTTGATTTTGTAAGAAGTTCGGGAACTCACTCAAATTGCATGAAGCCAACCCCAAAATCATGAACTTATGAAGAGTAGCATTGGAATTTTTGGAGGGGAGCAATGATAATTTGTTCAATGACACACACAATGTTGTTAAATTTTTAAGCCTAAGTAGCATGTCTAGCTCCACCGTGCCACTTAAATTATTTGAAAAAAGATCAAGATATTCAAGATTCTCAAGTTGAGAGATGCAGCTTGAAATGGCACCGCTCAACTTATTTAATGAAAAATCCAAATAAACTAATTTGGTTAGATTGAAAACCCAAAATGGTATGCGACTAGTGAAATCATTAGAGCTTAAATCCAAAGCAGTGAGTTGGGTGAAATTGGCAAGAGATGGTGGGATCTCTCTTAAATTGTTTTTGGAAAGGCGCAAATGATTAATTTTGTTGAGCTGATTGAGCCATGACAAGCTCCCACTACTCATGTTACAAGAGGAAATTGATAGCTCAATTAGTTGGGAGAGATTTAAGAAGAAAGAAGGTGTATGTTCTCTAAAATGACCTCCTGAAAGGAGTAGATGGGTGAGTTTGGAAAGGTTACCTAGTGAAGGGGGAATCAACCCTGAGGACTTACAATCTCTGAGATTCAAACGCTCCAAGGAATCAAGATTTCCGATTAAGGCAGGTATCTCACTAGAAAATCCGGTACGCCCCACTGACAAATACTTAAGGTGACTGCTCAAATGCAAGTGAGGTAAATAACCTTTGAGATCAAAGTTGTTCCGTAGCTCAAGAAACTGTAGGTTTGGTAGCTGCAAAATCCTTATTGGAAATTGCCCAACCAACCTACAATCATGGAGGGCAAGAGCAGTCAGGGAGGATATATTTGCCAAATGATTTGGAACTGGAGAAGATATGTCTACCACAGAGAGATCAAGTTTCTCTAGGTTGGTTAAGTTTTGTACTAGGCTTTCTAGAGTGGGTCTTTTGAGTTCCAAAAGTTGCAAATATGAATTATAATTACTAGACAAACCGATGACAGACAATTTGTAGAGTAGTGAAATTTCTGATGGAATTTGACCTTGAAAGAAGGAATAAGAGAGGTTGAGATATGTCAGCATGGAAAGATTGCCTATAATAGATGGTATCTGAGAGTAGTTGAACATATTGTAGCTGAGGTCAAGTTGCCGAAGGTGGATAAGGCGGAAAAGGCTACTACTAGAGTTGATGGAACCATAGAGGCAACTACTGCTGAGGTTAAGGCCAATCACATGACCAGTGTCATCATCACAATCAACCCCGTCCCACAAGCAACAACTGCTGTTTTCTCCTTCAAGCATCCAGGACGCAACCTTAGGATAAGCCGAACAAATTACACAGGTGGAGGAGTTGACAATAAAGCTTTCCTTGAATTGCAACAAGGCAAAGCTCTCATCAATGCAACACAATGGATGAATAGAAGATGAAGAGCAAGCGGGATGAAAAAGTGAGCTCAAGAACATGAAGCAAGATATTAATGCTAGCCTCATAGTGTTTGAAGAGGGAAAAATACTTATGGAATGGGCCTGACGGATCTTCTTCTATAGTGGACGGGCCCAGCAACCTCAGTTTTGTGAACAGACACAACTTGGACGAGTGTAAGGGCGACGGGTCCAAATACCAGTATAAGGACCCTTGCTATAAATACTTGCGACACGCTTTAAGGAATCCCAAGGTTAAAGGGATTCTATTAATGAGAGGATTCTAGAAGATATGTATAAGGAAATGTTTTGTCCAACACGTTTGGGATTCTACGAAGAAGACTCCTATAAGGAAAAGACTTATATTCCAAGTTAAAGAGGTCTACCTACCACTATAAAAACCCCCATACCCTCACTAACCAAGGTACGCTTAATTTTTACTCTCTCTAGCACTCTAGAGTTGTGAGCATACTTCTGACTTGACCTTCGGAGGGTATTCGGCCGGCACCACACCGGTGCTCTTCGCGAGGTTCTTCCTTTCCTTTGTTTTGCAGGTGCGCGTTCCAGTGAGCAAGTATCGTGTAACTCACTGGTGAATTCTTGACTTCATCAGTTGGCGTCGTCTGTGGGGAAAGGTTAATAGTTGAGATTCATAAGCCATATTATTGTTTCTTGGACTAAAGGGTTGCATGGTACTCACTCGCTCGATGGCAACCACCAATGACGTTTAAGGGGAGGAACCACCCACGACTGCCCTTGAAAGACAAGTTTGAACTCTTGCTGCCGCCGTGGAGCGCCTCACTAAACAAAACCTCGACTTGAAGGAACAGCTGCGCTAGAAAAATGCAGTACCGAACGACCAACAAGAAGACTAAGAGGGGACCAGCGCTGCAAGAATAAACCAGAAGAAACCTGAAGGCAGCCATGCCCCGAGCAGACCAGAAAGGCAGAACATGAGCATGCCATCCCTCATGGATGCGACTCCACCACACATTGTCGCAGAGATGCAAGCGATGAGAGAACAGATAGAGGTTGTGATAAACGTGCTCAAGGGGCGAGTTTCCAGTGACCTTGACGATCTAGTCAACCGCAGTGATTCACCCTTCACTACGGCCGTGAACTCCTTCCCCCTACCGCATAAGTTTCGAATGCCACAAATCGACAGTTATGACGGAGTAAAAGACCCTCTAGATCATCTAGAGACGTTCAAAACCTTGATGCACCTTCAAGGGGTCGCGGATGAAATAATGTGTAGGGCTTTCCCCACCATGCTGAAGGGAGCCGCAAGGATCTGATTCAATTGGTTGACACCAAACTCCATTAGCACATTCAAGGAATTAAGCGCCCAGTTCACGTCTCACTTTATCGGGGGACATAGGTACAAGAAGTCAACCGCGTGCCTGATGAGCATCAGACAGCAAGAAGACGAGACGCTGAGATCCTACATAACCCGCTTCAATAAGGAGGCACTTTTGATCGATGAGGCCGACAATAAGATACTGGTAGCAGCCTTTACAAATGGGTTGCGAAAGGGTAAATTTTTGTTCTCTATATACAAAATGACCCGAAAACCATGACGAAGGTCCTTTACAGGGCAACCAAATACATGAATGCGGAAGACGCATTGCTGGCGAGGGAGGACAAGCCGAGGAAGAGAGAACGGTAGGAAGACACCCTGCAGGACCAAGAGGGGAAAAGACTCAAAACTGGAGACCGAAGGGACGACCAGCGATCCAAGCCCCAAGGAAGAAAGTTTACAAGCTTCACCTCGTTGAATACCCCAGTAGACCAAGTCCTAATGCAGATTAAGGGCGAAGAGGCTCTAACCTTTCCGGGAAAACTCAAGAGCGATCCGAGCAAGCGGTCCAGAGACAGGTACTGCCGTTTCCACCGCGACCACGATCATGACTCGTCTGATTGCTACGACTTGAAACAGCAAATTGAAGCCCTTATTAGACAAGGGAAATTGCAAAAGTTTATCAGGAAAGAAAGGACGGATCCTCCACCTCAAGAACAGCAACCTCGGAGGGAGAATGAATGCCCCAAACCCCCAATCGGAGACATAAGGATGATTGTGGGAAGAATAGCGACAGTAGGCTCATCCAGGAAGGCCCAAAAAACCTACCTCCGAATGGTTCAGAACGTCCAACTGACGGGCTCGGTTCCGAAGATAGCCCGAAAAGATAGCCCAATAATCAGGTTCTCAGAAGAAGATGCACAACGCCTTCATCACCCACATGACGATGCACTCGTCGTCACCCTACGGGTCGAGGAGTTTAACATGCACCGAGTTTTGGTCGACAATGGTAGCTCAACGGATATCCTATATTAGCCCGTGTTCCAGCAAATGATGATTAATAAGGAACGACTGGTGCCAACGAACGCCCCGCTGGTAAGGTTTGGAGGAACTAGAGTATTCCCATTGAGTGCAATCACGCTTTCTGTGACAGTAGGAGATTACCCTCAACAGATCACACGAGACGTGACATTCCTCGTAGTCGACTACTCGTCCGCATACAACGCTATCCTTGGACGACCTACTCTTAACGCATGGAAGGCCGTAACCTCAACGTACCACCTGATGATTAAGTTCCCCATGGAGTACGGGGTCGGGGAGTTACGGGGAAATCAGGTGGCCGCCCGTGAATGCTACTTAGCTGTATTAGAGATGGAGGATCACCAGCAGACGATGTGCATAGAAGAACAGCGAGTCACTGCAAAACCCGTTGAGGAACTGGAAGAAATAGTTCTAGACGAATCAAAGCCTGAACGAACGACTAGGATAGGGACATCGGCCAGCCAGCCCATACGGCAGGCCCTCAGAGCATTCCTTAGGATAAATCATGACGTTTTCGCTTGGAGCCACGAAGACATGCCCAGAATTAGTCACTCAATCATGGTTCACAAGTTGAATGTGAACCCTACGTTTTCACCTGTAAGATGAAAAAGCGAGTCTTCGCTCAAGAACGGGATAGGGCAATTGCAGAAGAAGTAAAAAAGCTACTCGAGGCAGACTTCATCCGAGAGGTATATTACCCCGACTGGTTAGCAAACGTTGTGATGGTAAAAAAGGCTAACGGAAAGTGGCGAATGTGCGTTAACTTCACGGACCTCAACAGAGCATGCCCAAAAGACAGCTATCCGTTACCTCGGATAGATACGCTGGTGGACTCAACGGCAAAACATCAACTCTTAAGCTTCATGGATGCCTTATCTGGCTATAATTAGATCAAGATGGACAAAGCTGATCAGAAGAAGACCTCTTTTGTCACAAGCCAAGGGCTTTTTTGTTACAACGTAATGCCGTTTGGGCTCAAGAATGCAGAAGCAACATACCAAAGACTAATGAACAAAATGTTCATGCACCAGATTAGGAGGAACGTATAGGTGTACGTCGACGACATGCTTGTAAAAAGCCTTCTGGAACAGGACCATCTAAGAGACCTACAGGAGACCTACGACACCCTCAGGTCGTACAATATGAAGTTGAATCCGAACAAGTGCGTATTCGGAGTGACGGTAGGGAAGTTCTTTGGATTCATGGTATCCCATAGAGGAATTGAGGTTAACCCAGAGAAAGCACGAGCCATCATGGAGCTAAAACTGCCGGAAACAGTGAAAGAGATGCAGAGCTTGAATGGCAAAATTGCGGCCTTAAACAGATTTGTTTCTAAAGCAACGGACAAATGTCTACCGTTCTTCTGCACCTTAAGAAAATCTTTCGAATGGACGGATGAGTGTCAAAAGGCATTTGAGGACCTAAAGAAATACCTTGCCTCTCCACTGCTCCTTAGCCCGGCTGAACCAGGGGAAGAACTCTACCTATACTTAGCAGTTTCACAAGCAGCGGTCAGCGCGGCCTTAATAAGAGAAGAAAAAGGTACTCAACTACCCGTCTATTTCATAAGTAGGGGTTTTCGGGGGGCAGAAGAAAGATACCCCCAGATGGAAAGATTGGCCTTCGCACTGGTAACTGCAGCAAGAAAGCTCAAGCCATACTTCCAAGCCCACGCCATTATAGTCTTGACAGATCAACCTCTAAAGAGAGCCATGAGCAGCCCTGAAGCGGCCGGACGAATGGCTTTATACGCAATAGAACTAAGCGAGTTTGATATATAGTATCGCCCACGAATGGCAGTAAAAGGCCAAGCCGTGGCAGACTTCATCGCTGAGTATACCCCATTAGAAGGAAAGGGGGCACACACCCTCAAAGAATGGAGCATCTACACGGACGAATCTTCAAACAAGCAGGCTGGAGGAGCTGGAGTTGTAATCCAAACCCCAGACGGGAATAAAATTGAGTGCATGATTCGATTGGATTACCCAACAACAAACAACGAGGCCGAGTATGAAGCATTGGTTGCAGGATTGGATCTCGCCATAATAGCAGGAGCTGAAAGCATGGTTATGCATTGCGACTCCCAGGTAATAACAAGTCAAATTAACGGCATCTACGAGTGAAAAAATGAAAGAATGAAGAAATACCTTGGGGGAGTCAAGAGTCGGATCCATGGCCTCCAAGTGCGGTTCATCCAAATTCCAAGGGAGGAGAATGAACGCGCCGACCGCTTGGCAAAAGCAGCCTCAGTAGAATCCATGATAGTCCCTGATCAAGTATTGTCGTTTGTCCAAACATCCTCAATTATTGACGACGGAGCAGAAGTGCATGAGGTGGGTTTGGAGAGCGATTGGACCGCGTCACTATTAGCCTACCTGAGGAAGGGCACACTACCAGACGAAAAAGAGGCAACCAGAAAGCTAAAAGTCCAAGCCTCGCGGTTTGGGCTGATCAAGAATATTTTATACAAAAGGGGATTCTCACGTCCATATCTGAGGTGTTTGAGTCACGACGAGGCAGACTACGTAATGAGAGAAGTCCATGAGGGTATCTGTGGAAACCATTCAGGTGCGCGATCCTTAGTGCACAAGTTGATCCGAGCAGAGTACTACTGGCCTACAATGCAAAAGGACGCACAAGGCTATGTCAAGACATGTGACAAATGCCAGAGGTTCAGTCATTTAATCAAGCAACCAACCGAGGAGCTGACACCCATGACGGCCCCTTGGCCCTTCGCCCAATGGGGACTAGACATCATGGGCCCCTTCCCAACCGCAATAAGGCAACTAAAATTTTTGGTAGTTGGTATCGACTACTTCACCAAGTGGGTGGAAGCAGAGGCCCTGGCCACTATCACGAAGAAAAACATTCGAAACTTCGTTTGGAGGAATATTATCTGCAGGTACAAGATACCAAGAGTGCTTGTCTCCGACAATGGAAAGCAGTTCGACAACAGCGCATTTAGGAGCTTCTACTCGGAGCTAGATATCAAGAATCATTATTACTCGCCCGCACACTCGCAGGCCAACGGGTAAGTCGAAGTTACGAACCAAACCTTGCTCAAGATAATCAAGACTCGACTCGAGGGGGCAAAGGGTATCTGGCCTAACAAACTACCAAGTGTCTTGTGGGCATATCGTACAACTGTAAGAGTACCTACAGGAGAAACGCCGTTTCGGCTAGCATACAGGATTGATGCGGTCATACCAGCAGAGGTAGGGCTTACAAGCTATCGCGTGGAGAATTACAACGAGGACAAGAACGAAGAAGCCATGCGGCTCCAACTAGACTTAGTGGACGAAGTCTGTGCTACAGCAGAGCAGAGGTTAGCGCGATACCAAAACCTAATGGCAAAATACTACAACTCCAATGTCAGAAAGAGAGACCTTTAGATCAGGGATCTTGTGCTACGAAAAGTAATAGGAACCGCTAGAGACCCCTCTTAGGGAAAGCTCGGCCCCAACTGGGAAGGACCATATAGGATCTCATCCTGGTAAAGGAAAGGGACCTACCACCTTGAAACTCTGGACGGACAGAAACTGCAGCACCCGTGGAACACAGAGCACCTATAGAGATACTACCAATAGAGATGACATAGAAGGCTTCACCACCCCCCAATTTTCCAGTTTATTTCCAAGTTTTCAGTAGTTTTTTAATTCAGACAGATGATTGTTTTACTTTGCATTGAACAATTCTTTCTACGAGTGCTTTTTTAAGCCCAAGGGGGCAGGCACCTCTTTTTTATATAAGTTCTTTCAGACTCTACTGAATCTTTTCTACTTAATCTACTTAGTTCAATATCGGATGGTTAAAAACTTAGTCCACATGATGGACGGATCATCCCAAGAGGATGAAAATCTTAAGTCCTAGAGAGGACGGATAAAACCTAGTTCACATGATGGACGGATCATCCCAAGAGGATGAAAATCTAAAGTCCTTTGGTGGACGGATAAAAACTTAGTCCACATGATGGACGGATCATCCCAAGAGGATGAAAATCTAAAGTCCTTTGGTGGATGGATAAAAACCTAGTCCACATGATGGATAGATCATCCCAAGAGAATTAAAATTATGGAGGACGGATGAAACCCAGTCCACATGATGGACGGATCATCCTAAGAGGATGAAAATCTAAAGTCCTTTGGTGGACGGATAAAAACTTAGTCCACATAATGGACGGATCATCCCAAGAGGATGAAAATCTTGAGTCCTAGGGAGGATGGATAAAAACATAGTCCACTTAGTGGACGGATCATCCAATGAGGATGAAAATTTTAAGCTCTTGGGTGGACGGATGAAAAACTTAGTACACATGATGGACGGACCACCCCAAGAGGGTTAAAATTTATTCAAGTCCACAAAATGGACGGACAACCTATCAGGTTTCAAATCAAAAAATCCATAAGGTGGACGAACGACCACAAAGAGGGTCATGTCCCAAGTCCTCAAAGCGGACAAATCACCCAAAAGGCTTAAATGCAATCCACAAAAAAGACAGATAAAAACCCTTGAGCGTAAAAAAAAATCCATAGAGTGAACTGATATGTTCCATGAAAAAACACAACAAATTATAGAAAAAGAATTGAACGGATTAAAATACCAAAGTAAAAGGTAATGTTTACATGGAAAGCACGACGGATTGTTCTCAACATACTATTACAAAAAGTAATTAATAAAAATGTTGATATAATTAAGCTACATCCACGACGGGGTTTTCCTTCTCTACACTACGACGGGCCTCGCCATCCTTCGGATCACTTTCAACAACTTGCTGATCCACCTGAGCAGTGACGGGTGGGTTCTCACCGAAGAGCTCATTGGTATCCTCAGATTGCGCAGGACAGACAGAAGTGAGTTCAGGAGCATTGATATTGACGGAGGATAGATCAAGGTCTAGATAAAGCACCTTCACCTGACGAACAGCCTCGTCGAAACCGTCACCATACAAGTCCCCGAGCTCGTTTAGGAGGGCGTCAGAATCATGGTACTCCCGGACTGCTGTATCCTTGGCCAGACGGATCGCTTCATCTTTCGCTGAAATTACTTTTTTTAGTTCCTCCGTCAGATCAAGAAGCTGCTTACTTGCATCTTCAGCCATCTTGAGTTTTTTCTCTTGAGCTACCTTCCAGACCTGAAGCTCGAATAGCTGATCCTCCGTCACCTTCGCCTTCTCCTGTAGACGACCCAAGGTCGTCTCCTGGTTCAAGCACCGTCCCATTAGACCCTTCGCCATTATTATAGCCTGAAAGATTGAAAATAATTCAACTTTAGAGAAGAGTACGAACTGATGGAAAGTAGACAGATAAATAGTGGACGGATAAAGTTACCTGAGCAATGCTAAACATGGCCGTCTTGTCCATGGCCTCCGTCGAGTGGTTACCCAAATCTTCGTAGTCCTCAGTAGTGATGATGAAGGAGAGCTGTTCCAAGGCATATTTAGGGGTCGTCACGGAGTAGTGATGGTGGTTTCTTGAGTCTAGTGGACGGACTCGTCATCAGGCCCTTACCAGCCCCATGCTTTATTGGAGTAACCGTCCTGGTACCTTCCGCCATGAGTCTTACGACGGGTTCCAAAGGAACCTTGGGCTTCTTAGGTGGACGGTCAACTTTGGGCAGCAGTTTTCTCTTAGAAGAAACCGTCTCCTTGGTTTCTGTAAGGCCGACCTCCTTATTTTTGGCGACGGCCTCCTTGTTTTTTGCAGCACTGGCCTTGATCAATGCTCTTCTTTTAGCATCGTCCATTTTTGTAAAGGTGAACGGGCAAAAAATTAAGAAATAAAACAGAAGTATCTATTAATCAAACAAAATGGGTCGACGGACTTACGTTGACGAGTCCTGGTCTCATATTTGATTGCGGCTGGAGTTGGTTCTGGATCGTCACAGTACCAATGGATGGTCTTGAGGTTCACCAGTTTAGCCCAGGTTCTCTCCTTCGGCGTAGTTTTGTTGAAAATGTTTTCTAAGAAACCAAACTCCTCAATGCTGATTTGTGGCCATCGTTGAACTGCAAGAAAAAGGAAGGACGGTGTGAAAATGGCATGAATTGTGTTAAACTGAACTATGAATGGAAGGGTCCCTACGCATTACGACGGATCCATACCAGCCTCTGAAAAAATGCCCCAGGTAGTGTCAACAGGCATATATTCTGTATCGCCTGGACGACCCATCCACCCGTCACCTTCTAAGAAAAAATAGCGACTCTTTCAGTCTCTATTGGAGTCTGGGGTCTCGTATATAACCTTTAACAAAGGACTTCTAGCTACAAAACTGTATATTCCCCTAGATTTATCTATCTCATCCGGACGGTAGCAATGCAGGAATTCTCTCATCGTCAACCTCCTTGCTCCGTTGGACCAAGCCCCGTAGAGTATCTCCATGGCTATAAAGACCCTCCAGGCGTTGGGAGATATTTGGTTGACGGATAAACCTAGGTATTTGAGCAATTCACGGTGAAGGATGCTCAATGGAAACCTAAGTCCTGCCTTCAACATCTGCTCGTACACCCCGACGCCTTCCACCCCTTCGTAGTAGCATTTTTCTGATTTGTAGGGCAGACGCATGGGAATATTTTTTGGAATCTGGTAATTAGCCCTAAGTGTTTTGAAGTGGGTCTCCTTAATAGTCGACGTGAAGTCGTTCACCATCCACTCTGGCAGCATGATGAACTCCCTTGGTCCATCAGCTCCTACGACGGGTCCTACGTGTTCCTCGTCACCCTCGGAACCGTTCACTATTTCAACCAATTCCATATCCTCATTTGTTGAGGACTGAGAAGAGGCAGACGGACTCCTATCTTCACTTTGACTCTGTGGGTCGTTGTGACCTGACGGGTATACCTCCTCGTAATCCGCCTCGTCACGGACGACTGACTGATTACTCGACGCGCTAGACATTTCCTACATATAACGACAAGACCTAAGACTCCGACGGATCTATGGATGTGTAATAAAAGTTTTATAAAGTAATCTGACGGTTGAAAAATGAGGCGAGTTAGAGCTTACCAAAACTTTATGTGAACGGAAGAAAGATGATGATGACGGATACAGGTAGTGAAACTAGTTGGCCTGACAGGATTGACGGACCTCGCTCTGACAAGTATGTATTGCTGCTAAATGGGAAAATGAGGGGCGAAGGTTTGATATTTATAGCGGAAGTGCACAGAAGACGAAGCGACGCCTCGATCCAAAACAACAGTCAATGAACGAGTGACACGTGTTACGTTCCTGATGTCAGGACTATTTTGCCATGTTATACTGACGATCCCTGGACCTCTGATCCGTCGCCTCATAATTACGAACCGTCACCCCATGTGTCCTAAAAGTCATGACGGACCCATAGGGTGAAAGGGGCAACTGAAGAGGGAAAGATACTTATGGAATGGGCCTGACGAATCTTCTTCTGTATTGGACGGGCCCAGCAACCTCAGTCTTGGGAACGGACACAGCTTGGACGGGCGTAAGGGCGACGGGTCCAAATACCAGTATAAGGACTCTTGCCATAAATACTTGCGACACGCTTTAAGGAATCCCAAGGTTAAAGGGATTCCATTAATGAGAGGATTCTAGAAGATATGTATAAGGAAATATTTTGTCCAACACGTTTGGAATTCTACGAAGAAAACTCCTATAAGGAAAAGACTTCTATTCCAAGTTAAAGAGGTCTACCTACCACTATAAAAGCCCCCATACCCTCGCTAACCAAGGTACGCTTAATTTTTACCCTCTCTAGCACTCTAGAGTTGTGAGCATATTTTTGACTTGACCTTCGGAGGGTATTCGGCCGGCATCACACTGGTGCTCTTCGCGAGGTTCTTCCTTCCCTTTGTTTTGCAGGTGCGTGTTCGAGTGAGCAAGTATCGTGTAGCTCACTAGTGAATTCTTGACTTCATCAGTGTTTGTATAAGTTATCTAGTAGTATCTTTTATGTGTTTACAACCACTGTATTAGCAAGGAAATGAATGCGTAGATCATTTATAGACAAATGGAATGAAATATGAAATGGCATGCATACAAGATTGGGCGGACTCCACCAGCACCAGTAGCTGTACTTAGGAAGTCTCTGTGTTGGCCTTCCTGTAGCTCAAGTTGTCACTCCCCGTCAATTATGGCATTTGAAGCAGCATGTATACGCACCCCTCATTTTTTTAGTAGAAATTTTTATCTCTCTTTCAGTATTGTATCTCGCATTTAGCCTTAGGAATACAGGATGGGAAATTACGATATTTCTAAGCACTGTAACCAGTTTTCCATACCCTGATTGAAGGGCTGGATCTCTAAAGTCTCTCACGTGTTGGAATTTAGTCTCTCACTTGTTGGAATACTGTTAGTCAAAGTTTTTTGTCTTTGTTTTTCATCTTTAAAGTCTCTCACGTGTTGGAATTTCAAAGGACTTCTGATCTCTTTCCCTTCCCAAGAGGCAATTAGAAAATCTTATTTCACCTACATTTTCATTCAGGCCCACTTCTAATCCTGTTGGAATGGAATGTTCTGGGTATTCTAATTGTTATATTTGTCCTAACAATTCTCATAACTGGTCGATCTAAATAGAATTAAAAATGGTTCTCAATATTCATACCTAAACTCAATAATCCAGAAATTGACTTCTGAATTTCTTCCTATTAGCCTTACTAACAGGATAGGTTATATAGTACAGTGGGTTCTTTTGACAGATTCTTGATGATATTATTATTATTCACCCTTAAATCAGGATTTGTATTTGGACGCTGGCCCTTGACAATTTTATTGTTATTCACGAATGATCCATTTGATAAAGATTAAAGTGCCTTAAGGGCCTTTTTGCAATAAAAATGGACCTGATAGTAGACATGTTCTGAGTTGGGCTATATGGTGGTCTAACATGATGGGCCGTGGGCTGGTTGCTGTGCAGTGGGCAAGCAACGTTGTGAAAGGCAAAGCTGGTCTGTCTACCAATTAAGAGCGTATTGGTATGATGCTATACAAGTGAGGGCGATGTGATATTGGGCTTGTGTTGCGTTGTTGGATCATGCTATACAAGTGTTAGGGGTGGCATTGGTAAGAGTCTATTGAGTCTGACAAAAGTTGCAAATGTATCTGAGCATAGTGTTGGGCTATTCTCATGGGCTCCCAGACGGTGTCCAAGGCTTAATATATGGTTGGCTGGTAGCAAGACTAGGCTGTTAGGTAGAGGGTTAGGTTGTGTAGACTATGGTAGAGATTTTGTATGGGGGCAAAGCCTTAAGTGTCCCTTTATGAAGCTTTAGATTTCACATATGTATTGTGTGTACCGAAAGACAATCAATGTAAAATTTACATCCAACATTTAGTAAAAATTACTAACTATATGTTGTGCGTTTTGGTGATTTCGAGATATCTCACTTGGTTTAACTCCAATTTGGATCTACTAGCAGTCATTTTAAAGGGAATTTTATTTTCTTTGATATGGACTCAAATTATTTCTAATTGTGTGATTAGATCTTGGTCAATTTTAGATCAAGCTCAGTTTTACCATAGTCAAACTTGATCAAATTTGGAAAAAATATTTTAAAACTTAATTTTCTCTTTTATTTCCATCGAATCAAGAAATTCTAACTCTTCTTCAATCATGTTCTTAACATCCTTCTTCATTTGCATATAGCCTTGAAATTCTCAAAAACTTTGTTGAACATTAGCCGCAATTCTTGAAAATCTTATCATAGTTCATCTTTACACTTATCAAGATGACATCTCTAATTTCATTTGTTAGGAACCTAGTGATCAACGTGTGGTTGCCTCTAAGTTGAACTAGAGAGGTGGACTAGAGAGAGAATAATGCAATAACTTAGATTGACGAAAAAAAAAAAAAAAGAGAGGTTGGAACATATTAGCAATGATCTTACAATTGCAAACTGACATAATAAAAAATAGATAGAAATTGGTGAATTTGCCACAGATTTATTATTACTTAAAAGGAAAAAGATAAGAACCCAGATGGTGTAAAATATCTCAAAGTACACTAAATAGTAAAGAATAAATTGCCTTCTAACTTTTTTCTGACTCAAGCCTTCAGCCCCCCTATTTTATACGCGAGCAAAAAATTTATAGCCTTTTAACTGATAAATCAAAATGCAAAAATCAAGCTTCAACTCATCAAAATTTTTCATGTCACTCTAATAGCTCCAGATGTTTGAGTTGATACATTTATTCCTCTGGAGGTCTGAGGCTGTCCTATTGTAAGCTCTTCAACATCTCTAGCAATTGATGAAAGCCTATTGCCTAAATCAGATAGACTGCGACAGAAAGACGGTGGTGAAGGAATAGCGGACGGATCAATAATATCAGAAGCACGAGTACAAAAAGTCTGCTGGGTTCCAGGCAACCAGCACGAATAACTTTGGCTGGCAAAATTCACCATTGGGTTTGGGATGAACGCACTGCCAGGCATTCCCACCTGTTAAGACAAGCAAAATCATTATAAAAAGAAACTGGTTTGATGCTTTGGCTAGATGAAAGATTCATATAAAAAAGAGAATTTAAGAGATCAAAGAAACAGAAGGAAATTGATACTATGTATATCCTAGGAGATGAAGTATTTACATTTAGTGGTGAATGAAAGGAAATAAATTAAAATTCCATGCTTAAAGAAATCTACTTTGTAACAAGCCATATGTGGCTAGCTATTAGAAACATCTGAGGCTGCAATCTTGATTCGAATCAAGGATATATATAAGTCGAGTTCACCATATAATTCAATATGCTATTTGTGGAATTTTAGAGAATTGTAATCCAATTTTAATCAATTTTGCAGCGATTTATTAACAATGCAGATACCATCAGCCTATGGAGCATAAAGTAAGGTTGCAAATTTCCAATCAACTCACATTAGTCCTAATAAAGCACAGCATAGAAAATCATATGATTACAGCACTGTTTTAAAGCACTATGAAGTAAAAAGTTTCCCCCATAATCTTGCCAGCTACCACTCACCACAATTTAAGCAAGCATATTTTCCAGGAGAACCCTTTCTATTAATCCCTCACCAAAAATTAAAGAATTTTTATTTTTTTTTAAATCACTGCAAGATATTAAATTTGTAAACAGTGTGCAAATGATGATCTAATTCCTCAAAGGTTCATTGCATTGACAAGTTGCTTTAAAGATCACTAACAAAGAATGGTTTTTAGTGTAATAGTTGATATAGTTCTTATCCAGTTATCTAATAGTAAAGATAAAATATGCACTATGTTGTGACCTAAAATCAGTTTAAATAATTTTTATTTTACTACAATATGATATAGAATTCAACAATTAAAAAAGGTGGCGAAAATCAAATTTAAAATTACCAAGGAAGGAATCTGACAATAAATTGGAGCACCACATACGGAGGCTGGAATTTGAGAAAGTGGTGGAATGTCCAACGCCAAAGATTCAGAGCTGCTTTCAGCATCACTTTTCTTAGTTTGTGAAACTTGGCAATCCTTAGGAGCAGACGAAGAGATTTCCGCTTCATTCTGCAGAGTCAAGTCAAACACACTCGGTCTACGTTTCATCTTATTAGTTTCAGCCTGTCTCAAGAAATATTTCTGTGCATGACTAGCAATCTGGGCTGGGGTTTTGGTGATCACAAACTTCTGTGAAATTTCTTTCCAATCATGTTTTCCAAGCTGTTTTAGACCAATTAGAAATAATTTGTGCTCTTCCTCAGTCCATCGCTTCCCTGAAACAAACAGCAAATTAACTACATTAAAAACTGCTAATTATTAATTCGTTCGTCCAATGCTAACTTCTTTCCAGCAAACAGCATACTGACACAATGTTTTTACTTCCATAAGAAAGAAAACACAAGATTTTTTTACTTTCTATAAACTAAAACTAAAAGCAGTTTTTTGACATAATATATACCTTTCAGTTTCTGATCAACAGCAATGCTTGGCTCTCTAACAACTTGACTCTTGTTGTTCTCGACGTTGCCATTAACATTATTCTGTAAATAAACACCAAAAATTTTGATGCACGCAGCTGCGTTAGTGTTATTATTGGCAGTATTGCTAATAACAGAGCTGGTGCAATTCTTAAAGTTGTGGCCAGGGAGGCCACATTGGGAGCACTTTCTTTCCCTCACCATTGTTCTCTCTAGCAAAGAACAACCCAACCCCTAAATAACTACTGCAACTCTCTTTCAAACAATTATTACAATGTCTATTACATAGTAAGAGGGTTATATATATTGATAAGGATTTTGGATTCCTAGTGGCAGTCGGAGTAATGCAGATTGGTTAAGGGCGAAAAGAATATTTTAATATTTTATGTTGTTTTCTCGTTCTTAAAGGAATTATGATTTATTTGCTTTTACAATTTCAATTAAAATCCTTTTCCTAGTTGAATTCCACCGGTTTATTACATATTCTCATCTGTATGTTTATTACAATTCTCATCTGACAAAACATAAACATTAAACACTTAAACATTTAAACATACAGAAAGAGAGATAAAAGTACAGTACCTGGTGTAATGAAAATGAATGCGGTGAAGGGGAATTAGGATACAGGGACTTTCGAACAAGCAACCACTAAGAGAAGTACTGATTGTATTTCTTCTTCTTTCTGTTGAGTGTTATCGATATATAGAAGTGATGGGTGTCCTCTCTTGTGGTTTGTGGGTTTGGGCATTTTTGGGGGAGATGAGGGGCCACCGGGTGGAGAGGGTCAAAAATTGAGACTTCTATACAGAATGTGTTTGATTTGCAACATATTTAGTCCTCCAAATTATTGCTTATCTGGGTTTTTTTTTTTTTTTTTTTTTTTTTTTTAAATGAAAGCAATGAACTTTAACAGCACACCAGAATCCATAATACAATCAAGCCTCAGCCTCCATTGAAATTACATCAACAGAACTTGGAGAACCAAGAGCTAGACCAAAATACCCAAAAACAGAATTGCTGGGGGAATCTGGGTAACTAGGCATAAGAATCAAACTTAATAGTTAGTTGGCCCGGTTCGGAAAGTATATAATTTAGTAACATCTCAAGTCTCAAAGACTCGATTTTGGGCTTGTAAATCGAGTCTTTGAGGCTCGGTTTTAATGATCGGACTTGGCAAAATTCCACGTGGAGTACACGTGGAACTCGAGTTTCAGAGACTCGAGTTCCACGTAGACGTCACGTGGAACTCGAGCCTTAGAAACTTGGTTTGCTAAAAGCGAAACCGAGTCTCACAAACTCGATTTTTAAATGAGTCTATCTCCACCTAAACTGATCATGTCTAGTCATGTCTCAGTGGCACACTGGCACCTTCACTATTGCTGGTCATGTCTCATGTTTTGTAATGAAAACGTAATCCTCTCACGTTTTGGAATTAAAAAGCAGCCCTCCTCTCAACAAAACTTCAGTAGTCTTCTCTCTACATTACTCCTCTCTCAGAACTAAAAAGCACATGGCATACACACTACTGGCTTCACTGTTGCTAGTCATGTCTCATGTTTTGTAATGAAAAAGTAATCCTCTCACGTTTTGGAATTAAAAAGCAGCCCTTCTCTCAGCAAAACTTCAGTAGTTGAATCCCTAAAATAGAAACAAAAAATAATTTAAAAAAAAAAACTCATTTATGTGTTGTGATCCAAAAAAACAAGTTATTAGAATTCTTGACAACACCTTAAGCCTTAAACCTTTAGTAGTTGAATCCCTAGAGTTGTTTTTCCTTTCAAGAGTTTTAACTTAGTTACCAAATCTTGTGCTGCATAATTAGGCTTTATCATTATTGCTTTAGATTTCAAAGTTATTTGCTTCATTTCTCCATAATTTGGAGAAAATTTGAGTTTGTATATCACATCTGGTATATTTGACTGTATATTAATGCCTTGATTTTGAAATTAGATGATATGTCTAATTTTGATTGCTCATGATCAAATTCACATTAGTGTTTTTTTTTTTTTTTTTTGTCTGATGAACCCTACTGTATGTTATTTCATTAATAGTAGTGTAATAGGGTATGCTATGAATTTTCATAGCACTGGAATGATGATGTTACATAATTGCACTCATTCATTTGCACATCCTCATGACTTTTGTTGTTTGGTTTGATATTTTTATTTAAATTTTTGTTAGAGCTGAGTTTAAAATTTGTAATGGGGGTGAGTTTTGTCTTTAATTTTTTTATTTGTTTGAGTCCGAAATGATAATGATTGAGTGTGTTTGTATGTGATGTGAGGTGAGTATATGCAATTGTTACACTTTTAGAAGTTGTAATTTTTGTACTTTGAGTAGATAGAAAATGTTTTGTAATTGATGTTAAATGCATTAGATAAAATATGTCACTAACATATTATACTTGACTCTCTAATAGGTTCACAATCTCTGAAAAATATTGATATAAATGTATACTTCGGTGGACCCCTTGACAATCCTGGATTGATTGACGGATTCCCATTTAGAGGGGAGGGTATCGAGTGCTACTACATGATGGTACGTCATAAGTTGAAGACGTTGAATGATTTGAAGAGGAAAATAATGGACGAATTGAATTTGAACCCTGCTTGGTATGACATCAAGATTATTTATTGTTACCCACAAGAAGTCCTTTATGAACGGATAAATTACGGGTATATGGCGATCAAAGAAGACAAACATATAAAAATGATGTTTAATAGGGTCCAGAAAATGCCCCAAGTAAATGCTGCTGAGTTGTATGTAAGTTTGGAGCCTCTTGTAGACAACACTACTGAGGTGGTGCAGCAAACAACTACGACTTTACAATTTACAGCCCTAGATGATGGATGCACTACAATGGGAGGGTATACAATGGAAGGTTATATGCTCCCATCTCAAGATCATGTTGCCAATACTGGTGAAACCCTCTATCCTCAAGAGACACATTTAGAGGAGGAAGACGAAAACGAAAGAGAGGAAGCGAATGATGGTGAAAATATTGATGGTGTGGATGAGTACAAAGAGAGGATTGAGTGAGGTGACTTTGAGAACAATGTGGTTGACCACGAAGTCGTTCCCAATTTTGAAGAGGAAAATATGGAATACCATGATAAAGATGATGCAAACGATGATATTGGCGTCTAGCATGCTACAAATACGACCACTAGCTATAGACCTCCTGCCGACTCATTCTACGCAAATATTTGGGATGCATTTTTGTAAAGGGTTGACTTTTGCAAATAAAGAGGCGGTGAAGCGTGCATTGACAATATACGCAGCAAATGATAATAGAAATTTTATAATCCGAAGGTCGACCAAAACTAAATTGTGCGCCGCATGTGTTGATGACAACTGCAAGTGATACGTTGGAGCATTCATGAAGGGTAAACTTAATGGTCTGTAGATGGTCACGTCTTATGTGGGTCGACACACTTGTATACCCTTTGGCCTGCGAAGAGACGATAAAATGATGGATTCTAATTTTGCTGCATCAGAAATTGTGGTAAAATTGTGACAAAATCACACTGCTTGTATTGATGAGCTCTGGGAGATCATACGTACTAAGTATAATCATGAGCTTTCTTACTATAAAGTATGGGACGCAAAACAAAAGGCAATTGCTAAGATATTTGGGGATTGAGAGGAGTCTTACCAAAGGTTGTGAAAGTTGTTATTGGCATACTTGGATCAGGATTCGGGTACCAAGTACTACTATCACACCATACTTAGGCCATACGAAGGTACTGCGTTACTGCGCTATGTATATTGGGCATTCACTCCATGCATTGCTGCATTCCAATATTGCAGGCCGGTGATCAGTATTGATGGGACTCATTTGTATAGTAAATACAAAGGGGTATTGATGATTGCAATGGCAACCAATGCTAACCAAAAGCTTTTACCTCTCGCCTTTGCTGTTGTGGACAAGGAGTCAGGGGCTAATTGGGGATGGTTTTTAGAGTGTCTTAGGACTTCGATAGAGCATGTCATACCTACCGAGGGCATTTGCATTATTTTTTACCGACATAAAGGTATCAAATGCGCCATTCGAGAGTGGCCTAGACGTCAGGATGGAAGAGAACGGGTATTTCACCGATATTGCCTTTGACATGTTGCTAGCAACTTCAACACACACTTTGATGACCCGACTCTAAAGGCACTGGCCTTGAAAGCTGGATATGCGACTCATAAAGCTAAATTTGAGTCCATAATGCAAACTATTAAGGAGGCCGAGATTAATTTACTGAGGGGTGTAGACCCTAATGATCGCAATGTTGCACGCTATATGCCATACACATATCTAACGAGTGAGGATCTGGACAAATGGACCCAATCACATGATGATGGAAGACGTTATGAGGCAATGACAACCAATATCTCTGAGTGCTTTAATGGGGTACTTAAAGGTGCCCGCGGTTTGCCCATTGCTGCAATGGTTGAGTTCACTTAGGCCAAACTTGTTGCATATTTCCACGATCGACATAAACAAATTACTTCTAATCTCACTCGAGGTAAGATGTGGAGTGATTATGCAATGGAGATCTATAACAAAAATGAGCAGAAAACCGCAGGTCACACTCTGAGACATTTTAATCATGAAACTGGTGTATTTGCTAGGACATGTGGTTGTGGAAAGTGGCAAAACTTGAAGATCCCTTGTTCACATGCAATTAAAGTTCTTCAAGGTCTGCACCTCGATGCGACCAGCTATATTGACCCATGTTACAGTTTGAGCAACGCGATTCACACATATTCACATGATTTTATGGTGCTAAAGTCAAAGTCCTTGTGGAGGGACGTGAGCGAACCACGGTGGGTGCCTGACCCACAGTTGTTGCAGGCAAAGGTTGTCCTATGAAGTCAAGATTAAGGAATGAAATGGATGGGGTACAGCGAGAACGAGGAAGCCAAAGGGAAGATCCAGACTTGAGGGAGATTCAGCCGAGGAAGCGATGTGGAGTGTGTCATCAAGAAGGGCATAACCACAAAAGCTGTCCCAATTCCCGTGGGGCTTCGACAAGTGGTAGTGCTATAAACTAGGCAAGTGCCCTCACTGTTTTTATATAATACGCTAAAAATTTCATTTGGTTTTTGTTCTTCGCATTTGGAAACTAACGACCGTATTTTAATGTTTGTCAGGCGAGCGGAGACTCGATTTTGGAATGGCATTGTACGTGGGACTTATGGTTATCTTTTGTATGGACAAGTGATAGGCGACTATGTAGACTATGTTGTATCAATATGGACAACTGCCTAGGTGACTATGTAGAACTTATCTGTATCAGTATGGACAAGTGCTAGGTGACTATGTAGACTATGTTGTATTGACTTAGTTGTTGTTTTGTTTATTGCTGAATGTTGTTGTAATTGAACTATTTGTTATCCATTGTACTCGTTACATTAGTTGCGTTGTGTACCTTTTGCCTATAATGCCAGCAATGATATTACTTTGGCATTAGTAGCTACTACTTTGGCAAGTTCAACCACAAAAGCCTTGTTTGAAGCGATGATAGCTAGTATTGAATGTTTTTGTGTGCTAAGAGGGCAACTATAATGCCCATGAATTTGACTAGTATCATATGTTTGTATCTAGTTGTTTACCACGCTGCCCATGTGATGTGTTATGGATCTAGGTTACTATTGCAGGGGAAGGGAAAACTAATTCTGGTTTACTGCTGCAGGAGTAGCTGCTAGGGGGGAAAAAATCCCAGTAGAAATCAAGTCTCAGAGACTCGATTTCTAAGGAAATCGAGTCTTTGAGACTCGATTTCTACTAGGATTTTCTTCTAGTGGCATTGGCCATAAATAGTTTCAAAGTCTCGACCTGGCATAGTTGCTGAATGGAAGCATCGTGCGTACCTTAAGTGTAGGCTGGATATTACAATTTTGTAGTCATTCATGGCAATGATCTTATAACTTGTCATCAAGAGAGTTGTTTTGTTTATTTATTTTCCCTCCTATTTATATTGTTTTTCAAAGCTTCCTTGAAATTTTGAACAAAAAAAGCTTTAGTGCATCCGTTTTCTTGCTTGTTAGCACTTTAGAAAGATTTAAAAGTGGGATTGTAAGTTGTAACATCATTTTCCAGCTATATTTTTGGTAACTAATTATATGTATTACCATTGAAAAATGTGGAGTTTGGGACTCTTTTTAACTTGTTCTAGCTTATAAGATCGAGGAAGGAGAGTTCACTCTTTTTACCATTGCACATACGCATGCATGCTAGATGTTTTAGGTGAGTGATTTCGGATCAGCGAAAAAAAAAAAAAAAAAAAAAAAAAAAAAAAAAACAAAGTTTTCAGACCAAACACACACACACATACACACACACACACACACACATATATATATAGGAGATAATATGCTGCCCAAGGAATTTATTTCCTTTTCTTATAGTTATAGTTTTATAGATAAATAGGTTGTGTCATATGGAGGTGGTATTACACGTATCCGATACAGGTATCCACTCTCACGTGAGGTTGGAGAGTGGATATGTGTATCAGATACATAATAGAACTTTTCCGACATAAAATTCTATTGGATTGCATAGTTATATGAAATCACAGTTATAGCTAAATTTTTTTTTAAATCATTATTATTCGTTACAGATAGTTTATTTTATTTATTTATTTAAATAATAATTTGAACAAAAATTCTATCGTACCCAAAACATTTCAGGCATGAAACAGTGAAAGTTAATAAAAGGTGGGTATTACTATTAGTATATTACAGAATGAGGAGAGATTCAATACCTAGCTCAAAGATGGAGTCAATAAAAATGGACAGTAATTATTTATTTAGGAAATTTCTGAACAAGCCCTTCACCAGCATACGTGCAGGCTATGTTTTATCGCAGATGCATCTGCATTAGGAGACTACCATATCAGCAATTACCAATCCTAATCCTTTGACAATGGTAAGATCTGGTACAATAATTAAAAAGGTTGATTTTTTTTTTTAACCTCCAACAAGCAACTGACATTGTTTGACTTTTATCAACCAAAAATCAATTGTCACGAACCCATTTAACGAGCAATTAACAAAGATTTTGAAAACAACTGTATGCCTAGTAAAAGCAATCGTGACAATGCCATTTAACGAGCAAATAACAGTATATATGTTAACTTTGATTTTGAAAATGCAATGTATGCCTGTTACAATTAACACTTCAACAAACAAAACAAAAAAATGTTACAATTAACAGCTTGAAACTCAACAATTTCACCATGAAATAGATTAAGATTCGAGGAGATGCACACTGACATAAGTTACAACAAATTACTATAAAAATTCACCCATTGCAGCAGCAGCCAGCTGTACTTTAGATAACACGTTATAAATCAGAAATAATTAAGTGCCACTAACAGACTAACGAAACCAACTCACACCTGGAAATGCTGTATACATCTTCAAGTGAGATTGGTACATGCATTTCTTTTGAAAATATTCCACTTATTTAAATTGTAGACATTCTAATTTCTAATATATTAGTAAGTTGTAACAGTAATGGAGTACATTACAAGGGGAATGAGATTAAGTTCACACATATTCGCGTAGTTGCTCACTACTAACAGAGTAGTCAGGGTCAGTTGGTGAACAAACCGCTTCTTTGACTCATCCAGATTACGCAATATTTGACCACAACTTTCAAAAGACTTCTTTAAAGTACCCTCATGCAGAGAAACACTCTTCCTTAGTCAACTAGATGAATGCAAACTGATATTTCTGACTGATATGCAACAGCGAAATGGATCACTACTTGCTTCAGGTGAATAGCAAACAAAGGATTTGAGAAATCCAATTTTGCCCTCCTGTGAAGGTAGACTTGAGAGGTTATAATATTCACTCCACAAATATGGTTCCATCAGATCCCAAGCATCATTAATCATCTCAATTGTCCTGGAAAGACACTGCAAGTGAACACTCGAAAAAAATAAAAAATAAAAAAATAAAACTTAGCAACAGATTTTATCAAAATAACAAGAACCAACAAGGTGAAGCTGCACAAAATAGAAGAAACGAAAGGTTAATGTTTTGTTTTTTAAAATAGCATGTAGTTTTGCCTGAACCAATAAAAGAATTAGAGACAAAGATCAAATGATGCATCTACTTCTACAACCACTATTCATCATGCCCAATTCACAAGGCTCTAACATCTATAGGGTCTGGAGAGGTGGTTGGTAGGCACCATACCCAGTGCCGGCTCAAGGCATAGGCAAGTTAGGCCTAAGCCTAAGGCCCCACCAAAAAAAAAAATTTCCTTAGAAAAAAAGACCCCACTTTCCATAGTTAAAGGCCCAAATTTTTATAAAATTATATATATATTTTCTAAAGGTTTACATTTTTTTTATTAGTGATGTTAAAGATACTACAAATTTTACTATTGGTTTACAAATTACCATATTATTAATCACAAAAAAAGTGATATAAACATTCATTAATTAAATTGATGAAGTTCATCAATGAGAGACAATATCACATTATATTTTGAACATTTTATAGTGCTTTTAATTAGCACATTTTTCTTTTTCATTTCTATTAAGACTCTCAAAGTACGAAACCAATAGAACCTTAACTCAATTAAAACCTTAAAATATTTCAAAAAGATGTTGCAAATGTGTTAAATTATCAATTATAGATTAATCTCTCCTAATTGTTTGAGACTTTGATTTTTGTAAAATAATATCCTACAAAGTCATACACTAAATAATATCTATCTCTCTCTCTTAAAATCAAAATATAAAATTAAAAATTAGATTACAATTTTATTTAACTATGCATCGTCTTATATCCAAAATAAAGTATCTTTTTTAATTGCAATATATTTCTATTTCTTTTTATTAATATTTATAGGTTCAACTATGATATTCAATTCTCTATATGAAATTAACATTAATCTAGTTGGTATTATTTATGTATTTAATGTATTAAATTAACTTTAATTTGATTAGTATTAAATAATTTTGTTTAATTAATATTTACATATTAAAAGGTCTGCATAAATTTTCCGCCTTAGGCCCCAAATTATGTTGGGCCGCCCCTGACCATACCCTTCTGCAACCACTGGTACTACTCAAATTTATTATTGCACATTAGATGTCACCTAGAATTTAAATGCAGCATTGTCTTTCTCAAATGCATTTAAGGGAGTTGAACATGCATCATCAATATTAAGGCCAAAGGATGAAAAATAGTCATTGATAGAAGGAATGTTACGGAAAATGACAAACATTTCCCAAATGAAAACCCCAATTTTTCTATGCCAATGTCTGATAAGACTACATATATTTTCATTCCATCACCTTCAAAATTATATATATATATATATATATATAAGATTAAAATGACATTTAAACTGTCAAAAAGAACCTTTGAAAAATTCTTTTAGGTAGAGAGATGATCTTGGAAGCAAATGAATTGGCATTATTGCTGACATAGTGGACAATAAAAGTGCTATATTGAACCAGATGTGTAAGGCAAAACAAGTCTTTAAGAGAATAAAATGTATAACCTTTTGATACAGTCTGAGCTGCCTTGAGATAAAGTTTATTAGGGATGGAGGGACAAAATCCAGCTTCAAATCCATATTTGCCATTGTCCTACAAAAATTAATAGTTAGTAAATTACTATAAAAATTGATGGAGCACTAAACAAGGCAATTAATCATGTTCCATTACTTAAATTAGTTAGGTAACATTGGGCAGATAGGCCCCAGATGTGAAAAGCTCTAGGTCAGCAAACTGAAAATTATTATAAAAACAGCATCAGTATTAGAAAAAGATGCTGCTCAATCAAATGCAGATGATCAAGTGGATTATCTTTGGAACTAATTACTTTTTCTGTCTCTCCAATCATTGGTATTGTCGCTTTCCATATTTGCTATCCAATGTTAATAATTAGATAGATATTTTGACTCTTTTTCTGACAATAAAGTAATAAAGACATTAGCATTAAGGCATAGATCATGCAAACAAAACAGGAATGACGTCATTAAGATAAATGAAACCTCAACCAAAAGTGAAGTAGTGAAGTACACAACATGATCAAAGGATCACCTTTGAGTAGTCCCTATATTGGAAGCATATATATATATATACCCACCACGGCCTGAATCCCAATCTGCTAAAAGAAACGAAGACAATAGGCTCTACGTAAACAAAAAACATGACAGTAAGAAGAAATTGTAGCCATTATCATAATTTTTCCATCATGGAGATTCCTTCTATATAAGGTTCCTTGTGTCCATTATTATCATCATTTTTCCATCATAATTTCTCCCTTATGCTACTCCGTATCACAGAAAACATAAAAAGTTAAGGAATTTCAGTCAAATATAGACCCATATAAAAAAAACACTGAATGCATAAAAGATAGAAATGATGTGTTATACCTGAAATTTGATACCTACAAACGGGTTCAGCTATAGCTATTTTTAGAAAAAAGTCATCCGCGCAAGCTTGCAAAGGCCTATTAGCGTGATCCAGTTTGAACTCTAATTTGGTAAAGTCTCTCTTTTTCTCACCTTGAATCAATCAAATTGAATTCAAATCAATGAAAAGAACAACAAAAATAAAATACAAAAATAAAAACCCAACAAAATAAAAATCATTATAGTTTATACAAAGAACAATGATGATACCATCACGATTATCATCCACGACTTCTTCGCCATAATATGTTAAACCCGCAACCTCACCATCCACTTCACTCTTACAAAGGAATAACGTATTGGATGAGTTACCTTTTTTGAACCTTACGCTTTCTTGTATAATGAGGAGGAGGTCTTGCATGTCCTTCGTTAGATGCCTTGGGCCCAACTTTTTGTCCATGTTTGTGCCCCCCTATCCCACAAGGAGGTGCCTTTGATATGCGTTTCGGCCGACCTTCTGCCACTGCAGGTAACCCAACAGCCTACTCAGCCTGAACATGGGGTGGGTCAATGGCTAAAGAAGGGCCAATAGACGTACTATGAGATGGTGGCTCTTGCTGCATGTCAGGTGGGGTTGGATCAATAGCCAGGTCAAAGGATGGAATGGGTGATAGCTCAGGAAATGACCATGGGGTGAGTGGACGAATGTCAGACCAAGGACAAGAAGGTGGGGTGGTGGAGGGATGGTGGGACAATGAGATGGATGTGGGGTGGGTGAAGGGATGGTGGGCCTAGGGGATGGATGTGGGGTAGATAAAGGGATGGTGGGCCTAGGGGATGGATGTGGGGTAGATAAAGGGATGGTGGGACTAGGGGATGGATGTGGGGTGGATGGAGAGGGATCAGGGGTAGTGACAACTTGAGGGGTAGCAACAGGCGGACGAGAGGGACATTCGGCTGAAGCTGTGCTCGTGCTTAGGCCCTTAGTAGTGCTTGGGCTAGCAGGAGTAGCTGCCTCCTCATTATGGGCCTCAAGGATGGGAGGTTGTACACGGTCAATGTGATGTACTGCCCTCAGCACATCAGTAATGTCCTTGTGGTCCTCCGTGCCCATTGGGTGATGCCTCAACAAACGGTTCACAAGTGATACCTGCACATGGAAAACCCACATATATTAGTAATGCCTAAATCATCAACAATGCCAATCGATAATAAAATAAATATTGGTTCTAAATTGGTTCTGCTAGTAATAATTGCAAATTATAGGGAGAGCAAGTGCTAAGCAAAAAATGTAGTAACATATATCATGTTCTGTAAACAGTGGTTTCTTGCTAAGAAGTACGGTAAGATGTAGAAGACATGGAGAACTTACCAACATAGTCAATTTAGCACCGAGCTTATTGATGAACCTTCGAGTTACCCTGTTGAACCAGCCAAAGTACTCGTGCTATGGAGGCATATCACCAAGCACTACTTCAAAACACCGTTCAAGGCGATTACCCCAATCAAGTATATGCACAGCATGTTTCTGCATCCAATCAACACCGACCTTCCCCCTCAAATCAATTTTATGAAGGATTGCATTAGTGTCAACATCATGGGGAATTTCTTGGATCATTTCAAATTGACGAACGACACGATCCGGTGTATGTTTTTCTATTATGTGGAAACATACAAGCGACACCATTGCCGTCCACACAGCCCTCCCTGCAACGCACCACGGCGAAAGGTCCTCTAACTCAGCTTCATATGGCTGCCACACCACCTACAACAGCCAAAAAAACAAGTACACAATACATTAGGCAACAATGTTTATATTTCAAAATTCACCAAACCTATAAGATTGTTCCTAAACATGTAAAACAGGGCATTTTCATACCTGGTCTGGCAACATTGAACCTATTTACTCACGATACCTGTCCCTGAAGATGTGGGCGGGCCTATTTTTCTTGTTTGGGACCTACAACCACCTACAACAATCAAAAACAAGGGATCAATGTCTACAACTTTCCTACTAAGATAATGTTATGATTAAAACTATAATGTAATCACATTAACAACTAAAATAATCTTATAGATATTTACTCAATTGGGATGGGATTCAAGAGAGACTTACTTCATGGACAGTGAAGCACGCACTGGAGGACTGTAAGCACCCAATGGCGGGCCACGCTCAACTGCCGGGCACAAATAGGGGAACCTGGCCCATGCCCAATACTGGACCAATAGTAAGCACCCACCAATCTGACTGGTGTCCCAATCGCTTGCCCTGCATAACTCTCGGTTAGCCATGCAAGGCAAGCACTTCCCCAACTGTACATTTGTGGGTTGCGAAGGTCTTCCAACTGCTGTACCCACATTAGATGCACCCTATCACCGGATTTGTTCTCGAATATTGTGTCCCCCAGTAGCGCTAGGATGTAGCATCGTGCGTACTTATGCAGCGCATCCTCTTCAACATTAGGTGGCAATGGACCAGCAACTTGCTCCAAAAGTCAACTGATAAGAATCCTCTAGCCAGTGAGTTGCTTATGCGGCGCTTGAGTTATAGGTTGAAACCCAAGGAAGTCCCGACACACCTCTATCCAGGTTTTCCGAGTGCTCCATGTTATAGCGTCACCATGAACAAGAAGCCCGAGAAGAGCCTCCACGTCCTGCAATGTGATGCTGACCTCACCATGCAGCATGTGGAATGTGTGAGTCTCAAGCCGCCATCACTCCACTAAGGCGGTTATTAGGCCATGGTCAATCTCTCTACCCGAGAGCCAGAGGAGTCCTTCCAAACCAAGTGCCTTAATGATGTTAACGACTCGGTTGTCCACCATTGGCTCTCGATTGGAGAACTCTAAACTACGACTGCGGCAGGTAAGGGTCCCTGGGTCCTACACAGAACAGAACCATGGATTAATACATGTATGCTGCAACGTGTACATTGTATGAATTAAATGCATGTACAGTAGTTAAAGAATTAGTGGTGCATTTTACCTGCCCATTCCAAATAGCTTCGGACCGATGGTTGGCCTGCTATGTTAACACCAACGTGTCAATGGGTCCAGGCTCTGCATGGTTAATCCATCCAGCATTTTCAGCAACCATACTGCACAAAAATGATAAGCAGTTAGCACGTAATAGATATTATTGAAAACATAAACAAAAACAATCTAAGAAAGATTCTCAAAAAACAAGCCACAGACAACACAGCTTATTAGGCTTTGTATATCACTTAATGATTAGAGATGTACAGAAGTTAACACAACAAAAAGGGAGGAAGGAAGATGCAGGAGTTGGCTAGATCAGAATCTAAACTTCACCATGCTACACGTAATAATTGTACAATTAGTTAGAGTCTCGATTTCCCAAACATCAAATTCAATTAGAGATTATTTATCAATTCTCTATTAAAGATGATTGTTGCGAAAATAAACCCATTTAGGCAAGATTAAAGAAAAGAGAAGATAAATAGACACGAGAATTTTCACAATATGCCTACGTCCACTGACGGTGACAAAGAAAGTTTCACTATAAAATAAGAAGATTACAATAATAACAAAAGCACTCTCAACCCAAACCCCAATTTAATTCTACTTTTCCCTAAATGAATTGCCGCAGCACTAACTTAATATATGTATATATATTAAGTTGACTAGGGTATTAACATTGCACAAGGGTTAGTACAGACCGCTCTATTACAACAAGTACTCTATGTTAGACCAAATTATAGCCACCAACTCAACAATGATGATGATGATGATGTTGTGTTGGTTATTTGATTAAATTAGTTGTACCGTGTCTAGCTTTCAATAATTGCATAGCTTGAATTACAAATTAAGCTTGATAAATTATTTTGAGAATAAATGGAGTGATTAGGGCAATGGTAAGGAGCTAGTAGGCCCGGTTTGCAAAGTACATAAATTTCAGAGAAGAGCGAGCAAATTGGATCACTGAATTTAGAGTGCGAAATTGACAAATCTGAACAACAGAACAAGCGGAGAAATGTCTAGTGCAACCATCAAAATGACTTCTACTTACAGATCATATAACATGGTTTTTCTTTGGAAATTATGACAAAAAAAGTGATTTCATTTATCATTCTCATTGGGAAACTAGCCATAGGTCTCAAAGAATGTCATTACAAAAGCTTAGACAAGAACTTGTATGACAATGCAATACAAGGTATCATGGAGCACTTCGAATTTAGAAAATTAATTCAATGCTCAAAAATTCGTTGGATGCTGTTGCTTTAGACCCATTCACAGGAGCTTCCAAACTAATTAAGATCATGTTCTTTTTTTGATGAATCAGAAATTATATTAAGAAGAAACAAAGAATACAACTATACAAGTTCAACCAATTACAATTGATTTACAAGCAACTGGGCTAAGCACCCTCACTCAACCTAGAGAACCCAACCTCACAGCCAACCATTCCACAATGACTCCAGCTACTTTCCAGACATCATCAATTAACTCACATACATGTAACAACTAAAACCACATTACCAAGACAATGCTAACTATCACCAGGAGCCTAGATAGAAATAAGCAACTGGAAGAACATCATCCAACCATAGCAGTCAAAATACAGCTTCTGCAGAATCCCAAAGGAAATACTTACAGAGACTTTCTATATCAGACTGCCAGAATCACTTCAAAAAAAGCAGAGGACAACAGGCACCAGAATTGAAATGCAGAAATTTCATATTAGTAAGATGAGAAGAGCAAGCCACTTATGACAAAGTTCAAGTCATCAACATCAACATCATGTTGACTATGCTAATGAACAACCACTAACAAATTATTTAACAAATTGTATTAACTATTGAACTAGATACATAAATAAAAAACACTGAACTTTCTGTTTCAAAACCCCAAAAAAAAAAAAAAAAAAAAAAAAAAGAGTACTTCAACTTATTGGGTAATAATATATCACTGACACAATTGGTGATAAGGCTGCTGGTAAACGACCTGTAGGATAGTTGACATAAGAGGTAAACTACAGGTAGCATAGGGTAGTTAAGAAAGGATGACCCTGGTATTGTGTTTTGTCCACGTGTCAAGATCTGGTAGCATTGAATGTGGGTTGGTTAGATTTGTTCCACACTCTACAAAGGTGGTTACAATTAATTATATTAAAAGAGAATTGTATCTGATTCAATCAATCAATCAGAGCATAACTTTCTTCCATCAAATCTCTCTCTCGTTCTCCTCTGTTTTTCAAGATTATTTCTTTCTTCTTGCATTGCATTACTTTTCAACCACAACTATCTTATTTAAAAATAATACTAATTCTCTTTTAATTTTAAGTTTCATAAAAAAAACATGAAAATAAGAGCTCTCATGTTAATTCTCTTGATAAATTGGTAATAAAAAACAATAAATTTATAATTAAAAGAAATTCATAAGAGGAAGAATTCCAATAGCATCATCAATTTTTTTTTTTTTTAAAGAAAGAATAGTAGTCAAGTTAGAATTTTTAATCAACTTAGAAATCATTAAAAAAAAAAAAAGGTTGATAACAACAACGAAATTTTTTTTTACAGGTAATCGTATATCATAAAACTGTTAACAAAAATGCATATAGTAACGTATTAAACTCATGTTTAAAGTAGTATGTTTATAAAAAATTGATAAAGTAGTGTAGGAAAGTCGATAATAAGAACAACTAAGGTATTGCTTTTTTTTTTTAATCTACTGCAATATAAAGTAATCTCTCTTATACTTTTTCACTGTGGCTGAGGATGAAGACGCGGGGGGGGGGGGGGGGGGGGGGGGGAACCTTCAATGTTTTCTTTCTTTCTTTCTTTTTTTTTTTTTTCAGATTTTTTTATTTTCTTTTAATTACAAAAATTATTTAAAAAAAAGGGCTAAACTTAACGGCAACAATAACTGAAACTTAACAGAATACTACGTTGATAAAAATTGAAACTTAGAGGACTGAAATGACAAAACTGAAAGTTAAAGGAATGAAATAACAAAAGCTAAAAGTTAGAGGGCCAATTTCGCATTTTTGCTTTAATTATACAATACCATTTTATAATATATCTAGCATCTTAACTTTTATTTTTTTCTACAATATATTAAAATAATATAAATTACATAATAAAATATTATTAAAAAAATCTCTCTCTCTTCTCTCTTCTCTCTTCATCTCTATCCTTCGTCTCTCTGTTTTTCTCTCTTTCTCATCCACCCACCACCAACCCAAACCCATTACAACCACCCAACAATACATGCCTCGTTGAAACTTGAAAAAAGCCTTGATTTTTTTTTTTTTCTCTCCAATGCCAATTCAGCCATACTCACAAAGAAAGAAAGAGTAGAGATAAAATTCAGCCACCATCCATATCAATCCCATTCCCAATTCAGCCATACCCAGTGGCTGGTGCAGCCTAGCCACCACCCACTCATCGAACCCACGAATCACGCCAAAAAAATTTTGCCACTATCGCAATAAAATCTCATCAATAAACCCTAAACAAAAAATTAGCAATAAAATCTCAGCAATAAACCCCAAACAAAAAAAAAAACCAAAAAAGGATTTAATAATCAAGTTATGATTTTTCCCAAATAGATTATTATGAATTGTTGTCTCAACCATAGTTATTAATCATCAAATTTAAAGACAATAATAAAAGCAATCAAAAGACACACAAGTTTGGTACTAAAATGGAAAATCAATGAATAATCTCTTCAACGGAAAACCATTTTGGGGATCTAACCCCATAGCAAATTCACTAAAATTTACAATTACAATTACATATTTACAAAACCTTTGCACAAGACTCTATTTTAACCTGAACAAATGCTCCATTTGACTTTCTATCATAATGGCCTAGAGCTTTGGAATTTGTCTACGCAAACTTTTCCAATCCCTGATTTAAGGTTTGTACTAAAATCTTATGAATAAAACATATCACAAGCTATTTTATCATCAGAACTACATATAGCCTGGTTACCACTTTCAGAACTGTAAAATGAGGCATAGATATTAATTTTATTACTATAAGCATGGATTAAGATAAGCATATTTATGAAATAAAAAATAAATAAAAAAGGGATTAAGATGAGAGCAACTCAACCTGATGAAGGGTCCAAAGAAGATGTGGCTCAAAGTTGGTCTGAAATGTGATTGGCCCAACCTGCAAAACAATAGTGCATGTGATTGGAACAAATCAGAACTTTTCAACAGTAAAATTCAAACAGCATTATTGTCTAACTCTATTGGAGTTTTCTATAAGAAGGGCCAATTTTATGCAAGCCAATTATATTTTAGTAATAACTTTGTGCATGGAAAAAGTTTGGGGCAGCCCATATTCATGAGCGGCTAGATTTGTTCAAGGCAAAAAGGAAGCCCTAAAACTTGTCTCCGCCCCCAAAATCATTGACAAAAATCAGTTATGCTGCTTCTGATTGTTTCTGGTACCGTGAAAAACAAATGTCAGTTTTTTTTTTTTCCAATCCCATAAATAAATTAGTGGGTGTTTAGCTGCCAAGCTATATACTTAAGAATCACCCACAAATGCTAAATAGCATCAATTCCAATTAAAAAGGGAAGGAGACCCCTACAAAGGAGACCCCTACAATTATGATAGAAATGGGATGTGGTGCATAATTGCGGCACAAAGTGTGAGACTTGTGATTCTAAGCAAAGTGAAAACAACTGTTGGAGGCACTTTAGATCATGAGGAATAAAAATCAAAAGATGCAATTCATATGATTTTATATATTCAGGGAAAATATTTTGATATTTTTTTATATTAGATTTTATTCTTTTCTTTTTAAAAAGAAAATTGACTAAGCTATATAACAATAATATGCCAAACCTGTGGTTGAGGATTTAGTATGGCTTGAGGAGGAACCTACTTTAATAAGGAAGGCAATGTTTAAAGATGGTCTACTTACATCAATTAAGTTTCATTGTGGCTGTATCAATGGTTTCAGTTTATATAAATCAATTTTGTTTAAAGTCTTATTTTAAATAATGACATATTACTTTATTACACCTATTTATCAGGAATGTCACTACCCTTTTATATCATCACTATAAATAAAATATTGTATACCCTTATTACAAAATCCATTTACGTTACATACTACTCTAATGCAAAGCAGAAACAGTAGTAGTCCAAACCAACTTTTTATTTTTTAAAAAAATAATTACAATATGTTGCTATTCCTGCAACTCGAATCCTTTCCCTCCAAGAATCTTAAGCATTTTGTACATGTAGAGGTGTTAATTTAGCTACAAGGCCCTTGATCACTTTTCAATTACTAAAGGTTCTCATTTCTTGTAAGCACATAGATAGCTAAGCTAATGACAAATTAATTTGTACTTTAAATTATCACTTTGGATCATACGTCTCTGGCGTGGGAAGCATGCACTAGTTTTTTAAGCTCCTAATCCATGAAAGTAAGACATCATTCCATTGTTAATTTAAAAAACAATTCCTTGTCAAATAAAACACCAAATGTGAGTTTTATAATGTTCAAAATTTATAAGATGAATTAGAAGGTGGTGGGGGACCCTTTTAATGGAATCGTCAACAAAGAAGTCATTTGATGCTCCAAATCATAGATTCACTTGTATGGTTTGTAAAAGAACAAACTCATCAAGTAGATGCCCATATCTCATATAAGGAACCCACCATTATTTAGGCTCAATATGGGTGTGTGTGATGTCAATGTAACTATATGGAATCCACAAAGGATGAAAGAGAAATTAAAAATAAAGCAAAGAGTGTCCAAAAATGGACGGTTTCTTGTAAAGACATTAAAGTGGAGCTTTAGAATCAATCAATGAGGTTTTAAGTAGCCAAGCAACCAAATGTATAGTAGCTATAGATTAATAACTAGAGCTATGAGGTTCTAGGTTTTGGAATTATGTGAGATTGTGCCTATTAAGTTTTTAGGGTTCTCTTATTGTATTATTCCATATATGTGGATGTTGGGGGCATGGTTCAATTCCCGAATATCCTCTCAATTTTCCTTCTCTTCCCTCTTCTCCCTTCAGTCCTAAAATTATTTGGTCCTGCTGAAATGAAATGATCAATATTTTCTAATCAAGAAAAAAAAAAATTTTAATATAAAGCTTATTTTAGATAGAGTAATATTTTAAATTTATTGCATTCATTTCATAATATTTATCATTAAGTTAGGACACTAATTGATTTTTAGTATGTGTGAGAATTGACTCTCAAATTTCTTAAATTATTTGTTCCTACTTCACTGTAATGTTCAATCTTTTCTAACCAAAAAAGTTGGTGCTACATTCACTCTGAACAGTGAGGTATGTGTAGATGGGTAGGGAAAAGAAACAAACTTCAATTTTGAAAAAGATAAGCTATAAGTAAAAGATTGTTTTAGCCTTTTCTATTTCATATCCTTACAAAGTAGCCCACAATTTATCATCTTTTGGCATGAAGTGGAATGACTTTTATAGTTTGGGTTAAGGATTATTTAGAGTGGTTGCTTGGTTGGACTTGTACTGACTTGTACTTAATTCTTGAAAAGGATAGAGTTAACTGTGTCATACAATTTTCAATATTAATGAAATTTATACATTTTTCAATATTAATGAAAATTTATACATATTTCAATATTAATGAAAATTTATAGTTTGCAGGAAAAAATAACTCTACAAGGAACTAAATAGAAAATAAAAGATAATACCCAAACTAATTTTATTGCATAGCTCTTCCAATTTTCAAACTAATTTAAACATTTAGATTCATTATAAATATAAATATAAAAGAAGAAAAAAAAAAGTAATTAACCTTTCTAAGCTTCTTAGTAACAAGTATTTTGGGTATAGTTTGTTTTAAGTTTTAAGTTTTAGCTGTTAACTTTTATGTACAATTTTTTAAATCTTATTAATTCTTTTACAACCAACTGAGTTATGGAAGTCTCAAGTGTATTGTTTTACAATTTCTGTTTGTTTCTTTTCTCTAGGGGTGAACAAAATATAAATTTGCAGGCTCTATGGCATAAAAAAATGTGAACAAAATAGCTCCCTAAACAAAAGAAACACGTCTTCAAACACTTCTTCAAATTTAATCTCCAAAACCTAAATTTACTATTTCATTGAAGTATCAACATTCATATATAAGTACATTGAAAACTCAGCCTTATTTTTAACACATATCAATAACTGAGAACTTCAAAGCAACATATTGTATTTTTCTCACCTCTACACAATTTTAAATTCACAATTTAAGCATCCATATAAAAAAAAACAAACCAGGCGAAGAAAACATCCCAAAAAATAACTGCAGCTTTCTCTCTTGATTAAAACATAGTGCCATCACACCATTAAATGTAAACTCAATCAAAATTTCTATAGAATATTGAACAATTGCATCTCATCATAGAAGCAACCAACAAAGCACTAAAATTAAATCCTCAGCAAATATAAACAAACCCAGAAACATAGAAATTCAAACGGTGAGAACCACAGAACAAATGGTGAGCACTAAAATTCACAGTTCTATTAGAAATTCAAAACAGAACCACAGAACCCACAAACCCACTTTTCCATAAACACATCAAATGCTCACCTTTTTTTTTGGTTTTGAGAGACCGCGTAGACTGATCAATGCTCTGTGAGTGAGACCGCGTGCGTACACCTCGTTATGGCTTTACCAAACTTTCCGGCGAAGCTGATGAATGTGAGCGTGGAGACTGAGTGAGAGAAGAGGGTGACTGATAGTGGAGAGGGTGAATGAGAGAGACCCTGAAGTGCGAGACTGAGAGGGTGAGTGAGAGAGCGTGAGACTGGTCTGTGTTCGAGAGAGAGGGTGAGTGAGAGAGTGGAGAGGTGAGGCTGTTCTGTGTGAGACAGAGAGGTGAGGCGTTAATTTTAAAAAATCCCCTATTTGAAATCGAGTCTTAGAGACTCGGTTTCCTTCCTATGTGCAATCTAACACGGACTCGATTTATAGGCCCAAAATTGAGTCTTTAAGACTTGAGATGTTACTAAATAATATAGTTAGCAAACCGGGCCAACTAACTACATAGTTGGATAATTATGGTTAGTTTGCAATTTCGCTCGAATTGCTGAGAGACTTTTGCTAATTCATAGGCAACCTTGTTTGCTGCTCGATGTATACCTAACGAAATACACTAGAATAAAAAGGTCTAACCATGAGATTTTGTCTATTGTGGCCTTCAAGGCTTCAATACTTATGTGTGTTTTTTGGGGCGGGGGGGGGGGGGGGGGGGGAGGGGGCAAATGTTTAGAGCATTTACGTTGGGAATGGCATATGCCACATATTGATAGTATTTAGCATTTAAGTCCTAAAACTCCCCAACAGTCGGTCTTGCAAAACCTGAAAATTGCAAAAAAAATTTGCAATTGTGCTACAATGCGATTCTATTTAGAATCACATTGTAGCACAATTGTAAAACTAAATAATAGTTTTTTATTCAATCTGACTTTTTCTCTCTCTTTATTTTCTGTGTTTTTCAGTCCTCTCTCCTCCTTCAATGATTCTCTCTCTCCTTCAGTCCTCTTTCCCTCACTCCTACTCTGTCTATCCATCTCTCGCTCCCTGTTTCTCTCGATGTGCAGTGGTAACCTGTTTGTGGTGGATCTCGACGTGGAAAGGTCACGGTGGTGGTGACCTTGCCATGCCATGGTGGCAGTGGTGGCTTGTTTTTTTCATCGTCGCTAGAGCTAACACGAAACCTGCCCTTATCGAAGAGAAGACCGAGTTCAACGTGGTTATCGAGGATGTCCCCAATAGTTCGAGGATTTCAGTGATTAAGACGATGAGGGAATTGACGAGCTTGGCTTTGAAGGAGGCTAAGGAGTTGATTGAAGGGCTTCCTAAGAGGTTTAAGGAAGGGGTTTCTAAAGATGAGGTTGAAGAGGCCAAGAAGCAACTCGAGGAAGCTGAAGCTAAGATTGTTATTGTGTAATTTGAATTTGATTTTGATTTTAGGGTTTCTAATGGTTAATTTGTGTTTCATAAAAAAAAAAATGTTTAGTACTTTTTTTGGGGGGGGGGGGGGGGGGAAATGAAAACTTTTATTAGAGGAAAGCAAAGAAAGATTACAAAGCTTGATAAGGGTATCCTCCTTCTCAACTACACTAACAACACTAGGAGGGTAGTGACCCACACCAAAAACTATCAAAATACCCATAGCTTTCAAACCATTTAGTTAATTCATGAGCTACCTTGCTTGTAGGGTGTGCAGCGAACCCACCAACTCGCTAAAATTGACCCGACTCAACCAGTGGATCATGAAATTTTTTTTACAGTGGGTCAGGTTGGGTTAGGATAATGAGATTTACCAATCTGCCTAACTTGACCCAACTCACCTATATTTAATATATTGTTAAAATTTTAAAAATATTATATATATATATATATATTTTGCCTTCTTCCTAAATAAAACCCAAACCTTAAGTTTTTCACATATAGTTTGTGTCTATTTGATGTTATGCTTATGATTATTTGGTTAAAAATTTGCTCTTATTTGCGATGGTGTTTTAATGCTCAATGTTTTAATAATAATAATAATAATAATTAGTCGCTAACTTGTGTGATACAGGGAAAAATTATTGACTTTGAAAAAAGAAATCCAACAATGAGTAAATAGACATTTTGCTAGTTAGTATTTTTTTTTTTTTTTTAATGAAGAAATATTTAACTTCTATACTTTTCCATAGTTTAGAAGTGTTGTCTAACATTGAATGTTATTGAGTTGCAAGTGCATAGTTACTGAAACCTACAAAGTAATTTACAATTCTTAAATTAATAAAGCAAAACTCACAATAGTTATATCTACACACACTCAAAACTAATATAAACTGCAAATATATAAACAAAGACCATGATATGAGGAAGACACACCAAGTTTTAAATTTGAGTAGCAATATGACTTTCTTGTAGTAATAACAATATAGACAAATTAAAACATGAAACAATATCAAAATTATAATACCTAATTCAATTATCTTTTATGTTGAATCCAAACAAATAATTAATTGAAATTAATCCAAACAAATAACTAATCAACCAAAAATCATAGCTGTTAATAGGAAAACAAAAAATCACATGAACCTAAATAAAAAGCATTTAAGGTGATGACATAAGTTGCAGTTTTGATTTTTCTCCAAATAAATAAAGATGCTTTATTTTCTATGTACAATTAAAAAAAATTAATTAGAAGAAATTTCAACCCAAAAACCAAACCCACGAAAACAATGTCAATATAAATATGGAAATTAACCCAAACACTCAAAAGAAAATCAATTCTAAACATAACAAAAGAAGAAGATAGAAAGAAATTTTCAAGTACATATGAAAGCAAATAAAAAATTCAACATAAAAGAAAAAATTCATTAATAACAATATAAACAAATATCCACATATGTTGAATTGAAATTTTATTAATAATAACAATATAAAAAAATTCGACATAAAATTCATTAATAAAAGAAGAAAGTTGAATCAACTTTTTTTTTTTTTTTTAAATCCTAAAGTGAAGTTAAGTTTAGGGTTTTGAGGTAGTAACTGCTAAGGTTTTGAGGAGGGAAAAGAGACCCCTAACAAGAGTCCTTCTCTCTTTTTTTTTTTTTTTCTTAATCCTAACTCTTTTTTTTTTTTTTGGTTACGTGAGTCTCTCTTCTTTTTTCTTTTTTCTGAATCCTAAAGTGAAGTTAATTTTAAGGTTTTGAGGTGATAATTGTTAGGACTTTAAGGAGGGGAGAGAAAGTCCTAACAGGAGTCTCTTTCTTTCTATTTCTCTTTTTTTTTTCTTAATCTAATGTGAGTCTCTTTTTTTCTTTGTTTGTTTGTTTGTTTGTTTGTTTTTTTTTTTTTTTTTTTAATCCTATCAGAATTTTTGTTTTTATGTATTTAAATAATGTTGATGTGTAAAATTATGGAGAGGTCAACCAAAAGTCAAAGGCTTTGGTTATATATATATATATATAGAGAGAGAGAGAGAGAGAGAGAGAGAGAGAGAGAGAGAGAGAGAGAGGGAGAGAAGAAAAAAAAAAAAAAAAAAACTTAGGTGCTGTTCCTTAGGTTCCCCACTTAAGATTGAGCCACGTGGCTAATTGACTAAAAAATACACTTCAATCCCATGAGAAAAAATCTACATGGTAGAATCTTAAGAGATGAATCTAAGGAATAACACCTAACACCTAAGTATTGTATGTAAGTCTTGCCCTATATATATATATATATAGTAATTAAAAAAAAAAATTTGTACCTTCGATTCTCTTATAGTGAATTTGCTTTACCTTGAGTATTGCTAGGTCAAATCTTCCTCATTTTTATACCTTAAAATGGTTTATTTCATTGGTTTTCCTGGATCATCATATCATGGTGTTTCTTACTTTTCGCTATTTTGCATGATATGATTAATTGTTGTTTGACCTAAATCTAAATAATTAACCTAAGTAATCACTTGGCTTAATATATTAGGTTAAACAATCTAATTTAAGGGGTCTAAACGAACAAACAAGTGGAATCAGAGCGGGTTAGCTCTTGTTTTTAGATTTTTATACCTAGATTGACCCTTTCTGTCATGGATTCTTTGTCTTTATACTTGAATGCAATTAGGTTGAGAATTGAATCTATTTCCTCTTGGACTCTTTTTAAATGTGCTAATCCTATCCTTGAGTATCTAGGGATAACTACTTGTTGCAATAATTATGTTTGTTATACTGCTTTAACTGCTTTAAAGGCACATGATATTTGTCTTTAGTATTTGGATAAAGGCTGTTCAAGGCACATGACAAATAATAAAGCGTTCTTCAAGACTCTTGTTGAAGGAAAGATTGGAACCGTCACATTTGGAGATGGAAGCAAGTTAGTCATCCGAGGTATTGGAACAATAGACATTCCAGGGTTGCCCATGTTTGAAGATGTGTGGTATGTGGATGGATTGAAGGCAAACTTGTTGGGTATTAGTCAGATCTGTGATAATGGGCTAAATGTGTTGTTCACGAAGCATGAATATGAGATACTTAATGATGGTGGTGATTGCATTTGTGTTAGAATAAGGACCATTGATAATTGTTACAGTATAACACGAAGCATAAATCATAAGTGTTATAGTGTAAAAATTAATTAGGTGGACCTATGGCATCAACGGTTAGGACATGCTAGCCATAAGCAAATAGAGAAAATCTCTAAGTGTGAAGCAGTTCTCGGTTTACCAAAGTTTGAAAAGATATAGAAAAGTATTTGTGGACTATGTTAGACTAGTAAACAAGTGAAAGCTAAGCATCCATCAATCAGTGAAGTCCAGAAATCTAGACCCTTAGAGTTGCTACATGTTGATCTTATGGGTCTAGCCAGAGTTTAAAGCTTAGGCGAAATGAAGTACATCCTTATTGTGGTGGATGATTTCACACGATACACTTGGATGGTTCTCCTGAAAGATAAATCTGAAGCTTCTAAGAAGATGAGTCATCTATGCAAGAAGTTGCAAGTAGAGAAGAATACTTTGATTGTTCGGATTAGAAGTGATCATGGAAGAAAGTTTGAGAACTCTAAACTCAAGTCCTTTTGCAATGATCAGGGAACAAAGTAAGAATTTTCTACACCTAAGGCACCTTAACAGAATGGGGTTGTGGAAAGAAAGAATAAAGTAATTCAAAAGATGGCCAGAGTCATGGTGAATAACAAAATTATACCAAAGTCTTTCTAGGGAGAAGCTGTAAACATTACGTGCCATACTTTGAACAAAGTGTACTTGTGGACACAACAAAAAGTGTCAAAGTCACAACCTAGTTATATGGTCTAGGAACTATGAATATAGCATTCTTTCAAGGAAGGACCATTAATCTTACTATTAGAGTATGGATTCAAAGTTTAGGTATGGCTTTGGGAAGGTATTAGGCACCCAAGACCGCCCATCCCTAAGGTTGGCCTCCAATCATTGTGTTTTTTGTCTTAACCTCATTAAAAACATGTTCAACACTTGTATCTATTCTCACACACACACTAGCATATATCTAAGCATAAAACTTAGCATCATTATCCCTAAACAAATACATATCTACCCTTAAACAAAAAGAGAGTCAAACCTATATGCACATAAAAGAAAACTATAGCATGTGAAAACCTATCATACCATTCATCTCAAACAAAGGCAACAACTTGATCATGGTAGCAAGGTATCAGGGTAATCATAAAATCATATAAACATCCATATTCAAGATCAAACATCACACAAACATGTTCATCAAAAAAATGCATGATCAATGCATTACTTACCTTTACTTACCTTGCAGCAATATAGCACCTATGACATCATGTATGAGCAAGTGAATGCATGTACATAGCATCTTAAACAAGAAAATCCTAATCTAAACATGTTAAAGACAAACAAGCATGTGAACAAAGTAAATAGAAACTTATGAAGCATAAAACATGTGAAAAGAAACCCAAAATAGAAACATATTATATGAAGGAAAGGATGAAACAAAAGAATTAGGGTTTCTGGGCAACGTCCTGTGTACGCATGCTCATGGCACACATACGCAGGGTTGTTCAAAACCCTAACCTAGAAAAAAAAAAAAAAAAAAAAAAAAAAAAAAAAAAAAAAAAGCTAAGCATGAACTAAAACCCTAATTCTAACAACAAAACATGTTCACAAACATAAAGAAAGCCTAAAACTAACCTAAACAAACATATATAAACATAAACTAAACAAAGAAACAGATTAAAGAAAAGATTAAATTAGAGATGGAAAAAGAAAAGTTTATAAGAATACCTCCAAAAAAGAAGCTTTTAAGCTTGATTTTGATTGTTCTCTTCAGTCAATCTATTCACAAATCATTAGAAACATGATTAGTAATTTTAAAATCAAAGGATCAAGGCCAGAAAAGGCCCTAATCAAATAAACTTGACATGAGAATGTTTTGTGAAAAACCCCCTCTTTGATTCACTATTTTTAGTGAATTTTAGGTTTTCCCTTAGGATTTTTTGTGTGTTTTAAAAATGTACCGTGTAAGGCTTTTATAGTTGAAAAATGGGGGTTTGGAACAGCTCCCAAACGATGTGGAATTCATTCCAAACCTCAGTCTTTAATGCAAAAAACTTACCTTTTTTATGTCTTTGAAACCCTAGCTGCGTACGCAGACTTGTGCCTATGTACGCAAGCGTGTGGCCTATGTACGCAGGTTTGTGCTTGCATACATAAACTGTGAGTTTTCTTTGACCTTTATTTTCTAAAAATAAATTTTTGCTCATTAAAAGTTATATTTCCCATTTTAACACCTCTCAAGTCAATTTAATATCTGATTACACCCTAAACTAACCTTAAGCCTTGGAATTTGGGCATCATTGGAGAACGGGGGGCCTAAGTCGTAAGAGATACAAAATGCGGTGTCTACAGTACTTTCATCCCGATACCAAGAATACCTTATATGAACTCTAGAGAGAAAAGAAACCGATGGTTAAATATTTAAGAGTTTTTGATAGTGATTGTTACATCCTTCGAGATCAGGAAAATCTAGAAAAGTTTGATGCAAAAAGTGATAAAAGACTCTTTCTTAGATATTCTACGTCAAGTAGAGCGTATAGTGTGTACAATCTTAGAACCAAAACTATGATGGAATCTGCTAATGTGGTGATAAATAACGAACAATGTGCTGAAACTCATACTGAAGAGGCTCAAAGTATTCAAGGAATATATATAGAAGTTGAAGATACTCTTCCTAAGGAGTATGTTGAAAAGTCAAATGATGAAGAACTGTTAATTCTGAATGATACTATTTTAAAACCAACAACCCTAGTTCGAGAAAACCCATAAGAACAAGATGAGACAAGTACTCCATCTAAGTAAAAGAGTACAACAACTTCTTTGGTAAAATGTCCATCTACTAGGGTTAAGCTTAATCACCCTCCCACCAACATCTTGGGAAGTTTAAATGATAACATGAGACTGAGATCTAAAGCTTTGAATGTCATTACTCACTCATGCTACCTTTCTCAAGTGGAACCCAATAAAGTAGATGAAGTTTTGCAAGATGCTAATTGGATTAACTCCATGCATGAAAAACTCCACCAATTTGTTCGAAATAATGTGTGGGAACTGGTTCGTAGACTTGAAGGAGTTAATGTGATTGGTACTAAATGGATCTTCAAGAACAAGTCTGATGAGCATGGAACAATCATAAGGAATAAATCAAGACTTGTTGCACAAGGATACACTCAAGTGGAAAGAGTTGATTTTGATGAGACTTTTGCACCTGTAGCTAGGCTTGAGTCTATCCGGATACTTTTGGCCATTGCATGTCACTTGGACTTCAAATTATATCAAATGGATGTAAAGAGTGCATTCTTGAATGGGATGCTACACGAAGTATATGTAAAGTAGCCCAAGGATTTGTGGATCCTCATAGACCAAATGATCTCTACAAATTGAAAAGAGCACTGTATGGTCTTAAACAAGCTCCTCGGGCTTGGTATGATAGAGTGACTTCTTATCTCACAGAGAATGGATTCGAGAGAGGAAATGCTGACACTACTCTTTTCATTTAAAAGGATAAGAATCATTTTGTTGTAGCTCAAGATTATGTTAATGATATACTTTTTGGCTCTACTAATAATATTCTTGCTAAATCTCTTACAGATGAAATGAAGAAAATGTTCGAAATGAGCATGGCAGGGGAACTTATCTACTTTCTAGGATTGCAAATAAAGTAAACAGACATAGGAATATATATCAACCAAGCTAAATATGCTAAAAATCTTGTTAAGAGATTTGGACTTGAAAAGGCTGCATATGATAGAACACCAATGGCCACCAACGCAAAACTTGGGAATGATCCATCAGGTCAACATGTTGAGATCACTTTATATAGAAGTATGATTGGGTGTCTATTGTATTTGACTGCTAGTTGTCCTAATATTGCTTTTAGTGTTGGTGTGTATGAGAGATTTCAAGCTAATCCAAAAGTATCACATTTAAATGTTGTAAAAAGAATAATCAAATGTGTTAGTGGTACTTGTGATTTTGGGTTGTTTTATAGCAAAGAGTTTAACATCTCTTTTTCTAGGTATTCAGATCCTAATAAGTCTGGAAATGCCGATGATAGGAAAAGCACCACTGGTGGGTGTTTTTATGTGGGAACCAACTTGGTTACTTGGATGAGTAAAAAGCAAAATTTTGTCTCTCTATCAACTACAAAAGTAGGATATACAGCTGTTGGGAGTTGTTGTTCCTAACTTCTTTGGATGAAGAAACTTTTAGGTGATTATGGTTTTATCACAGGAAACCATGGTTGTCTATTGTGATAATTCTAGTGCTACTGATATCTCTAAGAATCCGATGCAACACTCTAGGGCCAATCATATAGAGATTAAATATCACTTCATTAGGGATCTTGTTGAAAAGGAAAGTTGTTGCTCTTTATTACATTCCTATTGAGCGTCATAATGCTAACATCTTTACCAAACCACTTGATAGAAGCAAGTTTGAGTCTCTCCGTCAAGTGATTAGTGTAATCACATGTCTCTAGTCACCTATGAGATCCATGGTCCTTGTGCTAATTCTTTCAATCTCTTATGACCAAAAATGTTTTTCATTAAGGTTTGCATTTGCATTACATTCACGCATTTCATTCTAGGTTTGCTTTTGATGTTTTTGAGTTTTTATTTTAATAAAAAAATTTAAAACAAAAAAAACAAAAACAAAAACAAAATTGTATCACACATCTTCTACTTGTGTAATTAAAGTTGGCCTGTGAAATTTGCATTCTATGACTATGTACCTTGTTTAGCTTAGATGAGTTTTATTTTTCAACACTTTGCTAGTTTGTGCTATTTAGTGCTTAAATTGTGTGAGTTGTTTATGGTTTTTAAACACATGCTCTTAATTTTGAAGTCACATTCTTTTGATTGTAAGGACTAAATAACTATCTCACCACTGTTATTTGCCAATCATGAAAACCTGTGTGCAAATTATAAAAGTCTTGCTCAATAAGGTGTAAGGACTAAACTGTGCACCTATGTACTTTGTTTAGCTTGGATAAGTTTTATTTTTCTGCACTTTGCTAGTTTGTGCTATTTAGCGCTTAAATTGTGTAAGTTGTTTATGGTTCTTGAACACATGCTCTTAATTTTGAAGTCACATTCTTTTGATTGTAAGGACTAAATAACTATCTCACCACTGTTATTCGCCAATCATGAAAACCTGTGTGCAAATTATAAAAGTCCTGCTCAGTAAGGTGTAGCACCTGCACAACAAGATATTTAAAAAGTGTTTCTTTCAAAGTAAACAAAAGAAGAAAAAAGCTAAAAGAAAATCCAAGAAAAATATGCTTCAAAAGAAAAAGAAAAGCAAAAGGAAACAAAAATTGCATGGTTGCAAGCGTGTTTTCTAGGAGATGTGAGAGTTATATGATGTAACTCTTTAGGTGATAGTCACTTTCAAATTTATGTGGTTGATAATGTAGAAATTGTGCTTATTTTCCATCTACATATCACCTTTTGGGTATCTTACACACTTACCAGTTGCACACACCACAAGAAAATTTTTGTTAAACTTTGTACATGTGATTGTGTGTTAATTTTTGTAACCATGCAAAATTTAACTTCTTGATATGTTTAATAATTTTTGGGGGTGTGAGGTAAGAAGTGTGTGATGGAAATTTTTTTGGCTTAACAAAGAAATTTTTTTTGAAGGGAAGGAATTTTTGAAAACCTTTGGAGTCATTAACATGCATCCCATATCATAAAAATTTATTTTCCAAATGGTTTTGTAGAAAATTTCCAAGCTTTTCAAAAATTTATGATTCTTTAGGATTCGATCGATCGAAGTTGTTTTTCGACCGATCGAAAAGAAAAGGAAAAACCTGATTTTAAGGCTTAAACTCTCGGGTTGTCTCATTTCCTCTTTATCAATCGGATTTGTTTTTACATGTTTTTCGATTCCTGTCTCGATTCCTCTTGATCGATTGAAAATCTTATTTTAAAAACAAATAGGAATCAGATCATAGTTCTTTAAAGTTTTGTCCTCTTCTTCTTCGATTCCTCTCTCGATCCCTTCTAACTAAAAATTTTCTTTGTCTTATACTGAGTCAAAGTCTTAAAGGTTTTCTTCCTCAACACCAAGTAAGACTCTTTTACCCCTTCTATTTGTTTAAATTACATGCATTCATGCATTTTCATCAAATTTTTTCAAATTTTCAAATTTTTTAACTAAAGAGATTTTAGGGTTTTTGATGATTTTGAGTGTTTTAATCCAATTTGTTGGATGGGTTTTTGTTCATGCATAATATTAACATGATCCTTAGGCTTTAATGTCAAAACTTTCTTGATTTCATCAAAATTTCAAAATTAGGGTTTATATGTTCTTAAGAAAATTGGGGATTTTGTTCAATTGGGCTGAATTAATTGAAATTGACTTATGATACTGCTTAATTGAGTGATTATAACATGTTTTATACTTGTTGTGCTTTTCAATTAATCAATATAAGAATTTTTGAAAATTTTGGGTTTTCAAAATTGGGGATTTTGTTAAATTTCTACTTTTCTTGGTCAATTTTCAAAATTGAGATGAAATTGAACTGTTTTGGAGCATTAGATCATGCATCATATGTGTACTAGTGTCATGCATCATATAGTTTTTCAAAAATTTCATGTTATCTTGTGCTCTAACTTTATTTGATGCAATCTGCCCTTAGTTTTTGTTTGTGTTTTTTTCAAACCTTAGACATCAATCCTAAGGTTGGTAGGAAATTCAAAACCAAAGCAAATAGAAACCCTGCTTCTTCTTCTTCAACCTCTCCTTTGGTTGATAGGGTTAGGTTTCTTTCTACTAAAACTGAGGAAGTCTATGAGACCTTAAACAAGTATAGGTCGATGTAGGGAGAGAGATTGTTCTAGATGAGTTAGATCCTTCCATACGTAGGAAACTAGTGTCTAGGAATTGGGTTTCTTTGTGTGATGTTTCTGGTCCTCCTCTTGCTACTTTGATTAGAGAGTTTTACTCAAATCTCCCTATTTATCCTGAGGTTACAGGTGGTCATTATATGACTACTTGGATTAGAGGTAAAAAGTTTAGGATTACTAAACAAATAGTTTTCGAAGCTCTAGGTGTACCTTATTTTGTAAACCCACATATCCATATACTAAGTTTCCTCTAGTAGATGATATCATGTCTTTGCTTTATGGTAGGTCAGTTTCTTGGGGATCTGAACCAAAAATAAACTCATGTGGTTTACTGAGTTAACTATCTTTATTTAAGGATATCCTGCCATAATATCCTCCCTATCTCTCATGTTCATATTGTTCCTATAGATAGGTGTGCATTCCTTTTTGATCTTATCATAGATGGATCTATGTGTTTTCCTTCCCTTTTCATTCAAACTATTGTTGATATTTATAGGAGTAAGTCTAAAACACAAAAGCTGTTTTTTTTTTTTTTTCCTGTGTATATATATAGGGTGTTAAGCTTTCTAGGGTTATCAAACTTTCCTCCTCTATAGTTAGTTCATATCAATGCCCCGATAGGAGCCACGTTTCTCAAACAGCAACAAGCACAGATGAAGAGTGTTAAACTAAGCACTGGGACTTCAAAGAGATCATGAGGTGAAACTACTAATGCAGCTCTTGCCTCTAGTGGCATGCCTACTACTGAGGAGGTACATGTGCATCCTATTGCAGCTATGGATCCTTCTGGTGATGATAATGTTGGTGACCCTACAGTTACCCCTCCTCTCTCACTCCGTGCCATGATGGAGTCCTTTATGACTACTTAGGTAGCTCATGGACAGTTTATTGATGAATTACTTACTAAGGTGGCTGCCTTGAGAACTGATTTTGCCAAGTATGGAAGTGTTTTTCCACCTCCTCCACCCTCTGATGCTTGATGGTTGCCTTTGGCAATTCATAACAAAAGGGGGGAATATGTTTTAGGTTTAGTTTGATGAAGGCTCTTGTATTTAGGGGGAGTAGAGAGATTTTGTATTTAGGGGGAGTTGCTTTGTTGCTTTTGATTTTGAGATGAGAGATTTTGATGTATTTTTTTTCTTTTCATTATTTTCATGTATATTTGTTTTGTTTTATTGTTCTTTTTTTCACAAACATTGTTGGTTCATTGGCTATGATAGTACATTTGATGTTTATTCATTTGATATTCTGTCTATTTTCATGTTTTTGTGTATTCAAGTTCAGTTTTTTATTTATTAGATTTGTACTTTATTTTCCACACATGCACTTATGGTTTGTTTTTAGAGTTTCAAGAATTTATAGGTTAATTCTTTCAACAGGTTAGTAGTTGTGATAGAATTGTATTTGGGCAATACTTTGTAATTGGGCTAATGTTTGATTTGAGCGATTCATTTTGTATGTGTGTTTTGTCATGAATTTTCAAAGAGGGAGATTTTTAGGTTCTAAGGATTTAGGATTAAATGTTTATGTATTTTGTATGTGTTGCCAGACCGAGAACAAAACATGTCTTGTCTATGTGTTAGGCATTGCTCAAAGATGTATGTTTCAAGCTTTAAATTCAAGCTAATTGCAGAAAAGAAGAGTCAGAATCTGTCAAGCTCGATCGATTGAAAATTAGGTTCAGCCAATCGAAAATCACAGAAATCAAATTCTGCAGAATTTTTAAACAAGGCTCAAGCCTGCGAAAACGTTTAGGGTTTCAATCTAACTTGTCCACATATAAAAGGGAAACCCTAGCTATGTTTTGGAGACTTTTGGAAGACTTATGTGTTCCTCTTTGTGAGATCTGAAAGGTATTGTACTTTCTAACTAAACAAGCGTTAACCGTAGCAAGATCTACAATCCAGCATTGGTAGAACCTAGCAGCTGCTATAAAGATTAACAAGTGAAGGTGATCTAAAACCTTTGAGTGGGATCTCAAAGTCACAAGCATTGGTGCTTGTGTTTTAGTAAGTCCAAAAAGAGAAGGAGTCCGTGGATTTAGAGCTTGCATGTGGTCCTATCAATAAATTACTACTTGAGGTAAAAATAGATTTAGGGTTAAATTTGATTGTAAAAATTTTGATTTACTTATAGTAGATTTGCTTTACCTTGAAGATCGCTAGGTCAAATCCTCCCTAGGTTTTTACCTTGAAACGATTCATTTTATCAGTTTTCCTAGGTCATCATATCATGGTGTTATTTACTTTCCACTGTTTTGCATGATATGATTTATTATTATTTGACCTAGATTTGAATAATTAACCTAAGTAATCACTTGGCTAATATATTAGGTTAAACAATCTTGTTTAAGATGTCCAAACAAACAAACAGTTTCCAATGTCAAGAATCCCCAGCATTGCACATTTGACAATTGATTTTGGCACCTGTCCGCTCAAATTGTTTTGACCCAATCAACCATCCTTAATTTGCTCCCACTTGTCCATGTATCAAGAATAGTGCCATACAAATTGTTTCTTCTCAAGTTCAATATCATGAGTGAATCACTCAAGTTTCCCAAACATTTTGGAATTTTGCCACTTAAGCTATTCTCCAACAAATTGAGAATTTCAAGAAAAATCATATTGCAAATCATTGGTGAGATCTTTCTTGTAAGCTTATTTTTTGAGATTAAATAGAAGTAGATGGGGGAAGATAGAACTGGGAGCGATCCTTGGAGCCTGTTGGAGCTTATGTCTAGAAAGGCAGAAGGTTGAGAGATGGAGATTGGAATGCTACCTTGCAACATATTCAATGAAAAGTCTAGATGATTTAATTTGGTTAGGTTCATAACGCAAATTGGTATGTGACCAGTGATGTCATTAGAGCTTAGGTCCAAAAACAAGTTGAGTTGGGTGAAATTGGCAAGAGAGAGTGGGATCTCTCTTTTAAATTGTTTTTGCAATGGCACAAATAAGTAATTTTGTTGAGCTCATTGAACCATAAAATTGATAACAAATTTGGCACGGGAGAAAATAAGTGATTATAAGATAAATTGAGGATAGACAACTTGTTCAATAGTGAAATTTCTGATGGAATTTGACCAACAAAGAAGGAATAAAAGAGGTTGAGATGTGTTAACACGGAAAGATTGTCCATCGTAGATGGTATTTGAGAGAAGTTGAAGTGATTGTAGCTGAGGTCAAGTCGCCCAAGGTGAACAAGGCGGAAATGGCTGCTACTAAGCTCAAGGCTAATCACATGACCATTACCGTTACAGTCAACCCCATCCATGAGCAACAACTGCTATTTTCTCCCTCATCCATCCATGATGCGACCTTAGGATAATCATCAGGACCTCCACAATCTCATATTGCAAATCATTTCCTGGATTAGCAGGAAATGATTGCAGCTCTTATGCAATGATATTGCAATGGCAAGCTAACAAGATTAGGTGGACACCATGACCAGTGGTTGTCTTATGGGGGCAACTTGGAGTTGGGAAGTATTAGCATATTTTGTCGCCATAAATTATGGCATTTTTAGTAGAAATTTGTATCTCTCTTTCATGCTTATCTCACATTTTGGAACAGAGTATGGTAAGCAATAATTAAGCACCGTAAACCATAACTGGACTAGATGTATAATCCAAACTCCGAAGGGATTCTCCAGGTTGCATTAACTGGATCCACCACATATAGAAAAATCTAAGAGGAAGACTTAGAGAAAATCAATTATATTATTATATCTTTTGTGATCAATTGAGTACACTTTTTTTTTTATCATGCAAACAAACAAGTACTCCAACAACAGATAAAAGACTTGGAAAGAGAAAAACAAGTAAACAACTGTCAAGTGGGATTAGCAGCTTAGTTTGTAAATCAACTCAGAGTACTTCCAAGGAAGAAACGTTTGAAAATGTTCTTTAACGTCCATTTTGAGCTCATTCATTCATGCACATCTTACTCTGTCAACGTAAATTGTGGGCATACTGCCCTGTCTCATTAGTACAAGTTTTTTTCTTTCAATCCTGTTGTCATGTTCTGGGAATTGTTTAAATTTATCCTAATAATTTTCATTACTAGTAGACTTGTCAATTTCGTTCTACGTACCAGCCTTTCTAATAGGGCGAAAATCGAGAAATAGAGCCCGTTTGTTACCATTATTTAAATAACAGTTTTCAGTGTTTAAAGAACATTACACATATTTTCACACTTTTTCACTGACACATATTTCCAAAAAATACAAACAATGTTACTAAAAATCTCTTACCAAACAAACCCTAATTTCTATAACATCTTTTGCAGATCTTCTTGGTCTAGTGAGCAGCTCTTAACATTAGTTCAGGGTTGTTTGCGATGACCTGTTGGGCCATTTGGCAGAGATGGAATAAATCTCGAGCTAAAAGCATTCGCAGCTGGCATGGTATATGCCTATCTTGCCAAGATTTACCATTTCAACACAAAAAAAGGTCAAAAACTGGTCACAGCTAGCATGGTAAAGCTAAAAATATTTGCTATACTGCTACAGTACTATCACAAATTTGTGATGGTCCTGTAGCAATATTGCAAATCCAAAAATTTTTATTTTATTCTACCTACAACTTTTGCACGGTCTCATATCCTTTCTCCAGTGTCTCATTCTCTCTCTCTCTCTCTCTCTCTCTCTTCAAAATATATTATTTTATTATGTAGATATATTATTTATTGTGTAGTATGGTAAAATAAAAGTTGGGATGTTAAGTATATCGTAAAATGGTATTGTATAATTGACAAAGTAGTTTTTTGAGAAGATAAAATAGAATATGATAGAATTTCCAACTATGAATACTCTAATGAACCTTTCGTGCCCCTTCAGAAAATACCAACTTCAGCTCTCAACCATCTCCAAGAGTTCCAGAGGCTACGACTTAAACCTCATGACAAATCAGGCTTTAAGAAAATAAAAATAAAAAAGTATGTACTTTTATGAGAAGAAATCGATAGATTGTGTCGAACATAGAAAAAAAAAAGTAATAGCATACAAGAATTTTTATAAGTGGCCGGATACTTCAAATTTTATGATTATTTTACGTCGTAAGTTTTAAGAGTTTTGAATTTTTTTTTTTTTTTTTTGATATCTTTTTTGTTTTGTTTTGTTGAGTTTGCTTCTTCTTTCTATTTTATAATATTGATGTAGTAAAAATTCATCTTCAAATTATTTTTAGGCTTTTTTTCTTTTTTTGGTTGAAATGGAAATTCATTAACAAACTAAACAGAAAACAGAGGGGCAGTACAGAGCCTGCTTACAAATAGCCCAACGGCATCAGCCTCCAACAAGCTAATTAACTCTACAGGAGGGCTGGAAAACACAACAAACTCACTGTCAAGAAGTAATCCTAATCTAGCCAGAAAATCAGCGGACTTGTTAGCCTGCCTGTAAATATGCCGAAATCTTCTCTGAGGAATCCGATTAGCCAAAAGTCTGCAGTCTTCCATAATAGGTGAAACAAAAGCATTAGAAGAGGTGGGAGAGTTAAAAGCATCCACAATGGCTTTAGCATCAATCTCAATAGTAACAGAATGGGCATTAGCTTGAAGGCACAGCTGCAGCTCGTCGCGAAGCGCCCATAATTCTGCCATGAAACTATTTGTACTCCCGATCCTTCTTGCAAATCCTGACACCCAATCCCCATTTTCATCTCTAATTAGCCCACCTCCACCTGCAAGACCAGTGTTACTTGTTGCCGAGCCATCAGTATTCAAGGTGAGCCACCCAGCCATTGGTTTCTCCCATCTGACGCTCCTTATAATTGTCCTTTTGGTGACCAGGCCATTGTTCGCACAGAAAAAGAACTCCAAAGCACAATCCACCACTTCCTTGCCTAGTCTGGGGTTTGGATTTCTTTGATTGAAGATGCAAAGGTTCCTATCCTTCCAAAGCAACCAAATGCCAAATAAGAAAACAAGACTCCAAGGCAGAGGACCCAATTGATGATGAGATTTAGATGTGGCATTAGAGAAAATCCAATCCTTAAGGCACACGGAGAAGAAGTTGTGATTGAGTACCCGCCCGCCCAAGTGCAGCCACATATTTTTACTTACAGGGCAGTCACGCAGCATGTGTAAGATAGATTCTGCCCCAACATGACACCGAGGGTAGCAGACATCAACTTGCAAACCTCTAGCCACTAAGCACTGATTAACCCCGATGCTATGGTGCATACACTTCTAAACAGTTTTGAATTTTAGGCAAAATCTCAGCTTCCAAATCCACTTCCCATTGAATGGAGCATCCCTCAAAGAATCCGTGGCCAACCCATAAGCACTCTTAAGCTCAAACTCACCCTTGGTCGAGTACTTCCAACTCAATCTATCTTCTAATCTGATAGAGAAGGGAATTGGGATGGCTTTAATATCATTGAACACTTCCTCCAAAAAATTCATTTGGATTAAAGACCAATCCCATCTTCCAGTATAATCTACCACTTCCTTTATCTTTAGATTGGCGGCCTCTCTAGACAGAGGCCCCTAAATGACCTTTCTTAGGGGACCATGATGAGTCCAATTATCATTCCAAAAATCCAGCTTACTTTCAAACCCTGGAAGCCACTTGGTTCCTTTTTTAAAAATTTCTTCACCTTGCACCATTCCCTTCCAAATTCTAGAGCTAGACAACTTGCTTGCATTTCTCGAATTAAGTCTCTGAGGATTGCAATACTTCATCCTCAAAACCTTTGCCCATGGGGCCTTGTCTTCAGTATGAAATCTCCAATTTAGCTTAGCTAACAGCGCTGTATTCCTTCCCTTTGCTGTTTGAAGCCCCAATCCCCCTTCTTCTTTAGCTCTTGTGACCTTCTTCCAACCCACCCAATGCATTTTACCTTTCTCTTCAGTTGAACCCCACAGAAAATTCATGTTAACTCTATCAATACCATCCAACACCTTACCAGGAAGAAGGTTGCATTGCATAACATAGGCTGGAATAGCTGAAGAAGATGCTTGAATCAGCACCGCTTTTCCGGCCATAGAAAGTAGGTTGGCCTTCCAACCTGCCAGCTTGCTCTTTACTCTATTCAGAACAAAACCGAGATCCTGGGTATTATTTCCTTTGTGTTTAATAGGAAAGCCCAGATAATTCCCCAGACACTCTGTTTGACAGAATCCAAGGATGTCACTCAGAGCCTCCCTATCATCAAGAACAATATTCGGAGAAAAGTAAACCCTGGACTTAGACTCACTCACTGTTTGCCCGGAGCACCCGCAAAAGGTATCAAGGACCTCTTTGATGGCGTTGCAATTATCGGCATTTGCCTTAGCGAAAAAAACAAGATCATCAGCAAAGAAAAGGTGAGAGAAGGAAGGACCACTTCTAGACGCCTTGATTGGACACCAAACTTTAGCCTCACACTTCTCAAGAATGAGCTGATTTAAAAATTCCATACACAATATAAAGATGTACGGGGATAGTGGATCTCCCTGTCTTATGCCTCTAGATGACCTGAACGGATCAAGGCTCCCTCCATTGAACAAAATCGATGTCGAAACAGAAGATATACAGCTCATAATAATCTCAACAAGACTTTTCGAAAAATTGTAACGGATCAGCATACCCCTAATGAAGCTCCATTCAAGTTTGTCGTAAGCCTTCTCTAGATCTATTTTTAGAGCCATGTAACCACCTTTCCCCTTAGCTCTCCCCATGGTGTGGATAATCTCCTAAACAACAATAGCATTATCTACTCCCCTCCTACTTGGAAAAAAAGCTGCTTGACAGGGGGAAATAAGTTGATCCAAAAAGGGCCTGATTCTTCCAACTAAAATTTTGGACACTATCTTATACACTGAATTGCACAGACTAATGGGTCGGTAACTACCAATAGACTTCGGACCGTTAGTTTTTGGAATAAGTACAATGTTCGTACTATTAAGGTATTCCAAAAATTTTTTCTCTCTAAAAACAGCATGCACCTCCTCACTCACCGACCTTCCTACCACCAGCCAGAACCTTTGAAAAAATCCCGCATGAAGTCCGTCCGGACCGGGGGCTTTGAAGGCTTTTAAAGACCAAAGAGCAGCTCTAATTTCCTCCTCTGTCACCATGTGGCTGATGCTATTCTTCTCTTCACACGAAAGCTTAGGCTGCTACTGCAAATTAAAGCTAAGGTCATGCATTGCAGCCACTTGGGATGTAGTATAGATTTTAATAAAACCTTCTCTGAAATGGTTTGCAAACTCTCTTTCCTCTGTCAACCAGACCCCCGCTTCATTCTTAATTGCAGTGATAAAATTTCGCTTCCTACGAGCTAGAGCAGAGACATGATAAAAGGAAGTGTTTCTATCTCCTAAGATCATCCAATTAATTCTAGATTTCAAAGCCCAAAGATCCCTCTCTTGCTCCAGCGCAACATCCAGCTCCTTACAGAGGTGACTCTCCAAAGCTACTAGAGAGGAAGATGGTTGGTTGGCCAAAGCCCTTTGCACCCCATCAAGCCGAGCCAAAACTCTTTTCTTCTTTTGAAAGATATTACCGAACTGATTTTTATTCCATAAACTGGCTTGCCTGGAAAAAACATCAATTGCTTCCATAAGCCTCCTCGAATGCTACCAAGCCTTACTAACCACACTCGGGAAGGAGGGGTCAGACAGCCAAAAGGATTGGAATCTAAACGGCCTTGTGAGATGCAACTGCCTCTTGGGATTGGTTTCCATCAACACGGGGCAATGGTCTGAGTGACACCTGGTTAAGTGCGACACTTTAGCATCTGGATAGAGTAAACACCAACTTGGAGTCATAAAGAATCTATCAATTCTTTCCATTTTTAGGCTTTCTTTTTTAGGGAATTTTTCAATCTTTTTTCAGCACATTTTTGCAATTTACTTATATATGTATTCATTTTGTATATGTGTGATTACTTTACACACAAAGGAAAAAAGAACCTATGAGCATATGTTCATGCACGTACTCGTAGGCTAGTTTTTATTGTGAGTGAGAGAGAGAGAGAGAGAATGATTTTTTGGTAATATAATGTTTTGAAGTTCTCCCCAAAATAGAAACTACGTTATTTTTTGGGAGACTAACGGCATAATTTATATAGACAATGACAAAAGTGCTTAATCCAATTAATTGAATAAAGATAAAAGTTAAATGAGTGAATTGAATGATCAAAAGTTATAAGATTAAATAGAATTTTAAGCAAAATTAAATGGTATAAATTGTAATTTAACCTTTATTTTAATTATTTTATCTTCCTAAAAATTAAGGAGTATGTTCACTGATGCTATTGGGCAATCGTTAAAAACAATAAAATAGATCCCACTTCCATTAGCAAGTTACAAAAATTAATATAGAAAATAGTAAAATTAGACTTTTTAACTCTAGAGCAAATTAATCTGACAACATTGAAAATTCTACTGTTATCCTTAAAGCACTTCATAATAACATAACCTAAAGTATAATTATATAATTGAAATTTTTTAAAAGTGTGACTAAACAAATAAATAAAGGATTAGGAACCCATAAGAAAAAAAACCAAGCCAATAAAGAATAGATGTTAAATGTACAAAGAGGTGTCATTTGTACAAAGAGGATTTAGGAACATTTAAAATGTAAACAAAAACACTGACAAGAAGAAGGGAAGGTGTCATTTGTACAAATCTGATCCAATCTTTACACGTGGAAGTACACGGGCGAAATTCCCACATATTTTTTTCTTTTTCTTTTTAATAAATAGTAGTTGGATATGACAGAAGTATTAAATCACGGTGATAAAGCCAAGAGGAAAAAGGCTGAAAAAGCCATGTCGGTATCTTGAAGTTCATGATTCCTGTGGTCAAACCGTCATATCTAATTGCCAATGACACACTGCCAAGTGTCCTTGTGTACTATATCTTTCGGTCATCTCTTTGACCAGGAGAATAATCCTCTTATTATATGTATACTATCGCATTATATTCTCCGTCTACACTGTAAAGCTGCTTCTGTTCATTGTATTCAATGGGTGGATTGGCTCCACAACTTTCTGTTTAGACTTTAGAATTAGCATTCACATTGATTGCCCCCAAAAGAAAAGAAAGGAAAAGCAAAAAAAATAATAATAATAATAGTACAGTGTTCACATACAATATTTGCCAATTATGGATTTTTTTTTTTTTTTTTGAAACTGCCAATTTTGGATTCTATGTTTTAGAGTTACAGGTAATTCAATTCTCACGTTTTGATAATAGTTTTTTTTGAGAATCATTGATAATAGTTAATTTGTCTTTGTTGTTTTTAATTTACAATCAATTTAGCCTCTATCATTAATTTACTATCGGAAATTTTTTGTTTGATAAACAGCGTGTATTGTTGACATGTCTAAATTTTAGTGGCCAAATTAATGTGCACAATGAGAAAAAAACACATAAACATTTGATATATGTATACTAGTCTCATAACACGTGCTATACACCTGCGATGAGGTTCTTTTTTTATTTTGAGTTTAATGCCCTAATTTTTCAATTAAAATTTTTTTTTCAATTTTAGTGATGTTACACGGGAATGAATTTTTAAGAAGTTAAAATTTAGGATTTTGAAAATGAGTAAACTATTAGGTTTAATGTGTGCTAATGTTTAGGAAAAAATATATTATACGTGTGTAAGATATATTTAAATAGAGAGTGTATGTGCTAATTTAAAAAATAAAAAATTTATCCGATAGTTTTTTGTTTATAAATTTTGTTAATTTTAATTTTAACCCCACTTTTTTATTTTTTTAAAAATAAGAATTATCTAATTAAATTTGGATAATTTTTGACATTTTTTTGGAATGATAAGTAACTTTCTAAATATTACCAATTTTATCTTTTCTTTATTTTTTTTGTTTACCATTTCTTTCTTCTTCTTCACCAACACTTAACCCAGTTCCACCCCCACCAATTCCAAATTACCACCACCTCAATAGTTCAGCACCACCGCTACAAAGCAAAATCCTCAAGAATAAAAACAACAATCCCATTACTTTACAGAAATCCAATAAATTTAAAAGCAAATCCCAAGTAGATGTCGTTCTGGTTTCTTATATCAAAAATATTTGTTGAATTCCATGTCATTTGTCGAAACCCACGAGTGCTTGGCACCTGAAATAATCAAATTAAGGTGAAAGGGCATGGCAATGATTCCTTTCAAGGGAGCAATAGAGATTAAACAACATCTCTTTCTTTGAAGGCATAAACTGGGTTGTGATTCATTGTGCTAGCCCATTGGAGATTCCAAAGCCATAAGAGAGAGAGAGAGAGAGAGTGATGTGGGATGCAGAAGCGCCAAGAAGCAGAAAACGGCTACCTCTAGAAAACAAAAAACAAAACACGTTTGCTTCTAAAAATTAACCTCGAATCCACGAGGGTTCCTTGAATCTACGAGGAGAAAAGATCTGAAATCCACCAGAAAATAAAAAGAAAAAAGTCTGATCTGGAATCCACCAAAAAATAAAAAGACAAAAGTCTAAATTTTATTTATTGAACAATTGTTCAAAAAACGTATACAAACTTAGGGGCCTATTTAAGGGCTCCGTAAAACTTGACAAACAAGAAAATATTTTTCTAAAATAACTCCTAATTAATACCTAACCATAACAGGAACCGAATTTGACCTAAAAAGCATTAAATACACCTAAAAGTAAGGAAATAATAATCCTAAATAAGAAAATAATAACCCTAAACCTAAAATAACGAAAATAACAAATTAAATACCAAAATTAATAAATTACAATAATTAAATAGTACATTGTGTCCCACATTAGACCCCTCCACTTGAAACAAACTCGTCCTCAAGTTCATCTTTGAAATCTAAAATCTTTTGCTGCAAATAAACAAATACTTCGAATGCTTGAGCCCCTTGATCTTCTTTCCATACTTGCAACTTATCAATGGAATAAACAAATTAACTTAAATTTCTTTTTCCTTAGTCTTCATGTAGTTGTAGAGATTTACCAAATAAAAACTGGCAATTGAATCAAATCTATCAATCCCAATAAAATCAATAAACTTTGTTTTGGTATCTCCAACCAAAATAATAGAAGCTTGAACATTGCAATCATCTAACTTGATCATCGTGATCATTGACAACTTCCTCTATAATTTCTTCTTTAACGTTCTCTACTATCTCGAGCTCAAGATCTTTCTCTATAATAGGGTCTTCATTAATCTCCAACACAATCTTGATAGGTCCTTCTTCTATAACAAGGTCTTCATTAATTTTTTTAGAAATCTCTATATATTTTTCTTTGACTTCTACATATTCTTCAATAAAAGTATTTTCTTCAACATGTAATTCTTCTCTTAATGGTGGAATATATGGCTCTTTAAAATAATTTAATTGTGAATTTCTTGGCCAATAATAATCTTGTTTTATATACAACAAAAGTTCATCACAATCCAAATGATAATATTTGATAGCAAGCATTTTTTTTCATCCATGGCCATGAACAAATTTTGTCTTTACCTTGTCAGATTCTATCAGTCTATATTCATTCCCACCAACGTCAGGCATACTCTCTAAGTTTACACAAAACAAGTTTAATTTTTTTCTCATCACAAATATTCTCAAAGTCAAATAAATCCTCTAGATCAAGTAACCAATCAAGAAAATCTACTTTGTAAAAATAACCATTAAAACATGCAATTCTTCTATAAGGTAAAATAATGAAAATTACAAATTAAATACCAAAATTAATTGTAGGGTCCAAACTTTGTAGCCCAAGCCCAAAAGATTTGGATTGTGAGCCCAACAAACCCGAAACAATGAATTTATAGAGAATGGGTGAAAAAGCTGAGCTGGTTATGAATTTAGTAATGGTTCATTCTGATGATATAGGATGAATTGAAGTAAAAACACACTTGAAAGTTAAATAAACTCAAATCCGAAGAGGCTTGTTATTAATTAAAAGGTGAATACAATTCTTCTAGTTCTTATTTCTTTTAAATTTCTCTCTCCCCCTCATTTAGAGGCCTATTACATTTATATATTCTTCTTCTCCTTCATCTTCACCGTATACCTGTTCTTCATCTAAGCATTCACTTGAGTACATGTCACATCAGACATCTGCTTTAATTTTTAGTGAGTGGTGGTAGCTGAGATTACACTGTTCAGGGGTCTTCTCCACATAAATGCGGTCAGGAAAGTTGCTGCAGTGCATTAAATGCGGTGGTAGCAGCTTTTTCTTTTAGATATTTCTCTGTTCTTATCATCTCTAGGCATGCCCATAACTTGTCCTTATCGTGGAAGTAGTTAGGAAAATCACTCAGACCTTCAGCATATTTGTTTGATCAAGTTCCCTTGGAATCCGAGGAGAATGACCTCTTCGGACCAATAGGGTTCTCTTCAGACTACTCCTCTCATTCATTTTCAGGTACATTTCTTCCACCTGGACTCCTTCCTAGCCCCTTTCTTCTCTTCGGACACATAGTGATATTCGAATTGGACTCCAGGCCCAATACATGACGTTGGGCTTTTACACCCACATTAATAAATTACAATAATTAAATAGTAAATTGTGTCCTACATCAGAGAGAGAGAGAGAAGAATAGATGAGAGAGAAATGAAAAAAGAAGGGACAAGGCAAAAATAATAATAATGAAGTGAGAGATTCTGTGGCGTGAGATGAAGATGAGAAAAAGATCAGATCTGTTTTGCAATCTAGATGCTTAGATATGTAACTATTTCTGTGTTTAGTTTAATTGGAAATCTAATAAGATTCATAGGAATGTGAGATAATAATTTTTTGTTTATTCCTAAGAATCTTGAATGAATTATTATTTTTCTTATACTATCCCTAGATTTGTAAATCCAATATCAAGTTTTTGTATTTAATTTTAAATATCCCTCCAAAAAAATAATGACAAACAAATGTAAACTATAAATTATGACAAATTCATTAAAACTATAGTCTACAATTTCAAAATGACAAGTATAATACAAAAATAACTATTTAAATTATTATTCTTTATGAAAATATTGTTAATAAATGTAAATAATTTATTTTACTTTAGCATCTAACCAATCCCAAATAGGGGATATAAAAAAGGGGAGTTAATAATTCTTAACAATAATTTTATAAAGAGCTAAATCCATAACAAAACATCCTGATAGTGTTAGGTCTTTAAAATATTGATGATTTGTTTTATGTTTTATCAACATTGCTTAAATGATAAAGAAAAATGGTTTAAATTATCAATTTATAAAAAATACAATTTCCTTTAAGTTTAAGAATTTAGATACCCACCTGTTTTAACGGGAATCCACATTCCTACAAAAAAAGAGGTTAAGGAGGAATCTGAATACCCCTAGCATCCCTGGTGTGATTTGTAACCAAATATGAGAATATTTAAACATTCATAGGAATCCTAAAACATTACCATGTACCAAACACCACATTAAAAGAAAAAGAGAATATAAACAAGAAAAATAATATTTTAATATTTTATCGTTTAAATGATGTGGAATTTTGTAGTGTCTATTTAATTTTTTTTTTATTATTTTATCTACCATGTAGGATTTAAGTTTGCCAACAATGCACACCGTTTGCCACAGACATTTTCCGTTAGTGAGTTAACGGTATAAACCAAATTGATAGCAAGTTGAAAATAACAAAAACTAAATTAACTACTATCAAAATGTAGGGATCAAATTGACTGCGACTCCAAAATGGTGTTTTCGCCTTCTTTGTATTTCTATTTACAAAATGAAAATTTGAAATATAAACCAATTTTAGTGCAGAATAGTGTTTCAAATTTGAACACCTAAAGAAAGTTAAGGAAAATCCTTTTAGAACTATAAACTTATGTAAAATAAAGACAGACATACAAACATATAACCAAGAGAACATAATAAAAAAAATAAAAATAAAAATGAGTATTAAGAAAATTACCTCTACTTATGCCTAAAGATAAAAAGTGGGAGGGAGAAAGAAGTCATTTATTTATGTTTTATTTTGAAAACTGGCTTACAATTCTTAAAAAATAAGAATATTTGGTAGTGCCTAAATTTATGGATATAGATGAGAAATTATAGTAGAAGTGTTTTTTTTTTTTTTTTAATTCAAAATAAAGAAGAAGAGATTTGAAAAAAAAAAAAAAAAAAAAACGTGAGATTAGAAGTAAAGAAACCGCCAAAAAAAAAGGACTTAGCATTCTGAGTGATTGAAGGATTGTAGGGGAGTAGGAGCAGTTCAAATCTCTTTATATAGAGTCGTACTATTTTGTAGCAATTCAAGTCTTTTTTTTTTTTTTTAAAGAAAGACATAAACCTTTGTTTTTTTTATATAACTTTTCTTTTAGAATCTAATTTATAAATGGATCAATTAATTTGAAAACTTATAGAAGATGAGTCATATTTTGTAGGCATTTTTAGTTTTTACTAAGTTGTTCTCAAATTTTGCTTCGGCTTATACATAGGGGTGTAAGTAGGGGTGTAAGGATATTTCGGAATCACTGAAAATATCTTTCTTAAATAAGAAAAACTCCTTAAATAATGGTATATATAAAAATATGATTATTTTAGTTGTGAGATGCACTATTTCAATCTTTTACTTAGGGTCCGTTTGGATATAAATGAAAATTGAAAACTGAAAAACACTATAGCAAAATAATTTTTAAATGTGTAAATAGTACTGAGAAATTTATTTTTAATGAAAAAGTTAATGAAAATTTAAAATCTGTAGTTTCATAAACAGTACACACTATGCACTATTTACGAAAAAGTCAAGTATTTCGGCTCTTAAAAAAGAAAAAAAAAAAAAAAAAACTGAAACGCAAAACGTGCGTTCTTCCCAAACGCACATCCCACTTGGGGCATTGACATGAGTTGTTCTAGGCCAATTGCCATTTTAACACGTTAAAACTTATTTTACCAATTTTAGCACGTCATTTTATAATATATCTGCATCATATTTTTTATTTTAAGATTAAAACACATTAAAATATCTTAAAATAATAACCCTTACAGAAATAATAATAAAAAATCATGCAGCCCAGCCACTACCAAGCCCACCAATTGCATCTCAGAACCCACAACTTAGCCTAGCCCAAAGCCGCCACCACCAAGTAGAGAGGAAGACAAAGGAGAGAGATTGAAACCTACCACCAAATCGGAACCCAACACCACTGCAAACCCACCTCCAAATCAAAACTAGCACCGCAACAGCACTGCCACCCCTCTCTTGCAACCCACAACCCACCTGTAAAACCAACCGAAAACCAAATGCTTCGAAACCACCAAATCACCAAAACCAGCACTACCACCCCTCTCCTACTACCCAAAAACACTAGCACCACAACCCACCTCTGAAACCAACCGAAAACCAAACCCATTGGAACCACCCAGTCATCCAAACCATCACTACCACTCACAACTACCAATACCACAACCCACCTCCAAAACCCACTAGATCAAACAGCTGCCAAAGAGCAAAATATTACCGCCTATGACCCACAAGATCAGCCATGCACCGCCATCGAAAAGCCACTGCCATATATGGACAAGAGAGAGAGACTGAAAGGGCTAAGCAAGGGAGAGAACAGAAAGAGAAGGCAAATAGAAGAGAGAGAAGATAGCTAGACACGAGTCAGTCAGTAGAGAGGAGAGAGAGTGAACAAAAAATAAATAAAAGTTTTTTTTTGAGCAAAAAAAAAAAATAAAAGTTGTAGGTGGTTTGGTAATGTTATTCTAGTCACGTTGTTTAAGTGTTGCAGAAATACATGTAAGTGGAAAAGTAGTATAAAAATATATGTTATGATGTTTAAATAACAAAAACTATTATTTAAACAATACTAAGAGCATTCTCATTAAGGATTTTAAATGCTAAAAAATGCTTTTTTTTAGCATTTTTGACCCAAAAGCTTGCACCATCAAGAGTTTCAAATGCCAAAAATTTTGGCATTGATGAACAGTGCGGTTTCATATTTGAAACCGCACTATTCACGTATTGTAAAATTTATATTATTTTTTTATTCAATTGGGGCCCACTTTATTTACTTCTCTGCTCTCTCTCCCTCTCATTTCCCGTTTCTCTGCTCTCTCTCTCATTCTGACTCTCAGTTCATCTCTCTGTCTCTCACAATAGCTCCTCCCTCCTCATTCCTTCTCTCACATCTCTCTCGTTCAAAGCTTGCACCGGTGCTGGCTTTTGGATTTTGGAGGTTGGATCGGTGGGCTAGGATCGGTTTATGGTGGTTTGGATCGGTTGATCAGTGGGTTTGAATCGGTCGATCTGTTGATCGGTGGGTGGATCGGTTGGGTTGATCGATGGTGGCTCCGATGGGTTTGCTTTTGGTTTGGGTTTGATTGTTTGATCGTTCCAAATGGGTTTGATCGTTCTGAATGGGTTTGCTTTTGGTTTGAGTTTGATCGTTTGATCGTTCTAAATGGGTTTGATCGTTCTGAATGGGTTTGCTTTTGGTTTGGGTTTGATCATTTGATCGTTCTGAATGGCTTTGCTTTTGGTTTGGGTTTGATCGTTTGTTTTTAGTGTTGATTGTAAGATTGCTGTTGATTTTTTTTTTTGTCCAACTGTGGATGTGGATGTGGTGGGTGTGGTGGGTGGATGTGGAGGTTTTTCTTCTTCTTTTTTTCTCTGCTGTTGTTTGTGGTTGCGGTGGATCTGGCTGGTGGCTGGTGGCAGCGAAGGTGGGTGGATGCAATGGCCGGCGGTGCTGAGAATAATTGGGTTGAGAAAGAGAGAGACAGAGAAGAGAGAAGGAAAAATAAAAAATGATAAAGAATGAATATTTAAATGGAATGTTAAAAAAAATAGAAGTTTTGATGTAGTTGATGTTGTAAAGTGGAGTGTTATATGTTATAAAATTGGGATTTGATGTGGTAAATGCCAAAAATTTTGCAATCTTTGATAAGAATGCTCTAATAGACAGGCCTTTAGTTTTTACCATCTCATTTTTAGAATGACATTGTAGCCCCATGCTAAATTTTTTAAAATTTGAAATATTTGATGTGGCTGAGTTTTTGGTGTTTGGTGTGTTAAATGCTAAAATATAGCATTTAGCACACTGGATGTCGATGCTCAAAAAGGTAAATCGCATGGGAAACAAAGAAATTTTGAACCAGTGGGAGTGTGATTTGGGACCCACTAATTAATATGGAAGGTGTCTAAAATTGTGGAGGATCAAGCTTTGGTTTAGTGTACAGAAGTGTTGGACCTATTAAAATGATAATACGTGTTTATTTTTATACACGTATCACTGTCTAACCGGGTCTAATATACTAGATGCATTGAACTTAATCCAAGTCCAATCGTGGCATTACTACAAAAGACTTTCTTCCTTTGTGAAACTGCAAAAGACTTTTGCAGTTCTACACTTTTACTACTGCACTGTATGGTATTATTATATCATACATATGGAGGAATTTTCATAGCACTCAGGGAAGCCCACTGCTTGGTATCCACAAAAAAAAAAAAAACGGAGCCCATTGCTTTGTTACATAGTTTCAAAATCGGTAGAGAATGTCAAAAGGTGAAGTTGACAAAATAACCCCAATAAGAATTAAGAATATTGTGCTTTGGAATGGGGAAAAAAAGTAGTAAGAATCAAGATTGAAGAATAAACTGAATATCTTATTCAAAAAAAAAAAAAAATGCTGAATAGTATGCATGGCAAATGAAAGAAAGTTGTCAAGAAATTAAAGTCCATGCATGAATTTTTTATTCCTTGCTTTTTTTTAAAGAAATCGTTTGCCAAGTTTTTTTTTTTTTCAAATTAAGAAATTCATTTAGAAATCGGTAAGATCATGCTCGATTTCACAATTCACCCTAAAACCTTAAGAAATGAGAAATTGACAATCACATTGTAAATTTCAAAAATAAAATTAATTAATTTTTTTTAAGAAATCGGTAAAGGCTTGTCAAATGTTTTTTTTTTTTTTAAATCGACAATAAATTTTTAACCAAAAATTTACTACTCTTTGTCATTTCCATAAATTATTTAACAGTAGGTGGTAAAAAGCCAAAAAAATTGTTAACTGGTGACACTTTTTACCAAAAGTCTCAAGCAAAATGGTTCTAGAAGATTGAGAACAGAGAAGAAAACTGAGCGTTAAACAGAGCCAAGTGCAACAACTTTAAAAAATAAAATAAAATTAGCTACAGTACTAGCCAATGTGTCTTAAAATGGGCTCGTTTCTAGATTCAAATGCTCTTACATGCAATAAACAAATATCACAAAAAACTTAGATGACAATATTAATTGTTTAGATTTATTTTTAGAACCAAAAGTTTAAAAATAGAATAAAATACTCAAATTGACAAACTAAATTATATAAAAAGATCAGTAGTTTTTTTTTTTTTTTTAGGCATGCAGTCACTTACAAATGTTTAGTAACAATACTTATCACAATTGCTTATTATAGAAAAAAAAAAAAAAAAAAAAAAAACCGATGAAATACTACTTAATATCAATTATATTACAAGAAGAGTGAAATACTCAAATGTTGGTAAAAATTTGAATACAAAAACATAATTATTAATGTAACATATCAAAAAATGATGAGAACATTGGATTTTAAATAATAAAAAGTTTATTTTTATAATTGTTGTAAATCTTTTCATTTATATTTAAATATATAAAAAACGTAATTTAAAATTATCATCATATGCCTCAAATTGTATGGAAGTGCCCTGTCTTGGATAACTTTCTGGGTATCTCACGCAAACTCAACAATCCATATAGGTTTAGTATGCTACACCTACTAAGAGTATTAGCTTCTGATTTCTAAAAAATATTTCACTTTACCATCTCAAAAGCTATTTTATTTGTTATATTATATCATTTTATAATACACCAAATATTCAAACTTTTATTTTACCATACAACACATTAAAATAATATAAACAACATAGTAAAATAATATAAAAATATATCTCACATCTCTCTCTTATCTCCATTTCTCTTACTATGTCTCTCTCAACCATCCACCACCACCGCTGCTGAGCAACCCAGTCACACCACCCACCACCACCACAGCCGTGAATTCAAACTCAAACGAAACTCAATACCCAAACCAAAACTCAAACTCAATACTCAAACAAAACCCAAAACACAAACCTCACACCACCACTATAGCTACCACTACACCAAACACCAGAGCCACCACCAAAACTCAACCCTAGACCCACCACCACCATAGCCACAAATTAAAACTCAAACAAAACCCAATACCCAAACTAAAACTCAAACTCAATATAGCTAAACAAAACTCAAAACACAAACCCCACACCACCACCATAGCTACCACCACACCAAACACCAAAGCCACCACTGAAACTCAGCCCCAAACCGACCATGCTACCACGACCCACAGTCCACCACACCAAACACCAAAACCACTACCGAAACACGACCCCAAACCCACAACCCACCACAACCCAAACCCACCACGCCATCGCCACCCACCGACCCAAAACCCACTCCCACACAAATCACAACCCATCAAAAACCGACATACAGCAACAAATCACAACTCATCCACACCGATCCAAAAAGAGTGAGAATTTAAGAAAGAAGGGCTGAGAGAGAAAGAACAACCCAACTATGGTAGCAAAACCCATGTCGTCGTCGCCTTCAACTAGAAAGAGAGAGAGAGAGAGGAAGGGAGGCTAAGAAAGAGAGAGAGAGAAGTGAGTCAAGGAAAGAGAGAAAGAATGAGATGTTTTGAGGAAAAGGAATAAAAAAGAGTATTTTATTTTTACAACTGAGCTACAACGTCTTCTAAATTTAGGTTGGTACTATAGCTCAGTTATAAATTTTTTTACACTTAAGCACTAGCATTGGCGGGGCGGGGCGGGGGGGGGGAGGTGTAAACACCCTCCCAGCTGCTATTTTACAACCCAAGAATGTAAAAACCCACTCCAGCTGCTATTTTACAACCCAAGAATGTAAAAACCCACTCCATCCAAGTTTGTATACCTAAAAAAATTTGCAACCTATGAATAGTAAGGTTGCATATATGCAACCTTACTATTCATAGGTTGTAAAGAAAAAAACAATATTTAATCTTGTAATTGTGTGTGAAGAGAAAATGATAGTGGGAGGAAAAAGAGAGATAATAATACTTTTTATTATTTTATTAGGTAGTTTATATTATTTTATTGGATTGTATGTAAAAATAAAAACTAAGATATAGGATAAGTTATAAAATGAGTTAGTAAAATAGATAAAGTAATGTTTGAGGATGTAAAATAGATTTTTTTCTTTTTGCATCCTTGGATGCTAGTGCTTATAGAGCATTCACATTGGGTTTGCAAATGCCATATGTTGGTAATATTTAGTATTAGAGTCCAAAACCACTCGTTATCCAGTCTCTTAATTGTATAACTTTTTATAATATTACTATAGTACCATCTTATTATTATTATTATTATTATTATTATTATTATTAGAAAGACTGTCTTACTTCTATGACGGTAATGTAGCATCTTGTATATAATATTATATTACTTTTTTTCCCCTGATTCTCACTTAGTTATTCTTCTTCCTTTCTTTTCTCCTTTTTTTTTTTCCCTCTAATTCTCACTCAGTTCTACTTCTTCCTTTCTTTTTTTTTTTTTTTTTCTTCAGTTTTCAGTCCTCTCTCTCTCTCTCTCTCTCTCTCTCTCTCTCTCTCTCTCTCTCTCTCTCTCTCTCTCTCTCTCTCTCTCTCTCTCTCTCTCTCTCTCTCTCAAAGCTTGCAACCAGAGTTAAGTTAGATTCGGAGTGGTCACGGTGTGGTAACGGCATGGTCATTGTGTGGAGAGATCTTATATGGATTTCCAACGTGAGTTTGATGTGCATTTCCGGCGTGGGTTCTGATGTGGGTTTTCGGCGTGGGTTCTGATGGGTTTGATTTCCGGTGGATTCTGATGAGTTCTGAGGTGGATTTTTCTTTGATTTTTTGTGGGTTTTTGTCCATGGTGGTGGTGGGTGTGTTGTTGCCGTGGATTTGCCGTCGTGGTGGTGGATTTTCTTTGTTTTTTTATGTGTTGTTGTCGTGGTGGTGATGAATTTTTCTTTGATTTTTTTTTCTTTGTATTGTTGCCATGGTAGTGGTGGATTTTTAATTGATTTATTTGGGGGTTTTTGTCCATTGTGGTGGTGGGTGTGTTGTTGCTGTGGATTTGCCGTGGTGGTGGTGGATTTTCTTTGTTTTTTTATGTGTTGTTGCTGTGGTGGTGATGGATTTTTCTTTGATTTTTTTTTTTTTTTTTGTATTGTTGCCGTGGAAGTGGTGGATTTTTATTTGATTTATTTGGTTTTGTGGGTGGAGGTGGAGGTGGAGGTGGTGGTGGTGGTGGTGGATGTTATGGGTTTTGTTCCTGGTGGGAGGGGTGGGTTTTTTTAACGGTTGTGGTGGGTTTCTTGTGATAGAGGTGGTGGTAATGGGTAGTTGAAAGAGAGAGACAATGAGGAAAAGATAAACAGATAGAGGGAGAGAAGGGAGAGAGAGATTAGATTATATTATTTTAATGGTTTGAATATGAAAATAAAAGTTAGAATGGTAAAGATATTATGAAATGGTATGGTATAAATGATAAAATAGATTTTAAGATGATAAAAAAAAAAAAAAATTTGTAAAAACCGGATGCGACTCTTACAACTCTAAATAATACATCTTTTTAGTAGTTTGATGTTAAAATTTAACATATCCAGAGTTTTACAACTCCGGATAATGATGCTCCTAAGAGATGAGAGACGTCAATATCCTTTTTCTAATTAATGAGATGAAAAGAAGTAGATGGATTACAATTAAAAATATAAAATAAGATTTAAAAAAAATTAATTATAAATATGATTTGTGAATGTGACATGGCACGATATAATAAGTCAATGGCTAATAATGAGTTCGGAAATCATCCATACCCATACCCCTTGCCTATAAATTAACATCCTTCTTATCCTTTTTCGGTAGTTCCATCATCCATGTGTTAGATTCCTTGTCTCTCTAAACTCTCAAATCCCAGAATACATATTACCAAACTCCAAGTACAACTCCAACTCCCAGAAATTTTTTTTAAAAAAAAGAAAGAAAAAAAGAAAAGAAAAAAAGAAAGGTAAACCCAGAATTTTCCTTCCACTGCTATCATCTTTTTTTATCACTCCTGAAACATTGCCTTCTTCCATGGCTGCTGAGTCCAACTCAAGTTCCTCAAACAACCTAAGAATTTTGGTGGAAAGAAACCCATCTGAATCCCAGCTATCTGAATTGAACATCAAGGGCTGGCCCAAGTAAGCCTCTCTCTCTCTCTCTCTCTCTCCCTCTCCCCGAGAGTTCATTATATAACTTATTTGCATATTTCTTTTATTTGTGTGTGTATGAAAATAGATGGGGTTGTTCACCGGGAAAGTACCAGCTAAAGTTTGATGCTGAAGAAATTTGTTATTTAGTGAAAGGGAAGGTGAAGGCATACCCTAAAGGCTCATCTGAGTTTGTAGAGTTTGGTGCTGGAGACCTTGTAACCATTCCAAAGGGACTTAGTTGCACTTGGGACGTATCTGTTGCCGTCGACAAATACTACAAATTCGAATCAACTTCATCATCTTCTTCTTAGTTCTTTGATTACTACCTTCTTCTTCTTCATTATAATTTCTCTTTATCATCAATTCTTTCAAAAGAATATATATTTCTATTTAGATTGAGTTATTTGTGCTATATCTTTTTTTTTTTTTTTTTTCTTTGTCTATGTTTAAATTAGAGCTTCTTCTTCTATCCAAGAAAGAAAAAAAAAGTGAGCTACTTCTCAGAAAAAAAAAAAAAAAAAAATAGAGCTATTTTTTTCTTTCCACAGGACCTGGTTAAAGATGCATGTAGTTACTTCTATATTATCTCTTAGTCAAAGAAAGGGAACACGATAACAATTAGTCAAACCACTCTACTTTACGTGATTAAATAAAGCATTTAATATTCCTTTGACTGGTCAACTCTTGATATTTTATATCAGCTGAAAAAAAGAGCACCTTCCTTTGTAGGGAAAGATTTAGACACCTTTGTTTTTAGTTTTTAATCAAAGCACAACACTCCAGCAAAGCTTAAAAGGAATCAGTACCCACTAAACTTTGATTAATCTTTTGGAAGCATTATAACTTCTTTTCTCCAGAAAAAGTAGTTTTTTTTTTTTTTTTTTTTTTTTTTTGGGCCTAGGTTCAAAAGAGCAAAATGCAGAATTTTTTTCATTATTATTATTATTATTATTATTGTTGAGTTGTGTAATTAATTTTCATAAAAATGATGTCAATATTAGGCCATATTTTTTTCTAACTACAACTTATCGTGTAAGTAATTATGTGAAAATTTTATCCTCAACAATACTCAAAGTAAAAACAATGGTTAAAATATACCTTAATTTGAAGGTTCTTTTCCAAAGTCCTTGTGTAAATGATAAACTTCTGATTTAATAAATTTTTTTGATTTTGAAGGATCAAAATTATCTTATTATTGGGGTTCAAGTGATATTTTAGCGGTAATGGCGTTAGTTATAATGTTTCCTATAGCTCAAATCTACGATGGTTAAAATATACCTTAATTTGGAGGTTCTTTTCCAAAGTCCTTGTGTGAATGATAAACTTCTGGTTTAATAAATATTTTTGATTTTGAAGGATTAAAATTATCTTATTATTGGGGTTCAAGTGATATTTTAGCGGTAATGGCGTTAGTTATGATGTTTCCTATAGCTCAAATCTCGCCTCCTTCTCTGCTATTTGTCTCTCTCTCTCTCTCCAAAAAAAAAATTCTATTATTTATCAAAATTCTTGATAAGACAAAATTTTGCATAATCAATTCGAATCATGAACACCTATTGCCTGCAAAAAAGAAATAAAGAAAGCATTGAAGAAACCACTAGAGTGAGCCCCAATAGGGAGTCCTTAAATACCTAATTCAACAAAGGAAATACCTAATTCAACAAAGGATTTGACTATATTTTGAATTAAAAATGCTTGGATGACAAAAGCTTACACAACTTTTCATAACTCTCCACGTGATAAGTTGTAACAAAAATTTTGTAAGTTTTTGTAGTCCCTAGCATTTTTCATTTTGAATTGGAGATATAGAGTGAGTTTTGAGATTTTTTTTTTTTTTTTTTTACAAGGTAAAATTTCTACTTTAACCTAAATTAAGTGTATATGTGTGTGAACTCCCTCCAAGCTTTTATATTTATGAAGTAACCACCGCACCAAGGGTGTACGGTGGTTTGAGATAATTTTTTTGATGCTCGTTTTGTATGCTATAAAACCCTTTGTTATTGGACTTGAGTGAGGCTCTTATTTAAGTGCTCCATTATTAGTCTTCCACTAATTTATCAACTAATTGAACATATCCCGCATCAGGTAGAATTTGACTCTAGGCTGGATACCATTAGATCCATTATTTCCATATTAGTCTAAAGTAATTAATTCTATCCATATCAATTATCCCCCATTCCCCAGTCTAAAGTGATATGGATAGAATTAATCATCTTAGACTTGCAAAGAAATAACGACGGTTTCTACCTAAAGTTAAATTCCACCTTATAAGAGAATTGCTCTATTAGTAAATACACTAGAGAGTATAGAAACTATTAGGTTCACAAGGAAGATTGCTGAAATGGTCTTCCCGTCTAATAAAATATTGTCACTTATGTAAGTGTGTGAATCAATTTTTTTAATTAACATAAAAAAAAAAAAAAAAAATTCACCATGTAATTTCACACTTGCATAAAAGGCAATATTTTATTGTTTGCGAGCATCAAGGAACACTATTTCAGCAGTCCTCCCAATAAACTTAATAATTTCTCAAAAGACTTCCAATGAGACACTTAATTAGGGCCTTACTCAAGCCCTGTAAAAGAGAGTTTTACATCACAAAAAAGGTACATCAAAATAATTTTCAGAGAACTCTAGATCTCTTTGATATAAAATTTGATCAAATTTTTTTGCTAATTTAGTAATCAGAGACAGCCTTAGTGGCTTTTTTAATCCTTTCTTACTTTTTGTAGGTGTTTGGGGTTAGAATTTGCTATGCAAATTTTTGCATTAGCAATTCCTATTATATATATATATATATATATTTTTTAAATTATTGCATGACATATATCTTAGTCATTTCAAAGGTTTACAGCATTTTTACAACAACATTACCAAACTAGAGCATTTTTCAACTGAATATCTCAAACAATTAGGAAATAATTTTTTAGCAAACAAGTAAAGAGTAATTACTTAACAACTTTGTAAAGCTACAGCCTACAGCATTACCAAATTGACTGTCAGCAAATAGTAGCAATTTTGTAGGAAATGATATAGATATTATTTTTAATGCACAAGGAACCGCCAAATATAAAGACAAGACTGCCGACTTCATTTAGGAGATCCTAACAAACGATGGTTTCACATTTTTTTTTCATTCTTTTGGAGGTCTCAATAAATGAATCTTTGAAAAACTAGGACTTAGGTCACCAATAGTTTCTCAAAAAAAAAAAAAAGGTCACCAATATAGAACCCAGAGAAAAAATAATAATTAAAACCTAATTATGTGATTATGTGAACCATTCAATATGACAAATGTAGGGTCTGGATTTGCTGTGGATTATATTCTTGGCATCAAAAACTGGTTAAATGTTGAGGGAAAGGAATATACCTTGTCCTTGTTCCGAGTACAAGGGTTCCTAGATTGGGTGTAAAAGCCAAAAGGTTTGTACTTTGCACAAGTTGTTTTCGTTTTAATTTTTGAGGGGTTTGGGGACCCATCCCCTTTCTGTTTGATTAGCTGGATATCTATAATGTAGTTAGGGTAGATGATCCAATTGATGACTTTCACATTTCATTTGACTCCAATCTTACACTACAGTTTCCTCAAAAATTAAAAATAAAAATAAAAATAAAAGAAAGAAAGAAGTTATACTACTTAGTTCTGACCTTCTTCTTCTTCATTAATCCCTTCAAATGAATAATAATGGTATAGATTTAAGAGCATTTACGTTTGGAGTGCCAAAAAAATTTAGAATTTAATAATTCAAAACCTACTCTATTTATTTTAGCATTCTTAATAATATACTCTACATCTCATCTTTTATTTTAGTATTTAACACTTTTTTTTTTTTTTTGAGAAAGTAGTATTTAACACATTTAAACAATATAAATAACCCAATAAAACCAGCCACAACACAACCAACCCTAATAGCCACCACCACAGCAACGAACTTGCCAACCACCGCCAATCTCACCACTACCTCCACAACCCAACGCAACTACCACCATTCCAATTGAAACCCACTGGCAAGGAGACCATAATCACCATATTAGAAGTTCAGAACCCACCACATTAACAACTCTCAATCAAAACTCATTCTAAAACCTCAGAGAGAGAGAGAGAGAGAGAGAGAGAGAGAGTCATCAAAAATATTTAGCTTTAGCACCTCGGATATAAGGTGTTTGGGATGCTAAAAATAGTTTTTTCTTTTTTTTCTTTTTTAATGATTCATCACTTTCAATATGAATGCTCTTAACAAAATTCTCAATTTTTTAAATGGCAAATTTTGATTAATATAATATCATTTTTACATCAAATTATTTTTAGTATAACATTTTTTATATACCAATCATAACATGTTGCTTCAACGATATATTATAAAGAAAAATTAAGAAATTTATAGTGCATTTAATGTAAAACCGATTTATTTAGAGAGGCAGTGCAGACAAGGAGTAGTGGTAAGCCTGCAGGTGCTTATTTGAGGCGCCACCCACAATAATCAAGATAGAGATGTAAGAAAGTAAGAGCCTGTTTGGCCACTCTTTTTGGCTCACTCAATTTCCGTCACTCATCACCCATCACTCATCACTCATCACTCATCACTCATCACTCTAAAATACTAGGTTGTTTGGCACCATCACTCAATTTCCATCACTCAATATTTTTCACACTATTTGTGGGTCCCATAACTGTCACTGGTGCAGTTTTTTTTTTTTTTTTTTTTTTTTTTTTTTTTTTTTTTTTTTTTTTTCAGTACCCACCGAAACCAGTGAAAAAAAAATAGAGCAAGAACACGGAGACCGAACCCAGAGAAGAAAGGAAAAAAAAAAAAAAAAGAAGAGAGGAAGAACATGGAGACCAAACCTAGAGAAAAAAAAAAAAAAAAAAAAAAAAAGGAAGAAGAGGAAGAACACGGAACCCAGAAAAGAAAGGAAAAAAAAAAAAAAAGAAGAAGAAGAGGAAGAACGGGGAGACTGAACCCAGGAGAAGAAAGGAAAAAGAGAAAAGAAAAAAAAAGAGAAGTACACTGGGGAGACTGAACCCAGGAAAAGAAAGGGAAGAAAAAAAAAGGAAAAGGTGTGGCTGGTACTGTTTGTGGGTCCCTCATATAGTGTTATTTACAAAAATGCCATTGAGAACAGAAAATTGGAAACTGAAAACAGCCAAAAGTTGTTTTCAGTTTCCACAACTCATAACTCAAAAAGGTGAGAATTGAGAAATGAAAACAGAGTTATGGAAACAAAAAATAATGCAGCCAAACAAACTTTTTATATGGGTCCCACCATTTTTGAGAATTGAGTTATGGAAACAGAGAATTGAGTTACGGAAACAAGCCAACCAAACAGCCTCTAAATGGCACGAGGAACCAGCAGCAAGCACATGCTGCCATATAGTAAGAGGGGATGATGCTTGCAGCTTGAATGCATTGTGAAAGCTTCTGTTTTTTTTTTTTTTTTAAGAGAATCCATGCAGTGTGAAAGCTTGTTGCCAATAGTCCGACCGAATCTATAAAATCCCACTCCTACTATTAACATAAGATGAAGTTATTCTCTCTCTCCCTCTCTCTGTGTTAATTTAGTGGTGACGGTGATAATACAGGGGATTTGTTTGGTATTATTGGTGGTTGCAACGTTGTGGTGGTGTGGATTTTGTTTTCAAAAATTTTAAGATCTTAACTTGAGAAAAAGTTGTGGGTACATGTAAAAGTTGAGGTGGTAAAATTGAATACAACCTGCGAACTCGAAACAACATGACACGAAATTAGTAGGTTATGGGTTGAGGCTTAATTGGTTAATGTCATATTCAGGTTGACATGACGGACCCGTTTAATAAATAGTGTCTATCACATGGAACCCATTTGACCCGTCTAACCTGTTTAATTAAATGACATTTTACCAATATAGCTTTCAAATTTTAGGTATATAAACTTAGTAGTTGTTGTGGTTTATTTTTTTGACATATTATGATTGATTATTTGTAATATCGAGACGTGTTTTAGTTTTAAATGATTAATTGTGATGCAGTTACTCGTTAGTTCTAAATTTTACATTAAAAATATTTATTTGTTTGGCTTTTCATAAATCATATAAATTTGGTTAATAATAATTTTTTTTTTCGTTTTGATAAAATTTGATAAATAGGTCAGCACAGCCCGTTTAATAAATGGATCGTGTTAGGATTGAAGAATCTTGACCTGTTTAATAAACATGTTGAGTTAGTTTTGATCTATAGTCAGATACTTATAAGTCGACATGACACAAATCCAACACGCAAACAAAAATTGTCATCCTTGTGTAAAAGTAATAAGCAGTTAATTACAATTTGATACGTAAGATACTTGAATAAAAAATTATAGCATTTTATGTGGTACTATAATTACTAGTATGTTTTTTGTGTTATGAGTTCAGTGGGTGTAAAAAAAAATATTAAAATATTTTTGGTAGTTAAAAATAGATAATTTTTGCAAAATCGGTTGAAAATAATTTACATTTTGAATATGGGAAAAAAATAGAAAAAGAAAGAAAGAAAGAAAGAAAGAAATAAGGGAGAATGATTAAGCAAAATAATCATTGAATGCATGATAAAGTTGGTGGGCATTCAATGTAACCTTCAGCCCTATCAAGATTCAACACTATTGTACTTTTAAAACTGTCGTGATTAAGATACAAAGTTCGCAGTTCTGCTGGGAGATGTGGCTCCTTGAACTACTTGAAAAGACATAGATTGGGCAATAGATTTCGGATCTTTTGGTGGCTTCATTATTAGTTGTAGGTGCTTTTTCTTTGGTTCATAAATCATAACGGGTGAGGTCTCATTTTCACTTTCAGATTTTTTTTGTCGGTGAAACTCTTCAAACTTTTCATTGAGATTTTTTTGTTGGTGAAACTCTTCAAACTTCTAATGTAACTTATTTTTTGGTATTAAATTTAAAACTTTAACCATTGAATTTCATATTTCTCATGTTTTTAACATGCATATTAAATTTCGTTCAAATTGAATTTTATTCACTATTCGATTAATAAACTTATATTTTATATACAATTTTAGATCACAAAAACTCGAAATTTTAATATTTGTTTGATAAAATAGTAATTGATCTTTGATCTTCTTGAAATTTTGCAAGCATGAATAATATAATAAGAATATTCAATCCAACGGTTATATTTTTAAAATTTACATTCAATATAAAGATATATAAAAATTTTGAAGAGTTTATTTTCAAACTAGTTTGGAAAGAAACTTTGTTTGATAAAGTTAATTATCATATAACAAAGAACTACAATAAAAAATAAAATCTTTACACAACTATTTCAAGCCGTAGAAGTAAACATTTCTTGAAGGGTCAAAAAAAAATTAGCAATAAGAATCATAAATCAAAGAACAAAAGAGAATACACATAAAAGCATTTACATCAGTCTCCTCAGATTTTTAGCTAAACTAATCCAAAAAACTCTACTTTTTATATAGTTTAGCTATCTATGTTTTTAATGCACACACATTAGACTCAATACTCTATTTTTTACTTCATTTAAATAATTATTTGTTCTCTCTCCTCTCAGCATATATAGCCACCATTGTACGCCGCCACCACCAAAGACAACACCACCATCAACCCAAGGTTAAACCCGAGCACAACTACCACCATTGCAAAGACAACCACCGCCACCATCACCACCAAAGACAACACAACCACACCAAATTAGACAACTAGATTGATCCATCATGGCACAACACCACCACTGCCAAAACAAAATGAAAAACCCAAGAGCAAACCATCACAGCATCACACCACCACCACCACCACCAGAAACACCATGCCAAAAACTATAATAATAATAAAAAATTTAAAAAATGAGAAATATTAAAGAACATTGTGAAATAGATGGGTTGAAGTCAAATCTCGACAAAGCTCTAGATCCAGTGAAGGTCCAACTCACTAGAGGACTAGATCGATTCACCAAATCCAGCAACGATTTGACTCGCCGGAGTAGCCGTAAATTTTCTCCACTTCTCACCGGTACACACACACACAGAGAGAGAGAGAGAGAGAGAGAGAGAGAGAGAGAGAGAGCAGCAAAATTATTTAAAAAAATAAAATTTTGACTTTGGCGAGGAAAGTCCATGGCCACAAGTAGTGTGTCACTGTAAAATTGGTATACTAATGTGAATGCCCTAAGCCATTAAGTGTGAATTTGGATAGCAGCAGATTAGCGGTAAGTTACACGTTTTGCGCATCTGCGTTTTTTTCTTGGGTCTCATGCACTGTTCACAGGACCTACAAGTATGGAATCTGGCAAAATCAACTTTGAAACTGGGTCCCACAGCACTATTTACAAATTTAAAAATTATTTTGCTACAGTGTTTTCAGTAATAAGTTTTCAGTTTTCAGCAATAAATGGAATCTAAACAAACCCTAAATGTAAGCTAGGTTAATCAAATTTATATATTACTAAGAGCTGAAGCGTAGCTGTATGGACAAGATTTGTAGCCCAAGCCCAAAAGATATTGGATGTGAGCCCAACAAGCCCAACACAATGAATTTGTAGAGAGTGGGTGAAAGAACTGGGTTGTTTGTGAAATAAGCAGTAGTTAATCAAGGTCTTAAAATGTGAGTCAACATAAAAAACATGCTCGAAACTTAATAAACTGCCGTCCGAAGAGGTGTATTATTGTTTGAAAGGTCAATGTCATTCTTAGAGCTACAATAAACTCTCCTTCTTCCTTTTTCTCCAATCCCCCTCTTATGAGAGGTCTCTTACATTTATATAATCTTCTTTCCTAACATCTTCATTGTACACTTGTTCCTCATCCAAGCATTTACTTGAGTACCTGTCCCATCAGGTAGTTTCTTTGGGCTCTTTATGAGTGGTAGCCGCTGAGATCACACTGTTCAAGAGTCTTCTCTTCATAAATGCGGCTAAAAGAGTTGCTGCAGGGCATTAAATACGATAGTAGTAGCTTTTGCTTTAGATATTTCTCTATTCTCATCATCTTTATGCATGCATGAAGTTCATCCTTATCGTTGGAATTTCCTGGAAGTTCACCCAAACTGCCCAGGTATTGGCTTGACCGATATTCTTCAAGTCCGAGGAGTATACACTCCTCGGACTATCTTCCTTTATCCTTTCCCTATGCGATTCTCTATTCGGGGGTCTTTCCCAATCGTTTACTCCTCCTCGGATGTACCCATATCTTTAAATTGGGCCTAAGGCCCAATATCTGAATTTGGGCTTTTATCCCCACAATAGCATTTAATGTTGCTACGCTCACATTAAGCCACGTCAGCCGCCATGTCATTCCAATCCTATTTTTTGAATTTTTAATTCAATTTTAAAATAGTTTTTACCAATTAATAAAATACTAATAAAACTAAAATTATATCCAGCCTTATCTCTACTTTAAAGTCCACTTCTTATACATTTAAATCCACTATAAAGCCCAAGCCCACACCCAAAGCCTTTTCAACTAACTCCCTTTGTCAAACTTAATTGCTTTTCACGGTTACAACTTATGCTGTTCCCTTGCCTTCTGCTACAACTTATACAACTTATGCTTTTCACGGTTACAACTTATTCATCATTTCAAGTTTAGTTTCTTCCCTTCCCCACCTTTCGATTCTCACGGTTTCAACTTCTATTCTACTGTTTCACTCACGGTTTCATCTTCCTATTCTACAATTTCAACTTTTGTTTTGGATTCTAATGGCAGCCTCTTTGTCTTCCTTTCTCTCCTCACATCTATATAAATACTGATATAAGCTGGGTGATTCAGTTGAGGTATCATTACATCCCAGTTTCTTGCTCTATTATTTTGCTTAATGGTTTCTTTTTTCCTTTCTACATTTGTTTCTACCTATTTCATATGTGCTGTGGATGGTTTCATTTTTGATAGGGTGTTGAATTTGTTACTGCTGGGTTACTTTCTATTACATTACATGCCTAGGTATCCCTACATCCCAATTTCTTGCTCTATTTTTTGGCTTGATGGTTTCTTTTTTCCTTTCTACGTTTGTTACTGCTAGGTTACTTTCTATTACGTTACATGCATAGGTTATTTAAATGGCGTGGGTTGTATTGTAAAACATGTAGCTATATGGAATGGTGGCCATTAAATTAGTAAAGAGTTTGTGTTTTCTTTTTTATGAGATCCCTTGTGAAAATTTCCCACTAATTTGGATGGTTCTCCAATTGCACATGAATTATAAAGTTGACACATAAATTTCAAGGTCATGGGATAAGACCCTCAAGGTGTGGAGGCTATCAGATTTGAAGTGCTTGGAATTAATTAAGGCACATGATGATGCAATTAATGGGTTGGTGGCAAGTGAAGGGATTGTGTGTTTTGCTTCAGCTGATGGGAAGATTAAAGCTTGGGGCAAGGAGGGGAAGAATTCAAATGGTTTAAAAGGAATTTTGGAGGGTCATAAGGAGGTTTCAATTAATTTGGTTATAGTTTCCGAGGATGGAAAATGAGTTTATGGAGGAGGGTCAGATGGGTTTGTGTTGGGGTGGGAGGGGAGCATGAATTTTGAGAGTTGGAAATTAGTTAATGAGACAAAAGCTCATTAAACGGCCATCCTATGTATGTGCCAAATGGGGGAGTTTTTGTGCAATGGCTCTACTGATAGAGTATTAGTATATGGAAAAGAGAGGCTTATGGTAAGCTTAGTAAAGTTGGAGTCATAAGTGGCCATGAAGGTCTAGTCAAATGCTTGCAGGCATCACCAAGTAATATTTGTGGTGGGTTCTTGCTTTATAGGGGAAACCTTGATAAAAGCATAAGATTTTGGTGGGTTCCTAAGAATACTGCTAATAGAGATGATCATGATACCTCTTCAAAGGAAAATGCAGTGAAAAGTTCTAGTATCATGTTGTGTTAGGAAAAATTTTTCATGGTTTGAGTAATGAAGCATTGTGTCCCTTTTTTCAGTGTCTGCAGTGCTTCCAAAAGTGGTCTTGTAGTTGCATACTGTCCATAGTCATACAAATATAAGATTTGGTGGAGAATCAAGTGCTTCACATTTACAAATATCAGATATCAGATTTGTTGCATATTGTTTATGACTAAATGAAGGAAAACCTCTTTACTATTTTTAAGCTAAAATAATCAGGCAATAGTTTACATGTATAGCACTATATTTAGAAGATATATACTTATGCTATTCCCTTTTAAAAATAAATAAATAAATCAAGCAACGTGCCATGCAACTAGCCAACAATGATGGCACAGTGAGAATGAAGATATAAATTGTGGATGAAAGCATTCAATGTGTGTGCAAGTGCATGCATGTTCAGCTTGATGTATAGGTCATGTAATTGTAAAGCCATAGTCATATGGAACATGTTATTGTGCAGGTGTGGGAGCATATTTTATATTGATAATGCAAAAAATACAAAGAATTCTCATATAAGCCACTCTATAGATGTTAGGGATTTGCATAATTGTTAATTGCTAGATCTTCTGAAAGGTATTCCAATGTCTTAGGCTAAATGTCCTCCACCCAAAGGACAACTTTAAATCATGGACAATCAATATGACTATAGAATCTGGTAAGTAGAAAATATGCCTCTAAATATGTAGTGATCCTACTTAAACTCTAGGAAATGGTTCATTCTATATAATATTTTTCAATGTATTTAAAGTATCATAGTCAGTAGCCACTAGCTAGGAAGTAACTCCAAGTAATAAGGTTTTAATTGCTTCTTTTACTGCCCTTGGTTAATAATTAGCTAGGAATCATGTTGAATATGCAATAGGCATGTGGGATATTCTTCCTTTGAATTCAAGTCACCAAGACAGACTTTAACACTTCATAGAATCAAGTCAAGAAACTCCCCCATACCAATCCTTCACTCTACAATGAAACAACTGCATCTTTGAATTAGTATATGCTAAATTGATACCTTCATGCCCCCATTCTAAACACTTCTACTATCTACATATTTTTTTACTTATTCATTTTTCTTTTTCAGGTAGGTAATTCATTGAAACAAATCTAAGAAACATTTAGAACACAAAATATCCTTACAAGGCATCCCAATACATTTAGAAATCTTCGTTTTTCTTTTTTCCTATTGGATATTTTTTTTTATCTGCATTGAACAACTTGCTAAATACAAGTTTTGTTACAAAGCACGATTTAATACATCAAGTTTCTAATCATATTTGCATTTTGGGGAATTGTGTGAGTGTGGTTTCTATGATAGGTTACTTTCCCTATATCAGTATATTGTCTTTGAAGGAAATCGAGTACTTACCTTAAACATGACTTTAACGAAGTCCACTTCAGAGATGTATTCACAAAAATAGTATGCTCAAATGGCCATAAATATTTGGAGTCAAAACGTTTGCATCACCTTTGTGATTGTGGTATTAGAGTTTTCACTTTGTTGTTTGTCTCCACTTCTATCAAGTGTTCTGTGTTAGTGTAGATTCGTACCCGCGGTAATTGGATTAAAGTTTTTACTTTGTTGTCTATCAGCCCTATGTAGCCATATGTCTCCATCAACGTCCCTCAAATGGTGCCTTGAGCAGTAAATTGTCTGTCTTAGTCATTTTTAGCCTTTAGATGTATCCCAAATTATTTATTGAGTTGTTTGGAAAATTCTTTGGATCTTTTGTGATATATATATATATATATATTTTTTCTAATGGGCATGTCCTAAACTATTGTAGGTGCGATATTTACCTCAAATTGAGAAGTTTAAATTAATTGCATACTTTTTAAAAATCTATGCCTCTTATTTCATGTCACTACTATTTAAGCATGATGAGCTAAGGAAAAAGAAATCAACATTTAGATTAGTGTCTAGGACATTTTTCAGTAACCAAATGCCTTAGAACATGGTTAATTAATTATTTCCTGAATGTAGCCTTATATACCTTGTAGGAACAGAGGCCCAAATCCGTGTGTTGGGCCTTAAGCTCGATCCGAGGAAGTTGGCCTGTCCGAGGAGGGTAAATATTCATAAGGAGATCCAGCCCAAAGCCTAGCAGGGAAGTAAGGAAGCAAATGGCGGTCCGAGGAGGGACTACCCCTCAGCCATGGTAGATGCAGCTTAGACATGTACTCCATTGACAGAAAGGACCTCTACAGAAGCTCCAATGTCAGGAGTGTGCCTTATAAACACATAAGGAGGAAGGAGACCCAGGAATATCTAAAGGAAAGGCTATCACATCCACATTAAATGCATTGCAGCTGCTTTTCTGGCCGCATTTATGTAGAGAAGACTTCTGAACAGTGTCTCCTTGGCCACCGCAACTCACAAAAGGCCAAAAGGGGTGTCTGATGGGACAGGTACTCAAGTAGTGGTCTGGATGATCGATAAATGGAAAGCCAAGATCACCAAAAGGGACCTATTTAATGTGACAGACCCTCCATGAAAGGGGGGGGGGGTCAAAAAAGGAACGGAAGAAAGAGAACTGAGAGAAGAAGAATAGAACTTGTAATCAATATCCTGAACCTATAAGGACATTGGCCTCCTCGGAAAACAGGAAAACTGAACTTTGTACACATTTCCTTTGTATGACTATCTTACAAATCCATCTTGACCGTTATAACACTGACTAAAACCCAACTCTTTGACCCACTCTTTACAAATTCATTGTATTGGGCTCACTAACCCAAAATCCCATACTTATTGAGCTTGGGCCGCTAAAAACGAGTTCCTACAATTGGCATCATCTATGGGAAGAGCTAGTGTGACAGTGGGTGCAGCGGTGAATGATGGTAGGATCAGGCCATACCAGGCAGAATCCATGCCACCTCAGCACGAAAACCCCCTTGCCAACCATGAGCGGAAAGAAGATAGAGAAGGTAGTATGCATACTACACATACGAGCAAAAGCCACACTCGAGTTAGAAGTCACGTCTCCCAAGACCGGCCAAATAGAGCCATGCAGTTGGAGATTAACCGATTAAAAAGGAAACTACACCATGCACGACGAAGATGAATCCCCTCTAACTCTGATGCCTCTCCTAATGATGAAAGGGATGTCAGTTACAGGCGAAGGTCTCGAACCCCACCTAGTGAGTCTTTCTTCTACAAAAGGGAAAGCCACCACGAGCAGAGGATCGAAAGCTCACCTCGTAAAGGTGTAGGAAACGACGTTGTGAGTAAGGCCTCGGACCAAATCTCCAAGTCACCCTTCATGCGTAAGATTGAGGGGCCTAGGCTTCCATGACGATTCACCCAACCTACCTTCACAGTGTATAACGATAGAATGGACCCCGTGGAGCACGTGAGCCATTTCAACCAAAGAATGGCTATCCACTCTAGGGACGAAGCCTTGATGTGCAAGGTTTTTCCATCTAGCCTGGGGCTTGTTGCAATGAAATGGTTCGACGGCCTGAAAGCAAACTCTATAAACCCCTTCAAGGAGCTTACCTAGGCGTTTTGCTTCTGCTTTGTCACTTGCAACAAGGTCCCTCAGTCTTTGGCCTCCCTACTATCCCAAAGCATGCAAGAGGGAGAAACACTGAAGGCATACTCAGACAGGTCTATCAGCACCTTCAAGCTCGGTCTCCCTACTAATCACAGTCTGAAGAAATCCTTAATTGGCAAACTAGTAACTAGTGTACGCCAACTCATGGACTGAATTGACAAGTATAAAAGGGTTGAAGAAGAGTAGTAGCAGGAGAAAGGAAAGGAGAAGGTTATCTCTCAAGAGATGAGGGATTTCAAGTCGGACCGACACAACAATGATTGACCCGAGAGAGACTTCGTCAAACATTCGGGGTCAGCTCATTCGCAAGAAGTCAATGTCGAGTTCCGAGAGCCGGTGTAGCAGGTCCTGAAAAAAATCAAGAACGAGCCATTCTTCAAATGGCCAGACAAAATGGTGGGGAACCCCGCAAAACGTAACCACAACCTTTACTGCCAGTACCATCAAGACCACAGGCATACCACAGAGGATTGCAGGAGTTTATGGGACCACTTGGATCAGCTCATCCACGAGGGAAAGCTAAAGTAACTCTCGCATTACTCCTGCGGTTAGAGGGGCCAGACGAACTCAGGATCTCAGAGAGATGAATCCTCGAGACCCCCCTAGGAATAATAAATGTCATTTTCGCTGCCCCAGGGAGAACTGGATCCTGCTCGTCTAGAGTAATGTCTGTAGCTCGGCTACACACCAAGGATGAGAAGCAAGAAGCAAAGAAGGCAAGGCCGGAGGTTTAGCCGGTTTTGGGATTCTTGGATAAGGATAAGATCTGAGCCATCCAACTCCATTACGATGCTTTGGTGGTCACCATCAGGATCGAAGGATATGATGTGAAGAGGGTAATGGTGGACCAGGGCAGTGGAGCCGAGATAATGTACCCCGACCTATATCAGGGGCTGAACTTGAAACCGAAAGACTTAACACCCTACAGCTCGCCCCTAGTGAGCTTTGATGGGAAAGTCGTCATCCCAAAGGGACAGATCAGGCTACCCATACAGACCGGCTCAGAAGTGGTAGAGGTGGACTTTATTGTGGTGGACGCATATTCTCCATACACAACCATTGTTGGAAAACCCTAGCTTCATACCCTAGGGGCTGTCTCCTCTACCCTCCACCAAAAAGTGAAATACCCATCTGAGGAACGGATTGAAGAGATCATAGGGAGCCAATCCGCAGCTAGGCAATGCTTGGTAGCCGCCATCAAGCGCCAGGCCTAAGCCGAGCCCTCGGCCCTTACCGAAGAGGGCTTATAGCAATTAACGGGCACGACATCGTCTACTGACGGGTTTGCCGAGGATGCAAAGTGTGAGAATCTGGTGAAAGTTGTTATAAGGGACGACTCAGAGAAATTCTTTCAAATTGGGGCTCAGGTACCCACTCCAGAAAAGGAAGAGTTGTTGGAATTTCTTAGGAGAAAAGTCAACGTGTTCGCCTGGGATGCCTACGAGGCCCCAGGGGTAGACCCAAGCTTTATTTGTCATAATCTAAACGTTAATCCCTCCGCCACTCCCAAAAACAGCCTCCTCGGCGTTCGTCCAGAGACCACTCTAATGCTGTCAGAGAAAAGGTGAAAAAGCTCAAGCAGGCAGGTGCTATCAAGGAAGTGTTCTACCTCGAATGGCTGACCAATATGGTCGTGGTAAAGAAGAAGAGCGGGAAATGGCGAGTATGTACAAACTTCATTGACCTAAATAGGGCTTGCCCCAAGGATCTGTTCCTTATGCCCAAGATAGACCAGTTAGTGGACGCAACTGTAGGCCATCCTCGAATGAACTTCCTAGATGCCTTTTAGGGATACCACCAAATACCACTCGCCCTGGAAGACCAAGAAAAAACTTCTTTCGTCACTCCCACTACAAGGTGATGCTGTTTAGTATAAAAAACGTTGGTGCTACCTATCAAAGGATGATAACCAAGATGTTCGAGCCACAGATAGGGAAAAGCATTGAAGTCTATATAGATGACATGGTGGTCAAAAGCAAGATAGTGTTTGAGCACTTGAAAGACCTCGGAAGCATTTTTGAAGTTCTGAAAAAATACAAGTTGTGCCTTAACGCTTCCAAGTGTTCCTTTGGAGTGGGATCAAACAAATTTCTAAGCTATATGGTAACTCATAGGGGAATTGAAGTCAACCCAGACCAAATCAAAGCAATCAATAACTTGCAACCCCCTAAAAATCCTAAAGAAGTCCAAAAACTAACCGGAATGACTGCAGCCCTGAACCGGTTTATCTCGTGGTCAGCAGAAAGATGCCGACCCTTCTTCCAATTACTAAATAAGTAGAAGGGGTTTGAGTGGATCGAAGAATGTGCCTCGGCCTTCCAGCAGCTTAAAGATTACCTTTCTCGGCCTCTCATAATGTCCAGACCCGAAAAGGATGAAGTCTTATTCGCTTATATCACCGTGGCCTCTCATGCTATCAGCTTGGTCCTAATATGAGTCGATGGTGGCACACAGAAGCCAGTTTACTGCGTGAGCAAGTCACTGCATGAAACCGAGACCTGTTACCTACCACTAGAAAAGGCTGTCTTGACAGTGGTACACGCCATGCGTAAAATCTCACATAACTTTCAGGCACACATGGTGGTCGTCCTGACTCAGCTTCCGCTCAGAGCCCTGCTCCAAAATGCTGATTATACTAGGAAGATTGCCAAATAGGCAACAATCTTAGGGGCTTTTGACATCAAATACATGCCCCACACCTCCATCAAAGGCCAAGTCCTAGCGGACTTAGTGGCCGAGTTCGCCGAATCCCCATCGGAGGAAGAAACAAAGGCACAACACATGGATGAAAAATTAGTTGGCGCAATCACCCAACAGGGCCCCCTGTTATGGAAAGTGCACATTAACGGGCCAACAAACCAAAAGGGGTCCAGAATGGGGTTAGTGCTAATGTCCCCCGAGGGGATTATTATCTAGAAATCACTTAGATTGGGTTTCTCGGCCACCAACAATGAAGCCGAATATAAGGCTCTGCTAGAAGGAATGACCATGGTTCGAAAAATGGGCGGAAAGGAAATAAAGGTATTCTCTAACTCGAGATTAGTCGTCAGCCAAGTGAAAAGAGAGTTCTAGGTGAAGGATGAAAGAATGCAGGAGTACCTAAGCCAGGTTAGGTGCATACAGTCAAAATTCGAGTTTTTCGGCCTATCGCACATCCCCAGAAGCGGAAACACCCATGCGAATTCTCTGGCCACACTCACGACATCCTCGGCACAGAGCTTACCCCGGGTCATCCTCGTGGAGGACCTATGCAAGCCTATGGAAATGAACGAGAGAACGATTCATGTCCATCATGTCAGGGCGGGATTAAGCTAAATGGACCCCATAGCACTGTTACTAAAGGAAGACATCCTTCCCGAGGAAAAATCAAAAGAAGAGAAAATACGAAGAAAGGCTCCTCGGTTCTGGCTGTCCGGGGACTAGAAATTGTACAAGCACTCCTATTCTGAGCCATACCTGCTATGCGTACACCCCGAGGTAACAGAATTGTTCTTAGAGGAGTTACACGAAGGGATTTGTGGGAGTCACACCGGAGGTAGATCTTTGGCGTACAGAGCCCTCACTTAAGGCTATTGGTGGCCCGGTATGCAAAAGGAAGCACAAGAATACGTAAAGAAGTGTGACCAATGCCAAAGATTTGCACCCAACATACACCAGCTAGGGGGAGTCCTTAACCCAGTGTCCAGTCTTTGGCTCTTCGCTCAATGGAATTTAGACATTGTAGGCCCTTTCCCAAAGGCGGCCGAAAACAAAAGATACCTTCTAGTTGGCACGGACTACTTCACTAAGTGAATCAAGGCTGAACCTCTAGCAAACATCAGGGATGTGGATGCCATGAAATTCGTATAGAAAAACATCGTCACACGATTTGGAGTCCCTCACACCCTCATCTCGGATAATGGCCTCAATTCGACAGCAAATCTTTCAAGAGGTATTGCTGTGACCTGGGAATTACAAATAGATATTCTACCTCAGCCTATCCTCAAGGAAATAGGCAAGCCAAGGCCGTCAACAAAGTTATAGTTAATGGGCTCAAGAAGAGGTTAGACGACGCTAAGGGAAAGTGGGTAGAGGAGCTGCCGCATGTTCTCTGGACATATCGAACCACACCTCGCAAGTCAATCAAGGAAACGCCCTTTTTAATGACTTAAGGGGCTAAAACTGTTATACCTTTGGAAACTGGCTTCCCTACAATGAAGACCTGCTCCTTCAGTCCGACCACTAACAACGGACTGTTGGAAAAAATTTTAGACTTGATTGAAGAGAAGAGGGAAAATGTCATGGTTCAATTGGCCTATTATCAACATAAACTTAAACAGGGCTATGTCGCCAATGTGAAGCCAAGACCGTTACCACCTGGTGATCTGGTGTTGAGGAAGGTCCTAGGTACTGTAAAAAACCCAGCATAGGGAAAGCTAGGGCCCAACTAAGAAGGGCCATACCGCATCACCTTCGTGGCTAGCATCGGAGCATATTTTTTAGAGGACTTAGATAAGCATGTAATACTACGCCTGTGGAATGTAAACAACCTAAAAATGTATTATTACTAATTAATGAAAGTCTCTTTCAGCAAAAATGTTCATTTGTTGTGCGAAGGCATTGGGTTTCCGGTTTTTTCTTTTTTACGTTTTTGTAAGTGTTTAAACCAAAACTCAATCAAGCCTGTAGTCCTCGAACCAGCTAATGTGGGAAGATTAACACACAGTTCCAAGTTTTTCTAAGTGATTAAACCAAAACTCTATCAGGCCTGTAGTCCTCGGACCAGCTAATGTGAGAAGATTAACACTTAGTTACAATTTTTTACAAGTATTTAAATTAAAACTCTATCAGGCCTGTAGTCCTCTGATCAGCTGATGTGAGAAGGTTAATACACAATTTCAAGTTTTTCTAAGTGTTTAAACCAAAACTCTATTAGGTCTGTAGTCCTCGGACCAGCTGATGTGGAAGGTTAACACTTAGTTACAATTTTTTACAAGTGTTTAAACTAAAACTCTATCAAGCCTGTAATCCTCAGACCAGCTGATGTAGGAAGGTTAACATACAGTTCCAAGTTTTTCTAAGTGTTTAAACCAAAACTCTATCAGGCCTGTAGTCCTCGGACCAACTGATGTGGGAAGGTTAACACACAATTACAATTTTTTACAAGTGTTTAAACTAAAACTTTATCAAGACTGTAGTCCTCGGACCAGCTGATGTGAGAAGGTTAACACTCAGTTACAATTTTTGCAAGTGTTTAAACTAAAATTTTATTAGGCCTATAGTCCTTGGACCAACTGATGTGAGAGAGTTAACACTCAGTTACAATTTGGCATCTTTGGCATCTTTCCTGAGTGTTCAAACAGTTCATGATACTTGTTCGTTTCTAACTAAGTCATAGCCAAACCCTCAGATGGGTAGTTCTGTACAGGCGAAAGCTTTTGGATTACTTGACCGAGTTAAAACTCTTAGGTTGTCTGTCCAAGTGTAAATTCTCATATTACTTGTCTGAGTACAAATTGCTGTTATTATTTGCTACAACTAGACTGGTCACATAATAAAATTGTTTAAGATGGCAATGATCCCAAAAGTATGAAAAATAAAAACACAAGAAATTAAAAGGGAGTTCCATTCAATAATCAAAAAGTAGTTTCATTACAAATGGTGGCAAGGGCCACAACAAAAACTACAACTACAAATAAAAAAACAACCAACACTTAAAAAAAAAAAAAAAAAAAAAAAAAAAAAAGGGAGGGAAGAGTCCTAACGGCTAATTCTTGGCTTGAGGGGCAGTAGGATTAGCAGGCTGACTTGGCTGGGAGGTGGCATCATCCTCGACTTTACCTTTGGCCTTTGAAGGAGACTTCTTCTTTTCTTGGCCCTTGCCTTCGCCCTAGGCCCCTTTAGCATTAACGGCCTGACCACCAGCCTGACCAGATCCCTTTGGGACCTCAGGGAGAACAGGAGCAACTTAGTCAAATCGGAGCTGCTCGGGTGCCTTGGGAGCATGTTCAGGAGCAAACGAGTCAGGGCCGGGGAGTTCACGAATCTCAGGATGGTAATATATGCTCCTCGGCAACCTCAAAGTGGAGTCTGCAGGAACTCCTATAGCGTCAAGTGCCTTACCCCATGACATGCCGTAGTAGTCCCGACAAACTTCTGAAAGCTCGTCGGCGCCGAGCGTGTAGGACGCTCTCTTTTAGGCCTCCGCTGCCTCCTTTGCCAATTTAGCCGCCTCCCTAGCCCTCTGAAGCTCGGCCTTAAGCTCTAGGACCAACTGCTTTTTGTGACCAAGTTAGTCTCAGTCACAAACAGCTTTTGGCATTGGTCATCGGCCTACCGTTCTGCAGTCTTCAGACCTGCCTCTTTGCTATCCTTAGCTCAGACCACCTCCTTCAACCCCTCCGCCAACTTTGCCAGATCCTCCCTGAGAGCCCCGGCCTCTTTCTCAACCTTGGTGCGAGAATGGACCTCTGCCTTGGCTTCATTACGAGCCACCTTGACCCATTCCTCAGCCACAAAAACTTGCTGGGTAATCTGCATAATAGGACCGAAAGGATCTCACATAAGAACAAGAAAAAGGAGGAATAAAAATGACCAAGTATTAGATCAGAACAATGGGACCGGACACTTACCATGGCAAGATCCTTCTTAAGGGATAAGAAAAGTTCAGGCTGCTTGAAGCGCCTGTAAGCATCCATGTCTCTGGGCAAGAGAAGTGGTTACTCCAGGGCTTCAGCCACGTGGCCCACATGCCCCCATTGATAACTTCAGACTAAAGAGTCCCAAGGGATAGGGGCACCATCCACCTCCAACCTAGGGGACCAAGTGCGCGATGGTTTGTGCACTTCGGCCCAAGAGAATCCTCTCGACTCTCGACCAAGGTAGACCTCTTATCCTGGTGGTTCTTCGCCACCTTCTATTGTTTCGTCCCCTTTTGGGGACCCAACTTGCCTTCCTCGAGTACCTCGATTGGCCTCTTCTTCGTCAGGCCAGCAATGGGCTTCAATTCGAGATCAATTGGGACCTGAGGAGAAGGGGGTGGAGCTTGGGAGGAACTTGAGACTTGAGGGCTTCCTTGGACAACCCCCCCTGGCCTCTTGCAGCAAGAAGACCCTTTAAGATTTTCTTGGGATTAAGGTCCATGTCTCCTTCTTCCTCTTCGAAACTAGGATCAACCTTAGCAATGACCAGCTGGGGAGTTTGGGCAGCAGAGTGCCTATCTAGTTCCTCCTCAGAACTCTCAAGTTAAATGGTAGGATTTGCGACTCCTCCCTCGTCCTCCTCGAAGCGAAATTGGTCGATCTCAGCATCGAGGGACGAATGCACAGAGGCTACCTCCTCTCTCGAGGCAACTACCTCTTGAATGGGACGTGGTCTGGGAGGCAAAAAAAGCGAGAGGTCCCTCGGTGCCAAGAACCCCGACCTTGAGACGTCTATTCGGGCTAGGCGAGAGCTTCCGGCCCTTATTGCCTGGCCGGCGTCCTGGAAAATGCAGGTCAAGGGGTGGTAGTCCAAGATGAGATGAGCGGCGCGCAACTGCCCGACCTCACTCACAAACACTTCCGATCTGAGGATATAGTTAAGAGCCTGAATGTTGGTCAAGCTGAGCTTCGGAGCGACGTGATTCTTGTCTGCAAAAACAGCCAAGAAGAAAATAGCGGTCAGAACAACAAAGGTTGTGACAAATAGTAATAACAATAATAAAGGCAGTTGGGCTAAATCTCTTGCCCAAAGAAATTAATCCTATGATACCCCACCTGATTCTTCTGCTTGAGTAGGGTAAGGAAGACCATCATGCCACTCCCCAGAGACAATCAGGTAATCATCTTTCAAGCCCTTGTTAGACTTAGGAAAATAAGATATCAACCTAAAGGCCTCGGACTGAGATCTAAGGTAGTAGCCCGCGATAGCAAGGAAATGGCACTTGTACATATGAACGACGTCATGCCATGTTAGCCCAAAATTCATTTGGGCGTTTAGGGCATCTACACACCCTAAGACTCTAAACGTGTTTGGGGCACACTGATGAGGGCATATCCTATGGTTGCATATATAATCCCTGGTTACCTCACCCATGGGAAGCGTCATCCCTCTCTCTATAAAAGCGATCATCGGAATGACAGCTTGGCCCACTTCTCTATCAATAAGCACCCCTTTTGGAGGACAGTACTTTAAGCCCACCCCCTGTGGGATACACTACTTAGCCCTGAAACCCTCCATGCTAGACGAAGAGTCCACTAAGTGTTTAAACCTACCAATCTATGCGAATATGGACGACAAGGAAAAGGTTTTCAAAAAAAAGAAAAAGGCTGAGAAGTTCAACCGAGGGGAAATTAAAGATCTAGGTAGACAAATACTTACAAAGATGGTGTACTGAAGCCTGAACCTTTAAGAGAAATTCTTGTGAAATTTCTTGAGGGAAAGACTTAAGGGAGATTAGCGACTAAGAGAGCTTAGTGAGTTTGAGCGCTTGAAATCTTTGGAGAGCTTGAAGGTGTAGAATGGAAGAAAGGAGTTAGTTGGATGCTTTATATAGGGGGCGGGATTAAATGGAGGTTACACTGTTCGAAACCCAAGAATGAATGCCATCCATTGGATCTGCACCTCACCGTTGGATGCGGGGGACATCAAGCCGCCTAGAGCTGGTGCCTAGCGAGACGCGAAGCATCAGTGGCAATCATGAGGCGCGAAAAAAGGCATTCCCACATGTTCGAACCAGGAAAATAGATGACTTGGTCTTTTAAGAATCAAAACCCCACCTTTTCTCCTCGGAAAAGAGGGACAAACCGGAGTTTTAAGGGGCTATTGTAGGAACAGAGGCCCAAATCCATGTGTTGGACCTTAAACCCGATCCGAGGAAGTCGGCCTGTCCGAGGAGGGCAAATATTCATAAGGAGATCCAGCCTAAAGCCTAGCAGGGAAGTAAGGAAGCAAATGGCGGTCCGAAGAGGGACTACCCCTCGGCCATGGTAGACGCAGCTTAGACACATACTCCATTGACAAAAAGGACCTCCACGGAAGCTCCAATGTCAGGAGTATGCCTTATAAACACATAAGGAGGAAGGAGGCCCAGGAATATCTAAAGGAAAGGCTGTCACCTCCGCATTAAATGCATTGCAGCTGTTTTTCTGGCCGCATTTATGTGGATAAGACCTCTGAACAATGTCTCCTTAGCCACCGCAACTCACAAAAGGCCAGAAGGGGTGTCTGATGGGACAGGTACTCAAGTAGTGGTCTGGATGATCGACAAATGGAAAGCCAAGATCACCAGAAGGGACCTATTTAATGTGAGAGACCCTCCATGAAGGGGGGGTCGAAAAAGGAACGGAAGAAAGAGAACTGAGAGAAGAAGAATAGAACTTGTAATCAATATCCTGAACCTATAAGGACATTGGCCTCCTCGGACAACAGGAAAACTGAACTTTGTACACATTTCCCTTGTATGACTGTCTTACAAATCCATCTTGACCGTTATAACACTAACTAAAATCCAACTCTTTGACCCACTCTCTACAAATTCATTGTATTGGGCTCACTAACCCAAAATCCCATACTCATTGGGCTTGGGCCGCTAAAAACGAGTCCCTACATACCTTATTAAGTTCAATAACTAATTAGTCTTCTTGTGAGGTCCACTGTGTGAAATAATTGCTACCAAAGGCAAAGCTTTAAAACATGGTTATATACATAATACATTTCGAAGTACAAAAAAAAAAAAAAAAAAAAAAAAAAAAAAAAAAAAAAAAAACTGGTATTGCTTTGGGTTTTTTGTCTATTGATCTCATTCAAAAGGGAGGTGTTAACTGCAATTATAGCAGTTGGAAAATCAATTGTGGAGCAATATGTTATTTAATGAATTTTTGACCCAAATTCACATGCTTGATTAAAATTTCAAACTATTTAATTGCACCATATACAAAGGGAGATCAAAATAGGTAGTGGAAGGTTTTAACACAAAGTGAAAAAGTGAAAACAAAGATAGATTAAAACCAAAAACGGAGGGAGATTAAAAAGAATGAGGTTGGTCTAAAAAACTATTTATTTTAACTTTTTGGGTTGGGTTGGTAGAAATTATGTTCTCCAAAAACATAATACAATAAATTTCCTCATCCTATTCATAATACAAATCTATATCTTCAAAAGAATAGATCTTTTTTTATTATTATTATTATTGTTATTTATTTAAAAAGATTTGCAAGGACTTAATAATAGTCCTCTAAAGTTTTCACCTAGCATGACTCAAACTTGAAATTTATAAAATCCTATCTATCTATTTTTAAGTGAATTAAATTTTACTAACTTGGGAAGACGGTTAATCAACTCTGGAGTGACTACAAGGCTGGATATGGCAACTAAGTAAGGACTATGGTTAAAAGCCTGCCGAATTGAAGTGAATAAATTATAGTTGTATCTTTTTCATATTTAATGCAGCTTAAGCAGTAATATATTGGTCGTACATATATAATGCAGCTTAAGCAGTAATACATTGAAAAATATTCAAAATAATAACACAATCATAAAAAAATAAAATAAAAAATAAAAAAATTTATCACACGTAATGCGCGGGTCCACGACTAGTTCTTATAATACCCAGTGTGATGATAGTGTCTTAAAGGCCTCCTACTATTAAAATTTGTGTATTTTAATACGCATTAAAATTTCCAATTCAAGAACCTAGGTACTGTGTTGAAAAGCATCTTACTATTCTAGACTGCAAGATTTTTTTTTTTTTTTTTTTTATAGCATATTTGATATCCTTCCAACTTTAGAAGACAATTTTGTTGTCACCAAAATCCCAAAAGTAATATATATTTTAATAGTTAATAGATCAAACTATTGCAAAGCTGACCATTTTCCAACCAAAAAATTCTTCTTTGAACTTGGTTTGCAATATTATCACGGCATTGATATAATTCCCCAGGTACAAAACGTTGTCCATCTTCTTCATTTATTTTATTGATTAACCTAGTTTTTCAAGTTCAATTGCCACCACCGTCAATTTTGTGCATCCAGTTTTCAATCATAGAAAATTGCTTCATCCAGTGAAGACCTCTTCCTTCGCAACTTGCATTGCATGTTTCATCTAATAAGAAATTGGGTGGCTGAATTTAGTCACAACTTTTTTGGCTGATTATGAAGCCGTCACTAATGTTCATTGAATCTAAGAGATGCAAAAACAAAGCCAAATAGCTCTAACAAAAGCCTTCCCATTTGCAACTTAAATTTCTTAATTAGTTCTTTCAGAGGTCAGCTTCCAAATAATAGAATCATAGAATCATTCTATGATCCTATTATTTGGATTAACCACCGACATCCAAGGAAACATAAAGTAAAAGAAAGAAATACGTTTGCACAAAGACACTGATATAGGATTAAGAGAGCTTAGCTAAGTATTTGACTAAATGCTAGTTTCAGGCCCCTATACTAATGCTCATAGATTAACACATTTGTTAGCATGGTGACTCTCTTATTTAAATTGTCTTATCGTGTAAAATATTTTCAAATGTTTGGTATGATATGTAAAAAGTTTTAAATACAAAAGACCAAAATCGTCCACTTAGCTACAATGCCAAAGGTTTGATGACCAAACCACCATTCTGGCTATAGGACCAATGACTCTAATGATTGGGTTGCTGAATCTGCCATCTCCAACAACTTGACAGCCGGCACTAGCCGTTGAAGCGGTGGTTTCGGCGATGGTACCAACAACCTAGCCATTGTGTGTTTTTATAAAATGTTTTACTAAAATTTTTAAGATAAAACTTTTAACAATTTTTTACAAAATATTTTAGAATTAACAGAAAATATTCTATAAATTTTATATGCAAACAAACACCTAAAAATAGGAAAATATTTTACAAAAATATTTTAGTTCAAAACAAATTGAGGATATTAACATCAGTTGATACTTTTTTTGTAGTTGTTATTCGTAGGGTCTATCCCAAATCCTTAAATCACGTTGATGCAGCGTCCTTCACTTTCTACCCTAAGGGGCTTAGGTTTATCCTACATTTTTTCACTTTGAAATTGAGAGATCCGAATCCATATTTACAACTTCCAAGCATTCTATTGTACATCCTTTCCATATGGGAGAGGTTTAGGTCCAATACATCCAGTGCAATGGACCTGTTGAGATGGTGACATTTGTCCAAAAATGGACACGTGTCATTATCTCAACGGATCTAGTGCAACTAGGCACTGGACCCAAACCTCATCCTTTCCATATTATACAATTACTTTTCATTTATCAAAAGTAGTCTCTATCAAGAAGATGCTCTCATATACTTGTCACGAGCAAGGAACTCTCCTCCTTAATGGAAAATTCAACAAGTAAAAGTAAAACTCCTAATACCCTTTCAAACTAGTACAAGACTAGCTTACCTTTATCCAAAAGATGAAATTTTTCTCGAACCCAGTATGAATGTGAGGCAACTCAAAAATCTATATACATATAATTTTAATCACATGATTTACATCTTTTTTCCTTTTTATTGTATGAGTAAACTACATGATTTACTTAATAATCATGTGACTCATTTAAATCATTTAATGAATCATATAGTTAAATACAAGCAAAAGATCTCCCTAACTAGCATGTACCAGTTTGGAAGAAATCTTTAACCATAATGGAAAGAAAATGAATGCACAACTTAATTTTAATAAAACTAAATACAGGTTTTCCACACAATTCTCTATGTAATGGTTGGTGTTGGGACATATGTGATTCAATGTTAGGAACATATGTCACTATTTTATGTAATTAGCTAATCCTTTGACAAAATACATTTTACTTGTAATTTGGTAGATCTATGATGTGTTTAATACTTCAAGAAACAAGGTTTCAAGTTTAAGTGTTAAACCCATGCAAGTCTGTCCAAAAATCAAGTAAGAAAGTGCAAGATTTTAAAGCTTGATAGCTAACATCTATCGAGGTTTAAAAGCTGCTGAAGCCCGTGGCTCAACAGTTAGCTTGATAGATGGCTATCTATCGAGATTTATGAAGTTCAGTTTTTCAAGTTGATTTTCATCCAATCTGTGAATGTATGTTTGAGCTTTCTTTTTTCACAATCCTAAACATATATAAGGATTATTTTGAGGGCCATAAAAGATTAGAAAAGTTGCACAAAAGCACAATTCTACAAATGTGAAAAAAAGTATGACTGGAAACCTAGTTTTGCCTTAGTTCTTCTTTCTCTTGAAGAAGTTGTTGTGTTTGTACACTGTAGGGTTTTATGACCAAGCAACTTCATGATCTTTATCGTGTGATGAACTGAAGAATTTTGCAGCCAACATCCTTCTCAAGTTGGTGATCAAGTCACGTACTGGGATCCGCGTAATTGGTTAGTCCCGTACTGGGAGCCATGCATTGAAAGGAGAGATGGTCACTATAGAACAAGTCCAATTGGGTATTGGGGTAAGGGTTCAATTGTAGGTTGGTATAAGGTACTGGAATTCCTTTACTTGCAACCGCTTGTTTTGATAATAGTGAATTCTCGGGAGTGGTGACCTTAAAATCACCCAATGAGGTTTTGCCTCGGCGGTTTTCCCCATTCATAAACAAATCACCCGTGTCATTTAATTTCCACGGCATATTTAGTTATTTAGTGATTTGTTTGTGCTGCCACGCAAATTGTATGTTAATCTAATTAATTAATCAACTTGGCTAATTAAGGGGTCAATACATTCTTGGCCTATCAATTGAAGCACATAGGAATGGAATTAGAAGGGGCCTAGGCGAGTAGCAGGATCGGCTCAATATTGTTTGGGGCCTAAGGTGATAATTTAAACGAGCCTTTTTTTATATATTAAAATGTCACTTAATATTGTTTAGTTTAGGTTCAATATTGTAATTTTTTATTTAAAACCTATTATTCTTACTTTTACTTTTTAAAATAATTAATTGAGTTAATGATAATTGGTTGATTTCTATTAATTCATAATATATTTGGAAAATGCTAAAACTATTACAAGTTTTATTACAAAAAACTTATAAATTTGTGATAATCAATATGATTGGTGGTATTTCAACAAGATAATAAATAAGTATTTTAATTACCTTTTGCGATTGGAAACACATAAATTTTAAAAATATCTAGTAAAATTGTAGTATTATTAGCATCACTAATTTTTAAGATATTCTTAAAAGTGGAGGGAAAATATGCAACTCACATTTTTTGTAAATAAAATCAATCGCTTAATGCCCTCAACCCCCCCCCCCCCCCCCCCCCATTTGGGGGCCTTTCTCCAGTAGGGTAGAGGGCCCTCAGCTTTGGCAAGTAGGGCAATCTCATAATTTTAATTTTAATTCAAAACCAATTAATAGGTCTAATGGTAAGATCTAATTATTAAAAAAAAAAAAATCAAACTCAATTTTTTTATGGGATTCAAATTTATTAGAGCAATTACATTGGAGGTACTAAAGATAGCTAAAATGTTATTTTAGCACCCTAAAAACCAAATAACACCCTACATTTGGGTTGCCAAAGCTAAAAAAAAATTGCAACTTGCTATATTAACCTATTACTAGTAGTAGTTACTGTAGCAGGTTGATACTCATTTTTAAAATAATTTCTCTCTTCTTTCTCTTGCACTCTCCCACTCTCTTCTCTCTCTCTAGTCTCCTCTCTTCTCTCTTCATACTCTCAAAAACTCTCTCAAATTGGCCTGGGGTGGACAACAGTGGTGTGTTTTGCAATATGTTTTGTGATGTGGGTTTGGTTGGATTGATTTCTCTTTTGTTGGATCCTTAGGCTTCAAACACTGATGATGTATATGGGTCATGGTAGATTTGCAAATTTGTGGTTATGGGTGGTGGTTGCTAGATTACGATGGTGGTTGGGTGGCTGGTTATTATAGGTTGTGACTAGTTGTATCGTGGGTCGTTATGGTTAGGTGTCGTGGTTGCTGGTTGTGCTGTGGTGGTTGGGTCGTTTAATTTTGGTTAAAAGGCTTTGATCCATCTGTTTGAAGAAGAGAGACTGACAGGAGGGGAAGAGAGAAGGGTGTATGAGATTTTATTTAATTAAATTGGTTGAAATTGTTTATATTATTTTAATAGGTTGTATGTTAAAATAAGAAATGAGATATTTGGTGTATTGTTAAAAAAAGTTTTAAAATAGATAAAATAGTTTTTTTTAAGTAGGGAATGATAATTTTTTAGCACCCCATATATAAATGCTCTTAGAATTCAAATCCAACTATCCACTACAAGAAAATAAATAGTTTAAATTGAAAAAGCAGAGCAATGGTTAGCTCAATATAAAAATAGTAACCCAAAAAACTCTGATCAGATCGTCCATTAAGCTGTACTCCCCCCACTTACTTTGGGCAAGTGAAAGCTGGGTACAATTGGAGAGTGTAAACTGTAAACTTGCAGGCCCATAATATTGTTCAAAATAGACTAATAGTGAAACCCAATTCAGGCACCCCATTATCAAGTCAGAAATTACAATTTAAGTAATTGATAATTCCCAAACAACCTTTCTATTAAGACCATGTAGTTAAGGTGAAATCCCAAACAAACAAAAGAAAAGCTATTCCTATTCCCATTCAATCAAAAGCCTAACTTAGGATTCCGTACAAAGAACATATCCCACTCATCTCAGCTATTATTGTTGACAACTACCGTCAATCGCATCGCATTATTTGTTGCTTGATGTGAGATTTGTTGTAGCCCCACAAGGAATGGGGATGTCATACCTAATCTTCAGATTCAAAGGATGGGGAAAATCCCATATTTCCCATCAGGCAGTCCCTTTAGATATTAAGACCATAACACAATCAAGGAATGTACACTTAATTTGATAAAATTGGACAAAATACAATTCATTGTCAATAAGTTTGACGGATTGTTATTTTAGTTCACCAAGTTTAAATTTTGTTTAAATTTTGCCATTGTAGTCTGTTAACTTTGCAACGCAATTATTTTAGTCATTTTGTTCATTTTATATTTGAAAAACATAATTGTCCCTTTATATTTTAGTCTGTTCATTTTAACAATGTTTCCAAGTGGCAGGGACGGACCCCGGGCCCAAAATTTTTTTTTTTTAGTATGTTAAATTAAAAAAAAAAAAAAAAAGTAAAGGGCTTGGCCCCCCTTGATTTTTAGCCCAGCCCCTCACCTCACCTCACCTCACCTCACCTCACCTCTATCCCAAAAATATAAAAATAAAAAGACTTGGGCCCCCTCCAAATTTGTAAAACCCAGCCAGCCAGCCAGCCCACTGCCCACATGTAAAACTCAACAATCCAAAACTCACAGGCCAGCCCGCATGTTAAAAAAAATTCAAAAAATTTAAAAAAAAAAAAAAAAAAAAAAAAAAAAGGGAAAAAGGGTAAGTTAAAAAATATAATCATAGAAAAAAACCAGCCCACATTGAAAATGATATAACTTCAACATTTAGTTTAGATTTAATCATAGATGATTTTAAAGATTTGAAAGAGCGTCGAGTCATTAAGAAACAATAGTGTTTTGTGTCTTTATTTTTGTTGGTAAATGATTGTATCTTAATATATTAAGAAACAATGATTTTTGAGTATCTGTCTTGGTTGATAATTTATTACTCCTATATGAATGCATATTTGAAAAAAAAAAAAAAAATTTGCTTATCTCCGACCCCCCCTAGCTTGAAATCCTGGGTCCATCCCTGCCAAGTGGCAATAAACAAAATGACTAAAATAATTGTCCTATAAAAGTTAAATAACTAAAATGACAAAAATTTAAATTAGGTGACTAAAATGACAACTCATCAAGCTTATCGGGAGTACATTGTGTTTTCACTTTTCATCATTATTTCGGAATTTGCCAGTCATCTTTGTCTACCTTAATCTTCGGAGCACATCTGACCAAGACTAACCCCACTGGTTAAGCTTAGGTGTAGTGACCTTTTCTTTGTTGCAGGTCCTATATATGTCGGTGATCATTTCTCTAGAAGAGCCCCCATTCTTAGTTGGGTCCTTGACCTTGACTTCCATGGTGAATATTTATTGCCAGTGACCCACATTCCATTATTGCCAATGAAAACTCACTTCAGGGCTTCAATCACTTCTAGTTCTAATCACCATTTCTGATTCGCCTACCCAACCAATTATCATCTAACTCCCACCTGGTCCTTAAAGAGGTCATACTGTCATAGAGATGAACCTAGATGCTCAACACCAAGTTGACAAGCTAGCTAGCTAATCACGAGCATTGAACAAAATACCTAAGAAATCGAGGTTATTATCTAGGTTTAGTTGTCATATTAGAGAATGCCAGTTTCTTTAGCATTTACCATTTAAGAATAAAATGAAAACAAACAGTGAATGACAAGTCTGCAATGTTACATTTATAATTCCAGGTCTAATTGACACATGTTTCTGAAGTTTCTAAACATCTTATACAACCTTCTCCTGGTGCAGATGTTGCTCTATTCTTTCAAAGTGGATCCCCTGGAATTAGGGAGAGCCTTTTGGCACAACCTTTGGAGGACTAACAGCCTAAGTTATCACTTTTAGTTTTCAAAAAATTTTGTACCAGTTAGTTTGCTAGTACAAATTACCTTCTTGTTTTATCTTGGTCTACATTTCGGTCTGTTCTGCCCATTTTGGTATATTCACTAAATTCTAGCTCGTAACTTTTTTTCTTGGTCCTTTTTTTTTTTATCATTTCCTTTTGACAATATGATTTTGAGTTTTTTTTTTTTTTGGTTTCATTTGATATTATTGCGATTAGAAATTTGAGTAATTATAGTTTTTAATTTGATTTATCATAATTTGGTCCTGTTAGTTATTGATTCATCCTAAATTAATGATCTCATTGTTTGGTAATGAGATATAATAAACCTTCTTGTTATAAAAAGAAAATATTAAGTATGAATATTATTTGGTCTTGAATTGATATTTTGATATGGCATAGAGGAAATTACACTTTACCCCCTAAATTATACTCCTTTTACACTTATCCCTTATCCTTTAAACTACGAGAATGCACATTTACTTCCCTAAACTATTACCCATGGGATGGGGTGTAAGCTCGCTTGCTATCTCCTTTCGATAATCTAGCTTGGTCCTTTCTTTTACACCTTGTGGAAAGTGGAGTGCATAAGCCCTTTTAGAGTTAGAGATAGGCTTTTACTGCTCTCAAAGCGTATCGAAGACCTTGGAGCAGGACTTACTTCGATGGAGGATTGTTGGACAGTGTCTAATGCAAGAGATTGTTTTGTCCTTCTATCTACTCAATTCTCTGTCTTCGTTCGTGATCATGTTGGGCGAAAGGTAGTTGTAGAGGAGCGGCTATGAAACAACGATTCCCCCCTTTCCATTGAAGTAGGGAGGGCCTCCTTCCCCACCATTCCGACCTATTCTTTTTAAGGATTTTACCAATGCTGAAGGTAGCTTGCTTACCAAGCCACCCATTTGAGAAGCTAGTCACTAGAAAGAAGCAACGAGGAAGCGAAGCTGTCTACGAAGCTTTGCTCCCCCCCCCCCCCCCCTATAGTCGTAGTACTCGGCTCATCGCTATTTTGATTCAAAAGGTAACCGACTTTCTCCTGTTTTTGCAACCGTAATTATTTGTTACTCCGATTACTTCATCCACAAATCTTTTTTTTATTATTTCAATAGTGGTACGCTCTAAAAAAAAGTCAAGGTATGTTTGCATTCTAGAAGTGGTAGCTTCCCACCTCCTTCATCCTTACTGCCTCCTTTGGTGAGAAGCTCCCTTCCCTTTTCTAAAATGCGTAATAGGTCTGCCTCAGCAAATGTACAAAGTGGAGCTGCCCGCTGTTTAGCTGACCCTCTTCTTCCCATTCAAGTTGGGTTAACCTAGAAGTTAAGTAAGAAGGAATGGAACCACTAGAGAGTCGTCTACAGTTCACACTTGGGCGTTCCGCTTTATGCTATTTCGGGTTCTTATTAAGCATAGCAAAATCAAGGTTTATGATAAAGTCAACGAAATTTCTATGGTGTTCTACTTTTGTGTAGTCTCAGCCCACAGTAGAAGGCTCTACACCTAAGCCCCGTTAGACTCAAAGGAAGTTTAAGGTGTAAGTAAAGAGAATAGAAGAGATGAAGTTCATCCCTTAGCCTAGTCTATATCTACAGCTGACACAACTCCACACCGACGCCTTACTACTACTTAATTAATTCATTAACGACTAAGCGATTTTATAAACTGAGCTTTCCTTAACTAGCTGACCTTATTTCGTAACCTTAACGCATTTTCTTTCTTACTTTAGCATAGGCCTTCGCCACTTCAAATGGGTGCTTTGCCCCTAATTTTTTTTTTTTTAATTATAAAGAGCGAGGCCTTACTTATTCTGTTCAGGGGGCCAGGGCTGAAAGACAAAGAAAGGGGGGTGTGATTGGTGTGTCATTGGGTCAATGGAACCCGTAGGAAGTTCAATTGGACATGTAGGTTATATTCGTACTGGTTTTTCATGTAGAACCATAGAAGCAATTCAATCACTACTAATTGGTATCTTTATTTACATGGGTAATTGTTTAAAGGGGTAAATATGCAGTCTCATAGTTTAGGAGAGCAAGTGTTACGTGGGTAATATTTTAGGGGATTAAGTATTAAATATATATATATATATAGTTTAGGGGACTAAGATGTAATTTCTCCAATATTACCCAATGAAAACTTAAATACTATATATATATATATATATAAACTAATTGAGAATCATGTATGGCTTCAAGCAAGCTACTAAGATTACAAACCTCAATTCAAATTTCAAATTGTAAAGCTTTATTCAAAGTTGATTAACTTTGTACTAATACATTTTAAATAAGACTTTCTATACATATCACCCTTGGAATGTCAATGTCAAATTCAATGTTGTTAAAATCACGCTTAGGTATGAGACTATCCACCAAAACTCGAAACCTGATCCACCCAATACAAACCGTCCGATTCGTACTAGAAAACCGATCGACCCGACACTGATGACGATTAGCGGCAGATCTCAGCCTCTAGCAATCGAGATTAGCAAGTTGGTGGACAAGTCTTCTCTTCAAAATTTGATTCCAACCAACCTAACCGACCAATACATTGGAAATAGGCTACTTTTTGCAGGTAAGAGGAGTTTCCAGTCATTTGTTACTAGATATGTCAAGATCCAGCAAGATCTCGTCGACATCTGGCTAGTTCTCTTTGAGATCTCACTAAATCCAACCATATGTCAGCCGAATCTGGCAGATTTTGGCAAATTTCGACCATTTTCAACACATTTCAACCATATCCTTCTTCCCCGAGTCCAACAAACTACCAGTCGACGCCAACTAAGGTTCGACTTGCTCGAACCGACTCATCTTACTGGTCGACAGCGGGTCTAGATTTTGGAGACCCGAAGTGGTTGGGTCAGTTTCGGGTTGGACACAAACCCGACTCATGGACAACCCTACTTAGGTAGGCTTAAAGCTCAAAGTTCAAGACCCCAAGGTTTGAGCACTTTGCTTGGCCAAAAAAAAAACACTCAATTCATGAAGCACTCTTTAGGCACGCTTTTTTGGCAATTTTTGAAGAAGCACAAAGCCCATCTATTGTTAAAAAAGAAATAATCATCAAAATTAATTGCTTCATCTTGGAAAAAAGTTGACACGAGCCAATGATTTCCTATATAACCACTATTCTTAAGGTGTTGTATTACACACTTTCTTTCTTTTTTTAGTTATATGTCAAAAGATACAAATAAGATTAATTTATATTTCTCATACTTTTTGGTCTATGATTTTTAAATGTATGTTGATTGAATCAACTCCATTACATATTAGTAAGATCACCGGCTAAGAGCCTAGTTTAGTGGCATTCTTGCTCTCCTTTATGAGGAGAACTGGGATCCAAATCCCCCTCCCTATTATTGTAAATATCAAATAATATATATATATATATATATATAGACGCACACACTAGTAACATCACCGATTCCAGACACATGACAAAGTAGAAGATAACCCACCGCTTTCTTAGCTTGTTAAAATTCTTTAAGCTACAATCGTATTTACAATTAAGTTAGAAACAGTTTTGTGACCAAGTGAAAGGAGGAATAAAAGAGAAATAAGAACAAAAAAAAAAGGGAAGGGAGGGGGGAATATGCATAAAAATGTAAAAAGAACAAAGCTTTTCAAATTCAAATTAAAAATCATAAACAAAAAATGAAGAATAGGCCACAACTTGGTTCACTATCCTACAAGAGTCATGTTTTCCTCAGGAATGTAATTTGATCCGGTGCAATTCACACCACGAGCACCATCACACTGTAAAACCCTAAGCTTCCCTTCCTGTATTCAAAAGTAAAATTGCAATTTAAATAATATATACACTCATAATAACCAAGATTTCTCTGAAAGTACACAAGTGCACCTTTGTTCCATAAACAAGACCTCCTCCAGCAAATGGATGAAAGCAAGCAACATTGACCTCATCCTCTGCACTTGGAAGCACTCCCACAAGTTCCATATCTGAAACTCTGTAAACCTGAATGACAAAAACAAAATGTAGAGAACCTGAACCTAACAAAGAAATTTCCAGCATAGTAAAGAAGCAATTGAAAAGAAAATTCATGATAGGAAACTATTTTAAGTTTTTAACAAAAACCATGGACAGAAAATGCTGTTACCTCCAGAATAGTGTAAATAGGTAATGTTGTTTCCCCATCAATGACAATGCTTTTAAGAAGAGAACCATGACGTCGACCGTAGGCAAGTAATATGTGCTCAGATGTAGGTGAGAACTGCAAATACAACAAATGCACATGTTCAGCTCACAATAATATGAAGTCTTTTGGTTGTACCTAACAAATTTACCTCTGGGATTTTAGGCAACAATGCAAACAGAACACTGAAGTATCAAAACTTCAATCAATTAAATAAACCAAATGAACATTCACAAAGTATATACTGTAATTATACCCAAATTACAGTATATAAACTGTCAAATTTCAAAGGTGGGGTTGTTTTTACACAACATGCAAAATCCTACACAAATTTTGAGCATCTTCAGTTAAATCCATTTATAAAATTCATTAAGTAGGCTTGTCAAATTCTATGAAACAATCACTTCATATGGGAAATTGCATTACTCATACTAATTACAAGTGTTCAAAATTAAGATAAAGAAGCCCGGGGAAAAGCAGTATACAAAAGACCTGTCCACTAACATTCAGAATGAGTAACAAAAACATTTTGACCTTATTATAAACTTTACGCCATTCCAGAAACAAGAGGGCCAAAGACCTCTATATTATAATATATAGGTCACAGTTGTAATAAGCAATGTCTTAACCCAGAACTGGAAAGTTGGACTGCTTAGATTGTTGGCCATTCTCATTGACCAGTCTTGATTTAGTTCTGGCCAAACTACATTAAACAGTTTGAATCACCATTCAAACTGGTGGATTATTAAACTGCAGAGACATCTTGCTTCCTGCAGTTCCTTTTGAAGCAAGGTTAACACAAAAATGTCAATGTACATGGTGCAGAAACTTAAACTAGTATCCTATATGTGAACAACTCATGCATAAAATTTGAACTGGAGCACTGGTGAAATCACTGGCACATCATCGAGGTCTCAAAGTTTCCTTTTTTCCTATTATGCATACACTTTCTAATAAAAAGTAAGCTTTTTAAGTAAAAATTAATACATTTTTTGAATAATGGACCAATCACAATTGCCTAAATGGTTGGAATGGTCCCAAAAACAGCAAGACTATCCTTTGAGACCGTGGGCCTCAACGTTCACAACCCAGTTGTTTTATGGATCAATGAAGAATTGTGGTTTCAAAAGATTGACATATGAGAACTTGACACAAATTTTCAGCCAATAGTACAACTGACCTGGATAGAAGTCAAACAATGAGCAGCTCTAATGGCTCTTGATACAAGCACTAAACCAAAGCTGCAAAAGAAAAATAGAAAAGGTAAATTACAGGGTGACATACCAATATAAAAATTTAACAGGAAAAAAAATAACAGAAGGAAACTGTTGAATGCATGACAAGAGTTGATGATGGGAATGAAGCTTTACGTTGCCTTCTCAAGAGAATAAATCCGAAGCTCATATATGACTTGGTGAGCTGAGACTGGATGTCGTGTTGGGGATGTTCCAGCTCCAGGATCTTGATGGATTAGAGTCTGATATCCTGGATCAGCCTCCATGTGAGGAAGCATGCATGCAACACAGGCAGCTAAAAATCTCCCACAAGGAGAAAAATGGGCACCCATTTCACTGCAAATACAAATGCGGCCCAAAAAAATGTTAAATGCAATACCCTGTTTAAAATTCAATAAGCTGAGCTTCATGTCTGATAAAAAAGTAAAAATGACATCACTCCTAATAAAGAATATTGCAGGTCCATACAAATGGTGGCCTTCGTAACCTAAAGAAAAAAGCTTTTGCTAAAAGAAAATGCAATAAACATTTGAAAATTGAAAGCCATCCCACTGCAACCTTTTTTTTTTTTGGTTTGGTAAGTTACACACACATTCAATGGGTCTTGAACCCATGACCTCACCCATGCCATGGCACTAATACCCATTACAATACTAAAGCACCATAACAGTTGCATCTCAATATTTAAATTTCCTGCTTACCTACAGAGGACGGCATGGGGTATGGTTAAGCAACATCTTTCAGCATTAAGTAGGGCAAAAGGATTTTCAACATCATGTGGCCACACTCTTAGCTTCACAGTGCAAGGTAGCTCTGCAGTAGCTACAGCAGCCAGTGAGGTGGTGATTTCAGACTGGATTCTACTGATAATGGGTTGAGTATCAACCCAATCACTTGGGGCATTAACCTGAGCAGCACCCTCCACAGAATCAGATACAGACAGGTGGGAGTTTGAAAAGCGATTTTGCAAGCTAGATCTTCCAGAAATGCCAGACAGGCTGATGCCGCCTGGCATTGTCATGTTATGAGTAGACAGATGAGATGCTAAGATGGAAGAATTTATATATTGAGCTGATGGCTCACGACTACTGCCATCACCATTAAGAGGCAGCACTGAAGGAACATCAGCTTGGCTTTGACCCAATAACCATCCTTGCAAAAACGGTAGCTCCCAACTACTTGGATCTCTCTCAGGTAAGAATTGATGGTGTCCAATCTCAGCAAGATCCAGGCGGTTTGGAATATACTCAGGTACTCCACGAATCGCAGTATTGACACCACCAGTAGTATCTAAGTTAGTAGAGCTTCCCTGCTGGCTTCTCCCAGTGGGCTGTATTTCATCAGTTTCCATTACATCCACTGTGGTGTCATTTCCTGTTCCACTAGGTAAATGATTATCAGCAGCATCTTCTATTCCACTGTGTGCGCCAGTAGGAATAGTACGAAATGCCTCCGTAGGAGAAACCATACTATTATAATGTTGCTGCACTTCATTTGCATCCACTTGGAACTGCATTGAAGGAGAAGGCTCGACTTGCATGCTAGTCGAACCATCTATGGCAAATGAAGGCACAAACAAGAAAGGTAAGGATACGAGAGGTAGTTCAGCAGTCAAACTAACACATTCACTGGAATGAGCATTTGCCACAAAAACAGCTGGAGGAGGATATCGCAAGTAACCCAAAGATGTTGCACGCGTCATCGAGGAATCTGAAGAGTCAAGATCATTGACCTGCATATCAGTCCAACAATGTAATATATATTATAGAAAAATAGAATAATCAATTGAAATTTTTTGGATAATTGACCTCAGCAGTTAATAGAAATGGAGCAGCATGAGGGTGAAAATGCACTGCTCGAAGTGAACGCCTTGTCTTTAATATAAAGTTTGGGTGTGAAGCTTCTCCTCTCTTGTTGTACTGCCATATGTATAACTGAACAGGATTTGATTTGTCAGCAATAATAGATCTACCAAATCATGGCTTGCGAACTTAAATATAAAAAAAAGTTAGGATCAAAAGAAAAATATTTAAGCATGATAGAACTACAGAAAAGTTGTAAGACAAAAATCAATACCTTGTGTCCTGATGCAACTGCAAGGATATCCCCTTTAGCATGGAAAGCAATGGATGCAATAGGGCGATCTGTTACAAGAAAAGTAACAATAAGATCCACAATTAGTAATATAAGCTTAAAGAACATTATTAACTGAAAACTGCAGCCACTATTGCAGAAGGTATCTGAAGGAGAGAGTCAGTAAAATTTACAAAAATCCTGTGATCCTATACACTCTGATGTGCTTGCATCCCATAATCGAACTTCATAATCCAAGCTCCCACTCGCTATTATTTCTGGATGCAAAGGATGGAACCTAACCTGTAAAAGCTCCATTAGTACTCTGATAAAAAGACTGAACTTTAAAGATTGTTTATCATACACATGACAAAGCGAAAGATTCAAAATCACATCTGGTTGACAAGTTAGAATGCATTATTATTGAGGAAAAATAAACAGAAAGGAGACGGAGGAGGAGGGGGACAGAAATGCAAACATAAGCCAAACCAACAACTGAAATCATACAGTATTGTGACATATGGAGACAGAAAATCCAAGCAAAACAATAGAAAAAGGAAGTGGCTACTGACAAGATATAGATTTTTAGGGTTAATACATGTGTCAAATAGAAAGTATCCAGTTAAGCAAAGAAACCATTGGAAACATAAAATTTGAACTTTTACGCAGCAGATATAAATGACCAAAAAGAGTGACGAATAAAACAAGTAACAAAAAGAATTGACATATCTTGAAAACATGCAGCCTCACAAAAACGATTTACAACCCTCTTTCTTCCTGAAATCCTACTTTGTTATTCAAGCAGTCACTCCTATCCCCAGGAGTTTCAGGCTGAAAACATAGTAATTGTCAAAAAAATTAACCAGTCAAAGATGTCTAGGTACACAAAAAAATTAGACAATTTAACAGAACATATTACAAGGGGTTTGAACTATTGGGAAATACACTGTAATACATCCTTGTGAGTTACTGAAAAAAACTATCTTCACTCGTTACAATTGCCTAGCAAAATCTACACCAGCAACTAAAACTGAGCAATCAATTTGAGATTTTTTAATAAATTTTTATGATATTTTTCCAACTGCAAGCTACTGATTTTGCTTTGATCATTGCTTTCCGGGCCCATCATGTCATATTGCCAAGGCTGGAGTCTGAATCTATCAGTTAATGGAGATGGTCCCAAAACATGTCTAAACAAGATATAAAGTTCATGCTAAAAGTTGTGACACTTTAAATGAAGTAGAAAGAATCTGATTGTGGAGATGTCCATACTACTCATATTTCTGTTGAAATCAATGATCATGATGTACAATAAAGCATCAAAATGATAGAGCCAATATTTTCAAGTCTCACTTCATTTTTTATAAGTAATAATTTCATCAGATAAAGGAGATAATTCAAATACATAGGGAGTTTTTATTATTGTATTAAAGCTACTACTAAATTATTACAATCTAAACTTCATAAGATCTAAGTAAATAAATAAAGCAATCATCCATTCCTACCATGATCTAAAAATAACGACTTAATATGTCAAGGATGTTCTACGCCATCAAAATTCCTATAATTTCCTTCTTTATGGTAAGTTACACAACCCCGTGATCTCACCCTCCACCTTGCTCTCACATGGTAAAGAAGAGCTATTTGAGAAAAAGCTTATTGGAAAATTCCTACTATTTTTATCTCAAAATCATCCATATTAAACATAATGGAATAGCATTCAAATATTAGCACTCTTGTGACACCTAAATTCCCTTGCCAATATGCAAGCAGCTGAATCAAGTTATTCATCATTACCCGTAAGACCCAAACAAGGAAACCAATGTAGTTTAAATTGTACCGTACTAGTCAGTACAACCAAAAATTATTGTACCAGTTACCAAACCAGTACAAATAACCCCCTCAGAGAATACCAGTCCAATTACCGAATTGCCTCAGTTTGTTTCGGCCATTTCAGTGGATTTCAGCAATTTCAGCCAGTATATTGGTTTCAGACCGGTATAAGATAACAAGGTTAAAAAAATAAAAAAAAACTCGTCACCAAATTTACTCATCTTCTTCAGTTCTTCGTCGCTACTATTAGTCTCTTTCCTTTCCACCTCTTCCTTGTTCTTCTTCAATTTCATAATAATGGCACAAAGAATTCTCCAGACTTTGCTTCTTTGAATTTCCTTGCTTGTCTAGCAGAGCCAAGGAAGAAGCAAAGCTTTTTTCAGTGAAACATGGTCGAAGCACAAGATGATTGCCACCTTTGATTTGTGCTTTGGAACTTTCTAGAACCATAGGTCTGAGTTTACAGAAGAGAACCAAGCTTCTGTGACGTTCTTGTTCTATGCCAGAAAGAAAAGATAAGATCAACAGATCAGTACCTTTTTTTGTTATTTCTAACACTACTTGGCTGTCATGAACTAGCACACAGCATAAATTCACCCGAAACTACGTATTTGAACCCTTTTATGAATAAGTACTGACATGCTATTTGCCTTTTGTTCTCACAAACTATTAAAATATTCATAACTTTACTAAATTACTTCTTACATTGCTCTTTATTACATCATTATCTTTTGATGAATCAATTGAATCTTTTTTTCCAAAGAAATGTTAGCTTTTTATATATATAAAATCTGGAAATGGTACACTGGTACGGTATTAACAACATTGGGGAAAACACAACCACCATATCTCTCCTGCCATTAAACAATGGAGTAAAACATGATAAACTGACTTTACTACTGCACAAACAACACCAATTTATCATCAATATATTCCTCCGAAGAACCTCAAACTTTTGAGGCACCTTACCAACCCCAATAAGCTCTTCCAAGGAAACTTCACACAATCAGACCCTCAAGGCAACAAACAAACCTCCAACTTTCCAAACCAAACTTTCAATAGATTTTAATTTTATCTTCTCCTCCTGTAGGAAAATTGATAATCCAAAATTTCAAAATAATAGCCACAAATTCGAATTCTCAATCTGAAAGGCATTGGCAAATTCAAGGATTTCAATGGCTGAGCCACCTGGATATGAATCAACTAAATCATCCTTGTTTGCAGCAAAAAGAAACAAAGCAGGGAACTAAAGAAGACTCACCAAACTATAATCATGCCAAACACAGCCTCAGGCCATCACCAATAACAAACTTAACATGTCCAAAAAAATAAATCCAACGTCCTCTAAACTTCAACAAAATCACATTAAATGGCCTTCTAACCACAACAGATGTCCACCCACTCTATACTTCCCCATACTTAACTCTACTAGCACACCTCAACAGTTAATCCCACTCATTTTTTAAATGCCATAACCATTTTCCTAATAGAGTTTGGTTAAAAGATCTCAACATAAGAAACCTTAATCCTTTCTAGTTCAATGGAGAACACACCACCCCAGTTCACCAAATGAAATTTTGAATCTTTGATTCATCTCCCATGCTGACTCACAAAAAAATTTTCTCAAGTTTTTCAAGTGTATTAGCAACATAAATACAGGTGGTAAAAGATAAAGGAAATATGCAATTAAATTCCTTCCTTATTTGATGTTATTTAGGAGTCCTATCTAAAGGCCCCAGAGAAAACATTATTGGAATGTATCCCTATTTAATACAACTTTTGTTGCACTTTTTTCAATGTCTTGGTGCTAATTCTAGGCAATCCTAAGTGAAAATTCCTAGATTCTCCCTCTTGGTACTAATTCCAAGCAAGTAGCAACCCTAGGTTCTAATTCCAAGCAACCTAGGTATTGATTCCATTTACCTATTTCTCTTGCAGTTCTATTTGTTTCCTGCAATTTTCTTGAGAATTTTGTGCTGCACCAGGTTATCTACTTGTACCAACTCACATTTACTCAGCTCTTAAGCCCAACAATACCTTGAAAGAAAGGAGTGGACATCAAATATATTCGCGTTTTTTAGATTGAAATATTAAATTCAACAATGTTAGCATGGTTTTTAGAAGAAAACGTGAAAGCCTGTCAATTTGACCATTCATGAAGAGTGTCTTTTACCTTCCAACTAGTGAACATGTGCAATAACACTTATAATCTATCATATGTTACTTAGGTCTCCATCTTACTTCACTACCTAAAATTAATTAAGGAAAGTTCTAATTTTCAAATACATATATAATCAATCCTAAGCAATAATTGAACTGTCTTTGCCAGAACCTTCATCAGGTACATATAAGCAAACAGAAATCCACCCCTAACAGCTCCCCCACCGTAAATTAAAATTGGGTAGCTTATATCCATGGCCTCAAACTTAAGGCCTCCTCATAATTAGACCTCGAACTTAAGGCCTCCTTGTAAGTACACTGGTTAAGCACATTAGCCATAAGGTGACTTGACTTCCAACCGTCAGCCACCTTTTAACAGGACAGAAACACAAATTCCAGGAGTAAAATACTTGTAATAATGTTTCACAGAAGGAATCAAATAACCTGGATAACAAATCCATTTATCCAATGCCAAATAACCTGGATAAAGCCTCATCCAGTTGTGCTGCATTTTCAATAAACTTCTTCATAAGATATCAACTTCCTCAGTGAGAGTTTCATCAACAATAATGCACAAATTAAATTTAAAGAAACTATTTTCAGGATGAGAAAAGATCCAGTAACATATATATAAATAAAGCATATTTTTGTATGAAGCAAGTTGACTGCCTTACCACCCAAGGAGTCCTCCTATGACCACTTAAGACCTTTAAGCAATGTCCAGTTTGACAATCAATTATCTTTACAGTATGGTCACCACTGCAAGAATCAAAACAGAGGGAAGTTCAATAACAAAGGGAGGCCTGAAATGGAATCAGGAAACAACTAGTGACAACTTACTGTGTAGAAGCAAGTGTTCTTCCATCAGGACTGAATGCTGCTGCAATAGTTGACCTTGGAGGAGGCACCAATGGGCAGTACTTAGCAGATAAATGGCGCAATGTCTCTGCCTCAACCCTTAAAAATAACAAAAAAGAGCTTCAGAAACAAAGATGGCTCCTCTGGATGGGATACATGGTGTAATGCTCATTCACAAATTGTGTGCTTCCATTTCACAATAATTAATTAGAATAGAGAGATAAAGAGTGAAATTGGTTGTGTACCATGAAAGAAGACCACGTCTTGCATCTCTGGTTGCTTCAGTTTTGGGCCCAGGTTTAGAAGCTTCTCCCCACTGCCTTTTTGGCACGTGCTTTGTTCTAGGAGAGATCTCCCTCAGCACTATCAAATGGAAAACATTTCTACCACTGAAAATATGGAAATGCCACTGTATCAGAGATGCATCGTATGAACATAACGTCATGAAACTTCAACAAAACTAGTCTGCTAAAGTTTATCTGTCGAATCAAGCCTTCCAAAAGCACTGCCATATGTCATTGAGATAATTGCATAATTGATACAAAATAAAATCACTCATGCACTGTAATCCAACACACCCACCCCTCCAAACCAAATCCACCACCAAAGACCAAACATAGAACATAAAAACCTGTACAAGCAAAATAATTAAAAATTCTAAACTACAGGAGAATTGGTTGAAATTTCCTTCTTCCACTTCTTTTCTTGATTATTTTAAATTCTATCTTCTGTAAACATTAGTCCTTGTTAGCTCTTTACATCTTTACAGGTTCAAGCCTTGTGTATACTTTCCTTGTACTTGGGTTGTACCCATTTGTTTTTCTGAATAAATTATTACCTTATGAAGAAGAAAATCAATTAAATATTTGGGTATTCCAAGAAAAAAAATTAAAAAGTTTGGTTACAAATCTGGTTATAGTCAATGGCTACAACTCTCACTAAAAACATTAACATGGCCATATATTTTGAAAATCTAACATTTGGATTATATGTTATTTATGTTCTTATCAATCATTGCAAATTTTATGCCAATTGGATATTATTTACTATACGATCTATAAACTTATTTGTTATGCATAATTTTAGACTACAAGAGCTTAAAATTTAAACATTTGATTAATAATATAGCTATTGATCTTTGATTTTTTGAAATTTTGCAAGCATAGAGGATATAAGAAAAAAAATGTAATCTAATAGTGGATTTGTCCAAATTCACATTTAATAAAAAGATATTAAGTGGAGTTGTAGTCATTGGCTACAACCAAGTTTGTAGCCAAACTTTGTCCCAAAAAAAAAAAAAAAAATCCTCTATGAGTTAGATTAGTTTACAAAAAGCCAAAGGGAAAGTTCCCAAAGTTTTTTTTTATACGTAATGAATCTTTATTAAAACAAAGAAATACTTCACGTTCATGATGATGAGCACAAAGACTCTCAAGCAATTACAAAAATCAACCATCAAATCTAAGAGAAAAATGAAACCCAAATATCATTGCTCAATGAGTAAAACCCCAAACCCGAGATCACTCAAACAAGGTGTAAAGCATTAACGATTTCAATTTATCCAAGCCTTTCAATGTCCAAAAAGGTGCAAGAGGTTCCTTCCACACAAACCACAAAGTAAAACCACTTCAAATCTTAACAAAATCAACCATCAAATCTAAGAGAAGAATGAAACCCAAATATGGTTGCTCAATGAGTAAAACCCCAAACCTGAGATCACTCAAACAAGGTGTAAAGCATTAACGATTTCAATTCATCCAAGCCTTTCAACGTCCAAAAAGGTGCAAGAGGTTCCTCCCACACAAACCACAAAGTAAAACCACTTCAAATCTTAACAAGCATGTCAATATTTAGCGTCTCACAATCAGCAAGAGCAACATATAACCAAAAACTTCAGCAATAATTGATACTCAAAATTCACACACTCCCACCAAAAACCATCTAGCTCAACTAGCACCTCCTGGTGTTTCCAACATAACGGGTTCAAATCCCTCTCCCCAACTATTGAATTATAAACAAAAAAAAACAAAAAAAATCATACATTCCCTCCATCTCAAATTTTTTTTTTTTTTGTCCACCTTAAGAATCTCAACTTTTTAAAGGTGACTTGCAATAGAAAGTTACCAAATCACAACATTAAACTCCATAATTTGAACTAAAATAAACCAAATAAAAAAATGGGTATTGAGTATTGACTTCTCAAATAAAGAAAATGGCAAGTTAGGAAAGTTATTAAAATAATGTCTAATGTTAACAATTCATTTAGGAAACCCCAAAATGGAATAATAACCAAACAAAATATTGTAATACTCATTGGATTTAAGTTAAGAGCACCATAATTGGGTATCACTACAATTTACAAGCATCACATAAATGCAAATCCAACATTCTCTAGTACACCTACATGAGCCAGAGATTTCAGCTCCTGGGGCCGAGTTTTCTTAAATCTATAAACAATCAGAACAATTTCCATTGAAAATTCTAAGTTCCAAGTTCCAACTAAAATAGTAAACACAAAAGGAATATAAATTCAAATAAGGAAAAGTTGTGACCTGTGGCGGTGGTGGTGGAAATGATTGGAAGGCGAGGATGAGAGATGGGTCTGATCGTGCGGCCCAGATAGACCCATCATTTCTTCTGTTATACTAGAGACGACTTTTGTTTTGAGAGATTAAACATTTTTTTTGTGGAGCAGAGCAGAATTGGGTATATTTGAAGAAAGCAAAGTAGATGAAGAATTGGTTGTAGCTGTAGATTTGATTTGAAAATGGGGGCGACAAAACCTATAAAGAGGAGAAGGGTGGCAGAGACAAAATTTGAGAGTCGACGGACATTAACACATGAGTCTAGCTCCAACTCGGTTCAGTTCTTACTAATCTATGTAGTAAAATTAAGGTTACCACTTACCAGCAAAGTCGTCTACATTCATAAATTGCTTGCTTAAAATCAATTTTGAATTTTTTTTTTTTTTTTTTTCACAATAATAATAGCATTTCGTACCTTTTTTTTTTTTTTTTTTTTTTGGGGTCTATTTTAGCTTAAAAATATACTTTTTCTATTTTACCTCTTCATTTTTCAAAACAACACACATCATATTATCTGAAAATTCTAGCATTTTACCCCTATTTTTTAAAATATTTGGCAATATATCCTGCTTTGAAACTATTTAGATTCGTACCCCTATTTCAAAACTCGATTTTATTAAAATCGAGTTTCAATCAAAAAACTCGATTGATAGAAAATTGAGTATGGGGCGATCAAACTTATAAAAAAAAAATGCATGGAAATCGAGTTCATGGAGCTCGATTTCCATGCAATTTTTTTTTTTTTTTAATAAGTTTGATCACCCCTAAACCTATAGCTGCGTTTAGATAGACTTATAGTGGCGTTTTAAAGGGAACTCGAGTTCCATGCAAAATTATTATTATTATTTTTTTTTAAGTTTGATCACCCCAAACCTATAACTGCTTTCAGATAGACCTATAGTGGCGTTTTAAAGGAAACTCGAGTTCCATGCAAATTTTTTTTTTTTTTAAGTTTGATCACTCCAAATCTATAGCTGCGTTCAGATCGTGCTATAGTGGCGTTTTTAAAGGGAACTCGAGCTCCATGAACTCAAGTTCCATGCAATTTTTTTTTTTTTTTTTTTTTAAGTTTGATTGGGCATAACTCGATTTTAAACCAATCGAGTTTTTCATTGAAACTCGATTTTGAGAAAATCGAGTTTCAAAACAGGTGCATGGACCTAAATAGTTTAGAAACAAAAGCATATTGCCAAATATTTTAAAAAATAAGGGTAAAAGGCTAGAATCCCCTAGATTATCTATTTTAAACTATATTTCATTAAAATATCATTTTTTTAATTATTTCTCATTCACTCTCTTTCTTTATCTTCGAGATACATAATAAAAAAAATTAAAAACTAAATATAAAATAAATAGTATCGATGTAAATTTACATGACTAAAGCATTAATAGTAGGATTGCTAAATTGACTAAAAAGTCAATTTAGCAACCAATTCCCTTAAAACAGCTTGTACAGCAAAGAAACTAAAGATAAAAGTATTTGAGTTTCAGCTACAGTAGGCTGTTATCTATAGCATCCTATTGTAACTCAAAACAAAAAATAATATTTTAATGTAGAATGTTAAAAAAAAAAGTATTTTAATGTATTGATAGTTGTGGTTGTTGATTATTGTATTAGATATATTATTTTATTGTGTTGTTAATATTATTTTAATACGTTGAATATTAATATAAAATCTTGTAAATTTACACAATTATATGCAGATTGATGTGGGTCATTTTTAAGCAAAAATGTGTAAATTTTATACCCTTTTTCTATTTATGTGTATTGATTTTTTTTTAGAAGGAAAAGTTTGAACTTTTATGAACATAAGCCTTCTAAATCAGCTTGAAAAACAGCATGAAACTATGGTGGAATATCCTCCGTCCGCACCAAAACATCTGAAATGATAATGACATATCTAGTTATACTATGAGTAACAAAGTTACTATCTCTCTTAGTACGAGAGTAGAGTAATTGTTCAAATTTTTGTGCCTCAAACTTTGCATTTTCAATCAATAAACCAAACGAAGCCAATGAGAAATCATCACCCATCAAAGCTCTATACACTGTCCATGAATCTCCTTCAACCACAGCTCTTAAGAAGCCAATGTCCGAAGCAAAAGAAAGAGCAAAATCCCCTGCCAATGCTTCGATCTCCTCTCCACTGTAGGCCCCTGGTAGTTTTTTTGAACAGGAAGCTAAAATCGATCCCTAGTTGTCTTTAATAACCACAACGATCCCAGCCTTGTTGAAGTTAGGAAAAATTACTCTGTCGTAGTTTATCTTCACAAGCTCCGCCGGTGGTGCTTTCCATCGACAGTTGTGGCGAACTGATGAACGGAACTGAGCTATTGGGGTAATCTGACCAGCCCAAAACTCTACCAATGTCTCTAGCAATTTGGGGTACCTGATGGAGTGCGCATTCTGGTTTATGGAGTCGGACATTGTTCCGTTGAGACCAAATAACCCAAACCGTGGCAGCAAACAGGTCAGGATATTGTCCTTGGCCGATAATCCATGAGAGAGCTTCCTTGAAATTCTGAAATTGGATTGAGCTTCGAAAACCCCATAGCTCCGAGTCAGCCCAAGTGATATCAAATTCCTTACATGACCATAACGCACGGTGTGGATTTTCTGAGGTACCAAGGCAACGGTCAGTGTCACACCGTGGGTCTTCAATGATGGTACGTCGCACAAAGTTCTCCTTTGTTAGCATGGCATTTTGACAAGCTCACCATAGTAAGTTCTTCATTTTTTGTACCACATGCAGGGACCATATCCCTCTCCAAAGATGCTTATCATGGCATGAAGGTTGCTGTGAAGAGAGCAAATCTGATTCCTCCTTTAGAAACTTGTAACCAGACTTACAATTGTACTTTCCACCATGTGAGTAGGGCCAAATCACTATCCTCAGCAGCAACTCGTGCAAGTGGGATTTTCTTGATGATTTCAGCTTCATCAAGTGCAAATAATATATCAACCAATTCATCAATCCATTGTCTTGTAGTTGGGTCAATAAGTAAATCCAAAGTTGAATCTTCAAAGGGTTCCATGGGTGTAGAGGATGCTTCCTTGGCAACCAATGATGTTGCCAAATTTTTATTTTTTCAACATTGCTTACCCACCAACGAGCACCACGTTGTAGGACATCTCTACCTTTAAAGATGCTTTTCCATGCACATGAACCCATCCTAGAATCAGCTGCTTCCATAATAGAGGTATTAGGGGAAAATCTGGCTTTAAAGACTTTGTAGAAAAGAGAAGTTGTATTGTGCAATAGTTGCCAAACTTGCTTTGCAAGGAGTGAATTATTGAAAAGAGCAAGGTCTCCAAAGCCCATCCCACCAACCATTTTAGACTTGGTCATCTCATCCGCACTTTAGCCAATGAATTTTCCTACGGTCACCCCTTTGACCCTACCAAAATTTGTTGATTAACGCCTCAATCTCATGGCATAATCCTAAAGAGATTTTGAAACAATCCATAGTGTAGGTAGGAATAGCCTAAATAACAGATTTAATCAAAATTTCTCTACTTGCTTGAGAGAGTAGCTTCCCCTCCCATCCTTGAAGTTTTCGTCACACTCTTTCTTTCATATAATTGAAACTTGCTTTCTTACCCTTACCAACAAGCGATGGAAGTCCCAAATATCTTTCATAATGCATTATCTTTGATACACCCAATGCTTCTTTAATTTGTGATCTAACATCAGCAGCAGTGGATTTACTAAAAAATAGAGCTATCTTACTCCTAGTCACTTTTTGGCCCGAAGCTCCCTCATTCATATCCAAAATCTGCAAGACTTTCCCACACTCATCCAAAGTTGCCCTACAAAAAAGAAGGCTATCATCTGCAAAAAGATGATGTGTTAGTTTTGGACTCCTCCTACAAAGGGGGAATCCATGAATATCCCTATTCAAATCGGCCTGTTTGATTAGCCTATTCAGCCCTTCAGTGCAGAGCAAGAAAAGAAAGGGGTATAAAGGGTCACCTTGTCTTATTCCTCTAGTGGGATGGATAATGCCACAAGGTTCACCATTCACTAAAATTGAGTAAGTGATTGACTTCACACACAACATAATAAGGTTGATCCACCTTTTATTAAAGTCCATCTTCCTCATAAGCTTCTCAAGAAAAAACCATTCAACACGGTCATATGCTTTGCTCATATACAATTTAAGTGCCATAAAAGCATGTGAGCCAGAATTTTGTTTTTTCATACAATGTAAGGTCTCGAAAGCCACAAGAATATTATCAAGATCAATCTATCCTTCGTAAAAGCAAATTGGTGCTCTATAATAATAGTGGGAAGTAATTTTTTCAATCTATTGGCAAGCATTTTGGAAAATATTTTGTATAACACATTACATAGGGTAATAGGGCAAAACCGATGTGCATACTCTGGAGAATTTTTATTAGGGATAAGAGTAATAAATCTATAATTTAAAGCTGACGGTAGGGTACCTGAATTCAGCCAGGACAAAATGGAAGATGTCACATCATGGTCAACTGTACCCCAAAAATGTTGGTAAAAAAGTGGTGGCATCTCATCCGGACCAGGTGCTTTGAGAGGTGCCATCTGATTTAGTGTAGCATACACTTCACTTTCAACAAAGTGAAGCATTCATCTCATCAGTTATGGCACTTGTTACACATGCCAACACATTTGTGGAATTAGCCCGCCTAGATGAGGAAAAGAGATCCTTGTAATAATTTATTATTACAGTGGCAATTTCTTCCCATTGTTCTCGCCATGCATCCTGCTCATCTCTAATACCCACAATTAGACTCCTTTTATATCACTTAGTCGCCCAACTATGGAATTAGTTTGTATTCCTATCTCCATTTCTCACCCACAAAAAGCGTGATCGTTGTGCCCACATCATAGCTTCTTCGTCCAAAAGCACATTAATGTCCACCTTCAATTGTCGAACTTGATGATTATTGCCACTGAGTACTGCTACCAATTCGACCTAGACTAGCAGCTTCTTCGAACAGTCTAGCTCTTTTCTTACAATCCCAAAAACATTTTGGTTCCACCAAGCCAAATCCCTACCACATTTTTCCACCTTTGCTACTAAGTCTGCCTTAATACCTGCTCCACCTGTACTATTTCTCACCAATCGAACTATTTCCTCACATCTAGAATTTGAAAGCCACATCTCCTCAAATTTGAAAAGTTTCTTATTCAATGGAGGAATTAAATCTATAAAGGTAACATGAAGGGGACAATGGTCAGATGAATCCCACCGTAAGTGATATACTCGAGAGCTGGGAAATTTCAAAAACCAATTGTTTGTCGCCAAACCTCTATCCAATCTTTCCTAAATTGATTTGCTATTTTCAAAGTGCCTACTCCATGTAAATTTTGGGCCCACATAGCCCAAATCCATGAATCTGCATTCATCAATTTCATCTCAGAATAGCTGCATTTGGTTGTGAGGCGAATTACACCACCAACCTTTTCATCTTGTCTAGTGATTTCATTGAAGTCGCCTACACACAACCATGGAATATCGGGTTGAGAGTTAAGAGACCTGAGTTTATTCCATACTTCAATTCTTCTTGCTGTCTCAGGTTCCCCATAAAAACTTGTCAATCGCCATGCATTCTCTGTGTTCTTGTCAATGATCGCATCAATATAATACTTTCCTGAAGCTTCAACTGTCAAATTAATCAACAATTTCTAGTAAAGGACTAAACCACCTCCTCTACCTTCCCTACGAACCACCTACCGGTGCTCAAAGTCTATGTTTTGTTGAACAATCTCTAGCCTTGCTTTATCTGTTAGTGTCTCGACTAAAAACACTACAGAGAGATCTTTTACTCGTATTATCTCTACAACCTCTTTACCTATACGTAGATTCTCAAGCCCACAACAGTTCCATGCTATGCAACTCATTGTTGTTGGCGGGGCTGATTATCAGCCTCCACCAATACATTTGATGCACCTCCATCACCTTGAAGGACTTGATAACGTTTAGAAGACAAATCTGGCTAGTTAGCAATGGATGATGAATCACGCTCTATTCTTGAAATTTGCTCCACCCATGTACAATTACTGGATATTACAGGTTTGAGTTTTCGAGTCCATGTTGGAAGGATACGTAGGTCTGAAAGATAAGGAACCCTAATGGAATCATGGGTAACACGTGATTCTTCTACATTAGAGCCCAATCCCCGTGAGGAGTTTTGAGCAGCACGTGATTCACTTAGAGCAAGCACACAAGATTTAGTTGGAACAAAAGAGGACTCACGTGGTTGAGGCCCAAAGAAAGTCAGATGAGATGGGCCCGTGGTATTGAGATGGGCCCTTGGTATTATATGTGTATTGAAGAGAATGCTATAAATGCCAATATAGTAAGATTAAAGTTGGTAGTAAACGGGACTATATTCATAAATTATGGGGTTACCACCGCACACCCTTGGTGCAATGGTCACTTCACAAGTATAAGTACTTGTGGGGTGTGGGGGGCAAAGACTAGAGTTCAAGTCTCCAAAAGAGAGCTTCACATACATATACACTTAGATTAGGCTAGAGTAGAATTTCTATCTTGTATCAAAAAATAAAATAAAATAAAAAAAGTAAATTATGGGGTTAGATTTTTTTTTTTTTTTTTAAGGTTAATTTAATTAAATAGTTAAATTGAGTTTTTATTTTTTTTTTTTTTCTTTTTCACAATAAAAGAAATTTTTAGATTTGAATAAAGGAGGATTGTCCTCTACTTTTTAGCATATACTCCCAGAATAAATTAACATAAAAAAAAATAAAATAAAAAACACGCGCAAATACATAAAATTTTAAAATTTCCTTCACAAGTTATCATATTTTGAAATCGTTGTATTATATGATGGCTTTACTATCAATATTATTAGTTACATCTTTTTCAATGTATAAAATTAAGAAATCATTAAACTATTGATATCCCATTGAATTACCAAAATATTGCCTAAATAAGTAACAATATAAACAAAATGCATTATCTTTTTGAAAAAAAATAAAAAATGTATCACATAAATCCAACAAATTCAAATAAAAACTAAAGCAAGCACTAACAACTATTTGAAAAGTGTGCATTCTTTTTCTTTTTTTTTTTTAAATAGCAATTTTAAAATATGCCATTTGAAAACACAATTTAAAAAATTACAATTAAACTTTGATTTGGGCTTTTAGACTAATTTGTTTATTTGTACAATTTTTAAAAAGTGTTACGTCCACAATATTTTTACAATACTTACATAACAAAGCCTAGGTGACAAATTTTTACTAGTTCTACTTCTAATTTGAACATACAACTAAAATATTTTTTTGTCCGCCAATAACAACCTGCTACTTAGGATTTGTTACAAAAGTGTTGCGAAAATGTTGTGAACATAGCATTTCTCACAATTTTTTGGTTCAACATTCAATGGACCAAAATTTTGAAGAGGTTGAATTTAATTTTTAATGGGCACAAATTGTTATTTAAGGTGTTCAAGTTTTTTTAGGGTGGTCAAGTTTTTTTTTTTTTTCTAGGGTGATTAAAGACCCATATTAATTTAAAATTCAATTTTTTTAAGGTATATTAAAAAAAAAAAAAAAAAATTAGGTCATGGTGGTCATGTGACCACCCTGAACAACACTTGGCGCCACCCCTAAGCATGTATTCATTAACTCAAAAATAGTAACCTTAATCGTCAATACCTAGCAACCAAGTGACAGAAGAGATAAAAAGAGGAAGTAGAAGGAAGGTTAATTTGTTAATCAAGGCAAGGGCAAGATAGCATAGAGTTTATATAGAATTTACCCACAAAGAGAAACTCTTTGACATGCTAATTAATGATGACAAGCTCCTAAAAACATTTGTCATTTCATCCCAGGATGTCCAAATGGCTTAGGGAGCAAGCCTTACTAAACCCCATCCATCGCCACGAGGATCCAATGATGAAACTGTCATGGTATTTGTAAAGCTTCTTTTCCATTAACCAATATTAAAGGACATTTAATTTCTTATTAAACCCACAACATACATGAAGTTATCAAATGGTACAATTTAGTATTACAGAAGCCAAGCTTGCCCATCTAGGGATTGTTGCTTTTAGGCAAGGAGCTCTAACTTGTTCTATTGTTACCAAAATGCTCATGAGCTCTAACTTGTTCTATTCTTGCCAAAATGTCCAGATACTAAAATTAAGATTGCTAGTAAAGTGTTCTATATTCATAAATTACGTGGTTAAAATTAATTTTAATTTTAAAATTATTTTTTTCACAATAGTTGTTTCTTATGAAAATGTCCTTGTAATAAAATTAAGGTTGGTAGTGAAGTGGTCTATATTCATAATTTCTGTGTTAGAATAATTTGTAATAAAAATTTCACATTTAGGATTGAATAGAGGAATGAGATCTACTTTTTATGATTTTAATCGTCACTCCATGAAAGTTTGATTTCTTGCACGACATGCGGTTGTTATTAGTTTTCTTTAATATTTCAATAATTTTTCTGATAAAAATTTGTAAACTTTAGTGTTTTATTTTATAGTCAGAATTGAAAGATAATAAGAGTTCGATTTGATCATAGATATGTGTTTTAAAATTTAAAAATTGTATGATATAATGATTGATATATAGACATGTTTTACGCCTACTTAAGAATGAATATATTGTTTTGATAAAATAAAAATGCAAAGATTTTTTAATAATTTTATTATTATTATTATTATTATTATTATTATTATTTCTTTTGTTTGACTTTGTTTCAAATGTTTCAAAAGCAACTAAATTTGAGCAAAAATATCACATTTAAAATTAATTGTTTCTCATATAAATTTTAATAAAATAATATTGAAATTTCATTATACTTAAATAATTTAAGAACCACTTAAAGTAATTAATATAAATAATAAATGTATTTATATTATTAGTAATTACATGCGGGTGTATATGTTGAGTGTAGCCTGCTATCCTTGCATAGGCTTGGCCATGGGCAAGTTGTGATTTGGCCATGGGAAAGTTGTGGTGCAATGGGTGTGCCACTTGTGTGCAAGGCTAGGCTGCAGTAGACCACTCGAGTGTAAGACATATCAGATCGATGAGGAAATAATGTGACTTGGTTGTGGAATGCTTGACAAAGCACGGGGCCCAATGCATATAGGTAGTGATCATGTTGTGGGCTGCATGGCTAGGTTTGGCAATGGTCTAGCCCTCCACAGGATGGTGCTTGGACCAAAATTCAGAGTTGGTGGACAAGGCCTATAGTGTGGTGGGTTATAACATGAGCACAAGCTGGGGAACACGAGTCTAACATCTTAACAAATGCAATAGAAAAGGACAACCACAAGAAATGGAATCTACAAATGTAGACGTGCACCAAAATTTATTACAAACCCATGAACGAATAAGCTATTGAAAAGAATATAAGCTATATACACTGGCTTAAAATTGAACAATCTGGTCTGTTCAATTGAGTTTATTAGCCTGAATCTTCTTGGATAGGCTAGGTCCCCATATACGGATAGTTTGGTCATCACTTGCAGATGCCAACATTTGAGGTCTCCTAGGATTCCAGCTGACACTGTTCACAGTCTTATCATGCCCAGACAAAACCTCAATTGGCCTAGTGTCATGCCGATTCCAGATGTAGACCTGCTATTTGGAAAACAAACTTTAGATTCCAGATCAAAGGAAAATTGTGATTTCTAAGCTTGCACATTTAGTTTATTTACAAGCATACCTGTGAATTCTCACTACCACTGGCAATAAATGAGCTATTCAACCCACCAAAGCAAGACCGTATCACATACTTGTGTTGCTTGTGGCCCATGTATTTCAATGGTGAATCCCATTTCCCAGCAACGTCCCACATATGAATCTCTTGGCTATTAAGGTTCACCATAAAAAACTTACTATCTCTGGAAACTGAAAGTGATGTGATTGGGTGCTCCTCTGATATAACCCGCTCAGTACTTGTTCCTAAATTTAATATCCGGATTTCTTTATCTGAGAATATGCTGATCAGATTTTCCCCATCTGGTGTCACTGCCAAATCTAAAATCTTGGGCATTCTCATCCCCTTCCATGCTTTTATCTCGTTGCCATCACAATCCCACATATAGATGCCTTTTTCAGGGTCAGAACTGCCACAAACAAGTCTCTTTGAGTCGGGAAACCAAGCGCATGAGCTGACAATGAAGCCATCATCTCCAAAAGTATGCTTGCATGTACCTGTTTCTACATCCCATAGCTTAAGGACTTCCCCATTTCCACATGTCAGCAGCTTTGTGTCATCAGGGCTCCATGCTACAAAGGATACAGGATTTTGATGGCTTCGTAGAGTATGCAGCAACATTAATTTACCATCTTGCAGCACCTAGCACAAGAATTTTGGTGGTACAGTTAGAGCTTCATGTGCCTTAAAATTAAAGAATAGGAACCTGCATGACAGTTAGAGCTTCTATATGATAGTTTTTTTTTTTTTTTTTTTTGCAAATGAGTGCTTAAGAAAAACACATCAAGAAACTCGAGCAAACTGACAAAATTGTTGTGATCAAAATAAACCGTAGGCTTCATTGATCTATGTTTCTACCATGTTAGGTTTTTTTTTTTTATAACATTTTTTAATCTGCTTGTTTGTGTTCTCAAAATTAAAAAAATAAAATAAAATAAATAAATAAAATAAAATTTATTCCCAGAGGATTGACTTAGTACGGCAGAATTTCGGTTCAACATAGGTGCCTGGGGGGGAGGAAGAAAAAAAGGTTTGACTTACACTATATCTGTTCCGGAGAAGACAACCACCACCAAAAAAAAAAAGTTGCAATGGTTGTTTGTCAATGCAACTTATAGTTATGGAATCCAACCCATGTTGATGAACCTATAGTGATTTGAGTATGGCTGATGAGTGGCAATGGAGGTTTGATCACAGATCAGGTAAGAGATGGCTGGTGCAGGTGGAATCTCATTCAGGAAAAACAAATTTGAAAGGTATAAGTTCTTTTTCAGATTTTATGCTAAGTTTTTCTCTTCATCAAGAAACATTTTCCAAAATTTGATGTTGTACCAAACAGAGGAAAAATCGGAAACATGTTTTGCTACAGTTTATTTTCCACAAACAAGACAGCTTTAGTTTGAAAGGTTTATTACTAAATACAGAGACAATGAAAACAAGAGAAACCCACCTCCCTTAAAAGCAGAATCAAACTGCATAAAATCTTTTGATTGCATGCGTTGTTGTTTATATTCTCGGAAATGCATGGCTATAATACCTACACATATTTCTAACAGGTTGATAAATTGTTCTGGATTATTGATATGCAAACTAAGATCAATAACTAGATGCAACTCACCACTGTGAGATGTACTAAGATAAAATTGTATCACCCGCAAATAACAAATGAGAATCTTGAATAGTACCCCAAGCAGCATCTCCCACTTGAAAGCCTAAAATGCAATGAACCTCCACAATTTTGACAACATTTCTGCTTAAAATCTCCATGAGAAAAATAAAGGGTAATCCAATAAAGGATCACCCTCAATCCCTGGGGCTTTTCAAGAAACCTTTTTTTTTTATAAGTAGAGCTTTTGAAGAAACCTAAGCCCGTGTCTGGGTGAAGAATTTACTATTTACTCAAAATTTGATAAATGAAAGTATTTAAACTCCCATGATTTAAAATCCCAGTACTTACAAAATTCATTGTTTGGGTAATGATAGTTTGAATGTATTGTTTCTAGAAAATCTCAGAGCACTATTTCAATACCATAAACGTGTCACATTTATGGCCTTTGAATTTGTTGCTAACGCCAATAATTTCACAGCACTTATCTTATAACACTTTGCTGTTAATACTAAAACTCTGCTTGCAGCAGCATCGCAGTATGTACACTGTGCACTAATTCACTACCATACCCCATGTGGCAAAACTATGCTTACCTTTTTGTTACTACAGAGAGAGAGAGAGAGAGAGAGAGAGAGACTTTGGGCCTACTTGGTTGTGTTGTTTAAACAACAGTCTTCGTTATTTAAACAACGCAACACATATTTCTACAATACTTTTTTACCCACATATATTTCCACAACACTTAAACAACGTTACTAGAACAACATTACCAAACGGGTTCTTTCTTTCTTGTTCTCTTCAATTTTCAGAGCAGGGAAGGTGAGAGAAGACCAATTTTGACTTCACAAGCGGTCTGCCATTAGCACAAGAAGAGAGGAAACCATTCAATGGAAGTTAATATGGAATCATAAAATAACATTTGTTTTGACAGGATTTAGAGGCAGGGTTTGTGATCCCCAAAACCCGCCTTTAAATCCCTTTGAAAATTCCACATCAGGCTTGGCCAAACTTGGGATTTGTAAATAGTAAATTTAAAATCCTGGCCATAAATGATGCACTAAACACACGGTAAAGGACTTCCATTGATCAAATCAGAAACATTAACAATGGTAAAAAAACAACTTCTCCACTTTTCACCAAAAAGTTATTCTCCCTAATAATAATAGCAAGCAATCCTAGTTGATATGATCACATGCATTTTCAATATCTAGTTTGCAAATCACTCCCAGATGGCAACCCTTAATTATGCTACCTAGACATACTCTTTTTTTTTTCTTTTTTTTTGGATAGGTAATACAAGAATTATTATTGATGAAAAAGGAAAGAAACATACAATGTGTTCATGAGACTGAACACAGCAAAGCACAAAACAGAACAAACAGAAAACAATCAAGAGACTAAACTAAGAGAAGAAAAAAACTGAACAAAAGAAGAACATTCCGTAAAACCCTAGCACTGAGACCAATCAAAAAGACTTCTCTGGCACAAGCCTATTAACTCAACCAAATACTTCTCAGAATCTTCAAAGGATCAACGATTACTGTCCATCCATACTGTCCACATCAAACATTCTGGAATTAAATTCCAAATATCTGAATCATGTTTCCCAAGCCAATGATTCGACCAAAATAATAATTCCGCCACAGAGCTAGGCAAGACCCACTGAATACCGAAAGCCTGAAGCATAAAAACCCATAAAGAATTCGCCACATGACAATGAATAAAGAGATGATCCACAGATTCCCCACTACACCGGCTCATACAACACCGATTTGCCAAAGGGCGACCTCTAAGCAAGAGATTATCCAATGTAAGAATGTGATCATGAGTTGTCGTCCATAGAAAAAAAAAGCCACCCTTTTGGGCACCTTTTCTTTCCAAATGCCCTTCCAAGGGAAGATAGAGTTGGGAGTCGTCCTTAACTCATTGTAAAAAGAATGGGTATCAAACTTATCATTTCCATTAAGACCCCAACACAAAGAATCACTGCCTACTCCACATGGAAGATGAGCTTGAATAAAATCAAGAAGAGAAAAAGACACAGCAAGCTCCCAGTCTTCGAAATCCCCATAAAATCTTAGGTTCCAAAATCTAACATCATCCCCCTCTTGATGAATCACAACATCAGAAATGCAAGCTTCTTTATCCACTGAAATCACATATAACTCAGGGTAGAGGATTTTATGGGGATCAACCCCAACCCATCTATCATGCCAGAAATGAATCCGGGTACCATCACCCACAACAAAGGAAAAATGCTTAGAGAAGCTTTCCCACCCTTCATTAATACTCCGCCACAAACCACACCCATGAGTTCTCCAAGACTCATGGAGAAAGAAAAACCATTTTTTCTTTCTAAATTTTAATTTCTATTTTCTCTAAAAAAAATCTTTTTATAGAGTTTTTTATTTTTATGGCAAGCCTTTAATGTTGATTGTATCAACAAGTTAGTACTATTGACTAGAGATTACATATTTGTTTCCTGCCATTTTAAATTTTAAAGATTTAAGAAAAAAATTAGGATCCCAAAATGCAAAAAGCATTAAATGCCCTCTAGAATAATTAATCACAATAAAATTTCATAATTGACAAGATAACTTTTGAGAAGAATAAAGTGCAATTTCAGACTTAAATTAGTACTGCTAATACATAATGCTATGATATATAATTTGAACATTACCTGCCATATGATGGCTGTGCAATCACTTGACGAAGAGGCTAAGTAGTCCCCATTATTAGAAAATTGTACAAACCAAACTTCATTCTTATGCTCCTTCAAAATCTGCATCAGTAGCAAACAAATGTCACATGTACAGGGCTAGCAAAATATGTGAGCAATTAAAAGAAGATGTCATGTTTATTCTTCATGGATTTACAATTGAATAGAATTCATATTTAATATAAATGAAAGCAGTTCTCATAATCATTACCTAGGTAAATAGCCTGACTAATTGAAGAGTATGAGAAATGCATTGACAGGGTATTGCCCATTTTTACCAAGTTTTTAAATTTTTTTGGGGGGTGGGGGGGGAGGGGGGGGCGTGAGAGGGGTTCAACAATATTATCAGAACCCAACTAAGCTTAGAAGAAAAAACAATGCCAACTTCTTTAATATAGTTTTATAACCAAAGTTTGACTTTTGGTTGACCTAATACTATGCCACATAAGCTTTTGGCACCTCAAAATTTTACACGTCATTATTTTAATATATATATATATATATATATAAATTGAGTCTAAATTCTATTTCTATATTTAGACCCTCCATTTGAATCACACCACATCAAAGATTGAATAAATAGTTTCATATGCAAAAAAAGAAATTATAATAAATGCCCATTCATATCTACCGTAATTATCAATTTTCAAATTTATATAAAATAAAATAAAATAGAAAAAAATTCCTATTTTGTTAAAATTTGGTGTATATTACATGGGTTACTGACTAGTGCTTATAAAATACAGCATACCAAAGATGACATCAAGGTCAAGAGAATGCTATGGTTTGAATTTTTATCTTGCACAGGATCCTTTGAATTTCATTGTGTTGTTTGAAAACTGGTTATAGTGAGTTAATCTGTTGTCCACTTTTGGGTTGCATCCTCACTCCAAGTCCAAAGATTAACTACATATCTTTGAGTTCAGAAACTGCAATGCTATTATCTATATTGCTGGTATTATTTGCATTTGCTAACCACAATAAACTGAAATCAAATACATTTTAGGTTTTCATCACATTGAAGGCCAAGCCCTCTCTTCCTAAAAAGGATTTTTTTATAAACCAAAAATAAAATCTAAAAGGAAATATATCATTTTAAAAATTCTGCTGGTATCATACGCATTTAAGATTCATGTCAAATGCAATCTGCCATCTCACAGGTCTCAAAACATTTTCTATTATAACAAAATCATTGCAATAGGTTTAAAATATGCAAATGTTGACTGATACACCTGTTTGAAGAACTTGTCATTCAACAGATTTAAACTATGCAATGCATAACACTACAGTCCATTTTTTGAAATTGTGTATGCAATCAAGGCAGTAACAATTTTATTGGCACCAAAGCACACCTGAACAGTCTCCGTGGGGATCTGAACCCTACCACAGCAATGGTCCTCATAAAGTGAAACTGCATCCAGTGTATTGTGATACATACAAGAATCAATTTGGGCAGTAACAGCTGTTTCAACAAGATGTTCCAACCTTCTTTCAGGCAGTATAGTTGGTGGAGGAAGCAATTTTTCCAACTCTGCCAACAACTTTTTTCGCAGCTCTCGGACAACATTATCTTCTATTTCACCAAACTGGACATCCTTAAAGGAAAGGATACTCTGAGCAAGGTTTTGAGCCTTATCTTTGCCCAACCTTGATGCAGAAACCTCTTTTCGTAAAACAGCTAAAGCCATAGCATCATCCCCTCGATTCAAACACTCCAATAAACACTGTTTGAATACAAGAAACAAAGCCGAGGCTCTTGTCTCATCCATCAAATCCTTGATTGCATTAAGGGTATCAATGCAACCATCCCAGTTCCCGCTAAGCAACTGTGATTCAAGCAATTCAAAATCCATGGATTTGTATGAAATACCAGATTCTGATTCCAAACACAACGCAGAATTTCTGTATCCTAATGAATATAAGCACTGAATTATGATTCTTACAAACTCATGCTTCCTTATCAGGCCTTTCGAGCCAAGCACCATCGAAGAATTCTCCATTATCATGGGGTTGCTGCAGGTTTTATTAGGAGAACTTCCTTGCTTTTCATACTCAAAAACTCCCATTTCCTCCACCAGCCATGAATTTGTTGAATCGAAACTGACCTCAAAGCAAAAAGAAGTAAATTTTGCACTCAAGTCTGAGAACTAATTTTCCAGGAAACCAATTTCCCAAGAGCTCAAAATAGATACCAAATGAGGTAGAACGAATAAGAAGCCAAATACCCAAAACCAAAAGAATAAAAATTTGAATCAAAAGCTTAGTATTGAGTATATATATGCAACATTTGGTACAACCCAAAACCTCGAAATTATGAAGCAACAAACTTGAAAAGCCTGATAAACCCTAAACAAAAATAACCAAATTTTTCATATTGACAATACAGAAGCTCTAAACTCAAAAAAACCCAAAAGTTCGTTAAACCTCAAAAGCACCGAATAAGCCTATAACAGAACAACCCCCATATACCTAAAAACTATTGGGAAAACTAAGGAACAAAAACCCAGAATCCTAAAACGGTTAATATCCAAAAACCGCTAGTAAATAACAGAAAATATAGTGCACTGACCCATGTACGTAAAAGCTGATAAGAGCAAAAAGCGTTTACGACCCAGAAGAGCTTTGTGGGTAGAAATGGAGAAAATAAGTACTACTGAGGAGGAGAGAGAGGTATGAGTTAGTAGAAATGGTGGAGAGAGAGAGAGAGTGAGCAACACAGTAGCTTTAATGGGATTTGCAGTGTCAAAGATGTGGTCGTTAGGGAAGAGAAGAAAATGGTGGTTTGTGTGAGTGACGGTTTGGGATGGAAACTAGCAAATTGTGATAGATTCGAAATCTAGTGGAGAAACTGCGAGGCAAGCAAATCCTTCAACACGCTGTCGTTTTCCATTTTTGCAAAATAACCATTTTTCAGTGAAATTCTGTCTCAAATTAAGCATTTTCCTTTTTTTGGTTTCTCTCTCAACCTATTAAAGCTTTTAATAGCTAAGGTTGAAAGTTAAGAAAATCAGCTTTTAATTTCAACTCTTAAATAAATAAATAAAAATCAAATAGTTAAAAGTTAATAAGTTAAGGAGTAAAAATTTTTGTGAGAAAAATGGGTGTAATTGCATGTGGTGCAATACTCTAAATATTATATGCAATCTCAATCTATATTGTGTCATGTAAACTTTCAAAACCTTACAAATTTACACACCATTATTAAGTAAAGGTGAATTTTGTTCTATATTTTCCTAAAGCCAAAGGAGACATAAGCTTTCGGTGATGTCAATGCTTTCAATTTGGCATTGTTATGGCAACTCTTACATGAACATGACTCTATTTTATAAATGCTTCAAAGTTAAATATTTTGCACAAAGCCACTTCTTGGATGCAACATGCCATGGATAGACCAAGATTGAGACCAGTATTGCACTGCATGCAATTACTCCATTTTTAAAATAAAAAAAAAAAATTTCTAACAACAATTTTTACTTCATAACTTTTTCATCTTTCACCTTTTTACTTTTTTTTAATTACTTTTTTTAACTCTTAATCTCAACTAATTTTTTTTTGATACATAATCTCAACTATTAAAAACTATCACATATAATCATAATGTATCGCACATAATCCCAATCCCTATCCAAATATGTTTTTTTTTTTTTTTTTTTTTTTTTTTTAAGATTCTAAAAAGCGAAAAAAAAAAAAAATTGTAGTTCTTTATATGGAAAAGCATCATAGCAGCCAAACCCTTGTTAAAGAGGAAAATTTATTAGATACTCTAAGAGTATATTTCCTCCCTCTCACATAGGATGAACCTTATGGTGAGTAGAACCCATCCTTATATGAGAGAGAGAAAGTATACTCTCGAAGTACCCAATAATAACTCATTAAAGAGAAACACTTGTTAAAGAGAGAAATTTATTATATACTCCGGGAGTATATTCTTTCCCTCTCACATATGGTGAACTCTATGGTAAGTAGAACTCACTCTTATGTGAGAGGAAGAAAGTATACTCTTAGAGTACCCAATAATAACTCATTAAAGAGAGACACTTGTTGGGGTGTGGAGAATGGGCATAGCTAAGACGAGGTATCATGTTGTTCGACAAATGGCCATGCAGGAGACATGGGATTGAGTGTTCTAATGGAGATATGGTAGGAAAATATGGGGATTGAGTGTTCTAATGGAGATATGGTAGGAAAATATGGACTAGCATTTGGAAGATGCACATTCCTAACAAGATAAAAAGTCTTTGGGTGGTAGCTAGCTTGCAAAAATATTCTTCCCACAATGGCGAATTTGGTAAGTTGTTACAGAAAAGACGGGCCGGCACAAAATGTGTAAGCTCATCCAAAGACAGTAGTGCATGCCTTATAGAAATGTGGAGCAGTTCAAGAAGTTTGGTCAAGTAGTTCAGTACGTATACAAAAGGGCTCACAGGGGCAAGCTGATATGATCCAATTGTTGGATGTACTTATAGTCTTATAGAGTTATAGTGCACTTGGAGACCCCTCTGATACCATTTATGGTACAAACTTGGTTTATATTTATGGAACCAACAAAGTTAAAAGTTCCACATGTTTTGAATACATGAGCTAGCGATTTGTTTGATGAGTATAGGAGTAGAACTTTTTGTGTGTATAAACTGAATGCAATCTATTACACACTGGTCTCCACCTCCTCATAATTCCTACAAACTTAATTTTGACGATGCGATCTTCACTTCAGTGACTTTACAAGCTCCAGGTTCGTGCTAATTAATGCAAGGGAACAAAAGGGGTTATGGTAGCACTTAGCTCCAAAAGGCCACAGGTAGTGGATGGTGACGAAGCTGAGCTCTTAGCTTGTCAAAGCCTCAAAGGGTGGTCGCTTTTGCCATTGAAATGGGATACAAGGACATCATCATTGAAGGAGATAAGTGTCACTGTTATAAAAGCTTTGAATTGGTCTGGTCCCAACTTCTCTCAACTTGGGGATATTGTTATGGATATTCAAGGAGTACTTGTAACAAGTCATTGGTCCATCTCATTCTCAGTAATAATCTCCTTATTCATAAGACAGCCTGAAAGGTTGGAACCCATGGACCAAAAGTGGTAGATTAAACTCGGAGCCTTTGAGATTGTAGAGTCTCACTTAAATCCCATAATGTCTTTTAATTGATGTGTTTGGACTGGTAGTCCCAGCAACATGTGGAAACGGGGCGTCACGTTTAACTGGGAGGCTGGGTGAGTTGACAGTGACATGGAAGACCAATGCAATAAAATACTCTAAACACATCCAATACATTATTTTTTTTTAAAGAACATCCAATATATTATTTTGATGTTTCAATCCATGTGGGTCAATCCATTCATATAATATTCATATATACATATTATAAGAGAATTTTTGAAAGACAACAATTCTTGTTACTATTTGTTTTAAAAATAGTAATGGGTCATGTAAAATTGATTCAGTTGACCACTTGTGCGTGCCACTTCATCGAGACAAAAGTTGCAACAAAATTGTGTGGGAATGGTGTGTCACTGTAGGATTGCTGCAACCTTATATGCACCGATTGCTGCATATAAGATAAGGTGGCAATCAAAGAAAAGTAACAGCAAATTATGGGTTAAGTTAGTCATGTGTATCATGCACGACCATTGAATACTTGTTACTTCTCTTTGATTGCCACCTTATCCTATATGCAACAAACGCCACATACAAAGTTGTAGTAAATCCTCTCCCATCTTGATAATGCACACAATGCAAACACAATTTTTTTTTTTTTGCACTGAAATAATACATAACAGATAGATAACCAAAAAAAAAAAAAAAAGATTTTCATTTTGGCAAATTATCAATTGTTCTTATTTGGGTTGATCACTAATATCAGTTTTTTTTTTTTTTTAATAAAAAAATTTAGTGATTTCAAACTTTATGTAATGCAAGGTGCTGCCATTCCCTCCCATTTGTGTGATAAGCTTGACAAGATCAGTAGGGATTTTCTATAGGGCACCACGCAAGAAAAAAAGAAGATGCATATGGTGGGGTGGAGTAAAATTATCAAAACTAAAGAGGAAGGAGGATTTGGCATTCAGGCAGCAAAGGCAAAGAATATAGCCCTTCTAGCTAAATTAAACTGGAGAATATACCATGAACACGACTCCTTGTGGGCAAAAATTTTACTGAACAAGTATTGCACCCAAGCTCGAAGAAATGCTAGGGACCTGGACAAACTCCCTTGTTCTGTTAACTGGGAAGCAATTAAACACGGATTCCCTGTTTTCATGAAGGGAATAGGATGGAGTGTAGGGAGCAACTCCAAGCTAAAATTTTGGTTTGATAATTGGGTCAAGGGCAATTCAGTTAGAGAGCTAATTCAGGGACCACTCTGCCAGGTAGAGCAAGAAATCACTATTGAAGAGATACAAGGAGGTGAATGGCGGTGGAATGCCATTTCTTTTGATCTACCGCCATGTATAAAAGGAAGAATCCTTGCAACGCCCATTCAGCTATATGGGGTGAAAGGGGACACTATGAATTGGAAAGCCTCAAAGGATGGAGAGTTCATTGTGGCATCAGCGTACACTTTGGCAAGACTTGAGGAGGAACATAGTTATGGTTTCAAAGGGAGTTGGATCTGGAAAATCGATTCACTACCAAGGATTTGTCACTTTCTCTGGCTTTGTCATCATAATAGTGTACCAGTTAGGGAGGTAATTGCATAAAGAGGAATTGAATGTGAAGCCGTGTGCCCTCTCTGCAACTCTGATACAAAAACTATAATTCATATGTTAAGGGATTGCCCCTTTACAGCGGCTTTTTGGGAAAATTGGTGTGCCATCTGATTTGAAATCTACTTACAGTCTTGATATTCTTAAATGGCTCAAAACCAACTGTGTGTGCAACTCATCAATCAAGGTGAAAGGATGTCCGTGGAAAACTGTGTTCACCTTTGCTGTTTGGTCACTCTGGAAACATAGGAACAGGGTAGTGTTTGAAAACACTACACTAAACCCGAAGCTTCATGACTCTTGTCTGAAGCAAGCCATGGAATACGTGTACTATGTGGGGAAATCATTTAGAACCATACAAGTAAGGTATTCCCATGTCAAATGGAATAAACCAATGGAAGGATGGTGTAAATTAAATTCAGATGGAGCCTTTGTTGGGAAATCCGAGGAGAGCAGGGGGTGGAAGATTAATTCGGGATCATAGAGGTGCCTGGATCAGAGGTTTCTCTCGTAATATAGGATTCACTACAAGTGTTATAGCTGAATTTTGGGCATTGCGAGATGGGCTGCAGCTTGCATTACAGTTGGGAGTTGTTTGCTTGGAAGTTGAACTTGATGCAAAAGTGGTGGTAGACCTGGTTCTGTCTACTTCAGTCACTAACATGGACTATTCCTCTCTCTTGAATGATTGTAGGTACCTTCTTAGCAGGTTCCAACAAACCAGGGTGAATCACACCTATTGGGAAGCAAATAGGGCAGCTGATGGACTGGCAAAGGAGGGGTGTATGTAGCAAGAAGATTTTGTTATTTTGTTTTATCCCCCTACCCCTGATATTGTTAATGAAAATGCCTCTGGTCTGTACCATGTAAGGCGTCTAGCCAATACTTTGCCTTTCATGGCTACCTAAGTTTAATAAAGACCCCTCTTAACCCAAAAAAAAAAAAAAAACTTTATCATATACTGTTAGCCTTTTTGTTAACTCCTTGAAAATAACACATAGCCCACCCAGACAAGTCCAACTGCACACTCAGATTTCATTATCTTTTTTCTAATTAATTTATTTTCATGACCCTTATCATTTAAGATTATGTTTGGTAAAAATTATTTTTGCCAAATTAATTTTACTATTTAGCTTATTTTTATTATTATTTGTGTATTTTATTAAATTTTTTAATATTATTTATGAGTTATATTTTAACTCACTTTTACTTTTATATATAATAATTTTAGCAAAAAAAAATTAATTTCAAATAAGCGTTTCCCAGGACCCAAACAGACCATAAATTCAATAATTGAAAAAAAAAAATTTGACCCGACTTTTTACAAGGCGCAAAGCCAGTGGGTGAGAAGTAAGATCAGAGAGGTGGCTATATATATATAGCTGTATAATCAATAATGCATTTGATGTGTGTGTGGTCCACTCGCTCTCATTTCTAACCTCTAAATCCATTCTCTCTTTCTCTCTTCATTTTGTGTGCTCTCACAGTTTCCTTCCATGGCTACTCAAGGTCAAGTCATCACCTGCAAAGGTACTCTCTCACTCTCACACTCACACTCACACTCAAACTCTTTTTCTATTCATTTACATATATATGAGAAAACCCAGAAATGGGTGTGTGTGATTCTGATTTGTTGATCTGTTTGCATAAACAATAAATAAAAAAAGCTGCGGTGGCCTGGGAACCCAATAAGCCACTGGTGATAGAGGACGTGCAGGTGGCTCCGCCGCAGGCCGGTGAGGTCCGAATCAAGATCCTCTTCACTGCTCTCTGTCACACTGATGCCTACACTTGGAGTGGCAAGGTATAGTAATACCCACCATTTTTTTTTCCCCCCAAATATTATCGTTTTTGTTCAGATTCAAAAATATAATAAGTGGAAATTACTATGTTCATGAACCTCGTGTTAAATTTTGGTACTTTAATGTAAGATTTGGGCGTTCTGTGGAGATGCTTTTGTTTGAATGTTTTGCATTGTTTTGTTTTTTTGGTTTTGTTTTATTTTAATATAAATTCGATAGGATTTGAAACCTATGGTGTCCACTTGACGATGAATGCCTTTTACCATCATGCCTAGACACCAGTTGGTTTCTTTGGTAGGAGGGATTCATATTAGGTACCTTATCTGAAGAAGCTAACTTGTAAAGTTAGACTTTTTTTTCCCCCTAAAAAACAAACAGATCATGGGTTTGCTTTTTTTTAATAAAATTGTGGACATTGCATGGAAATTCAAATAACCCATTTGTATATCATTATAATTGAGCATTGGGAGATTGGCAAAAATGGCAGGCATTGATGTAAACTATTGTGAGAACTCTTAGGGTGTATTGTATAATGGAGCTGAACTCATGCTAGTGGTTGTGGTGAATGGTGATAACTCCGATTTTTTTTTTTTTTTTTTTTTTTAATGGCAAAAATTTCACATGATGGTTTTGTTCTTTCATTGATATATGATGAGCCAATCAATTCCATTGAGAAAATGAATGGTTTTCAGCATATGGAAATTTAGGGCACATTGCGGGTGGAGCATAGTAATATACTGCCTATTCCTTATGGCTTTGATTGAAAGTTACTTGTATGCATTATCAATTTCTATCTGTGTACCTCCCACATAGATACAGACGTACGCAGGCGAGAGAGAGAGACAGAGAGGTGGGAGTTTGGGTTTTTTTTTTTTTTTTTTTGGTGTGCTTTGGGGGGGGGGGGGGGGGGGGGCGGTTGAGGAGGAAAGGGAGTTGTGTAGTGTAAACTAAATGCTATATGGGTATGTTACCAAACTTTTGTGTGCGTTTTCTGTGCTTCTAGCATTGAGATCATTAATGTCATTGTTTGTGGATGATGTCTTTAATTTCTTTCTTTCTTCTTCTTCTTTTTGTCCCTCTTTCAACTCACTAAAAGAAAAGTAGTTAGTTTCTTATTATCATCTGTTCTGATATGGATTCATGTATTTGTCTTGTAGGACCCTGAAGGTCTCTTCCCATGCATTCTTGGCCATGAGGCTGCTGGGTATGTTAAGTGAACATGTATCATGTCAGATATTAACTTTTTATATTATGTTATGTGCTAAAAATGGCATTACTTTATTTTCACACAGGATTGTGGAGAGTGTTGGGGAAGGTGTAACTGAAGTTCAGCCTGGGGACCATGTTATTCCCTGTTACCAGGCAGAATGTCGAGAATGCAAGTTTTGCAAATCTGGGAAGACAAACCTCTGTGGCAAAGTTCGTTCTGCAACCGGAGTTGGAGTCATGTTGAGTGATCGCAAGAGCCGTTTCTCCATAAATGGAAAGCCTATCTATCATTTTATGGGAACCTCAACATTTAGCCAGTATACTGTTGTTCATGATGTCAGTGTTGCAAAGATTGATCCTAAAGCTCCTTTGGAGAAAGTTTGCCTTCTGGGATGTGGTGTTCCTACTGGTAAGAATTTACCACACTTATACCCTCTTTGGAATATCTTAATTTACTTTAAAGTAGTTAATCTTTTGGTTTATTATGATAGTCCTGTTTGATCAGCCCATAAATCCTACATGTTCTCTTTTGATATTACATTGCTTATGGAGATTTATGTTGGGCTTTTGAAGCCATAACCTTCTGTGCTATAAAAGTATTTTCCTTCCTGCCCTTTAGATAGATTGTCAAACTTCATGCAGAGGAATTTTCATCATCCTGCTCATTACAATATAACCTCATATCTGTGGAGCTTGTTATGTCAACTCCCCTTTCTCCTTTTTATATTTCAGCATTAGTGAGTTGATGTTAACAAATCAATAAAATAAACAATGTAGTGGGTTTCAATTAGCTCATTTGGTATAGTCTCTTGTTGTTGAATAAAAGATTTGGGTTTGGCTGAAATTGATAGGTGTTTTCGCTGATATTCTATCTTTTCTATCAAAATAAAAGTAAATAAAAAATGTAAAAGCTTTACTATAGATATAAAAGATGATAGCAAGTCATGATCTAAAATATTGGAAAGGTATTGCTATGCTTTCCTTACTATAGATACTTGTCTCTCAGGTCACATTCAACTCCTTTAACTGGCTAAAAGGCCAAAAACCAGTCTTGTTCTTTTTTCTTTTCTTTTTTTTTTCTTTTTTTATTTATATTTAATTGCATGAAAACCAACTCGTTAATAATTCCATGAAATTTGTACTATTGATTTAGTAAGAGTTTTAAAACATTCTGTACTTTTGTTTTGCAAGAGTTTTAATTAAAGTACCTCCCACATGAATGCGTATTAGTGGATAAGAATGGATTTAATACAATAATCTGTGAGTATTTTAAGCTCGCAGTAACATACTTTTGAATTTGTTATCAATTTATGTTATGCATTCATTATAGTTTCATTGGTAAATGGAAACCTTCACATATTCTGTTTTCTTTGAAGCTGGCATTGACAAATGTTTTGTTGAGATCTTGTCTATTGAATAGACATTCACATTTCACATGCATGAAACTTGTTTGATTCATGTCTTGCTTTCTGATATGTTAATAGTGTTCACCATCCCTTTTCTTGGTTGCAAAATAGTTATAAAAGACTTATAGGCATTAAAATGTAGATGAGTTAGTTGAAGATTCTAGTCATGACTTGGTTTTAAAATCTGTTGTGAAATACATCAGTGGTGGAGTTTATGGGCATCATATCCCCCTCCCCCCCAAAAAAAAAAAAAAACTGTGGAGTTATTAATTATAGATAAAGTTTGGGGCTGTTGGCTGGAATTTTTTTTGGGCTTATGTAATCCCTCCTTTGGTAAAAGGCTTATATTTATCAACTCTGTTTTGCTATTCATAAGATATATTTGTATGTTGGAATGTGGTATGGTATGAATTATAATGCCATAAAGTAGTTCTCTTTATCCTTTTTTTTTTTCCTAAGTAAATTAAATTATATAAGCCACTTATTATGTGTTGTCTTTTAGGTCTTGGAGCTGTTTGGAACACAGCAAAAGTAGAATCAGGGTCAATAGTTGCTATTTTTGGGCTTGGGACTGTTGGTCTTGCGGTAAGTCTCGACTCTCGAGTAGTCATGTTCTTGTACAGCTGATGTATTTTATAAATTATCTATTAAAGTAATTGCCGGACAGGTTGCAGAGGGTGCAAAGACAGCTGGTGCTTCACGAATCATTGGCATAGATATAGACAGCAAAAAATTTGATACAGGTATATCTTAAGTTCTCCCATTTCTGGTTTTTTTGTGTGTGTATGTGTGTGTGCTGGATGATATTCTGAGCTGATTCAGTATAAAGTTTCCTAATCCTAACTTCTTTATTGGTATTATCCAACCTGGTCTTGAAGTACATAGTTGGTTACAAGTTAATTATCAAAAAAAAAGTTGGTTACAAGTTATCATTTGAATGTTGCCATTCTACCTATTTTAATGTAGGGAAAGAAAAAATTGTCATGCCCTTGAGGAGAAATTCTTTCCTAAGAATATTTCTGGGTCCCCCCCCTCTACCCTGAAACGACGAAATAGAGTTACTAGACTATACAAACTGCAAACCCAGTCATGCATCCTGATAAGTTGTAATTCCATGTTGCAAGTCCCCGAAGTTGGTGATCCCAATATATGGTGTTTAGTCATCATTGTCGGATAAAAAAGGGGAATTTGGCTAAAACTTTGTAGGAGAAATTCTGATTTTTAGAGAAGCTAAAGAAAAGAAAAGGAGATAAAGACTTTTTATTGAGAAATTTTATGTGTTTGTTCATTCATAAATCACAAAGTGCATCTAGGGACTGCGATATCCGCTCTTATTATAGTATGCTAAGAGGTTCCTATTCTGTCATCTTTCCTTGAAAAGGTATTTGGGGTTTAAGGCACCTAAGTGGGTTTCCTTCTTTCTTTGGACTGCAGTATGAGGAAAGATGCTCACTGGTGATAATTTGAGGAGAAGAGGTTTTTTCTATTGTAGATCGGTTTTGTATGTGTTAGTATAATGGGTAGACAGTGGATCGTTTACTGATTCATTGTGAAAAAGCTTATCACTTGTGGAACAAATAGTTTTTGATCTAGAAATGAGCCCAAATAGAGAACCAATTAAACCAAGTCCCAAAATACCTTGCCAGGTATATGAGTTACTGTCAAAGTTATTGCTTCCGCACCATATCGATTGGTACAGCCAGAATTTTGCATACCTGCCACAAATCCAGTACACTTAACCCATATTGAATTATACCAGTTCAAAGCTGGGCTGTTTCAGGCAGTGAAATGTTGTCATACCAGTACAAATAGTTTATTTTTTTAATTTTAATTTTTTATTTTAACATACATTTATTTCTGGTGGATGAACTCACTGGAATAGCAGTGCTGGGCCTGCAAGTTGACACACTTCTGAATTTTTCTTTTTCTGCCCACACCACAGCCCCTCGTCACTTCTTGTTCTTCTTTTTCTTATTACTCCACATCATCTTCTTTGCCAGCCCACACCAAACCCCTTCATCTCCACTTTTCTTGTTTTGTGAGCCTTTCTTGTTGGTTTGTCTTTCTTTCTCGTTTAGTCCACCACCTTTCTCTTCTTTCTTTATTATTTTTTTCTAAATGTCCTTTTTCTAGTTTCATCACTTGTCAGCCACCTCTTTTCTGCTTAATTGTGTTTCTTTTTTCTTTCTTTTTTTGTCTTTGCATGTTAGTCAATGAGTGGATGAGTTTTTGTAGTTGTGTTTTGTCTTTTGTATAAGATTATTTCTTAATTAATTTATTCCCACAAAATTAAAACCATTTAACCTGAGAGAAGTAGAAGAGAAAGAGGCTCATGGGCAACTCTCAAACCCTTCTCCAGGAGTAATATGCAAAGGGAAGGATTATTTGATTATTAAACATGCAGCTTTCAAATTGTTCTTAATTGCACAGGGTTGTGAACTCCTAGATAAACTAATAGAGTTGTTCTTGTCATTTTAAGTTAGATGGTCTACCAACCTCAAAGAGGAATTTATGTTTTTATGAGTTCTTGATTATTTGCTTATATTGCATTGCGACATGCAGCAAAGAATTTTGGAGTTACTGAATTTGTGAATCCGAAGGAACATGAGAAACCAATTCAGCAGGTTATTGTTGATCTCACTGACGGTGGTGTTGACTACAGTTTTGAGTGCATTGGAAATGTCTCAGTGATGAGGGCGGCTTTGGAGTGCTGCCATAAGGCAAGTATTCTGTGTGAAATTCTGGCTCAAATGGTATGTATATTTATAAAACACTACTGATTTTCCAAAATCTTTCAGGGCTGGGGAACATCGGTTATTGTGGGTGTTGCAGCATCGGGACAGGAAATATCCACCCGTCCTTTTCAGTTGGTGACCGGGCGTGTCTGGAAAGGAACAGCTTTTGGTGGTTTTAAGAGCCGTTCACAAGTTCCTTGGCTTGTGGAAAAGTACTTGAAGAAGGTAACACATTTTACACGTATTTCTTTAACACTATAGTAAATTATTTGAACCTCAAGGGTAGCACAATCAACTAAGGATCACCCCTCATGGAGCGGAGTTGTTAATATGAATCTTCCCTTTCCCCTCCACTTGTGCCAAAATAACTTACAAAAACACCATAACGGATTCCATGAACTTATCCATACTCGTTCATATTGCAGGAAATAAAGGTTGATGAGTACATAACTCACAATCTGACTCTTAGAGAGATTAATGAGGCATTTCATTTGATGCATGAAGGGGGATGTCTCCGCTGTGTGCTTAAAGTGCATGAATAAGGAGATCCAAGTGTTCTTCGTGAGTTACTTGTGGAGTGGATTTCTTGTTTTGCCTTGCTTTAATGGAAGTAAAAATAAACTGAGCGTGGATGCTACTGCATATGCTTTGTATAAATGGGTAATGTGAAGAATTCCGAGTGTATGTCCATTTCTCTATTACTGCCTTTGTCTATTAACTATTTATGGTTTTATGAATGGAAGTCCGGATCTTTCAATCTGGTACTGCCGTACTGGTACAGAGCATGCATGAAATACGTGATGGCCTAAATGTCATCTTCTTCTAATGACAAGTGACAACAGAGCAAAATCATCCAGCAGGATTTTAAAAATAAATAAATAAATTTGACATGCTATATACAGTTTAAGAATATGATAATATTGACGGTTATATTTGGGTTCTCTTCCTTATGAATTCTTATGCACTCCGGTTTTCATCTAATTGGCATGAATCTCAAATCACTTTCATGCATCTGTGATAGAGGCCATTAGTGTAAAACTTAAAATTTGGCTAACCGGATAATGTTGTAATTCGCAGAGATAGAAAGAGAGGGTATTGCTGAACAGAACCTTTTACAATGTGGAGTTCAAATGACATATTCCAATGTCATTGTAATAGTCATGACACTTTCCCATTATTAATTCAATTCTTGTATTAACGAACCTTGAAGTTGTCTCAAGTGTCGGTCAACTTAATCAGTATAATTTCTTGTCTTCATACAAGAATCTTGGGATTAAATCCTCTTTGAACCAGGGGAAGAAGAGTTGAAGGGAGATGCTTATCGTCCATTGTGTAGCTCATATGCCTGACCTCCAACTAATCAGAGACTAAAAAAAGAGGAGGAGGGGGGGGGGGGGGGGGGGGGGGGAGAGGAGGAGGAGGAGAATCCGATCAATAATTCTTTTACTTTATCTATACCGAATTGCAATTTGGATTATGAATCCTAATTCTTTTACGTTATTTATCATTTTGTTCCACTCTTTAGTTTCTAAACTACAGTTTTTATAAAGTAAGCCTCCTTGAGCATATGATGAGATATCATATGAGTTCTTTTACACTTACTTACATTGGTTTAAAAAAAAAAAAAAAAAACAATAAAAGCGAAATGTAAAAAGGTAAGTTTGAACCCCCCAACCCCCCCCCCCCCCCAAAAAAAAAAAAAAAAATTCTTTAATGATCTAATATTCTTGGAAACAAAGGGCCATGGATAAAGTCATAAAAATTAAGTTTATTGTTTAATGTAGAGGTAGTAGTAGAGTTTTTGATAAATTCTAGTAACAAGTATAGGCTAATGTCAATTTGTTCCAAAACATTTAGAAACTGGCCAATTTAGTCCTCAATGCCAACTTAGGCCCTAAATATTGTTAGCCCAATTAGTCATTTTTCTCAACTATTTTAGACTCTTAGGGACCAAGTTGGGTTTTGGGGACCAAACTGGTCAATTTTGAAATGTTTTAGGATCTGGTTGGCATTAGGTCGAATCTTAAGGTATGTTGTCGAAATTTACCCTAAAGTTTTAATTGAAAAGCTTTGTAGTGTTTTGAGTGTTTGGCAAATTATAGTGAGTACTGTTTTAACACTTTGGATTTATTAAAGCATGAATAGTAGTGTTGTTTGGTAGCAATTTCTAAAAAATGCCCTAAAAAGCATTGATAAGAAGTCTTTAAGATTGTAAATAGAAACTGTTTTTTTTTTTTCCCAAAATAAAAAATGTGTTTGGAATAGTATAACTCAAACTAATTTTAGAAAATAAGCCCAGGCAACAAAAGCAACCATAACAAACCCTACTCATCCATTGACTGCAAAACCCATAGCAACAATGATCCACCCACAACAAAGCCCACGCAAACCCATCCACAACTAAAACATGCAAAAAAAATCCACTCGTCAACAACACCAAAGACGAAAGACCACCTAGATAAACACTCTACAATCTCTGTCGCCTCTCCCATGCCATAAGACCCACATAATTCATGTCGGAAAACCCAAACATGCGCCTAAGGGCGGAGCTAGGATTTGAAATTAGGAGATGGAAGTGAGTGTGTGTATATATATATGTGTGTGTGTGTATAATTTTTCAATTTGAATTTATCTATTGTTAGTGAGATTATACAAGAAGGAAAATTTAAAAAACTAAAATTTAGGATTTGAAAATGAATAAACTGCTAAGTTTAGTATATGCTAGTTTTTAGGGGGAAAAAAATGTATTAAAAGTCCGTTTAGATACAACTTATTTTACTGAAAACTGAAAATACTGTAGCAAAATAATTTTTAAATGTGTGAATAGTACAATGAGACCCATTTTTAATGAAAAAGTTGCTGAAAATTGAAGTTTGTAGACCCGTGAACAATGCACAGGTGCACTATACATGGAAGAAAAGTCAACATATGTGGCTAAAAAAAAAAAAGAGAGAGGAAAATGCTGAAAGTTGCAAACACAGACGTGCAAACGCGCTATCCAAACCAGGCTTAAATGTGCTTGAGATATATTTATATAGTGAGTGTGCTAATTTTTAGAAAAAAAGTTTTTCTGGTAGTTTTTATTTTTTATTTTAATTTTGTTGAATTATAATTTTAACCATATTTTTTATTTTTTAAGAATAAAGATTATCTAATTAGATTGGGTATATTTTTGACATTTTTTGAAACTATAACTAATTTTTGAAATCCTCTTCTATACTACTATTTAAGGGGTTTTCCCTATTTGGATTCCTTAATTTTGATGCCTAAAATATCCTCATCATACTCACAAGTTTTCAACTAACGGTGATAATTATGTAAATTAAAATTCCTATATTATAAGACCCACAAACTCATGTACACTTTGTCAGTTTCTCTCATTCTTTTTCAGATTGAAAACATTCTACATCCTCTTTCTTTCTTCTTCTACTTTTAGATTTGGTAAATAATGCCAGAGGCTCTAACGGCTTTTCAGGTTTTGTCTTTTGCAAATTCCTTTTTTTTTTTTTTCTTTTCTTTTGTTTATCATTGACTTTCTTTGAGTTCATACCTACCATAACTGCCAAGTATTCATAGTTTGAGGAATACTTACTTTTGGGTGAATGTGATTAGGGATTCAAGAGTGTTTGAGGGTTACTAATTACCTTTGGTTGACTTTGAAATTTCAAAAAGGAATGTTTGTGCTTGAATTGTCCTTATGTTACTCTCTTTCTTTCAATTTATTCTCTGTGTCTACTCTAGACTGTCGCAACCCCTTTCTATCTCCATGGTTGACTTACTGATTTTCAGCATATTTCCAGGTATTGGCTCTACTTTCATATCAAATTTTTAAATTTTGATTTTTTTTTTATTACACATGAACCTGGTGGACGTTAACCCCATAGCCTTGGCCTCCACCTTAACTTTTCTAAATTTGTTGTGGGCTTTCGATCTAGATGAGTTCTCTGGTTGAAATTGTATATGGGTTTTTTTCTTTTTCTTTTTTTTTTTTTTTTGGTATAGGTTACATTTTTTTGAACGAAATTATTAATTTTAGTTTTTTTAGAATGATATTAATTTTAGTTAAAAATTTAATTAAGTGAACAACGAGATAAACAAATTTATTTGTATCACAGTTGCCAATCCTATCCATTCAATCAGTAGATTAATTTTTGTCATGTGATGAATGTTTTAAAATAAATTCAAATAAAAACATTTAAAAATTAGTTATTTATTTAAATAGTTGATAATGTGGTGATTTATTTAAATAGTTGATAATGTGGTGATAAGATTTTAAAAACTCCGTGACAGAGTTAAACTCTAAAAAATCTTTATCTTTATTCTAAACAATTTTATTAGGATTTTCAGGAAAAAATATTATCTATTTCCAAACCTCCACATTTATTGTAGATCTCATCAAAAAGTTTTTTTTTTTAGTATCTCATCAAAATTTAAATCAAACACAAACTCTAACAAACCTATACTATTATCTTTAATAACACGCATGCAAGCTTTGGTTTGTTGAATAAAGTTTTATTTATTTATTTATTTATTTTTATAAATACTTGGTTTAACCCTTATTCTTTTTATCTCTCTCTCAAGTTCACGTATACACAAATTTTTTGGATTGCATTGAGGAGTCGTTGGAATGGAATATTAGATAAGTTCGGGTGAGAGACTTTACAAGAATTATTATATGATTCAAACCTCATATGAAGTGGTTGTTATCTAAGAAATTGTTGTAAAAAAATTTCTTTTGTAACAGAAACTACAAATTTTACCATAACAAAAATAAATAAAAACTATTCAAATTTTGTACCTTTTTTTTATGGATGTGTAGTAAGTATATAAATGTTAGGATTAAAGATAAGTACTAATAATAAAAAGGAATAGATATGGACAAAAAAAATACTAACACAAAAAAATGGCAGCCTTTTACCATAACAAAAATAAATAAAAACTATTAAAGAGTAACTAGACACTTTTTTCTTTTTTCTTTTTTCTTTTTTGAGAATCAAGACTTGAATTCATTAAACTAATTCAAGCATGGTCTGATAACACTACAGAATAAAGGTGTGGAGGCACATCCTCCATCCACACCTGTAAATCTGCAACATGTCGTGCATGTTTTGCAAGGTTATGAGCAACAACATTGCCAAGTCTATGAATGTGGGTAAATGAAACACGGTTGACATCTGTTGTGATTTTGGCTGCCTCTAGAATGTGACCAAAGGGAGCCAAGGAGTCTTCCTTACTCTGTAAAGCTTTTATTATGAGTTCTGAATCTCCTTCTAAGATGAACCTTGAGAAGCCGAATTCTACAGCAAAGGAAAGATAAGTACTAATAATAAAAAAAAGGAATAGATATGGACTAACAATTTTAACTTAGTAATACTATTATTTAAGCATATTTTATATTTTAGATGGTAGACTCAATCCAATTGGGTGTTGGAAAACAGAAACGGCTTCTAATAAAGAGTAACTAGACACGTTTCAATTGGCCTTGCACTCTACCACGCTTATTATTTGGGATTGTAAAATGGACTGGACTAACCTAAGCTTAAATTTGATTGTAACTACAAATTTCTACATTAAATAAATTTAACAAAAAAAAAAAAAAAAAAACCTTGAAAAGACAATATAATATATTAGTATTAGCTTCAGTGGGTAATCAAATTTCACTGGCTAACTAGAACTTGAACTTGGCCTAACAAAAAGGCATGATTTTGTTTTAAAGTGTGTCAAATGAGTCCGGCATATTTAGTCTAATTCTAAGTAGAAATGAGTTTGGGAAATAAAATTTAGACATTTTCAAAATTATATTTTGGTCACATTGATCTAACAATTCATAACCTAAATTTAAATGTATTCTCAAAACTTCTACCTAAAATAATAATTTAATAACTAGCCTCTGAGCACACACGTGAGGTTCTTCTATTTTTTGGAGAAAAAGTTAATAATTTCCATCCATTATTATTATTATTATTATTTAGAATAATTTCCATCCATTATAATTTGGGATTACTATATTTTTCAATTACAAAAAAACCTAGAGGTGTGATGAAAAATTATTTCACTTGTAAACATATAATAATCATCACACTCTTAGGTTTTTTTTTTTTTTTTTTTTTTTTTTGTGATTGAAAAATGTAATAATCTCAAATTATAATGAATGCAAAATTATTAACTTTTTCCACAAAAAAAAAAAAAAATAAAAATAGGAGAGCTTCTGAGCACGCGCATCAGAGGCAAGTAATATATAACTAGCATCATCACATGCGCTCCGCATGTACATTGAGGCTCTTTTTTCTTTTTCTTTTTTTTTCTTTTTTTTTTTTTTTATTACTTTGAGTTTAATGTAATTTATCAATTTGAATTTATCTTGTATCAAATGTGCATGTGATATATTTAAATAGAGAGTGTGCTAACTTTTAGGAAAAAAAGTTTTCCTGATAGTTTTTTTTTTTTTTTTAATTTTGTTGAATTACAATTATAACCTCATTTTTTTATTTTTTAAGAATAAGAATTATCTAATTAGATTATAGGTAATTTTGATATTTTTTGAAACCATAACTAACTTTTTGAATCCTCTTAATATATAGAGAAGATATATATATATATATATATAATGTAATTTTTCAATTTGAATTTATCTATTGTTAGTGAGGTTATACAGGAACGAATTTTTAAGAAACTAAAATTTAGGATTTGAAATAAAATGAACTGCTAGGTTTAGTGTGTGCTAATTTTTAGGAAAATATGTATCAAATGTGCATGAAATATATTTAAATAACGAGTGCTAATTTTTAGGGAAAAAGTTTCTTTGGTAATTTTTTTTTTTTTGTTTTTGAATTTTGTTGAATTACAAATTTAACCCTATATTTTATTTTTTAAGAATAAGAATTATCTAATTAGATTAGAGTTTCTAAAAATAATAATAATAATAATTAGATTAGTGGTATTTTTGATATTTTTTAAAGCTATAACTAATTTCCTGAATCCTCTTTATATATAGATATATAAATATATGAGATGAGTTCAAGTTCCACCAGGTGTAATTTTACAAGAGTTACATATTTTTTAAACTATTGATTTGTATTAGATCTAAGGGTAAAAAAAACACTTATAGTCATGTCATTGTTATTCTCTAGAAATGAGTAATTAAGACATTAACTCTTTTTATTAAAAATAAAATCAGCATTAACTCTCTACTCTCCAACTCATCATCTTCTCTCTCCCTCTCTCACATGGTCTTTGTGTTCTATGTACTTTCAGGGCAACCTCTAATTATACAATTGTTAAATTGTATACCCAACTAAGATGATCTAAGGGCAAATTACTCTAGAACAAGAAACAAAAAGTTGTCAGGCTAACCCCAAATGTCTTTATATAAACTGCACATGAAACAGTAGAAGCATGTCAATCACCGCATCAACCATAAAGCTAGAGCATATATGCTACCTTTAAGAACTTATTTCTAATTAAAATCAAAGGGACTTCACAAATTTCATAAACAAGCTACAATTATACAAGAAATAAAGGTTTAAAAAAAAAGATTTGTTATAATAATTATTTTATAAGAACTGAAATTGAACGGCTTATATCTATAAGAGTGGGAGGAAGGGAAGAATAGATATAATATACAAATCACCAAAATTCTTATCCCACTCCATCACTGGTGGTGCAACACGGAAAGCATGACCCCAAGAAAGAACGGCTTCACAGGTGGTAGCAAATGAGTGAAGCAATCAAACACTCCTAGACTTAAAATAATAATAAAAACTTTCACTTGTTTCCTGAACTTTCTCTTAATTTCCATGGTTGAGGGTGAAAGTACATAGAATACGAGACCATGTGAGAGAGCAAGAGAGGATGAAGATGATGATGGGGAGCAAAGAGTTACTGCTGTTTTTTATTTTTCTATTTTTAATAAGAAGAGTTAATGACTTAATTACTAATTTCTAGGAAACAATTATGACATTCTCTTGAGTATTTTTTCATCCTTAGATCTAATATAAATCAATAGTCTAAAAAATATGTAACTCTTTTGAAGTTACACCAAGTATAACTTAAACTCATCTCTCTCTCTCTCTCTCTCTCTCTCTCTCCATTTAATATTAACAAATCATCAATGAAAGCAAGGATACAAAATAATTGTTTCTTATTACATTATAATGTTATCATTTATGAAAATAGAACTTGACATGTTGCTATATTTTTTTTATTTTATATTTGATGAGTGCATCTACTACTATGTAAGAGCAAAATTATTTTGTTTAAAATTCTTTAAAGGGCCATGTTATTTATTTTTGGTAAAAGTAGTTGATTTGGCTTAGTTGTTTTTAGTTTTGCTATTGGTAATTTTTGTTGTTGAACTAATTTTTTTGGACTTGATAATTTTGTTCTAGTTTTTAGATCTATAAAATTTGTAATGGCCTTTAGAAAATGAGAGTAATTCTAGTACCACACAAAAAGCCACAACATTTACCATAAATCTATAACTATTTTACATAGCAGACTGTAACTGGCTACTTGTCACTTTTACATTGACCTATCACTTTTTCTCTACCACTCTCAATATGCCACGTGGACAATTGTGGCAAAATTTTTGGTCCTATAATTTTTGTTATAAGGGTCAATGATATTGTCAAAGGTCAAATGTAATTTTATCGACGAAATTGCGAAAATTAGTACCAATATATACTAGATTTTATTTATTATTATTATTATTATTATTTTAATCTGGCATAGGCCATTGCCCCCCAAAGCCCAGGAATAGCTCCGTCCCTTGATGCACCCATTATTAACCAGTCCATTTCTCAATCCTTGTAATCGGGGACAAAAAATCATCGCCATTTTGGACTCAGGAGAACGTTCGACAACATTAATAAGTATTGTTTGAGAGAGATAATTAGTGATTGGGAGAGTAAAGAAAGAGAATGTAAAGAATAAGACAGGAGATAGCAAAAAGAAAATGCATATTAAAACCGATTCCAAAATTCACAAAAATGTCATTGCGTAGAAATAGCAATGAGGCATGTGCAATGCCACCATTTATGGATATTGAAAGCTCGAAAACGTGTTGAAAACACACGAGCGGTTTAGACCCCTAAATTAAAATTACGGCTTGGTTGATTTTACACTAACTTAATAGTAAGTGCGGAATAGTGTAAACACAAGCGTATTAGCAAGATAACTGCTCTAATCCATATTTAAAGCAACACAGCAGTAAAAATGAAATAAACAAGAGTAGGGAAGAAAGATGCAAACACAGATAACACCGAGACGTGTTATCGAAGAGGAAACCGAAGACCTCGGCGAAAAACCTCTCCGCCGCCCTCCAAGCGGTAATCGATCCACTAGACAATCAGTTGGGATACATGGGTTAGCAAAAGACCCTCCAAGTCTAGTCTACCCACTGTACCTAAACCCTCCAAGCTCCTACCCCAACAAGGCTTCTCGGAACCGTGTCTTGTCCTAGTTATCCGGATCCCGCAACAAGCTCCATGTTGCATCTGCCATTCAAGGCTTCTTCCAATACTTCCCAGCAGCACCAAAACGTCACACAGCACTCTCAAGGTGTGGTAAGTGTTTGGGCTATCAACCTCTCACAGATATGGATAATGGAGAGGGAAGGGTTGAGAAAATACCACAAGCAAAAAGTATAGAGAAAGATGGGGAAGACAATCTCTAATTACCAATGTGTTTGGCTAGGGTTTTCTCTCTGAAGCATTCCTCAACAATTGTGGGTAATGATGGTATATATAGGATAGGTGCAAAAGGTGTGACTCAAAAAGTACAGGCTGGCAGAACAGATAGCCTCGCGGGTGTCTCGCGGGAAGGCCTTACCCGCGAGATACTCGCGAGACATAGCTGTCTCCACCTGGCCTGACCTTTCGCATTCCAGCATGTGCCTGGCACATGATTCACTTCGCGGGATGCTAAGTCGCGAGACACCCGCGAGAATTCTTCATTCTTCAAATGCTTGAGTCTTCAAACACTCTCTCTATCACACAACCCTTACAACAAGTCCCACAACAAATACAGAATTTAAACGATTGAACATAATTACAATCAAATTTGGCACGGAATAAAAGCTAACAAAAATACAGTTGTAAATTACAACTTTACAGATATAATATTTATTTTCCAGCGGGTTGGACAAGTTTAACTATTATAGTGCTGGGTTGGGTTAGGTGGCAAGTTTAGTTTTTTAAAAATGCCAAGACCTGACCCAAACTCTCTCTCTCTCTCTCTCTCTCTCTCTCTCTCTCTCTCTCTCTCTCTCTCTCTCTCTCTCTCTCTCTCTCTCTCTCTCTCTCTCTATATATATATATATATATATATATGTATGTATAGTCATCTCTTGTTAGTCGATCTCATATCAAATTTCAGTTTTTTTTTTTTTTTAATTAACTTCATGATCTTCATATGTCAATATGGAAAATGTGATATTTTTCCAAAATATTTGTAAGCATACACAGTGAAATAGATACACTTGATTTTTTTTTTTTTTTTTTAAGAAAAAGTTAAAAAATACTCACACGATAAGGTCATGTACATTGATATAATAGAAAGCAAACAATTCTTATGATTTTTTTTATAATATTTATATTTTTGTTGCAAGTCCTTCAATAGTTTATTAGATTTAAAGGAAATATTTTTTAAAATTATTTGTAAATGATAAAAATAAATAAAAATTAAAGTTTAGTATACAACACAACTAAAAATAACATGCCTAAATTTTCAACCAACTCACCATTTTTGTAGTTTGGTGGGTTGGCAATGGTTTGAAAATTTCCAACCCACCAATGACAAATTAGTTAAAAAAAATTTCCTCCGCCTACCTAATCCAATCTGTGCACACCCCTAAATTAGCAACTAAAAGTAGATTTTGAAAGCTATTTTCTAAAAACAAATCTGCACAGAATTTTTGGGACATGATTTTTAAGATTAGATTTCGGAAAACACCCAACCAAACAAGCATTAAATATTTATATTAATTTCTCAAAAAATTTTATTTTTATTAAATGAACTTTGGTACCAATCCCATGACCAAGAATCTTTGAGATGCTCTCTTTATTAAAAGGGAGCATATATATATATATATATATAGACAAATCTAAGAGAAAATCTAATTAAATTTCAAATTGGAATTCAATTAAAGTCTAATTTTACGTCACGTGTCCCATCTAATCTAAATTTTAAAATTTTCTACCAAGTATGTTAATTCAGTGTAAAAATTAAATTTCAATTAAAATTTAATTTAGCGTCATGTATCCTATCTAATCTAAGTTTTAAATTTTTGTGCTAAATGAGTTAATTTAGTGTAAAAAACGAGGAGTCTAATATAAATAAATCATAAAAAAAACCTAATCATATATCTAACTATATATATATATATATAATCCCATAAAAAAAAAAAAAAAAAAAACTCTATATATAAAATTAGAGGAAGAGAGAGTTTGAATGATTTTATATTTATGAGGTTTTTTTTGTTTAACTAAAAACAATATAAATTTATATGTTCTTTATATAAGAGTCTAAATTTGGTAAGGATTTGGTGTAAAATTCAATACATCCTACCACACCAAATAACATCTCAATAAATTTCAAATTTGGTTGGATTTATATATAGGTATTCGAATTGATTAGGTATGGTTGTGTTTATTCTTAAATATGTGATAAAATGATGTGGCATGTTGAGATTGGATGGGCAAAGCATGGGTTTTACACCACATCCTTACAAAATTTAATCTCTTTCTGATAATATGCCATGACTATGTATGGTCCATTACTAACTAGGTATTAGAGAAAATTCAATTAGAATCCAAATTGGATTTTACTTTTGTTAGTTTTTCATTCAAATTAAATTATTTAGATTTTTGCTGTTATTTTTTCTCTGAACTAATGAGTATATTTTTTATACAGTTTCTATTCAAATATTCTGTATGCGAAGATATTGAACGTAACAAACTATAATTGAGCTAAATGATTCCATGCACCTATCCCCATTCAATTTAGAAGATACTATTTGACAAATTTATTATTTTATTTTGTGTTGTATTTAGTAGAATTTCATAGACAATAATTGTAAATTGATATTGTTTATGTAGTATCTAATAATTATTTTCAAAATTATATATGTAATAGCAATGTAATAATAAACTTGGCGTAACCAATATCATGAAAATTGCAAGGAAAGACTATTTTAGTACCTCTAAATGTCCTAGTCGAACTATGTCCTATATGTTTAATAACACAAGCTAACATCAATAACACCACTACAATTCATCATTCCCATGCGTAAGCACATGTTACATACTAGTGTAATTGATGAACTTGCAATGTCTTGCAATGGGCCAATATTAGCAAACTGCATCAATAAATAAATAAACAAATAAATAATGCTAACTCACTAATTAAAATGACAACTCAACTCTTAAAAACCAAGTTAGCAAATTTATATATAAATAAAAGGAAAAAAGTTTGGCTACAAACTTGGTTGTAGTATAGGCTACAACTTTCTTTAAAAAAAATCAACATTGTTATATGTAGGGACTGGGTTTGAGCACTGCTACCATTGGATGAGTGGACCCAAGCCCAGCTAACCCAATACAATGAATTTGTAAAGGATGGGTTCAAGAACTATGCCTTAGTGAGGGTTGCAACAACTAAACATGGTGATGGGCGGATTGGATAACAAGAACATAGACTCAAGTATGAAGATTCGGCTCCTCAGCAATTTACTTAGAGCATATGATTCATATTGTTTCTTTGGTGCTTAGTTACAAAGATAATATAGGTACTATCGTATTTCTTACTTCTAATTTTCATCCTCCTCCTCTTTCTAGAGGGCTTTTTACATTATATACCCCCCTTTGATAAATCTTAGCCCCCCATTTGTTGATCGTACAGGTCACCACTTGAGTGCTTGTCCCATCAGCCACCCTTCCATTCTTTCTGTAGGCTTTAGCAACTAAGGCGACACTGTTCAGGGGTCACTTCTCTATTAATGTGGCCAGAATGTTAGTTGTGGGCATTTAATGTGGAGGTGACAGTTCCTCCTGGAATTACTCCTCCACTATGCCTTCATGGCAGACCCATCGTACTTGTCTTTTCCTTAGGACGCCCTGAAGGATTACCTCAGATGATGTTTTGCTCCTCCCTTCCATGATCTCGATTGGCCGAGAACAAGATTGTCCCCGGCAGCGCTTCTTGGTAATTGGAGCTTCCTTGATTCATCTTTGGACACTTCTTTCTCCTCGGCACGGGCCTTAGGCTTAGCACAAATTGGGCTGAGGTAGCCAAATTCTCTGGCCCCACAATAGCCCCTCAAAATCCTGCTGTCAGGATCCTCAGATGGAGAGGAGGATTTTGGTGTCATCGGGCCCTTACTATGACTTGTCAAGTCTTATCCTCCATTAGCGCTAGAGTCTTTTCGCCTACTCAAGGTATATTCTTGACGCTTCGGTATGTGAAGCACGCCCACATTACATTCTGGCGGCTCTGTGCTCTTCACGTTCAATGGTGTGATGATAATCTAACGGTGGTGATCTTTATGACTTTATGGGCGGGACAACTCACACGGTTATTTTTAATTAGGGGTATAAATACCCATTTGAATCGGTTCACCTCTTTACTTCCACACTCAAGAGTTCTTGCGCACATACCCTGAATTCGGTCAAATCTTCAATCAAACTCACAACTCCCTTCAGTGCAAAAAGCCTGTCTGATGAGCTTTTCCTCATTTTCATAAGTCCTCTTCTCTTTCTCTCCCTAAATTACGCTTCCTCTCTTCTAAACTTCTTTCTTCGTGTCTATTAGCCATTTCTAGGGATGGGTAGGTTTAAGAAATTGGTTGAGTCTGAAAAGGCAATGGAGAAATTCATCGCCGATTATAGGATACCCAATAATGTAGGTCTAAGATACTGTGAGGAAAGGGAGTGGCATATTAGGAGAAAAGATGGTGAAATAGCAATTCCCATAATCGCCTTTCTAGAAGGTGATATGAGAATCCCTATGGGTCCGGGGTTATCTTAGGCATTTCCAGTTAACTCCCACCCAGTGCGCCGTCAATGTGTTTAGGATTCTGGGTTGTGTGGCCATCTTAAACGAGAAGATGGGGTTGAGGTTAACCTATCACGACATGAACTGGTGCTACAACCTCCAGCACCTAAAAGGCAAGTCCTATTACATGAAGACGAGGGATGATAGGGTGCGACTTATCCAGTGCCTCCCCTCGTCTAGCAAGGGGCTGAACAAGGACTTCCTCATTGTGTCTGGGGAATGGCACGAGGGCCTTCATTGTCCAACGGTGGAAGGAACACCAGGTGGGGTGTTTTAGAGTAGGAAAGGGTCTAATCTTTCGTGCTATTAAAGTTTGCAGTACTTGATTGCTAATACAAATATGCCCCCTTTCCTTTTTGCAGATCTGCACGCTTTTGAGCGCCATTTTAGTTTGGTCAACAAGGCGGACTTGAAAACTATACTAACGGCAGAGATCTTCGTGAACGAGGACGACAACCAAGTTAGGGCCACTTACAAGATTCTGGGGTATGACCCCATTCAGAAATTGTTTCCAGCGCCAAAGTACATAATCAGAGCCAAGGATCCTTGACTTCGGAGGATCACTGTAACCGAACGATTTCTCGATCCTAGAGGGATCCCCTACTTCAGAAAGAGCTCTGCTAGCAGGCTCTTCTAAATCTTACCAAGCTGCTGAGGCCCAAGGGGGAAGCAGAGAAGCAGAAGAAGAAGTTGCTGGCTTGGGTCCGTCCGAAGACAAATTTGGTATGTTCGAACAAGTCCATCTGTTCGAGAATCTTTCTAGTGACGTGGGTGACTGAGACTTGGATGAAGCAAACCCTCTGTCAGTAGGAAAATCTCCTCAGGCCGAGATGGGTTACAAGAAGAAACCCCAAGCCAATTTACTTAACCTGATTGAGGGCTAGCTGGGGAAGTCTCAGTCTAAGCTTCCTCCTCCTCCTCCTCCTCCTTTTCCCAAGTCTCAACCTGCCCAGACCAGGTCAACTTCTACCCAGCCTAGGCTTTCTCCTTCTCCTCCACCTTAACTGAGTCTGCCATCTAGGCCCGAGCCCAATGATCCTAAGCAGAAGAAGGACAAAGGCAAAAGGCTTATGGGAGGCGACAAGTCTCGTTCCTCCTAAGAGGAGGACGACGCTTGGAGGCCCTTAAAACAGCTGAAGATAGGGCACCAAGGCCAAGATAAGCAGGTCGCCATCCACCCCGAGGCTCAGGCTTGGCTTCCCGCCCCAATGCTCCATGGGGAGCCTTTGAGGGACGATGCCTCCCTCAGGGACTTTTGAGGGGGCGAAGGCACGTATGTAACCAACGCGTTAGAAGATTCCCTGCTGCTTCCTGTGGACATGGCGAAGCTAGAGGTTTTGAGGAGTAAGGAGGTCTTCCTCAGCCTCAAACGATACTTGGGCATGGTAAGACGCTCAACACTCGTGATTCTTCTGACTTCGATTTTCTATTTTGTTCCTTGGTATCCTATTCACTATGCACTTGTTTCAATTGGCAGGCTGTCCAGGCCACCTTTAAGTTGGAGGAGGCATCTAACAGCCAAAGCAAGGCCCTGGAAGTAGAGCGTGAGAAGCGACTAGATACTACTCGGACCCTTAAAGTCTCTAAGGCCGATCTCTCAAAAGCAAAGAAGGAGCTGAAAAAGATGACCAAGGCTCGAGACAGCGCTGAGTCGGGCCTTGCTGGCGCCCAGAAGCAGGCCCAAGACCAGACGAGGCGTCTGACTGAGGCGGAAGAGCAGCTGAAAATCGCAAAGGAGTAGATCGCTGATCTGAAAAAAGAGTTGGCCAATGCTAAGAGGGCCAAAAATGTGGTTGAATAGGCTAGAGACGAAGCTCTAAGGGCTAAGGCTGAGGCAGATTTTGGCAGGGCAGAGGCTCAGGCTTCAAAGGAGGAAGCCGAGGAGGCAGCTTATGCCAAAGGGGTGGAGGATACGGAGGCCGCCCTTAAAACTCAAGTCCCTGGGGTATGCAGGCTCTACTGCCTCCAGGTTTGGAGTGAGGCCCTTAAACAAGCTGGGGTTGAGGCCTCGTCCGACCTGTGGAAAGTGGAGAATGCATACTATCCCCTTACCATCCGCGAGGTTGTTCCCTCTAGCTTTAAGGCTGAGGTGGTTGCTAAGGAGGCTGGTGCTGTCCCTAGTGAAGGGGTTGAGGAGGTTGAGGTGGCTACTGAGGTGGCTGCTACCACTTCTGATGAGCTTGCTAAGGAAGCTAATCCTCCTAGGGCAATTGAAAGAGCCGAAGGTGCCAATAAGGAAGCACCCCAAGAGGCTGTAAACCCCTCAGCCGACGCCCAGGCCCCTTTTGCCGAGGAGACAGCTCTCTCTGCGGTGTCCCTGCAGGCTGTTCCTCCAAGTCAGAGCTCTGAAGGCCCCAAGGCCGCCACAAACCAGCCACCCACAGGGGGGAAGAAGATTAAACTGAAGAAGTAGGCCACTTGGCACTTTGGCCTCGTTTTTTTTTAAAACGTTGTAATGGCACTTTTGCTTGATGTCATGCTTTTGTTTATTTGTTGGTTTTTTTTTTTTTAATCATTGTGAAGGAAGTTCTGCTTTGTAATTTTTATGGACTTAATGAAGCACATACTTTATTTTCCTTGAATTGCCCTGCTTGACTTTTGCATTTGTACAATCCTAACTCTAACTGTGCCTCAGCTTATCATGGCAATAACTATCATGACGTAGAGATACTTATGCAAATGAAAACTTACCCTTCTTTCATTCTTAATTTAGAACCAGGATAGGTCAAAGTCGCCAGATTCTTCGGCTTTTTAATGAACACTCAAAGGTAGGGAAAAAGAGACCCTCAAGGTGTGGGTTGAACCAGAACCAAGTCCATGGCACCCTAAAATTCTTTAAGTGATGCTCATGGGCTTAACTTTGAGATTTTGTTATAGGAAGGATCATCATCATCTGCAATAGGTTTTTCCTGAAGTAGCTAGATTCCCCATAGGTTTGAGTCCGAGGACCACGCAAGACCTTGATTCTGTCTAACACTTAGTTTTTCTTGAAGTAGTTAGTTTCCCCATAGGTTTGAGTCCGAGGACCATACATGACCTTGGTTCTGTCTAACACTTAAATTTTCTTGAAGTTGTTAGTTTCCCCATAGGTTTAAGTCCGAGGACCATGCAAGACCTTGGTTCTGTATAACACTTAGATTTTCTTAAAGTAATTAGTTTCCCCATAGGTTTGAGTTCGAGGACCATGCAAGACCTTAGTTCTGTCTAACACTTAGATTTTCTTAAAGTAGTTAGTTTCCCCATAGGTTTGAGTTCGAGGACCATGCAAGACTTTGGTTCTGTCTAACACTTAAATTTTCTTGAAGTAGTTAGTTTCCCCATAGGTTTAAGTCCAAGGACCATGCAAGACCTTGGTTCTGTCTAACACTTAGATTTTCTTGAAGTAATTAGTTTCCCCATAGGTTTGAGTTCGAGGACCATGCAAGACCTTATTTCTCTCTAACACTTAGATTTTCTTGAAATAGTTAGTTTTCCCATAGGTTTGAGTCCGAGGACCATGCAAGACCTTGGTTCTGTCTAGCACTTAGATTTTCTTGAAGTAGTTAGTTTAGCACAAGATATACAATCATGATAGACTTAAAATTTGAATTAGGAAAAGAAAAGGCTTTCATTTATAGTAATACTTTCTCAGGTTATTTACATTCCATGGACGAGGTACAGGTTTTTCATCTAAGTCCTCTAAGTAGTATGCACCTACCCCCGCTACTGAGGTGATCTGGTATGGCTCATCCCAGTTAGGTCCTAGCTTCCCATAAGACGGGTTTTTGGCAACGCCCACAACTTTCTTCAACACCAAGTCCCCTGGTACTAGCGATCTTAGCCTCACATTGGCATCATATCCCTACTTGAGCTTCTGGTGGTAGTAGGCCAGCTGGATCATTGCCTTTTCCCTTCGATCATCAATTAGATCTAGGCTCTTTGCTAGTAGCTCGTCATTACTGCTCAGGGTGAAGGAGCTCATTCTCAGTGTGGGGAAGTTTGCTTCTAGGGGAATAACAGCATCGACCCCATAAGTCATGGCAAAAGGGGTTTCCCCTGTTGACCGCCGTGGTGTAATCCGATAAGTCCATAGGACGTGTGGCAACTCTTCTACCCATCTTCCCTTGGCGTCGTCCAACCTCTTCTTGAGCCCGTTGACTATAACCTTATTGACAGTCTCGGCCTGCCCATTTCCCTAAGGATAAGCCGGAGTTGAGTACCTGTTGGTGATCCCCAGTTCACAATAGTATCTTCTAAAGGCTTTACTGTCAAATTGAAGCCCATTATCTGAAATGAGGGTATGAGGGACCCCAAATCGTGTAACGATGTTTCTCTAGATGAATTTCTTAGCATCCACATCCCTAATATTGGCCAATGGTTCAGTTTCAACCCATTTGGTGAAGTAGTCTGTGCCGACCAACAGATACCTTTTATTTCCTAGCGCTTTGGGGAAAGGACCTACAATGTCCAAACCCCATTGGGCAAACGGCCATGGGCTGGACAAAGGGTTAAGGGCCCTTCCTGGCTGATGAATATTTGGGGCAAGCCTCTAGCATTGGTCATACTTCTTAACATACTCCAGGGCTTCCTTATGCATCCTCGGCTACCAATATCCCTAGTGATGGCTCGGTATGACAGGGACCTTCCTCCTATGTGACTCCCACAAATCCCCTCATGCAGTTCTTCGAGTAGTAATTCCGACGCCTCAGGGTGGATACACAGTAGGTATGGTCCAGAATAGGAGCGCCTATACAATTTGTGGTCCTCAAAGAACTAGAACCGAGGAGCGTTCCTTCGTATTTTATCGGCCTCTGATTTCTCCTCAAGCAGGACATCATCTTTGAGGAACCTCACCATGGGGTCCATCCAGCTAGGGCTCACTCTGGCTTAGTGGACGAGAGCCATGCCTCTTGCCACCTCATTCGCCCTCTCTCGATGTTCGACAAGGATAATCCGAGGCAGATCTCCTATTGAGGAAGTAACGAGTGTGGCCAATGAATTTGCATGAGTGTTTCCACTTTTGAAGACATGTGACAAGCTGAAAAGATCGAAGTTTGATTGTAGGCGTTTGACCTGGCTTAAATACTCTTGCATTCTTATATCTCTGGTTTCCAGCTCTCCGTTTACCTGGCCCACCACCAGTCTCAAATCTGAGAACATATCCACTACTGTTCCTCCCATTCTTTGTACCATGACCATTCCTTGTAACAAAGCCTCATACTCGGCTTCGTTATTAGTGGCTGAGAATCCAAGTCTTAGAGACTTCTCTATAACAGTCCTCTCAGGGGATACTAGGACTAGCCCCGCACCAGAACCCCTTTGATTTGCTGCGCCATCAACGTACGCTATCCAACATAGGGATCTTGGAACAGAGACTGCCCTAACTTATTTTTCGTCCATGTCTTCCTTCTCTACTACTGTCTCTACTAGCTGTTCGGCAAACTCAGCCACCAAGTCAGCCAGGACCTGGCTCTTTATAGAGGTCCGAGGCATGTATTTAATGTCAAAAACCCCCAAGATTGTATTCCATTTAGCGATCTGTCCAATGTAATTAGCGGTCCGAAGTACAAACTTCAAGGGTAGTTGGGTGAGAACAACTATTGTGTGGGCTTGGAAGTAATGAGGAAGCTTTCATGTAGCATAGACTACAGCCAATATGGCTTTCTCTAAGGTCAAGTACTTGACCTCAGCTTCATGCAGCAACTTACTCACGTAATAGATTGGTTTTTGGATGCCACTGTCATCCCGTATTAGCACTAGGCTCACTGCATAGGGGGCTATGGCAATGTATACATATAGGACTTCGTCGGCTTCAGGGTTAGTCATGATAGGTGGCTGAGACAGGTATTCTTTGAGCTGTTGGAAGGCCATGGCGCAATCCTCGGACCACTCTAATCCCTTCCACTTGTTGATCAAGAGGTAGAATGGCCTGCATCTATCAGCCGACTTGGAAATGAACCAATTCAAGGCCGCAATCATTCTAGTGAGTTTCTGGACCTCCTTAGGGTTTTGCGGAGGTTTCAAGTTGTTAATAGCCTTGATCTGGTCAGGGTCAACCTCAATTCCCCTATGAGTAATAATGTAGCCCAAAAACTTGCCTAATCCCACGCCGAATGAGCACTTGGAAGCATTCAGGCGCAGCTTGTGCTTTCTTAAGACATCAGAGATACAACCGAGGTCTCTTAAATGCTCAAATACCATCTTTCTCTTCACCACCATATCATCAACGTAAATTTTGATGCTCTTGCCCAACAGCGGCTCAAACATTCTCGTCATCATTCTTTGATAAGTGGACCCCGCAATCATTCCAGTGAGCTTCTGGACCTCCTTAGGCTTTTGCGGAGGTTTCAAGTTGTTAATAGCCTTGATCTAGTCGGGGTCAACCTCAATTCCCCTATGAGTAATAATGTAACCCAAAAACCTGCCTGATCCCACGCCAAATAAGCACTTGGAAGCATTCAGGCGCAACTTGTGCTTTCTTAAGAGATCAAAGATACAGCCAAGGTTTTTTAAATGCTCAGATACCACCTTACTCTTCACCACCATATCATCAACGTAAATTTCGATGCTCTTGCCCAACAGCGGCTCAAACATTCTTGTCATCATTCTTTGATAGGTGGACCTTGCGTTCTTCAGGCCAAAAGGCATCACCTTATAGCGATAGTTCCCAATAGGCGTCACAAAGGCTGTTTTCTCCTGATCTTCCAGGGCCAATGGTATTTGGTGATAGCCTTGAAAGGCATCTAAGAAGCTCATCCGAGGATGTCCCGCAATTGCATCCATTAGCTGGTCTATCCGAGGCATAGGGAATGGGTCCTTCGGGCAGGCCTTGTTTAGGTCCGTGAAATCTACGCAAACCCTCCATTTTCCGTTTTTCTTCTTGACCACTATAGTATTTGCCAACCGTTCAGGATAGAAAACCTCCTTGATAGCCCCTACACGCTTAAGCTTTTTCACTTCTTCTCTAATCGCATCGACGTGCTCCCTTGACGAGCGCCGAGGTAGTTGCTTCTTAGGAATGATGGATGGGTTGACATTGAGATGGTGACAGATGAAAGCTGGATCAATCCCTAGAGCATCACAAGTGTCCCATGCAAATACGTCAATGTTTGTTTTGAAGAACTTAATCAACTCCTCTTTCTCCCGAGGAGGCAGCTAAGCTCCAACCTAAAAGAACTTCTCTAGATCATCACCAATGACCACCTTCTTAAGATCTTCGCATTTTGTTTCCTTAGCAGACGCATCAAAGGGCGCCACCGGGTTCTTTGATTGCTATAAGCCCCCTTTAACAGTGGTCGAGGACTCTGCATCCAACCGATGCGATATGGCAGTCACCATGCATTACCTTGCTGTGGATTGGCAACCACGGATTTCGAGGACTTGGTCCCCTGATGGGAACTTCACCTTTTGGTGAAAGGAGGAGGCAACAGCCCCCGAGGTGTGGAGCCAGGGCTTACCAACGATAGCTGTGTACGGGGAGTAGGTGTCCATCACTATAAAATTCACCTCCACTACCTCTGGGCCGGTCTGGATGGGTAGCCTAATCATGCCCTTTGGGATAATTAGCTTCCCATCGAAACTCATCAGGGGGGAGCTATAGGGTGCCAAATCTTCTGGTTTTAACCCCAGCTCTTTGTAGAGGTCGGGGTACATAATCTCCGCCCCACTGCCATCATCCACCATTACTCTTTTCACAACATAGTTCCCGATTCTGAGAGTAATCACCAACGCGTCATCATGGGGTTAGATGGTCCCGACTTTGTCTTCCTCCGAAAAACTCAGGATTGGGTGAAAGTTCCTTCTGGCCCTCTTCGGCTCTGGCTGGGACTCCTCGGTAGGCAGCTGGGCCACAGACAATACTCGCGAGGGGCGCGTGCCTGTTCTCCCTGGCGCAGCCAAGATTACGTTAATCGTCCCTGCTGGTGGCCTTATGGCAATATCTCTCTAGGCTCCTAATAGTTCTGGCCTTGATGACCATTAGAATGATGCAGGAGGTGCTTCAGCTTTCCTTCCCAAACTAGCTGGTCCAGGTGGTTTCAAAGGTTCTTGTAGTCCTCTGTGGCATGTTTGTGGTCCTCGTGGTATTGGCAATAGAGGTTCTGATTGCGCTTCGTGGGATCCCCCGCCATTTTATTCAGTCACCTAAAGTATGGCTCATTCCTGATCTTTTCCAACACCCTGTGTACCGGTTCTCAGAATACTGCACTGACAGTTTGAGCATTGGCCGCTCCGGATTGCCCTGCAAAATCTCTCCTTGGGCGGCTGTTGTTATACCAGTCAGACCTGAAATCCCTCCTCTCCTGAGGAATAACCTTCTCCTTTCCCTTGCCTTGCAGCTGATCTTCCTCTACTCGTTTGTAGTTATCAATCTGATCCATTAGCTGGCACACACTGGTGGCAGGTTTGCCAATTAGAGACTTCCTCAGACCATGCCCCGTGGGGAGACCATTTTTGAAGGTGCTGATGGCGACGTCATCAAAATTGTCATCCAATTCATTATACATCTCCCAATATTAGTCCGAGTAGGCCTTCAGAGTTTCTCCATCATGCATGGATAAAGACAATAACGCGCTCAAGGGCCGAGGGGCTCTGTTATTCGTAACGAAGCGTGAACCAAAGGCTTGGGTCAGCTGTCTGTACGAATCTATGGAATTCGTCCTCAAGCCATTGAACCATCTTATTACCACTGGTCCCAGGCTAGATGGGAAGACTTTGCACATCAATGCCTCGTTTTTGGAGTGGGCAGCCATCCTTTGGTTGTATTGGCTCACATGCTCCACAGGGTCCGTTTTGCCATTATAGATGGTGAAGGTTGGCCGCTGGAACCGCCGAGGAAGCATAGCCTCTTCAATATGGCGTGTGAAAGGTGACTTGGAGAGTTTATCCAACGCCCTACTCATGGCATCGCTCCCCAAGCCCCTAGGGGATGGGCTTTTACGTTTACGCCTTCGGTAGTGCTCCTCTTCATGGGAAAAGGTCTCGCTTGGAGGAGTCCTCGATCTTCGTCTATAGTCATCATTGCCTTCCTCATCGAAGGGCATGTCAGGACTAGAACAAGACTGCTTTCGTTGTGCATGGCGCAACTTTTTCTTTAAATTGTCTATCTCTCGCTGTATGGCCCCCTTATCCTCCTATCTCTGGGACACGTGGCTCTTAACCTCTTCTGATCATGTGGCCTGGCCGCTATCTTGCCTCCGGAGCACGCGGCTGCCCCCACGAGTGTGGCTTCCACTAGTTTGCATGGTGTGCAGGCTTCCCTCTCGAAACCTTCCATTTTCTTCGTTTCGGTCTCGCCCAGGGTTGAGAAAGTTACCCTGTTGTTGTGATCTTGCTGGTTCGGGCTGACGGGAGCCTGCCTGATAAAGGCTTGATCCTGCCATGCTTGATCGTTGCTCTTACTAAAGTACAAGTTCTCCTCACAGACAGCGCCAATTGTAAAGACTGGGTTCGAGCATTGCTACCATTAGATGAGTGGACCCAAGCCCAGCTAGCCTAATACAATGAATTTGTAGAGGATAGCTTCAAAAACTAAGCCCTAGTAAGGGTTGCGACAACTAAACGTGGTGATGGGCGAATTGGATAACAAGAACATAGACTCAAGTATGAAGATTCGGCTCCTCAGCAATTTCCTTAGAGCATATGATTCATATTGTTTCTTTGGTGCTTGGTTACAAAGATAATATAGGTGCTACCATATTTCTTACTTCTAATTTTCATGCTCTTCCTCTTTCTAGAGGGCTTCTTACATTATATACCCCCCTTTGATGAATCTTAGCCCCCTATTTGTTGATCGTACAGGTCACCACTTGAGTGCTTGTCCCATCAACTACCCTTCCATTCTTTCTGTGGGCTGCAGCAACTAAGGCGACACTGTTTAGGGGTCACTTCTCCATTAATGTGGCCAGAATGTTAGTTGTGAGCATTTAATGTGGAGGTGACAGTTCCTCCTAGAATTGCTCCTCCACCATGCCTTCATGGCAGACCCGTCATACTTGTCTTTTCCTTGGGACGCACTAAAGGATTACCTCGGATGATGTTTTGCTCCTCCCTTCCATGATCTCGATTGGCTGAGGACAAGATTGTCCCTGGTAGCGCTTCTTGGTAATTGGAGCTTCCTTGATTCATCCTCAGACACTTCTTCCTCCTCGGCACGGGTTTTAGGCTTAGCACAAAGTGGGCTAAGGTAGCCAAATTCTCTGGCCCGACATTATATATTTTGAAAATCTAATTATTGGATTGCATGTTATTTACATTCTTAACACACATGTCAAATGTTTTTTCCAATAAAATGTATCTACTGCAAAAGCTTGCAATTTAAACAATTGATTAATAACACAGCGATTGATCTTCTAAAAATTTTGCATGCATGAAGGATGTAAGAAGAAAATGTAATCCAATGATAGATTTGTCAAAATTCAAATATAATAAAAAAATATTGAGTGAAGTTGTTGCCTTATGGTACAACCAATTTTGTGGCCAAACATTGTCCTAAACAAATCCTTAATTATAACAACCTAAACTTCTACTAACAAAGTTTAGCCACAAAACTTCCACTAAAAAAATATAATACGGCGACATATTTTAAAAATCTAATCATTGGATTACGTATTTTTTTTTGTTCTTAACATATATAATAAATTTTATGTTAATCAGATGTTATTAACTTTTCGATCCATAAACTTATTTTTTATACATAATTTTAAAATACAAAAACTTAAAATTTAAATATTTGATAGAATATAATTATTGGTCTTTGATTTTTCAGAAATTTTGCAAGCATAGAGGATATAAGAAGAAAATTTAATCTAATAGTGGATTTATCAAAATTCATATCTAATAAAAAGATATTGAGTGGCATTATAACCATTTACTACAACTGAGTTTGTAACCAAACAGTGTCCAACTTCTACCAAGTGACTCATTCTTTAAGATTCTCTTCATTTTGGCTTCCATCTCATCAAAATTGGCATTTATGTCAAAGTATAAATTCATTGACATAAAAGCCAATAGAATAAATGCATATATTAATTCTCTATATGTATGAATTAATTATTTATATAAAAGGAATTTAAATAATTATTTTTATAAATTTTATATAAAACTATTTTATGTAGAATACTTATTATCCAAAAAAATAATAATAATAATAATAATGGGAAAATTTTACTATAAACCCTATAGATTAAGGGTAGTCTAATTAAAACTTGAAATTTTTATAGGTAACAAATTAAACTTTTAAGTCAAAATTGGGTAAAACTGTTAAGGTTTTAATTTGTTACATTTCAAAAATTCTAGATTTATTTTGGTACATTTGACATTATAGGATTTAATTTGGACTAGCCTTAAACTATAAGGTTTAAAGTAAATTTTGTGCTATAATAATTTATTTAGAGTATGTGCTTTTCCTCTCTCTCTCTCTCTCTCTCTCTCTCTCTCTGAGAAAGATGTGTTTTTCCTCATGTTTTGCTACTATGGAAATGTTTCTTTAAAAAAAAAAGATACTATGGTTTGGTAAGTTTTTAATTAATAATAGGCATTTATTTGGTAAGCTACTATGGTTTGGTAAGTTTTTAATTCATTGAAATGTAAAAAATTAATCTAGAAAAATGATTTTGTAAGTTCTTAATTATTAATAGGCATTTATTATGATTGTGGTTTTATATGGAACTTTACATTCTATTATTTAAAGAAAATATGATTTGGTAAGTTTTTGATAGAGAGTTTAAATACATAATAGAATTTAAAATCAATTAAAAATATATATAATAGAATAATAATATATAAAATTATGAGGCCTTAAAAGCTTATGTGAAAAAATATTATGAAGTCAACCAAAAGTCACATTTTCACACACACATATATATATATGAAACCATTATTTATGTAAAATGAAATTTCAACATTATGCTTCTAAGATTTACATGAGAAACAATTGATGTGAAATATAACATTCTTGTTCAAATATGGCATTAGGTTCATATTCTTAATTTTATTATTTTTTTTTTTGAGAAAATAATAATACTTATTAAAATACACAAACACGAAAGTAGTATATAGAATTTTTTAAACAGGCTTATAATATATTACATAACCAGAGTACCATTACAAAATGGCCTAACCTTTGTCAAATGTTAGTTTGGGTATCTCGTAATTTTTTATAACTTACTTGATAAAGATTATGCAAATAAGATACCCAAAACTGCGGATCTAAACAAACAAGCAAACATACAATCAAAAAAAGTAAAAAAGTATTTTGCCTAATGCATGCAAAATACTATTGACGTTGATTCCCAAATTATTATAACACAACCATAAATATTGAACATGGGTCATAAGTATATTCTCTCCTTTTTTTTTTCTTTTTCTTTTTCTCTTTTTTGAGAAGAACACAGTTTTACTTGGGTCTGGCACTGCTTATATGATAAATCCCACAATTTTAATGGTGGTGTATTGGTCTGATCTCAAACACAACTAATAGTTTTCCATTCCACATATCAATCTTAAATACACGCTTTACTAAGAATGAAGTGGCAAAAAACACCAAACACTATTTATGATTGAAATAAGAGGTCTAAATAAACTTCAATTTAGATAAATTTTGTTGCTAAATGTAAAAAATATGCCAAACTCAGTTATAAGTGGGACAATTTGGGAGGAAATATTGAATGCAAATTGAAGAGCAGCACCTTTTTCCTTTTGCACTGCAATAGTGCTGCAAAGACTTGTTACCATCTTGATTTGAAATTTTACATTGTCAAAGAAAGATTGACAGGTTCAGCACACATCAACATTTTAATTGAAATCTAAAAGAAACCAAGCACTAAAATTACATTGTCCGCTCTCATAACAATAAATCTGTACATGCTTTGCGGATCAATTCTAACGATTAAGAGAATGCAAACCATAAGTTGAGATTAAAAAGCGACGGGACTTTTCATCTCGAATCTGTTCTTCTGATCCTCAACTTCAGCAGCATATCCATTATTGTATTCATAAGCCACTCCACCGTGGCTTGTCAAATCCAATCCTGCCATCTCCTCTTCTTGTGAAATCCTCAAAAGCTTCAATTTGTGCAGCAACCAGAACAAGGTCCCCATGGTAGCACTCACCCACGCTACAATCGCCAAAATCTGGATAATTTGTGCTGCCAAGAGCTTTCCACCACCTCCCATAAACAGCCCATAAGGCCTATCCGGTTGCCCCGGATAAACCTCATTGACATATGCTTTCCTTGCAAACAAGCCAGTAGAGATTATACCCCATGCACCACACCCTCCATGAAGTTGTGCTGCTTCCAATGGATCATCAAACTTGAGTTTCTCAGCAAGCTTGTTGAATCCGATGAGAACCCAAGCGGCTACGAACCCACATATGATTGCTGCCCAAGGTTCAACAACAGAGCAGCCAGAGGTAATTGCTGCAAACCCACCAAGCAAACCATTACACACATCAGTTAGATTCCAATGGCCAGAAAGCAAGCGTTTCCCAAACAATGTGGTCAGTGCAGCTGTAGAACCAGCAAGTGTGGTCGTAACTGCGGTTCTCCCAATAGCACTCCATTGTCCATAATAAGAACCACTCTCTCCGTAGGCCTTCAAGATGTTTAGGAATGAACCAGGATTGAAACCATACCAGCCAAACCATAGCATAAATGTGCCTAACACAACCAATGTCCCGCTATGTCCACGCATTGACACGGCATGGCCAGCATGATCAAACCGGCCCATTCGTGGACCTTCAATGAATGCACCCCAAAAACCAGCAATGCCTCCAACCATGTGAACCACACCAGAACCAGCAAAATCAATAACCCCAGATCCAAACAACAGATCAGACGCAGTAGGGCTTGCCCAACCATCAGCAGACCAGAACCAGTGAGAAACAATTGGATAGACAAAACCAGTCAAGAAAGATGAATAGATCAAATAAGAAACGAATCGGGTTCGTTCTGCAATTGAACCACTAGTGATTCCAGCGGCTGCAATGGCAAAAGCCCATTGATAAAGGAAATACCCGTAGTCAAAAGACGCCGTAGGGTATTCATGTAGGGCAAAGAAGTGTTTGCCTATGAATCCATTTGATGGAGCACCGAAGGCAAAGGCAAAGCCAAAGAGATAATAGAAAACGCCACCAGTGGCAGCATCAAGAACATTAGTCAGCATGATGTTCATGGTGTTCTTAGCACGCACAGAACCAGCGCACAGCATAGCAAAACCAAGCTGCATGGAAAACACAAGATATGCAGAGAAGAGAAGGTATGTGTTGTCAATAGCATATCCTGTGTCAACAAACTTGCTTGAGACTGCATCAAATCCGCGGCAAATGTATTCGGCCGCAGCTGTTGAATTAGGACCCAATAAAGGATTGAGATCAGCAGCAGAACATGAAAAAGCCGCTGCCGCCATGGTAGGATGGAAGGAGGTTTAGACTATAGAATCTAAGAGATGAAATCAGGAAGGGCTCTGGCTGCAGAGGAAATTCAGGCTTTGATGGAGTGGTATTATATAGAATCGTAGTGAGGTTGGCTTTAAAAGATTCCAATAGATTCTTAGTTGGACTAGGTTGGCGTTAAAAGATTCCAATAAATTCACACTCATGCTTAACAAAATGAGAAAAATCAGCAAACTCAGTGGCTGTGACTGGTGGGAAAAAAGTTGTTAGTTAATATGAACCAACGTTACTATCTCGAATATCACAGCTGTGACAAAAGTCGTGACACAAAAATTACAGTCTAAGAAAAACTGATTTGATCAGATTCCTAATTGGACTAGGACACTTGATGCGTAACAAAATAATATTGCGTTTACCAAAAAAAATAACAAAATAACAAAATAATATTGCGTAGAATCATGACTGATTTCCCCAACTTAATAGGATCTCAAATGAAATCAAACTGGACTATAATTGTACAAAGTATATTTTTACCAAATACTCCAGAAGCGTGCAACATTCAAAGTCATTTGGAAAAAATACATCTATAAATATGGTAGTGTACACTTCAGATTTACCAATTTTTTCCTTGTTTAATTTTTCCATTTGCGCTATAAATGATATTTTCTAAGTCTAGGTAAATGAATCCGAATCTTCTCCTGTTGAATGAATATACTCCTTGACAACCTGGAGCGTGCCTTAGAATCATAATCCAGGGGCTAAGAATCAACCCCCAAAAAAGTGGGTTTTTTTGGTGGAAAGTTATTTTCAGATACAACTTTTATTGCTAATTAAAGAAGATCCAATTCTAGCGCCAAGCCAACCTCATCAAGGCTCAAATTTACAATGAAAAAAAAAAAAGAATCATTATTCATAGACTTTTTTTTTTTTTTTTTTTGGTATTATTATTCATACCTATATAATCATCATTTTTTTTTATAATCATAATTATCTAATCTAAAATGTTGGTAAACCCCATAACCAATTTCACAAATTATTCTGAAAAAGAATCACAAATTATAGATCAAATTATATATATACACACTTATGAGTTATGACTGATGTACGAATTATGCCAAAATTCTGCATAAAAGAAATATATATTTTAAAAATATTACTGAAACTTGGTAAGCCATTTTGAAACTTTAAAATAAAGTGTCATCTAGATTAAATTATCAAAATGCAAACATATATTGTGCTACTTAAGGATAGTAAATATGTAAATTTTATTATGTTTAAAATAATTTTAAAAAATTATAATCTATTTTAAATTTTTTTTTTTTTTGAAATAGAATTTTAGTTGAAATAGAAATTTAATTTTCTTATATATTAAGAGAAGTTCCTTGGTCCCTTTATCACGAAACCAAAAATAGAAAAACTGTATTTTCATTAATTAGAATCAATGAGTACAAGCAGTATATATATACAAGCGTGAACAGTAACTACCTAAACAGACTTGGAAACATCTTCACACGTGCTAGCTACAAACTATCTCACGTATCAACACTTAAGAGCTTCTAATTAACAAGTAAACTACATGTCGTATATAGAAAAAAAACTCTAATGCAGAAACACTGCAGAAACAGTGTCGTTTTAGTTTTACTGCTATGTGCTTTAGGCTTTGTTCTCTGCTCTTACATCTGATCTGATATCGTCACCTTGCTTCTGATCTGATAGCTTCATCTTCTCATCTTTACTCTGATACTCCCCCTCAAGAGCAGCTGGTTTATGTATATTAATCATTCCCATCTTACAAGTAAGATTTGAGAATAGATTATAACCCAAAGCCTTAGTCAGCATATCAGCCAACTGACAATCTGTTCTAACATGATTCAATTTGATTACCTTTTCTAAAACCTTATTTCTAACCACATGACAATCTATTTCTATGTGCTTTGTCCTCTCATGAAAGACAGGATTAGAACCAATATGAAGGGCTGCCTGACTGTCACAAAACAACAAGGCTTCTCTTTCATGATGCACTCCAATGTCCTTGAGGAAATATAAAATCCACACTAATTCACAGGTTGCAACAGCCATGGATCTGTACTCAGCTTCTACTGAAGACCTTGAGACAGTGGATTGCTTCTTGGACTTCCAAGACACCAAAGAATCCCCAAGGAAAATGTTATACCCAGTCACAGACCTCCTAGTATCAGGGCATGCAGCCCAATCTGCATCTGCAAACCCTTTTAAATGCAGATTTGTGGTAGCAAAAAACATAAGCCCCTTGCCTGATTCACTCTTCAAATATTGCAATACTCTATGTGCTGCATCCAGGTGTGGCCTTCTTGGTTTGGACATAAACTGGCTAAGCTTGTGGACAGCAAATGTAACATCAGGTCTTGTGATTGTTAAGTACAATAGCCTACCTACCAGCCTTCTGTAGTGGCTAGGATCCTTGAGCTCTTCTCCCCCAAACTTGCTCAACTTTAGATTTTGCTCCATAGGAGTTTTAGCACACTTACATCCTAACAATCCAGCATCATTAAGCAGCTCAAGAGTGTACTTCCTTTGACAAAAGGCAATTCTTTTGTCTGATCTAGCAACCTCCAAACCAAGGAAAAATTTTAAATCCCCCAAATCTTTTAACTTGAACTTATCATCTAGCATGATCTAAACCTGTCAACTTCAGCCTCGTCATTGCAGGCTATCAAGACATCATCCACATACACCAATAGAACCATGAAAATATCACCACACTTCCTTGTAAACAAAGAATAATCAGCTTTGGACTGAATGAAGCCAAGCTGAATTAATGTGCTTGAAAACTTGGCAAACCATTGCCTAGAAGCTTGCTTGAGACCATAAAGGGACTTGTTGAGCTTACAAACAACCTCCCCCTGGCTGTGAAACCCTTGTGGAAGAGCCATATACACCTCTTCATCCAAATCCCCATGTAGAAAAGCATTATTAACATCCAATTGACTAAAAGACCACCCTTTGATGGCAACCACAGCAAGAAGAACTTTAACAAAAACCATCTTAGCTACTGGTGAGAAGGTTTCAAAATAGTCCACTCCCTCCTTTTGGGTAAAGCCCTTAGCCACTAACCTGGCTTTGTACCTCTCAATAGAGCCATCTGCCTTATATTTAATTTTATAAACCCACTTGCAGCCAATGGGCTTCTTACCAGCAGGCAAAGGTGTCAATGTCCATGTGTTATTAGTTTCAAGAGCTGCTATTTCAGCAGCCATGGCTGCTTGCCATTTGGGATCAGACATAGCTTGGTAATAGAAAGTAGGTTCAACAAGAGAGGAAATAGCACAACAGAAGAAACAGACATGACAGAAGATACTTAATTGCAATGGAACTCCTGCAAATAAGAATGCAAATAAGAAGGCTTTTTTATGGACCTAGAAGACCTTCTAAGTGGAATAGGATCAGCAATAGGTTCAGGAGGTTCTACTGGCACCTCATCAAGAAAATCATCATCAATGCTATGATGAAGTTGAATAATAGAGTCATGAGAAAGAGCTAAAGAAGTAGGCTTGGACAAAATAGGATCATCAAGCAAGATAGGAACAGAAGGAGCACAAGGTAAAGGCAAGGATGTTGAGGAAGTAGAACCACTTGAAAATAAAGAGTAAGGAAATACAGACTCATGAAACATAACATCTCTTGAAACAAAAACAGAATGAGTGTCAAGATCAAAAAGTTTATACCCTTTGACATTAAGAGGATAACCAAGGAATATACACCTTCTTGCTTTTGGAGAAAATTTATTTCTATTGTGAGTAATGGTAGAAGCAAAGCATAAGCACCCAAAGACTTTGAAATGAGTATAATCTGGTGCCTTATGAAATAAAAGCTCAAAAGGTGTTTTATCATGCAACAAAGGGGATGGAAGTCTATTAATAAGATAGGCAGCAATCAAGACACAATCACCCCAGAATTGAAGAGGAACTTGAGACTGAATTTGTAAAGCCCTTGCAATGGAAAGTAGATGCTAGTGCTTTCTCTCCACAACAGAATTTTGTTGTGAAGTGTAAACACAGCTGTGTTGATGGATGATACCATGAGAATTTAGAAAATCTAACATATCAAACTCCTTGGCATTGTCAGTTCTTATGGACTTTATATTTTGACCAAATTGAGCAGCAACCATAGTGTAAAAAGAAAGAAACAAAGGCCTAACTTCAGACTTAGATTTCATCAAAAATAGCCAAGTGGCTCGGGTTGCATCATCAACAATAGTCAAGAAGTATTTAAAACCATCCAAAGTAGGAATTGAATAAGGACCCCAAACATCCATATGAATCAAATCAAAAGCACAAGAACTGATTTTATTATTAAAAGGAAAAGGCAATCTTTTAAGTTTGGCCATAGGACAAACTTGACAATCCTTATTACAAGATGAGTACAAAGAAGGAATAGCATGACTTAAAACTCTAAGTTTAAGGTCTGAAGGATGACCTAATCTTACATGCCAAAGATATGTAGATTGAGAAGAGGTATTGGTGGAACTAGTTGCAGAGAAAGGAGGTAAGATTGCATTGAACTTATGATTGACCAAGTAATCAGCAAGTGAGGAAGCAGGAGTATGTTCAAGACTGTCACATTGCAGCAATTATAAACCATCAACTGCTTTGCCCACCCCAATCGTTTTCCAAGATAAAAGGTCCTGGATAAAACAATAAGTGGAAAGAAAAAACAAGGCAGTAAGGTTGAGAAAGGGTAAGAGTACTAACAGATAACAAATTAAAACTAAAAGATGGAACACAAAGAACATTAGTGAGGGTGAGAGTAGAAGAAAGAGTAACAGTGCTAATGTGAGTGACTTGTGCTGATTCCCCATTTGGCAATTGAACCAATGACTGCATAGTAGCAGTAATTGAAGTTAATAAATCAACTGAACATACAAAATGATTAGTAGCTCTTGTATCCAACACCCAAGTACATCTATCATAAGCCCTTCTATTGATCACTTGTGCAGAGAAAACACTGTGGGAAAGATCAATACTTGACATTGGCACACTGGCAGGAGTGGAAGAAAAAGCTACATTGGCCATGGAAGCTTCTTTGACTTGAGATGGTACTGCAAGAGATGAACTTGAAGCACTAAACAAGGCAAGAAGCTATTGACACTGTTCAAGTGTAAAGGCAGAATTCTAGTGATCCATTGGAGAAGCAAAAGGAAAGAATTCTGAAGAGACTTTATGAGCCATAGAAGACTTATTCTTGAACTTAAACCCTGGTGGAAAACCATGCAACTTAAAGCACTTATCCACTGTGTGACCAGTCTTGCCACAGTGAGTGCAAACTGGCCTGTTCTTGCCCTTGCTACCAGAATTAGTACTATGATGATCATTGGACAATTTAGCAGCTAAAACAGTAGAATCCACTTTAACAACAGATGCATTAGGAGCTGTTCTTTGTGTCTCTTCTTGAATTAACAAAGAGTAAACCTTACTAAGAGAAGGGATTGGATCCATAAGCAAGACTTGAGTCCTAACTTGGGAAAAAGAATCATTCAATCCCATTAAAAATTTCATCACAAACTCTTTTACTTGCAAATCAGTGAGTCTCTTGTTAATATTGGAAAGACATTTACCACATGTACAAGTAGGAAAAGGGCTAAGGTTCTGTAATTGATCCCAAAACACCTTCAATTGTGTAAAGAAATCAGTGATGGACATCTCACGTTGATGAAGTTCTGTGATTTGCTTTTGAAGATTGAAGACTCTAGGCCCATTAGTCTGAGCAAAACGATTCTTCAAGTCATTACAGATTTCCAAGGCAGTGTCTTCATAGATAAAGCTTGCTTGGAGTTTTGGTGAGACTGAATTGGTTAGCCATGTACCAACCATATTGTCACATCTGATCCAAGCTTGCACATTCGAAGGAGTAGACACTAATGGTGATGAGAGAGTCAAAGTCCCATCAATGAACCCTAGTTTGTTCTTGGTGAGCAAAGCTTTTCTCACAACACGAGCCTAAGCTGAGTAGTTCTCTCCACCTGTTAAAGGCTGTGTAACAAGAACTAGACTTGGATTTTCTGCGTGATGCAAGAACAGAGGGTCGTCCATTGGTGAATCTTGTGGAGAAGAAGAAGATGGATTCTGTAGTACCATTCGCTGCAGCAGAAACCATTGTTGGTAAAACAATTCTCAAGAAAAGCAAACAATTCTCAAGAAAAGAAAATTTCTCAAGAACAGGGGAAATGTTCTCTCCACCTGTTAAAGGCTGTGTAACAAGAACTAGACTTGGATTTTCTGCGTGATGCAAGAATAGAGGGTCGTCCATTGGTGAATCTTGTGGAGAAGAAGAAGATGGATTCTCAGATTCTGTAGTACCATTCGCTGCAGCAGAAACCATTGTTGGTAAAACAATTCTCAAGAAAAGAAAATTTCTCAAGAACAGGGGAAATTTTCTCGAGAAAATTGAGAAAAGGAAACTGAAAATACAGCACTGAAAAGGAAAATGAAACCCTAGAGGAATTTGGGAATTCGCTCTGATACCATATCAAGAAACCAAAAATAGAAAAACTGTATTTTCATTAATTAGAATCAATGAGTACAAGCAGTATATATATACAAGCGTGAACAGTAACTACCTAAACAGACTTGGAATCATCTTCACACGTGCTAGCTACAAACTATCTCACGTATCAACACTTAAAAGCTTCTAATTAACAAGTAAACTACATGTCGTATATAGAAAAAACTCTAATGCAGAAACACTGCAGAAACAATGTCGTTTTAGTTTTACTGCTCTGTGCTTAAGGCTTTGTTCTCTGCTCTTGCATCTGATCTGATATCGTCACCTTACGTCTGATCTGATAGCTTCATCTTCTCATCTTTACTCTGATACCCTTCAAATGAGCCCAATTAATATTCTAGAGATTGTTCATGAAACACTAGGTTAAAAAAAAAAAAAAAAAAAATACACTAAAACTGAAACTAAAAAAATGTTCTATAGAATTCTATTGATTGGATACTCGTGACTTTTTTTCTTTTCTTTTCTTTTTAGAAGGGATTGGACATTTATGACTTAATATCTCTATCTCAAAAGATATTCATGACTTTATTGTAGAACCTATCAAAAGGCATGTAGCAGTTTTTTTTTTTTTTTTTTTTTTTTTTTTTTTTTTTTTTTTTTTTTTTTTTTTTTTTTGAGAAGGTAGTAGAATTTTAATTTTCTTAAAACTTAGATAATACATTCTCAAAAATAAAAATAAAAATAAAAAATAACTTAGATAATAAAATTTTACCTAAAGTATCTTATGCGGCGTTTGATACGAGATAATGTTTTACGATTCTCATGAATATTTAAAGATTCTCATGTTTGGTTGCAAATCACACTAACAAATCAGATGATAGGAATCTAGATTCCATTTAAAATAAGTGGGTATCCAAATTCCTAAGTTTAAAGGAAATTGTATTTTTTATAAATTGACAATTTTAACACTTTTTCCTTATCATTTAAGCAATTGAGATAAAATATAAAACAAATCAGTAATATTTTTTCTTTTGTCTTTATCTCTTCCCGCCTAAACAACATTATCTCTTCCCGTCAAAACAACATAAACAGATAGACAACTCTTTTGATATATTCCTTAACAAAGTTCTATTTAAGTTTCATGTATGAAAAAAAACATTTGAAATGTTAGACTATAGTTTTAATGAATTTGTTATAATTTATAATTTATATTTTGTTGTTCATTATTTATTTAGAAGATTTTTTTTTTTTAAGACTTATATTGAATTTACAAATTTAAGGATAGAATGAGAAAAATAAATAATTCAATTAAGATTCTTAGGAATAAACCGAATATCATAATATTACATTCCTAAGAATCTTATTAGATTTCTAATTAAACTAAACATAAGAATAGTTAAATTCCTAAGCATCCAAATTGCAGGACATCACATTCTCAATAATTTAGATGCTAAGAGTAATGTGAATTTCCCTCTACCAAATGTCACATTAATTAATGATTAATGAAAATTTAACCATTTGTCACATAATATCAAATCCTTGGCAATTGAATAAAAAATTAACTTCAGCTCTATTTATTTTAGAGCACTAATCATTACCGACAATGTACGGAATGCGTGTGCCATTTTGAAAATTTGAAATTGTAAAATCATGTTTTCAAAATTATAACTTAAATAGTATTATAAACACAATTTCCAAGGTTGTGCGTTTAGACGTGTGCAACAAAATTTAACCTTTATTTTATTTTTTACAAATCTCTACCCTCTAGTACAAGCATTATAAAAGTGAAATTACCCAAGTTAATGACACGTTAGGAAAATTACAAAGCCTTTGTCTTCAATGATGACGATGGCAACAGCATAGACCTCCCAAGTGTTAACACCATTTCTTTAACTGGGTGGTGACATATATTGCAACATAATTCATATCCAAGTCCTACTATGAAGATTGCTTGCTTTGGCGCATCTACAAAATCGCCAACCTTCAAGCAATGCTACTCACCGTCCTAATTAATTACTTAAGGTGGAGGAATCCACTTCCCTGCTTTGAATTCTTTATAGAAGCTGGAGCGTTTTGAAACAACATAAAAGACTGCATCATATAAAGTGAGAAAACAAGATTACTAAAGAAACCAAACGGAATTCCTGTCAATGTAAAGGAAACGGAAATTAAACGTCAGAATCATGAGGATTATAACACATTTAATTTGGTTGAAACCATTAGTGAAGACATACCTGGGATCCCAGGAATAATAAAGTTTGGTTCTTTCAGGACGTCGTGAAGTGTTCTCTTCTCACCTACTTTTACCCATTTTGAGCCTTCGCCTGTGGAACATTAAGTATAAAGTTCACATTGATATGCATGTGTTATCCACACAGAGTAACCACATTGAGGCATTAAGAAAATACTCCCTCTGTCTTACTTCGTTTGTCCTGTTTGAAAAGTCAAACTTTTTAAGAAAACATCAATAATTGTCTTGTTTACCTTTTAAAAATGTATAAGTTTTCAAAACTACCCTTAAATAAATTTATCAAAAAATTGAATTAGTAAATTAATAGGGATATAATAGGAATATTAGTAAATTAATGACTTTTATTTTTAGAAACAGAACAATATTTTGGGATATTTCAAAATGGAATAGAGGACAAACAAAGTGGGATGGAGGGAGTAACAAAGAGGGAACATAAGCATCTAGAATATATGTACTAAAAGTGCTGACATGCTTGGCAATAAAATATAAAATGTATATAGAGTATCAGGTCTAAGCATCGAAGTGTCGGTGAACTTAGTTCCATACATTATCTAGCATTTCTTGCTTCCTTATGATAATAGTCAAGTGACAATGGCATCAGGGGCTCAAGCTCAGTTTAAGCAAATGACCAAAAGACAAAATCAGTCTTGAAATGGTCTGGAGCTCACATGAGTTAATGAGCATTAGCACATCTGCTGTCAATAGATAATGGAAAAATGTATCACAGCCACATGGCTGCATGGTCATGTATAGCTTCAGGATACCCTAAAAAGTAGTATGAACAAAAAGTGCACCACCTAATCAGATGTCAGAACAAATCTATGTACAATATAGATGATTGAGCTTTTTTTTATGTATATCATTATTTTGCTGTTATAAAGAGACATGAAATCTTTACACAAATCAAATGATGTACTCTACCAGACCATTGATTTAAAACACCACCTCTTGAATGAATTTGCTAAAAGGGAAAAGAAAATAGAAAGAAAACAAATCCAGTAATATGATTGGATAAGTTATTCATGTATTTCTGAAGTCAACAATGATTGGATTAACTTACACAAGTGATTTTTAATATATTGTCATCAGACTTCCAAGTAACTACTTAATATGACGTTTCTAATTTATAATATCAGCTGCAAGACCTCAATCTTAGTAGGCCACAAGAAGTTTGTTTTTTGATAGGTGAATCATTTACTCATTAGTAGCTGTACCTAAGGTTGCTTAAAAAGGATGAAGCTACTTCATTCATGATCAAAGGCCACCAACAAAATAGCTCCATATAAACTTAAAAACAGAAGACATGCTCACCAGGTTTCTCTAATTTCAGAGTCCAACAGACTCCAACATAACATGTTTAAAACATGATCACCGAACCACTGACAAGGAAAAAGACATCAGTTGACATTGAAAGTGGGGTAAGGGAGATTACAAAACATCCTACCTGAAGAGATTCCATGATTCAAACCCTCAGTTGCATCCTTCTCATCTACATCAATGCTTTCTACATGAGAAGCGGCAGTTCCCTCTAGGAGATAACGAAGAAGTTTTGACTTTGATAGACGAACTCCAGAACCAGCCTGATAAATCAAGAACTAAGCAATTAGAAATGAGATATAACAATGGTGGCAATTTCTAGATCAGATAATTATTTCTTGAAGGATTTCTACGTAAAATTATCCAAGAGAATTGCAATGGTCAGAAGGATGATTATGAGAACTTTGGATTGGTAATCTCCTATGAATTATTATATGACAATTTCCTGTAGCATAATATCATGTGCAGCACTGCATATTGCCTAATAAGTTTAATGACACCAATATTGTTTTCAACTGTAGTGTACATTAACATAAACGTTAATGTAGCAGTGCAAATTCAGATTGGCTATTTTCTGGGAAGCATGGATACGGACACAGGTATGGGCACAACATGGTGACAGGAGCAATTTATGAAAAAATTATAACATAAAACGGCCGGTACAACACCGATACGTTACCCCAAATGAAGCATCCATGCTTCCTAGGCTATTTTATCCAGACCTATTGATCTGTATTACATTATAACTTAGCCACTTAGTCGGCCAAATTTAAATTATCAATGGAGTTCATTGGTCCCAGAAAGCATATAAAACTCACTAATTTAACCACCTTCCCCACCCCCCCCCCCCCCCCCTCCCTCTCTCCCAAAAAAAAAGAAAAAAAAAAAAAAAAAAAAAAAAAAAAAAAAGGGAGAACCCTATAAAAAGAAATAACACACATTTGTAGACATATAGGTAGCATAAATCAATCACTGAGTCCCTAAGAATCAAGGAAGTATAAAACAAAAATAAAGGAATTGCATTTCCATTGGTGTAGATACAAAGAAGCCAAAAGTTTCAAATACCTACAGCTTGTGGGTGCAAGTATGCATCTCTGCCTTTATTCATGCATGCCAATGCTAGGAATCAAAATTTTGTGTCCCATGAATATGCTCCATTTCTTCTTCTTCTTCTTTAAAGTATCAGAAACCTCATAAATGTAAGTGACATTTTGGGTGAAACATGATTGCCTCTCCAGGCTGGCTAATTTTGATCTTTGGCCTTACATGAGCTACTTAAAATAGCTTACTCCAAGTGACTGAATGCCTATGATGTTTTTTATTCTTTTTATTTTTCTTTTCATATTTCTCAAAACTATTTGGTCATTTCATAAAGGGTTTTGTCACAATACTGCAGCTGAAGAACTTTTTGTTTTGCGTAATGCAGCATAAGCTGCAACAAAATAAATTACCCAAAAAGGAAAAAGAAAAATAAATTTAAAAAATAGGCTGAAGAGGACATAAAGTGAGACATGTGAGTCACTTTTGTTTGAGTGGCTCACATTAGCCATTTTGAGTAGCTCATGCGAGGCCAAAGATCAAAGTTAGCTAGCCCAAGGAGACAATAAAGTTAACAGAAGTGTCACTTCTATTAATAAAACTTCTGCTACTTTAGAGAGGGGGAATAGTGGTGGGTCTTGAACTTATGACATGCCCCTCCAACTTGTTCTTATGGAAGGAAGTGTCCTTTGAACTAGAGGTCATTAACAAATTAAGGACATAGACAAATCTAACATCTAAATAGTCATGCCAAACGCCTACCTAAGTCCATGCTAATACATTGATCTCAACCCAACATTCAACAGAAACTTCAAAAGATATTATGCCAGAAAACACTTTATTTGACAAGTTGAGATTCTTATAATTATTATCAATTAGCTACTATGGTCGAACAAATTGTTAATTATATTTGACTTAGCCAAGGAATTAGAGAAACATATATGATATGACAAAACCAGACATAAAGGGAACTTGTTTAATGTGTTCAACGTCACACAATACTTTGACATCTTTTTGTAAAAATTTATAATAAAAAAAAAAATAGGAAACACTAATTACCAAAATGTTGAAAAGGCAACAGTAGTCACTGAAATAAGAATCATATACAAGTGCTTACCTCATAGTATAACTCAATAGATTCACGGGTGTAATTGTTTTCTTTGTCCCAATGCAAAGGTGGACAAGTATCTGAAAACATGTTTGAAAGCTAAGGAGATCACAGAAAGCACATAAAATATCATATACAAAATTCATAACTACAACTTTTCTAAAAGTAGATTCTCTTCCCAGGGCCCCCACCCCCAAAGGAGAAAGGAAAAAAAAAAAAAACCAAAAAGCAATGTATATAAAGCACTCTACTGAAAAGGATATCATGTCAAGATGAGCTGAAAACATGTCAGTCTCACAGAAGTCCTCGATAAAGTCACTGGACATAACCTCCGCATACAGAAGAAGAACTGGCCAGTGAAGAATATTATTATTATCTAATGTTGGCTTTCTTAATCCAGTAAGTTCTTGAAACATAGCCTTCCCAATCTTCAATCCTCTATCTTCAATCGCGGAAACAAGATCCTGCAATGTTTCAGGAGGGGAAAAGGGGAGTATGAGCCTCAAGGTATTAAACAAGATATGTTTTGAATAGTGCAGTTGTCAAACCTTAGCCCCAGCAACAGCCCTGGAAACTTGAGCCTCACGCTGTTCATGTTCTAACCTCCGTAAATCAATCTCCTCTGCAAGCTTCTTTAGTTCTTTGTTGTTTGGATCATGTTCAAGTCCTTTTTCACAAAATGATTTCACTTCAACCAACAAGTTCAATGACAAAGATGCTTTGGCAGCTCGGTAGAGTGCCTGATCAAAATTCATACATCATCAAAACAAAAGAATCAAGACAAAGCTAAAATCCCTGCCAATTTAGACAAAAAGCATCTAGCAGAGTAAACAAAAATAAAAATTACCACCTTGACATTTGTCGGGCAAAGCTTAATTGCCTCCTCAGCATCCATTAGAGCGCGTCTGTAATTTCCTAGCAGCAAATTCACATGGGCTCTATTTGAGAAGAGAATTGACTGTTCAGAGTCGCTTAAAACCTTCTGATTAATCGCCCTTGTGTAACAATCAATAGCATCAGAGTAATGTTTTTTACCCATCTTGACATACTGGTTACCATTTTCCTGCAAACCAACCAAACCGCAAAAATGTTAGGTAACAATAAAAAGACCCTGCCAAAAAAAAAAAAAAATCCCTTCATCGAACTGTAATTGAGCACAGGATAATACATATGATGTTTTCTTTTAATAGAAAGGATTCTCCAAATATATGGTGTTTTCTTTTTTCTAGTAAGCACTTAGAGTATGACCAAATATTTGACAGTGAGAGCATCTAAGAGGCTTCCATGGATATCAAGCACATCCAGATATGATCCATCAAGTATCGCAATAGTATCAGGCAATTATTCTTCTAGCTTAGGAAATAGTGAAGAATTATCACAAAGATTCTGCTCTAGTCAAGTGCAGTATCAAAAATTACCACATAAAGGCCAATGATTCCATAAATTGGGAGTTTGTTCGCTACTGTCTTGCTGCTGTTGGAGTGCCAGATCAGATTGCAGCCTGGGTCAAAGTCTCAAAGTATTCATTATTACCCCTAAATTTTCTGTGGCTTCCAACGGGAACCATGAGGGTCATTTTCATAGGAAGCATTTTAAGGTAAGGGGATCCTCACTCACCTCATAAAGCTTTTCTCTATGCCCATGCATAAAGCTGCTATTAGTGATCAAGGGTTCCAACCCCATCCTAGATGCTTTAAAGTGAGGCTATCTCATCTTTTGCTGATGAAATGTTATTTGTTGCCAATGATTTGAAGACAATGAGGTCACTGAATCCAATCAGAATTCCACAATTAAGGGTGTTTTTTGGAAAATTTATCAAAAAAATAATTTTGAAGACAATGAGGATTACTAAAAAGGTGTTGGGATGAGTTTCATTTCCAATCGAGTCTTCAAGTCAATGTTTATAAAAGTGACTTATTTTGCTAGAGTGTGTAACGATTAGATTCTATTTATGTTGTATATAAGGAACGCAAGGTTCCTGTCAGGTATTTAACTGAGCCTTTAATTTGCAAAAAAAAAAAAAAAAAAAAACTATCTTTCCAGGATTACAAGCCTTTAAATGATATAATTTTTTTATAAGTAACAAAAAAAAATCACAGAATACATACATTTCAAACTAGTGTGTGATGGTTCTTGTTCTGTCAATTCTAAAGTTTTGCATAATAGTTGCTGGAACTGGCCCTCTGCTAGATCTGAGGAACTTGTTGAGATTCAAAGTGGCCTCTTACAAGTAAGCTTAGCTCAAGAGGATTCAGTTAAATGGCTACTATCATCTTCTAGACAGTATACATGCATTTAAGCTTAGGATGGGATTAGAAGGAAGCAACCTGTTGAGGTTTGATGAAAACAAATTTGGTTTTCTAAAGCTATCCTTAAGCATCCTTTTATAAGCTGGTTAGCTGTCAATGACAGGTTATCAACTAATGATTGGCAGGTTAAATGGGGCTACAACGCATTCCATAAGGCGGCATTATTTTAGAGTGTAGAGATCATCTTTGTTAGGACCCTTATGGCCTGTTTGGATGTTTAAAAAAGGAGGGAGAGTAGAGTAGAGGAAGGGAGAGTAATCTAATTATCTTGTTTGGAAGTTTTTTAAGGAAGGAGGAGGAGGGGTTTGGAGGGGTTTCAACTCCCTCTAGCCCCCCATTTTTAATTTCCCCAAATTAGAGAGATTTGGAGGGAGAGTAGAGTACATAAACTATTGACCAAGTAAATTACCTAATTTACCCTTATTATATTAACAAAATTACACAAGGAGAATGGCTAATTACTCCCTTCCCCCTTACTAATTTTAAAAACATCCAAACAAGGTGGAGGGGAATCATTTTCCTCTACTCTCCTCTCCACTACTCCCCTCCCCTCTACTCCCCTCTACTCTCCTCCCTCTCTAAACTTCCAAACAAGCCATTAGTGTTTTGGCATATTCTATGCCAAATTTGGGTGTAATTTGAATTATTAATTTGCATTGTAATTATGTGATGTTGTGGGTTAAATTTGTAATGGGTTGAAGAGGTTAGATGCTGAAGTTTGAAATTGCAAGCTGAAGAAACTCGCATGAGCGAAATTCAGAGTATCAGGTGATCTGTCAGATTAGTTCCCATTTTGAAACCTGGTTGAGACAACAATTTCGCCTCACTTTTAAGACACTAGCTCGAGCGAAATTTCTATAACTTGAGAGAATTCAGTTACAACTTCTCTACAGTACCAGCCCTTAGCTTCTCTTTATAACCCTCATTTCCCACTATTTTAGAACTAAAAATCCCCATATCGAAGAGCTAGGGAGAGCCCTAAAACCCTAAAGCTAAAACCTTCTCATTCTCTCTACCTTCTTCCTCTCCAATTGTCAATTACTATGAGAGGAGATTAAGACCATCACACACAAAGAAACCTTTACAGTTCTTGGTACTGTTTAGTGCTTGGGAATCATTGGAGCATGCCCAAAATCTCCAAGTGGCCTCGGAGTGACCAAGGAAACTTGGTTTTGAAATTGGCAAAATATTCGAAGAATCCGATGTTAGCAAGAGCTGGAGACTCAAGTACATTGTCATAACTTAGCTTGGAGAGTTTTGTAAGTGGTGTGTACTGCAACTATTTTTTTTTAGTGGATCATTTGGGGCTATAAGCCTCAGAGAGTTTTTTCTCCGCCTGATTCTCATGTTTTTCTCTCCATACACACTTCAGTGTTCTCGAGGGTGTGATTGTTTATTTGGCCTTTTCTGCCGTGTTTTATATCAATGATAATGCCAATTGGCTAATTACTTAAACAATTGGGCTTAATTCAATAGTAAGTTTAAAATTGACAATAGTCATAAATTTGGGGTCTAAAGTATTGCAACTATCAATCTTTTTTATGATTGCTCCTTTTTAGAAGACTGTGGTGGCAAGTATTGAAATTGTGCTTGGTTAGTGTGCAGCAGGTGAGGTGGTATGATTTCTTATTGGGCGTATAACCTCTCTAAAGGGTAAAGGGTTTTACAAAGTATAATTTGTGCAAGTTTCTTAGGCTGCATTTATCTTACCATATTTGAACCAAAGAAATGCAAGATTCCATAATGATCGGATTCTAAGTTATGACAAGATCATATGGGCGATTAAAAATGATGTGAGATCTAGAATTGCAACATGCAAAGGGCTTAAAAATTATATAATGTAATAGGATGCTGTGTAGATATTGGGGAATTTATTTTTCTGTTTTAGATTAGCTGAGTTGTGTAGCTTGTGTTTTATGCAGCTGGTGCTGCTTGTATTTTGTCTTAGGATTGTGTTTTGTTTTGAACTTCTTGTAATTCAGGTTCCTCTGTGATAATAAAAGAATCTCACTCATTCATTCCCAGAATTTGTCATTGTGCATCCCTCAAATAATATGGCAATGTAGATAAAGCATTACAAAACCATGATCAGATATAATCAACACATAACATGTATGAGAATCTAACACAATTTATAAGACAACATTGCCAACCCTATTGAGTTTACTAACTAACTACATGCTTTGAGCATTTATAATGCAAATTTATAAATTTTGAAGGCCACGTTGGTTGCTTAAGCAAACTACAGATATGGGTCCTCAAAACTTTGAGTGGATTAAATTGTTCACACACACACACACATATATATGAAGAGAGAGAGAGACCTTGAGTTCAAGGGCAGTAGATTGTTTGAGGGCTTCAATAGCTTCAAGGTCATCTTTCTCGGATTGGGTGGTGGGCTCCGACCCAGTTTCCATCCATAGCGCCATTATTCCTTCTTCTTTTTTGCTACCTTTTACTACTTATTAGTCTCTGTTAGCTTGGCTGCCTCTGTATGTATGTGTGTCGGAGAGAGAGAGAGAGAGAGAGAACTTCAATTCCAATGGCAAAGAACATACGAGGAAGTTGTAAAGGGTGGCAATAACGGGGGGAACAGGTGGGTTTTGCGTTCGGCCCACTCATATACTATATGTTAACTATTCAAACCCAACCCAACTCAATTGTTCTCCTCATGCAAGGACTGAACCCAACCCACACACACCGCATAATAACAAGTCCAAAATTCTTTAAACACCTCACTATTCTTTCTAGTGCATATTGCATAATGCCTCGTTGTGGAAGAGGTTTTTTTTTTTTTTTGAAAAATGGGCTGGCTGCTACCCATCCATTGTAGGAGGGCTATCCAATAGTTGAAGAAGTAACAAATTAAATTTTGAGATTTCAAAAAGTAATAAATTGAATATCAACCCCCATTTCAGTGGAGAAATATTGTTTTTGGTAAGAGCATTCATAATAGTGGTGCTATTTTTTTAGTTATTTGGCACTACAAAAAGTTATTTTATCTATTTTACTTACTCACTTTACAAAACATCCGACAGCAGTAGATCTATTTTAGCTTTCAACAATCACAACCACTGCTACCGCTGCCACTACTGCCGTCGCCGCCACCGACTCTTCCACCGCCACTGCCACCACCGCCCCCACCACCACCGCATTATAGCAAATAATAGTCTAGTGTTAACAAGTGATTTTTTTAACCCCAAATTATACTTATACAAATTTATCTTTTGACTAAAAAAAATTTCTCAATCGTCATGATAGCCCATTATCGTCTAGTATAACAACATTAATTTTTTTTTTTTTAAACCAAATTATATATATACAAATTTATCTTTGACTAAAACAATTGTCTCAATTGTCTAGAAGCAATCTTGGAATAATGTGAACTATGAAATGAAGGAACTTTATAAGAAAACATATAAAATAGAATACATATTATAGCTAGGACAATGTAGTCCATAGATTAGTTACATACATAACTCAAACCAAATTACTTGTTAAGCCTTTGTGGAGGATGAGAGTTTGAGCGTTGTGAGAGTTGAGAGCTTGAGAAGGAGTTGTGCCTTTGTCTTTGCGTGATAAACGGAAGAAAGAAAAGAAATAGAAAAAGAATTAAATAAAGAAAGAGAAGAAATATTATTTTAATGCTAGTGGAAATAAAAAAATATTTTTTCTATTTAGCTTCAAGTTACCTTACGCAGCTACAATATGCAACCAAAAGTAGCTACATACTGTAACTCTAAAGATAAAATATTTAGATATACCTTTATTATTGTAAAGCATTTTTTGTATTTTGGTGAAACTAAAATAGCAATATAGCTATTTAGCTTCACTTGTGGATACTCTTATAAGTTTGAGGGTTTAATTTGTTATTTTTTTTAAAAGCTCGTGGCAAAAAGTTAGCTTCCACATGTCATTGAAATTGAATGAAATGAAGAAAAATGGCTGTGCAATAGCGTGTCAAACTAGGCAACCCCAAGCTGAGGAGGCTTGACCCTATGAAGCCGTAACCAAGTGAATCTGTCATGGACACGACCATGCCTAGGAAAGGACAACGCCTCAAGAAGAAAAGTATTGAGGCCTTGAGGGATGGTTTAATTTATTATTAAAACTGTTAATTTTACCAATGTAGTGTTTATTTTGTTACTTTATGTTCAATTTTTTTTTTTTTTTTTTTTTTGACTGAATGTTCAATTTTGATATACCTTTTGTATTATTCTCCATAATAATTGCCACTTAGTGCATTGAAGAGTTTTGCATTAAACCGCCAGCTGTTGGCTGTTGCTGGAGAAATTAATGAATTTGTTGTCCCTGTCTTGTAGACATATTGTCATTCTGTTTGATCAGAGAAGCTCGTCGTATGTCATTGAATCGCACCGTACTACTCTATGCCACTTTTTGTTGATATCCTCGTTTACCGTAGTTCATCACAACAACAATCTTTGTCCCTCGTGCACATTAGCTTATGTAAATTTTTATCCCTCGTTCACAAACTTATGAGAAAATTACTATTTATTTTAGAATAAGGACATACTTTTTCTATTTTTAACTAACTATTTTTCAAAACACTCACATTTAATTATTTATTTTATTCTTCTAAAAAAAATTATCTATTTTATACTTTATTTTATTATAATATTAAAAAAAATTAATCATTTATCTCTTTTTACCCCCAACAACTATTATTCACTCTTTTTCTTCACCCAAATGCAAAGAAATAATAAAAATTTATTTTGCATAGATTACGATGACTCTCATATTCGCACAAACATTATAACAAAATCTCATTTTGCATAACTGGTTTTAAATTTGATGTTCTGGGCTTTACTGGCTAATATTTTGAGTTTTATGCTAATTCAGATGAGTTAGTGCAAATGCTCTAACAAGTAACTAGCCACAAACATAGCAGAAAGTAAGAAAAAATTTTCATACTAAAGAGTCACCCAAAGCAGTTCTGATTTTCCCAACTTCAACACTTTTCCCCTCATAAGGGGCTGCAACATATCGACCTTCACCCTCATCCTTATACACTTCCCCCAGCCCAGCTCACATCATCCGCTGGTATATCAACCTCCTTCAAGATACCCAAATCATCTCCCACTGCATCTGCAACATCTCCGTTCATTCCCTTGAGAGGTATCCCATGCAAATATGCAATTGAATCCAAAAGAAAGCCCACCGGAATTGCAGATTAGCAACTTGACTTTCTCCATCACAATCCTGAAACACAATTGAGACATTTGTAAATGACCACCCTGCAACACAACGAGACTTTTGTCGATTGAACGCAGACTGTTGATGCAAACAATCTCCTTATCCATGGTGTCTTCAAACGAAAACACAAAAGTATGCTCATCCAAATCCCGAACAGTCACTCAATTTGAAGATTGGCCTCCAATGTTTACGCATGGCCGTTGTAAAAGCTTCATTATTGTATGATTTGGAATTAAGTAATCTGACTATAAGACATTGCTCACCTTTGTTATTCGTTTCCACTAGTGACTTTTCACCCATAACAGTAGCTGTCTTCACCCTTTCTGACAAATTAAAATTCTTCCACAGCTCCAAAAAAAAAAAAAAAAATAATCTTCCACAGCTTTTCCAATGATGAACCCATGAGCAACTTTCACAAATCCTCACACTAAGTAAGACCCGACGAAGGGATGTGAGGCTTGTACTAAGACAAGATGGGAGCTACCACAAAACTCTAAGACTTAAATAAAAGAAGTTCTGTATCAATTTGTGAAACATTGTAAAAGCTGATTTTCAAGATGCCCCAAGATACCAATTACCTAACCTTCATGGATACCTTTTAATCAGCATGCATTCAGAAATAATATTAATAATAATAATAAATTACAAGCATTCAAGGTGCACCAAAATCCAATCTCATTTTCTTTCTCACCAGCTAGTATTTACATACAGCAGAATACAATAATCCACTCTATGCTGGTGACAGCCGTACTGTACACAAAGCTAGCTTTAACCTGTAGAGTAAAAACTGATTTCCTTAACACCAATTCATTCACTTCCTGTATCAAGAAAATCAAACCAACTACCCACAGCTACAGGCAAAAATCTCTGCAGTTACCAAATTCAACAACTGAAAAGGATCTAAGATTCTGAAATTTGAACCAGGAAAGAATAAGCAGGTGTGACATAATTTAACATGTGAGATTAATAGATATAAAAGATTTTTTTTTTTTTTTTTTTTTCTAAAAAAAGACTACCAGCATGTACAGGCATCATTTAACCTACAGGGCACCTTTGTACACTTCAGTTAAAAAAGACTGTACACCACTAGAACTCTGATAAACTTTAAACCCAACCTCCAAAACAGAGATCATCTTCTACTATTTGCAGAACACAAGCTGTGCTCACTTGCTTTTGCTTCTTTCCAAGAAGCACAAGTGGTTATAATTGCTACGCATGTGCCAGACCATTCCAGGAGGTTTCAAAATCAAACAGAAGCATTCCTGGATCAATGGAAGAAGTCACAGGAGAAAAGATATTTGTTTCAGATGGCATGGTACCACCTGAAACCACAGGAACTGAATGGTTTTCCAAAAACCAGTTCTCAATATCATAATCCGGACTGAGATTAATGTTTCCAGCAAGCTCGCAATTAGACTCCTTAATAGGGGATGCTTCATGCATAGGCCCTGTACTTTGAAGTTCAGAATTTTCGACTGCAAGTTCTTGATCGCTTGGACGGGGACTCACACATCCAAAAAAATCAGGTAGACTGTCTTCACTGAACTGAGCACTACCCATAAACTGGGAATTAGAATCCTCTACAGATAATGACTCACATGTATATCCTCCGCTTTGAACATGGAGATTTTCAATTGGAGGTTGTAGATTGCTTTGAACAGAATTGTTAGGCCAACTGAAATTAAAATCTAAAGAAACTGGATCTGCAGTACTGAGACTTTGATTCCCATGCTGATTGATATTTTGCCCGTCATTTAGACAATTCCCATTCTGATAAATATCTTCGCTAGGTTTTTGGCTTTGATACCCAGGAAGACAAAAATTCTGGCCATCATTTGATGGAGCAATAGACTGATTATATATTTGAGGTTGGGAAGGTATGATATTTCCAGTGAAGCCCAAGTTGGGCTGGGAGCAGTCCTGAGGCCTAAATGACTCCAGATTTACACTAGACCTAAAATTCGGCCACCTAATGGGATTTATCTCGTTTGACAATGCTGTTGAAGTAGCATTTCTGGTATGTTGTGCTGCCTGGATACAATTATTGTTGTTTGACGAAACATACACAGAACTGGGCTTAACACTTCCTGTCTTCTTAAACATTGTATTGGAAGGGGGAATTCTTGGACCCAAATTCCCAACACTACCAACTCGGTCCCGATGGGTGACACTATGACGTACACCAACAAACTGCTGAGAAATCACATGCGGATGGACTCTGTTTTTTGCCAAAATAGGTGCTGACTGTTGGTTCTTCCCTTGACTTATGATATTTGGCACAGTATAATTATTCGAGGTGGAGCAAGGACGGATTAAACTTGGTCTGGCAACCTGATTTGGAGGCATGGAATTGGGTGAAAACCGAAAAATGTTGACTGATTGAGCTTGATTACATCGAGCAAGTGGCATAGAGAGAGTAGAATCAGAACACTTTACAGCTGAAAATGTAGTATTTTTTATCGGCTTGAGTTGCCTCCTAAAAGTTTTCCATCTCTCCTCCTTGTCGGTGGCATGACAATGGCGGTTCAAGATGACTGAATCTGAATCCCAAAATGGACATGGCGCACTACATTCGCAAACATAACAGTGGCACTGCATTTTCAGCAAGGATGTAAATCAGAATGGCAAAGCATAAGTATGAACATAGGACTAGACAAGTGCTAGATCATATTCTTTGTGTGGTAGCTTAGAAGAGTGATCTTACCTGGTCACAGTGCTTATCATGGGATGTGGAACTGAAAGGATATTTAACACAAAGATGACGTGGATGAGGGTAGTCTCTGCATGCAATCTGCAACAAAACATTTGTTTTTTTTGATAAGTAAATAAGTATTTTAGTGAAAAAGACTACTCAAGGCCAGCTCATACATTTTGAGGCTTAGGGGTGATACATTTAAGTGGGATTTTTTTTTTTAATATTTAAATATAATTAAATCATATTTAATTAACATTCTATATTATATTTCAAAAAAAAAAAAAAAACCGTTCTTCTTGCTTTTTGAGATGCAAAATTACAAATTAAATTTTTGTATTTAGGTTTTATTAACAATCTCTTTTACACTTGAGAATAGTCATTCAACTTAATCTTCTTACTACATAATCAACCTTAAGTATGATTTTATCAATTTTACTTTATTAAAGAGACATTATTGAAACTTCACTTTTTTTTTTTTTTCTTAATTTTAATTTATCCTTTATTTATTCTTAATTTTTTTTATACCTAATTTTTGTGGGAGACAGTAAATTTAAACAAAGACAACAAAAATACATGCATTTGTTCAAAATAGGCAATATAACCCTTAATATACATTAGGAACACACTTCAAGAAAACACAAATTCCCAATAGCCCAAATAAGTATAAAAGCTGCTAAAGTAGGAATCAAAGTAGTCTAATTATGTATCTCCATTTCTAGTAACATATTTACTATAACTCACTAAATCAAAGTATATTTTCTCCAACAAAAAACTAAAATTAAATCCTCAGTAACCTAGCAGGCCAATGTTACTGTAGTTGTAAAAAAAAAAAAAAAAAAAAACAAACAAACAAACCTAGGATGTACGAATACAGACAAGGGTAAGACACAACGACATGAGCAAATTTTGAAAAATTATAACATGAAACGGCCGGCACTACACCAGTACGGGTGCGGCACCCTAAATGAACTGTCCGTGCTTCCTACAAAAAAACAAATTTACCTGACCCATCTCTGCAACTATAAGCAAGTCATTGGAATTAAAGCACAAATTCCTAATAACCCAAAATAAGGAAGAAAAAAAAATCTGCTGAAGTAGTAATAAAAGGTAGTCCAATTCTGTATCACCATCCCTAGTAAATCAGAGTAATTTTCTTTTTTTTTATAAGAAATATAACTTCATTGAATAAAGAAAACAATACAGGAAACCAAAGCACACAGGCAGTGTACTAAGGGATTAAAAAAAAACAGAAAAAACTATAAAGCAGAGAAATTACAACTATTTAACAAAGAATTAAAAGTTCAAACACCCAAAGCATTTTGTCCACTCTAGCAAAGTTTGGAGAAAAAGCGCTAAATCAGAGTAAATTTTGTCCAAAAAAGCACTAAAAATTAAATCCTCAGCAACCCAACAAGTCTATATATATACCCACAACACCAACATCATTGTAATTCTTTAAAAAAAAAAAAAAAAAAATTGAAACAACCCCCCAAAAAAAATTAAAAGCAAAAATTACCAATAACCCTGAAGTAGAAATAAAAGTAGACCAATTCTATATATCCAATTTCTTCATTTTAAATAACATATTTACCATAACTCACTGAATCAAACTTAGATCAAAGTAAATTTTGATCAACAAAGCACTAAAATTAAATCCTCAGCAAATATAAACAAACCCACAAGTCCAATGTTATCATAATTGTAAATAATTAAAAAAAAATAATCAAACTTACCTGGCCCTTCTCTGCTACTATAAGCAAGTCATCAGACCCAGAATTATCCTTATCATCGTTAACCTCGGCGACCGGGTTATTGGGGTCACAATCCAGTACGACGCAATCATCATCCACATCCTTCATCACCACCGTCGATTTCCTTGACTTGCGGTGGTTCTCGTTGACCACCTCTCTGACCACCACGACGTCATCGTCAGCCTCCATATCATCATCGGAGTTCAAATTTCCAAATAGCGCCGACAGCCAATCGAAGTTTCGGTCGCCGGATTTGGTCTCCGCCGATGAACCCTGCTCTTCGTCGGAGCTTATGTCCAATATCACCGGCAACGAATCCATACTCCCCCAAAGAACAAAACCCAAAAAAAAAAAAAAATCAAATTTTTGGAAGAATTAGGGTTTTCTGAAGAAAACAAATCGAAAATTTTTCATGTGGGTTCTTGAAATAAAAGGAAAAGACAAGAAATTCAAGGGTTTCTAGGGTTTTGAGGGACTTCTGGTTTGGTTTTTTGGGTTTTCAGTTTTCAAAGTAAAGAGAGGATTTATTAGCTGTGTGTGTGTGTGTCAGTGAGAGAGAAAGAGGGGTTACCAGATTTGGGAAAAAAAAAAAAAAAAGAAGGAAGGAACACCGAAACAATAATATTCGCATCAGTTTTTATTAGTTCATGCTATAGGGTGCTTTTAGAACCTCGATTAACAATCTACTTAAAAGAAAGGTTTTATGAAAAAAAATAAATAAATAATAATGTTTTGACAGTATTTTTTAATTTTTCATAAATATCAAGATTTTTATAAAATAAATTTAGTTACTTTTACTAATTACTACTAATTTTTATCTAAATCTAGATAACATTTTTATCTATTGTTAATAATGTAACAATCTACTAATTTCACTCATGAGTGACAGAACTTTTTTATCTATTATTAATAATTTACAAATAATTTTATATATATACATAAAATTAACAATATTTATTATAATAATGAGTTGGCAAGATTTTACCGACTCTCATTTGACTTGATATTATTTTTTTTTACCTATTATTTATAATATACCATATTTTATAAAATAAAATAAAATAATAATATACCACATCATCTAGATCTAAAATTTCTTGTAAAATTTGTTGTGTGCATTGCATAGCTCCAAAAAAAAAAAAAAAAAAAAGTATGCACATCACACAACATGATGTCCAACAAGTGAAGTGTTTTGTTTTTTCTAATACCATAGATTATCAACTTAGCTCTTGAATGACTCAACATTAAAAAGTCATGATTAACTTAGGTTTTGGTTTGGGAGTTAAAATTATTCTTTTCCTCATGACGTTATTGATGTTTACAATTTTGACCTTAGTATGAGTACGATTGATTAATAAGATGCCCACTTCCTAAGGACTTTTTCTCCCAAAAAAAAATGACAAAAATATTACAATAGAGCGAGAAGTAGAGTAGAACCACCCACGAAAAGTGAAACAGTGAAAGTGAAAGTGAAAGTGGAACCCACCAATCATTTTTGCATGTTGTACACGCGGCTGAAAAGTTTACAGGTGAGTTTGGGCCTTTTTTTTCCATTAAGCGGACAAGCCCTCTGTATGTACAATGGACCTGTATAAAAAAGTCTGGGCCTCAAATTAAATAGACTCGAACAACTTTATTCTCGTAAGTTGTACTTGATCCTTCCAACTTTTTTTTTTTTTTTTGGTGCTTTGGGGTTGGCTGGGCTTGTTGTTTTGCTTAATTTTTGTGATGCTTGAATTGGTTTGGCTGGTCAAGATCGAGACTAATTTTTTGCATTGGTTTTACTTTGAAATATTTTTTCTTTTAAAAAAATATTGAATATAAACATATTTAGAATAATTTTGCTCCAATTTATTATGTGATGACTAAAGAAATCATTCAAATGTAGTTTAGCACATAACTTTTTTAAGGAATCACATGAGCTATTAAAATAAAACACATAAATGGTCTAATAAATCACCATGTGTTTTATTGGAAAATTATAATTTCAAGCAGGTTTGGAACCAAAACTTTGTCCTTTTTGTGTTTGTTTTTCGAGAAATCTTTTGACTTTGATTTCTCCTTTTAGATCCACCCCCTGTGCATTTGTTTTTCAAGAAAAATTGAAATAGAAGGAAAATGAAAAATAAAAAAATGTTAGACTAAAAGAATCTTCTTTTAGCCACATTAAGGGTCTGTTTGGGATTCGTTTATTTTGCTGAAATTAAAAACTTTTTACTGAAAATACTGTAGATAAAAGTAAAAGTTAGATGAAATAGTACAGTGAGAATCATGAATAGTATTAAAAAATGCAATAAGATCTATGAATAATAGTAAAAATAAGTTGAATAGTAGAATAAACTAGCAAAAAATAAACTATCCAAATGGACACTAAAACTACGCAACTCATTTTGAACTAAGGTGGCACTTAACGAACGCTTTAGCATGACATATGGACAAAAAGATTAAAAACCAAACTCTACATAATGTTAAGGGTACATATCCTAATTTTAAAACTTTAGGGGGTAAAATCAAAATTACCTTAAAACTTTAAGGATGTAAATTGTAACTTAGGTTGCTTTTGGATAGATTATATTTGGCAGCTTATTTTACTATTCAACTTATTTTTGCTACTATTTATGGGTCTCACTATATTTTTTAATACTATTCATAGGTCCCACTATACTATTTCAACTAATTTTTACATTTATCTACAGTACTTTTAACAAAAAGTTTTTAGTTTCAACAAAATAAGTTGATTTCAAACGAATCCTTAATCGAAAAGGAAAAGCCTTGCTATATTATTAACTTTTTATCTCAAAAAAAAAAAGATCTAAGTTTATTTTTACTTTTTATTTTTATTTTTTTATCTTGTCCCTGGTACAAGCCTTGTTCCCTTCAAAGCCTAGTGGCAAGAATTTCGTGTGTTTTCCTTTTTCAATCATAATGTAATTCTTATCTATAATTACCTAGTGTGTGTGGGGACTAGAAACTACACACAAAACACTATGGAAAAATATATATGATAAAAAAGAGGTGTGGATTTTAGCTATTTGTTGTGGGGGGAGGGGTTGGGCCTACACCATAGAAAGAAGAATACAAGCAAATACCAAAGGAGCACAATAATTGAGAAGCAGAGTAAAGAGGAATACAATAATCACCTACCTCAGGACATGACCATTAGCCTATGAATCCCTTCATTTTGGTCAATCATCCAATACAGTTATCCTCAAAATAAGTGTTTGTGTGAATATAGTGAAGGAGAGGTTCTTGAAAAATAAAATTAAACAAAAAAACTATCATGTTAATTTGTTTTTTTAATAACTAATGGGCCATCATTATTTTATGGTTTTTGTTGTTGAATTAATGATATTGTTGAATCTAAACTAAATATTTTAAAATGAAATGTCAAGATTAAAAAAACTACATGTGGCTGAGTTCCCTAAAAACTTTAGAGGATCTAGATTCTAGTTTGGATGCATTAAAGCTCAATTGTTTTATAAATTAAAAGGTCTTGCACTATTACTTTGTTAGACTCATTTATTACTCTCTCCACCGATTTACTGACTTAACAATTAGAATCGAGGATTCTCTTTCTTAGTAAGGTACCTCTTAGGTTGCAAAGATTTGCCACTATTTGATCCCCATCGAAGTAAATGTTGCAGTTACGTCTCTTCTCCCAAAATTTTACCAATCTATACTAGGCTACTAGCTAACTCAATTCGCAAAGTATCTTATAGGTATAAATACTATCATATATTTAAATAAAAATTCTATAAAAAAAATATTAAAAATTGATGTACAAGCCCTACTGAAAGTCATCTCAAGACCTAATTCTTGAAAGGAAAATTTAAAATAATTAATTGCAATTACGTCCCAAAATTGATACAGTTTGTCAATTATTAATTTATTATTATTATTTTGGGAGATTGAGATTTGAGAGTAGACAATTATTAGTTGTTATGTGGTCCATTCCATGTCTATTTAATCAATGGTGGATTTTTCTATCGTCAGATTAGGACCACCAAGCCATATGACCTCTAAAGTCTAAACTAAAATCAATAGGCAACTCTCGTACAGCAACTTGTTTTGCAGCATTTCTGATTGATTCCACCTCTGCCAATTTAGGACTTTCTCTTACAAATACCTTTCGTAAAACCCTGTGTAATTTTTTTTTCTTTTTGGTAAACCAGAAAATTTTATAAACAATGCAGGGCAAACATAGTTAGGAGGGTAGAGTCTCTCATAATAGGAAAATTATTAAATACTCCAAAGTACCATAAATACATATTCACTCCTCTCACATGAATGGTGGGTCCAACCATAAATTTAATTAGTAGAATCCGAGAGAAGAGAGTATGCATTTATGGTACTATGAGAATACTCAATAATTACCCTCCCATAATATAGTCCAATCTACTATAAGAGCATTCGTATCAAGGATTGCAAAATATTTAGCATTTACCCCCTCAAAACCTATTTTTATAACATATAACACACCACTTTACATTATCCTTTCCATCAAAACTTCTATTTTTTTTAACACTTCATTTAAATATTCTTTCTTTATCATTTTTTATTCTTTTTTATTTTTCCAGTCTCTTTCTCTGACTCTCTCTCCTCTGTGTCTCTCTTTCACACCCAGCGCTGCCGTCCACCATATCCACCCACCATCGCCGCAACCCTCTGTAGGAAGAACAGAAAAAGAAAAAAACCTAAGCATAACCACCACCATCCACGAAAATCACAACCAACCACCACCCAACCACCACAAAAACAACCAGCAAACCCACTAGCAGACCCATCACGCCAAACCAAAACCAGATCAGTGAATCAAAACCCATCACACACACATAAACCCAGGATCGGTGACCCATGACCCACGCCGAACCAAAACCACGACCACAAACCACAGCAAAAAAAAAAAAAAAAAAAGGAACCTCCATCGCCCAACCTCCACCATGACCATTGGACCGTCGGACCCACGACCCACGACCCATGCCCATCACACACACATAAACCCTAGATCGGTGACCCACAACCCACGCCGAACCAAAACCACGACCACAAACCACAGCAAAAAAAAAAAAAAAAAAAAAAAAAGAAGAAACCTCCCTCGCCGAACCTCCACCATGACCATTGGACCGTCAAACCCACGACCCATGCCCATCAGACCACAATCGCCAACCACGAATCATCACCGCCACCATCCAAGACCATCGAACCATCCAATCGGACTCAAACCCATCAGACCACGACCTTGAACATCGAACCATGCCGAACCATGGTACAGAGAAGAGAGAAGAGGGAAGAGAGAAGTGATAGGAAAGAGAGAGACAAATAATAAGAAGAAAAGAAAGTGGTCCCACCTGAATTAAAAAAATAATTTAAGTTTTACAATTAGTGAACAGTGCGGTCTCAAATTTGAGACCACACTGTTCATCAATTGTAAAAATTATAGGATTTAAAACTCTTGATAAAGATTGTTTTTTAAGGTTTGGAGTGTCAAATGCCAAATATTTGGCATTTGACACTCTTAATGAGAATGCTCTAATAAAGCTAAATACAAATGTCGGCAGGTGGACTATGGAAAATAATAAAATCCTGGCTTTGATCCGGTCATTTTCTAGCCAAGACATTTGCACATTGGTTAGCCTCACGGAAAGAGTGCTTCATCACCACTCAAAAACAACCGTCGCGTCAACTTTATAAATTGCTTGATATAGTAACATGGTGCCAATTATATTCAAGTGAAACATGCACTTTTGCCTTCATTAGCCGCAGCAGCAACTTCAATCTTCAACCCTTGTATTTTTGCCCTTTCTTTTATTTTTTAATAACTGTTCAAGTCTTGTTAGGCTTTGGGACAGGGAATCTATAAGTTGGCCCAACTTCTCTGCTTCGGTTAATGGGATTTCTCTTCAACAATTGCTTTTTCAGAGTTTTCCACCTCTCCTCTTTATAGGTGGCATGACAACGGCGGTCATCGGAGATCACAGAATCTGAATTCCACAATGGACATGGCGCACAACATTCGCAAACACAACAGTTGCACTGCATTTTCAGCAAGGACATCAATCAGAATGGCAAAGTATAAAGATGAACATAGGACTAGATTATGTTCTATCTGTCGTAGCTTAGAAGAGCGATCTTACCTGATCACAGTGCTTATAATGGGGTGTGGAACTGAAAGGATATTTAACACAAAGATGTCGTGGATGAGGGTAGTCTCTGCATGTAATCTGCAACAAAACATTTGTTTTTCTTGGTAAGTAAATGAGTATTTTATTGGAAAAGGTTACTCAATACATTTTGAGGATTAACGTTATAAATTTAAGTGGGATTTAAATATAAATAAATAAATATCAATTAAATTATATCCATTAAATTAAACTTCCCATCTTATAATTTAAAAAAAAAAAACCATTCTTCTTGCTCTTTGAGATGCAAAAAAATTACTAATTAAATTTTTATATTCATATTTTATTAACATCTTTTACAATTGAAATTGAAAATAGCCAATCAACTTAATCAATAAGATTTTATTAATCTTAATTTATAAAAAAGGATTATTGCAACTTCACTTAATAATGTGGTACCTAGAAAGTACAAACACTTCATTAAGGGTATCTAAGTCATATTGGCGTCATACAAGGAACAGTCTCATATTACTGTCGTACAAGTAACAATGTCATGTTAGTGTCATACTCACTCTATGATGCTATAATTTTTTAAAAGTTGTAATACCCACACCCATACCCTTACCCATAACACCAATATATATATATATATATAAACAAGATGATTTTTTATTATTATTATATATAACCAATTCTAAAACTAAAATAAGTTTAAAAAATCAATAAAAGAACAGTCACAGTGTAAAGGCAAAGCATTTCAAAAGGCCACATTGTTCAGCTTCTTTTGATTCAGGAGAAATTAGACTAATGGACCTTTTGTAAAATGATTTAATTTGGCCCATATCTTTTGGACTTTTCCCATTTCTTTGGTCGTTATATGGAAGATCCCTACATGCCGCGTAGCCCAAAACACGCCATGTCCAACTTAATTTTTCTTGTTCAGAGAAGTACTGTAGCTTAAGAAAAAGTATTGTGAGTTCCGTTAGTTCAACTAGTAAAGTCTCTGATGATTATATAAGAGATCTGAAATTCAATCTCTGTCTATATCCAAAACTGATTAATGTTCTGGAGTAGATGTCATAGGTTTGAAACTTTTTAAAAAAAAAATACTTACTATCAAATGACATGCTAGTTATATTAAAATCAGAGTGTTAGTAAAGTGGTTATTTTTGCGCACATTTATGTCATTTTTTAGGTTTTGGTATGGTGAATGTGGTATTATTTGATATCAAATATTTTCTCGTAGTTTTGGGGTATTGTTTAGTTCTTCCATGAGTAAAAACTAGTCTTGAATCGATTTCCTTCACTTGTAAAACAAGAAACAAAACTTAACATTTGTTAACTTTCTCTTTCTGCCCAAATTTCTCCCTGCTCTCCAAGGCTTCAAATCAAACGCATGAGTCCTTGTGTGTTCGTGTGCACATATCTTATCATATGTCTATGTACAGTGGCGACTCTAAGAATTTTTTTCAGGGTGTTCCTCAACAAGTATAAATTACACAATATAATAAAAAGAAAATTTTGTATATTGAAAACAACAACAATCAAAACGCACACAAATACATAAAATTTACAATTGTCTTCTACGAGTTTTCATATTTTGAAATCGTTGAATGATAGTCTCATTATCAATGCTACAATAAATTATAAGTACATTTGAAATATTAATAAAATTATTAATTATTGTTGTTTAGTTGTTTCATTAATTTGTTTGTTTTTTATAAACTATAATTTGTTATATTTTTGTTTCATTAATTATAAAATTATTAATTGTTATTTAGCCTAAAATAATTTAATTTGTTTGTCTTTTATAATGTATTGGTTAATTAAATTATTAATTATTGTTTATCAGTTACTTCCCCCAATTAATAATTGGTTAATTAAATTATTATTTATTAGTTGCAATAGCACACACTCCATGTGCATTTACTTCCCCCAATTCAAATATCCCACCCCAGCCCCATGCCCCCATCTACCCCCACTCAACAGACAAACCCCATGGCCCCCCAATCACAAGAACCAATCAAATAAATTCACAATCACAAATCACAATACACTAAATACACTAAAAAAAATTTAATTTTATCCCACCAACGCCCAGTGGTGGAGCCAGAAACTTTTTCTATGGAGGGCAAACTAAATATAACAAAATTCTTAAGCACAAATAAATAATTTATTCTAAAAAAAGTACATTAATTGATAAATTAAATTTGACCTAATAAAGTTGTTTCATACGTTCTTTTATGGTATTGCAATTTTTTTATAATTGATTTTGAGCTTAATTTTTCAAATAGTCTTATTATTAACAAGTACATACACATAGGAAAGAAGCATCACTTTTATCTACAGTTCCACACTATTAATTTAGGTTAAACAAAATAAAAATAAAAATAAAAATCAACACAATTAAATCTATAACTCACATAGCACGATCAGCATAAATCCAAACATATATAATAGATTTAAACTTAAAATATTACACGGCACAAATCCACAATCCACTCACACTGTAGCACAAATCCAAACCTTTCGTTTAGCACATATCACAATGCAACGCAAATCACAGTGCACACAAATGAAAAACCATTAACACTATTATTGCAAACTTAAACTGGTAAAGTTGTAGAGTACAACAAATAGAGAGAAATATGTTTGTGAATGGCCTTATTTCGTTGATCGTGGCTGTGGCTATGGCTACTGCTACTCGAGGCACGGAGGCAACGTGGCTACTAGCGACACGATTGGGACTGGTGTGCACAGCAACCATGAGAGACATTTGGGTTTTTACTTTTCCTTTTCCTTTTCCTTTTTCATTTTTTCTTTTATACTGGGTATTACTATTAGGGATTTGTAAATAAAGAGTTTTTTTTTTTTTTTTTGGTTATTAGATCCTTGTTATTTTGCATTCTTTTTTGGGTTTGTTGTTTTTATACTAATTATGGATTGGCTCAAAAGTTTTTGAGGGTGTTCTTAATTTTGGTTGAGAGTGTTTCTAATTTTTTTTTTAAGGGTAATTGAACGTGACGTCGCCACTGTCCATGTATACACACACCAAATGAGTCAATTTGTATTGTACTAGCAGGTATGGCCAAAACATATCACCTTGGTCACCCAAATTGTTATACAATAGCCCTATTTGAAATATTTTAGTTTACTTGACCGTTTTGCTCAAGCAGACCAGGTGAAATATAGGCAAACATTTTGTCTTCTTTAATATATTTTGCTCAAGTGAGATTTAGTTTTTCTTACTCGAACTTGGTTTTGCTTGGTTTTATAATACCATGCATGGGCTAGTAGACTACTATATGGTATTAGGATTCTTAAATCCCTACTAAGCCTAATTTATTAATTATTATGTAAATGTAGTTAAGTTCATAAAAGCATACAGTTCAAAATAGCAAAGATGTTACCATTTAGGCTTTTTCATTGTGCCATCAGACCAAAACATGTTAATTATTTTAGTTCTGCCTTTTCTCTCCATATCATTTTTTTTTCTTATTTTTAGCACAATGCTTTTCATAAACTATCATTTTCATCTGGAATTGAATATGCACTTTTCAACTGTTAATGTAGGTGGGTAGTGAAATCATTAATATCCAAAGAAAAAAGAAATCATTAATATCTCTAATATCTTCTTCTTCTTTTTTTTGAAAGCTATCTCTAATATCTTCTTAACGCGACGTGTTAACGCCAAAATAAATATATATGGCGGAAGAGAAAACTAGTAACGAATTTTAATTACTCCACATATTGCTTTAAAAGTTCTAAAAATGGAAACTAAATCGACTTGCTGAAGTTTAATTTTGTTTTATGGAAATTGATTATAGTTTTGTTGACTTTCTCCATACAGGGTAGTTGAAACTTGAAATAGTGCAACTATTTTGGTTGGGAGATACAAATGCTTGATATTGATTTGAGATGGGAAAATGGGTCTACGTCCTAAAGCGACGCATGGGACTTGCATGGCTTATACGTTGGGCATAGTGATAGATGTGATAAAAATGAGTCAGTTTTTATAAGCTTTCTGTGCCAATATATATGGACAACCATGCATCAATTTTATCAATGTTTGCTTTGTGTTTTCCGTAGCTCATCGTTTGAAATATGAAATTAGTGAATTTTATGGGGCGATTAGTTAGTATCAAGGAATAGTTGTTGACTTCTCCCAAAAAAAAAAAACAAAAAAAAACAAAAGGAATAGTTGGTGATTATCTTTGGGAAATAAATTTTATAGAATTGTAATTTCGTGGACTACAAACCATTTGATGGGAATGGGAGACATACAACAACAATAATAACATCATGTGAACTACATAAATAAATAAGAATTACTCATTCTTTCCACTTTATTAAATTACTATAGGAATACTATAGCAATCCTTTTTTTTTTTTTCTAAGGAATAGGTTTCTTGACAATTGGTTTGTGAATTGGGAAAGGGGGAAAGAGTGGCTTCTGAAGAGGTGGGAATGGCTTCTTTATTATTGGAATTGGATGGGGAAATGGCTTTTTGAATACTGGAATTGGAGGCTTCTTAAAAAATGGAATAGGTTTCTCATCAAGAAATGGTTTCTTCAAATCTGGAATAGGTGGGAAAGGCTTCTTAAATGGTGGAAGTGGCTTCTTTATTATTGGAATTGGGTGGGGAAATGGCTTTTTGAATATTGGAATTGGAGGCTTCTTAAAAAATGGAATAGGTTTCTCATCAAGAAATGGTTTCTTCAAATCTGGAATTGGTGGGAGAGGCTTCTTAATTGGTAGTGGCTTCTTGAAATGTGGAAGTGGCTTCTTGAAAGGTGGAAGTGGTGGAAGAGATGGTTTCTTGAAGGGTGGAAGCGGTGGTAATGGCTTCTTAACAATTGGAATTGGATGAGGAATTGGCTCCTTGAAAATTGGAATTTTTGGTGGGAACGGCTTCTTAAAAAAGGGAATAGGTTTCTTGAATTTCCCTTCATCAAGGTCTGCAGCTGTATTGAACTCTTCGTTATGAGATGGTACACCAAGTCCTGCACATATAAATGCACAAAATCAACACAACTCATTTCAAATTATAAGATGGAACAATGAGATTGATATCATATGCTTGCTTGCATATGTTTGCTTCATATCATTTAAAATGATAGGGTTTAGGGATCAAAATCCATTGGTGTTGAAAGAGAAAATTTAAATGCTAAAATATATGCATGTGCCTTAGTTTGTCAAATGTCAAAGATCTAACTATCATTGTTAAAAACTAGCAACAAGTAGCAATGACTTAAAATGTTTAAACATGTAAGGAAGCAACCTAAATAGCTTAGCAAAACATCCCTTTTTTTAACAGAACAATATACCTGAAGTGGTTTGGTCTTGCTCACCATAGCAACTCACAACAAGCAAGAAGCAAACCAAGGAGCCCAAAAGAGCCCCTTGACAAAAGGATTTAGTTCTCATTGTGAACTCTCCTTATACTACCTTGTGATAGTATAATGAAAACTAAAACTTTGACACAGTGACTCACTTCAAATCCCATAGCCCTTATTATATTGTGAGCTTCATGAAGCTGAATAAGCGGCTCAACTGTGACACCTATGCTGCACTAATTAAGTGTCTCATGCTACTATGTTTTGGGGCCATTAATTTTGGTATGTTGTCTTTAAGGGGGAAAGAAGGTAGCTAGTAGTGGTTGCCAAATTTATTTTGTGGCTCAAATGCCATTTTCTTCATTGAATGATCTCTCCCCCACCACGTTCTAATGAGTATGCACTGTCTTATCTTGCTCATTATCAGTAAATTTTGTTTTGCACCAAGTTTAGAGCAAGGTAATATGAGTTTCACGTTCTACTTCTACTATTTGAGCCCATGCAAATATAGTTGACGTGCTTGAAACTATGATATTTGATCAATTCGGGCTTTAGCATTGAATGGTTTATAATGGGAAGGTTTAAATGAGGCCACAACATTGGGATTAAAATCCTTCTCATTCACTAATTTTATTCTTGTAAAAATTGAGGTTTGTGCTTCGACTATCAACCATGTTTCTCTCTCTCTCTCTCTAATAATTTGATAATTACAAAAATAATAAAAGAAAGATTTGAACCATGAACATCTCTGTAAAAAATAGCAATGTTATAAATTCCGTTCCATTCCGGTTGGAAGGAATTTTTCATACCGATATGCAAACCGGAACGAGAACAACCTCTGTTCCACCTCAGATTAAATTTCAGCCAATTTCGGCTAGTTTTAGGCATTCCGGTCAATTCTGGACAATTTCGGCGAAAATGTAATTTTCGTCTGAAATAAGTTTAGCCCTTTTTTTTTTTTTTTTTTTCAACCTAAGGATATTTTTCACCATTACATGCAAAAACGTTTTAAGTTCCACAGATTCAATTCTACCTCATAGCATCAAATACAACCCAATCCACAACAATGAAGTGATGAAGAGAGAGAGAGAGAGGGGTAAGAACCCGAAGGTGAACTTGGATCATTCTTTGAGACTAAGGTAGATTACTCATGAAACTTCAACCTTTCACATTTTTGCGATTTTGCAGCACAAAGAGAGTGGCAGAAGAAGTCTTGCGACAAAAAACTTAAAAGTCAAAAACCCAGACTCCAAGTAAAGAGTTTGAACACTAGGACTTGGGTAAAGGAGTTGGGGACAGGTGGGGTAGGTGGATCTCTTAAATGGCCAAGCAAGCAAATGATGCCACGTTTTTTTCTTTTCTAGCAAATAGTGCCACATAACCTAAGGCTACAAGTCTAACATGTGCTGCCAATTAAAAATAGTACTACACTACTACTTTTTTTTCATTTTTCTTTTTTTGAGGAGAAAATGTATATTACTAATAACACATGAAACTTGTTTAGAAGAAAAAAAATTACACATGGTCCTAAAAAAAGTACTCAATTAATAGTATATAAATAATTAAAAAAAAATGAATAATCAACTCATTATTTGCTTATTTGTGGCTACTTTGGTAATTAATTAATTACTTATTATTATCTTTTGAAAAATTAATTGAAAGATATATATATATAAATATATATAATATTTTAAAAATGAAAAATCACCTCATTATTTGCTTATTTGTGGTTACTTTGGTAATTAATTAATTACTTATTATTATCTTTTGAAAATTTTATTGAAATATATATATATATATATATACATATATATATATATATATATATATGGAAATCCAAAATTACCTGAAATGATACACAGAAATATATCAGTATTGAAATATTCTGTTTCAATGGAATGGGTTCTGTGGGGCCCCATATGTTTAAACCACCCCGACCCACTCTATACCCGGCCCAAGGCCCACACCGAGGATATTGTGAAGGCCGAGGATAGTGAAAATAGCTCAGGTCACCCAAAGGCCTCGCCGAGGATGACACGTCCTCGGCACACCGACTTCGTTAAAGAAAAAATATCCCTCATTCGTTGAATATATCTCACCAACATTCTGACCACTTTAATGGTGATGTGACCAACGAACCCAGTTGCCTCGGTTACTCCAACTAATAGAAAGCCTGCAAAGACGGCTAAGAACTAACATAAAGCCTACAAAATCAGATGATGGGACAAACTCTTATCCACAGTGACCGAATAACCGACAGATGGACGACTGAGATTAACTAAAACAATACTATATAACTAAGAGGATTCCCAACAAAGGAGAGGATTTTCGAAGAAAATCAGTCCAAAAGAAAAAGGACCGAATATCTATAAACTTTAAGGAAAATAGATTCTCGGCCTAGGCCGAGGATCAATATGCTTCGTAAACACATAACCAAAGTGATAGTTATTCCCTATAAAACACATAGCCAAATTTCTTGAAGGAGATTCTGAGGAACTCCATATCATCTATTATTTGTTATAAACACCATATCAACCGTTGTTTACTTCGGTGATGCCAAATCCTTACACCCACATCTCTGCAAATTTTATTGTTAGAGGTCCATTACAAGTTGAGTCCCTACAATTGGCGCCGTCTGTGGGGAGGAGTTGTGCGCTAGTAAGTGCGACGGTTGGTGTAAAAAAAAAATCGTTAATCAAGAACAACACAGTTTATAGTAACAACATTCGTTCAGAGGTCTATAATCACAAGAAACAAAAGTAAAAAAAATATATATATAAATAACACAAAACAGGTCTACTTCTTTTATTCATACATGAAGAAAAATTACATCTTTTACAAGCGAAGCCCATGGGGCTTGTTCTAAAGCTAACTACAAAGGCAGACGCTTGACGAAGCCGGCAGAAGAACAAATGGTAGAAAGCAAGGCTGACTGAAGGACAAAAGACAGAAAAGAAGCGAAAGAAGAGATGAAGAACAAATGGTAGAAAGCAACGCTGACTGAAAAACAAAAGATAGAAAAGAAGTGAAGGAAGAGAGGAGGAAAAGAAACAAAGAAAGTTGGCAAAGGAACAAAAGATAGAAAAGAAGGCTAGATGAGAAGCAAGAGAAAAGGGAAAAAAAAAAAGGAAGGCTAGTTGAGGAGCAAAAGAAGAAGAGAAAAAAGAGAAAAGAGGGAAGAAGAGCTACATAGGAGGTGGAAGAGGCCGCGGCACAGGATGGCTCCACTTCTGGGTTCCGCCTGGTTTCCCTCCCACCCCCAATGCAGCCGGCTTGAAGGGTCAATGACCCATACCCAAGGGAAGGTGGTTACGTTCTTCTTGGATCCTCCTCCTGACGGCGAGGAGGCTTCCTTCTCTGGTTAGGTTGAAAAGAAGGAGAACCTCTGGATTTCCCCTACTCCAACCCCAATGTGAAGTCCAGGGTCGAAGTGTCATCCTCAGCTCCTGATAGGGGCTGTGCATCCCCAAGACTGCCCTCTCCAAGGGCCAACTCATTCGAAGGGGCTCAAGCGGCAATGTTTGGCAGAACCTTTTTGGTTAATATTTTTAGGAGAAGTATAAGATGGATGTTTGTCAAAGTGTGAAGGAGAAGGTTGCCCTAGAAACTCCTTATATAGAAGGCAGAATATTGATGAGGGTCAATCCACAATAAATCCCAAGGAGAGATTTCCGGAGGTAATAATTCCGCCCAAAATTCCGAGGGGCCTAACAGCCGTTAGATCCTCATAGATCCACGACTAACATTAATGAGGAGGCGCCTCATTAAACGAGAAGGCACCGAAGCGTCAGAACACGTTACCCGGACAACCCAAGAGACGCCTCATAATCAGAAGAGTCCCATCAAACGAAGAGGCAAAACACGGCAAGGTCTTATCCTTCACCAACTCCAGCTTGCATTTATTATTATTGTTCTGCTTGAAAAGTGTAATTATTTAATGCTTATTGTAAATTATAGCAATGAAGAATTAAACGGCTACGGATAAATAGATAAAATAAATGATAAAATGAGAAAACTAGGTACTGGACAGAACCAAGACATTGCATACCAGATACTTCAGATGAATAAAATGAGAAAACTAGGTACTGGACAGAACCAAGGCATTGCATGGTCCTCGGACCCAAGCCTTATGGGGAAACCAGATACTTCAGATGAATAAAATGAGAAAACTAGGTACTGGACAGAACCAAGGCATTGCATGGTCCTCGGACCCAAGCCTCACGGGGAAACTAGATAATTCAGATGAATAAAATGAGAAAACTAGGTACTGGACAGAACTAAGGCATTGCATGGTCCTCGGACCTAAGCCTCATGGGGAAACCAGATACTTCAGATGAATAAAATGAGAAAACTAGGTACTGGACAGAACCAAGGCATTGCATGGTCCTCGGACCCAAGCCTCATGGGGAAACTAGATACTTCAGATAAATAAAATGAGAAAACTAGGTACTGGACAGAACCAAGGCATTGCATGGTCCTCGGACCCAAGCCTCATAGGGAAACCAGATACTTCAGATGAATAAAACTTGCATGGTCCAAAGCCTCAAGCCAGCAGGAAGAACATTTCCTCACAAAAACTAAGTGCTAAGAAAAACCAAGGTCTTGCATGGTCTCCGGACCCAAACCTACCCACCCTCGGGCGACCCTTTGCGCAAAAAGAAAGCTGCAAAAACAGCTGAAATAGTAATAACACTGACGATGAGGTAAAGCCCAACAGGCCGAGAAAATGCGCCGAGGAAAGTCAAAATCCTACTCCCCTCCCTAGAGGTCGTGCAGCAGAATTTTGAGGAGCTATTGTGGGGCCCCATATGTTTAAACCACCCCGGCCCACTCTATACCCGGCCCAAGGCCCACACCGAGGATATTGTGAAGGCCGAGGATAGTGAAAATAGCTCAGGTCACTCAAAGGCCTCGCCGAGGATGACACGTCCTCGGCACACCGACTTCGTTAAAGAAAAAATATCCCTCATTCGTTGAATATATCTCACCAACATTCTGACCACTTTAATGGTGATGTGACCAACGAACCCAGTTGTCTCGGTTACTCCAACTAATAGAAAGCCTGCAAAGACGGCTGAGAACTAACATAAAGCCTACAAAATCAGATGATGGGACAAACTCTCATCCACAGTGACCGAATAACCGACAGATGGACGGCTGAGATTAACTAAAACAATACTATATAACCAAGAGGATTCCCAACAAAGGAGAGGATTTTCGAAGAAAATTAGTCCAAAAGAAAAAGGACCGAATATCTATAAACTCTAAGGAAAATAGATTCTCGGCCTGGGCCAAGGATCAATATGCTTCGTAAACACACAACCAAAGTGATGGTTATTTCCTATAAAACACATAGCCAAATTTCTTGAAGGAGATTCTGAGGAACTCCATATCATCTATTATTTGTTATAAACACCATATCAACCGTTGTTTACTTCGGTGATGCCAAATCCTTACACCCACATCTCTACAAATTTTATTGTTAGAGGTCCATTACAAGTTGAGTCCCTACAGGTTCCAAAATGGTATTTATAACATTAAAAAATAGTAGAAATTTAATACAACTAAATTATATCAACTAAACTATATCAACTAAATTAAATTTAAGTGGGATTTTAAAATTAATAAATAAATATCAACTAAATTATATCCATTAAACTTCCTATCTTATAATTTTTTTTTTTTAATAAAAAAACCATTCTTTTTGCTTTTCAATTTTTGAGATGCAAAAAATTACTAATTAAATTTTTCTATTTGTATTTTATTAACATCTTTTACAATAGAAAATAGTCAATCAACTTAATCAATAGAATTTTATCAATCTTAATTTATAAGACATTATTGCAACTTCACTTAATAATTTGGTACATAGGAAGTATGAATAGTTCATTAAGAGTATTGTATCCGTGTGATATTGGTGTCGTACAAGTAACAATATCATATTAGTGTCGTATTCGCTGTGTTATGTCATAATTTTTCAAAAATTGTAATACCCACACTCATACCCTTATCCATAACCTTGCTCCACGGTAGTACTTAACTTAAATTTATCCTTTATTTGTTTTTTTTTTTTTTTTTTTTTTTTTATATATATATCTATCTGTATATATTAAGAGGATTCAGAAAATTAGTTATTGTTTTTTTTTCCTATCAAAAATACCCCTAAATTAATTAATCAACAACTTAATAATGGGGTTAAAATAGTAAATTGGCAAAAGAAAGTTAGTTATTACTTTTTTTACTGTAAAAAATACCCTTACCTAAAACTTAAAAATGAGGTTAAAATAATATGACAAAAATAATAAATTCCTACTTCTACGTTGAAATGCCGTCTTCCTTCTAATAAGCTCCTACTCTTACGTTAATTTAAATTTCTACTTCTACTCACTAACTCCCTACAAAATAAGATCACTATTTTGTTAGTTTTAAAACTCCTCCAATCTACAAAACTCACCCCATGTATTCTTTTTTTTTTTTTTACTTCATCATGATGTAAAGTAATCTTTACCCAAAAAATAGAAGAGCCTCACATGTATGCTCAGAGACTAGTCTATATAGGTTAAAATAGTAAATTGGCAAAAGAAAGTTAGTTATTGTTTTTTTTACTGTCAAAAATACCCCTAACTAAAACTTAAAAATAGGATTAAGATAGTAAATTGACAAAAATAATAAATTTATATTTCTACATTGAAATGTCTTCTTACTTTTAATAAACTTCTACTTTTACGTTGATTTAAATTTCTATTTCTACTCATTAACTCCCTACAAAATAAGATTATTCTTTTGTTAGTTTTAAAACTCCTCTAACCTACCAAACTCACCCCACGCATTTTTTTTTTTTTCCTTTTTTCATCACGATGTATATGTTTCTTTTACCCTCCTTTTTTTTTTCAATTAAAAAAAAATTATTACACTCTTAGTTTTTTTTTAATTGAAAAAAAAAAAAGTAAAGATTTCAAATTATAATAAATACAGATTATTAAGATTTACCTAAAAAATAGAAGAGTACATTAATTATTTGGTGGGAGACTGATATACACAAGGACAACAAAAGTACACGCATTTTAGTGCATATGAACTCAAAAAAGGCCATATTAACATTAATTTACATTAGGAACACAACCAACACAAAAAGAAGTTCAAGCAAAAATTAGCAATAACCCAAAATATAAAAGCTGCTAAAGTAAGAATAAAAGTAGTCCCAATTCTGTATCTCCAATTTTCTCCATAACTCTCACTAAATCAAAGTAAATTTTGTCCAATAAAGCACTAAAATTAAATCCTCAGAAACCAAACAAATCAATATATAAACAAACCCACAAGTATTAAAAAAAAAAAAAAAAAAAAAAAAAACCTGGCCTTTCCCTGCAACTATAAGCAAGTCATTGGATTTGGACCCATAATTAGCCTTTTATGGTTAACCTTGGCGACTGTGTTATTGGGGTCACAATCCAATACAACGCAATCATCGTCCACAACAACATCCTTGATCATGACCGTTGATTTCTTTGACTTTGAGTTGCGGTGGGGCCTCATTATCGGAGCTTGAGTTTTCGGATTTGGTCGCGGCCAAACAACCTTGCTCTTCATTCGGAGATTAGGGTTTTCTACTACTTTTCTTAAGAAAAGTAATCGGAAATTTTTTCATGAAATGAAAGGGAAAAACTTCCAGTGTGAAATTGGGTAACTGTAAAAAGGGTCTCTAGAGATTTCAGGAAAAACAAAAACCGCAGTGAGCGTGTGTGAACTACACGTGACTTGCTCCAAGTGAACAACTCAAAATCAAGATTCAGCTTATCCCAAGAAAGCTAATAAGTGAGGTTTTTTTTTTTTTTTTTTTTTTTATTTTATTTTTTTTTTTTTTATTTTTTATGTGAATAAGTGAGGGTTTGGCATAGTATAAGTTTGGGCCTCAGATTATATGGATTCCAACTTTCCAACAACTTCATTCTTTTGCTTTGGTTCGGCTTCGCATTGAGACTTTAAAAAAAAAAAAAAGATAATTTGAACAATTTCCTTTTAAAGCTGTGGTTGGGAAAAAAAAAAGGTTAATATATTTAAGGGACAAATGAACGTAGTTTACCGCATTAAAATTACATTGTAACTTGTAAGTACTTTTTATTTTATTTTTTATGAATAATAATATATTAGAAACTAGAAAAAAAGAAGAGAATGTCCAATGTATATCCAATTTTAAGTACAAGCACCCAAGAAGGAAAAATTAACATTGTGAGGCAAAAAATTACAAAAGACCACCCAGCAAACCATATTGTGAGGCAAAAAATTAACATTTTTTTTAAACGAAAAGGAAATCCTAATAAGATAAGGAGTTAAGAGCCAATTTTAGTTCAGTGAAAATTGGAGCAATGAACAAAAAGGAAATACCAACCTTATAAGTATTTGCCCATCAAAAAAAAAACCTTAATAAGTATTTGGTGTGTGTAAGACGGGGACTTACTATGGCAAAACGTTATGTGATAAAAAAATACAAAATGCGCAAAGAGCATGGACAAACACAATGTCCCAGCATGATGGCCCGAACAGTCAACCAAAGACCAAGAACCGTGGCCAATCACAATGGTTGAATGGCCAAGTACAGAGTAACATAATATCACCAAAATCAAGATGATATGGTCATCAACCTATGAATCTTTACCTTTTGGTCGGTGAACCAATACAGTCATCCTTAAAAGAAGTGGTCATTGATTCTTCACGTCAATACTTATTATACTACAACAACTCTCTATTGCATTTAATGTTATACAACATTTCCATTATGCTCTATAAATCCACATTCATTGGACTCAACAAAGTAAGCAAGCTTTTGCCCTCTTGTTATGTCACTCTCATTTTTCACTCACTTCATTTTTTTTTACTAACTTAACCATTAGAGTTGAGGATTCTCTTTCTTAGCGGTGTACCTGTTAGGTTGTAAAGATCCATCATATTTGGTTCTCATTGAAGTTCCATCTCTTCTCCAAATTTTCCCCAACCTATTTCTACCAGGGTTGGCCCTTCCACTAGACCAATTAAGCAATTGCCTAAGGCCCCCAAGTGGAAGGGTGGCCCCAAAATTTTAGAAAAGAACGGATAGTAGGGGGAAAAAAATTGGTTTCAGATGAATCTAAAAAATCCGGCACATCCTTTTGACCAAAAAACAAAATTTCTGTTATACCCGATTAAACATTGATAGCACAAAAAAAAAAAAAAAATTTTGGTCTAAAAACAATCAATTATCCCAAAAATAACATCATTATCCTCTAGACAAACCAAAATTCAACAAGATAAACTACAAATCCGATCTAAAAAACTAACCACAAAACAAATAAAAAACCTCAAATCCCTAAAATTTTTACCGTTTCTCTTTCTCATTCTTGCTCTGCTTTTTTCTCTCAACTCTTGCTCTTCGCCTCTCTCATTATTTCTCTCCACTGTTGGTGGCTGCTTGGCTCAAGCTTCCTCCGATCTAAATCATCCAATCGCATTTGATCTGAAAACTCTGAGGAGTGAGGACTGCCAAGCCGATTGCCTTTTTATTTTTTTGCCGCTGCGTGCGTTTTGATTCTGCAAAATGGTTTTTGACTTTGGAGGTATAACTTATAAGGCTTGGCTTTCTCTAGTTTAGATTTGTTAAGACTGGCTCACGTTTGAGCCTTCAAGGTTTTTTTTTTTTTGGGGGGTGGGGGGGGGGGGGGGGGTTTATAGGTGTAATAGGATTTGTTTTATGTTTTTTGTGGGTGGATCATTAATAAGACTTGTGTGGCCATCTTGGCATCTTCTTGGCTGGGCTGGGCTGGGCTGGGCTAGGCTATTTTTTTTTTAATTTTAATCTTGTGTTTATATATATATATATATATATTAGTTATTGGTAATATAATGAATAAATCTTTATTTATGCAGGTTGAGATTGCTAAAAACTTATTATTATTCAGTGAAACTACAACAATACTTTTTTATATAAATCAGGTTCTATTTATCATTTGCTCTACACTTGAAAGTTATTTTTTATTTAAGTCTTTATAAATATATTGTTTGATTAAAAATGCCTACTAGAAAATATGCATCTGGGTATGAAAAACTTAAAAAAAGAAAAAAATTAATTAAGTCTCAAAAAGGATCAATTGATAAATTTGTTATTAGTAATAAACAAAATATAACACAAAATTTAGATGAAAATATCACAAATGAGCAAGAAATTCACCAAAAAGAGTTAGAAGATAATGAAATGATACAATTGCAAGATAACAATGATGTTCAATTTTGCAATACAACAAATCTTAATAATGAACTTCAAAAGAATTTAGAAGAAAATGAAAATAATGATGAAAATGTCACAAACGAACAAGTTCACCATAATGATGTTCAATTAGAAGAAAATGAAAATAATAATGACATGTTGAATTACATTCCTTCAAATATTTATGATCCAAGTGATTAGAAAAATATTGACACAAAATTAAGAGATTTATTAGTAGAAAGAGGTCCAGTTAGAGACAATGATATAATTTTTCCTAAAGGTGATGACACTAGACATTTTTCTACTATTCATTACACTCGAATATTATCAAAAGGGGAGAAGCATGATAGAAAATGGTTAGTGTATTCAAAAGATATGGACCAAATATTTTGTTTTTGTTGCAAGTTGTTTGAGTCTAAACGTACTGGCCAACTATGTAATAAAGGAACTCAAGATTGGAAAAATATTAGTTCTAAAATTAGAAACCATGAAACAACTACAGAACATATTACTAACAAGAACACTTGGCTAGATTTGAAAATGAGATTGTCAAAAAATAAAACAATAGATTTTAAATTAAATATATTATAATATAAAAATATTAAATAAATATTAATTTAATTAATACATAAGTATAAAAAAGACTTCATTTTAGTTTTCCCCTTAGGCTCCAAAATGTCTAAAGTCCGCCTAATTTCTACTAATTCAATTAGTGAAGTTCCTCAGTCCTATTGTATCTTATATATATATATATATATATATATATACACACACTAACACTCGGAAAAGTCTCATGCAACGTATTTAAATATTAAGAAAGTCATCTCAAGACCTAAATCTTGAAAGAAAATTTTAAAATACTTAAATTGAAAATTGACTACTAAATAGAAATTCAACAAAAACAAAGTACTTTTTTCTTTTCTTTTTTCTAGTAACTATGAAAGATACTGGACTATGGAAGGCTGTTTGCCCACTGCTTGCTTACTTGCATGACGTTCCAACATTTTTTTTTCCATACCATTCAAGGGAGAAAATATTACAACAGTTATATTACAAAAGAGTAGGACCAGCTGCAGAAAACCAACAAAAATGCATTGGCACACGAGTTGCCAAGCAAGCTACAGCTCTCAAGTCCTTTACAATCACAGTGGGTACCCAAAAGACATCACAGAAAATACCATTTTGGTTTAAACACCTTAGATCAGTTAGCCTAGTACTATCTAACCAATCAATAGCTGTGTTGTGCCTATAAGTCTGCATAAGACTTCTGCTATTGCTAAGAACCAAAATCTGCTGAAATCCTTGACTCTTTGCTGTCAGCACAGCTTCAATGCATAGCCTCCAGCAGTGCTCCAGTTGCCGTCCGAGCATTACTACTAATAGCACCAAAAAACACCTTCCCCCCTTGAACTGTTAGACCCTCATAAACAGTACCATATCTATGAAACTTTCTGCTTCTACTTATTACAATCTTGATAATTATCTGCCAATCCCCCGCTACACTCTGCCTCCCTGTTCTGTTCTGTTCTGATGCACTCTCCCTTTCTGATCTGCTGCCACTGCCCTCCCTGCCTCTGGACTGTTCCCGTTTGAGATTGTCTCTGTGTACCTGCAAGATAGGTGTTGAGCAGTTAGTATTACTTCCACTGGATTTGGGTTAATCCCTTGGTGAATTACTTTGTTTCTCTGAGTCCATAGTGTCCAAAGTATGGTAAAAACATCCTGCAGATAACACATTGAATCCACACCATTCCTATCATAACTTGAAATGAGTTGCTCAATCCACTGTTGGGCAGATATATGGTTGAGTTCAGTTGTATGAATTGATAGCATAGAGCCATGCCAAACAGCCCTGGCAAAAGGGCAATGAAGAAAAAGATGAGTGAGACTTTCTTCCTCCTCATTACACATTGGACAACATTTGAAATTTGTGATGCCCCTTAAAATAGATCATCATAATAGAATTTGGAAAGTGGATTTGGTGAGAAAGTTGTACCCCTTTCCTCAAGCGACTGAAATTCTTCAAATACCTATATCCAAGACTGATTCTGTGCAGGATAAGCTTCTTTGGAAGTTTTCAAGGGAGGGGAATTATCAAGTGAAGAGAGCTTATGAGTTGATTGCCCAGGACTTAGCAAGACAATCTAGACCTTGGCAGGCTCAGAATGGCTGGTGGAGGTCTTTTGGAAGACTAAAAGTTCCTTTGAAAATCAGTATTTTCATTTGGCAACTTATACGTTCCAACATTGATACATTTGATTTGACAATTAGTAGTTATGTGGTCCACTCCATGTCTATGTATTACCAAATCAATGTTGGAACTTTAAGCCTCAAAAGAAATTTAGAGTTCCCAGGTGGTTAGGTAATGTCTCAGCCACAAACTCTTATAACTTTTCTTTTCCATCTTCATTTATTATTAAAATAAAAATAAGTAATTATCTATACTACTATTTAAAAGATTTTTCTGTTTGAACTAGATTTTTTTTGTTCCAAAATACTCTTAAAACTTACGTTTAAATAGGGGAAAAACATGAGGATAACAATGTAAAAATATATCTCTAACTCTTACTTAAAACATTTCTTTCAAAATATTATCACTTTCCTACTAACCCATTTCTTCAAAGCAATTCTACGTTTGTTGTTGTTTTTTTTTTTCCTTAAAAAAAAAAAAAAAAAATCATCCTCAAGTTTATCTTCAAATCAAAAAATTTTTTTTTGACAACCCCAAGTTTATCCAAAAAAAAAAAAAAAAAAAAAAAACTAAACAGATATAAATAGATTTGATTACAATTTAAATTTAATAATTAAATGAAAAAAAAAAAAAAAAGCTCCCCAGTTAGTTGCTCTGTTCCTCACCCTTGAAAATAGGTCACACAAATCCATTGTAAAATTCAAAATGCATTATTATCCATATTGGCAAGTGGCAACCCACGTTTGATATTTTTCATTTAAAAAAAAAAAACAAAAAACAAACAACCACACAAACACGTTTAATGAGTCTCCTGCTCCAAAACATAAACTTCCCTAACATAACCTCCTACTACTCTTAACTGGTTATGCTTATTAGTTATCACACCACATCTAAATGTTTCCAACCACCATGAGTCTCTTAAGCAAAAGCCTGTTTCCAGAACTATTTTCACATTTTGGTGATTGTGCTGCCCGAACCAAAGCAAAACAAAAACCAGCAAATGAAGTAGTTGTTTGTAGTGGAAGCCCTTAACAAGTGTAGCAATAAAAAGTTGTTCAAGAATGGAGGTTGAAACCTATGTGAGTAACGCCCAATTTTCTTGATGAATTCTTTAGCGCTTTTTTTTTTTTTTTTGGTCTTCAAGGGAGTGTTAATCAAACATAGAAAGTTGTACTTTGTTATTAGTAGTTTAGCACCAATGTCAATTGGATGTAATTTTAGATGTTGATATCTTTGGTTAAAAATTCTTCTTTTTGAACCCAATTCAATAAGCTGTTGAAACCATCTTAATCTATAGACCTAACAAATTTATTTTGAAAAACACTTTCGTAAATATTACAATTTTTATTAAAAATTTGTACCATGATTTTATGTAATTTTCATTTATATTTTTTATATGCTCAATTAGCTTTTTGACTTGAATGGCCAACTTTTGTTGAATTTTCACTTGGCAACGAGTTTTTTTTTTTTTTTTTTTTTTTGAAAACATTAAAAAATTATTATGAAATTACTAATTCACTGCAGTCATATTAATTTGTAGCACAAGGATCCTTCACTTAAGGCTATACTTTTTTTTTTTTTTGGTGAAGACATCTAAGGCTATACACGTTTTATAGGGGTCAACTTACTTATGGGGAGTGTCTACAAATGAATTTATCATGAATTTATTCATTATAATAATTCATTATCCTAATGTTATATTTGGTTTATTTTCCCCTCAGGAAATTCTATATCTGATTGTGGTTCTTTTCCCCCAGTATTATGGTGGTAACTGGTAAGGGAGATTCAAGGGAGATGAAGGTGGTAGTGTTGACAAAAACACTGTACATAGGCTCGGCTAAAAGGATTTGAGGCATGGAATAATATTTTAATTTAGCGAGTGTGTAGTGAGTACGAAATAAGTATGTTGCTCTTGAAGATGCATGTACATGTTGTCTACTAAGGCAAAATTATCCCTTGCTTCATGATATAGAAGTTAATTGCAGATGTACATTTTTTTGTTTGATAAAAAGTAAGAAACACGTGAGTTCAATTTAGAGAAAAAAATTTATAGAGAAGGTGTTTAATTTAGACAAAAAAAAAAAAATTTATATAGAAGATGTTTAATCAAAAGGAGACTACTTTTCAATATACTAGCCTCATCACACGCACTTCTCGCGTGCGATAAGGCTTATTTTTTTGGTTTAGTTTTATAATTTTTCACTCATTCTAATTTAAGATATACATTTTTTTTCACAGAAATTGTGCATTTAAGACTACTAATATAACTAGAAGGGTCATAATGTTAGCTACAAAAAATGAACATCGAAATAACATTGAAATCATATGTTTATGTGTGGATTTGTTCATTTCTTATAGCTAACCTTATGACACTTTTAGCTATATTAGTAGTCTTAAATGCACAATTTTTATGGAAAAAAAAATGTAAATCTCAAATTAGAATGAGTGAAAAATTATAACACTAAACCACGCGTGTGATGAAGCTAATGTTATTAAAATAGTTTGTCATTTTCATTCATCTATACTATTATTTAGGGTGAGTTTGGTTCAACTTTTTTAAAACTGAGCTTTTTGAAAAAGTAGAGTTTTTAAAAAGTGCGGTATGAAAAAGTGCTTTTTGAAAAAACTAAGTGTTTGGCTAGCACTTATAAAAGTGGCGGTTTGAGTGGTAAATTACCAAAAAGGACAATGTATATATAAAGTATAGTGAAAGTATTGTGAAAATACATTCTAAAAAATTATTCTAAAAAGAACTTTCAAAGTTTCTAAAAAAATTATTTTTTTTCTCACCAATATTAACTAATAATAACCTATCACTTAAGATTTATTGTGAAAATATTGTGATAGCATTTCTCAATTTTAATTTCTCATTCTTTATTTTATTTTTCCCTCATTTCTTAACTTTTTTTTCATCCATATTTCCTTCTTCTTCTTTTTTCCCTCTTTTTTTCTCCTCCACACACGTACCTTTCTCTCTTTTTTTTTTTTTTTTTCCCTACCACTTCCTCCACACTCTAGAATATTCCACACTTCACAGAGCTCTATTTCTTCCTCTTTCTTTTTTTTACTTTCTTTCTTCCTTTCTCCCTTTTCTCTTGCCACTTCATCTGCAAGTTTCTTCCCCTCTATCCTATCAAAACACACAAACTTAAAGGTCACACATAACCACACCATTTGATTCTCATCAAACGAAGATAGAGAGATGGGTCTGCTGATTGGTCGTCTCCATCTTTTGCCTCTGTCGTCTGCGTTTTTCACTTTCGTCGTCTACTAATTTGCTCTGCCTTCACCTCCGCCTATCTTCCTCCCCACTATTGCTTGATCTCTTCCCCACTGCCAATGACATCGGGAGAAATGTGTCAGATTTTTTTTTTTTTTTTTTTTTTTTTTTTTTTTGTTCTGATTTCATTATTAGGCAAGAGAGACTTTTACCACGGAGAGGCTTGTAGCAACACAAAGAGGGCAGAGCAGAGAGATGAGAGGATGGCATGAGTGAGCTTTAGAGAGGGCAGAGGGCAGAGCAGACAGATGAGGTAGATTGGCGTGAGTGTTATCTTTTGATTTATCAAAGGGTAAATTTAGATTTTCAATAAAATGTGAAGGGCAATTTGGTAACTGCACACAAAGTCTAACGGTAGGATCTATCAACGCGTACGGGCTTTTCCAAAATGCTCTGAACAGCTCCATTGGCAAAACGTGCATTCTCTTCACATTTTCAAAATGCAACTTTTTCTAAAAAGTTTCTTTTTAGATATCACCAAACACACATATTATATTTATGGTGTCAAAAAGTGCTTTTTGGTTTGGGAAAGCTTAAACAAACAGGCACTTAAGGGGCTTCACTGTTTGGACCAGATTTTTTTTATTCCAAAATACCCCTAAAGCCTGCATTTAAGTAGAGGCAAAACTTGAGGATAACAATGTAAAAATATATACATTTCCTACAAAATAAGATCATTTTCCCACTAATCCACTTCTTCAAAGCAACTATACGTTTGTTGTTGTTGTTGTTGTTGTTTTTTTTTTTTTTTTTTTTTTTTTTTTCCTTTTAAAAAAAATCATCCTCACGTTTATCTTCAAATCAATTTTTTTTTAACATCCTCAAGTTTATCAAAAAAAAAAAAAAAAAAAACTAAACAGATATATACAGATTTGATTACAATTTAAATTTGATAATTCAATGATTAAAAAAAAAAAGGCTCCCCAATTAATTGCGCCGTTCCTCACCCTTGAAAATAGGTCACACAAATCCTTTATAAAATTCAAAACACACTATTATTCATATTGGCAAGTGGCAACCCATGTTTGATATTTTTCATTTTAAAAAAACAAAAAACAAACAACCACACAAACACGTTTAATTAGTCTCCCACTCCAAAACATAAACTTCCCTCTAACATAACCTCCTACTACTCTTAACTGGTTATGCTTATCAGTTATCACACCACATTTAAATGTTTCCAACCACCATGAGTCTCTTAAGCAAAAGCCTGTTTCCAGAACTATTTTCACATTTTGGTGATTGTACTGCTCGAACCAAAGCAAAACAAAAAACAACAAATGGAGCAATTGTTTGTAGTGGAAGCCCTTAACAAGTGTAGCAATAAAAAGTTGTTCAAGAATGGAGGTTGAAACCTATGTGAGTAATGCTCAATTTTCTTGATGAATTCCTTAGCGCTTTTTTTTTTTTTTTGGTCTTCAAGGGAGTGTTAATCAAACATAGAAAGTTGTAATGTGTTATTAGTAGTTTAGCACCAATGTCAATTGGATATAATTTTAGATGTTGAAATTTGTGGTTAAAAATTCTTCTTTTTGAAACCAAATTCAATAAGCTGTTGAAACCATCTTAATCTATAGACCTGACAAATCTATTTTGAAAAACACTTTCGTAAATATTACAATTTTTATTAAAAATTTGTACCATGATTTTATGTAATTTTCATTTATATTTTTTATATGCCCAATTAGCTTTTTGACTTGAATGGCCAAATTTTGTTAAATTTTTACTTGGCAACAAGTTTTTTTTTTTTTTTTTTTTAATCAGAAAACATTAAAAAATTATTATGAAATTACTAATTTACTGCAGTCATATTAATTTGTAGTGTAAGGATCCTTCACCTAAGGCTATACATTTTTTTTTTTTTTTTGGTGAAGACATCTATGGCTATACATGTTTTATAGGGATCGACTTACTTATGAGGGGTGTCTACAAAAGAATTTATCATGAATTTATTCATTATAATAATTCATTATCCTAATGTTATATTTGGTTTATTTTCCCCTCAGGAAATTCTATATCTAATTGTGGTTCTTTTCCCCCAGTATTATGGTGGTAACTGGTAAAGGACATTCAAGGGAGATGAAGGTGGTAGTGTTGACAAAAACACTATACATAGGTTCGGCTAAAAGGATTTGAGGCATGAAATAATATTTTAATTAAGCGAGTGTGTAGTGAGTACGGAATAAGTATGTTGCTCTTGAAGATGCATGTACATGTTGTCTACTAAGGCAAAATTATCCCTTACTTCATGATATAGAAGTCAATTGCATATGTACATTTTTTTGTTTGATAAAAAGTAAGAAACACGTGAGTTAAATTTAGAGACAAAAATTTATATAGAAGGTGTTTAATTTAGACAAAAAAAATTTATATAGAAGATGTTTAGTTAGAAGGAGACTACCTTTCAATATACTAGCCTTATCACACGCACTTCACGCATGCGATGAGGCTTTTTTTTTTTAGTTTTATAATTTTTCACTCATTCTAATTTGAGATTTACATTTTTTTCCATAGAAATAGTGCATTTAAGACTACTAATATAGCTAGAAGGATCATAAGGTTAGCTACGAAAATGAACATCGAAATAACATTGAAATCATATGTTTATGTGTGGATTTGTTCATTTTTTATAGCTAACCTTATGACACTTCTAGCTATATTAGTAGTCTTAAATGCACAATTTTTACGGAAAAAAAAAATGTAAATCTCAAATTAGAATGAGTGAAAAATTATAACACTAAACCAATAAAATAGTGGTATTATTATTTATACTACTATTCAGGGATACTCCTGTTTAGGATGGACATGCGTTTTGTTGGTTCAAAAACATCTCTACACCCTATGTTTAAGTATGGGTAAAACCTAGCAAGAAAAGGCGTGTACTCACATATTATCTAGTCAAAATTTCAGCGTCAATTACATTGTTAGAACATCTTAAACATATTAATCATGTACCATAACATGATCTAGCTTTTGGATCTATATTACGCAACAACATAATTAGGGAAAACTTTTTTTAGTCTTAATATATGTGGTGGTAAACCCCTTAGAGGTATAGAATTTAGGAATTCTTGTTGATATAGCAAGAAAATGCATATAAAATGATCATAACGTTTAGCTTTTGAGTTTTTTTTTTTAAGCTTATTTTGGAACCATAATTAAATACATTATTTCTTAATAAAAAAAAATACATTACAATTATAAAAGAATCCTAAAAGTCAGTTTATTTTCTTCTAATTTTTTGACACATAAAATTAAAATTGTACCCATATAACAATAAAATGTATACAACCTTCTCATAACTCTGAGGTTTTTATTTATTTTTTGGACAAAGGGGTTTTTGTTTTCTTTGGGTATTGATAGGAAGAGTTTTTGCTTTTATACCACATCATTATTTTAGAAATTACAATTACATTTACTTCAATTATCTACATGTATAATTTTTCATCCTTTTTCCAACCTTTCATCTTCCTCATTCCCTATTTAGGGTTGTCCATGAGTCAGGTCGAGTTGGGTTTTTGGTTGAATAGAACCCAACCCAATTGGATTGGGTGAAAAGAAAATGGACCCACAACCAACTGAATGTCTGGGTTGTTGGTTGAGCTGGTTGGAGCCGTCGGGTAATTTCGGGTTTGAAGCACAACAACAAAGAGAACATAGAGAAATCAAAACCCAAACTTAAAGAACACAGAAACCAAAACCCAAGCCCAAGAGAAATCAACCCAAAGAACATACAGGGAAATAAAAAACCCAAATGATAGAAACCACAATCCAAACCTAGAGAAATCAAATAGCACAAATAAGTCCACAAACCCCAAATCTATGAGATTGAAACGAAGAGAGATAAAAAACTAAACTAGCACCACCACTACTCCATCACCCACCACCACCATATTCATCACAAGATTAGTATGAAATTAAAAAAAAAATAAAAAAAAAATGACCCACAATCAGATGCATAAGATCAAAGGAGGCTTCAAGAGAGAGGAATTTGAGCAAGACTCAACCTAGGACAACCAATGCAACGATGACTACGAGTCAACAATGGTGGCAGTACAACCAACTTGACAACATTGGTGGTAAGAAGAGGGCTGGGGTTAGGGATTTGAGAGAGAGAGAGAGGGGGGGGGGGGGGGGGAGAACGTGAAATCTGAAATTGAATGAGTGAAACCATTCTTTTTCTTTTTAAATTTCTTACTGGCCGGGTCAATTTCTACGGGTTAGTAAATATGGAACCCGAACTCGAACTGAAATCCCAAATTTTTAACACTAACATACCCACACTCGACCCGTCTGGGCATTCAGATCGGCTCATAGGCCTTTGGGTGGGATCAGGTCAAACGTGTAGGTTGGGTTTGATGGGATGATGGATAACCCTATCCCTATTTATTAGTTAATATGTTTTTTTTCCTTCTTCCCCTCCATATTCTTAGATATAAATATGTTATCTCTTTGTCTCTCTTATAACCAACAAGCTTAAGAAATTTGATGAGAAATTTGTTTCACAATTGCATTTTAGTTTTATTCTCCACTATAAGGGTCATATTTTTGTATGTTGGCATAGCTGATATCAAAACACTTTTATTTATTATTATTATTTTTTTTATGTAATTAAGTCCAAGTTTAATTGTGTCATATTGTTACTCACAAGTGGTGTTATTTAAGATACAAGACTATTCAATAAATTGCTCAAGAAAAAGTGCAGGTCTCGATATTTGTTGATCTATCGAGAATAAATTAATCTCAATACTTGACTTGAAACCTATCGATCTATTGAGTTATGGGAAAACTAAATAGTAATTTTCTATTTTTGCCCATGATGGCTTGGTTTGTCTTGGGATTCATGTACTAGGGTTCTAGAACATATAAAATACATATTTTATGGCCGTCATCACATACACAAAGAAACTCATGCACAACAAAAGTTGCTGTGATGTTTGTGCGCCTATGATTTTATTGCAGACTTAGGGATAATAGATTCGTACAAATGGGAAGTTTGCAAGAAGTAGTTGAATTGGGCGATTATAGTTGAGCATCCTTATGGACTGATGTTCTACCAATCATATCATATCATATTATATATAATAAAAGTTGGGCTTAGAAGTCGTGGTTGCGCCGCGTGGCTTCACCAAATTGTAAAAATTTTATTAGATTTTTAAAAATATATATAATATACATCTCTATTAATTTTTTAGATAAATACAAAAATTTGATTGTTGTTATCTTTTATTTAAGTTACATACGATTTTCAATTAAAGTGTACATCTTGGGCAAATTATTTGTTTTTATCAGAATTTTGTCTACTACTTTATCTCCTCTTTGGATAAAGTTTGATGAACACAAAAACTTAATAATTTAATAATATATCAATATGTTCTTCGGATAGACTTCTCTTAAGGGAAAATAACACTTTGGATAGACACAAATGTCTAATAGTGTATTACACCTAATCAATTATATTGAAGATTAAAAAAAAAAATCTGTTTCTAATATTTTTCTGTAATTATTTTTTCCTTCACGTTTTTTCGTTTCTAATACTTTTTTTTTCTCTTCACTCTTCCTCCTATTTTGGTTAATCTATTATGCTTTTTTTTAGTAAAGGATAGAAGGTTTTTTTGATAGATGGATAGACTGTTCATCTACTGAAGTCTGTCAACTTCTTATTTATTTTCATTGCCACACGGCTACTTCAGCTTTCTTTTAATATATATAAACTCTAAACTTCACCTTTGTATCTGAAGAGGATGAGAATTGGAGGTGACAGATCCATTCAGATGGACTTGATGGTGCTAAACAAAATGGATGGGCACTGGGTGGACGGATCAAAAGGCCACATGGTGCCCAATTGGACATTGTGTGATCTAAAAGGAATCCTAAATGGAAACGGTTAATACCCCATAATTAACCCTAGTCCATAGAATCCCAATATGAATAGAATTCCACCATAAGAAGGATTCTATAATACATGCAAGAGGTCTTCCCTACAAGGAAAAGACTTGTTACACAAGTATGAGACTCGATTCTACACTACTATAAAAACCCAAAAACCCTCAGAAAATAGGTATGCATAATTTATCCTAGCTCTAGCACTCTAGAGTTGTAGAAAGGTTTTCTGACTTAACTTTCAGAAGGTCTTTGGCCGGTACCACACCGGTACTCTTCTAGGGTTTTCTATTTTTGATTGTGCATGGATTGTTTCGAGTGTGCGAGGACTGTGTAGTTTACTGGTGAATTTATTCGGCATCATCAGTTGGCGCCGTCTATGGGAATTCGCGATTCGTAAGCCATAACATCGCCACCCGGACAAAAAGTTGCATGGTGCTCACTTGCTCAATGGCAACCACCAACAACGTTCAAGGAGATGAACCACCCACGACTACCCTCAAGAGGCAGGTTCAAACTCTCGTCGCTACTGTAGAATGCCTCACTAAACAAAATCACGACCTAGAAAAACAGCTGCACCAGAAGAACGCAGCATTAAACACCCAAAAATGAGATCAAGGGGGAAACAGTGCTAAAAGAAGGAACCAAGAGGGACCAGAAGGAAGCAACGCCCCAAGCAGACAAGAGCGGCAGGATAACAACTGACCCTTTGGCTTAAATACAGCTTCCCCTCACATAGTCACAGAGATGTAGATGGTGAGGGAACGGATGGACCTTATGATGAACGCCCTCAAAGGACCGGTGTCCAATGACCTCGATGATTTGGTCCACCGAACAGATTCGCCCTTCACCACATTTGTCAATTGCTTCCCCCTACCGTAGAAGTTTCACATACCACAGATAGAAAGTTACGACGGAGCTAAGGACCCCTTAGATCACCTAGAGACTTTCAAAACCTTGATGCACCTTCAAGGGATAGCAGACGAGATTATGTGTAGAGCTTTCCCTACAACGCTTAAAGGTCCTACAAGAATTTGGTTCAGCTGACTGACGCCTAACTCCATCAGTACTTTCAAGGAGCTAAGCGCCTAGTTCACCTCGCACTTAATTGGAGGGCATAGGTATAAGAAGTCTACTACATACTTAATGAACATCAAGTAACGAGAAGACGAGACGCTAAGGTTTTACATAACCGGCTTTAACTAGGAGGCTCTTTCAATTGACGAAGTGGATGATAAGATACTCGTTGCTACCTTCACAAACGGACTACAAAAGGGTAAGTTCCTATTTTCCTTATACAAGAACGACCCTAAAAATATGTTGGATGTGCTATACAGGGCAATCAAGTACATGAACGCAGAAGATGCGTTGCTGGCCTGAGAAGAGAGGCCCAAAAAGAGGGAAAGACAAGAAGACACACGGTAGGACAGGGGACCAAAGAAGGCAAGAACCAGAGAACAACGGGAGGACAGGTGCTCAAAACCCCTCGCGGGGAAATTCACTAGTTTCATCTCGCTGAATGGTCCGATCGATCAGGTCTTATTGTAGATCAAGGACGAAAGAGCCTTGACCTTTCCTAGTAAGCTGAAGGAAGATCCTAATAAAAGGCCTAGGGATAAGTATTGTAGGTTCCACCGCGATCACGGTCATGATATGTCTGACTGCTACGACCTGAAGCAACAAATCAAAGCCCTTATACGACAAGGAAAGTTGTAAAGATTTGTCAGTAAGGAGAGGACGGACCAGTCACAAGAGCAGGCTTCCAGACGGGAGAATGAGCGTCCTAAGCCACCCATAGGGGACATAAGAATGATAGTAGGGGGCACGACGGCCACTAGGTCATCCAAAAAGGCCAAAAAATCTTACTTACTGATGGTTCAAAATGTTCAACTAACAGGCTTCGTACTGAAAATGCCACGGATAGACAATCCCGTTATTGGGTTCTCAAAAGAAGATGCCCGACGTCTTCATCACCCGTATAACAATGCACTCGTAGTCAGTATACGAGTAGGAGACTACAATATGCACCGAATTCTGATCGACAATAGCAATTTGGCTGACATCCTTTACTACCCGGCATTCTAACAGATGAGGATTAATAGAGAACGACTAATTCCAACGAACGCTCCACCCATTGGATTCAGAGGAACACAGGTCTTGCCACTTGGGGCAGTCACATTATCCATGACCACAGCAACCCAATAGATCATTAAGGACATAACCTTCCTTGTGGTCGATTGCTCCTCTACGTACAATGCCATTATAGGGAGGCCCACCCTCAACTCATGGAAGACTGTAACCTTAACTTACCACTTAATGATCAAATTCCCTACGTATTACGGGGTAGGAGAACTGCGCGGAAATTAGGTGGTTGCGCGCGAATGCTACATAGCAATGATGAAAATGGATGATCACCTCTAGATCACCAACATAGAAGAACATCGAACAACCACAGAGCCAGTGGAAGAACTCGAAGAGATACCCCTCGACGACTCTAGAAATAATCGAACAACGAGGTCGGCACCCTCGCCAGCCCAACGGTTCGCCAAGCTTTAACAGCCTTTCTCATGGATAACCGAGACATATTTGCTTAGAGTCATGAAGACATTCCGGGGATAGATCTCGTCATAATGGTGCACAAACTGAACGTATCACCCACCGTCACACCCATCCATCATAAAAAAAGGGTATTCGCCCCTGAACGGGACCAAGCTATAGCAGAGGAAGTTCGCAAGCTTCAAGAGGCGGACTTCATTAGGGAAATTTACTACCTTGATTGGCTGGCAAATGTGGTAATGGTCAAGAAAGCTAACGGAAAGTGGAGGATTTGTGTTGATTTCACTGACCTCAACAAGGCATGTCCAAAAGATAGTTGCCCTCTCTCGTAAGTGGATATCCTGGTTGACTCTACGGCACAACATCAGCTGCTGACCTTTATGGATGCTTTTTCAGGCTACAACCAAATTAGGATGGATGAAGCTGAGCGGGAGAAGACTTCGTTCATCACCAGCCAAGGCTTCTTCTGCTATAAAGTAATGCCATTTGGCCTCAAAAATGCAGGGGCAACGTATCAAAGGCTTATGAACAAAATGTTCCCACAGCAAATAGGGAGAAACGTCCATGTCTATGTGGATGACATGCTGGTAAAAAGCAGAAAGGAGGAAGACCACTTGGAGGACTTCAGAGAAATGTTCAACACCCTTCGCTCCTACAACATGAAACTTAACCCAAGCAAATGTGCTTTCGAAGTGACGGCAAGAAAGTTCCTAGGGTTCCTGGTGTCTCAAAGGGGCATCGAGGTCAACCCAGACAAAATCCGGGCCATAATGGAGATGACACCTCCAAGGAATGTTAAAGAAGTCCAAAGCCTCAACGGCAAAATTGCAGCACTTAACAGATTCGAATCGAGGGCGACGAACAAGTGTCTGCCATTCTTCCAAACACTGAAAAAGTCTTTTGAATGAAAGATCGAATGTCAGCAAGCATTCTAGGATCTGAAGGCCTACCTCACATCTCCTCCGTTGCTAAGTTCTTCCCAGCCTAGGGAAGAACTGTTCCTCTACTTAGTAGTATCTCCGGTGGCCGTCAATGCAGCGTTAGTCAGGGAAAAAGGTAAGATACAGAGGCCCATGTACTACACAAGTCATGCGCTCCAAGGTGCAAAAGGGAGATACCCCCTAATGGAGAAGCTCGCATTCGCTCTAGTAACTGCAGCTCGTAAGCTCAAGTCCTACTTCCAAGCTAACACTGTGATTGTCCTGATGGACAAGCCCCTAAGGCGAGTAATGAGTAATCTCGAAGTTGCTAGGCGAGTGGCGTTATGGGCAATGGAATTAAGCGAATTTGACATACAATATCACCCCCGCACTGCCATTAAAGGACAGGTGGTTGCCGACTTCATTGCGGAGTTCACCAACATAAAAGAACAGGGGGTAAAAGAGCTCCAGCAATGGAGCATCCACATAGACAGATCCTTCAATAAGTAAGCAGGTGGAGCTGACGTGATACTCCATAGCTTGGAAGGGGATAAGATCGAGTGCATGATATGTCTGGACTTCCTAACAACAAAAAATGAAGCAGAATATGAGGCTTTAGTAGCAGGATTGGACCTTGCCATGACCGCAAGAGCTGAAAATTTGGTCCTCTATTACGATTCCCAAGTAGTGATAAGTCAAATTAACGGAGAATACGACTGCAGGAATGAATGAATGAAAAAGTATCTGGAACAGGTGAAGGACCGAGTCAACAATCTTCGAGCCAAGTTCATTCAAATCCCAAGGGAGAAGAACGAGCACGCCGATCAGCTCTCTAAAGCTGCATCAGCAGAAGATATGGTCATCCCCAATCAGGTACTGTCCTTCATTCAAGTTTCACCACTAATAGATTGCGTAAGCGTACAGGAGGTTGGATTTGAGAACTGTTGGACAACACCAATAGTGTCCTACCTGAAGGAGGGCGTGCTGCTAGAAGAGAAAGAGGCTGCCAGAAAGTTAAAGGTTCAAGTTGCCCATTTTATCCTAATCAAAGATGTTCTCTACAAAAGAGGATTCTCTCGACCCTACCTAAGGTGTCTCAGCCCCGAAGAAGAAGATTATGTTATGAGAGAAGTTCACGAGGGAATTTGCGGGAACCACTCGGGATCACGCTCATTGGTACAAAAGTTGATCAGGGCAAGATACTACTGGCCAACCATGCAGAAGGATGCTCATGCATACGTGAAGGCTTGCGACAAATGTCAGAGATTTGGTAACTTCATCAAGCAACCAACAGAGGAACTTACCCCTATGACGGCTCCATGGCCATTTGCTCAATAGGGGCTAGATATCATGGGTCCATTCCTAACAGCAGTAAGGCAACTAAAGTTTCTGGTGGTCGGCATTGACTACTTCACCAAATGGGTGGAAGCGAAAGCCTTAGCCATTATTACAAAGAAGAATATACAAAGTTTCGTATGGAGGAACATCATATGCAGGTATGGCATACCCAGAGTATTCGTCTCAGGTAATGGAAACCAATTCGACAACGATGCATTCAAAAACTTCTACTACGAACTGGGTATCAAGAAACATTACTCATCACCCGCCCACCCACAGGCCAACGGACAAGTTGAGGTGACGAACCGATCCTTGCTAAAAATAATCAAGACTCGGCTCGGTGGGGCAAAGGATATATGGCCCGAGGAGTTGCCAAGTGTTTTGTGGGCATACAAGACAATGGTGCGGACACCTACAAGAGAAACCTCGTTTCGACTAGCATACGAGAGCAAGGCAGTCATCCCGGCGGAAGTAGGATTTACAAGCTACATGGTGAAAAACCACGATGAAAGCAAGCATGATGAAACCATACACTTGCAGCTTGACCTGGTGGATAAGGTAAGAGCAGCAGCTGAGCAAAGACCAGCACGATACCAGAATCTCATGGCCAAACATTACAAAACTAGGGTCAGACACAGGGACTTCCAAGTAGGAGATCTCGTCCTCAGAAAGGTTATGGGCGCTACAAAAGACCCCTCCCAGGGAAAGCTCGGACCTAACTAAGAAGGACCATACAGAGTGGCATCGTGGCATTGAAAAGGGACCTACCACCTGGAGACGCTGGACAGACAGAAGTTGCACCACCCATGGAACACAAAACATCTAAAGAAGTACTACCAGTAGATCGATAGCAGAAGACATGCAACGACACTCCTCATTTTTGATTTATTTCTTTCTAGTCTAGTTTTTATTTTAAGCCTAAGGTCTTTATTTTATCTTTCAAAGACAATTTCTATGCATGAACTACCATTACAATAAGAGGAGTTATTCAAAATCACCCTATTATATATATTTTTCTACAATTTAATTGAGTCCATAAAGTGGACGGGTCTATTATTGAATAGACAATTTCATTAAATCCATAAAGTGGATGGGTCTATTATTGAATAGACAATTTAATTAAGTCCATAAAGTGGACGAGTCTATTATTGAATGGACAATTTCATTAAGTCCATGATAGTGGATGGTTCTATTATTATTAAATAGATAAATTCATTGTCCATGAAAATGGACGGTTCTATTATTAAACATATAAATACATGAAGTCCATAAAATGGACGGTCCCATTATTAAAAAGATAAATTTATAAGGTCCATAAAATGGACAGGTCTATTATGAAATTGACAAATTTGCTAATCCATAAAATGGACGGACCTATTGTTGAACAAACAAATATATAAATTCGCCCATAAAATGGCCGGTTCATTCCAAGGTAGGGATGTCAATTTTGCCCCGCCCCGCTTAACCCGCCCCTTCCCTGCTTCGTCCCGCGGGGGTTTTCCCCGCCCCGCAAAGGTGATGGGGCGGGGATGGGGCAAGATTTTAGCCCACACCACGGGGCGGATTGGGGATGGGTTTAGACTTTTTAGACCCGCCCCACCCCGCCCCGCCCCGCCCTGTCCCCATCCCCGCCCTACCCGCAATGCTAAAGGTTATAATTGTAAATTTTAATACCCTAAAACCTTACTATTTAAATAACATATCAATATTAGCTTATTTTATTCTCCCCAATGTGGTTCTTTGCCTTTATTTTGTTATGTGTTATACTATGAGTTTTTTTTTTTTTTTTTTCTTTTATGATTGTCTTGTTAAACACTTGGATATACTATTCAATTTTTTCTAAAAATTGATTTGATTTGATGGGATAAATTTAGTTATAATTTCAAGTATATTTTTATTAATGAAATAAGTTTCATTAAAAAAATTTGTACTAATTATAGGGCAAATTAACAAAAAGTAGAGTTTTACGGGGTGGGGCGGAGCTTCGCGGGGCCCCAAGGGGTGGGGATGGGGTGAGAAAGTTTTCCCCGTCATGCGGGGCAAGGCGGGGATGGGGTAAGACAAAATTCTGCGGGGCGGGGACGAAGATCCCATCCTTCGGCCCCGCCCCGCCCCATTGCCATCCCTATTCCAAAGGGGTGAATATTTGTAAGAGTCCGGCTCCCCTCCCACTTAAACCTTCCATTTTTCTCCAGTTTTTATTTTGATGAATGACACCTGGCAAGCAAATGATCCAATGGCTAAAAAATAAAAGCAAGTCAATCCCATCTTCTTTACCACTTTCCTTCTTTAACCAAGTAGTTTGGTTAAAAATTTGAGGTTAATAAACATTTCCAGAGTCAACTAGAGTATGAGAGAAGCCCCTCAAAGCACACCATCGTCACAAATTCTAATGAGCTTCTTTTCAATGAGCTAGTGTAAGTGTTCATATATGTTTTCCTCTTTTGAAAGCCCCAAAAAAGAATTCTACTATGAAAAGGCTTTATTGTTTCCTGCTAAGTGCTAAATTGAAATCAATCTCTCCAAGATCCATTTCTTTGTTTTCTTCCTTCTTCTCATTGTAAGCATTAGAACGCAGAGGCCCTTTGTATAGGATTTTATATATATTTAAATTGAAAGTAGCGAGCTTTTGGGATTTGCAAAGTAGTGATCGGCAGGTGGAGGTCAACGAGGTTGGCTCGTGGCATTGGGTTTCATTGTGCCGTTACCACCTTATAGTTACCAATTTTCTTCATCTTCTCTCTCTCTCAGTGTGTGCAATGAGATTTGAAAATTCTCATTTATGGCATTGGTGACCTAGTACAGACTTTGTGGTGGGATAGACTTTTCTCATGCTCTGGCGGTGATGTTGCGAGAAGAGGACTTGCCTTTTTAAAACTATTGGGTTCCTCTCATACTGTTCGTGATGTTGCAGAAAAAATAGGAGGATAGATTGAAGACAAAAAGAAATGAGAATGAGTTGCTTTTATTTTTAACCGTTGGATCATTTGCCTACCAAGTGTCATTCATCAAAATAAAAACTAGAGAAAAATGGAGGGATCTAAACGGGAGGGGAGCCGGACCCTATTTGTAAAACCCATAGAGTATACGGATATCAAGTGGACGATTAATCCCAGAAGGACGAACCATTTGCCAAATAGATGGATTCATTAAAAGGATGATAATTAATTCCACAAAGTGGACGTACCCAACACTTGGGAATTAACTAAAAGAAAATATCTACACAGGTAGACGGATATGTTACGAAGATCAATAAAATAGACCGTCCGTCTAGGACAAGCACTAAATAGTCCTTAACAAGGATGGGCTTATCTAAATGATGGTGAATCAAGTAAAGATAGTAGATGATCAACAATAAAAAGTAACACTACATAAAGGACGGATCCATCTAAAAGACCGTTTTGTTAAAGTAAAACAGAATAAGTAAATAAATATTACTTAAAACCTTTAAGGGGTAATGTTTTGCATACATGATGAATAATAGGCTGTTTCCCAAATGATTACACAAAAACAAAAAAAAAAAAAAAAAAAAAAAAAAAAAAAAAAAACTAGGGAAGTTGTGTTTTCAACATTCTCAGTAAAACGCTTAGGTTGACGGGCATCTCCCTCGACAGTCTGAACTTAGGCTTAAGGGGTTGACTCCTCGTCACCAAGAGCCGCGTCATCTGCAAAGAGATCCTCCGTGCTCTCAGAGGTGACGGGCTGAGCAATGGTTTAGGCCTGATCGTCAATATGGAGCATTGAGAAATCAAGCTTAGGAAAAGCCTTCTTGGCCTGACGGATGGCATCATCAAATCCGTCTGCGTAGGAGACCACGAGCTCCTCTATAAGGGCGTTAGAGTTGCGATATTCCTAGATTGCGGCCTCCTTTGCTTGACAGAGCTGATCCCTGGCATCTTTAATCTCTTTCTCCTTGTCCTCTAGGACCTTTTTCAAGGTCTCCGTATAGTCTTCAAGCTCTTTCCTGGCTGTCTCCGACATAGTAAATATCTTGTCCATGCCCACCTTCCAAACCTTCAGTTCGTTCAGCTCGTCCTCCGTCAATGACGCCTTCTTACGTATACGGTCCAACGTCATCTCATGATTTAGACACCGTCCCATTATCCCCTTCATCATAACCATGGCCTGAAATATGGAAGGGAATGGTTAGTTTCAAATTAAGAGGTAAAGACGAATGAAAAGTGGAAGGGCAAGATTACCTAAGTGATGTTGAAAAGCCCCGTCTCCCCCATCACCTCTGTCAAATGGTTGCTTAAATCCTCATAGTCTTCAGCTGTTATGATGGACGAAAGCCTCTCCAAGGCGTGTTTTGTGTCCTCTTGAAGGAAAACGGGTGGCTTTTCTTGGGAGGTAGACAGACCCTTCATAAAGCCCTTCCCCGCTCTATGTTTGATAGGTGTGATCGTCTTCTTAGCCTCCAAACCCAGGACAGGGTCCACAGTGACTTTGGGCTTTTTAGGTAGACGATCATGTTTCTCTGTCTGCTTTCTCTTTATGGACGGTTTAGATGAAATTGTCCCCCTATGGGGTTGGTTGTCACCCTCTTTCTTCTTTGTAGCATGTTGCTTAATGGCAGCCCTTCTCTTAGCAGCATCCATCTTTGCAAAATTGGACGGACACATTTAGATGCGTGATTTGGTAATAATTAGTTAAAGTTTGGTATTAGAGGACAGTCTTACGGTTTCTAACTTAAGCGTCGTATCGACGGGCTGTTGTGGTTGGTTTTGGTCCGTCACAGTACCAATAGATTGTATCTAATGTAACCAACTTGGACCACATCCTCTCCTTTAGTTTGGACTTATTAAAAATTCTCTCTAGAAAACTCCATTCTTCAAAAGAAACTTGTGGATGGTTGCGAATTGTAAAAGAAGACGGTTAGAATAACACGACAAAAAAAAGATGAGCCTAATATAGACAGATACATACTGGACGGTGGCAATATGCCCCACGCAGTGTCAACTGGCATAAAATCATTATCACCAGGACGGCACATCCACCCATGACCCTTCATGAAAAAATACTGACTCTTCCAGTTCTTGTTAGAGTTAGAGGTCTCACACACAAGCCTCAGCAAAGGACTTCTAGGCACGAAGCTATACATAACTTTTGACTAAGCAATCTCATCAGGATGGTAACAATGAAGGAATTCCCTCACCGTTAACCTCTTGGCACCGTTTGACATTGCCCCATACAATACCTCTACACCTAGGAAGACCCTCTAGGCGTTTGGGGAGATTTGGTTGACGGACAAACCTAAGTGTTTAGGGAGTTGACGGTGGAGCGAGCTCAAGGGGAATCTGAGCCCTGTCTTCAGCATTTGCTCATAAACCCCAACACCTTCAACGCCGTCATAATAGCATTTCTCCGACTGGTAAGGAGAAAGGTATGCTGTCAAGTATTTGGTACTTGGCCCTAAGTGTTTTGAAGTGATTTTCTTTGATCATGGAATTAAATTCATTGACCGTCCATATGGGCAACATGATGAACTCCCTAATTCCATCAGGACCCACGACAAATTGAACTGGGGCATCAACATCATCCAGGCCTTCACTACGGTCATCTTCTAGCCTTTCCATCTCCAAACCATCATCCCTTGAGGAAGGAAAACTAGCTGACAGATTCCTTTCTTCACTCGGACTGTCAGGGTCATTGTGACTTGACGGGTACACTTCATCGTAGCCCACTCCGTCACGGACAAACGACTGGTTACTCGACGCACTAGACATAACCTACATGTGACGGTAAATCCTAAGACTATGACAGGTCTATAATGAATGACGAAAGTATCAAGTCTAGAAGTGAAATGCACAAGACTTGAGGAAAGAATACTTACCAGGATAGGATTGGACAGTACGAAGCTTTGACGACGGATGCAACAAATAAATGGTATAATCGTTTGGCAATAATGACAGGTGCGCTCTGATCGTAGATTTCAATAGAAAAGTAAGGAAATGAGAGAAAGAAAGCTTGGCTCATATAGAGGGACGGCACGGAAGACGAAGGGACGCTTCGATCCAAGTGAGCGACCATTTAGTAAACGCCACATGTCCTTCATCATTAATGATCTGTGGACAACCTGTCAAGGACAGGTGTTCCCCGAGTAATCAGGTTAAACCATCACCCCATAAGTCCTTCCACTAGGAGATTATGAACCCATAAGGTGAAGGGGCAACTGAAGAGGATGATAATTAGAGGTGACGGATCCATTCAGATGGACTTGACGATGCTAAACAAAATGGATGGGCACAAGTTGGACGGAACAAAATGCCAAATGGAGCCCAATTGGACATTGTGTGATCTCCAAGGAATCCTAAATGGATATGGTTAATACCCCATAATTAACCCTAGTCCATAGAATCCCAATATGAATAGAATTCCACCATAAAAAGGATTCTATAATATTCGCAAGAGATCTTCCCTACAAGGAAAAGACTTGTTACACAAGTATGGGACTCGATTCTACACTACTATAAAAACCCAAAAACCCTCAAAAAATAGGTATGCATAATTCATCCCAGCTCTAGCACTCTAGAGTTGTAGAAAGGTTTTCTGACTTAACCTTCGGAGGGTCTTTGGCCAGTACCACACTGGTACTCTCCTAGGGTTTTCTCTTTTTGATTGTGCAGGGATTGTTTCGAGTGTGCGAGGACTGTATAGCTCACTGGCGAATTTATTCGGCATCATCAGTATCTTCGTATCAACTCTCTCTTCACCATTAATTATCATTCTCTTATAATTCCTAAATAGAAAATTTTATACATTCCTCGCCTCCTTTCAACCCTTGCACTTTTGAAAACCCTCCTCCTCACCCTCTAAACAGGTAGCAAAACAATACGTAAAGTTATTCATGCATTATGTACTTTTTTAAAAAAAAAATTATTTTTCAGTGTTGAATATTTTATATAACTTCATTGGTCTTGTTGTAACGTACAGGGAAGAACAAGTGCTTTTGTGGGTCAAACTTGTCGTGGCAACGATTAGCCTCCTGATTCTCGTTGTGGCACTGTACAATTGTAAAAATAATTCCAGCAATGGCGCCCAAAGCGATGTTATTACCAGCAGCAGCAGCCAAATCACTATCCAACTTGCCCAGCTCTAAACTAAATATGACATGAAGGCTTTTGTCTTATAACCTACCTCTGTCCACATATTCAATGTTAGAGGTATATATTTCTCTCTCTTTTTTTTTCTTTTTTTCTTTTTAATATAAGAAAGGCGCTTCAACATCCATGGGTTGGACTATCTTGCTGACAAAAAAAAAAAAAAAAAGACTTAACAAGTCATTTTGATTCTACATAATGCATTGCTATTTTCATAACTAACACAAAAAATTTGATTCTACATAATACATTACTATCTTCATAACTAACAAAAATTACTGAAGCCAATACACTAAAAGATAGAGGTGGTGGGAAAAAAATGGGCAAACCTAATATTGATTAATATATTATTTAGATTTGACACATTATATTAAGAGATAATATTTTAATTAATTTTTCAACAAAAATTTTTACGCAAGAGGGAGAAAATACATATTTTTTTGGATATATTTGTGGAGGCCATTATTAGAAATATATGTTATCTATATTATTATTTAAAGGGCTTTCCCTGTTTGGATTCCTCATTTTTTAGTTCAAAAATGTCCCAACACTCCTATGTTTAAGTAGAGACAAAACTAAAGGACAATCCAGTAAAATGCAACTCTAACTCCCACTAAAACATTGATATTTGAATGTCATAGATAAACTATATATGGTTGTCTTCTACAACTCTTCAAAGGTGTAGGGGTCTTAAATTTAAGAAAAATGTTAGTACAACTGTACAAGTTTAAAATTAATTATTTTTGATAGCTAGGTTTATATTTTCTTAGAGTCAAAAATTTTATTTATATTTTCTCAATTAGATTAGAAGTTGTGCATATTATGAGCATAATATATTTTCTTTTTCTTCTTGATCCCTCTTTTATTTAAGTTACATATGATTTTTAATTAAACCGTATAGGCATAACACTAATAGGGTAAAATTATTTGCCCTTAATAATAATAACGTCTCACATTGCTTAAGAGAGTGTGTTGTGTGTAGTATAACTTACCCTACTCTCTCTTAAAAGTTACCATGGCTTTTGAGTGGAGTTGTGATGTGTTTTTGTATTAGAATTCCTTTCTCTCTTCCTTGTGTGTGTGTGTTTGTTTCTCAAAAAAAGTTTAAGCTCTTTCGTCTTTACTTTTTCAAAAGGCAGGGGAAATATAATTACGTGCGAGTTACCCTTGCAAGAGAAGTTAAAAACTAGGGGTTCATGTTTGAAAGGAAAGGGGGTTTAATTAACGCGGGTGGGGGAACACGTTGTCACTAGTGTTTCCAATCTCCAAAACTTTATGTTGAGAATCTTTCTCATAAAGTTACCATACGCACTGCCACCGCTTTGCAAATTCTTTCTCCTCCGAAATTCATTCCACTTCCACGGTAGAGAGAAAAAAAAAAAAAAAAAAAATTGGAACACTTATCGATAAGTGGACGGCGACCATACCATGTGCATGTCAGCATGTGCAACCTAATAGGAATTTCCGCATGCAATTGGCGTTATCCACCCGCGCGTTGCAGCCACCGCAGCCTTCTCCGTTTTACTTATTTGCCTTTATCAAAATATATATAATTTAAAAAATATATATATTTGGGAAAAGATAAAAAGCTTTTTTTGTTTTTGTTTTTTATCTTCTTCTTTTTTTTTTTCAAATAATCTTACTTTTAAACTTTTTTTATTAAAAAAAATAGTTAACTTTTAACTTTTTGTCCTAAATTAAACATAAAAGTTATAAAAATCTATATTTTTTTATAAATACTATTCAAATAAATAACCTCGTGAAAATTGCTAAATTAAAAATAAAAAAACTAAGACAAAATGTAAAAAGCTAGACAGTAAAACTTATTTTTTGAGAAGCTAGACAATAAAACTTTTTTTTTTTTTTTTTAATAAACGCTAGACACTAAAACTTAGTTACACTATTAGTTGTAGTAAATTAGATTAACCACTTAAATTTAAGCTAGTCTCATCATACGCTCTCTATGCCTGTGATGAGACTTTTTTTTTTTTGGTTTAGTATCATTCATCTTTTTTCATGCACTGAAAATTTGTGGTGAATTTGAGTTTGCAGAATGCCAATAGATTTCTCTGTTCAAAGGAAAAAAAAAAAAAAAAAAAAAAAAACATAGAAGAAGTAAGAAAAAAAATAGAGTGTTTCTGTTTAAATTTATATATATATATATATATATATAAAAGAAAAAAGATAAGACACAAGGAGCAATGGTGGCTCTAGAAATATTTTTCAAGGGGTCATTAAGAAACTTAAATTAAACAAAATTTAATAAAAAGTTAATTTGAATATATCAAGTTAATGACAAAAAAAACAAAAAATTGCAAAAACTTGAAGTTTTACAATTTTCTTCTACAAGTTTTCATAATTTAAAATCGTCACATAGTAGTTTATTATTAGTTATTATTATCTATTGTCAATGTGGGTAAGTATAACTGTTTTATTTTGTTAAGTTGTCTTTATTATTTTTATGCAATTTCCATTATCTGTTTCTCATTGTTTTTTATGAACATGTTTTAAACTAAATGACAAAACTCAACTTACTTGCATTATATTAATTATTGACCTACACAGTCACATTTGTCCATACATAAATAATACATTAAGTGTTTATTTAACCAATCAAGTTTTTGAATAATCACTAACTTTATAACAAAAAGTTATTATAACATGACAACTGTGAGTGTAAAAGCCCAACGTCATGTATTGGGCCTGGGGTCCAATTTGAATATCACTATGTGTCTGAAGAGAAGAAAGGGATTAGGAAGGAGTCCAGGTGGAAGAAATGCACCTGGAAATGAACGAGAGGAGCAGTCCGAAGAGAACCCCATTGGTCCAAAGAGGTCATTCTCCTCGGATTATAAGGGAACTTGATCAAGCAAATATACTGAAGGCCTGAGTGACCTTCCCAACTATTTCCACGATAAGGACAAGCTCTAGGCATGCTTAGAGATGATAAGAACAAAGAAATATCTAAAAGGAAAAACTGCTACTATCGCATTTAATGCACTACAACAACTTTCCTGGTCGCATTTATGTGGAGAAGACCCCTGAACAGTGCAATCTTAGTTACCACCACTCACAGGAAACTAAAGCAGACGTCTGATGTGACATGTACTCAAGTGAATGCTTAGATGAAGAACATGTATACGGTGAAGATGAGGAAGAAGAAGAATATATAAATGTAATGGGCCTCTAAATGAGGGGGGCAGCAAAAATTTGAGAGAGAGAGAGAACGGAAAGAATTGTATTCACCTTTCCATGAATAACAAGCCTCTTCGAATTTGAGTATTATTCATTTTTCAAGTGTTTTTACTTCAATTCATCTTAATTCGCCAAAGTGAACCGTTGTTAAAGTCATAACCAGCCCAGCTTTTTTACCCACTCTCTACAAATTCATTATTCTAGGTTCGTTGAGCTGACAATCCAAATATTTTGGGCTTGGCCTACAAAATTTGGACCCTACAACAACAACAATATATATATATATATATATACATACGTAACAAATCTTCTATATTTTATAATTATTAAATTATATAGAAGACGCGTCTGTTTAAATTTCAAAAAAGATAAAAGATAAGGAGATTGTAAACTGCCAAGAACGTGGGATAAGTGGGAGGTTTTAAAATGTGAGCTTTTATTTTACGAAATTGTCTCCTTTAATTGAAAACTTGTAAGTAAGCAAGGAAGGGATATTTTGGGATATCCAAGACTTAAAGTCCACGACTTAAAGAGTTTGGAAGCTTCTTAAATAATAGTATAGATATAGATACTTAATTACACTGTCTAATAAAATACAAATATTGTTGCCATTTTTAAATTTAATTAAATTCAATGTATCTATGTATTTGAATTTAATTGGAAAACCTAATGTACTATAATTAAGGTATTGTACAAGATTTTTCCCTTTGGAATGGAGGAATTTCTTCCAATTTGTTATATAAGGTCATTCACATGCATAAGTGGATAGTCTTTTGAATTATCATCTAGTTAGTTGAATGAACTTTCTTCTAAACAAATATGGAGTAAAACCCTATTTGAAATTAACTAAGTTCATTACTTGCAATATTTCAATTTTTTAATTAAATTAACCGTGTTATTACATTGCCTAATGAGTCATGTATTTGAATTTAATTGTAATTGAAGGAAGATATAATCTTTTGTTTTGTGCTGTATTAGTCAATATAACCACATAAATGAATTGATTGTAAAATACAACATCTGGGGAATTATTGAACTAAATTTAAGTTTTACATTCAATGTTACTAAAAAATCTATATATTGTGGTTAAGAGTTTTATAACTCAATTGACACTTCCTGATGTTTCTAATAGAGCTGTCTATGGTTAAAATCCTTCATACCCATTCTACTATCAAATTATAAAAAATAAAATAAAAAATCTATACATTGTGCACAATGAATTTCTTGCATCGGGTTTAAACAATTTGACGACTATTGTTTATATAGAGGTAGGTAAAATAGTCTGATTCGGAAGTTTTATACTCTAATTTCATCTATCAATTAATAATATTATAATTATCATTTCCTCAACCTCATCTATTAATTAATAATTAAAGACGTGGGTTTCAGATACCTCAACTAATAAAATCTCTTGTTATTGAATAAGAGATCTTTCTATTCGCATCCCTTTGCCTCAATTAGTAGAAGAAGTTGAGGCGTTGGCATGTTGCAAAGCTATCGGTTTGCACTAGAAATTGGATCAAGGTGATACTATTGCAGTGATTCAAGTACTAGAGAAAGAAAAAATAAATAAATAAATAGAGTGTGTCTATTTAAATTTATATGAAAAAAGATAAGACATAAGGAGCAGTGGCAGCTCTAGGTATATTTTTTAGGGGAAGTCATTAAGAAAGTTAAATTAAACAAAATTTAATAAAAAGATAATTTGAATATATTGAGTTATTGACAAAAAAAAAAAAAAAAAAAAAAAAAACCGCAAAAACTTGAAGTTTTATAGTTTCCTTCTACAAGTTTTCGTAATTTGAAATCGTCACATAATAGTTTATTATCAGTTATCATTATCTATTATCAAAGTTGATAAGTGTGACCATTTTATTTTGTTAAGTTATCTTTATTATTTTTATGCAATTTCCATTATCTATTTATCATCATTTTGATGAACATATTTTAAACTAAATGAAAACTCAACTCACTTGCACTATATTAATTATTGACCCATACAGTTACACTTGTCCATATATAAATAATACATTTTTTTTAGAATACTAAGTATTTTTAACACACACACACGAGGAGAGGGGAGAAGGTCTTAAAGAAATTGACAGTGGTGTATATCCAAAAGGGTCTAACTCTTAGATACACAGCACATACTTTAAACTTCTTTAACTCGCACTCATTTTCCAATGTGGGATTAACCCACTGTTTTTTATTTTGAGTATACTAAGTATTTTTAACACACACATGGGGAGAGGGGATATAAATAATACACTAAGTGTCTATTTAACCAATCAAATTATTGAACAATCACTAACTTTATAACAAAAGGTTATTATAACATGATAACAATATACACACATGTAACAAACCCTCTATATTTTGTAATTATTAAATTATATAGAAGGCGCGTCTGTTTAAATTTCAAAGATAAGGAGATTGAAAACTGTCGAGAATGTGGGATAAGTGGGAGGTTTCAAAATGTGAGCTTTTATTTTACGAATTTGTCTCCTTTAACTGACTTGAAAGTGAGCAAGGAAGAGATATTTTCGGATATCCAAGACTTAGAGTCCACAGCTTAAACAATTTGGAAGCCCCATAAGTAATAGTATAGATATAAATACTTAGTTACATTGTCTAATAAAATACAAATACTTTTGTCATTTTTAAAAATAATTAAATTCAATGCATCTATGACTTTGAATTTAATTGAAAAACCTAATGTATTGTAATTAAGGTATTATACAAGATTTTCCCCTTTGGAACGGAGGAATTTCTTCCAATTTGTTATATAAGGTCATTCACATGCATAGGTGGATAGTCTTTTGAGTTATCATCTAGTTAGTTGAATGAACTTTCTTCTAAACTAATATGGAGTAAAAATCCTATCTGAAATTAACTAAGTTCATTACTTGCAGTATTTCAATTTTTATTATTATTATAAATTAACTGTGGTATTACATTGCCAAAAGAGTCATATATTTGAATTTAATTGTAATTGAAGAAAAATATTACCTTTTGTTTTGTGTTGTATTAGTCAATACAACCACATAAATGAATTAATTGTAAAATACTACAATTGGGGAATTACTAAACTAAATTTAAGTTTTACATTCAATGTTACTTAAAAGTCTATACATTGTGGTCAAGAGTTTTGTAACTCAATTGACAGAGTCGTCCATGGTTAAAATCCTTCATACCCATTCTACTATCGAATTATTAAAAATAAAATTAAAAATCTATACATTGTGCACAATAAATTTCTAGCATCTGGTTTAAACAATTTAATGACTATTGTTTATATAGAGGTAGGTAAAATAGTGTGATTGTGAAGTTTTATATTCTAATTCATCTATCAATTAATAATATTATAATTACCATTTCCTCAATCTCATTTATCAATTAATAATTAAAGATGTGGGTTTCAAATACCTCAACTAATAAAATCTCTTGTTATTAAATAAGAGATTTTTCTAGGATAAAGTTTAGCTACAAAATCGATTGTAGCCTTAGGCTACAAACTCACTCAATATCTTTTTATTGAAGGTGAATTTTCACAAATCCACCATTGGATTGCATCTTCTTCTTATATCCTCCATGTTTGCAAAATTTCAAGAAAATTAAAGATCAATAGCTATGTCATCAATAAATTTTTAAATTGTAAGTTTTTATAATTTAAAATTATGCATAAAATATAATATTATAGATTATATAGTAAATGATATCCGATTGATACAAAAATTGACATGTACATTAAGAGCATAAAGAACATGTAATTCAACAGTTAGATTTTCAAAATATACAATAATATTTATTTTATTAAGTGAGTTTGTAGCCTAAGGCTATAACTAATTTTGTAACTAAACTTTGTCCATTTTTCTATTTGCATCCCTTTGCCTCAATTAGTAGAAGAAGTTGAGGCGTTGGCATGTTGCAATGCTGTTTGGTTTGCACTGGAAATTGAATCAAGGGAGATTCTATTTAAAGGTGATACAACTCCAGTGATTCAAGTACTAATGAGCTTTACCATTGTGCACCCTTCGTGCGGTGGTCACTCCACAAGTATAAATGCTTGTGGGGTGTGAGGGGTAAGGGCCGGGGTTCAAGTTTTCAGGAGAGAAATTCACACACATGTACACTTAGATTAGGTTAGAGTAGAAATTCTATCCTATATCAAAACTCATGTGAGCTTTATGAGTTTTTTTTTTTTAAATCAATTTCATTTATCAATTACTAATTAAAGATGTAGATTTCAGGTAGATCAGTAAAATATAAATGTTGTAAAAACTAATTGTTGACTTGGTTTGATAGTAAAAAACAATTATCATGAAGCATATGTTATAGGTTGAGATTGTCTATTGTATGTATCAAAAAACAAATCAACAATGAAAGATGAGCCTATTTCCAGTAAATTATTTTAGAAAGAAAAAAAATCTAATCATTTTGTACGTATATGGAGCACACATTTATTTCGCATTTTATTTATATAATCTTACTTCTTACCTAATAAATTTTTTTTTTTTTTGAGAGAAACCTAATAAATTATTTAGATCTTATAACATTAAAGGTATTATAATATTAGTTAAAATTTATAATATATATTATAAATGTTAACTAGTATTATACATCTGCTACAGCCACCAGGAAAAAAAAATGAAACTAAAAATTAAATACAAACTGAACAGATATCCAATGTAATCGTGGACCGAATCAAAAGTTCAAACTTGAGGGCCAAAACATGAAATAAACAATTTTCATCTTTTAAGAACAAAAAATATATTAAGACCCAAAATTAAATTAATGTATTTAAAATCTAAATTTGCATATATTTAGTGGAGAGGATAAAATTGAGGTAGACAGATCTGTTCAATAAGGCCAACTATAGGTGACGGTATTAAGGAAAGGGATGGTCAGAAAATATGGACAAGACAACGGACGAAACAGTTTATGTCCAGGACGGAGAAGAAGGCAGACGGACGAACCCTCCATAGTGGACAGATTCCAATTAAACGGATATAAGGGAGATGGGTAGCAAAGCCACGTGGCATTTGCGTGGCCTAAGTGGTCTCCAAGAAACCTCAAAGGGAAATGTCTTGCGTCCTGCAATTAACCCTAATCAACGAAATCTCTATATAGAAAGAATCTCGCAAGATACGTGTATTTATGAAGATCTTCCCCATAAGAAAACATCTTCTTCTCCAAGAAAACAAATGTCGGTTATACATTACTATAAAAACCCAAAGCTTTTAGAAATCAAGGTACGCATAATTTACCTCAGCTCTGGCACTCTAGAGTTGTGAACATTCTCTAACTTAACATTCGGAGGGTATTTGACCGGTATCGCATTAGTACTCTCTATAAGGTCTTCTTCTTCTTTGTTGTGTAGGTTTTGTCTAGAGCACGTGAGGACTGTGTAGCTTACTGACAATTTTTTAGCATCATCATTTAGTATTAACAAAATATAAATATTTGAAAAGCACAAAATGATTATTTTTAAATACATTTCAACTCAATCACATTTTAACATTGAATTTGAATATTAAAAATATTGATACCAATACCAATAACTAATTTTTATATTAAAAAAATTAACAATAATTTGAATATTAAAAAAATTCAAATAAGTTGATATACAAATTGATATTGTAGGGGGATGAATATCAGGCTCACTTAACATCAGCCCAAATAGTGGAAATAAGTCCAACGTTGACTGGCCCATGTTTTAGAATTGAACCTCGGACCATTGATTAAACATAGCACCCTCCCAGATCCAAAAGCTGAGATCACATTTAAGGACTAGTCGAGCTTCCGAGGTAAAAATCTAGAAGATATAAACTTCATTGAGGATGCTTTTTGAAGCTTCCTAATGATTCTACAATGACCACTGCATTAATGAAGGTCACATGCCTGGTACCACCACATTTAATGCAAAAGGACAAGCCTAAACAGTGAAAAGAACCCCTAAAAGTTTCCTTTTATGATGAATAGTAAGGAACAAAGAGCCCAATAAGATAGGAAGTTAACTAGGCAGATGCCTGAACAGTAAAAAGAAGCCCCAAAAGTCTCCTTTAAGGATGAGTAGTAAGGAAGAAAGGGTCCGAAAAGACAAGAAAAAGCCCCAAAAGTCTCCTTTAAGGATGAGTAATAAGGAAGAAAGGGCCCGATAAGACAAGAAGTTATTTGAGTGGATGCTTGAACAATAAAAAGAAGCCCCAAAAGTTTCCTTTCAAGATGAATAGTAAGGAAGAAAGAGCTGGATAAGACAGGAAGCTATCCAAATGAACAAGAAAAAAAAGCATTGAGAATAAGGAGATAAAGCATATATAAGGAGAGAGAGAGAGAGAGAGAGAGAGAGAGAGAGAGAGAGAGAGAGAGAGAGAGAGAGAGGTCTTTGTAACACGATCTATAAGATTAAATAAAGAGGAGTTCATCTCCATACATTTTTTACGTAGTTATTGATGTGTTCTCTTCTAAGTTTCCCATTGCGGATCAATATTAGCCCATAATATAAATTAGTTGTAATCCTTATCTTGCTAAGTATCTCAAATCTCTAAGCTAAGGTTTTTGGTCATACAGATACCAATAACTAATTTCTATTAATTAAAAAAAGAAGAAAAGTTTATGTAAAATTAGTTTTTGTTAGGACTGTGCACAAGTTAGATTTGATAAATTGAGGGAAAAAGTTTCAACCAATCTACCATTGGCGGGTTGGAAAAGTTCCAAGCCATAGTCGACCCACCAACCTCTAAAAACAACATGTTTGTTGAAAATTTGGGCTATTTTGACTTGGCGGAATGAGCGCATTAGGTGGGTTAGTTTTAGTTATGTGTTGTATGCTAAACTTCAAAAATTATTTTATTACTTACGGATGAATTTAAGAAGTTGTATTTTTTTTTTTTCTAAACCCTAAAAACCCTTGAAGAATCATAGGAAGTGACCCATTTTTCCATGGGTCAAAGTTTACAAGTTCTAAGTTGGGAAAGTAACATTCATTATGTGTGTCTATATATATATATATATATAGTCATGGCAATTTAAAAAAAAAACTCAACCCATCACTCAATCTAATCTGCCGCTTTAATAGTTGAATCCACCAATTCGCTTGAAAATCAAAATTATATCATTGTGGGTCAATGCAAGATGGATCAGATCGGATGATTTGGGCGAATTCAATGGCTTGATGCACATGCCTAGTTTTCGTTTCTTTCGAGATAAATAAACTTAATCAACCTCCTTCTCAAATAATAATAATAATAATAATAATCAACCTAATTTATGAATAATAAAAATTGACACACCTGACAATTTCTTTAAATACAATTCAAATTGATACATAAAAATTTAGAATCAACACAAAGCTCAACACATGAAGAATAGGCTTGTGGGAATAACAATACTACGGAGTATAACAAACACACCTAATTTATATCAAATTTCACAATTTGCTAGTGGTATGCTGCCAGTAGTGAATTTTTTTTTTTTTTTTTTGATTCATATAAAAAAAAGTGTGCAAAAGTGTCCACTACTCATAGTAATCTATTTCAGCATATTAGAAAACTGATGGTTATCTATTGGTCCTTGTTTGAGAAAACTTATTTTTACTAGTTTATTTATTTGACTGAAAATAAGTTGAATAAGAATGAAATTATATTAATTTTTTTTAAAATTGTACATAGATCAAAAAAAATTTAAAAAGCTAAAGAAAAAAAAATTGACAAAACTTTTCACACCTACTAATGTGATAGATTATTAATGGTAAGTAAAAAAGAGATATAATACTTCCACTATATTTATTTTCACAAGAAATTATAGGTGACAAGTTATTATTAATTCTATTTTTGGTTTACCATTGAATTTACTATTTTGCCAATCAATAACAACTAATAACGATTTATATGGATTTGTTTTAAACAATAATGTAGATGCAATACTTTTATTAAGAAATATAAGAAGTATAAAAAAAAAATTAATTATTATTTTTTATCCATAAAAGTTTTTAAAATAATGCAATCAGATATTAAAGCGTGTAAGAAACGCGCTAGAATTGACAGTGAAATAATCAAATTGTGTGTCCCTATATGCTTAATTGCTTAAATCTTAATAGTTAATACGCATAGCATACGATTCACATATGTCACTATCTGATTTTCCTATTAATGTCATAATGTTAAACACCGACGTTACACGTCCCATAAATGCAGATCCAACGGTCCAGAACTAACTTTAAGATTATAATATGCTAAGAAGAGAAGACGATAGATGCAAATCAAAAGATTTTAATAATTTAAAGAGTAGGGCCCGCAACTGACCCGACATGTTGAATTTGAAAGTCAAACTACTTTCTCGTTATTGGAAGTTATTCATACGCATCACTATTCCCTTTTTTATTTAAGTTTATCTAATACCACATGTTCCAAAATTCTTAAAAATGTTTTATATATAAACTCCCTCAAGTTTTCATTATATCATTTCTCTCTCCTCTTATCTCTGATGATCAATAAAAGTGCAAACATTATCTAACTTTTTTTTTTTTGGTCTTTTAAGTTTTAACTTTGAATAATGCTGGTGTTACATAAAATAGAACAATTTGTGTCACAATTCATCTATGAGGTGTGATGGTGGATCAATATGGAGACACATTTTTATTATTCACAACTCGTCACGTAGGCGAGTTGTGCAATTTTTTGTGGCATCAGCATTACTTTTTATCTTTTATTTGTTTTCGATGTAGATTTTTGTCCTGTTTGTTGAAGGGGTTGTTGTTAAGGGATTCAGAATTTTGGATTCCATGTAATAATTTTATGGTGTAATTACCATGAAATTGTGAGATGTAAAAGTTTTAAAAGTTTAAAAATCAAAAAGTTGAAAGGTTAAAAAAATTTCTTATCTTTGAATTGAGATTAAAAGTGAAAATTTTAACTTTTAATCTCGCCCATTGATTCACTATTGCATGGTTCTAGATCCACTGTTACAAGTCTTCAAATGATGTAATTTTAGCATATTTATTTTAATTTTCAAAACAACTTTTTTAGGACACCTAACGACACAATGTGATGGAATTAGACAAAAAGACTATATTAAGTAAAAGTTATAAAACTAAAATTAATTAATTAAAAATTGCAAATTAAACTGAATTTCATGCAAAATAGATGATGTAATATGTAATTAACAAAATATATATATATATATATATATATTTCCAGATTGCATGAAAGAAATTGCAATTCGTCACATCATTTATTAAGACTACCATACCATCATTAGTCACCAATGAATCTATGTGTGTGTATATATATATATATATATATTTTTTTTTTTTCGTATATTTGTGTGAGTTAATCATTGCCAATACGCATGCAACATTAACATGGAAGTGATTTTCTAATTGCTTACGTATAGAAGTTATCTTGAGCACGATACTTAGTATTGAATTTTAAAATAGGCACTTTAGTTAAATTTGTATTACACTCTTTTTTAGGTCTTGATGACTTTGAATTATGGTATTTACTATTTTTTTTTTCTCTGAATATGGTATTTACTATTTATATACCAAAAACAAAAATCTATGATATTTTCAACTTTTTCAAAGCCAATTTGCAATAGTACTTCAAAATTGTTGATGATGGCCTTAAATAAACTTAGACTTGTTATGTTTGTCAACTAAAAATGAATTGGACCGTTGGACCACATAATGTGAAGATTGAAACAATCGATGCAATTTCATGGTGCAATTGAATGAGGGTTTACACATGCTGGTGTGTCCAGTTTCAGACAGATAAATTTAAGGTAGAATGTAATTTGGGAAATGAGCTGTTCTTTAAGGATCTAAGCTTTTCTTATAACACCACTGTAACCAGTATATTAATGCATGGAAAAGGTATCTCATGAGATGGATCCATACAGAGTGAGTTTTCATGGAGCTGTCTCGAAAAGATCATTTGGCCAATGCATGATAGTCAATCACTGAATATAATACTGTCAGCTATCATACTCAAGCTTGTGGATTACGGAAAGGGTAATTGTTAGATCTCACACTTTATTGTTCACACCGCATATAATTTTTAAATTTAAAATCATGACTTTTAAGTCAAAATTTTAGTTTAAAAACTAAAGTATAGTGTGAATTTCAGTTAACTTAACTAATAAAGTCTTTTATGATTGGATAAAAGATCTGAGATTCAATTCTCACTTATAAAAAAAATTGATTAATACCTTAATTTGATGATAAATAATTATCATAAAAGTAAACGTCATAAATTAAAATTATTTAAAAAAAAAAAAAGTTAGCACAATTTTTGGCCTAACAAACTTCACGTTGACTTGAAAAGCCAGTTTTAAGTTTGAATCTGCACTTCAATCCAAAAACTCTCATAATGACCATGCCTTGGAAATTTCAATAAGGTTGAATATGGATGGAAGTTAGAGAGACAAAGGGAGATAGCAGGTTTTGGTTGGTCGGATTTGTCCTCGGAATGGTACACATCAAAATTGGACACCAGTGGATGTTGCTGTGAAAATTTGGGCTGGGTTTGGTCATTGGATTTGCTCAAACATCGGTATTTTCCATTGTAAATATTTTAATGACAAAAAAAAAAATTTACTATATTCGTAACAAATTTTAAGGGACAAGTTGTTATAGGAGTACAAAAAATAATTTTAATGATAGATTTAAATTATAACTAATAATAATTAATTGTCTATAATTTGTTGTGAAAATATTATGAACTTATTATATTTCTTTAATGATATACCCTCCAACACACACACGCACATGCGCGCGCGCACACACACATATATATATACTCATGTCATGGTTATTGTATAATAAAAGTGATGGTTGCTGTGAAACTATTAAAATAATGTTGTTCAAATTGCAATAAATTTTATTAATAATTAAGAAAAATATTGTTTCCTTAATATTATTTTTTACTTAGTAACTTTGATACAACTTTAGGCTATTTTTAATAATTTCATGTTAAGTTGAGGGATATTATTGTTATTTTTAAAGAAAGTTGGATTGAGAGACAACGATAGGGATGTGATTTGACTCCAAAGGCGCAAAATTTATATGCATGTGCACTTTTTTTTTTTTTTTTTAATTTTAATTTTATAACATATGCATGTGAACTTGAATATAATATATTTATTTATTTATTTAAGTACTTAAGAGTTAAGACTAATATGAATATAATTGTAAGTTTGAATTTAGTTAGAAAATTTAAGGTGTAACGTTCAAAAAATTATATCTAAATTTTGCTCTATAACAAACTTGATTAGTAATTCTCGTAAAAAAAAATTGATATTAATTATCACAAATTCATTTTAAAAAAAAAGAGGAGAATAATTTCCTTTCGTCTTTTTTTGCAAAAAATTCTGAACATGATGAGACATTGAGACCTATCCATTCAAGTATTTGAAGACTGCTAAATAAATTTAATATATATAGACGTGGTTGTAACTTTCAAATTTCCCAGGGTGGCCAATGATATATATATGAAAATGTTGGGGAGGTGACTGATATTATATGTTGTGCTCTTCTATTACAGTTTTGCTTCTTATTACAAAATGCTATTCCATTCCATTCCTATCTGAACTGAGAGTCGTGTTGAAAAGCATACACTAAAAAATTATATAGTTGTCTCTAAACACTAACCACAATCTCTCTGCTTCTCTGTATCATGTCTAACTTCCTCTTACTTTTTGGCCAATCCCCTCTCTATATTTAGTATCTCTCTCTCTCTCTCTCCTGAAGAACAAGGCCTGAGAAACCCAAAACTGGTACAAATATATCTCAATTTTGACTCAGATATTTTGTTATGCTTTCTTTGCTTTAATATTTCAATTTTCTGGTATTTTTTCTCTTCATGCATTTATTTAATTTCACCGGTCGTTATTAATGTTCCATTTCGGTTTTTATATCGTGATATCTTTAACATTATTATGAAATGTTTGGAAAAACCAATGCTTTATTTTCTCTTTTTTGGTCTCTACTTTATTGATTTGTATTGAAAGTTTGCAAATTTATGTGCTGTATTTGTTCTTTTTGCCAACAGGGTGACAACTATATGCATTAAAAGGTTTGAATTCCATTTATGACACGTGACAAAGCGAGAAAAAGATAAATTTGTGGATGTCTTGAGCTTATTTGAATATTTTGTTGATTTGGGTATTCATGGGTAGGATCATGAAGAATTAAAAGAGAACCCATCTGAAATTTGGACTTGTTTTTTCAATTGGGTCTGCTTAACTAGATTGATATCTTGTAGATTGGGTCAAATTCAATTGAATGGTGTGAATGTTGGGGTGGCTGATGTAATGGGGTGGTAGTTGTGATTTATTGGTGGAATGAGCATAATAGGATGAACTAAGTTGTTAAAAATGGATACAAAGGAAGATGCAGAAGTGCAAGAAGAGAATCCGGCATCACCAGTTTGGGTGTTGCAGCATTTGTCTGAGGAGGTGGTTAGAGTGGCCGGTGATGCACTGCATAATGTGTACCCAGTTAGTCCGAACTTCCCACAATTGAGGCCGGAGCTGGGGCTGGGGCAAGGACACAGACGCAGTCAGAGTGATGTTGTACCGACATTTAATGGTCGTACTAATAGCTTTCAGAGATTGAAGACACGGATGCAGAAGGCTTGGAAATGGGGTAGCAATTCTCAGGAAGAAGATAATTGGCGGAGTTTCAATCCTGAGGTCTTGGCAAACCAAAAACGCCAGTGGTATCAGCTTCACTCAAAATCTCTGGTATTCTATCTTAATATTCTGATTTTTTTTTTATTTTTTTTATTTTAAGTTCATTTAGTTAGTACTTTGTTTATATGTTGTCTGACGTGGTAAAATGTTATTCAATATGATGTTTTACGGAAACACCAACTGTTTATACAAATTCATTATGACACAGAAATGTTACTAGTTATAATTGAGACACGGCCTTGTAATTACGTGTTTCATCTTTTTGGCTCAAAAGATGCAGAATCTGTCATCACTCAATTTCTGCATCCTCTTTTCATTTATGCAGTAATGTATAGGCCTTGTGACTTTGTTATCCAGGGGAGCGTGTTCTGCATAATTTATCTCAGAGACCTCTGATGTAGGAAGCTGAATACGTACCTTGAGTAAATTTTTGGTAAATAATAAGACCTTATTAGAAAACATGAAGAGGGCATAGCTCTAGTACATGGGAGGTATATTATTGTTCATATACTATTGCTCAATAGATTTTAGTGATTAGGCTATTTGAAAATTCTTCTTATCAATAAAAAATGCATTTTCTGGCTAAAAGATGCTAATAGCCTAGCCATATCTGTTCTGCCTGCACAAGCAAAGACTGCAAACCATAAAACATTTTGTCTCCCTTTGTTTATCATTTTTCCTTGAAGGTGAATCATCAAGAATAATTAACATAACTTATCTCTCCGCTTCCCGCCCACCCCACCCAACAAAAAAAGAAAAAGAAAAAGAAAAGAAAAAGAACAGAAATACAATAATCCTTATTGAATATGATTGTCACATAAAATATATTACCGAATGATGTTATGCCGTCGCCGTCTCAAGGGCATGAAAAATACTGTCCATTTGAAGTGGAAGTTTGTAAGCTTATTTGCTTCCTATGGTTTATTTGGAAGGGGAACTTCACTAGAGTCCCAGGTTTGTCGAAGCTATCTAGGAATGAATTATATGATGCCTTTCCTAATTTGGAATATGTTATGAATGATTTTGGTAATATAAGAGGATGTGATGTGATGAAGATTATATAAATGCTTGAGACCAATAAAAAGCCACAATATTGTGGTTTGGTCGTCTCATGAGGTTCTTTAGCAAAGTTAGAGCAGTGCTTTCCCTTGGAAAAATATTTGTGATTTGGGGTTCCCTTGAACATATCCTTCTTAGGTTCATTAAAGCTTTGTTGTATATCCTTATAGTGGAAGCATGATCAAGAGAGGTCATTTTATCACTTGTTGGTGTTCCATGCATTGGAGTGATGTAGATTACTGTTGGATTTGGTGGCTAACTAGAGAGGGAGGTCTTGAAGTGTTAAGTAGTGGTAATGCCCGGAAAGCTGTTCCTTTGTAGTTGGTATGGTGTATATAGAGGAAGAGGGAAAAGCTGCGCTTATTGAGGGCAGGGAGCTTCCTGTTTACTGACTTGAGATGGTGCTATAAAGGTCCTTTTTTAATGGCTTTTGTTTATCTTCTTCTTCCTTTTTATTTTTATTTTTTATTATTTATTTATTTTAAATGGGTAAGTCATACACGACCAAATGGGTTTTGAAACCACAACCTCACTATCCTCCTGCTTTTAATGGCTTTATTCTCTTTTCTTATTGTTTGAGGAAACCTTAATTTGATTGGAGCAAAATCACTAGCAATAGACTGGTAATGCTTCAAAAAATGCAAGGTGGAAAACCCATGCTCATCAGATACATATAATGACAACCCCAAGGCAACCTGCAGAACACAACCTGATAACTATACTATAGTCTTTTTGTGGTCTATGATTATGTTTTGTGTAGGCTACATATATTCTGATGGGAAAAAAAATTTCAGCTTGTTATATGTTTTTAGTTGTGTGTGTAGATTTGAATTTTTTGATTGCGTATTGATTAAGTTATTTCTTCAAAATTTTAAGGGTATTTATTAACGCTTTAACAAAAAATTTAGGGTTGGAAACACCTTTTATATGAATTATTAATGTCTGTTTAAAGTTAATGCTCCATAATATTTCCAAATTCTTCCATCCTTTCTCTGTGTTTTCACAAAAAGTTGAACTTTTTCTTTTTTATTCCACCCTATTGATTTTGTGGCAAAGGACTACTTAACTAAGGTCATTGTCACTTTGTGTTGAGCATTTGAACTATTAGTACTTATTTTTTTAATTACATTTTCAAAGTTCTTATTTGTTATAATAATGGAAACCTGCTGTTTGGAGATGCATCATACAAATTTTTCTACTCTCATAGATATAAGTTTGCCCATATTGAGTGCAATTTACTTAAAGTGTGTGGATTGAGGATTTTGCTAAGTTGATATGTTCCATTATCATGTAAGTTACCTAGTCAGGACATTTTTATTCTGAAGGTGACAATAGTTCTTGCTTTTATTATGTCTTTTAATCTGTTCTCATGCCAATTATTTCATTTTTATTTGCCTATTTAAGTAATATCTGAGAATCTTATTGTAGGACCTCACTAAATACAAGGAGCCTACCTCACTCTTTGAACACTTTATTGTTGTGGGGCTTCATCCAGATGCTAATCTTGAGATTGTGGAGGATGCATTTTCTAAAAGGAAGAAACGGGAGTTACAAATGGCAAATTCTGAAATATTAGAATTTAAAATGCTGCAGCATCGGGCGCCTTCAATTCCAACATTGGAACCTCAGGTTGACTGCATGACTAAATTCTTTCCTGGAACCATTTTATATTTTTTCTATTTTCAACAGTATATGATCTGATCTACTGGGTCATTTTATTTGTCACACATATGCATTCAGGTTCTTTTTTAAAAAAGTATTTTAACTAGCTATCTTCTATGTTGCTTTATTACTTGCCTCATTTGATATTCTAGTTCTATAATTTTTTTCAAGATCTCTACTTGTGGCATTTGTACAGCGATCGTGTGTCTGCTTCATGTGGCACATGATTTTATAGGCACTGCATTAATAAACAGTTAATTTGCAGGCGAGAATTTTTTGCCGTAATTCAAATTTTTTTTTTATTCTTTATGGGAAGGCCGGTTTGGTCGTCATCATAATGGTCATATCTGGTTGGTTATCCATCATTGTTTGATGTGGTGCATATGGAGGGAAAGGAATAGTAGGAGTTTTGAAGACATGGAAAGTTCCATGCCTGATCTTAAGTTGTTCTTTTTAAGAACATTATTGGATAGGCGATCAGCTTTCCTTTTTTTTCTATTGTTGATTTATTAGATTTATGCAATTTTTGTAACTGATTGTTTACCCCATTATACTTCTTGTGTACTTGGGTGACTTGTTTTCCTGATTTATATAATTTTATTTTATCAATTTTTATTTTTATCTGTTGTGTTTTCTTCCCTTTTAAACTCTGATGATTTATTGGCTGGTATATCTTGAATAATGAGTTTTTGGTCCTCTACTCATATTGGCTGACATAACTATTGTTTTATCTTTCATCTTCTCGGGTCATAGATACTTTTTAGATACCCTCCTGGAAAGAGGTTAGCCATTCGTCTGAAGGATCTAGCAGCCTTCTGTTTTCCTGGAGGTGTTGAGGTATGATCTTTCTTATTTTCTATGGTGCTATGTGCAGCTTCCTCCACCCCCACAACCACACACACCCCCCCCCCCCCCCCCCCCCCCCCCAACAAACACACACACACAGCACCTCTTCTAGACCCTGTAAAAGTAGGTGCTTCTTCATTGGATACAACCTTTTTATTTATTTATAGTGACACTTGTCTCATTCAAGGATTATCATAGTACAGGCACATTTGTTGGAGAGGACACCGTCACTAAGTGAGCTAAATGAACTTATTTATGGACAGGTATGCCAAACCAATGTCTTGTCTTGTCTTCTATGATATAAAATATTCACCACATTTGCAAGATCTTTTTGTTCCTAATTATCTTCTTTCTGTTAACAAAACATGTTCTTTTCAATAAGGCACATTAATAGCAGTATGTTAGAAGTTGTGGTGTATCTAAGGTAGTATAGGTACTAAAAAATATTGAGAAACCATAGAGCTATATCTTTCTTCTCCTACCTTTTCTCTTCTTGTACTTGCAAAATCAAATTGGTCTCAAAGCTGAGGAAAGTTACATTTATCAGGTTTTATATCTCTTTTGCTCCAAGAGACTCCTTTTTTTGGGGGGGTGGGGTTTTTGGGGGGGGTGGGGTTTGTTTGTAAGGTTAATACAATCCAATCAGAGCCACAAGTCATTTTTCTTTTATTATTTTCCCCCTTTTTATACGTTGTTCATCTGGTTCGATTTTAGAGATTATACTAGGAAATTTTATACACAAGGGGCTAATAATTAAAAGAAGAAAAATAATGTTTAACTTGTTTGTCAGTTATCCCGTGCAAGTTCAATGCTCCTTGGGCACTGGAAACTGACTTGGTAATGGATTAATTCCTGCTTCCCCACTTTCTCTCTAGAAGCTGTTGCTGCTTTGCAAATACCTCCTATTCTGGATGTTCTTCAACATTATCCATCTGCTGCACCAATGACAGCAGCTGTTATTCAGTTGTTCTGTATAATAATTCTAACACTCTCTCACGTGTGGGCCTAAACTCCCCCTTGATAAGTGGAGCCTAATACGTGGAATTTTTAATATTTTAAATGGGAGGTAGAGTAAAGCTAGGTATCGAACTTAAAACCTCCTGCTCTGATACCATGTTAAATTACCAATTCTCTCAAAAGTTTGAGCTATTAGGAAATGATGAATTTAATGATTTGACCATAATTCTAACACTATTGCTGTCTTTCCTTCATCCCACTTCCACTTAGAGGTTTGATGACCAATTATTTGGTTGGAGAAGTATGGGAGGGTTTCAAGTTATGGGGGAGATGAAAATGAGATTTGTCAAGATTTCTTCTCTGGGGTCTCAATTTGTCCTTATATCACATCTTCTTCATATACTTCTTTTTAATCTGTATTACTTATGGTTTTTTAGATGCTGTATACTTAAGGAGTTAATTTCTGTCCTATTTTTTTTTTTTTTTCACTTTCTTTCTTTTGTTTTCTTTTTGTGTCTCTAAGACGGCATTGTTTATTCTGCCTTTGTACTTGGGCTGTTCCCCTTTTTTAGGTGCCTTTTAGTTTTATTGATAAGAGACTATCTAGTAAATTTCAAAATTTTAACAATTAAAAAAATAGTTGATAAATTACCAATTGTCCCAAAAGTTTAAGTTGTTAGGAAATGGTGAATTTAATTCCTTAACCATAATTCTAATACTTCCTTTCATGTGTGGGTCCAAACTCCCTGTAATAAGTGGAATCCAACACATGAGATTTTTAACATTTTAAATGGGAGGTAGAGTGAAAACAAGGGTCGAACTCATAAACTCTTGCTTTGATATTGTGATAAATTACCAATTGTCCTAAAAGCTTAAACTGGTAGAAAATGATGAATTTAATCACTTAACCATTATTCTAACAGTAGTCATACATAAAATTATTTGGATTTGTTAGGGGAGGCTATATTTATGTTTGTCATCCTTGTTCTGAGTTGTCATTCATAATGTACTTAGTTTTTTAAGATAATCTTCTGCAGTCATCTTCATGTAGAAATTTGTTGCAAGTTTATTTTTATTTATTTTAAGATTGAGAGATCCTTGAACCCTGGAAACAAACCCCACAGAGGGGCGGAATGCCATCAGGCTATTGGCATATTTTGTTGCAAGTCAGTATGTTAATTTTATGTTTTATCGCCATTGTACACAAGTAATTAAACTATTTCTTTCTACACTGTCTCTACCTTCCACCAAATAAATGATTTTTTTTGTTATATATTCCCAACAGGAGCATTTAGGCAGAGACGATTTAGCATTTATTTTTTCACTTAAGGTGAGTATTGCTTTTGTTTCTCTATGTCATATGTATATCTAAGCTTTTCTATTGCTTTCACAATATGCTTACTTACTAGCCTTGTGTTATTCATTCACTGTGACATTAATTTACACGACTTGGATTTATGACATATTGTGCTGTCAGTTTTAGCGAAGCGGAAGCCTTTTGTTATCCACTTTGTTCATTTTAGCCTATGAAATGATTTTCCCCATGTACTTGTATTTCTCTGTTCCTCATTTGTGTCTTGCACATTATTGTTTGACAAATATATGATCATACATTCATGCTTTGCAATACTTTTTGGTAAGTCTTGGAAAGTGTGTTTGGGTAAATTAATTTACCCTAACACACATGCTTGGTATTTATACTAAGAACTTTAGTACATTAGTACAAATTTACAACATGTGAATACTACTAATAACACTCCCCTTCAAGCTGGGACATAATCCCGACTTGTTACGTAGTTATTTAATCTAGTTTTGCAAAAGGGTTTAGTAAACATACTCAAAATTTGAGCTCATGTAAAAACATATGGGGCAGCAATTACTCTATTTTCCACTTTTTCCTGAACAAGATGGCCATCCATCTCCAGATGCTTAGTCCACTTATGAAACACACATTTCAAAGTAATATGAATTGTCATCTGGTTGTCACAACACAGTCCAAGGTAACTTTGCATTAAGTCTCAACTCCTCAGTAGGTGCTTTATCCACCTAAGCTCACATGACATATGAGCCTAGCTCTATACTCAGCTTCTTGCACTAGATTGGGATACAACACTCTGCTTCTTACTTTTTCCACTGTTTTGAATTTATTTGTTGTGCATTGTTTTCTGCAAGTACCAAGAGAAGGTGGTTACTGGAAAATTTCATGTTTCCTTTGTTAGGTGGCAGGCAATGCAACACTTTATGGTGTTTGTTTACATGTTCCTGAAATTGTTCAAAGGTCACCTGGTATCTTAGGCACCTCATCACCTCTTTCTCATTCATCTGGAAGATACAAGCGTTTTTTGGTTTCTGCCCCTCGTTGCTATTGTTTGCTTACAAGACTTCCTTTCTTTGAGTTACACTATGAGATGTTGAACAGGTTAGCTGAAATTGGTGTAAAACTTAGAGACATTGGTTCTCCTTGAAATTTAATCGAGATGTTTAAACATAATGTTTTTTTTATTTATCTAACAATTCAATCTGTTTTACTTATCTAATGCAGTATCATTGCTCAGGAGCGTCTGAATCGAATAACACAGTTTGTCAGTGAATTGACTCTTAATGCTTATGTCCCTTCAGTAACCAAAGTACATGATCAAATGAATGGGAATGTTGACTCCCCTGAGAGGGAGTCTCTTGGTGATTGGATGGCTTCTGCCATACCTGTTGATAGTGCACTGGCCCTTACTGCTGCTGCTGCAGGAATTACACGTGATGATTTCATCTCACCTTCGTCATTGAAGATATGGGAGCCTCACTCCCCTGAAAGTGTTACCACCAGTGAGGCTTCTGATTTTAGCCAAGTAAGGGAAACAGACAAAGATAGTAAGAATTCACAAAATTTTGATGAATGTACTTTTGAGGCCTCAGAAACTTGTTCCGACCCTTCGGAAAGAATGTGTGGATGCTTTGAAAATGATCAAATTTCTCCTGAGGTCAGGACATCATTCACCTCTAGGAATCTTGCACTGGGGCATCTTGGGAGTTTTGAATCCCTATTCAGGTGGTAGATTTATTGTTATATTATGATTATTTGTGTTGTTTCATTTTAGATAAGACAAACATCAGTGGAATTTTGCTGTATTGTGTTCAGATATGTTCCTTACATTGCTAGTACTTGATAAATCGTTGCAACTTTGATTTAAGTAAATGCTTTTCATCTTTGTTCTAATTCTTCTGTTTTGTTTTTACTGTGTCAGATAACTTGATAGTTATGTAATGCACTTTGTATTGATTTAAGTACTTGCTAGCATCTAATATACTCCCCCTCTCTCTCTTCCCCCCCAAAAAAAAATCTCTGGTATTTGTCTCAGTAATATATTGTTATTTTTGGCAGTCCAGTTAGAAGCATGGAATCAGAGGATTATGATGATGAAATTTTTGCAAATTGTGATAAAGCTTTTGGGGATGACCTAATAATGGAATGGGCCAAGGTTAGTTTATAATTGCCAATATTTACACATTATTCAGTGTGGGTGGTACTGTGGTAGTATGATTGCCATTTGATTGTTGTTTTTTTTGGTATTCTTGTGATAGGAGAATAAAAATGATTTGCTACAGATAGTTTGTGGATATCATGCTCTGTCTCTTCCCCCAAGAGGAAGTGAACTACTTTTCCAGCCTCTTGAGCATTTACAGGCTATTGTGTATATGCGGCCTCCAGTTGCTGCCCTTGGCTTTCATGCAAATAATTTAGATTCCCTTGAAGTTGCTGAGGTATTTCCTTGTTAATGATCATCTAGGAAGCATGGACATATACACAGCATCATGCACCCACACACACATGTTTTGAGTTATTATGGAATCTGATTTTTAAATCTTCATATATATTTGAAGCATTCCTCACCTTTCCAAATTACTATCAAAGGCCCTGTATTTTAACAAGGAAAGGTATAAAATGATTTCAATGTGTTGCAATTGTGTCCAATCTGTGTTTAATAAGTGTCCAATATGCCTGTAATGATTTTCCCCCTAAAAAGTATTATCTGAACGTTTGTCAGACATGCACTGGAGGTATGTCTAATGCCTTTTGTGTCCAGCAGTGTCTATCGGACATGGGGAAACTCCATTTCTAGCTGTTTATTGTTAGGCTCTGCTCCGTCATAGATTATTTACTTACTATTATTGAACTATGATAAAAGGTTGATGCGAAGTTGGCAGCTGCTGAGGAAGCTCTTGCGCTATCCATATGGACAACTGCAACAATTTGTCGAGCACTCTCCCTCGAAAGTGTAAGTATGACTGTCTTGGGATCTTTTCCCAAATCTGTTTTGAGTAGTTCTTCGAATATATCTTCTTCTTCTTTTCCTTTTCCCTTTAAATTTTTTGAGGAAAATATACATGTTTTGGGGCTCTCATCATGTGAATTGTGTGTGTTCTTTTCTTTCTTCTTCTGATCAATATTTCTTGGGAATAAGGACCGTAATTGGCAATTTGCTATCCACTAAGGAGTTTGTTAAAAAGGGTGAAAAGCCTTCAATGAAACAAACTTAGATATTAGTCGAGAACCTATACAGCTTGTTGGACTAAAGATCAAATGCAGCCCTTCATTATGCTTGAAGTCTCATCATTGTTACAATGCAAACTTTTTAAGCCAGAATTTTAAATAAGGAAGCAGAATTGGATACCTGATCTCATAAATAATATGGTATCACATCTTCTGAGAAGCAATTGATGCTTGAATTAATAAAGTTAATCTTCTGTTACAAAACAAGGAGCTTATATTGTAGCTAATGTTTGGAATCAAATTGTAGAATCATCACCACAGTTACACCTAGGGGCATAAATGGAATTTGCATTAACTTTTGTGATTTTTAAGCCAACTGATTTTCTCGTCAAATACTATAGATTTGTCCTTTTGTTACTTCTTAAATCAAGGATGCAATCAAGTGTATTTAAATTGATTTTTTCAATGGATAATTGGATACTTCTTAGACCTTTGGTTGGCGATTCTTATCTAGGAAGTTTTGGTGTGGGATGATATAACTTTTTCAATATTTTCTTATGCTCACTTAAATAGTATTTCCAATCTCAAGGAGAAAATAACTCTTTCCTTATATTGCTTCGTTTGTTTTTTTGGTGTGAACACAAGATATAGGCCTCCAATTACGCAGACTTATGGACATAGACACAAAAAGAAGACGACCCATTTGTGGCCTTATGCATTGAGCCTACAAGTAATTGGGCCTAAGGCCTAAGCTCAATCAATTGATGTTTAATATTTATTTATGTAATTTTATATTTTATTTTCCAATATGGTTTAGGAATTTTACTCCTTTTCTTACTAGGTTAGCAAATTTATTTTCTGTTACTACTAGGATAACAACGTTTGGACTCTTTTAAAGAATTCAGGGTTAAGTTTTGTTTTCACAGTTTGGTTGATGAATAATTTTTCTTTTGGAATTTTTCCAATCGTAACTTCCTAAGTGCTGACTTCTAAATTTGTTCTTTCTTGTTTGGTGCTAACTCCAAGAAAGCCTAATTGCTAAGTTCTAGGTCATCTATTTTTTTATTTGTTGGTAATTGTCTCAAATTCCTATTTGCACTTGGTTTCCTATTTAGCTTTTCCTGGTGTGGAATTAAAGTCTATTCCTTGTCAAATAAGTAATTATTATTTCTTGTACACTAGGGAATAGGATTTGAAAGCTCACATATAGACAGTACGGTAAAGGGTTTGGTGGCATTGGCTCAAGGGTCCTCCCATACTCTTAGAAGAAGAGTTTCTCTTGATAGAATAGAAGCTTCTTTGAAGAAGAGTATTTTGATAAATCTTTTTAGGGTTGAAAAGATACCTGTGGTTGAGAGCTATGTTAGAGAGATTAAGCATTGTAATTCTTATTGAGTATAGTGGATTTGATCTCTCTCTCTCGCTCTCTCTCTCTCTCTGTGCCAAACCACATAAATTCCTGTGTTTTCTATGTGTGTGCTTGTTGATTTATTTTCCTTTACTGTTATTTGTTCAAATTCGTAAATGCTATTGCACAACAAGTGATATAAAAGCTTCTGCTATCCCAAAACTTGTTATTAGAGCTAATACTATCACACAAAAAGTGGTATCAAAGTTCAAGGTTGATCCTGGTATAATTAGAGAGAAGATTTGTATGAGTTTGCAATTGGTTGATATATGTGCGCAGCAGATTGAATGTGCAAATGATGATCATCTGCTTGAAAAGACGTGTTTGGCTTAACATGGAGCTATCACAATAAACAAGGAAAATTGCTTAGTAGATTTTGAGTCAAGGTGGAGATTTGTTAAAAATTGTCTCACATTCCTATTTGGACTTGGTTACCTATTTATTTGGCTTTTTTTAGTGTTGAAGAAAAGTTGACTTGATTACTTTTTTAGGGTTTTCTTTGTGTGAAAGGAAAGTCTATTCCTTGTCAAAGAAGTAATATATTCTTTGTCAAACAGGTAATTAATATTTCCTGTCCACTGAGGAATAAGATTTGAAGGCTTCTATTTAGATAGTACAATAAAGGGTTTGGCGGCCTTAGCACAAGGGTCCTCCCATGGTCTTAAAAGAAGAGTTTCTCTTGATAGAGGAGAAGATTGGAAGAGTAGTTTGATAGTTCTTTTAGGTTGAAAGGATACCCATGAGTGAGAGCTTTGTAAGAGAGGTTGAGTGTTGTAATCCTTATTGAGCTTGGTAGATTTTCCTTTCTTTTCGTGGAGGAAGGTCGTTTTCTGAACCACATAAGTTCCGTGGGTGTTATTGAACAAACAATGTAAAGAGGTTCTGCTATCCCAACTATTGATATTAGAGCTTCTGCTATTGCACAACATTATTTTTCTGTTTTTCAATTGTGGTGTTTTATCCATTTTTGTTTTGTCCTGTGTTACTTTCTTTCTTATATATAAATGAAATACACCAAAAAGTTCCAAAGGAATGGGGTGAAAGTGAAAGTGCAATCCTACTGGCAAATACAACATAGAGTGATTCACTAGATGTACACTATTTCTTACTAAAATAAGAAAAGAAAAGCAATTTGTGAGAACATAAATCATTTTATAAATGACCAGTTGCAGTTCTTGTTGAACTTTTGATGATTATATATGTATAATTTATCAAATGTTTTTTAAAAAAATTTTACTCACCAACCTTTTGTTATTGTTCTGCTGATTGATAGGCTTCCATACTAGTATTTAGCCATTACTAGTTAAATGTGCTGACCAGTAGTGTTGTGGATTTTGGTAGTGAGTTGAGAATATGATGGATGTTGTTTCTTTCAGGTTTTGTCGTTGGTTGCAGGTGTATTATTGGAAAAACAAGTGCTGGTAGTGTGCCCAAATCTGGTAAGTTGATTCATTATTGAAAATAATTGTCTAATTGTCAACCCAGAGATCAGAAAGATGCTTGTGATTATGTTTTGTACTTAGCTGTTTATTTGCAGCTGTTTCCCATTATTGATGACTAGAATGGGGTTCTTCTCATTTGAGTCTAGGCTTTGACACAAAATTCAACCAATGCAGGGTGTTCTATCAGCTGTAGTGTTATCCCTTGTTCCCTTGATTCGCCCATTCCAGTGGCAGAGTTTATTGCTTCCTGTAAGTATGATGGCATTTGGCTAGCGCTCTGTCTTGGAGCAATCATAGCCAACATAAAGAATTTTGGATATAGCTAAAATTTGAAATCAGCCATAATATACCATTGATCATTTTTTACTGGAATATTTTTAAAATCCTAAAGTTTCTGATCAGTTTGTGAAAATAGTTTATTCTGCTTCACTCCTTGTTGGTGTTCTACATTCTACAAGGTGCATATGCCTTAAAGCATAAGGTCTTCAAACCATTTTGTTTCATTTATGGAAGTATGTTTATCTATCTATATCTATATGTGGGTCTCTGCACACACACACACACACACACACACACACACACACACACAGAGCAGGTTACAAATTGCTTTTCAAATTTCAACACTATTTTCAGCCACAAATTTTGTAAATGATTTAAAGCTACTGATTTTCTACACCCTTTATCGACGAATGTTAAAAGACTTTCAATATTTTGAAATTTTCTGAAGTGTTGTAATTGTATCCCGAAAGTTCCAATTAATTAAGGGTGGCGGTGGACATCCTTATTGAGTATAGTGGATTCATAAACTCAGTCCGATTAATAAAAAAGGAGGCAAGAAGTTACTTTTCCATTAAAAATTGAAAGGTTGCTAACATCATTCTTGATAGCCAGTCATTCAATCAACTACCACCACCATGACTACCACTTCAACACTGCTAAATCACTGGAACTGGTTCTGCCACCACAATTACTGTTGTCTTCACAACCATCAACATAAAATATTGCCACCATAACAATCGCTGTTGTGGCCACCCACACTTCCACTATATTGCTACCATCGCTCACCATTGCCATCATGCAGTTTTTTCTCCACCACATCCATGTCTTTGCCAGCATGCTTCAACTCCAGAATATACTTTATAACTTGTAAATTGGAAAAAAAATTAAAATAAATGAATGTTTCCTATTTTTATAAACAAAAATTGCAATATATAGGAGCCTTAACTTCATGTTTTGGTCTTTTAATCAGGTAACTTGTTTTGATTTTCTTTTTTAGTTTGTAAAAATGTTTTCAGATCAGTGGGAAATTGTTTTTAAAATGTCTTTTATGTAGGGTATTGATACTTATTTAAGGATTTGTCTGCTTACTCTTTACACTGAGTTTCTACTGATTTTTAACAGGTTTTACCAGGCAGGATGCTTGATTTTCTTGATGCACCAGTTCCTTATATTGTGAGTTTCATATACTTATTTCAGTTATATGTTTAAGTAAATATAAACAACATAAAATTGTGTAGAAATATTCTTGCAGATTACTTTCTTTCATGAGTTTCTAAAACAAGTTTGTTTCATCTATAGGTGAGATGTTACGGCAAGTTTTATGTTTTTAGGGTATACAGCATAAAAATTCAGTAAAATAGTGTAATAAGGATTAGGGAGGGTACTATTAGAATAATGGTTAAATGATTAAATTTGTCCACATGTTAAGGGGAGTGTTAGAATAGTGATAAATGATTAAATTCACCCTTTTCTAACAGCCTAAACTTTTGGGACACTGGTAATTTATAATAGTATAAGAGTAGGTGGTCCTAAGTTTAAATCCTATCTCCATTCTACGTCCCATTTATAAAGTTAAAAGGCTCACATCCCCAACAAATTAAGGTGGAGATGGACCCACACGCGAGGAGAAATGTTAGAATAATGGTTAAATGATTAAATTCACCATTTTCTAATAGTTTAAACTTTTGGGACAAGAAGTGGTAGTTTATCAGTTACTATGTGAAGTATTTTCCAAGAACTTATGTGATTTAATATTTTAAAATTGAATATTGTGCCTTTTTGTGATAATGTTATATGGGAAATTAAGTTAAAATGGAAGAGTTCACAGAACTTTGAATTGTTGTTATATGTTGCAGGTTGGCATTCAATATAAACCTGTTGATTTGAAGATGAAAGCATCAAACGTTGTTCATGTTAATGTTCTCAAAGACGAGGTTGGTTAGGGCTTTCGAGTTTTGTTCTTTTTATATTTTCAAATTTGCTAATTGAGAAGTATATTGGCTTCAGTAGTATAATTGGGAATGGCGCCTCTGGATTTTGTCATGCTAGAATCAGCATTTGACACTATACCTGATTATTCTATTACGATTAAAAAAATTCTTGGTGGCTTGTGTGCGTGTGTTGTACCACAAAATGTTGAGAACTTGAAACTGTAATGTAGGAAAAAAAGAGCAAAAAGGAACAGATATGTTAGTCTGCTTTCCTAGTGCCCCACTTTCATATTACTGTATTTCATCTTGTAAATATATCATGCATTACAACAAGCATCATTAGGACTAAGAAAGTTGATATCTCCTATGTGGTCCTATGATAGAATAAAAAAAATAAAAACTTTGGCATTTATTATTCCATTATGTACAAGTTAACTGTTGTTTCAAGTTTTTCAATCTTTTAAAGAAGTTTTAACATTTAGTTACTGTTACTTTGTTGTTTGTGCAGGTGAAAATGTGTCACCTGCCTGCACTTCCCCGGCATAAAGAGCTTGTTTCTGAACTGGGGCCAATCCATGCTAGATTATCACGTGAAAGTTCGATTGCTAAAAGGCATCCTGTTTATAGGTGCAGCGATGTGCAGGTTACGATGATATGCCATGAAAAACATTTAATGTTTCTTCCAAGTCTGATTATTTTTTTGTTAGACACTTCATTGGTGGCATTAGAAAACAGAGGCAAACACATTTATCATGACAAAAAATCTAGTGAAATTTTACTGAATTTTAGACTAATAAACTCTCTTTATTTGTTTAGCTTTAAGTCATATAATCAGCATGAAAATGATTGAAGGATATAGATGCAAAGATGTAATACTGTTTGAACAATAACTGCTTATCACGTAATTCTGTTATCAAGAACTTGTAAATTATGTATGATTCAATCGCAAGTTACTGGTTTCTCCCTGTCTTAGGGCAAGTCAAGACTTTTTAAGTCTTACAAAAGCATCAATTATAGATTTAACTTGAATATGGTTAAAAATAGAATTTTAGAAGGTGGCTAATGAGTTCTAAGTGTAAACATTTTGTGGTAACGTCACTTGGTACATTTATTCTACATTTTCTTATGGGGGAATTGGGTTTCTAGATGATTTTAGGAGTTTTGTAGAGGATAATCCACTAATGTGAACTTCATACCTCTGCTTCCTATGGAAGAAATTTACTGCTTCTAAAGGTTTACCCCATTAGCCTTGAAAAGAGCTTTTATGAAATCTATTTCAAAGGTTCAATAAGATTTTTGAATAAACTATACATTTGGTATGTTTTTTCACATGTTCATATGTCCCAATCTTCCACTTGGACTGATCCATCTATAAACAATTTATATATATTATTATACATATAAAAGTAGAGACTTTGTGTGAGAGCATGAGGTGCTACCATGTGGCGCATTATTAAAGAACTCTTTCATTTATCCTTCCACCTCATCATCTTCTAATTACCACTATGTGTCACTCTTTAGCCTTTCACCTAAGCAAAGCTTTAAATGAATGTAACCTTCCACCTAAGAAAGATTTTAATTATCTATTTAATTTTAATTATTTATTTGTATTCAACAATAAATAACATTAGTGAGATATTTTGAGAAAGCTTTGTGCTATATTGTTCAATCATTCTTGTCATTTTACAAAACATGTTATACTTTGGGTATGTCCATATGAATCCCGCAAATTCATTTTCATTGATGAAATGGCAAGAATGATTGAACAATATAGCACAAAGCTTTCTCAAAATATCTCTTGCGTTACAAATGGGTGGTGATTTGATATTGCTAATCTTGGAGGCAGTAGTTAGTTCTTTTTGAGACTAGATTCTTGGAGCTGCTAAGCCTTGGGCATGGTAGATCTAGATTTGTTGTTGAGGTTGCATATCCTAGAGAGGATCGTAACCTTGTGTTGATCCATTTTGAGTTTTGAAATATATTTATGTATATTTGGAGACACATTATTTGTAGTTGTATCGTTTGTAATTATGTTATAGAGCTCTGACTTATATTACGGAGAATGTTAATAAATTATCGTGTGGATATATTGTTTCCTTGATGAAGAAAAAAAAAATCCCTACGGATTCTCTTAAGGTTCATTTTCTTATGCTTTGGACCCTTTTGGGCTTTGGGCGTGACATTGAGTGTCTTAGAAGTTTATTTTTTATCTTAAGACATTAATTGTAAAGTTAAACGCAATTATGAGGTTCTCTTGAAGGGTTATATGAACAGACAGAAGACTTTGTTTATCAGAGAATTCCTATACAGTGCATAGCAGGGGTTGTTTGCCTAGTTTTAAGCCAATGTAGAATGAGGTAGCCTTCTGGATGGAAACGTCAAATGCCCCTTTTGTGCCTTATTGATGGAAAGAGGTCTAGACCTTCATCATGGTTTCAACATACTTGTTACAGATGGTTCACTTATGGTTTCTTGTTGGTCCAAATACTTGTTTCAAGGTTCTTAGAGATCCTGAAATTTTTATTAATATATTTTAGTTTTATCCTCTGACGCGATTCTAGCTTCCCATGAATTGATGGCTAACAGAAGACCTTAGGAGGTTCTATGGATCAGTTTTATTCTTGTATCACGTACTTTGAATAGTAAGGAGGCTGCCTTGCTCTCATGTATTTTTTGTGCTTTTTTCCACATCCTTTCTCATTTATATATATATATATATATATTTATATTTTGGGGCTTTAGCTCACGTGGCACTTCCTCCCCTTCTATAAACAAGGTGGAGAGAGAGGTTGTGGGTTCAAGATCCACTGGGTGCATAATTTAACCTCCTCCCACCCCCCCTTCTCTCAAAGGAAATGCTTAATGAAAACTTTGTAGCTTCAAACGCTGAAGGGCAACTATGATTCTCTGCATTCTTCTCAATGCTAGTTACTATAATATGCATATCATACTAAGTATCTTTTGCTTTTTACCACCCTAAAGCAAATAAATTTGTAGCATCAACCCACTTAGGGCTTGTTTTTTCCTCATGCTTTATGCTTCAGGAAGCAACTAATACCTGGATTACTGATTTGTAGGCTGAAGCTGCAGCTGAGTTTTTGAATGTTATGAGGTGCTACTTGGAGTCACTTTGTTCAGACCTGAAGTCTCATGCAATAACTAGTGTACAATCAAACAATGACAGGGTTAGCGTTACTAAACTCATTATTTGCTAATATTCATGTATATTTGTCAATGACAAAACACTGCAAATACCTTAGAGTGCCTAGCTTGTTATACTTCTTTGACATGTGAATCTTTGGTTATCATCTTTCCAGGTTTCTTTACTTCTTAAAGATAGCTTTATTGATTCCTTTCCTAGTAGGGACCGACCTTTTATGAAGGTAATTTTTGGTTTTTTTTTTGTAATTTTATATTGGGGTACTTATTCAAATTATTGTTACATTTTAACACGTGGCCTAATCTTCTCCATTTATTATTATCAATTATAACTTTTTGAGATTTGTTCTACCATAAAATGTGTTTTAGTTTGTAGATTCCATGTGTAGATGATTTGTCATGCATTTCAACCTTGAGATAGTATGAAGACTCTCTAAGTTGTGGTTTATATGCTGTCCCCCTCTGTGTTTATTGAAAATGTAAGACACAGGCAGGTGAATTTTCATGGAATTAGAGCAATCATGTGTTTGGGAAAATTGTGGATGCATCGGCTAACATGTTATTGTTCAGCAGGAACCACTGCTCATTTTGATTTTTTTGGGGGGCAAAATAGTTTTTATTAGTGCAACTGCACTGCAGTGGCAGATATGTTTACTAAGACCCATGTTTTTTGCAGTACATATTTCTAGCAAATCCATTGTTCTTAGTTACTGAAAAAAGAATCCCAGTGTTGTTACGATCTATCTGAAGGTTAGCCAATTGGGAATAGAAATTTCTCTAGCCCTTTTAAGATTCTCTCCATGAGCAATCAATTTAGTGCTAGACTTTTTCCCTTTGATATCTATTCTTTTCTTCTTCCTTTTTCCCCTTCTTTTTGGCGCTATGTTCTCCGTAGTCCTTTCCATTTGACTGTGGAATGAACTGTTAGAGAACTTGTTAGCACTAAATTTCTGGATTGGTGATGTTGCCTTTAGATTGGTATCTATCTGACTTAAAGCTTTATAGCAGAAAATTGATTTTGTAATCATGTAATTGACTGAAAACTAAGTCTATCTACATCTGCAATCTTAATTTTCAGATTAGTTTGAAGTCGAATGGTCAATGTGAATTTTATTGCTTATGCATTGGTTGTTCGGATTTTGCAGCAATTTGTAGACACACAACTGTTCTCTGTTCTGTCAGACACTCATTTGTCCAGCTTTGAGAACGGGGTACAGTTAACATAATCCCATTAGAATTGCCATGCATCAGTACAAAATTCCTTGGTGCAAATGGAGATCCATCAGACTAATGATTAATTTTGAAGGATAATGGTTCTCTCACTGTTGGTGATGACCCCTCAATGAATTTTGTCAATCCAATGGTTTGGAGCCATCAACTATGAACTGCCATATTGCTGAAGCTTCTGATGACGAGTTTCTAACTAATGTTTAAAGTATAATCTCAAATACCACACACCAATATCTGTTGTACAGTCTAGCAGAAAGGATCATTATCCCAATCTTTTATGGTGGATCTGATGCTGGGCTTATTATAGGTTTGTGCTCCAAATTTTTGTAAATAACTAATAAAACAATTTACAAAGAAGATGCTTTTACTCCTGATTATAAAGTGTTTGATGTAATACTGATAATATATATTAAATTATAAGGTAAATGATACTCTTTATCTCTCAAATCAGATGCAAGATGAAGTTGATGCAACTATATTAAATGCCAAAAACAGCTTCACATCTCATATGTGTGTGTGGCTTCACCATATTCTCAATTTTTTTTTACCAATACATCAATTTATGTATCCTATACCATGAGTTATGTCCAGTCCATTGGGCCAGTAACCTTCATCATCAGCTGTTGGTTCTTGCAATCTAGCCTTTTTCTTCTATTATTGTTATTTCAGTCAATGGGTGCAGGCTGACAAGTTAAGTTCAGTCAAACAGTATTTGTGGATCTATATACGCGTGTATGTGTAAATGAATTAAGTAACAACTCAGCTTCAACTCGAGAAAAAGTTTCTTTATGTTCATTTATTTTGCAAATAAGTCTGTTGTTCCAGTTCAACTCAAGGAAAAGTTTGTTTATGTTCGTTTGTTTTGCAAATAAGTCCAGGTCATGTGTTTGTAAACAAGCTTGTAAGAATGTTATAATCCTAGTGTCCCAAATGAATTAACTGTAAACTTAACCATGTGTATATAAGCTCTTGGGCGTCCTCTTCTTGCAAGCTGGTATTTAAAGGTGAGTTTTACCTATGAGTTTGTAACAAAGAATATGGTTCGCTTTAAGTGTATATGATATTATATACTTATATAGACTTGAGATGTGTAAGTTTATAAAAAAGTTCATAAGATATTAAATTATTATTTTTAATTTATTGATAATATAAATATTTCAATTTGTAGTAACAATATATGATTGGTGAATCTAATTTTTATAAGTTTGTAACCGAGAATCATTCTATGTAATTAATTAATCAAATAATATAATTTCAACTATATTTCAGCTATTATTATTTTTTTGAGTAAAAGATAGAATAATTTAGCTGTTAATTATTAGTATAAATGTGTGAAGGTGTAAAAAATTTAGTTGTAGTAATTCATAATTCTGTTGGTAAACAATAATACCACGTAACATCATTTATGGTTTCCTCATCCTTGTGGCAGATTGCACATACCATTTCTAGTTGGCACATATCTTGCACATTCTTCACTCTAAGGTCTTCATCTCGTTTGATACTCTTGCTTACCATATTGACTTCCAAACCCTGGTTCTTGCTTCTCCATTTGAACTTTTCGAGGTCTTCTTGTTGAAATTAAGAGTCACATCATTTGTACAGAGAAAATCTGTCCTGCGAGTTGCCTATCCATAATCATATCATTTGGTCAATTGGTAAATTCTTGCTCAAAGGAATTCTTTTTTTCACCTCCATTTCACGATGCATAACAATATTTTTTATCAACTCCAAATTGCACTCATTTTTTCCAAATCAATGAGTTCCCTAATCCTGCCACCTCATCTAAGAGGCTTCATGGCGAAACCAATGTTTGTATTGGGCCATGTGCTCAGGCCATTAGGCGCCCATGTGGATAGCCTAGTATCGTAGAACACTTAGTTGTAAGATTTACGATAAAAAGTTATTAAGCAAACTTTTCTAGACAGAAAAAGTGGTTCAAGAAAAGAAGTGCCCCTCATAGTTAGCCATCCATAGAAGAAAAACCTTAACTTCATCGCACTTTCTCCTTGGCACTCCTCTATTCTAGGATTCCATCATTGAGAATGACTCTGTAATGGGCCATGTGCTTAAGCCTAATAGGTGCCCATGTGAATAGCCTAGTATAAGAGAAAACTTAGTTGTAGGATTTACAATAAAAAGTTATTAAAGGTGCCCCTCATAATTAGCCACCCGCAAAGAAAAAACCCTAATCTCCTCTCACTTTCTTCTTGGTACTCCCCCTCTATTCTAGGGTTCCATCTTTGAGAATAACTTAGGTTGTGAATTATTGTTGGTGCTCATATCATGCAGTTCGTATGTACTGATAAATCCCCAAAGTTCATAGGATTCGTGTTCATTATCAAAAGTTATGGAAAGATGTTGTAATTCAACATCCTTTAATTGTTCACACTTGGTTCTAAGGGTTTGTAAAAATTTAGAGGTACTCAAAATTGGTATTGATATGACTATGGCACATATTTCCTTGTATTTTTTCAACTCGTGGGTTTTTGGTGTGGAAAACTGTCCATCTTTCCAAATATTGACACTCTTGTTTTTAATTCTCCATCTACTCCCATTTTGGATGAATCCCTTGCCATGAGGATACTTCTCCATGTGTACAAACTTTTTTTTAATTTATATATATTTAAATGCTGAGACGTAGAATTTAATGTTGTTATACTCCTGTTGAGCCACTTTATCAGCCACGTTATACTTTAAAAAAAAAAAAAAAAAAACTTCCTTTATGATTTTTCTATTTTATTTTATATAAAATAATTAAGTATAGTTCATGGGCAAACCTATGAATGCTCTCCATTACTATTTAACATGTTACTATTCATTTGTTTTAAATGCAAATATTTGACTATTCAACTACCCAAATTGATTTCAACTTTTCATTTTCTTCTTTCTAATTTCAAGTAATTGTTAAAATTGAATAATTCATTATCTTTTTAGTGAATATATGCACATGTTTGACTATTCATTAGATGCAAATGTTTGATTATATTCAACTAATTGATTTCAACTTTTCATTTTCTTCTTTCTAATTTCAAGTAATTATTAAAATTGAATATTTAAACTTTTCATCTTCATATTCTTAAAAAAAAAAAAAAAAAAATTCTTATTCTCTTCGTCCAACCTTTCCCCTCAATCTTTGCATCTTTATCTCCCTACTACTCTTTACTTAACCGTTAAACTTCCCTCATCATTTCCTCTTTCTTATATTTTAACTCTTCTCCTCCCCATCTTATTTTATATAAATTTAATATCATCTATATCATTCAATCTATATTTTTTCCACACAAAAACTGTGAGTACTCTCTCTCTCTCTCTCTCTTTCTCGCTTGATATTTGTTCTTTCTTATAATTCTAATTTTGGTTGATGGTTTTTTTTTTTAATTTAATTTTGTGTTGTATTTTTTAAATTTCCTGTCACAAATCACTCTTATAACTTTTGTTGAATTTTGGATTATCTGGTAGGCTGACTTGACTCTGTAGTCTGTACTATGACAAAAAATGAATAAAGTTGTTTTATTTGTAGAGTATCAAAAAAGTCAAAAAATATTCGGTGTAGTAATTTGTATTGTTGCATCCCATGTGTTTGGTTATATTTCTTTTAGAAATATTATGTGCTTTTCTCAAATCTATTTGTTATTTTTATTTTGGTCATTTTATTACAAATAATTAGCATCTACACCAACAAATTTTTACTTAATTTGAACTTTCTTGGTAAGCTTTTAATTTGCTTAGTTGATTATCTTTATTGAAAATGTCAAAAAGAGAATAAGATAAAATATAATTTACCCTAGAGCATTATTATACTATTAATGTTTTTATGTATAGATACTTAAGGAATTTTTTTTCTTTTTGCATTTTATTCTATGTTATATTTCCACTTTATGATATAAGATTTATTGATAATGATATATTGCATAGTTATCTTTATTTACTTTTTCACTTAGTTTCAATTGTGGAGAAGAAAGAGATGTGGATCTATGTTTTGGAGAAAAATATAGTTATAAGAGTTGAATCACATACATTTGTATAGTAATAAACAAAGTATACATAGTTACAACTTAGTCTAATAGTTCTCACACTATAAGTTTAAAAAAAAAAAAAAATTTATTGCATTTTGTTTTCATACATATCTCACTATATATAATACCTTATTACAAAATATATTTTATTACACTACAAAAAAACTTCTAATTTAAAACATAATTTCAAATAACACATATTGAATTTTTGAAAATATACAATCTAATATATTATTTCTATAATTACCTAATAAAATAAAATCATATCAAATTTTTCCACGCATTGCGCGGGTGTGCGACTAGTTTATATTTATCTTTGCCTCCATGTAAGTGCTAGCTGATTAGTATCTTGCCTTAAGCACCCACCCCTTTTTAGCTAATAATGAAGGCTTGGAAATCTTTATGCCCATTCCTCCTCTCCACTTTGATTCACACAAGCTATCATAATTGATCCAACGAATTCTCTTTTCTTTGTGTTTATGATTGTGCCAAAGCTTACTAATCATTGCATTGAACTCAATACACCAATTCTCCATCTACTCCCTTTTTGGATGTGACATTGATTGATTTTTATTCACGTAATTTGAAGCGTTTAAAGTGTCAAAGACCAACAATATGTTACCTATGAAGAGTCTCCAATAAACAAAAGAACAATAGTGACGTAGGACAAGGGGAACAACAAACTCTGATTTTAAACACCAAGGCAATCTGGTATAGCTTGGGTTTTGAAGGATTATGGTTAGGTTTTGGTGGGGAATAGACTATAAAACAATAGGGATTATATAGTTTTCAAGGGGGATAAGGATTAATAGGGTTTGGGAATGAAATAAAGGTGAAAATCAAGATTTGGGTTGCTGTGAACAGTAACTGTGAATAGTAAAATTAAAGAAAATAGATAAATTCTAGGAATCACACCTAGAATTCCTAAGCATCACACCTAGGGTTCCTTGGCATCACACCTCAGAGAAGGTTGCATCACACAACCATAAAAGAAAGCATAACTCTTAAATTCTGAAAACATTCATTAATCTTTGCCTCAATAGAAAATACCAAAACTCTTTAAATAGAAGACTAAACCTAATCCTAGTACAACTAGGAAATCGAATAAGACTAGAACTTGGACTCCTTGGGCTCTAATACTTAACCCAAATTAAATAACTAAACTTAAATAAAACTAAATAAAACCCAATGGACTAATAACACAGCCAATTCCAGAATACATAAAATTACTAAAATACCCCTAACACAAAAAAATAATTAAAAGTCTTAGGACGCCTTTTATATGTCTTCAATGGTTGCTGACATAGTCCTCCATCATCTCTCCCTGGCTTAAAAGAACTACACCCCAACGAGTTAAAAGCATGGAGTCTGTCATAAAGATCATGATCAAGTGCAAGAAGTTCTTCATCTGCGATCCATGTACAATCTGAAAGCGGATGCCCTTTCCATTTCACAACATACTTTTCGTAACCTCTACTCCTAGTAGAAACCACTTGATGATCAACAATATTTTCAATCTCTTCTTTCAATCTTGGGGCTGGTGGAAGCAGTGTAGTCAAAGGCGTTCCGGGTGCTCGCCTAGGCGCCCAGGCAAAGTGAGGCGCCAAAAAAGCGCCTCAGAGGCACTAAGGTGAGGCGCTTTTAGTGAGGCACTAGACTTTGGAGCCTAGGCGCTCGCCCAAATGAATTTTGTTAAGCGAGAGGCGAGCGCCTGAGGTAGATTTGTCTTTTTAAGGGCTCTAATGGCATGTTTTGTAAATTTAAAGAGGTGTATGGTTAGTTTTAAAACTATTACCTCAGTGGGGATGAGCTGTCACCCACTATATCAAATAAATTAATATAAAAAAAAAAGCATAAAACAAAAGATAAAACAAAGAAGTTTTGGGAACCACTCAACTTTCAGAGCAAAGCAGGCAGTCAACCAACATCACAACAAAGGTATTTCGTCTTCTTCTAGGGTTTGGAAGAGAGTGGGCCAGTGGCTGTCGGCAGTCAACCAACATCAGGTAAAATTTTCCTATTCTTTTAGTTTTTTTTTACACTTTTTCTTTTCTTGAGTTCTCTCTCACTGCGACACTGCTTTGGTAAGTTTTTCGTTGTCCACACTTTCAAAGCATATAAAAATCTTTCCTCTCTATTTCTTCTCTACTTTTTTCCCCCTTTTCTCTTCTCTGTTGGACTCTCTGTTTTTTCCCCCTTTTCAGAGCATATAAAACTCTCTCCTCTCTGTTTTTTCTCTGTTTCCCCCCCCCCCTTTTCTCTTCTTTGTTGGACTCTGTTTTTTCCCCCTTTCCAGAGCATATAAAACTCTCTCCTCTATGTTTTTTCTCTGTTTTTTTTCCCCCTTTTCTCTTCTCGGTTGGACTCTCTGTCTCTAGCAACTTTCTCCTCTCTGTCTCTAGCAACTTTCCCTTCTCTTGAACTCATTACTTCACTCAATTTTTAGAGCTTAAACCATGGTACATGATACATAGCTAGCTTAATATAGAATCCTATTAAATGTATTGTATTAATTTTTGTTTTATTTTTTATTTTTATGTAGAATGGCTTCAGATAATGGGAGGAGAAAAGATCCGGGATGGAAATATAATTATTTAGCTAATGTAGAGGACAAAAATGCAGTGATTTGCCTCTTTTGTAATAAAGTCACAAAGGGAGAGATACATAGAGCAAAGCAGCATCAAGTAAGGAATTTTAAAAACAATACAAAGTGTTTAAAATGTCCTGATCATGTTAGAGAAGAGCTTGCGCAGTATATGGTAGAGAAGAAGAGTGACAAGGAGAACTATGACAAGATGCCTGATTTTGATGATATAGATAATATGATTGAAATTGAGGATGTAGATGATGATGAGGTAGAGGAAGTAGAAGTTATCCAAAAAGGGAAAAAATCATGCTCTAGTAAGAGAGGGGTTGGCAGTAGCACCCAAGTGAAAACTGTGAAATTAATGCCAAAGTCTAAGAAGTTGAAAGGTCCCATGGATTTTTTTTGTAACATTAAAGCCAGAAAAAGTGGTTGCACTTAGGAAACAGGGTAAGATGAAGCAAACTAACATCAATGATAAACTTGACAAAGAGAAAAGAGTACAAGCTTTTCAGTATATTGGCCAGCTATTTTATCTAGCTGGTATACCATTCAATGTTGCTCGCTTAGATGAATTTAAATGGGCTGTTGAAGCTATTGGGCAGTATGGTCCAAATATGAAGCCTCCTAGTTACCATGAGTTAAGAGTTCCAATTCTCAAAAAGGAGGTGGCTTACACAAATGAGTTATTTAGTGATCACAAGTAAGATTGGAAGAAATATAGCTGTTCTATTATGTCTGGTGGGTGGACTAGGAGAACCAATAGGACCTTGATTAACTTTTTGGTGAATTGCCCATCTAGAACCATGTTTATGAAGTCAATTGATGCATCATCTTTTATGAAAACTGGTGAAAAAACTTTTGAATTACTTGATACATTTGTAGAATAGATTGGGGAGGCTAATGTAGTCCAAGTAGTATTGGATAATGGATCTAATTATGTGTTGGCTGGGAAGTTGTTGGAAGCAAAAAGGTCAAATTTGTATTGGACTCCATGTGCTACACACTGCATTGACCTTATATTGGAGGACATTGGGGAAATTCTTAGAATTGCAAAAACTTTGGTAAGGGCCATTCAATTGACTGGATATATCTACAACCATGGGGGTGTCTTAAATATGATGAGAGAATACATAAAACAAAGAGAGCTGGTTAGGGCTGGGAAAACTAGGTTTTGCACTTCATATCTCACAATAAAATCCATTTATAAGCAAAAGCATAACCTAAGGGCTATGTTTACTTTTGAGGAGTAGGTTCGTAGTAGATGAGCAAAGGAAGCAAATGCTAAATGAGTAGTAGAAACGATTTTGATGCCTTCTTTATGGAATATTATAGTTTACATTCTTAAAGTTATGGGCCTTTTGTTCAGGTTCTTCACCTTGTTGATAATGAGAGAAAACCAACTATGGGTTACATATATGAGGCAATGGATAGGGCCAAAGAAGCTATTATAAAAGCTTTTAATGAGAATGAAGAAAGGTATTCAAATATTTTTAAAATCATTGATGAGAGATGGGAATGTTAATTACATCGGCCTTTGCATGCAGCAGGTCATTTCTCGAATCCTGAGTACTTCTATTTTGATGATAACATAGCAACAGATCATGAAATTACAGCAAGATTGTATGCTTGTATACAAAGACTAGTTCCTAGTGTTGAAATTCAGGACAAGATCATGGCTAAGCTACCCATCTATAAGAAAACTGAAGGACTCTTTGGCATTGAATTGGCTAAAAGATCAAGAAAGACAAGGGCCAAGTAAGAAAGCATTTATATCTAACTTATAATGACTAGAACAGTGGCACTCGTTACCAAAAAAAAAATATGACTTCTGTGATATATCATATGTCATTTCTCATACTTATTTTTTTAACATAGCTGAATGGTGGAGTTTGTATGGGAGCTCAATTCTGAATTTGCAACAGTTAGCTATAAGAATCTTGAGCTTGACTTGTAGTGCATGTGGTTGTGAGCGCAATTGGAGTGTGTTTGAGCATGTGAGTTTTGAAGCATAATAAGTAGATTTTATCCTTTGATGAGCTACTTTATTTCATAGAAAACTCCATTGGTTTAATTATTCACTATAGTCTAATACTTAGTTTTCATAAATGGTTGTAGATTCACACAAAAAGAAGGAATAGACTTGCACAAAAACGACTAAATGATCTGGTCTTTGTGAAGTATAATCAAAAGATGAAGGCACGATATGATAAGCGTGATCTTCTTGATCCCATCTCCTTAGATGATATAGATGAAAGTAATGAATGGTTGTTGGGGGAAATGGGTGCTGAACCATCTATGAATGTTGAAGATGAGTTGGTTTTTGATGATGATGATGATGGTTTGACATGGGGTGTAGTGGCAAGAGTTGCTGGTGTTAGAGAACCAAGGAAGAATACTAGATTCCAAACAAAATCAAGGGCAAGCTCAAAGGCCTCAACATCACAACCAAATATTGAAAAGGAAGATGCTGATTCTGATGAGATCGAGGAAGAGAATGTTGATGGTTATAAATCTGGTTCAAGTGGCTTTGAAAGTGATGGAAACTTGAGTGAAGACTCTAATGATGACCTTTAGATTAAAAATAACAACCACATTCAAGCTATTAAATAGGCTAATAGGCAGAATGTTCAATCTAATAGGTAGAATGTTCAATCTTCAAATGCTTTTGTTTTGTCATGGATAGTCATGAAGTTCAATCTTCAATGTTTTGTTAGGAGTTTTCTCCTTTCTAATATGAAGTTATGAACAATATTTTGGTTTAATATTCAGATTTAGTTGATATTTGGATGGAGACTAATTTTTAAATGGTGATTTATGTTTATATTCAGACGTAATTGATATTTGATAATTATCTAGACTTAGTTGACTGTTGATATTTGGATGGAGACTAATTTTTTAGAATTTGGCGCCTCGCTTCACTTGGGCTAGTGCCTTTTTGGCGCCTCGTTGCCTCGGGTGATACAAGGCCTTGGCGCCTTAAGGGCGCCTTTTGCCTTTGACTACCTTGGGTGGAAGACAAATTGTTGTTGCATTAACAAACTCATCATCATCATGACCACGATGCATAGTAAGATCTTCAACATTAAAGACATTGCTTATTCCCATATCTTTTGTCAAGTCAAGGACATAGGCATTAGAGCTGATTTTCTTAAGAACCTTATATGGACCAATATTCTTTGAATGAAGTTTCTTGTAGGTGCCTTTAGGATAGCGTTCAAGCTTGATCCGTACCATAACCATGTCTTCTTCTTCAAATTTAGCAAAACGCCTCCTCAAATCAGCATTTGTCTTATAACTTTTATAACTTGTTGCAATTCTTCTTTTAATCTTATCATGTATGTCACAAATATACTTAGCAAAAGCATCAGCTTCAACACTAGGATGGGTCATGTTAGGTAAAGGAACCAAGTCAATTGGTTTCCTAGGAAGTACACCTGTCACACATTCAAAAGGACTACAACCTGTAGATCTGTTTACTAAGCTATTATAAGTAAACTCAACCATAGGAAGAATCTGGTCTCAATTAGCAACATGGTCTCCCACAAGACAGCAAACAATATCACTTAAACTTTTATTAATTGCTTCAGTTTGACCATCAGTTTGTGGGTGGAACGAAGAAGAAAACTTCAGCTATGTATTCAACATTTTCCATAAAGTACAACAAAAGTAACTCATAAACTTCATGTCTCGATTTGAGACAATGGTTTTAGACAACCCATGAAGACGAACAATCTCTCTAAAGAAAAGTTTAGTAATATGGATAGCATCTGCAGCTTTAGAACATGCAATGAAGTGAGCCATTTTTGAATAACGGTCTATGACAATGTAAGTGGAATCATGACCTCGAAGAGTCTTAGGCAAGCCTAATACAAAATCTATACTTAGATCCTGCCATGGCTCATGTGGTATAGGAAGAGGCGTGTATAAACTTGTATTTTTCTTCTTTCCTTTACATACTTGGCAAACCCTAAACTTTTGAACAATTCTGGCCACATCCCTCTTTAAGCTTGGCCAATAGAATCGGTCTTCACACTACAAGAAAAAAGACAAAATACAACAAGTATTATTGCAACAAAAAAAAAGTAAAAAATAATGGAGGTAATATATGTACTATTGCATCTCTAGGTTGTTTTTTGTTGTAATAGTAACTTAAATTTATTACATCAATATGAAATTGTAGCAATAATTATTATGTTACATCGAAATGTGTTGTTGTAATAGATAACCCTTATTATACATTGAGATATGTTGTGGCAATAGGTAATCTTTTATTTTACATCGAACTCTATTGTTGTAATGGGTTAAATCTTTATTTCACATCAAATTTTGTTGATGTAATAGAGGTGAGTAATTGAGTAGCGGGAAAATTAGGGAGATTGGTGCTATTTTTTTTTCATTAATTTCCTCTCTCTCACCCATGTCTATCCCTTCTTTTTTTTCATCTCAATTTCCCACTTTCTCTCACCAAATCTATCTTTCTATTTTCTCTCATCTCAAATTTAACTCACACCCACGCCTATCTTTATTTATTTATTTTTATTTTTATTTATTTTTTATTACAACGGCTTGCATCGACTTTTTTGTCATTGCAATAACACCTATTGCAACAAGATTTTCAAGATAAATCATTGCAATATTTGGAACTTATTGCAATGAAAATCTAGTATTGCATAAACCTGTTGCCTTGGAGTTTATTACAACGACTTGCATCGACTTTTTTATCGTTGCAGTAACACTTATTACAATGACATTAGTTATTATTGCAATAACTTATTTTGCTGTATTAATTATTTTTTCTTATAGTGTCAATCATGACTATGGTCTTATCTCTTCCAAAATGCCCTGCTACTCCACCAGAATGTAGTTCTTGAGTAACTTCTTCGCGTATAGAAGTATTAGGCAAGCAAAGATGAGTACCCTTAAAGAAGTAACCATCATGTTATGAGAAATCCAAATATTCAGCATGTTATCCAGCCACCAAATCAGCATAAATAATGCCAAAATCCTTGCAAGAAGGATAGTCCTTCTTTAGTAAATCAAAGCCCACAACTTAGACCGTCATTGATGAAAGAATGAATACCACTCAACTAAGTGTATCAACTACTCTGTTTTCTGTGCTAACCATATGTTTGATAACAAAACTATATGATTGTAAGAAAGAAACCCATTTACCATGTCGACAGTTTAACTTTCTTTTAGAGTTAATGTACTTGAGTGCCTCATGGTTTGAGTATAACACAAACTCCTTTGAGATTTGTCACGCCCCGAACCCAATTATAAAAATAAACACGTGACAACTGCCGCACGCTTATAAAGTAAGCACCTTACAAGTGTGCAAGGCATTCTTAGCAACTAAAATTTATCCTCAAAAATTAAATCAAATAAATCTAAAATACCTCAACAAATTCTTCATGAATAAATCTTCAATAATTTAATAGGAACAAATCCAAACCTCATTTACATAATGCCAATTGGCCAATAAATATAAAACTATTAGAAGAGCATCCAATCCTAATCTCACAAAGCTTCTTTTTCTGCTTACAACACAACATCAAAACTCCCAAGATTTGCTATTCTTCACAATCTGAAACTTGAGGGGAAAAAGGGGGGTGAGTTGATAACTCAATAAGTAAGCAAAATCCTAATAAGTTCTATCAAGCAATAGATCTGTAAAGGAAAAGATGTAATATGTGTTTTCAAAATTATAATATACTTTGTGTGTTTCAAAATAACTGAAGAAGTTTCGTTGTCTTAAAATAATAAATTGCAAATAGATCACATACTTTAATCTGACAAATATATCATTGATGGTTTAGAAAATAGTCAGTTTTCCATATATCAAAAATATAACTTACAATATGTTCCAAAAAGATGCATAAGCAGTTTTGATGACCCAAAATGGTTCAAATACTCAAACATTTCCAAATTCACAAATGCAGTTTTAAGGACTCAAAATGATTCAAATACTCAAACATATTTCATATTCTTAACAATCTTGTGACTATGATCACGCTATATCCCCGTGACTGGGCATCAGAGTACCAATGAACAACCCTCATTGGCTGGGTATCAGAGTACCAATGAACAACTCCTATTGGTTTGGGTATCAGAATACCAATGAATAATCCCCATTGGCTGGGTATCAGAGTACCAATGAATAACCTCTATTGGTTGGGTATCAGAATAAATTCATAGTCAGATTGTTCATAATCATATATATGAAATCATAGTTTCTAACAAAAATATATCTTATTCAAATATATATATATATAATCATATATTAAATATTCAAATCTATTTGTGATATTCCTATAATTCCTTACTTTAAATCAACATAGCTAAAATAAACAATTAAATAAAATAATTCTTATATTCAATGATCATGTATATTTGTGAAAGTTCTTTATTCTTTACTTTGAATCGGTATAGCTAAAAACAATTAAATAAAATACATCATATATTCAGTAATCAGATATATTTGTGGTAATTCTTTACTTGAAATCAGTAATACAATAGAAATAAAATTGTAACAACTATAAACAATTTTCAATAATTAAAATACGCAAGATAAAACCAATTAGGATAAGGTTACTTACCTCCAAAAGCCATACCAAAAGGAACTTCTCCCTAACACTTACTCTAAAATCCTTAAATATTACCTAAAACAGTTTTCAAGTACTATGCTAAATAATCAAATAATTCAAGAAAACTTATAACGGTACCTGGCCAGAAGAGAGACTATTAAAAAAAAAAAACCAATAATTGCCCACCATCCACTCACACCAAAATCTCACGTAATTAAAATATTTTTGCTCTATTTATTTTCTGCCACTAATGAAGCCTATAGCTACATCATACCACCTATTGTTATATTCGTGAGTTGATATATATATATATATATATTTAATCACTTATGTCAGACCTACTGACTTCCCCTATACGCCTCAACCAATCAAATAAACAAATGTAATAATAACAATAATAACAATAAAGGAAAGGTGCAGGCGTTGATTTGTCAAGGTAGTGATTCCATTTATCATATATACATATTTTTTTCTTTCTTTCCTGCCACTGCCGTTGACCCTAGTTCTCTTTCGGCACGGGGACAAAACTAAGAAAAGCACTATCTCAAACTAGAATCAAGCTCCTGACATGCTTTTACGGAAAAATACTATTTGACATATATATTTCACTGCTGTAATTTATCACACTACTAGCCTCCACGATAACTTTTTGTTATTCACCAAAACTCAATTCGGTAAACCTGTGTAGCACTTACAGTTACAGGGAAAAAGGATCTAATGCCTTCTTTGTTTGCATCATCATACTCATTAAATTTTTTAAATAGTCTCCTTATTGGCCAAAATACTCATATAAAAAAAATACTTTAATTCTGAATAAAACTTAGATTTAACAAGAAAAAGATTCTTAGGCTCTTACCTCAATTGTGCAGTCAAACATTTTCTACTTGAGTAATTTGGATAGTCACCTCTCTCAAAACATAATAAGCTTATATATAGCTAGGGTTTCAACCTTATTTTCTAAAAACTCCCATATAATTATAAATTATAAAATTGGTCTCACAATAAATTTACTTAAATACCCTTCCTTTTTTTTTTTTTTTTTTTTTTTTTTTTCGGGTATTAGAAGATTAGATAGTGACGCCAATGGCAAAGCACTTGAACCACAACATAAAACTCCTTATCATAGGTAGAATACTTCTGATTTGCATCATTAAGTTTCTCACTGAAGTATGCATTTGGGTGTCCTTCTTGACTAAGTACACCTCCAATGCCCACTTAAGAGGCATCACAAGCTACCTCAAAAACTTTAGAAAAGTCTAGAAGGCCTAAGATAGGAGCTTCAATCATCCGTTGCTTAATTTCTTCAAAAACCTTCAATGCTGCCTTTGTCCAAACAAATTGACCCTTCTTCAAACAACTAGTAATTTGAGCCATGATAATGTTGAAATTTTTAATAAAGCGCCTATAGAATGTAGCCAACCCATGAAAACTACGAACTTCATTCAAAGTAGTAGGAATTGGCTAGTCTCGAATGACTTTGACTTTATCCAGATCTACCTCCACACCTTTAGAAGAAACAACAAAGCCCAAAAACAAGACACTCGACTTCATAAAGGGGCCCTTCTTTATGTTCACATAGAGTTTCTCTTGATAGAGAACTCATAACTTGTTGAAGATGAAAAATGTGTTCCTCATTTGTCTTACTATATATTAATATATCATCAAAATAGACAACAAGAAAGTGACCAATAAAAGGTTGGAAGATCTGGTCATGAATCTCAAGAATGTGCTTGGTGCGTTGGAAAGTCCAAATGGCATGACTAACCACTCATAGAGACCATCTTTAGTTTTAAAAGCGGTTTTCCACTCATTACCAAGCCTTATATGTAATTGATGATATCCACTTTTGAGATCAATCTTGGCAAAAATAGTAGAACCAGCCATTTCATCTAGCATATCGTCAAGTCAACGAATTGGGAATCAATACTTGATTGTAATCTTGTTAATGGCACGACTATCAACACACATATGCCAAGAACCATTTTTTTTTAGGCATAAGCAAAGCTGGAACAGCACAGGAGCTCAAACTTTCTCGAATAAATCCCTTGGACAGTAGCTCCTCTACTTGTTTCTTAAGCTCAACATGTTTGCTTGGATTCATGCAGTAAGCTGGAAGATTAGGCAATTGGGATCCCGGTACAAGATCAATTGCATGTTGGATGCTACGTAAAGGAGGAAGCTCATTAGGCAAATGTCCTAGTGCTACATCAGAAAATTCAAACAGCAAAGTAGATACCTCTAAAGGTATGCAGGCATCATAACCCACAGTTGGCTCCCTTATCTCTCACGCAATTATAGCAAAGTCAACACCAACCTTATGGCTTTCTACTTGAAAGTTCTTCTTGGTAAGAACATGGAGTAGCTTAGTATTGTTTTCAAAATCTATTTTCTTGTTGCCTTCAACAACTTTTGGCTTTGATTCATTGAATTATTCATCTTGTTTGAAGTCATTGGTTTCAAAACGACCTCCTTCTTACCAACCATTAAAAAATAGGTGTTTTCTCTCTCATAATGTTTTACATTTCGATCAAAGAGCCAAGGTCGACCAAGAAGGATATGTGTGACTTTCATAGGAATTATATCACACATGATAGAATCACTATGAATATCACAAGAAAAAGAAATAAGGCATCTATGAGTTACCAGAATAGAAGTGTTGTCCATCCAAGCCACTTTGTGTGGTTGAGGATGAGGTTCAATCAGAAACTTAAGGTGTTTAACTGTGGAAGATGACAAAATATCCATGCAACTTCCCCTATCAATAATAAGCTTCTTTGCTTGGTTTCTACAACGAACCAACATCTGAAAAATTGAAGTTTGCCTCCAATCTTCTTTCTCTGCTTTAAGGGCTGCTAAGATACGTCTCACTACAGATAGAAGAGAAGCATCCACTTCATCTTCCTCCAAGTCATCCATAGTAAATGCTCCATAATCCAATGCGTCTTCCTTATGATTTTCATCTTGCTGTATTCCTTCTTTTTCATCTTTAACTCCAATGTGTAAGCTTCTCTTCTTTGGTCATTGATAAACCATATGACCTACTTCACCACACTTGAAGCATTTAATTTCCTTTCCACTAGAATTATTTGACATGACTCCTTTACCTTTAGATTCAGCCAAATTGGTAGATGGTCTTGATCCGTTTGATTGAATAAATGGTTTAGCACCACTACTTGACTCAGCAAACTTTTTAGATGTTGTCTCCTTGGTTTGTGATCCAATTTTCCTAGGAACTAGATACCTAAAGTATTCCTCCATGTCTAAAGCCACTTGTAATGCATGTTCCACATTATAGACAGGTTATCTAAGCATCTCCCTTTGTATATTAGCCCTTAAACTAGTCTTGAATCGAGCTAGTGTTTGGCAAGGCTCTTCGACTACTTGACTCCTAGTCTTAAGTTCATTAAATTTTTGTATATATTTAGCTACTGACATGTTGCCCTGTTTCAAGTTAGAAAGTTGTTCACACAACTTATCTTGATACTAAGCAGGTATATATTTTTCTTGGAGCTTAACCTTCATCTCTTGCCAAGTGCCTATAGGCGGTTGGTCTATTCTCCTTATATCGTTTTCGACACCAGACCACTACACTTTTGCCAAGCCTACAAGCTTCATCTTAGCAAACCTTACTTGCCTATCATCTACCATATCATACCAACCAAAATACTCCTCAATAGAAGCAATCCAATCAGAGAATACCGTGGGATCAACCCTTCCTTCAAAACCTGGAACTTCCATTCTTACCTGCTTTGTGATATCTCTAGCTGTATCATAAGGTTCATCTCACATTCTTTCTAATATATCTCTAGCCCACTCAAGATTTGACTCTTGTGGTACTCTTTGGGTACGAAACCCCTTCAATTTAGACCCTTGATTGATGTTGACATGCTTTGTTGTTGTTTGTTCCTCTTCCTTTTTATCTTTCTCACCCTTATTGGCTTCAGATGTTTCTCCTACTATAACAGCAACTTCTTGATCATTACGATTAGAAATTTGACTCTCTAAAATTTTCAATCAAAGGTTAAATTCATCAAGTTGAACCAAGATTTGAAAAATAAAATCATCGTGCTTACCATCATTCAGTCTTCCCTTAAACAATCCATGCTCTAATACCAAACTGACGTAGGACAAAGGGGAACAACAAACTCTGATTTTAAACACCAAGGTAGATCTAGTATAGCTTGGATTTTGAAGGATTATGGTTAGGTTTTGGTGGGGAATAGGCTATAAAACAATAGGGATTATAGGGTTTTCAAAGGAGATAATGATTAATAGGGTTTGGGAATGAAAACAAAGGTGAAAATCAAGATTTGGGTTGCTGTGAACAATAACCATAAATAGTAAAATTAAAGAAAATAGATAAATTCTAGGAATCACACCTAGACTTCCTAAGCATCACACCTAGGGTTCCTTGGCATCACATCTCAGAGAAGGTTGCATCACACAAACCATGAAAGAAAGCATAGCTCTTAAATTCTGAAAACATTCATTAATCTTTGTCTCAATAGAAAACACCACAACTCTTTAAATAGAAGACTAAATCTAATCCTAGTACAACTAGGAAACCCAATCCTAATACAACTAGGACACCGAATAAGACTAGAACTTGGACTCCTTGGGCTTTAATAACACAACCCATTTTAGAAAACATAAAATTACTAAACTACCCCTAACACAAAAAACAAATTAAAAGTCTTAGGACGCCTTTTATATGTCTTCAATGGTTGCTACCATGGTCCTCGATCATACAACTTTCTAAAGTAATTTGAAGCTTAAGAATGTGTTAGCTAATGCTTTTAATATCAGTTTATGAACCACATAACAGAGACTAGTTGTCTAAGAGTTTCTTTGGGTTTTTAATTTTTGGAATCATGGATACATATAATTTATTTTTCTAAGCATATAGCCATAAATAAGAATGGATAAAGAAAATTTTGTTAAATCATCCATATTAAAAATACCAAAGGTTTATATTGTATTTCACACTAATAAACTACATATATGAGCGCTTTTATATAAGAGATATAAGAGTGTTGTATATTTGTATTACAAGACTTATAAATGTAGTATAAATATGTGTGCCTGCATAAGAAAGAGAGTGGGCCTAGAGCCCAAATGACCTATACACATACAATCTCCAACAATGCCCATAATAGTTTTTGGAAGAGAGTCTAGGCACAAAAAATTTGATATCTGATTAATGTGACAAATTGTTAATGATAGGTAAAACAGTAATGTTATTGATAGGTTTAGATAAAAATTAATAAAAAATTATTAATTCAATTGTTGTGATTTTTTTTTTTAGGTGTTGGTAGCGTTGCTCTTTTTGGAAAAAGAAAGTTGACAGGCTGCTTGTGACTTGATACTTTGGTAGGATACATCTACTAAAGCACCCATGCCACTTTTTCGACTTTGAACTCCTGTCTACCACCCCTATTATTGGGTCAAGTGTCTGAGGTCGAGAGTTCTCAAAAACGGAGCTAAAATACTCCACTATTATAGCTCCTCATTTTCCCGTTCTTATTTGCCATTTTCCTGCACTAGCTTTGAGACCCATTAAAGTGTTTGTTCTTTCTATTGAGTTGCTTTTGCGGAAGAATTTTGTTCATTTATTATTTCCTTGAGTTCTTGTATCTCCAAATGCCCATTGTTACTTGTCATGCTCTCCTCAATTTCATGCAAATATTGTCTTCTTTGCTTTAGTCTACTTTGCATATTTCCAAGCTTTGTCCCACTCCAGTCCAGTGTAATTGTTGTTTCTTGCATTCTTTTATCTTCATGCCTACCCAAAACATTGTTGCCTTCGTATTCCTCCTATCACACTCGTTTCATAATATCTTCTTTTTGTGCCTACATCGCTTCAAATTTGAAAAAGAAAAAAGTTTTATTTTAGGTTACCGTACATAAATAAGAGGCCATTGCTATCCATTAGAAGTAATTTGTGGTCTGAAGCCGAGAGACACTGGTATGTTTAATGAGCACCTCCTCGTACATGTTCACCCCATATTAACAAGTCTAAGTGTCACAATTTTTTTTCCCCCACAAAATCTTGATGAGTTGTGAATAGTAGATAATAAAGTGATGTTAATAAGAAAATCTAGATGAGAATTAGTAAGGGTAAGCTTGTTACACTCAAACAGTTTTACACAGCTCAAAAAACAACTAAGCATGTGTTTGGATAAGAATGAAAAATTAAAATTATTTTACTATTCAGCTTATTTTTTCTACTATTTATGGATCCCGCTGCACTTTTTAATACTATTCATGAGTCTCACTATATTATTTCAACTAACTTTTACCTTTATTTATAGTACTTTTAACAATAAGTTTTCAGTTTCAGTAAAATAAGAGCATTAGCATCAGGGAATTCCAATTCTACTCTATTTTACCATTTCAAAAATCCACTTTATCATTATACCATCCCATTTTACAATACCTCCAACATCCCAAAACTCAATTTTTATTAAAATATTATTTTTTAATATGTGAACAGTGCAACATCCCATTTTACAGCAGCACACCAACAATTTTGGAGGAAAAAGGAGGAGTAAAATATATATTTTTTTTTTGCAATACTGTGAACAGTACAATTCTATGTTTAGAATTGTATTGTAGCAATATTGTAAAAAAATTTACAATACTGCTGTTTACAATTCCCTAATACAATTGTTTTTTAGGCTTAAAATGCCAAATTTCTCTTAGATTTGGTAGGAATGCTAATGCTCTAAGAGATATCCAAATAAATCCTAAAATCGTAAAACTATAACATGACTTAAGTCATGGTTTCAATTGTTTTTTGGGATGTGTAGAACAATTTAATAACTTGACAACTCCATAGTTGTGGAATTTGTCAAATATAATGTTTGTAGAATTGCTGATTCCACATTTACCACCATTCAATCTAGTCACTCTACTAAAAAATTATCATCTTGTCATTAGTTGCTTCATGTGAAAGCAGAGTCTATGAAAGCAAATTTGATTTAAGGACCTCGAACAAATTTGTTCTTGCATAACTACTGAAATTGTTAAATAAGGATAATCCTATCAAGTACAAGGATCTCATCAAAGAATTCGATTCCATATTGGCTCAATTTAATGTGAACCAATATGGCTATGGCTAGCTACGACACCTGTTCACACACCCTGTAATACGAGCCCACACATGCATGAGAAGAAAACCTACAATGTTAACTCGACTTTAGGGAAATCTCTTCTCCAGCAAACTTTTTTTTTTCTTTCTCTATTAGATCAAATACTATTAAATTCAAATGTTACAACTGTTAATTCAAAGAAAGGCAAGGGGGTAGGAAGGTCAGAAAAGGTACAAGGCTATGGGACTATTAACGTTTTCACCCCAACTGGCCTTAACTGTGTGCTCTTTGGCAACAGCTTTCCCCAATAATGGCAGCTATTTAGAACCATAATCAACAGGTCATTTCTCTTTCTCTTCATCATCAGAATCTGACTTTGCAAAAACAGGTTCAGGCTGGGTTTGTGCATATGCTGGAGCAATGAACTTTGGATCTTTTGCAGCAGCATCAGCATACTTCAATATAGCTTCTCTTGGATCTTCATCCATCCATGTCTCCTTGATCATACCCCCTTGCTGCAATGGAACTCGAATAAGTCTCTTCCACTTGTTTCATTTTTAGAGTATGAAAAATTGAAGGGAAAAAACTGACAAAGGAGTGCTATAGAGGGATAACAGATTACCTTAAGAAGATATTGGGTCAATAAGCTGCCTGCACTAGTGCCAACTCTTCCACCAAAGCCTGGGCCTGTTACTGGAAGTTCAGGCTTGTGGGACTTCATTGGGTCCTTCAATTCTTTCTCTCGCTGACGCTTGCGACTTGGCTGATCTCTAAATAAAGGAAGAGCATGAGGATTGTGAATCACAGGTTTTGCCTCAAAATCATCAATAGACTTCTTCCTTGGGGCACGTGCAACACAAACAAGAGCCCCTCTCTCACTGATGGTTGGATCATATAATAGGTGAGTTCCTCCTTGGCTTTTATCTCCAGCTGTTGCAAAGATCTTCCGAAACAAAGAAAAGAATGAATGAAATGAGTACATTTCCTCCTTTTTTACTTCAAAACTGTGTTAGTCCGCAGCCTTTTCAAAGAGAGAGAGAGAGAGAGAGAGGAAAGCAAATGTCCTTTCACATGTGCACTACTAAAATAACTTATCCACAACAAAATAGCTATGAGACAGGAGTTCAATTAATTTACAAGACAGACATGGCTATGATGAACTATCATGTTTTGGAATAAAAAAAAATCATGTCCTACTGCATATAAGATGATTTTAGAGTAATTTCAGAAAATAAAAGCATGTTATGTGATCTTTTCTTTACCTGATTGAGCTTTGGGTGCCAAGCACATTGCACAACACTACAAGTTGGGGATATCCCAACTCTGGAAACAAGTTCAAGTCTGGCTCGATCATAAAAGCATAGCAAACCTCCAGTTGTGCTTTCCCTTTCAACTGATGTTCCAGTTAAAAATAATTGCTCATCCGGACTGAACGCAATATTAGTTTGAGCATAGTGGTTTGGGAGATCCTCAAACACCTTAAGTGGCTGTTTTATTTGGCGCAAATCCCAAACCTGCCATACATTTCAGATATTAAAAGAAGCATACAAGCTAAGACAAATATACAGAATAAGATACAAATCCAATGGAAAGTGAATAGCAATAGGATTTGAACACATCAATAATTACCTTCAGTGAACCATCAAAGCTTCTTGAAAGTAAAATTCGTCCGTCGCTTGAGAACTTAAGTCCAGTAATATCATCTGAATGACTTTTTTCAATGTGTATGTCTGGCCTGCTTCCCCATCCAGGCTTAAGGTTCCATATCTGTAAAAAATAAATCAAGCACCAAATGTAAGAAGTTGATGCAAAGTTCATCATGTCCAAGATCCACAGAAAAAATTATTAGTTGATGCAGACATTAAATAAACCTAGAGATCTTCTACCCTATTGCCATCAATTGGCACACAGATATCAGGAAACATCAACAATTACCTGTATTGAACCATCTCCTATGCCACCAGCAATGCATTTTCCTTCACAATCCCAGGTGCACGTGGTAACTGGAACCCTCCCAGGTCTTGCAAGCTTTGGTTTGATGACCTATACATCAAATAATTGAAGCATTTAGTTTAAGGTTATTTCAATTCCTAATAGCATATCAACTTCGATAAATCAACTTTTATGATAGCAAAATGTATCCATGTGGCTAAAAGGATTGAAAAAAGTGCAAAAGCACTCTAGGAGCCACTGCAAGCACCCTTTACTGTAACATTAAGTGCTAACAACTTCTCCTACGAATAATTTCTGGCAGCTCAGAATCATATATCCCAAAGAGCTATGGTAAATTTCATGTCATTTTGCTCAATATATAAAAACCAAACAGCAACTGCTCATAGCTGTTAACACCTTCCATACAATTTTAACTTTGATGCAGAAGTCCAACCCACCCAACCCCCAGAAAAAAAAAGAGTAAACAAAAATTATGCATGAAAATAAACCCTGGATTTTTTTTTAAAGGGCCAGTGGTAAACACATATTGGCATTGTTGTTTTGAACAAAATTTCCACATTCACCTCCATGTTTTTATTTCTTGGTGGGGGAGGGGTTCTCCATAGTCTTATTTTGTCAAATGACACTTAAGTTCAAAGCTGTGATTAATCATTATAGGCCAAAAGCTTCTGCAACAGATTGAGAGAAGGATTAAAAAAGGAGGTGGGGGTGTGGATCAAGAAAAACCTAGCCAGTTTTTTAAGTTAAGATAATTGACAAATTATGGAATCATTCCACCAAGCATATTTCATCACAAGGCAGTTTTAGCATTGTTAAAGGGAAAAAAAAAAAAAAAAAAAAAAAAGAAAAGAAGAAGAAGCACACAAACCTGCTTCTGACTTTTGAAGTCATTTACATCCCATATACGCAATGAACCATCCTCTGATGATGTTAAAATTGTCTCTTTAGCTTTAGGGTGCCACTCTCCACAAGTCAATCCAGTTATGTGGCCCTTGGTATTCTTCAGGTCACGAATATACATATCCCCCTTAACAAACTCACCTAGCGTAAGTCCATCACGGTCATAAATCTGAGAGACAAGGAAGACGGAGATGAGTTGGGCTGCAATGACTCTAGCTTTAAAGCAAATACAACAAGGAGGAAAAAAAAGAAAGAAAGAAGAAGATAGTATGCAGTACCTTAGCTTGAGCTGAGCCAGTCACACACAAGAAACGGTCTGCTGTTGGACTCCAGCTTAGATTACGAACTTGATGACCTTCGGATGGTTCCAGCTGTCTAAAAGATGCCAAACAAGAATTCATCCCTTGAAAGTCATACATACGTACCGTATAGTCATAACTGCCGGAAAGAACCCTAGACCCAGAGGGATCAACAGCAAGAGCTGAAACAACCTGCCAAAAGATCAGCATAAACAAACTTATCAACATAAGCTACCAGCCTAAAGTTACTCAACAAAACACACTTTAAAATCAAGATAATCGTTTGCCCTATATCTCAACTGGATGGTTTTTTGCATGAAATTTCTGTGACCACAAGGGTCTTGACTCTTGAACCCACGACCTCTCCCTCCATCTAGAACTTACACAGGGGAGGAGGTGCCAACATTGGTGCATAGTTCTAAATCTCTTAAAATAACTAATCAATTGCATACACTATGACACATTATTAAAATAACTAATCCTCATGATTGTTTTGGTGTAAAAGTTCTATCAACTTATTGAAATCATTCTTCTAAAAAAAATAAATAAATAAATAAAATTATCTTTTTCAAAAGAAAATATTCTAAGTTACAAACAATATCCATATTTTCTAAAACAAGTATTAGACATTTTATCCCGTCAGCAATAATTTCACAACTAAGCTACTAACAACATATTATGACTTGATACACAAGTAAATAATCTCAACCAAAAAGAGATGTCACTAGTGAAAAGCTGCTAACTCAGATATTATAAAAATTGTTGTGAAAAATTATTGCAATTAATAGCAATTTTTCGAAAAAGAAACAAAAGTTAGAGAGAGAGAGAGAGAGAGAGAGAGAGAGAGAGAGAGAGAAATACCTTGGTGTGGCCTTTGAGAACAATCTCATTACTAAGTGGAATTCGAAACTGATTCTCAGTTTCTTCTTCTTCTTCTACTTCGTCCTCTGAATCGCCGAAACTCATTCCAGGCGGCGGTCTCGGTGGCCCAACCATCTCTTCCTCCTCCTCCTCCTCATCAATAGACTCCAATTGGGCCGCAGACGGCCTCGGCGGCCCAATTATCGGCCCAACATCTTCGTCCTCGTCATCGGGAGGCGGTCTAGGAGGGCCAATCAACTCGGCTTCGTCTTCATTGGTAGAAGAGTTAGAGTTAGGGTTTCGGAGCGACGAGAGCCAGTCTTTGGAAGAGGAAGAAAGAGAAGGCAGCTCATCGGTCTTGTTTGCGGTGGCGGTGGTGGTGGAGCGACGAGTGGTGCTGTGGATGGCTTCGAGAGAGGTTTGGGGCTTTGATTGCTTGCCGAATGAAAGAGGGAATTGGGCTCGGACTCCGTCGTAAATCTCAGCCTCGTCCTCCATTTTCGTCTGATTTCTCTCGACTTTGCAGCTGCTTCTTCTTCTTCTACGTTGGATGGATCATGATGGGCCGGCCCACACCATTCTGACCTTTTCTCCACTATGGATTTCGAGTTTGTAAGTCCAGCCCAGCCCAATACTCACTGCTTTTCCATTTACATTAAAAAGCTAGTAAAAGTTCAGTTTTGGCCTATTACTGATTTTGGTTCAAAAGAATTTGCTTTTAGGCTGTGATTGGTTGCCGTAAAACGTTTTCCGGAAAATAAATATTTTTCAGAAATGCTATTTTTCAAAAAAAAAAATATTTTCAAGTATTTGGTTGTATTATGAAAATTGTTGTAGAAAATATTTTTATGTGTTTGGTTATATTCTGAAAATGCTATTTTTCGTAAAATTTTTCACAGCAACCATCCAACAACAAATTTATTACAAAAAATTTCAACATCACATCTAATTCAACAACAATTTCTGGCAGCAAATTCCGGCAACAACAACACAACCAACAACAACAACAGCAAATTCCGACAACAACAACACAATAACAACAACAACAATCAGTTCATCAAAAAAAAAAACAACAACACACAATCAAACTTAAAAGAAAAAAAAAAAACGGAGAGATTGAGGAAGAGGAAGCGATGGGTCTGGGTTGACGACGATCGACGGCGCGGCGCGGTGTGACTCGCCGGTGCGAAGAGCGCTGGGTTCTGGGTTCGAAGGAGATCGACGATCGACGGCACAGCGCGGTGTGATCGAAGGTGCGACTGGATCTGCTTGTTGCGGTGAGGCGATGGGGACTGGGTTCATGGGTTCGTGGTCGCCGGCGATGGTCTCTGGGCTTGGATTGGCGGTTCGTGGGTTCGTGGCTGCCGGCGATGGGCGCTGGGCTTGGATCGGCGATGGCGCTGGGCTCTCTCTTTCTTTCTCCCTCTCTCTCTTCGTGCTCTCTGTTTCTCAGTTTTCCGGAAAATAGGATTTGAAGTGAAAATAGAAACTGAATTGGTTTTCACCTTTGACCGCTGGTCAACGGAAATCAATTTCCGGAAAATTGATTTTTCGTGCGCAACCAAACACCCGTAATTACAGAAAAGTATTTTCAAAAATGCTTTTCACCCAAAACAAACACAGCCTAATCCCTAACAATTTGAACCAATCTTTTTTTTTTTTTTTTTTAAGTTACTTTTTTTTAATAAATGGTAGAAGTATATTAGGCAACCTTTTTAAAATTTATATATTAATTATAAAGGTTCCAATTAACTAATACTCTTAGAGTATTTGTTAATGGACTATTTTAAAAATGTTTTAATACTATTTTTATAAGAAATATAAAAAAATTAATTTTTTTTCTATAAAAATTTTCTAAAAATAATTGCTAAACCAATACCCTAGAGTATTTGTTAACTTTTCTCATATGTGTGTGTATGTTAAGAATCACGCTCCTAATAAATTGAATGTAATTATTTTTGAATTTTTTTAATGGATGCTTTAAGTGTATTCATTTAGGAAATATTTTTAAAAACTTTTTGTGATAAAGGAAAAAATAACTCTTTTTTTTTTTTTTTTTTTTAATTTCAATTTGTTATATTTTCCATCAAAACGGTATCAAAATTTTCTTCAAATCGTTTACTAACAAATGTCATAAAGGCACTTGTTAATCGAACCAATCATTTTTATTCCCTAATGCATTTAGCATAGTGCTCTTCAAAAAGAAAAAAAAAAGGTATTTGGCATAATGATGACATGTTAGTTTTTAGTTTGGTCATTTTTTAAAGTGATTAAAAAAGAAACCACTTTAAATCAGAGAAAATTTGGTAACAAATATAGTTGTCGTTAATGGCTATAGTTCTTGTAGGGTCCAAACTTTGTAGCCCAAGCCCAAAAGATTTGGATTGTGAGCCCAACAAACTCGGAACAATGAATTTATAGAGAGTGAGTGAAAAAGCTGGGCTGGTTATGAATTTAGCAATGGTGCACTCTGATGATCTAGGATGAACTGACGTAAAAACACTGGAAAATTAAATAAACTCAAATCCGAAGAAGTTTGTTATTGATTGAAAAAAGTGAATACCATTCCTCCAGTTCTTCTTTCTTTTCAATTTTGTTTCCCCCCCCCCCCCTTCATTTAGAGGCCCATTACATTTATATATTCTTCTTTTTCCTCATCTTCTTCGTACACCTGTTCTTCATCTAAGCATTCACTTGAGTACATGTCACATCAGATATCTGCTTTAGTTTTCCGTGAGTGATGGTAGCTGAGATTGCACTGTTCAGGGGTCTTCTCCACATAAATGCGGTCAGAAAAGTTGCTGCAGTGCATTAAATGCGGTGGTAGCAGTTTTTCCTTTTAGATATTTCTCTGTTCTTATCATCTCTAGGCATGCCCAAAACTTGTTCTTATCGTGGAAGTAGTTGGGAAGATCACTCAAACTTTCAGTATATTTGCTTGATCAAGTCCCTTTGGAATCCGAGGAGAATGACCTCTTCGGACCATTAGGGTTCTCTTTGGACTGCTCCTCTCGTTCATTTCCAGGTACATTTCTTTCACATGGACTCCTTCCTAACCCCTTTCTTCTCTTCGGACACAAAGTGATATTCGAATTGGGCTCTAGGCCCAACACATGATGTTGGGCTTTTATACCAACAGTTCCATTTAATATCTTTTTATTATAAATGAATTTTGACAAATCTGTTATTGAATTATATTTTCTTCTTATATCCTCCATACTTGCAAAATTTTTAGAAAATCAAAGATTAATAGCTATGTCATCAGTCAAATGTTTAAATTTCAAATTTTTGTAGTCTAAAATTATGCAGAAAAAATAAGTTTATGGATCGAATAGTAAATTACATTTTATTGACACAAGATTTGACATACTTGTTAATAACATAATGAACACACAATCCAGTGGTTAGATTTTCAAAATATGTAGTCGTGTTAATTTTTTTAGTGGAAGTTGTAGCCATTGTCCCTTTAAATTGGGGATGACAAAATTAGCTCACCCTACTTGATATGCCTTATCTTGTGTGAATTTTTCTCACTCATAGAGGTAATGGAGAAATGATGAGTTTTACTCGTCCTGACCCACCCAAAATATATATAAACATGTTTTGTTTACTATATATTTAAATTATTTATGCATATAATTTAATCTTTGTATATGTATCCAAGTCATAATTTAGTTTTCTATACACATTATATAATACAATATTCAAAGTACTTTTCTATCCCTCTCACCAAGTATCCTGGTCATAATTTAGTTTTCTATACACATTATATATTACAATATTAAAATACTTTTCTATCCTTCTCACTAATTATTCTGACAGTTGCCTTTTCCTTTTCTATTTCATTTTCATTATATCAGTATTGGAACCATCTCATCAAGGTTAGTAAAATACCTTCAAACTTGCATTTAAGCAAAAGACATGGCAACCTTTTTTCGATCCCATTCTACCCAATTGTCATCTCTATTTTAATCTTTAGGGAGTAAAAGCACTCGTGTTCTAAATTTTAAGTACTAACCATGTATTTTGCCTTAAATTCATTGCCATTTGTTCAAAATTTTCACTCCCCATTATAACTTCAAATTACCCACAAAAAAAAAAAAAAAAAAAACTATAAATGGTAGATTAACTATTTATGTTTTTTTTTTAAAATCTTTATTTTCTAAAATTTATACCATTGATAATTAATTAGGAATACTTTCAACCAAAAAAAAGATTTGGAATATCACTTTGGCAATAATTGAGACAAAAATCAACCAAATAATAAAATAACTTTAATAGCACATGCAATTAAGAATATAAAAAAAAAATTATTATACACTTAAATTAGTTAAATCAATTAAATATTTGTGAATTCACTCAGACAATATATTCATAATATAAATTGTATCATTGTGAACAATTTATATGCCCTAAATCCTCAGATCAATGCCATTAAGTTTGCTAGAATGTGTTGTTCTGTTGTTGCTATTTATATTGATCCTATTAACAATGCCAAAATTTATGGGGTCCAACATTGATCCTCAAAGACAAGTGCATTTTTTTTTCAATAGTGGGAGGGTTACAATTTGTGGTGGAGTGGGAGGACCCAGGATGGAAGAAATTGTTTATTAAAATTTATCTAAAATTTAGGATTTTTTAAGGTTTTGTTTGTTTAGAGGTGAAATAGCGTGGATGGAAAACTTTGGAGAAAAAATAAGAAGAGAAACTTTTTTGGAATGTGTTTGGTTGGGTAGAGGAAGGAAAATAAATAGTGGGACCAAGTGTTTTCTCCCCGGACTTACTAAAAAGTTCTCTCTAAAATGGAAAAAAAAACTTTGGAGGGGAAATATCATGACTGAATGACAAAAATGCCCATGTGTAACTTGCACATGGGCTTAAAGTTGTTATAGTTGTTGTTGTTTTTTTTTTTTTTTTTAATATTTATTTATTTACTTTAATTTAAGCCTTTGGCTTCACGTTGCTACTTCTTTTTACTTCACTAGGCATTTGCCTCTTCTCTTATTTTATTTTATTTTATTTTAACTAGATATGATTTTTTTTCCTGGACATGATTTTTATTTTTTAATATAATTTGGGTCATTGCTTTTTATTTATTTATTTATTTATTTTTGTTTTATAGTTGTTTGTCACTTTTTTTTGTTTTAATTGTGCACTATTTTTAACAAGAGTATATGAATAATTTTATGCAAACTCACTTTTTCTATCACTCCATTCTTTCACTCTCAACCAAAAAAAAATGAGGGAACTTAAAATTTTTTTATCACCCCACTTTTCTTTCCTCCCATCATTTTCTATCTTCCCACTTTTCCACCTCTCCAATCAAATGGACCCTACTTAAATAATTTTACATTTTTAACCCTAATATTTGAACTTTTTAAATAGTTAGATTTGAGAATACTTTGGGTATCCAAAAGTAGAAATCCAAACAAAGGAAGCCTAGTATAGATATAGATTTGTTTTTTTTTTTTTTTTTGGGATAAACTTAAGAGTGTTATTTTATTTTATTTTTATAGTAAAAAAAAAAAAAAACAACAATTGTTGGGTTGTTTAACTTGTTTTTCTATTTTAAAAAAACAATAGACGTAAAGTTGTTTTGAATAAGTGGGTTAGTGGGAGAGTGATATTATTTTGTAAGAAAATGTTTTTGATTAAAAATCCATTCAAAACTGGAGAAGCTCTTAAATAGTTTGAACAAATAGGTCAGTGGGAGAGTGATTCTATTTTATATGAGATGCTTTAGGTCAGAGTTAGAGACAATGTTATCCTCATATTTTGTTTTTGCTTAAACTTTAAGGCTCCGTTCGGATTGGCGTCTGCGTTCAAGGAGTTTGCGTTTTTGGCTTTTTTATTATTATTTATTATTTTTTATTTTAACCGGCGCCTCTTGCACTATTCATGGGACATGAACAGTGTAAGAAGGCAAATGAACAGTATTTTTTGTGTGAATAGTAACTAGAAATTATTTTTTTATTGTTTTCAGTTTTCAGCAAAATAAACTGTATCTAAATGTATACTAAGTGTGCGTTTGGGAAATAATGAAAATTATAAATTATTTTACTATTCAGTTTATTTTTGCTACTATTTATGGGCTCCACTGCAAATTTTAGTACTATTTATGGGCCCTACTATATTATTTCAATTAACTTTTACCTTTATATACAGTACTTTAAGTAATAAGTTTTTAATTTTAACAAAATAAGTGTGCATTTGGAAAGCAATAAAAATTATAAATTATTTTACTATTCAGCTTATTTTTACTACTATTTATAGACCACACTGTAAATTTTAATACTATTTATAAGTTCTACTGTATTATTTTAATTAATTTTTAATTTTATTTATAATACTTTCAGTAATAAATTTTTAATATTAACAAAATAAGTGATATCTAAAACACCTCGCTGTAAACGTAGTTCTGAACCGGTGAAAAGTCTGTTCCAAAAAGAGAAGCTCTTTAAAGCTGTAGTATAGAAGCTATAAATATATCATGAAACAGGCAGCACAACCACGTAGCATTTTGAATTACTAAACGGAGAAAGATGAAGAAGAAGAGAACGAGAATCAAGAAAAACATTTCTGGTACACAAATCTCCATCAATTCACTTTCCCCTTTTCCCATTCCATGTAGAAAATATTATTAACGTGTTGTTGTTATTTCAAAATTCCGTTTCAGTTAAAGCTCATAAGAAAAGGAAACACATTATTAGGGATAGTGAAAAAGTAGCACAAAACGTGAGTTCAGTTGTTGAGAAGTATTGGTTTCAAAGGTACAATCTCTTCTCCAAATACGACGAGGGTATCAAAATGGACGAGGAAGGATGGTATTCCGTTACGCCCGAACAGATTGCGATTCGACACGCACTGAGGTGTGTCACTGCCACTGCCAAACCCAATCCGGTTGTTATCGATTGCTTTGCTGGGGTTGGTGGCAATGCCATTCAGTTTGCTAGAATGTGTTGTTCTGTTGTTGCCATTGACATTGATCCTAAAAGACTTGAATTGGCTATTAACAATGCCAAAATTTATGGGGTCCAACACTGTATTGATTTCATAGTTGGGGACTTCTTCCAACTCGCCCCGTCGTTGAAGGTAATTGTTTATAATTGAAAATTTGTTCGAAAATGGTTTCGTTTCGTGTGGGTTGATTTGCTGATTATAGCTTTTACTTTGTGTTATTTCGCGTTTGCTTCAATTTATGCTTTCATGACTTCAATTGGCTCTTGGTGTCAAATTGTTCTTGTTGAATTTTGAACTAAATTGGAATTGAAATGAAATCAAAGGCTAAGTTGCTTAGAAGCACAAGTATGGGAATTCAACCCTTCAAGACCACATATTTGTTTTGGTCCATATATTTGATTGGTGCATGCAGCATGATCATATAAAATTTTAAAATTTTAAGAACGTGGATTAGGATGCTTGACAGTGGGTAACTATATGGAATCTTATTTTCTTTTTCTATTTTGTTTCTTGTTCATAACACCTACTTCATTGTGAAGACAGGCCTTGCTAAGTTCAGTTTAGGTTGGTTCATAGACAAGGTTTTTACGTAGGGTAAAGCTAGGTACTGTCTATATTTATGTTTTCCAATTAAATTCAATCATACAACTTATTGGCCAATGCAACACAACCATGTGGCCAATGCACTTCCTTGTTTATGATTGCAGCTTCCAAGGCCACATGGTTGAATTTAATTGGAGAACCTAGGATATAATGCCTAAGAAATTGAATTTAAGTTTTACCTCTTTAGATATTGAACTTGTTCCAAGCTTATCCAATACTTGTTAGGGAAAAAAGTTGATTGAGAATACAAAATGTGAAAGGCAGGGATACTTAAAAAACAGATGCTTATTTTCCTTGTTCTTAATTTTTTTCTTTTTAGTGACCTGTTAGAAGGACTAGGGTGTGGTAATACTAAATGGTATTCCTCTGTCTTTGGTATGTTATTGTGAGAAGCTTACTCTAGTGATGGGATTTTAACTCTTCAACTATTTGGTAGTTTTTCACTTGTTTAGAGCTCTCTTGGGAAGTGGAGCAAATATTATGTGGTCTATTGTGAATATTAGACAGTGCATTGATGGATTTTCCCTAGTATATGTTCATCAAGATTTAAGAAGTCTACTATTGGGGCAAAGGTTGCATGTCCATGTGAAATTTTGGGATTGATATGTTTTCGTGCAGTGGGACTAGAAATAAAGAATATTTAAAGGCCCAAGTATTTTTGCACCAATTAATTGGCATACACTTAGCTTTTCTTGTTGGTTTCCATCAGTAGATGTGAAAATTATACTATTTTAAAGGGATTCTAGGGCTTGTTTTTAAGAACTGATACTTTTTCTTTTTTAAGTCACAATTTTTTTAAATAAGTAAATAAGGGGAAGGTCAATTAACTTAAAGTACACTGGCGGTGTACTAAGGGAACCACCTTAGAAATTATAAAATTAATAATAAAGATAGAGAACTTGTAGTAACTTCTTTTTTACAAGGATAGGCTGCTGTATCAACAGAGTTGACAAAAGTGCTTTTAAGACAATATAAAAGGATGATGAAATTTGAATTTAGTCTATGAAGTTATCTATAACAAAATTTTAGCGTAATCAATTGTGCATTAATAAGTGGAAAATCTCTCTATAAATACACTGCACTTGTCAAATATATTTGCTGTTGCCTTTTATTGTAAGCATTTTAGAATATAACAAAATCTACATAATATGATATTAGAACCTGATTTAGTTATCAAGTTGATGTAGTAAATTAAACTATAATTACATGTTTGATAATGTTGCATTAAAGTTAATAATTTAACTTGAGATGGAAAATATTCTTCTTTTAATAATGTTTAGTTTAATATTCTAATTATTTCTTCTTATTTTTTTTAGGGGGACATAGTGTTTTTAGCACCACCATGGGGAGGTCCATCATACAAAAGTATTGAAAATTTTACACTTGATTTTCTCAAGCCAAGAGATGGGTATGTGGTAGATGTGTTTGTTTCCCAAACATGAGCAGATTATAAATTTATTTTGGTTAGTCCATAGAATAGGGTGCTAATATATTAGTATGTCTAAAACTCTTAAGAAATAAAAATAGGAAGTTTCTTATTATATGTGTGGCTTTTCCTCTTTCATTCATGGTCAATGTTGAACTTGAGTTTCATCTTTCAATTACTTTGACTTTAATTTATAAAAACTTAACATTGTTTCATGCAAGAAAAAACGAAAAAAAAGAAGATATATATAATATATAGAATTAAGAAGAAATCACTACTAGGTTATGTTTAGTTTACTTCTTGTTGGTGTTATGAAAATAATGTAATCAATATAGCATTCTCCCATCCGGATACCCTTTTGATGCCACTAGTTAACCTGATTGGGAATTTTGCTAACTTCAAAGATTTGATGAAACTAAAATCCTAAACTTTGTCTGGAAGCCTTTATGTCATATTCTTGTTCATTCAATTATTGAAACTTTTGTTTGGGAAGGGACTCTACATTCTCATCAGGTAATTTTCATCTGACGTCAATCTAAACTTCATGTGAAGACACCATCAAAATGTAACTTCAAGGTTGGAATGTTTATGGTGTATTCTTGTTAAGTAAATGTCAAAACTTACTTGAACTTTAGTCGAATTAAGGAATTTTAATTCCTTAACAGGTCTAGGTAAAGTCATAGGCTATTTATCTCAGTAACTGAAGATGGTTCTTTCAGACTGGGTATTTTAGAGACTTTACCTATTTTGTTGCTTTACTTGAGTAAAATTGTGTTTGTCTTTTGCATAAATTTTGCGAAATTTGGAAATATTATTTAATAAGAGGTTCACTAATATTATTGATTATCTGATAAACAATCTTTTTTTTTTTTTTTTTTGGGGTTGCATTTAGAGCAGTGTCAGATTTCCATTTACAGTTGCAATTCCTGACTCTAAGCATAAATATTGTATTTTATGTATGACTAAATGGACCTTGTGCATGCTATTAGTGGTTAGGAATCTCAATCTTCCTAGTGAGATCTAGCCTTGATGAGCGAAGAGACACTTCTTCTTTTCCTGACTTGTCATGCATTTGCATATTCAGTTTCTTGTTGAATATGCATAACAGTATAGGAAGTAGAAGTAGAGAGAGTATTGCCTTCAACAAGTAGCTCTTGTACAGGATTTCCAACTTCTGTAATTTCATTTTGCCAAACTTCCACCAAATGAACTTTAATAAAAAGGAAATGTTTGATAACATATATCTTAAACTAAAAAGAAAAGAAGACAATAAATGAAATTCATGATAATAAGGTGACAGACTTTTCTGGCTTTTCTAGTTTTGATTACCATACACTTGCGCCAAAGGAGATTATGCTCTTGCTTGTCTTTATTATGGTGTCTTGTGCATAGTGATTAATATATGCAAGCAACTGTGAACGAATGTCCTGCAGGTAAATTTGTATGGTCAGAAACCCATATAGATATACGATCCATGCTAGTTGGCTGACTTTGCAAAAAATGGTGGTTCAACAATGTAGTGTTAGTTTTTGGCAATATGGTGTCAAATTGCCTGATCACATGGATTTTTGGCCTACTCGATGTTCTTTATGATAGCTGTCAACTCAGATTTTAATCAATTGTTGTCAATATGTCATACATCCTAGTAAGTGATTGATAAGCTTTAAAAAAATCATGGTGCCTGAGCTCCCTAAGCATCCATAACATCTTTGCTCATGCTTTCACTCTATTACTTACTCTCTAGTACAAGTAATAGCGATTTGGGTTGACAAGGATATTCATCTGCTACACTTGGCTTAATTACTGATATGTATACCTGCAGCCACAGTAGGGAAGACATATGATTGGATTACATTATGTGCCTTTGACTCAAAGTAGTCTATAAGAAACTGTGGTACATTGTTGCTGTAGTTAGTCTATGTGATACATAGTCTTAGAAAGAAAATATCTTCTTTGAATATGCTAATCTAATGGTAATTAGTATTAGGGATTCTTCATTGCACATAAACCGTTGGATTCATGACTTCTTGTTTATATGTTTCTAATTTGATGGATATATTGTCTCATTTAGTCATTTTATAACATGTGTATCTTTTCATTATTATTGATAGATAAGTTTTCAAAATGCTGCTAAAATTTCTAGCTATCACAAACTACTGATGCATAACATGGTAACGAATCTTTGCCCTTAATTTCCAACATTTTCAATTGTGAAAATATTTCAAATGAACATAATGTTAGGTTCAGGGAAAATATGAAAAATGCCCTCCGTATATTTTTGGTTAATTGAAATATCAATTTTTGGGAACTCTTGAACAGGTAATTGTCATAATTATAATTGATCCCTACATTGCATGCAGTTTTTCAATTCAATACTCAAAATCTGATTCCCTTGTTCTTGTCCTTTTTTCTTCTTTTAGTTTATATATTTGTTTACCTGCTGATTTGCAAGCACCTATGTGCAGCTTCACCATATTTCAGTTTGCTCAAACAATAACACCTAACATCATTATGTTCTTACCTCGGAATGTGGACTTGCAACAAGTGGAAGAACTTTCTTGGTTGTCTTCTCCTCCTCTAGAAGTTGAGGTACGAAATCCTTTACATACTAGACTTGTGTGAGATGGTAAATATCTATAGTAAATATCCCACTGTCTTCTTGCAACTCTTATTGTCATTTCCTTTATTTATGTGCGAGTTAGAGAGAGTGCACTTCTACTTATAAAATTTTCAGTCCAATCGAAATGACATTGAGATTCTTCACATGTTACAATCAATTCCACATCTGCAGATTGAAGAAAATTATTTGCAAAACAATGTAAAGGGTGTAACCGCGTACTTTGGAGATGCAGCATGCCATTAACTTGGGTAGAGTATTCTCTCTGTCACAGCCTTCTATAATTGAAAAGAAAATCCACTGGTTTTGTTTTATCTATGTTGATTTGTAATGTTTTATTAAAAACTTAAACTTTTCAATTATATCCACCTTTTGTCTTTTCCATTTTTGTCTAATCGGTCTAGTGACAAACTGAAGGTCTTATGTACCAAGAGGGGGAGGGTGCTGGGGAGATATGATTAAACTCTTTTTTGGGGGTTAAATTACACTATTAACACTTTGGAACCTTGTCTTATCTTCCAATTGCATTAGATCTCTCTCTCTCTCTCTCACACACACACACACTTTTTTATTTGATAATTAATAAGAATAGTATTAATCAAGAAGAAAAAACGAATAAAGCAAATACAAGGTGTTCATTATGGTGAACACAAGAAAAAGCAACAAACAACAACAAAGATAGAAAAAGCAACTTAAGGGACAATTCTAAGGGAAGAAAGAAACCTATAAAGCATGGTTGCGTTTCCGGATTCGGGTTCGGGTGCAGGACTCGGCAATTTTTGAAAAAGTAGGGTGCGAGTGTGGCGGGGTGCGGCGATTAAAAAACTATTAAAAATATTTTTATATAGTGAATTTAATATTTTTTATATAAAAAAATTCAAATAAAGGGGTAGAGTTTATTATTAAAAAACAATTATTTATGATTTGTGTTTCAAGAAACTTGTTACCGCCACTATTCCTGATCCTGATGAACTTGATGAAGGTGATAATGTGTTTATCCAATTGGACTGGGAAGAACACTTTGGGAGTACTCTCAGAGTGTATGAAAAACCATACCGATTTCCTAGTCTCTTAATTAATTATGATGATGGTTACTTTGCTGCTGATGATGATGATGATAGAGATCCCAACTGGCTTTCTCATATGTTTGAATATGTGTGTGTGTGTGTGTGTGTGTGAGAGATATATATATATATATATATATATAGAATTTCTGTTTTTGGTCCCAGGCCACGTGTTGACGCTATGATACGAAGTGCTTTTGCCAACTTGCCATCAGATATACAATCACGTATATTGAAGAGCAAGGTTATGTTTAGGTCTTTCGACCTATGGTTCAAATGTTTCAAGAAACTTGTTACCGCCACTATTCCTGATCCTGATGAACTTGATGAAGGTGATAATGTGTTTATCCAGTTGGACTGGGAAGAACACTTTGGGAGTACTCTCAGAGTGTATGAAAAACCATACCGATTTCCTGGTCTTTTAATTAATTATGATGATGGTTACTTTGCTGCTGATGATGATGATGATAGAGATCCTAACTGGCTTTCTCATATGTTTGAATATGGCTTTATCAGATTTCTAAAATTAACAAGTCATTACCAAGCCAGTCAACTTCCTCAAATTATTCAAGACGCCATTAAAAAATTTACTGGCCCCACTATTTCCATCAGATGTTGGAGTACTTTGCCTAGATGGGAAAGAAATAACTGGATGAATGACCAGCCTTCGAAACATCTTATTCTCATCAATGGTCATACTCATCAGGGGCAATGGCTTGAAGGGGATCCACATTTGTCCTTCAAAAATCCTTATGCTCTTGCAAAATGTTGGGGAAACTATTTTAATAATCAAATTATTGAAGTTGCTTAGAACCTGTGGAAGGATTATCATTTCATGGGAAACACTGATAGAATTTATGTTTTTGGTCCCAGGCCACGTGTTGACGCTATTGCTCGTTTACGTATTGCTGACCATTGTAATCCAAAGAGCTTTCTCATTCCAGGAAGAAGACCACTGGATGAGCCTATTTTATATTGTGGATTTTGCAACCAATATGCTATTTATCATGAGCATGATTGTGACTCTCCACAAGGTCCCTTTGATCCTTTTGATGGTTATCCGTCCGATGCTCCTTCTACTGATTGATTGTGTGGCCCTCAGATTATTGTTACCACTATTCCCTATTTGTCTAGCCAGCATAATGGTCACTATTCAAGAACATGCGCACATGATGATATTCCTATTAACCTTTGTCAGAGATTTTGCTGATATTGGAAGTATTGCATACTCTGATGACTCCCATCATTGTGCAAAATTTGGCTTCTTTTGATGGCTTCTTTTGATGGCTTCTTTTAAGGGCAGAAATGATGGGGTCTAAGCCTAAAAATGAAGGCCTAGGCCTTTCCGCAAGATACTCCTAATCTCTTCCATGTTGTTGAGTCAAAAAGAAAAAGACTCACTTTTTACTATTCATCTGTCACTATTCACCTGTCACTATTCATCTGGCACTATTCATCCGGCACTATTCACCTGTTACTATTCATTCCGAATTTCACCTATTTAAGGGGGGTTGTCCCTTATGTCAAGGCAGAACTTCTAGTGAGAATTCATTAGAGAACTTTATTCAGAACTTTTGTTAGAACTTCCTCCAGAGAGGTTACCTTCTTTGAGAGAGTTCTCCTATTATCTTATTGACTACAACCTTGTTCACCATAACCTTGTTCATACAAACCTTGTAACTAGGACTAGTTCAAGCTTTGTAACTGTTAACCTCAACTGTTGAGATCTTGTATTGACTATTACTACTGTAAGTGTTTACCTACTTTCAATAAAGAAGTATTTTCAGTTATTTATGTTCATTATATTGCTTGTTGCTACCGCCACCTTGGACGGATTACCGCCATACTGGACGGTTCTAAATTGCTTTCATTAATTGCTTTCATTTATTTTGATATATACTGCTTGGCTGGTTCTACCGCCTTATTATTGTTCTAACTTTGCTATTTACATTTACTATTTTATTACTGTGCTTCCGCCTCTCCCCCTTCCTCCGTGTGTCCCCTTCCCCCTTTATGGTATCAGAGCCACTCTTTTCTGGCCGGTGATAGTGTGGTTGTGTTCTTTGTGCCTTGTCCGTGTCTGTCCGAACCTTTGGTGCTCAGTTGTTATGTCCCGTTCTTGCCGTCGTTGGCGCCACCCTAGGTGTAAAGTGAATTCCCAGAACCTGACTGTAAGGCCCGTTTGAGCCAGGAGGGCGTGTAGGGCATGTGTGTGGTATAGGGTTGCTTAGGGTATGTGTTACGAAATGCAACGGTTGTGAGAAAAACATGATAATTGAGTGTTAAAAATAGGATAATATGGATAAGTTGTGGAGATCCAACTCCTCTGTCAGCTCCAGGACTGGTTGTCCTCCTGATATTGTGAATGAAGAAGATCACACTGTTGAAGATCATGAGATCCCTGATTTCCCTGACTTCCGAAAATGGAACATTCCTAAAGTTGATACTAAAACAGTTTACAAAACTAGTTGGGCTGAATCCACTTTTCATCCTATCTACAAAGTTAGAACTGTTGAGCAAATATTTTCTATTTCAAAAATGCATGAAAAATGTTGTTTGTTTTCCAAGAAAAATATTAATGACTTCATTGCTAAAAAACTCAGTTATTTGCATATTGGTTTGGTCCAAGTTGCTGTTAAACCACTTACCCGAAAGGGTATTAATGCTTCCATTCTCATGTGTTTACGTGATGCTAGATTTAAGGTCTTTAAAGATAGCATTCTTGGTATGATCATTGCTTCTTTGTATGATGGTCCTGTTTACTTTAACTGTTATCCTGATATTACTCTTGCTTTGGATGATCCTAACATTATTAAAGCATTGACTTTGAACATTGCTTCTTCTGGTTATATTATGGATGAAGGTAGTAAACCTTTTGCTTTGATTTATCGTATTTATTACAGACTTTTGGGTACTCAGTTAAATCCTTGTTGTTTGAATCCTAGAGAACCCTCTGGTAAAACAATGTTAATCACATGTTCAACTCCTGATGCTAAAGTTCAAGTTCCAAAAATGATTCAATGGCAAGATATTAATCTTCCTACTGAATGGTTGTTGAATCAAGAATCTCCTGTTCCTAAACCTGTTTTTGATGAGCTTGATCTTACAAATATTCACCAATATCTTGATGGTACTGTTAAAATATGTTTTCAAAATAATCAACCCTTGAGGATCAACGAAGGAAGACATTCCTTTGCTGGATCTGAAAGTATTTCAAAAAGAGACCATGATGTCAATGAGTTTTTACAAAAGAATTTTGAAAAACCCACTGATCTGAAATTAAAACGTATTCAAGTGATAAATCCCAAATCAGCTCTGTTTACTATTCTACTAAGCCTGAATCTTCCTCTCCGTATGGCAAACCTGCTACCGAAGAAGAAGATGATGCTAATTCTGTTTGTCCATCTGATTCTGATTTTCCTCCTATTGAAAATAATGTTAACCATTTAAGAGTTTTGACTGCTGTCAATGAAAATTTTGAAGTTGACCTGACTCCATTGTTTGATGAATTTATACTTCCTAAAAATAGGACAAAAAGAAAAATTTACCAAAATGATTTTGCTCAGTCTGAGAAAAACCGTGTTAAAAGAAAATGGTTAGAAAAAATGAATCAGTTAAAAAGACATATTTTATTCTTTGATTTTCTTGAAAACTATTATGTTTCTAAAGATGAAGTTACCAAAAATTATTTGAATGTAATAAAGAAATCTAATTTTGTTAAAAATGACAAAACCATTGTCAGATCTAGTCATCCACCCCTTGAGACTATTTTGGTGACTACTGACAAAATTGATGTTAAAGCTACTCCTTTCAAAATTGCTGATGATCAAACTCCTGTTGTTAGCCTTATTGAACAAAACAATTTTACTAATGAATCTTTGCATGTTATTGGTCAACAGCTTGACCGTATTGAAGAAAAAATTGCTGAAAAAACTGTTTCTATTGACAAATCTGCTTCTGTTCAAAAACCTGTTAAACCTGTTTCTATCAAGACTGAGGAACCTTTAATTAATTTACCCAGTCATGATAACAAATCCAAGTTTCGAACCTCTCAGCCTAAACTTCTTGAAACTGTTGACAAAATGCTTTCTGATTTAAAAGTTAAAACTGAAGGTACTTCTACAAGTACTCCTGCTGCTCGAACTATTTCAAAAAATGAAATTGTTTCTGATGAAAATACAGATTCTGGTACTGTTTCTTCTGTCTCTGCAAAAAATGTTTTTGATGATGGTTTACCCAAAATTAAAAGATTTGTTGGCAATTCCAAGCCCATGTTTCTTACAAAAAATTAGTATTCAAAACCTACTCCTCCTGATATGCAGTTTGAAGAAAGACCTTTTCAAACTAAGTTTTCTGTTTCTGCTGATAAGATTTATGAATGGAATATTGATGGTTTTTCTGAACAAGAGATTATTAACAAAATGGGACATATGTCCATGTTTGGTATTGCTTATCAAAATAACCATGATTTTGAACAATCTGAAATTGTTGACCTTCTTACTACTGGCTTTTCTGGTACTCTTCGTGGATGGTGGGATTCATATCTCACAGAAGAATCCAGAGACTCTATTAAACATGCTGTTAAAAAGAATGATGAAGGCTTGCCTATTTTTGATGATCGTATTGGTCGAGGTGTTCCTGATGGTGTTAATACCTTGATTTATACTATTATTAGACATTTTGTTGGTACCCCATTCAATGTTTCATCTCGAATTTCTGATCTGTTGAATAATTTGAGATGCCCTACTATGTCTGATTATAGATGGTACCAAGATGTTTTCCTTTCCAGGGTAATGCAACGGAAAGACTGTTTCAAGCCTTATTGGAAAGAAAAGTTTATTGACGGTCTGCCTCCTATCTTTGCTCATAAGGTAAAACAAGAATTAATTGGTAAAAATGATTCTATTGACTATGATAATTTAACTTATGGTGATATTTTAAGCACAATTAAAAAACTTGGAATTAATATGTGTAATGATGAAAAACTGTTAAAACACCAATTAAAAAATAAAAGAAAAGCTAAATATGAAATGGGAAATTTTTGTGAACAATATGGTTTACCTTCTATTGCTCCTTCTAAGCAAAAAGGTAAAAAACATGATAAAAGTTACAAAAATTATAACCATAAAAAACACAAAACTAATTTTAATGATTTCTATGCTAAAAGGAAAAATGTTTCTAAAAAACATGTTAACCAACGGTCAGGTAAAGGTAAATGTTTCAATTGTGGAAAACCTGGTCATTTTAGTAAAGATTGTAAACAAAAACCTGGTAAGTTGAAAAACAAGTTTAACATGCTGAAAATTGATGATAATGATCAAGAAGAATTATTCAGAATCCTTGAATCAAACAATTCGTCTGATTCTTTGGAAGGTGATCTTTCTTCTTCTGATTCTTGTTATCATTCTGCTGATGATTCTTCTGATTCTCCTAATATTAAACTTGGTTGCAGAGATTCCTGTTGCAATGTTGTTAAAACTGTTAATGTTCTCACTAAAGGTGAAGAAAATGAAGGCCTGTTAATAAAATTGATTGGTCAAATTGAAAATCCTGAATTACTAAAAGAATATTTGGATAAGTTCAAGAAAAACTTGTTAAAAGATGAAACTAGTAAAAAACTTAAATCAACTATAAGTTTTGAAGAAACTTTGGAAAGATTTAATAAAAAGAAATCCAAAGATTTAACTGTTAATGATCTCCAATGTGAAATTAATACTGTTAAGCAGGAGATAAGTGAATTAAAACTTGAACTAACACATATTAAAAGTGATAACCATAATCTTAAACAAGAAATGTTAATGCTAAAAATTGATAAAACTATTGATCAAAATAAGACTGATGATGAACAAGATGAGCACAAGGATGGAGATGAATCCGGTCAACAGGCTCTTCTTTCTGATAACGGTAATGCTGATGATTCTCAAATTCCTCTTGTTGATATTCAACCTAGTCTTGTTAGTATTAACAAAATTCTTCCCCCAAAATGGTTCACAAAAGTGAAGATTTTTGTTTCCCATGATTATCATTTCACTGTTATTGCTATGATTGATTCTGGTGCTGATAAGAATTGTATTCAGGAAGGATTGATTCCTCCGAAATATTTTGAAAAATCAACTGAAAAATTGGTTTCTACTACTGGTGCTCAAATGAAAATCAAATATGAATTGAATAATGCTCATATTTGCCATGATGATGTCTGTTTTAAGATTCCCTCTGTTCTTGTTAAAAATATGACTGATAAAGTGATTCTTGGTTTGCCATTTATAAATGCTCTGTATCCCTTCCTTGTTGATAATGATGGAATTACTACTGATCCTTTTGGACAGAAAGTAAAGTTTAAATTTGTTTCACAACTTGAAATTGATATCAATGATACTTTAGATTCTCCTGCTACATGCTTCCTAAACAATTTTGAAGGTAATACTAGTAATGCCAAAATATCTACTATTACCACTGACTCTAATATTTGTAATGATCTTTTGCAGGAATCAAGCACTGAGGCAAGGATAAATACCACTAGTAAGTGGGATAATATAAGTATTTATACCACTAATAAGTGGATTATTATGGCTCCCTCCACTGAGAGGAAAAACAAGGGAAAAGCTCCTGTACAGGACTATTCCCAAAACAAAATGCATGAAGGCGAATCTTCTGGGGTAAAACCCAGTGGATCGACATCCCTTCAAGGGTATGTCCCGGCAACGGTGGCATATTCCAGTGGTGATATTGTGATTGCTTTGCAGGAAGTTTTGTCAAAAAATTTACAATTCCACAATGGAATCTATTCAGAACTTCCAGATTCTATTAAATTTATTCTTGATGAGAGATCCGGGCATTGTCTTGGTAAAACTAGGAGAAGGACCCCACTCTTTTTCAGTAATAACATTGACTATGTAAACACCATGGTAAATGATCTTGGAGGTATCAACTTTGTCAGTAATGGTTTTAATAATTATAGATTTTTCATGACTCAAGAGACCAGAATAGTATTGTAACTTCTTTTCGCTATGCTCAGGAATCCAATGAAATCTTGAAGGAAAATAGCTTCTAGCAAGTGTGAGAGGGTCAGCAATGGAGGCTCTGTTGGGTTCAATATAAAACAGGTTTTGGAAATATTGTTTTTTGGCATATTGAGGAACATTGGGGTTTTTGGGATAAACAGTTTTGATTGGTCGGTTAACAGGGGTTATTGCATAAGGGTCATATGATGAGGCAATAACAGAAGAATAGTTAGGTTTGGGAATAGTACCTAGTGGGGTGAATCGGTTAACAATGTCCATAGAGGAAACAAGTCCACAACTTATCCATATTATCCTAATTTTAACACTCAATTATCATGTTTTTCTCACAACCGTTGCATTTCGTAACACATACCCTAAGCAACCCTATACCACACACATGCCCTACACGCCTTCCTGGCTCAAACGGGCCTTACAGTCAAATGGTTGTTTTCTCATATCTTTGTAAAAATCAGCAACATAATTCAATGACCCAAGAAATCTTTGCAGCTGAGTTTTATCAGTAATAACATTAGGAAATTTATCAGCAAATTGAATGGCTCTATCAATAGGACGAATTTGTCCTTCAGAGATGTCATAACCAAGGAAACGAACTTTTGTTTGAAACAGTTTAATTTTCTTAGCAGAAACAACAAGACCATTTCTTTTGATAGTTTCTAGAAATGAATACAAATGTTTCCAGTGTTCATCAATAGAGTTAGAGTAAACAAGAACATCATCAATATAAACAATAGTGAAGTGACTGAAGCAGTTGAAAATATCATTCATGATATTTTGGAATTCACTAGGAGCATTTTTAAGACCAAAAGGCATCACATTCCACTCGTAATGACCAAAGGGAGTGGTGAAAGCAGTTTTGTACCTATCATTCTCATTAATCTGGATTTGCCAGAACCCAGATTTCATATCAAACTTAGAAAACACTACAGCCTCACTCAACCTATGGACAAGATCATTCTTATTGGGAATAGGGTACCTAATCCATTCTAAAACCTTATTCAAAGGTTTATAGTTGATAACTAGGCGAGGAGTTCCTCTCTCAATTTCAGCATTCTTTTGAACATAGAAAGCAGAGCAAGACCAAGGGGACTTGCTATTCCTAATTAGTTTTTTCTCAAGCAAATCATGGATTTCCTTTTTGCAAAATTCAACAGTTTCAGCATTCATCTGAATAGGACGAGCTTTAGTGGGAATGTTTTTCTCATCAAAATCTTTAACATAAGGCAAGTCAACAATATGTTTTTTCCTATGCCAAAAAGCATTAGGAACATCAGAGCAAACATCATCAATTAACATTTTTTGGAAATTGTCAATTTTTGAGAGCAACAATTTATCAGAAAGCTTTTCAGCAATTTTCTTGTATCTAACTTCTTGCTGAAGAAAGCTAAGATGTTTGATTTTTGCATGAATCAGATTGGAAGCATTATCAATATCAATCTCATGATTTGAAGCAAATTTGAATTTTACTTTTTGACCAAAAGGGTCAGTGGTAATACCATCATGTTCAACAAGAAAAGGATACAAAGCATTTATGAAAGGCAAGCCAAGAATTACTTTATCAGTCATATTTTTGACTAAAACAGAAGGAATCTTGAAACATATGTTATCATGACAAACATGTGCATTATTCAATTCATATTTAATCTTCATTCGGGAACCATTAGCAGAAACTAATCGTTCAGTTGATTTTTTAAAATATTTCGAAGGAATCAATCCTTCTTGGATACAATTTATATCCGCACCAGAATCAATCATAGCAATCACAATGAAATGGTAATCATAAGAAACAACAATTTTGACTTTTGTAAACCATTTTGGAGGGAGTATTTTATTAATAAGAGCAAGTTGAGAATTATGAACAATACCTTTATCAGAAAGAAGAGCCTGTTGACTAGATTCTCCTTCATCTTTAAGCTCATTTTGTTCTTCATCAGTCTTATTTTGATCAATAGTTTTATCAATTTTTAACATTAACATTTCTTGTTTAAGATTATGGTTATCACTTTTAATATGTTTTAGTTCAAGTTTTAATTCACTTATCTCCTGTTTAACAGTATTAATTTCACATTGGAGATCATTAACAGTTAAATCTTTGGATTTCTTTTTATTAAATCTTTCCAAAGTTTCTTCAAAACTTATAGTTGATTTAAGTTTTTTACTAGTTTCATCTTTTAACAAGTTTTTCTTGAACTTATCCAAATATTCTTTTTGTAATTCAGGATTTTCAATTTGACCAATCAATTTTATTAACAGACTTTCATTTTCTTCACCTTTAGTGAGAACATTAATAGATTTAACAACATTGCAACAGGAATCTCTACAACCAAGTTTAATATTAGGAGAATCAGAAGAATCATCAGGAGAATGATAACAAGAATCAGAAGAAGAAAGATCACCTTCCAAAGAATCAGACGAATTGTTTGATTCAAGGATTCTGAATAATTCTTCTTGATCATTATCATCAATTTTCAGCATGTTAAACTTGTTTTTCAACTTACCAGGTTTTTGTTTACAATCTTTACTAAAATGACCAGGTTTTCCACAATTGAAACATTTACCTTTACCTGACCGTTGGTTAACATGTTTTTTAGAAACATTTTTCCTTTTAGCATAGAAATCATTAAAATTAGTTTTGTGTTTTTTATGGTTATAATTTTTGTAACTTTTATCATGTTTTTTACCTTTTTGCTTAGAAGGAGCAATAGAAGGTAAACCATATTGTTCACAAAAATTTCCCATTTCATATTTAGCTTTTCTTTTATTTTTTAATTGGTGTTTTAACAGTTTTTCATCATTACACATATTAATTCCAAGTTTTTTAATTGTGCTTAAAATATCACCATAAGTTAAATTATCATAGTCAATAGAATCATTTTTACCAATTAATTCTTGTTTTACCTTATGAGCAAAGATAGGAGGCAGACCGTCAATAAACTTTTCTTTCCAATAAGGCTTGAAACAGTCTTTCCGTTGCATTACCCTGGAAAGGAAAACATCTTGGTACCATCTATAATCAGACATAGTAGGGCATCTCAAATTATTCAACAGATCAGAAATTCGAGATGAAACATTGGATGGGGGTACCAACAAAATGTCTAATAATAGTATAAATCAAGGTATTAACACCATCAGGAACACCTCGACCAACACGATCATCAAAAATAGGCAAGCCTTCATCATTCTTTTTAACAGCATGTTTAATAGAGTCTCTGGATTCTTCTGTGAGATATGAATCCCACCATCCACGAAGAGTACCAGAAAAGCCAGTAGTAAGAAGGTCAACAATTTCAGATTGTTCAAAATCATGGTTATTTTGATAAGCAATCATGGTCTCTTTTTGAAATACTTTCAGATCCAGCAAAGGAATGTCTTCCTTCGTTGATCCTCAAGGGTTGATTGTTTTGAAAACATATTTTAACAGTACCATCAAGATATTGGTGAATATTTGTGAGATCAAGCTCATCAAAAACAGGTTTAGGAACAGGAGATTCTTGATTCAACAACCATTCAGTAGGAAGATTAATATCTTGCCATTGAATCATTTTTGGAACTTGAACTTTAGCATCAGGAGTTGAACATGTGATTAACATTGTTTTTCCAGAGGGTTCTTTAGGATTCAAACAACAAGGATTTAGCTGAGTACCTAAAAGTCTGTAATAAATACGGTAAATCAAAGCAAAAGGTACCATAAAGGGGGAAGGGGACACACAGAGGAAGGGGGAGAGGCGGAAGCACAGTAATAATATAGTGAAAGTATATGTAAATAGCAAAGTTAGAACAATAATAAGGCGGTAGAACCAGCCAAGCAGTATATATCAAAATAATTCAAAGTAAATAAAAGCAATTAATGAAAGCAATTTAAAACCGTCCTGTATGGCGGTAATCCGTCCAAGGTGGCGGTAACAACAAGCAATATAATGAACATAAATAACTGAAAATACTTCTTTATTGAAAGTAGGTAAACACTTACAGTAGTAATAGTCAATACAAGATCTCAACAGTTGAGGTTAACAGTTACAAAGCTTGAACTAGTCCTAGTTACAAGGTTTGTATGAACAAGGTTATGGTGAACAAGGTTGTAGTCAACAAGATAATAGGAGAACTCTCTCAAAGAAGGCAAACTCTCTAGAGGAAGTTCTAACAAAAGTTCTGAATAATGTTCTCTAATGAATTCTCACTAGAAGTTCTGCCCTTAACATAAGGGACAACCCCCCTTAAATAGGTAAAATTCAGAATGAATAGTAACACATGAATAGTAAAAGCAAATAGTGTTCAAAATATTCTTTGACCAAAGCATACAGAAAGTGGTCTTGGAATAGTTGAAAGTAGTCTTGGGAACATAAGGAATCTTCTTTTCAGTAGCATGAGCAAGAATAGTAACAATATTCTTTTCAGTAGCATGAGCATGGTAAAGAACAGTAACATCTTGGCCGTTTGTGCTGGCCTGGCAAATAGGGAGAATCAATCATCATTTTTAACATAGGAAATAACAATAGCATCTTGGCCTTTTGTGCTGGCCTGGCAAATAAGGTGAATTAATCAATCTTTTGCTAATTCATCAGCTTCATCTTCATCATGACCAAACCACTCCTCATTGTAGGGGTAGTAAGGATCTTTTGCAACAGAGGCCTCAGAAGATCGTTCATCATCTAAATCAGCCTTTTCTTTTTTCAACATTTCAATAAGGGCATTTAGTGCTTCAGGGTCCTTGCGGATATCATCCAATGGAGAACTCACTTTATTGGGTTTAACAGATGGCTTAGTAGATTTAGAAGAGGAAGCAGATGCATCAGTAGTGACGGGGGATCGACTAACTGAACAATTAGCAATGGGGAGAGAAGCAACGGAAGAAGATTCTCTGGAAACACTAGCAATAATCCTCTGAGTATGAGGGAATTTACCCCACCATTTTACATACCAATGTCTTTGGAGCACATCACCTTCTTTTTCATACTGCCATTTTAATATCCAGGATATCTTGTATCGTTTAACAAAGTGGAGTAAAGGAGGGAACTTGGCACCATAAGCATCAACTTTATAGAACTTCTTGAAACATTCAAAGGCCTCAAGCAATGGTTCAGGAAATATGTCATTAATAGGGCCAAATTGATTCCACCAATGATTGAACCAAAGAGGCAGGGCACCATGGAAATTACTATCAAAGTTAACAAACCAAGAATGAGACATGTCTTCATTTTGGTGAAGCATAAATCTTGTCCAAGCAGTGATGTAATCATAGTAAGAATAAGGGATGAGAGATCCGGGCATTGTCTTGGTAAAACTAGGAGAAGGACCCCACTCTTTTTCAGTAATAACATTGACTATGTAAACACCATGGTAAATGATCTTGGAGGTATCAACTTTGTCAGTAATGGTTTTAATAATTATAGATTTTTCATGACTCAAGAGACCAGAATAGTATTGTAACTTCTTTTCACTATGCTCAGGAATCCAATGAAATCTTGAAGGAAAATAGCTTCTAGCAAGTGTGAGAGGGTCAGCAATGGAGGCTCTGTTGGGTTCAATATAAAACAGGTTTTGGAAATATTGTTTTTTGGCATATTGAGGAACATTGGGGTTTTTGGGATAAACAGTTTTGATTGGTCGGTTAACAGGGGTTATTGCATAAGGGTCATATGATGAGGCAAGAACAGAAGAATAGTTGGGTTTGGGAATAGTACCTAGTGGGGTGAATCGGTTAACAATGTCCATAGAGGAAACAGGTTTATTGACTGGGTCCAAAGAGGAAACAGGTTTGACAATTGGGTTAACAGTGGCAGGTGTCTTGTCTTTCGACCTTCTACTTGCCATTAGGACACTGCAAAAAACCACATTTCATGAAGGTTCTTTTACTCCTTTTCCAATTCCCAAGCCTACCCACTTGAAATAATGACTTTCTCACCTATTTAATTTATATTCTTTTGTTATATACCTTTATCCTTCTTCCTCACCTCTTCTAAGTTCTAACCATTTCTTTGTGTCTTCTCATCTTCTTCTTTCTATTTTTTTTTTCCTCTCATAAAACCACATGAAGCAAAAGAATGGCGGCCAGCAGCTATTTCGGCCTATTTTGATGGCCGTATTTGCTTGTTTCGGCCGGAATCAGATTGTTTTGGCCGAAATCGGCTAGTTTCGGCCCGAATCAGCGTGAATTGAAAAAAACAAAGAGGAGAATCGATGTGCCAGACGTTGGACGCCGCGTCGGGACGAGTCCGGTGTGAGTGTGGTGGCTTTGGAGCTGCACCCGTGCTTTCTTGAAAGAAACTCAATGATGGAAGAACAATTCGAAGAACCCCAGCACCTAGACTAATCAAAAAGAGTTCTCTAGCATAGAGCTTGTAACTGAACAAGCGATTTCTCTTTAGCCTCAAAAAAGCACCGATTTCTTTCCATCCAAACAACCCACATCAAACAGTTAGGAACCAGATTCCATATGTCTGAATTAAATTTTCCTAGCTAATAACTCCAACAAAACACCAAACTCTCTACAGAACCTGGCATGACCCATTGGATCCCGAATACTTGTAACATTTGCACCCACAACGAGTGAGCTCTTTGACAATGCAGGAGAAGATGATCTATAGATTCCTCATTATAATAGCAAATACAACACCGATTCTCCAAAGAGAGACCTCGGAGCATCAGATTATCCAAGGTAAGTATCCGACCATGAGTTGCTGTCCACATGAAGAAATCCACCCTTTTAACAACCTTAACTTTCCAAAGACCCTTCAAAGGGAAACTAGGGATAGAAGCACCCTAGATCTTATTGTAATAGGACAGAATATAAAACTTACCATTTCCATTAAAAGACACCAATGGGAACTATCACACCCAACTCCCCTAGGAATCCGAGATTGAATGAAATTACGGAATGAGAAGGAGGCTTCTAATTCCCTATCGTAAAAGTCCCTATAAAATCTCAAATTCCAAATTCTATCATTTCCACCCTCATAATGACACAATACATCAAAAATGCAAGCTTCCTTGTCATTTGAACGTGCATATAACTGAGGATAGAGCATTTTAAGTGAGATATCCCTAACCCACCTATCATGCCAAAAAAGAATATGAGAGCCATCACCCACCACTAGGGCCAAATGTTTGGAGAATCTCTTTCAACTTTCATTAATACCACGCCAAAGACCACACCTGTGGGCCCTTCTGTAGACTTTAGTATTCCACCTCCCTTGACCCTCTCCATATTTAGTGGCAACAACCCTCTGTCAGATGGTTTCCAAACCTCCATAACCATTTTCCTAATAGGGCTTGATTGAAATCCACTAACTTCCTAATCCCTAAAACACTCATCTCTAAAGGTGAACACACCTTCTCCCAAGTCACCAAAGAATATTTGAAACACTCCATTTTATAGGACTTTCCTAAGGTTTTTCTAGCAGGGATACAGACTCACCAAGTGTGTTGGGTCAGTTTTTGAAAATCATACCTTGGTTTTTCTAAAAGTAGGAAATAGACTCCCCAACCCATTTAGTATTATTCATTTATTGATCTTTTCTCAAATTTAGTCTTAGTGTGTGTTTGGCATCAACATATTTAGCTTTTTGTTGAAAATGTGCTAAAATATACTTGTACAGTTTGGAATCTAAAGAGCCTAAACCAGCTTAAAACTGAGTTGAATTGTGTTAAGTTGCCTACCCGTGGAGAATGCATTTGATTGAAAATATGTGAAGTCTTGGAAAACTCTTGAGATCTTTTTGTTGTTAGACATGCTTTTGGCCTTGATTTTAATTTTGTATAGTATGATATGGCAAAGTATCTTTCACTCAAAGTGACAAGTCGTCAGTTTGAATTCTGTAATCAGCTTCTCCAATGGATTGAGAGTAAGGCTACTTAGCATGATCTCTCCCAAACCCCCCCAACCCCGCAAAAGTGGGAGTTATGTAGGTTGACCTTCTTTTTTTTTTTTTTTTTTTTTTTTTTTTTTTTTTTTAACTTAGTTTTTATTTATAGCTTAATTGCTTTATTTTTATGATGTAGGATGGAATATGGAGGATAATTTTTAAGGTCCGTTAATTTTTGAATTTTCATGTAATTTTAGGCTCATGGTTATTATTTTGTGCATTAGATATGCCTCTTTTTATAGCTTAATTGCTTTGTTTTATGGTGTAGGGCTGAATTGGGGGATAATTTTTAAGGTATGTTAATTTTTTAATTCTCTTGTAATTTTCATAATTTTAGGTTTATGGTTATTATTTCCTTATTTTTGGTGTATTTAATGGTTTTTTGGTCAAATTAGGGTCCCATTGTAGTAGGGTATCAATTAGAATCTTCTTTAGAATATTTTTACTTGAGAAATAAGTTTTCTAGTTCCTTGAAATAGGCCTACAATATGTAAAATGAAAATTAAAACTTGAATATTAATAATATTTTCCAAAGAGTTTTTTCTATTTTTTGGTGGATTTCAAGCTTTTTCTCGTGGATTCAAGGAAACCCCTTATGAATTTAAGGGTTTCGTTAAGTTAGAACGAGGTCTAGCTCTCATATCATGCTTTTAGTTCTGTGTCAATTGGTTTTAGAACTTGTTAGCATCTTGATACCTATCCTATTGCATTTCCATTCTGCGTCAATTGGTATCAAAGCTTGTTAGCATCTTGTTATGGCAAAAGGTGATGACAAAAGCAGCCACCCTATTAACAATAATCATGGGGTGCAGGCCTTCAAGGCAGCAATTCAAGCTCATGATGGGAGGAGGGCTTGTGGATTTCAAGAGGTTTGCAACATGCTCTTTGATTTGGGTTTGAATACCAAAGAAGACTGTGTTAACAATAGGGATAGCTGTTGCGGGGATATAGTTTATGGGTAACCTATTGGTAAAGCACGATTTCTTTCATGATATTCATAAGGATTATAGATTTCATGAAAGAATTACAAAATTTAATGGATATTTTTATAAGGAAGATTTTGTTGATTGGATACTTGATTTGGAGGATTTCTTTGATTATATGGATGTTCTTGACGAGAGAAAGGTTAAACTTGCTTTGTATAAATTTAGTTAGTATGCCTTAGATTAGTGGGAACAAAAACAATTTCATAGAATCCAACGAGGTAAAGACAAAATTATTTCCTGGCTAAGGATGAAAAAGATGCTTGCAATTGAATTTTTGTCTTGAATTATGATGTAAATTTGTCATATACATAGAAAGATTATTTATGGAAAAATTAAGACTAAGAATTATATTGATTAACTCTGCATTCAACCATCAAGAAGAGAACATTGGGAATCAACAATATAAAACCAATTTTTGAGGAAAATCTTGAAGTACTTGAAAAATATCAAGTCTTACAACAGATTTGACGAATTGAAGCATGAAGATAATACTTTCTCAAGAAATTAATGAAGAGGCAAAGAGAAGAAAACTTAGTTAATTGAGGAGAATTTCAAAAATTATAAGATGTGGAAGATCCAATTGAAGTCAAATGTGATGGTGAGCCCATAACCCAAAATTCCCAAGATCCAATTGATTTTCTAAAGACCACTACAACTCAATATATTGATTTTTTAGTAGTAGAAAATTTTGATTTTGTCTTCAATTCATTTTTAATTGAAGTTGTAAATAAATTGAGGGCCAATGAGAAGAAATTTTATGCTACAATATCTTAAGGATACGAGTTTCAAAGTTGGATCAAGTAATTGAAGTATTTGAAATATATGTTTATTTGAAGAGGAAGGTTTCAATTTTCAATCGAAAACTCAAAGGCAAGTTTCATTCAAATGAAGGGGTCTGATGTAGGACAAAATATGAGGAATAATATTTATGATCTATTATTATTTTTAATTTTTATGTAATTTTAGTAATTTTAGATATATGGTTATTATACCGCCGCGCACCCTTGGTATAGTGGTCACTTCACAATTATAAGTGCATGTGGGGCGTGGGGGGCAAAGGCCGGAGTTTAAGTCTCTAGTAGGGAGCTTCATACACATATACACTTAGATTATGTTAAAATAGAAATTTTATCTTGTATAAAAAAAGATATATGGTTATTATTTCTTTGATTTTAGGTGTATTTAATACTTTTCTTGTCAAATTAGGATTGTATTATGGTAGGGTATCAATAATATTTTTAAGAGGGGTTTTTCTCTTTTCTAGTGGATTCTAGACATTTCCTTGTGGATTCAAGGAATTCCTTTTGGATTTAAGGGTTTTATTAAGTTAGAACTAGCCCCTTTCATGCTTTTCGTTCTGCGTCATTTCAACGTATTCTACAAGATCCTAAACTTCTACACATTCCACAACAAGAAATTCCAGCTCCCCTCGAGACATCAATGGCAGCTTCCCTTGTTAAATTAGCTCAAAGTGGCCACAGATGCAGCCTTTGATTCTACAAGAAAAGATTGGTGCTATTTCATATGTGATTAAAGATCATAATGGAAAAAAATGGCGGCTGTCAAGGACTTCTAAAATATGGCTAATTCAGCGTTAGTGTCGAAAGCATTGGCAATGGATGAACCTGTTTTTCTACAACGTACGCTTCACATGCTAGTCATCCACTCCTTAAAGCAGACCAAGAAAGTCATAATAAAGCTTCTTAAAATGCTCATTATTCAAGGGAAATCAGAACTTTTATGGCCTATTTGGATGCAGGGGGGAAGGAGGGGAAGTGGAGGAGAGTAGAGTAGAGTTGGTTAAAAATAAGCTAATTTTAGGCTAAATTTACTCTACTCTACTCTAGTCTTCTTCTCTCCCCCTCAATTCAAACGGATCATTAAGTAATGACATTCTGCAGCTCACTAACAATATCATGCCTATCAAATCAAGTAACTCATAGGATTGCTCCTACATCAAAGAAAGACTTAATGCCTATAAGGTGGATTTCCATCCATCCAGTGGGCCTAAAGTAATATCTCTTGAAGATTTCTCCTATCAAACTGTTTTTTTTTTTTCTTTGTTCCCGCTCATGTACATGTGGGTGTTGAGTCATAGGTAAGGTAAAATGAAGAAAGTGATAAGTTCAAATTCATAGACCCAAGTTCATTTGGCCTAATCTTTTGGGTTGGAGACTTGGAGTGGTGTCCTAGCATGTAAATGGGTGGGCATGATTGTTAAAATCGCGATCTAGTTTGTAGGATCATATGATCTTATGATCCCACTTGATCAAAACGATTAAATTATACCAAAATTTACTGATCCCACTAAAAACTAAAATTTATTTAATTTTATCATCATTTTGAGTGTTCTACATGAATTTTGATCATTTTAGGCATGAATATATATTGCGAACATAAGGTGTTTGAACTTTGATAGTCTTTTTTTTTTTTTTTTTGACCGAAATGATAGAAGTATATTTGATGAAAAGAGAAATACAAAAGTGGGTGTGTCTGAAGAGCTAGGACAGGACATGGACCAGTGTAGGCTGGTACCTAGCTTCAATAGATGCAAAGGTAAAATAATAAAATAAAAGAATACAAAGTATTAGTTAGCCTAGTGGTTTGACCCATAGGCTTAACTGGGGGGAAGATAACTAGCTAATCTCTGGTACTCTTTGAGAAGCGAGGTGGTTGATTGGACAATTGCAATAGGGTGGGAGTGCATTTTGTCAAATTGAGCCCGATTTCATGCATTCCATAATGACCAGCATATCATTAGCCATTGTTACAACTCCCGCTTAGAAAGTCTATCCACCATCTGTGCTGTAAGGTCGAAAAAGTTCTCTGCACTGGAGCTACTTTTCTGGATCTTTCCACGTACTAACGCCCATGTATTCTAAGCCAGGGAGCATTGCCATAGGACATGACAATTTCATCCTGTTGGGTACAAGTAGTGCACTTGGGGTCTACTTGAATCTTTTTATGGGCCAAGTTTACTTTTGTGGGTAGAATGTCAGAGCAGGCCTTCCATGCAAACACGCGAACCTTGGGAGGTATATTTAGCTTCCACAACTTCTTCCAGACCATTCTATCCCTTCCAACCCGTGAATGTTCTGCTGCATTTGGCTGTTGAAGTCGAAGAGCGACGTGGTATGTTGACTTCATCGTGAACTTATGGGCTCTATTTTCCGTCCAGCAGAGCCTATCTCTTGTTTGCATGCTACCTAGCTTAATCTTGAGGATTTCAGTACGTGTACTGTTATGAAATGTCTCCTGGATTATTGCTCTGTTCCATTGATGAGCGTCAGGGGTGATCAAGTCATTAATCCGTAAGCTCTGGTTTGCATCAGGACGAAAGTTAGGGGGGTGGGTGATAACGCCTTAAAATGCATACTTGTTATATATTTATGTGGGCGTTATCTCCTTATTACTATGCTTAATTTGTATAATTAAGCCATGATTTGCATTAGTCCTTGTTATTTATCTTTACATAATTTCTTGAATAAGATGCTATTCATTGTGTGTAATTTTCTACTTTTAGGAAATCATGTGAGAAAGATGAGTTTATCGGAATTTGTGAGAGAATGGAGGCCAAACTGGAATTAAAGTTGAGTTAAAGGACCATGCTTAAATGTCTAAGGAGGTGCAGCTGGAGTGCTTGGATCGTCTACTATGATTGGAAGCTTCAAATAAGGAAAGAAATCAAAGAGGTAGAATCTGAAAAGGAAAAATCTGATTTAAGCACTGATCAGTATTTTGGGCGTATCTCTCTCCTCAAAAATCCAATTGACACAAGGCTAGATGGGTTGGAACTGTGACTTAATTAGCTACAACTTTCCAGTTTTGAGTTTTTCGAAATTCTCAATTTTTGAAGGCCAAAATTAACTCACAAGTTACTGCTGTAAACTTAGACGGAAATTAAAATAGTAAAAGTTCTATTTTTTTTGGACACTTAGACATTAGGGTTTTAGAATAGAGGCTATGAGAACAAATTTTGGGTAGAGAAAACCTTGTATTTTCCTTCCTCTAATGGCAGCCTAAACTCTTTGCTAGGGTTAGGGGTTATGTTTCTTCTATACGGTATGAATATTCAATGTAATTCTTTCTAGGATTTTATCAATGACATATTTGATTGTTCAATTAGATTTCTTTTGATGTATTAGTTCTTCCTTGCTTTCAATAAGTTCAATAATGTTTTTCTTATTGTTTAGATGAATTTCTAGTAGTTTCAAATAGAAATCAGGTTTTAAAGTGAATGAGTTTTTTTGAAAACTTTTCTAACCGCATTATTAATCGAGGTTATTATGCGTTCTTAAATTGTCTCAGTTCAACCGAATTATAAGTTTTTAATTGTATAAGAACAATCAATTATGAAATACATATTTTCTTAGATCACAAAAAATTTCATATTGATATAGAGAAACACCTCGATGCCCTAGTATTTACATTATTAATTTAAATCAGTTTTTATTATTATTCTTATTAACAATCACCAAGCAAAATTACTTTTCTTCTTCACCCAATTTTTTGTTTAATTATATTGTCTTTGAATCTATCCTGCTTCTTGTGGTTTGACCTCGGTCCTCCGAGAATTATATTGCTATGATCTCTTGCACTTGGGAGTGAGCAAGCAGTGGGGTAGCCATTTGTGGCTCTCTACTCCGATTGTACAGCCATCACCAATCTTCCAAGTGCTGCCCTCCTTGATTATGTCTTAAGCTTGAACTAAGCTATGCCATACAAAGGAGGGGCTCAACCTAAGTTCAACCTCCATAAATGAGCTCGTGGGGAAGTATCTAGCCTTATACACTCAACAGAACAATGACTGCGGCTCCATGATGAGTCTCCAAGCCTGCTTAGCGAGTATTGCCAGATTGAAGGCATTGATATCCCTGAATCCAATGCCTCCTTTTGTCTTCGGTTTACATAATCTTCGCCAATTGATCTAGTGCACCTTCTTTTCAAACCGAGTCTGCCCCCACTAATATTTCGATAGCGTCGAGTTAATGTTGTCACATACAGTCTTGGGTCGAGTTAATGCTGTCACATACAGTCTTGGGTATTCGAAACAAGCTCATCAAGTATGTTGGGATAGCCTGTGCGATGGTCTTAATCAAGATCTCTCGGCCCGCTTTAGAAATATACTTTTCTTTCCACCCATTGACCTTTTTAGTGATGCGTTCTTGAAGCTCCTTGAAGGTTGAAATTTTTGACTTGCCTCCAATCATGGGTAGACCTAAGTACTTCTTGCAGTTAGTCATCACCTGTGCTCCCAATAACCCCCGGATGACTTCCTTAGTCTCTAGGTTAGTGTTTCGACTGAAGAATAAGGTGGTTTTCTAGCGGTTGATTGCTTGTCTAGAGGCAGCCTCATATTGAGCTAGCATTGCCATTAGCTCTCGACAGTCCGATGGGGTTGCTTCACAAAACAATAAGCTGTCATCGGCGAATAAGAGGTGGGAGATTGGGACTCCTCCTCAGCATGATGTGATAGCATGCAGTTTATTCAATGCAATGGCTTGTCTCAACAAAAAAGATAACCCTTTAGCATAAAGCAAAAAAAAAAATATGGAGAGAGTGGGTCCCCTTGTCGGATTCCACGTGTGGGGGTGATGTAGCCTTTCGGTTCTCCATTTAAGAGTATGGAATAGGTTACTGTGTGTATTGTGTTTATGGCAAGATCCACCCATTGCTCTGGCAGCCCCAACTTGAGCATAATACGCTTGAGAAAACACCATTCAACTCTATCGTAGGCTTTACTAATGTATAACTTCACAGCCATATATCCAATCTTCCCCCGCCGTCTATTCCTCATCTGATGCAATATCTCAAAGGCCACTGTGGTGTTGTCTGTAATCGATCTATCCGAGACAAATGCATTTTGTGCAGCAGAGATAATGTTTGGCAGAATCTTCTTTAACCGGTTAGCTAGGACTTTTGAGACCAACCGAGAGATAACATTTGCCAAGCTGGGTTGATACTTCGTGATATGCTACGGCTCATTCTTCTTGGGAATAAGCAATATATAAGTGAAGTTCATTTTTCGTAGATTCTTGCTTGAATGAAGAACTGATAGCACGGCTGAGGTGACATCCGGTCTAACAATGCTTCATAATTTTTGGAAGAAGAATGGGGACATCCCGTTCGGACCTAACGCCTTTGATGGGTGCATTTGGAAAAGTGTTGTTCTCACTTCCTCGGCCGTGTAGGTTTGGAGCAATGAATCTCTCATGTCATCAGTGACCATCTTGTCAACTGAGTTCAGGACGTCCTCCAGTTGTGTTGGGTGTCCAGAGGTAAACAGGTTCTTATAGTATTCCTCAGCCATGTTCAAAAGTTCACCTTCGTCCGTGTGCCAGACCCCTGCCTCATCTTGTAGGCCTTCTATATGGTTCGTCCGTCTACGTTGACTGGCTCTTTGGTGGAAAAATCTCGTGTTCTTATCACCTACAGGTAGCCATAACGCCTTGGACCGTTGTTTCCAAAACACTTCCTTGTGGTGCAGGAGCTCATTCACTTCTCTTTTCACTGCAATAATCCATTGCAGGTTATTACCATAGTCAACCCCCATGAGTTCCTGTAACTCCTATTGTTTTTCATTTAGGCCAATGCGAGTGTTCCCAAATGCCACTTTGCTCCAATTAATGAGCTCCATACGACAGACCTTTATTTTTTCAACTAGGCAAAACATTGGGCTCCCATTTACTTGGGTTCGGGTCCATGAAGACCAAACTTTTTCTTCACATTCGTTGAGACTGAACGTTCCTCAAAGCGTTGTAGTTTTTTCCGTTGTTGTTGATTCGTGGCAGCCATGGTGGACAGCATAATGGGGTTATGGTCTGAGTAAGAGACTTGGAAGTGGGTGATTTTGGCCATAAGGAATCGTTTTCTCCACTCTGTATTTGCACATTTTCTGTCTAGTCGCACTTCAACAAAGGCATGCCTTTGCCTACCATTACGCCATGTGAAGGGGTACCTTTGATACCCAAGGTCAGTCAATCCACAGTTGTGCAAAGCATCATGGAACATCTGCATGGGGCCTAACGGTTTGGAGGTGCCACCATTTTTTTCCCCAGAGACAAGGATTTCATTGAAATCTCCAATGCACAACCAAGGTAGAGAAGCTCGTGCATGGAGGTGATGAAGTAATCTCCAAGTTTTTGTTTTCTGCCGATCTTTTGGGTGGCTGTACACACCAGTCAATCTCCATTGGTCTCACATGGGAAACAATATGCACATCAATATGGTTAGCCAAGGAAGTTTGATGATGGACCTCAATTTCATTTTTCCATAGAAGAGCCAGAACACCCTTCCTTCTATGACACGAGACAGCCAGCATGGATTGGAAGTTTAGTTCATCTCGAATCAGTATCATTTCTCTCACAGTCAATTTTGTTTCCATGAGAAACAAAATTGTGGGCGCTTTCCTTCTCACCAACTCAGTGAGCACTTGAACTGCTGGTCGATTCCTAAGCCCCCGATAGTTCCAGCTTATTGCAATCATTGGGCTTGGCGAGGCTAGTCTCTAGCCTCCGCTGTTGTAGGCGAGAAAGCGTCTTGGCTCGTTTCTTAGTGTCAACATCTAATTCTGTGTTATCTTCCCACGGGTCTACATTCTTCCTTTTGTGACCCACTTCAGATAAAAGGGGTCTCTACATGTGCCGAGGGCTTAGTTTTGGTGGGCCGCGTGGTTTTTTTCCTATTGCCAGTCTTTGTAGGAAGCGTGCCTTTGTTGGTGTCCATGTGTTGAATAATGCCATGCAAAGCATTCTTTCCTATGGCCCCACTTGATGAGTCAGTGTCTACTACTGCATGCAAGTTTTCTATGTGAAAAGCACTTTCCATATCCATCTCCAGGTCAAGCTCTTTATTTTTGGTCTGATTATTCAAATCAGGAGGGCCCGCAATTTTCGGCTGTGATTTTTGAATCTCCTCATTAAGAAAATCCATATTTGGCTCCTTTCAATGAATATCGCCACTCCCTGTCAACTGTGCATTCCCGAACTTTGATAATCTTAGGGTACGTTTGGTACACTGAATGTAGGTTACATTAGGAATAATAATCTTTATTACTGGGAATATAAGACATTGCAATGGAATAATTATTATGATTCATAAGTTTAGTTGTTACATATGAAAAACTTGTAAAAGATGGTGTATAAGGAAACTTTATATTTTTGGAAATATATTAACTCTAAAACCTATTATATACACTAAGGAATATCTATTACACCCATGTTAAAGAGGAATAGTTATTCCAATGTAATAACTAATCCATATAATAAAGATGCAACCAAATGACCGAATTGATATTATACATGAATAACTATTCCATTACAGAGGTTATTACAACGTACCAAACGTACCCTTAAAGCTTCAATTTCATGTATCAGTTGGTCATATTGACAAAATCTAATTGTTTCAAAGTTGCTAGTGTTAGTTATTAGTTTTTGTTGTTTGTATATTAGAGGGGGGAAAAAATGGGAATTAACTTTTGTATAATATACAAATTACTTCACATTGATGCAAATTTTTGTTTCTTTTTATTATTTTATGAATGAATTCATAATTTATATAATTATTCAACCTATAAAGTCACTATCTATGTATTTTTTTTTTCTTTAAATCAGAAAATAGTAGGACCACAATTCCGCCTATTTCTTTTACATTCACGTAGGATGCCGACTTTGACAATGGCTTTTTGGTGGAATTCGTAGGCACATCTCTCTTTCGTTCCTTTGCTTCTTCTGTAACCGAAAAAGAAGAGAAATTGCAAAGTAAAAAGCTTTACAGAGAGGAAAGGTATTCTTCCTTCTTTATTCTTTATAAAGATACACCGGATTCAAGCGGAGTGCCTTGAAGTCAAAAGAAATTACTTACGGATCAAGTTAAATCCATGAAAGCCGCCATTAATCTTGCATAACAAGCGATAGAAATCAAATTTATTTATTTATTTATTTATTATTATTTAATGTGAGCGTGTTTCTTGGAGAGTTCAAGTTACGTCAACACAACAGGCCCTACTCCTATATATTCAAACATTAATTGATTGACGAGCTTCTTGGAGCTCAAGTTCAATTGCGATATGGACTGGACATTGCCTTTCGATGTCATCATTATTAATGGATTGGCTGATGGGGCTTAATTAATTACTCTGGATTAATTAATTACCTATATGCTGGAATATAAATGCATGCTAAACATTTTGATTTACAGTGTGATAACACAATGATGAAGTATCAAAGAAGATTATCATGTTGGATTTAACTTTCTTATTTATCAAAAGATACCAAAATCTACTCATGCAGTTTTATATTATAGCATATCTTCTTTTGAAAATGTATGATATAAAGTGAAGGAATTTATGCCCTACAATGTGAAACTGGAGATTAATTTTTTTAATTTTTTTATTTATTTATTTATAGAAAAGCTTTTTATAAATTTTATGTGGCAAGTTGTTATTTGCAAGTTACTAGTGCATAACTAATGCATAAGGAAGTAATTTCAGTGGTGGATTTAAATTAAAAATCTACAACAACTGTCAACTGGATTTGTTGTGAACCTTCTCAAAAAAGAAAAGAAAAAGATTTATTGTGAAAATGTTATGAAAATGTTGTAAACGTAGTACTTCTCTTAAAAAAACAAAAAAAGTTAATAGAAAACATGAAATTGTGGCATAAAAGAATGCATAAATCTCACTGTGACCTTTTGTGATTAGCAAGATATTTTAATTAAAAGAGTGCTTACCAAATAATTTGACATTAAAGTATATTTTCTCCACCTACTGGGTGAACTCTTATAATAATAATAATTATTTTAAAATGAGAAAAAAGTATTATAGTTCAAGCTCTGAATGTGCTGTGTATCCAAGAGTTAGACCCTTTTGGATATATACTACTGTTTGTTTCTTTAAGACTTTCTCTCATCTTCCCGTATGTGTGTTAAAAATATTTAGTATTCTAAAAAAAAAAATCCCCAAGCTCAAGACAGAGATAAAGTAGTTCACTAAAAATAAACCTTATATAACCTAAGCTTTATTTATTTATTTATTTTTAAGAAACATATATAACCTAAGCTAGTGATTGCTATTTCAACAACTTATATTTCAATTGTGAAAGTCGTTCTTCACATTAAACTTAGTAGTTTGCACTTAATGCTGTATCAGTTATATATCCTCTCAGGCTTAACCTTTTAGCCAGCCAATATAGGCAATAGCCTAAGACCTCTAATGGAAGAATGCCCCTTTTATATAATAGTAAATATTATGTTTATCTGTCTAATTACAATATAGCAAATAATAATAATAAGACCTCTCAATTGAAATATTTTTAAGGTCTCCTTTATTAGCCAATAGAATGCATTATTTATTTATCTCATGCTATAAAAAGTTAAATTATTTCAATTAAGGCTCAAAATTTTAACTCAACAAAAATTACTTTAAAGAAATTATCCCCTCTTCTAATGTTGTGCACTGTAATAATGTGTTTTACTCTATTTGTCATAGTTTAAAAGCAAAAAATTTCAATCTTTCAAATACATGAAAGGTGAACAAACTCTTCCCTTCTCTCTTTATCTTGAAGAAATAAGAATCAATACTTTTTTTTTCATACAAATTTGTTAATTTCAATGCTCATAACAAAAATTTAAATAAATTTTTATTTAATTAATGTTTAAATATAAGAAAAAGCCTACTTAAAATTTTTTGTTTAGACCCCAAAATGCATTGGGTTGGCCCTACATTGTTTTCCCAAACAAGTCTAAACAAGCGATCACAAAGCAAGAAAATCTAAAAATGTGACCGACATTTGCCCTCTATAAGTGAATGATTTTTTGCTTTGAAGCAACTTTCCTTAAATCATATTATAGTGAGACTGGTGGAATATAAGAGAAAGCATACTAAGGAATATTAACAAGTTAAGGAATTTATCTCTTACTTTTGAACAAAACAAAATAGGCATTTTCCTTGGTTATAAGTTATAACTAGGAATATCTTGCCAAGAACCGTTTACCTCAACGAATTGGTACTTTCTAGTATTCTTAATAGAGACATTTAAAGTTCAAATCCCTCTTTCCTATTATAACTATTAAATTATAAATAAATAAATATATTCTATGAAAGTCTTGTACTCAGTCGGTGCTTTAATTTTGTTCCTTTTCCCCTCTGGAGAAGTTGAGTTATTATCAGACTTGTACCATATATAGTAGCATTAGTAGACATTTCTTCTATCATAATTCATAAGTTCTTCAAACCTAAGAACAACCACACATACGAAAGAAATTGTCATAAGCATTACTCGTGATTTTTTATACATCCCAAAACACATTGCTTCTCTCTTCGCACTTTGATAATTATTTTTTCCATAAACGGCTAAATTCTCTCTGCTTTTTAGCCTCTGTTTGCGCTCTCCTTCTCTCTCTACTTACTAGACTCCATGGCCATGTCTACTTTGAGGTTTCGAAAACCTGAAGAGATAGCCATATGTGATGAAGAAGACTGGTCAGTCTCCAAGACCCACAAGCGGAGATGGCGGTTGGCTTTCACTGTCATATACATCACCAGAGTTCTTGCTTCTTTGAACAAGAAAGCTTTTGACAAAGATGGCCCTCTCTTGCGCACCCTCTCTTACGTTGCCATTGACATGCATTGTAAATCCATTTCTTCGTTGCTCACTGTTGATGCAAAAAAGCTTAGTGACACTGTAAGGGACAAAAACTTTGAGTCTTTGAGTCAGTTTGGTGGGGTTAAAGAAGTTGCTTTAATTCTTGAAACTAATGTAAAAAGTGGTATCCATGGTGATGAGGCTGATCTTATCCATAGACAGAATGTCTTTGGTGCCAATAAATACCAAAAACCACCAGCAAAAAAGTTTCTCAGATTTGTGTATGAGGCACTGAAAGATACAACCATTTTAATACTTTTGGCATGTGCTGTACTCTCTCTTGCCTTTGGTATCAAGCAACATGGCTGGAAAGATGGTTGGTATGATGGCGGGAGTATCATTGTTGCTGTGGTTTTGGTCGTTTCTGTTTCAGCAGTGAGCGACTTCAAGCAATCTAGGCAATTTCAGAAGCTCTCAACAAAGAGCAGTGATGTAAAAGTGGAAGTCGTGAGAGATGGGAGGCGCCAACCTATATCAATATTTGATGTTGTTGTGGGTGATATTGTGTGCTTAAAGATTGGTGATCAGATTCCCGCAGACGGCTTGTTCTTGGATGGGCATTCCTTGAAGCTGGATGAGTCTAGCATGACTGGTGAAAGTGATCACATTCAGATTGATGAACGGAATCCCTTTATGTTATCAGGCACAAAGGTCACAGATGGCTTTGGTTTCATGCTTGTTACTTCTGTGGGCATGAACACTCTGTGGGGCCAGATGATGAGTTCAATAAACCGTGACTCAAATGAGGAGACGCCACTGCAAGCACGCCTCAACCAGTTAGCTTCTTATATTGGGAAAGTTGGGCTGGTGGTGGCTGCACTTGTTCTTATTGTTATGCTCATTCGGTATTTCACAGGAAACACTAGAGATGACAAGGGAAACAAGGAATTCAATGGCAGTAAGACCAAGTTTGATGATGTGATGAATGCTGTGGTGAGCATTGTGTCAGCGGCTGTCACTATTATTGTAGTGGCTATTCCAGAAGGTTTGCCTCTGGCTGTTACTCTAACTCTAGCTTATTCTATGAAGTGCATGATGGCTGATCATGCTATGGTCAGAAAACTATCTTCTTGTGAGACAATGGGCTCGGCCACAACAATTTGCACAGACAAAACGGGCACCCTTACACAAAACGAAATGAAAGTTTCGAAATTTTGGCTCGGAAAGGAGGCCGTAGAAGATGACAATTATCCGAATTTGACAGGTAATATACTCGAACTACTACAACAAGCAGTTGGCTTAAACACAACCGGTACAGTTTACAAACCAAATTCTACATTAGTTCCAGAGATTTCAGGTAGCCCAACTGAAAAAGCAATTCTTTCTTGGGCTGTATTTAATTTGGGTATGAGTATTGAAGAAGTAAGGCAAGATTATCACATAATTCATGTAGAGGCATTCAATTCGATGAAAAAGAGAAGCGAGGTTTTAGTGAAAAGAAACAATGAAAAGACCATTCATACTCATTGGAAGGGAGCTGCTGAAATGATATTGGCTATGTGTTCAACTTATTATGATAGAGCAGGGGTGCTAAATGTAATGGATGAGGAAGAAAGGTTGCAATTTGGGACTATTATTAAGAATATGGCACAAAATAGTCTACGATGCATTGCCTTTGCCCACAAGGAAGTCGCAGAAGAAAGTGGACAAGTTCTTGAGAAGCTTGAAGAAAATGGACTGACATTATTAGGCTTAGTTGGCTTGAAGGATCCATGTCGACCAGGAGTCGGTACTGCTGTGGAGTCTTGTAGAGCTGCTGGGGTGAATATCAAAATGATAACTGGTGACAATGTGCACACCGCAAAGGCTATAGCTTTTGAATGCAAGATTCTCAATCCTGATGAAGATTTGGATGATGATGCTGTAATTGAAGGGGTACAATTCAGGAATTACTCACCTGAAGAGAGAATGGAAAAGGTTGATAAAATCCATGTTATGGCGAGGTCATCCCCTTTTGACAAGCTTCTAATGGTTCAATGCTTAAAGCAGAAAGGTCATGTTGTTGCAGTCACAGGTGATGGAACCAATGATGCACTTGCTCTAAAGGAAGCAGACATTGGACTTTCAATGGGAATCCAAGGAACTGAAGTGGCAAAAGAAAGTTCTGATATAGTCATCTTGGATGATAATTTTACTTCTGTGGTGACAGTATTGAGGTGGGGAAGGGCTGTATATACCAATATTCAAAAGTTTCTTCAATTTCAGCTCACAGTGAACGTTGCTGCCCTTGTCATCAACCTTGTTGCAGCTGTTTCTTCTGGTAAGGTCCCACTAACTGCAGTTCAACTATTATGGGTGAATCTAATAATGGACACATTGGGAGCTTTAGCATTAGCTACAGAGAAACCCACTAATGATCTTATGTCAAAGCCACCGGTTGGTCGATCAGAGCCACTTATAACCAAAATTATGTGGAGAAATCTCATGGCCCAAGCCATATATCAGGTAACCACCTTATTGGTTTTACAATTTAGGGGAAAATTCATATTTGGTGTAAATGAGGACATTAAGAACACCCTCATTTTCAATACTTTCGTCCTTTGCCAAGTTTTCAACGAATTTAATGCAAGACAATTGGAAAAGAAGAATATATTCAATGGGATACTTAAAAATAAGCTATTTTTAGCCATTATTGGGATCACCATAGTTCTTCAACTGGTGATGGTGGAGTTTTTGAAGAAGTTTGCCAATACTGAGAGACTTAATTGGGGCCAATGGGGTGCTTGCATTGGGCTTGCAGCTTTGTCATGGCCAATTGGTTGTCTTGTAAAGTGCATCCCAGTTTCGGGCAAGAAGTAGGCAAACAAAAGTGCTTCTCCATCCTGAAAGACTAGCCATCGCCCCTCACCAAGACAATCTTCATATTTTCCTTTCTTTGGTGTTTGTGCCATGAAAGTATTACGCACTTTTTTCCATTTTGATAAGTAATGAAAAATTGTATTAAATTTAAAATACAATCAAGTCAAAATACAATTATATACCTTAAAGATGTGTATGGTGCTTTGCTATTGTTTTCATTTCAGTAGTCATGGTCTCAAACTTGAGATTAAGTCATTGTTATTAAGAAGTAAGCAGCTGCTTTCAATGAAGTTTATTACTTATCAATTTTTTTTTTTTAAAAAAAAATGTAAATAGGTGCTACCTTTTGGAATAGTTATATTTTTCTTTCTTTTCTTTTATACATGCAAAATAGTAAAGAATTACAAATGATGAAGAGAGAGAGAGAGAGAGAGAGAGAGAGAGAGTATACATATCTATAATAGAAGTTAGGAAAGATGCAGGGTCAACACTTAGAAGATGAGAACACCTTTGTAAAATTGTGACAAACTATTTTGTAATTACTTCCTCCAGAGAAATTTTCTATTCCTATGTTCAAATTCGTAGATGTACTTAAGTGCTAGTTAAAGATGCTAGAAAGAAGAACTCATGGCCTGCCCTGATAGCAACATAGACACGCAGCAGATAAAAGAGGAATCTTTTTTACTGTGCAACTCATGACTTACTTGCGACTAGTTCAGAGAAAGAATTCCAGCACATTAATTTTTATCTTGGCCAGCTCAGTCATATAATCCAAGACTCGCACATTCTGGAAGTAGGATGAGGGAAACAGAGCAAGGAGGGTTCATTCTCTCTTCTCTTTTCCTCTTACCATTGACGTATCCTAGAAAGGAGATTTTAACCATCACATTCTTCTCCATATTTGAGTGTTAGAGAGTTGATTGGTGTAAAAAACATTTGGAGCAAAACCACAAACCCAAGAGGACTAGGTTTACCATTGGCCACTAAACCCGTGGACTCCAAGGACTAGGTGAACAAAGTACTTGATGAAGTCAGTTGTTAGTAGGAGCTTGGAGGGCTTGAGTATTTTAACTAGCTTAGGCTTGGAGGGTCTTTATTGTAATTGTGTACTACAACTATTCATTAATGGAAATTTGACAATGTTGCTACGAAGAGGTTTTTTTGCCTAGGTGGTTGGGTTTTCCTCTTTGAAAATACATTTGGTGTTTTCGTGTGGTTTGCATTTTTATTCTGCATTTCATATTGCTCTATATGAAATCGGATAATCACTTACATTTGATGTAAATGCTAGTTTAGGTTAAAAGTGAGTAAGTAATAATATTTGTAATTTGAGGTCTAAATATTTGCTAGGGTGTTAGTAGCAACCTTCCAATTTCCGTTTATTATATGTATGTCTTATGTATTCATCTCAATGTGATGTACAAAGAACCTATCACTGATGTGTGTGTTTGCATGTGTGTATTACTGGTAAGCTACATATGTATGCAATTTGTTTTAAATCCACAATCTCACTCCCCACATTGCTCTTACTAGAGGAGGAGGTCATTTGAGTTAGAGCTCATTGATGACCCCATCACTAACACATATTAGACATGGATATGCTATTTACATTTAAATTAAGGGGGAAAAAAACGAACCTACACATACCATTGAATGACCATTTGCTGTCTATTCCAACTAACCACAAGACGGTGGTGGTGACAATGAGCTTTTAATAAGTTTGCTTACATTTAAATCTAATATTTAACATGCATCAATTACATTGTATTTCTATATATCATAGGAATTTCACAGTTTATCTCTATTTAATGGATTTTCGAACCTCCAAAAACAACGCAAACAAGGATAATTATAAGAGAAATGAAGATAATACACTTTCAAGATCTGTTAGCAGAAGGGAACAGACATGAAAAACATACATGTCCGTATATCTCATACTACCATTTTAAAGGGTCGATCTTCATTTATTTGTAATACTAAATTATTTTTGGTTAAATTGACCATATATTGTTCGGTATTACCTTTTAAAAGTACAGACGAAACAATAAGAACCTAAAACACACATATGCTGACTTGCATACAAACACATACAGAGAAACACAGAGAGGGTGAAACAAAGGAGTTCTATAACAGAATGTGAATGACACTAACCTTAAGCAGGAAATTCTAATATGAAAGTGTCCCAAATGCTTTTAGTTTCATTATTTTCATGGTTAGGTAAACAGATGAAACTGTCCATCAGAAACACTTTTTTATTTTATTTTTAAACAGTGCCACTCAGCGATGTATTATAAACATGGTAAACTGGCAAAGATCAGTTGAAGAGACAATTCAGAGTTTTGGTTGTGAGTGGTGTTTAGATTCCTTGCATAAATTGCTAGCATATTTTTTAGATCATAACAGATTAGTACTGTATAGCAAACCACGGCGGTAACATCAGACCATAAGAAGTGATTTTGTAATCATATCATCCTTGCAAGTTCATACCACTGCATGTTGAAGAAAAGGGCTAGCTGCGTGTGTGTGATTTCTGACTCAAATCTGGTTAAACTTTATAGGAAAATAGCAAAATAATTATGACATTTGAAAAGAGAAGTAAGCTTTGAGATGGACATTCCTCCAATAACTTGCAAATTTTGTTGAAATGATCAAAGAATTATTTTAAGGGTTCGAAGATTTCATCTATGGTGCAGAAAAGAATAGATAATTGATAGCATGCTTATTCTTACCATTATTATAATGGAAAATACTAGTGCTACCTTAAAGTACAATTGATCTATACTCAGATTGTTCCTTTCTATTGCAAGTTGAGACATAAACATAATACCTAACACTAACACCCTAGGTAAATACCTGAGCAGATTGTTCCTTTTAGCCATAAATAATCACACATTATCCCAACTATTTAACATATGAAACTCAAGAATATAAATAACAGTACATAACTGCAAATTCAATAACTCTAAATTATAGTGTCACAAATTATTTGTGGTAAGTCAGTAATGAATAAAGATAGATAATAAAGTGATGTACTGTGGCCTGGACAAAAAAAAATAAAAAAAAATAAAAAGCTGTCAACTCAGATATTGATAAAAATGTGACCAATATTGTGCATGTGGCATTGTTTTTTTTCTTTTTTTTTTTTTTAAAGTAAAAACTGTAAAATCGGTAATTTATAGCCATTTTTCAAAACCAAAAGAAAAGAAAAGAAAAGAAAGTTACAGAGAGAGAGAGAGAGAGAGAGTGATACCTTGGTGTGGGCTTTGAGCACAATCTCATTGCTAAGCGGAATCCGATACCGATTCTCTTTTTCTTCTTCCTCTGAATCCGAATCATCGAAACTCAGCCCCGGCGGCGGTCTCGGCGGCCCAACGACCTCTTCCTCCTCCTCATCAACTGAATCCAATCGCCATGGTTGGGTTTCGGAGCGATGAGAGTCAGGCTTTGGAAGAGGAAGAAAGAGAAGGAAGCTCATCGGTCTTGTTTCCGGTGGTGGTGGAGCGACGAGTGGTGCTGTGGATGGCTACGAGAGAGGTTTGGGACTTTGATTGCTTGGGATCATGGGCCGGCCCGCACTATTCACACCGACTTTCCCTTTTCTCTTGTAAGTGTAGCCCAATCCAATACTCAATGCTTTCTTGCTATTTAAAACTCTAGCCCATTAGTCTTTCTATTAGGTTTTTTTATTTTATTTTATTAATTAATTAAAGGCAGAAGTTTCTATTAAGCAAATTATTTTATTTTTATTTTAGGGATTTTATTAGGCAACCTAAGGTGATCACTTTACATTTCCAATAAACTTAAAAAAAAAAAAAATTTTTTTTTTAAGAATCACGTTTCTAATAAACTTAATGTAATCATTTTTAATCTCTAGTGTGTTTAGAGTAGTGTTTTGATATATATATATATATATAGAGTAGTGTTTTGATATATATATATATATATATATATTGTGTTTGGATTCTTTGAAATAATGATAATTTTTTAGTTTTTAGTCTTTTCATGTTTTGTAAGTCATTAAGAGCAACCACTTTAAATTGGGGATGCCAAAATCACCCTATCCCACACTCCCTTGTCCTTTGTGAATTTTCCTCGCTCAAAGAGATGAATGAGTTTTACTCGTCTGGCCCATCCCGAATGTATATAGATATATATTTTTAATATATATTTGAATTATTCGTCCATATAATTTAACTTTTGTATACATATCCTAGTTATAATTTAGGGGTGGTTTGGTATTGTTGATTAAATAACAGTTTTTAGTGTTTAAACAACATTATACGTATTTTTATATATTTTTTCATTCACATGTATTTCCATAAAACAATAACAATGTTTCTAGAAATTTTTTACCAAACGGACCCTTAGTTTTCTATACACATTCTATATTAAAATTGTCAAAATGCTTGTCTATCCTTCTCATTACTAGTTTTTAGTACTGCCTTTTCCCTTTCTATTTTATTTTTTATCTCATTAATGTTGGAACCCTCTCATTAAGGTTAGTAAAATACTTTTAATACCTTCAAACTTACCTCAAACCCAACTTGCCCTTCTCTTGACTCTTACGAATTTTCCCCACCTCAAAGTTGGGACAAGGCAACCATGATCCAAACGGGCCATGCCCATTGCCATCCCTAATTTAAATTGTAGTGAGTAAACTCATGTTCTAAAATTTAAAAACCAACCATGTTTTTGCTTTTAATTCATTACTATTTGTTAAAGAGGTAAATTAATTTATTTTATCTATTAATTACCTATAGATATAAATTAACTATTTATGTAAAATTATATATATTTATTTTTTCAAAATTTATATCATTAATAATTAATTAGGAATACTTATTAAAAAAAAAATTTATTTTGAATATTACTCTGGCAAGAATTGAGACAAAATGCAACCAAATAGTAAATAGATTTAATAACACATGGCATGATTGATTATGCACTTAAATTAGTCAAAATGATTAAATATTTGTGAATTCCCTCAAGGAATACATTATCTAAATTATATTGCTGCTAACAATTTGTATTTCCTAGATCATTAAAGCATATGGGTGAAATAGAAAAAGGAACCACAATAAGGGTTCTTAGAAACCAATTGATGGGTGGGTGGAAGGCACTCCAATAGGTTATTTAGTGAAAAGAACACACAATAAGCTTCAAGAAAAAATGAATGAAAGTAGGGAATAGAGAGCAAATGTCTTTCTCTCTAATTTATGGGATATTACTAGGGTTCCCTTAATTGATTTTGGTGGCTATTTTACCATTCAATTAGACGGAGAACTTGACAACGCACCAATCCTTTAATCGGATAAGGGGATCTAATCATAAGAAGTCTTTTTCACAGTTGTTAAGAGTAAGGTCCCTATTGTGTTTTTTAGTAAATATAAACGATGGTAAGTGAGTCGTGATAAATGTGAATGTGAAGGGTGATGGTCCTTCGCAAATTTTCCTTTCTAGGCAAACAAGGTTGGTAGCTAACCTCAGTGCAACCTTCGGAGTTTGGGCTGAAGTAGACCACCTCAAATGAGAGGTTTGATTGTTCTAGGTGTAATTTGATCACACTACATAGTTTTGATAAAAAGAGTAATGTTAGAGACAAAAAAAATTTCATAACTTTTGCCACAACTCGCCATTTGGTGAGTTGTGAGTGGTAAAGGTGTGGATCCACCATTTGACCTCTACTATTCATAGCTTGACACATGATAAGTTGTGGTAATAGTTGTGAGATTTTTGTTTCCCTAGCATTTTCCTTGACGAAAGAGGCATGATCAAGGACTTGATTGGCTAACTAACCTTGAGATTAGAAAAATGTCTTCGAGTCAACCAAGAAGTCTAGTTTGTTGCCATACTCATTAGGCTTGGCCTACTTGGATTGAGACCACTAAGTCGACAAATTCCAAGTTTGTGTAGTTCCTCTTTCTAAACTATTAGGTCTTTCAATTTCTCGAGACGAGTTAAGGAAGTGGAATCTTGTAAGTTTTGTGGGTAGTTTTTGCTGCTTCAAAGATTGGTAGGTTCTACTCATGGGAAACGAAGCTCTTTGTTCAAATTGTGGGGACGTGAACCCTAATGGATAGATGTTATTTTGAATGACGTTGCTTGGATTCCTTTGAAAAAGTTGCAGCTCATTAATAACCCGTCCAATTATCATTTCACACAAATTTTAAGGCATCCTTATGTAATTTTTTTTTTACCAACCTTTGCTATTTTTTTTTTCTTTCTTGTTAAAGAAATAAACCCCAAAAAAAAAAAAAAAAATTGGTCTATGTATTTTTTAAAATAAAATATAAAATTTGGAGAAAAAAAGTTTATATGAGATAACATAAAAAGCTTTAATTTATAAAAATGAGTACATTTATTTGTACATATGGGATAACTTAAAAATGATTAAAAATGAGTATTTATTTGTATTATTAACCTCAGTTCGACCATAAAATGAAAATCACCCTCTTTTCTAATCTCCTTTGTGTGTTTGTTTCTAAAAAAAAAAAGAAAAAAAAAAAAAAAAAAAAAAAGAAAAAAAAGAAGAAGAAGTTGACAGAGTCTTAATTAACGACTTCCGTTTCCGATTTCAAATTTTCACTAATCAGCTTAAGGCGGTTAAGGTTGCTAACGTTAAATACTGTCTTATCTTAAACAACCCTAGTTAACTCCGACTCTCACTCTCTCTCCTTGTGCTCCAAGGCTTCCAAATTTCTTTTATATATTCACTCTTACCTCTAACCCTAATTCTCATTTGCAATCTTTCTTTCACTTTCTGAGACTCTCTCCCTTTCCCTGTGCTCTAAGACTTCAATTTTTTTTTCTTTTTTGTGAGTATAACTGACCTGTTGGCAATGTATATTATTCCTAATCAATCATGAAAAACGAATTGGATTTCTGGCTTCAGAAAGCAAGTTCGTTGATTAATAAGGTCCAAACTCGGTTCACAGATGACGATAGCATTTATGAGTCGTTCTTGGTTTTGCTCACATCATTCCATAAGGGCAAGGGTAAAGGGCAACAGGATATGAGTCGGCTTTGTAAAAAGATCCGCGATCTTTTCAAGGACCACCCTGATCTGTTCCATGAATTCTCCAGCTTTGTTTCAAATTCGGTTCCTAATGAAACCACAACCAATAAGTCATGTTCTTTTGACTTGCAAGCTTTGTCCCAGCAAGGAAATTCTCTGTTCAAGAAGATTCAAAGCTGTTTACGTGGGTCGGATTATCATTACAACTACTTTTTGGAGCGTATTCACTGCTACACTTCTGGACATATAGGGCTTGATAGTGTTCTTGGAAGCTGTCCTCTGGGTTTCGTGGATGAATTGCATAGTTTTATCAAATATTGTGAGAATTTGGGTGGGTTTCCTGCTCCTGCTGCTGGTGTATTATGTGAGAGTTCATTGGGCTCAGGCCAAAAAAAGCGTAAAGGGTCTCATTTGTCTACTGCTTGTGGTATTGGTGATGAAGTGAAATCGTCTCGTAAAGGCCAACAGTGGCAAAAGTATGTGAGGGATGATAATTTTTGTGGATTTCTTGCTCCTGCTCATGCTGTTCCAGCATTATGCGAGAATTCATTGGACTTGGCGCATAAAAAGTGTAAAGGCTCTCATATGTCTGCTGCTGGTGGTGGTAATGGTGAAAAAGCAAAACCATCTCATAAAGGCCAACAGAGGCAAATAACTAAGGATGATGAAGACCATGAACCTGACCTCTCTACGTGTACAAAAGCTACACCTAGTTACTGGATTTCGAATGGCACTTTGGTGTGTGCCAATTTGGATTACTCTATAAAAAGAATCAAAAAAAGCAAGGAGCAGAAAGTTTGCGAGGATTTTGAGGACCTGAAATATGATCAGGATAGGTTCCTAACACCTATAAGATCAACAATAGAGTGTGCAGAGTGGTTAATGAATGAGATACTGGGTAAGTCATTGGAGGAGCCTATCATAGTAGAAGACTACTACTTTAATACAAGGCATATTAAATGCATTGAGACACACTGTAATGTCAAAGGTGATGAGTTACGTGAAAACCCGAGACGTGTGTTACCTGAAATTCTTCATTGCCTCCGCCAAAAGCTAGAAGAGTTTAAGAAGGAACAAGGGTCTGTTACATTCAACAATTACTGTATCTCTAAGGGACATATGAGATATAGTTTGAAGAAGTAGATTGCATATGATTGTTATGTATCTTTTTGTTTTTGTTTCAGTTAGATATCTAGTAAATATTTTTTCAAGTGAATAAAATTTTTAGATGTGAATGATCAATCTGACAATATGCAAATTTATGTATTTTAAGTACTGTTAATACATTATGTTATGATTAAATGTTTATTGTTTAATGACGGATAGGAGGAATCCAGCTGGAAAAATTGCAGGTGGCTAAAATCGGAATTATAAACTAACTATATGTCCTTTCGCCTGATGTTCTTTGTGAAATAACTATTGCACATGAAGTTGCCATCAGTTCAATCCCTCTTTCTTATCTGCTACTTTAAGAAACAGAAGAGTTTTGTTTTGATGTTGGCTTGTTTCCTTCTGTTTTTATGATCATCATAATATCTTTTGATCCCCATCTCCTCCTTTTGGCAGCTATATCATGATCCAAATTATTACTCTATTAATAACTGATCGCTTCCTTTTTTATTTTTTATTTTTATTTTATGGTTGTTGAAATCTGAGCTGCCAATTGATATGCGAGATTACTTGTGGCCATATATGTGACTTAAATTTTCTTGCAATAATTTGTTGGGTACCAATTTTAAATTTTGCACAAGCATAGACAATGTTTTAGAGGTTTATATATTTAAGGTAAGTTACGATTTTGTCACAATTGCTGATTGAGTTAGTGACATTGTATGCTATCAGCTTAAATGAGTTTGACATGGTACTCAAACATCCATGTGTGTTGAATCTGTTGATCGGAGGCTGGTAATGAAAGAAATCACCACTCATATTCATGACCAGAATTGTTATTCATGTTATTTGCTGAGGATACAGGGTTTACTCATTGGAACTCATCATACTTAGAATCTTTTTTGATTTCCTTTGAAAAGAAAACTTCTTAAGTGGAAGAAATATTTCCTTGAATGTTAAGGATGTGTAATAGTAGTGATCATAATGCATTAATGCTGTGGTTGATGTCTAGTTGCTAACTGATTAATAACATGGGAAACTTTGTGTAATATCGAACTTCGAACATATGATTGGGGATTTTTTTGTTTGCCCAGCGAAAGTATTATGATTGGGGATAATACTCTCTCTCTCTCTCTCTCTCTCTCATGTCTATGAATTTATACTAGTGATTTCTATGTAGAAAGACCAACATTTTTGAAAGGCATACTGATTTCTGTTTCTCCTCGTGAGTATTGGAAATAGGTGACAATCACCTGTTTTTCAAATGGAACCTCCTCTCTCCATAAGAACTGGGTGGAGGTTAAGGCCCAACTTTTTTTTTTATTTGCTCAGTTTTGAACCAGATTAAAAAAAAAAAAAAGAAGATGTAAATGTTTGGATTTTATTTATTTGTTTCTGCTGGTCTTTACATTGTATGTTTCAGTTGGATAACTTCTCCTGCAGCACAGAGAGTGAAATGATTGTCCTGGATAATTGCCTGATGATTTCCTTTCAGCAGGTAAGGGTTAATACAGTGTAAAGGCGTAGCTTCTTCTTCTTTATTTCTCAAGTCAAAGTTTTGTGTCTCCCAATACTGAACTTATTAACAGTTTTTTTTTTTTTTGAAGCAGAATGTAGTTTATTAAATCTTGGGTTATGGAGATTGCTGAATTAATATGATATCTCTGAACAAATATCAGAATTAGGAATATACACTGACCTTAGGTGTATGAGCTAAATTAAAGGATCTTTAAAATTGCAGGATATATGCTTTTTTTAATGGAGTGGTAAGAAGTCAAAATAGGGTTTTTACCTGCTGATGATATGGCGTACAGATATTGTAATGAGTTGGATTGAGGTCTTTAATTCTTTTTTTAGATTGAATATGGACTGCTTTTGGAAGTTATATTTAAACCTCAAACTTAGGCATACAAGGGTAGTTTTGATATTTTGGAATTGGATTATTTTTCAGTTTATGAAGCATACAACATTATGTTGCAAATCTTGGTGTAGGACAAGGTGGTGGAATGATACAGGGCATGACAAGTGAAGCTGTTTTAGTTTTTCTATTGGCTGCTCTTGACAATAATTTAAGGAGGCTTGGCAAAAAAGGCCTTGAAAAGATGTGGTTTATTCAAATGATCAAAAAAGGCCTTTAGTGTCTGTTTGAAAAAAGTTTATCTAACTTTTTACTGAAAACTTTTTGATGAAAATATGCTAAAGTATACTTGTTTCTTGAAAAAAATTTGAAAAAGTGAGAAAAAAAGGGGGGAAAAATGATGTTTTAAAAAACTATACATAAAAGTTAAAAGCTAAAACTTAACCTAAAACTAATGCCTAACTCACCCTTTGTGTCCATGACTCAAACTTGGCTTGATTATAAAATCAACCACTGTCCCCAACCTATCCACTTGGTGGGGCAGGGGAAAACATGCAGGGTGAATATGTCTTTCAATCCCTAACCTTTTACGCTATTGAAAAAGTTAGCAAAATGCTTCTCCTTTTTGGAAATTCAATGTGTATTAGATATCATGTATTAGAATTTACCAAGTTTTCAAAAAAGAAGAAAAATTAGAAGAGACAGAAATGGTTTGTTAGAAGGCAATTCATTTACTTAATATGTATGTCTCTTAAATAAAATAAAAAAAAAAAAAAATTCTTTATGTACTCTTTTACTTGTTATGGAGGAGTTTGTGTTTTATTGTTATCAGTGTTAAAAGAGCCTCAAGGCTGCCTCGTGAGATATTTTTATTTTATGTTATGTAATTAACACATTTGAAGATTTGGACAATCTTACAATGCTTGCAATGCATCGACCTTCTCTTAAGATAGAGCTATATATTGGATGTGGATTCTTGTAGATGCTGCATATGGTGGAAGTGTTTGTATATGTAGAGTGCCATCGCTGCATTGATGGTGTCAAAGAACTTGACTCATTTAACATGAATGCACATATATCATTCTTACAAATTTTGATTGTTCAGGACTTTGGGTCAAGGTATTTTATCATATACTTGTGCCCATGTTACCATTAAATGCTGAAGTTCGTTTTTTTTTTTAATTGTGCTCGTTATGTTATCTCCATATGCAGAAGTCCTTTTTTATGTACATTTTAATGTTGGTAATTGATTTTGTAGGTTTTTTTTTTTTTTTTTTTTTCATACTTTTGTCAATACATTCCAACAGGATTGAAATGACTTGGTTTGTCTACAAATCACGAGTTTCTGAAGAACAAAGTATGTTTTTTCTCACATCTGCCTGATATTCTTGTGCAACAGTTGTGAACAGAAGCACCATATAAAATTTGGATTGTCCATGCAATGATGATGCCAAGGACTTTGGCATGCAATGATAATTTTAGGATCACATTGTTCAACCCCTTGAATACCGAGCTCACTCCCTGCGGTAGAAACAGCGATAATTGAGAGAATTAAAACATCTGTAAATGCCAGCAGACTACCCTTCATTGTGGTGGTAATGGTATCCTCAATATCAAAATGTAAGATGTCTGGCTGCCCAATCAAATATCAATCTTTCTTTAGCAGTTAAATATCTCATACTTGGTAAAAACTCGAGTTTCAAAATTGTGCTACGTAACTAAATAACTTTGTCAGAGTGCTTTTTTTTTTTTTTTTTTTCTAAAATTGTGCTATTTGGCCAGATAATTGCTAGCATGTTTATTCTTTCCATTATTATAATGGAAAATAGTGCTAGCTTAACATACAAATGATCTATACTCAGATTGTTCCTTTTTTTTTTTTTTTTTGAGAAAGAACCCCACCGGGGAAAAGAATTTATTAATGCATCCTTAAAATGTCAAGCTGATAAGTATCAAGAATATCTGGAGGCACCGACTCCATCCAGACTAGAAAAGGATGTCTGACTGCCCTTCTAGCAAGCTCATGGGCAAGACAGTTTCCTTCTCTAAGAATATGCTTAACAGAAAAACAAGAAAAACTAGAAAACAAACTTTTAACATCCTGTATTACATGACCCATATAAGAGTTGTCCATGTAGTCACCAAGAATAGCATTAACAACTGTCTCAGAGTCTCCTTCCACCTCCACCTTGTCAAACCCGAGTTCCTTAGCAAACATCAAAGCCCGACGTGCCGCAATCACTTCCACCATCTCCACCGAGGCAGGTGATGGAATCTGTTGTGATAAAGCAGCCATAGAAAGTCCCTGGTCATTCCGGATGATCACACCGATGCCAGCAAGTTTAGTTTGAGAAAAGAGCGCGCCATCGAAATTCACCTTCACACACGGTGCGTTAGGCGGCTTCCATTTCACAGCACGAGCTGTCCTTGGGATATCCGAATGGATAGGGCGTAAATTTTGGAATTCTTGAAGAGCTTCAAACGCCTTATGAGGTAGCGCATGCAATGGTAACACAGCCTCTCCCATACGGACTCGGTTTCGTCTCTGCCATACTTCCGATATCGTCATCGCAAACTGCTCAAAGGAAGACTTATCCTTCGACACTTGTTCCAGTATCTCAAGGAAGCTATAACCAGACTCCGTGTCAGCCATGAGCCTGCTAAACTGCATCTTCCACATATCCTTTAACTTCGGGCAAGTCCAAAGAGCATGTAACACGTCCTCTGGCTGTGTCTGACATTCCGTACAAATATCTTCCGTCAGTATTTTCCTGCGAACTAAGTTAACCTTTGTAGGCAGCGAATTGGTCCCAGCTCGCCAGACAAGAGTCCGCACTCTGTTTGGGATTCTCATACTCCAAATAGCCTTCCAAACATTTGAATTTGCTCCACCATTTGTTGTACCAGAGGGCACCGTGTCTTCTTGTTCCATCAGAAGCCGATAACCCGATTTGACCGAATAACTTCCATCATGAGTGTACGGCCAAAAAAGAAGGTCAGCCTGATCAAAAATGCTAAGCGGAATGGCCTTGATAACTGCTGCCTCTTCAGGTAGGAATAAATTATCAATCTCTACCTCTTTCCAACACCTATCAGCTTGGTTAATAAGACTAGAAACCAAAGCATTTTCATGGCTTTCTGAGGCCGGAGAGACGACTTTACCTAGCCCAGACCTAGGCAGCCAGGCATCATGAAAAATTCTCACATGCGACCCATTCCCAAGCCTCCACTTCATTCCACTCTTAATGATATCTCTCCCCTTTAAAATGCTTCTCCAAGCAAAAGACCCTTTATTTTCTTTAGCATAAAAAATTGATCCATGAGGGAAAAATTTTGATTTAAAAAATCTGAAAAATAGTGAGTCTTGATTGTGTAAGAGACGCCAAACCTGCTTGGCCAACATAGCATCATTAAAATTTTGGAGCTCCCTAAAGCCCATGCCTCCACAAGCTTTTGGTCTACATAAAGTACGCCATTTCACCCAATGAATATGCCTCCTAGTACCACGTTGACCCCACCAAAATTTTCTAATCATAATCTCTATCTCATTGCAAAGAGTAATGGGTAGTTTAAAGCAGCTCATAGAGTAAGCCGGGATTGCTTGAACTACTGCTTTTAAAAGAACTTCCCTGCCAGCTTGGGAGAGGAGTTTCTCTTTCCACCCTTGGAGCTTCGACCATATCCGATCCTTGATGTACGCCAAACTAGCTTTCTTATGCTTACCTACAAAGGATGGTAAGCCTAAATACTTATCATATTGCTTAATCTCAGGTACACCCAATAAGTCTTTAATGGAGTCTTGGACCTCACTATCCGTGTTTTTACTGAAAAACAATGTGGTTTTCTCCCGGTTCAGCTTTTGTCCAGAAGCTTCTTCATAAATAACAAGAAGATTTTGGATATGTGTACATTCCTGAACCGAAGCCCTGCAGAAAAGCAGGCTGTCATCTGCAAAAAATAAATGGGTTAATCTAGGACCATTTCTGCAGATAGAGATACCTCTAATATCACCAGCAGTAGCAGCTTTAGAAATTAAACCATGTAATCCCTCAGTGCAGAGAAGGAAGAGATAGGGGGATAGAGGGTCTCCCTGTCTCAATCCTCTGCTAGGGTGGATGGTCTGTGAAGGTTCCCCATTAATTATAATGGAGTAAGATACTGTAGTAATACACTCCATCATAAGATCAACCCATCTGGTGTGAAAACCCATCTTCCTTAACAAGCACTCCAAAAAAGACCATTCAACTCGATCATACGCCTTACTCATATCGAGTTTAAGAGCCATAAAACCTGTAGAACCACTTTGCTGAGTTTTCATGTAATGCAGTGTTTCAAATGCCATAAGAATATTATCTGTGATCACCCTCCCAGCTTGAAAGGCACTTTGATTCTCAGAAACAATAGATGGCAGCAAAGGTTTTAAACGATTAGCTAGAACCTTTGAAATCAATTTGTAAATTACATTGCAAAGACTTATTGGTCTAAACTCAGCGATTCTTTCAGGATTTTTCACTTTGGTAATAAGAGTAACAAAAGTATAATTAAACTCTTTTGGAATATGACAAAAATTTAAACAATCCAGGACAGCTTTAGAGACATCATCACCAATCAAATGCCAAAAAGATTGGAAAAAGAGAGGGGGCATACCATCGGGCCCTGGAGCCTTAATTGGAGCCATCTCCTTCAGAGCAAGATCAACTTCTTGTTTAGTGAAAACTCGAATCAGGTTGGAATTCATATCCTTAGTAATTAAAGGTTGTATCCCTTCCAAAATACCATGGACATTGGTTGGCCTGTCGGATGTGAACAATCTTGAATAGAACTGAACTATGATGTCAGCCACTTGAGCACTATCTGAACACCAAGAATTTGTCTCATCAAATAAACCCATTATTCTATTACGACGAAATCTTTTCGAAGCTTTATTATGGAAAAACCGAGTATTACTATCACCACACTGAAGGTGCAAAGCTCGTGCCCGTTGCTGCCACATTAGGCTTTCTTTTTCCAGCAACTCATTTACCTCCATTCGTAGTAATTTCACTGCCTCATAATCAGCCCCCTGTGCTGCTGCAAATTTAGCCCTTTCCAGAAGCTTTGATTTTTCTTCCAATTGCTTTCTAACACTCCCAAAGGAACGTTTACTCCACTCCATAAGTTTCTCTCCACACAGCTTTATTCTTTCATGCATCAATGGAGAGTTTGATTGAGGTAATGGAGATAGCCACGCTGCTTTAATGGTTTCACTGCATCCACTCTCCTTAAGCCACATTTGTTCAAACCTAAAGGGTTTGCAAGGTTTGACTGCTATTCCTTCAGGATTAATGACTATAGGATAATGATCAGAAGCTTTGGACCGGATACATTGTACTCTTGAACCCGGATATAAAGCCAGCCACGAATGAGTTGCTAGAGCACGATCCAACCTTTCCAACACCATGTGTTCTCCACGTTTACCTCTCCAAGAATATTTTTTTCCCACATAACCTAGGTCCAAAAACCCACAATCATCCACAACCTCCCTAAACTCTCTCATAGCAGCTTCACTCCGTAGTGCCCCACCCAGCTTCTCATGTGACAATAAAATTTCATTAAAGTCACCGGCGCATAACCATGGAAGGGAGTATTTCCTCTGAAGATTGCGGATTAAATCCCATGTCTCACTTTTCCGACTTGCTTCCGGCATCCCATAAATACCTGTGAACCGCCATGAATTCTCCTTCCCTCTATTGACAATAACGTCTATATGGTTAAGGGAGGAGGAGTCCACATCAATCTGAACTGAATTCCGCCAAAGTAGAGCCAAACCACCTGCCCTTGACTCTCTCGGAACAACCCAGACATCATCAAAATGCATCTCATCACACAGTTTCAATAGCCTATCTTCGTCTGCCCATGTCTCGGCCAAGAACACGACAGCAGGATCTTGCGCCCGCATCAACGATGCAAGCTCATGAACGATGCGTTGGTTCCCAAGCCCCCGCACGTTCCAACATAACCAACTCATTGTGACCGGCGGGGCTGTTGGACAGCCTCCACCGTTGAAAAAGAACATGACTGAGGGACTTCATCACTCTGTGGTCGACGCTTTGCTGCTGAAAAATCAGAAGAGAAAACTTCACTGTGGCGTTTCCTAAGCTTAGCGTTGTTTGCATCACCTTTGCATGAGTTATTGGGCCGAGTAATCCTAACCCACTTAGCTGTTGTATCACTTACAAGGCCCGGTTTCACAACAGGTGTAGTATCAATTGGGCTTTTTGAAGTTGGCCCAAAAGGAAGTTTACAACCCATTGAGTTCAACGTGGCATCCGTTGTGTCGTCTTCATGAAGGATATCTCCATGCAAATCAAAATCCCCAGATGTGTGCTCCGTAATAATGGGATTGACTTTATCATGATTAATATCATGATTAAGGTTCTGAGAAATAGGCGTGGAATCCGGAATGTCTGACCTGTCTGAATTTAATTCTGCATTAATGCCCTCCGTAACACTCGCACCTTCCATCCCTGATTGTTCCTTCTCCGATGGTCCTCCCCAACTTGGCTTCACCAGAAAATCAGTCCTCGCTTTGATCTTCATTTTCTGTGATTCAAAAAAGCCAGGCACACAGACGATATTCTTTTTCGAGGCATAAAAAGGTAGAGCTCTAATACTAGAATCATACCTTTTGTCCTTTGTTTTGAGAGAACCATTACTATGAATCCAAGCTTCGCAATCCTTATCAGCATGATCAAGGCATCCGCACCAGTAACAAAGATTAGGTAGCCTCTCATATTTAAAGGTTACCCATGATTGCTCACCGTTTTCCAGTGTCACTACCCTACCACGGCAAAGGGGTTGAGTGACATCCACTCGAACCCTTACCCTCATGAAACCATGTCCGCTCAAGGTAGAATCCTCAGGCATATGTATCACCTCCCCAACCTTGGCACATAAATCTTCTGCCGTCCTCTGATTCATGTAAGTAATCGGGATATCATGCACTTGAACCCAAAAAACCACTTCTTTGAAAACTAGGTCTCGTAAAGGGAGTGTTTTATTGTAGGAATGGAGTACAACAGCATGCTTATCAAAGCTCCATGGCTCATTGCGTATAACCCTATCAATCTCTGATTTATTATCAAAGATAAACAACAACTTATGTTCACCAAGGTTTTGAATCTGGAAGCCATTCTTGGATCGCCAAATTGGATTAAAAGTACGCGCTACCACTTCCACATTCAGAGCTCTAGGCGTGAAAAACTTAGCCACAAGCGAGAACTCTTGAGACTTATGCTGTGTCTAGAATATAAACTCACCTCCTTCTCTATCGGAGAGGGAAAGCTTGTTCCAACTGTTTGTGATGTTCTCCATTAGAATATTTGTAAGACAGACCACTCAAAGCACTCACTGTTTCCCAGAACCCCAAGAAACAAAGCCCTACAAGCCTTGGAAGTACACTAGTTACTCCAAGGATTCAAACAAAACTCACACTGAATTCTACTGTCTAATGTCAACGGAATGCTAGATCCTGGAAACCATTAGAACAGAGAAACATTCGATAGATATTTAACTTAGAAATATTAATATTTATATCAAAATATTAATATTAATATTATTATATTGCAAGTTGAGACACAAACATAATACCTAACACTAACACCCTAGGTAAATACCTTAAGCAGATTGTTCCATTTAGCCATAAATAATCACACATTATCCCAACTATTAACATATGAAACTCAATAATATAAATAACAGTACATAACTACAAATTCAAAAACTCTAAATTATAGTGTCACATATTATTTGTGGTAAATATCTTCTATTTTTTTTTTATTTTTTTTATTTTTATTTTTATTTTTTAAGAATACTAAGGTCTGTTTGGTAATGTTTTTTGAACAACAGTTTTCGTTGTTTAAGCAACACAACATGTATTTTCACCCACAAATATTTTCACACCATTTAAACAACATTACTAAAAATCTCTTACCAAAGTACTGGCTTTAAATCTCTTAACATCACACTCATTTTCTAGTGTGGGATTAACCCACTGTTTTTTCTTTTTAAGAATATGATAGATAATAAAGAGATGTATTCAGGCCTAGAAAAAAATAATAAAAAAATCAATAAAAAGCTATGAACTCAAGTATTGTTAAAAATGTGACAAATATTGTGCATGTGCCATTACTCTTTTTATTTATTTATTTATTTTTAAGCAAAATCACTAATTTATAGCCATTTTTCAAAACCCAAAAAAAAAGAAAAAAAGAAAAAAAAAGTGATAGAGAGAGTGATACCTTGGTGTGGGCTTTGAGCACAATCTCATTACTAAGAGGAATCCGATACCGATTCTCTTTTTCTTCTTCCTCTGAATCCAAATCACCAAAACTCAGCCCTGGCGGCGGTCTCGGCTTTGGAATGGAAGACATTAGATAATGGATCAAGGGCCAGCCCACACTATTCAGACTGACTATTCCTTTACTCTTGTAAGTCTGGCCCAACCCAATACTCAATGCTTTCAAAACTCATTTCAATTTTAGCCCATTAATCTTTCTGTTAGTCTTTTTTTTTTAATAAAAAGGTTGAAGTTTCTACTTTCTATAAAGCAACTTTGGAATAATGATAACTTGTTAGTTTTTAGTTTGTTTATGTTTTGTAAGTGATTAAAAGCAATTACTTTAAATTAGGGATGGCAAAATCACCTCGTCCCGCTTGACCCGGCTTATCTTCTGCAATTTTTCCTCGCTCAAAGAGGTAACAAGGTAAGAACGAGCTTTACTCATCCTGCACTACCCCGAATGTATATAGATATATTTTATTTAATATATGTTTGGTGAAGGAAGTTAACCAATTTCTAACTTCTTGTTGAAGGAAGTTAAGATGTTTGGTTTTAGCATGAATCTGATTTAAAACATCATTAGTATCAATTTCAAACTTTGAAGCAAATTTGAATTTTACTTTCTATCCAAAATGATTAGTAATTCCATCATGTTCAACAAGAAAAGGATACAAAGCGTTTATAAATGGTAGACCAAGAATCACTTTATCAGTCATATTCTAAACAAGAACAGAAGGAATCTTGAAACAGATATTATTATGGCAAACATGAGCATTGTTCAATTCATATTTAATCTTCATTTGAGTACCATTAGCAGAAACCAATCTTTCAGTTGATTTTTCAAAATATTTTGAAGGAATTAATCCTTCTTGGATACAGTTCATATCCACACTAGAATTAATCATAGCAATAACAATGAAATGATAATCATGGGAAATAACAATTTTAACTTTTGTAAACCTTTTTGGAGGAAGCATTTTATTAACCTTTATCAGAAAGAAGAGTCTATTGACTGGATTCATCTCCATCTTTGTGCTCATATATATATATATATAATCAACAGTTTTTGTTGAAAAACAACTTGTTTCTGTTGAAAAACTTGTTTCTGTCAAGACTGAGAAACCTTTGATTAATTTACCTAGTCAAGATAAAAAATTTAAGTTTAAAACCTCTCAATCTAAAACTCTTGAAATTGTTGAAAAAATGCTTGCTGATTTAAAGGTTAAAACTGAGAGTATTTCTACAAGTGCTCTTGTTGCTCGAACTATTTCAAAAAATGAAAATGAAATTGTTTCTGAAGAAAATACAGATTCTAATACAGTATCCTTTGTTTCTACAAAAAGAGTTTTTAATGATGATTTACCAAAACTTAAAAGATTTGTTGGAAATTCCAAACCCATGTCTTTTACAAAAAATTGGTATTCAAAACCTACTCCTCCTGATATACAGTTTGAAGAAAAACCTTTTCAAACCCAGTTTTCTGTTTTTGCTGATAAAATTTATGAATGGAACATTGATGGTTTGTCTGAACAAGAAATCATTAATAAAATGGGTCATATGTCCATGGGTGGAATTGCTTATATTAACAATCATAATCTTGACCACCCTGAAATTGTTGACCTTCTTGCTACTGGTTTTTCTGGCACTCTTCGTGGATGGTGGGATTCATATCTCACAGAAGATTCCAGAGAATCTATTAAACACGTTGTTAAAAAGAATGATGAAGGTTTGCCTATTTTTGATGAAAGTATTGGTCGAGGTATTCCTGATGGTGTTAATACCTTGATTTATACTATTCTCAAACATTTTGTTGGTACGCCATCTAATATTTCATCTCACATTTCTGATTTTTTGAATAATTTGAGATGTCCTACTATGTCTGATTACAGATGGTACCAAGATGTTTTCCTTTCCAGAGTAATGCATCGGAAAGATTGTTACAAGCCTTATTGGAAAGAAAAGTTTATTGATGGTCTGCCTCCTATCTTTGCTCATAAGGTAAAACAAGAATTAATTGGTAAAAATGATTCCATTGATTATGATAATTTATCTTATGGTGATATTCTAAGCACTATTAAAAAACTAGGTATTAATATGTGCAATGATGAAAAACTGTTAAAATACCAATTAAAAAATAAAAGAAAAGCTAAATATGAAATGGGTAATTTTTGTGAACAATATGATTTGCCCCTTATTGCTCCTTCCAGGCAAAAGGGTAAAAAACATGATAAATTTCACAAAAATTATAGCCATAAAAAACATAAAAAATACAAAACTAATTTTAATGATTTTTACGCTAAAAAGAAAAATGTTCCTAAAAAATATGATAAACAAAGATCAAGTAAAGGTAAATGTTTTAACTATGGAAAACCTAGACATTACAGCAAAAATTGTAAACAAAAAGCTGGTAAGTTAAAAAATAAATTTAATATGTTAAACATTGATGATAAAGATCAAGAAGAATTATTCAGAATCATTGAATCAAACTCTTGACACCCCATTTTGCAACCCGTATTTAACCACGCATGGAGGGTAAAAGGGTAATTTTGCCTTGAAAATATGCATCTTGATTCTAGCCATTAGATCCTTAATCTCATTTCACCAAAATGGTCTTGATGTTGTAACGATCAAATCAACTGGTCATAAGCCTTAATCGGACCACTAGATTGAAAGTTATCATTAAGTCAAGTTTTAATGGCTAAGATGCACTATCACAAATTGAGTCCGACTATATGTGATTATGAACAATTGATTTTAATTGGTTATAAGTGTAATCAATTGGAGATCAATGATGTGTCATAATTCAATTGGTTAGGACTACATTTTATGGTGAGGTTGCATACACCTAATTAATTAGATAGTTAAACATTAATTATTCAATGAGTAATTTGTGTAATTATCTTTTAATTAGAGTAAATTTGGAACCAATTAATTCTGAAATGGGAGTGATTGGAGTCATTTAATGTTAATTGGGAGCTAATGTGGGACCTATTAATGTTAATTGTGTTGAAACCATTTTCTAGCAAATGACCTCTGCTCACCATTTCATCAATATCTCTCAGAATATTTTGAATCTGTGAATGAGATTAATTTTCTCAGAAACTAGACATCCGGGGCTTCAATTTGAGTACAAGAACGAAACAATTCCGATCAGAATTGGGTTAGATATGATTTTTCAAAGTTGGCTCTACAAGCTGTTACAGCAGCTACGGGAAAACCGAATTTTGGCTTGCTCCCCACTCCCTCTAATCTCTCCATTTAATGCACAAGATTTTCCCCAAGGCTAAAATGAGGTCTAGGTTCATAATCATTGTCAACCCTCATTAAATGGTCTTCCATTCATATTCCCTCCACTACTACTATATAAACTCTCCCTCTCCTTCATTCCAAGACACCAAAACCCCCTCTCTTCTCCTCTCTTGAGTTCTAGTGAAGTAGAGTAGTCTTGTCATATCTTAGTCTTCCTGAGACTCAAGGTATTGAGTGAGACTCACTCTCCCTCTCCTAGTTCTTCTTTTGTCCTCCTCCCTTAGGACCTCTACCAAGAGTCTCCTCCTCCACCATATGGATCTTGCATGAAGGTAGAATCTCTTTCCCTAACTAGTTTTTTTATATTTCCATGATGAGAGTTTAAGATTAAAGCATGATAGTAATCACTTAAATTCCCTTGAATATGTTTGAATGTTCTTAATTGTTCTTATATGTTCTTCACATGTTCTTGGTTGTTCATCACATGTTCATACATATCACTAGATTTAATCTTAAATCCACATCAAAAATATGAAAAACATGTTTGTCTAACAATTCTTTCAAATCTTTGAATCTAGGTTATCATCATCCACACACATTCACTAGAATTTATTTTTCAATCCAAATGTAACACTCAATAAATTGAATTAGGGTTTATCACATGCATATACATCAAATTCAACATGCAAATTGATTGACATATCGGATGATATGATATGAATGGTGGCCACCATAGTCTAGAAGACCGGTTTCACCGGGCAATGTGGGTGGCTAACACCTTCCCACTTTGTAACATAGCCTCCGAACTTAGATCAAGGGTTAGTAGATCAAGTGCTTATCCATGTAATTTTCGATTTTTAGATTGTAACTAGGAAACAAAGTCATGTACTTTATCTTAGATTGTATCTAGGACCAAAGCCATGTAATTTTCCTATGGTCAATGTAAATTTCAAATTAATAAAATGAGGATTTTTTTTTAATTATGGTTTTCTTATTTTTTCAATAATTAAATAAGTGGCGACTTCATTGTTAAACCCTTAATCTAAAGGGGGAAAATATAACTAGTTGAACCTCCATTTCGAGAGACAATAACACGACTCCACCCATTTACGTGGGTTTGGCCTAACATTCCTATAAAAAGGGGGGCCAGGGGCGCGGTCTCTCACACAAACAATTCATCAGATTCCTTGGAAGATGATTTTTCTTATTCAACTGATTCTTGCTATCAATCTGCTGATGATTCCTCTGATTCACCAAATGTTAAAATTGGTTGTAGATATTCCTGTTGTAATGTTATTAAATCTGTTAATGTTCTCACTAAAAGTGAAGAAAATGAAATTTTATTGATTAAATTGATAAATCAAATTGAAAACCTTGAATTACAAAAAGAATATTTGGATAAGTTTAAGAACAATTTGATAAAAGATGAAACTAGTAAAAAACTCAAATCAACGATAAGTTCTGAAGAAACTTTGGAAAGATTTAATAAAAAGAAATCCAAAGATTTAACTATTAATGATCTTCAACATGAAATTAATATTGTTAAACAAGATATAAGTGAATTAAAACATGAATTTAAAAACATTAAAAGTGATAATAGTAATCTTAAGCAAGAATTGTTTTTGTTAAAAATTGATAAAAAACTTAATAAATCTGATAATGAACAAGATGAGCTTAAAGATGGAGATGAATCCAGTCAACAAGCTCTTCTTTCTGATAAAGGTATTGCTGATGTTTTTACTGATTCCCAACTTAATCTTGTTAGCAAAATACTTCCTCCAAAATGGTTTACAAAAGTCAAAATTGTTGTTTCTCATGATTATCATTTCACTGTTATTGCTATGATTGATTTTGGTGCAGATATGAACTGTATCCAAGAAGGATTGATCCCTTCGAAATATTTTGAAAAATCAACTGAAAGATTGGTTTTTGCTAATGGTTCTCAAATGAAGATTAAATATGAATTGAATAATGCTCATGTTTGTCATGATAATGTCTGTTTTAAGATTCCCTTCGTTCTTGTTAAAAATATGACTGATAAAGTAATTCTTGGTTTGCCATTTATAAATGCTTTGTATCATTTTCTTGTTGAACATGATGGAATTACTACTGATCCTTTTGAACAGAAAGTAAAATTCAAATTTGCTTCAAAGTTTGAAATTGATACTGATGCTGCTTTAGATCTGATTCATGCTAAAACCAACATCTTAACTTCCTTCAGCAAGAAGTTAGATACAAGAAAATTACTAAACAACTTTCTGATAAATTGTTGCAATCAAAAATTGATAATTTTCAGAAAATTTTGATTGATGATGTTTGCTCTGATGTTCCTAATGCTTTTTGGCATAAGAAAAGACCCATGGTTAATCTGTCTTATGTTGAAGATTTTCCTACTAATATACTTATTCAAGAACCAAGGATAGGTTTTTGCCAATATTTCACAGATGCTTTTGAAGGTAATACTCATAGTGCCAAACTGCTAACTATTACCAAATACCCTAATATTCTCAATGATTCTTTGCAGGAATTAGGAAATGTTGCGTGGATAAATACCACTAATAAGTGGAATAATAATAATAATAATAATACTTATACCACTAGTAAGTGGATTATTATGGCTTCCTCGACAGAGAGGAGGAATAAGGGAAAGGCTCTTGCACAGGACTATTCTCAAGACAAAAGGCTCCTAGTGGGACAACCTTTTAAAATGCATGAAGGTGCATCTTCTAGGGTAAAACCCAACAAATCAACATCCTTTCAAGAATTTGTCTCGGCGGAGGTGACATATTCCAGTGGTGACATGATAGTTGCTCTACAAGAAGTTTTATCTAGATCTTTACAATTTCATAATGGCGTCTATAGTGAACTACCAGACTCCATTAAATTCATTCTTGATAACCTCCTTGCTGCTTTTACCCTAAATCGCCGCACCCTTTTTTGAAAAACCCTCCAAGCCCTTGAGATCCACCTTGTTAATCTTACTGCACAAAATGAAGCTTATATGAGCCACTATGCTAATCTTGTTTCAGAAAATAACCCTGTTTATGACAACCTTGTTCTAGAAAACGATCTTGTCCCAGAATATAACCCTGTTTCAGAAAATAAGGCTTTGGAAAGCCACCTTGAAGCTTACATTAGTCAACTCTTTGGCAAAGAGGAAATCCATTCAATGGATAAAAAGACTATAATAAGCACTGATTATGCTAGATTGAGTCTTAAGACCCAATCTATGTTAAGATGTGTTATTGCCAACTGGCCAACAGATATATCGTATTCTGAAAAGCAAGGCTATGTTTAGGTCTTTTGACCTATGGTTTAAATATTTCAAAAAACTTGTTACAGCTACTATTTTGAATCCTAACGAATTAGATGAATCTGATAACGTATCTCATTAATGGACACACTTACCAAGGACAATGGTTTAAAGGAAATTCTCACTGTCCTTTAAAGATCCTTATGCTCTTGTAGAATGTTGGAGAAATTATTTTAATAACCAAATTATTGATGTTGCTCAGAATCCATGGAAAGATTATCATTTATTAGGAAGCACAGATAGAATCTTTGTTTTTGGTCCCAGACCCTATGCTAATACCATTACTCATTTGCGTATAGCAGATCATTGCAATCCACGAAGTCTTCTTACCCTAGGAAAAACTCCAGAGTTTGAGCCACTTCTATATTGCGGATTTTGTAATCAATATGCTATCTACCATGAGCATGAATGTAATGATTCTCCATGGGATCCTTATGATGGTTATCCATTCGATGCTCCTTCCACTGATTGATGAGTGGCCCCCTTAAGGCTACTATTACTACTAAAGGTCATTGATAATGTGATACTACTAATTCACGTCAATCTTTTGATTCCCACTGGAAAAGTTATTTTCTCATGCCATTCTTGCAGTCAGAAATTGTTTGGTCAAAATATTCTTGATCTAGCAGTTGACCGATGATTGATTCTACTATTTGTCTGGCTTGCACAATGGCCAAAAATGTTATGATATTCAAAAAATTCTATGATGATTACCCATGCTCTATTGTGAAGTCTCATGTTCTACTATGAAGTCCTATGCCCTTCTGATAAGTCCCATGTTCTTCTGACAAGTCTTTTGGAATATAGAAATTCCTTAGGCTTATAATGATGTTCTTGGAAAAAGGAAAAAGGAATTTACTCTCAGACTTTTGGTCTTCTCAATCTCTCTTCCGGCAAAGACTTGGCACTTTGGATCGAAGAAAATGACAAAAATTTTTTGCTAATTTTTGAGTCAAAAAATGAAAAAACACTGTTCATAAATTACTGTTCACGAATCATTATTCATGACACTATTCACTATGAATTTTTGCCTTTTTAAGGGGGCCTATCCCTAAATTCTATCATAAACTTAAGGGACAACCTCTTTTAAATAGGCAAAAATTCGGAGTGAACAATGCCATGAACAGTAGAAAGTGAACAGTAGTCGGTGAACAGTAATCTGTGAATAGTAATCTATGAACAGTAAAAGTGAACAGTATTTTTTCACTTTTTGACTCAAAAACCAGCAGCAAATTTTTGTCATTTTCTTCAATCTAAAGTGTCAAGTCTTTGTTGGAAGAGAGATTGAGAAGACCAAAAGTTTGAGAGTAAACTCCTTTTTTTCCTTTTTCCAAGAACATCATTATGAGTCTAAGGAATTTCTATATTCCAAATGACTTGTCAGAAGAGCATGGAACTTGTCAGAAGAGCATGGAACTTCACAGTAGAACATGAAAAAATGTTGCTTGTTTTGAAGACCCTATATATATATACCAAAAGGGGAAAAGTTACAAGTATACGTGATAGGGGGTAAGTTACAAGTATACGTGATGGGGGGAGGCCATCTGATTACAGAGTACAACTGTAAAGATCACTATGGTGTTACAGGTATAAACTGGAAAATAAACTAAGGTTGCCATATGTTTACAAGATTAAGGGTTGTAAAAGAGAGGGTACTGTGAAGTAGTTTTGCTGGTTTTGAGCTAAACTAAAACTTTAACTAAAGCCTTCCAAAACTGAACTTGCTTCTGAATGAATCCTGAGTTGCCTTTTATATCTGAAGGGAGCCTTGGATGCTTCTGAAAATTGTTGGAAATCCGGAGAGTGAAAATGCTTTTACCACGGGTGCTGTAGATGTATAGTGATTGGTACTGTAGATGAATAGTAATCGGTTTTGAAAAACTGTTCTGAATAGTGACTAGTGCTATTCAGATTGCTTAGTTGTCATCCAAATTGTAACCATTATATGGATCTTGGGAATCCGGGAAGGGGTCAATCGGACAAAGGTTAACTGAAGCTTTTGAGGAGGCAGGAGAAACCTTTTCTGCTGACTCTAACTTCTCTGCTTGGATCTGCAATTGCTGGGCAAGATCTTTTAATTCCTTGCTAGATTTTCCGGCGATTTGGACGGAGTCTAGGCTAGATTGAGATCTTGTATTATAAGCAATGGCTCTCTAAACTGGAGGAGGGAAGTCCTTGTGAACTTGACAGATGATAGCCTGAATCCTAAAATTGTCCCACTATTTTACTGAGAATTCCCTGTCTAGTAGGTTGGAATTGATTTCATAATTCCACATGCTTATCCAGTGGATCCTATACTTGACTGTCATATGCAGGATGATTGGAAACTGGGAACCATGACTTGAGGGTTGGAATCTGGAGCTGAAATACCTGAAGGCATCCTGTAAGGGTTCGGGGAAAATCTGAGGAACTGAACCAAACATTTCCCACCATTTTAGGAACCATGAAGGTATCGGATTGGAGAACTGTTTGTCGAACATCAAGAACCAAGAATGATCAAAGTTCTTGTTCTGGTAAAAAAGGATTTTTTCAAAGGCGTCCATATAATCATAGTAACTGTAATGGTGTTCTGAGCCTGTGAGTACTTTGAGCAAAGAGGGATGCTGCTCCCACTCTTCGCAACTAACGAAACCTGTAAAGACGAACTTATGATAAAGAACTTCTGAAGGGTTCACTTTATTAATGAGGTTTTCTACTCGAGCAGACTTTTCCTAGATGAGGATGCTCTTGTAGAACCTGATATTTTTCTCTGGGTGCTTTGGGAGGAATTGCCAACCTAGGGGTAAAACTTCCATGGCCAAGGCTAAAGGATCTGTTATATGAACTAGATGAGATTCAATATAAAAGATATGCTGGACAAAGCGTTTCTTAACATAAGAAGAACTTCCTTTTCAGGATGGGTAGGAGGAAGAAGGCTTTTGGGGTTCAATAGGGCCAAAAGGTTCTTCAATAGAGTATAGGGTGATTGCCCCAGGAGGTGGAGCGACTAAAGCTGAGCTGTAGCTGGGTTGACCATAAGAGGGTCGTTGGTAATTTGGTTTAGGGATTGTGGATACTACATAGTGGTTTGCAATGGTTGTTGGGGAAAGGGGGACTAACAGACCAGGAGGGTTCTTTACCTGATTGGTACTTCTGGGAGTTTGCTTTTTAGGCAATTTTGGGGGTTGGGGTTGTACGGGTCTTTTCTTGGACATCTTGGTTTGGACTCGTAAAGTTGAATTTAATCAATCATCTCGTTGGCTTTATTCCGTGCCAATTTGCTTGTAATTTAGCACTTAGTAACCCTGCATTTAGTTGGAAAAATTGTAAGGGTAGTGTGTGAGAAGATGTGAAGAAAAGCTCAAGTATGTGCAAAGAAGCAGAGCTTCGCGGCTAGGACTCACGGGTGGATCGCGACTGGCAAGCTGCCAAATGCAGGCACGTGAGATGCACACAGGGAAGTTGAAGGGTCGCGCTAGCTGTCACACTACAGGACAAAAGTCCCAGGCTAGCCAAGCCGTTACGTCACGACTTGAACTCCGACTTGGACAAGCCGCGAGACCAAGCCGCCAATTTACCCTGTTTGGCAAAAATTGTCTCTTCGTATTCTTTTCTCACCCCACTATATATAGACCCTTATACCCACGATATTCAGAGAGCTTCTAGAGAGAATTTTGTGAGAGAAACCCTAGAGAAAAACAAGATTGCCTCATCCCCAATCTTTACCTTAGAGACTCTACAAATTCCTCTTCTCTTTTCCTCTTCATTGTTATACCTTTGAGAGGCATTTTACCAAATCCTTATCTCACCACACCCACGTCTGTGAGAAGGTTCATTTGGTGCTGTTGGGAAGCAGTTAGGAAGGAACCAATCTACATTGGTTGATGCTATGGTCTAGTAGCGGAATCCGAGAAGCTAAAGAAGAAATAGGTTTGGTGTAACCTCGTTGGAGCAAGAAGCTTGGAGGGCTTAGGTACTTGGGTAGATTAGGCTTGGAGGGTCTTCTGCTGTTCATGTATCCTAACTACATTCTTTAGTGGATTATTTGACCGCTTGGAGGGTGGCGGAGAGGTTTTACGCCGAGGGCTTCGGTTTCCTCTTTGATAACACATCGTGTGTTGTCCGTGTGTTTGCATCTTCTCTTCCTTTATCTTTTCTTTATATTTCCATTGTGGATGTGTTTATATTTGGCTTAGATTATTTATCAATTCTGTTATAAGCTTGTTGTCATGTTCCGCACATTAACTGTTTAATATAAAGCTTGAATTGGTAATTTTGTAATTGGGGTCTAAACGTTCAAGGGTGTTTCTTACCTAAATTGAACTTTCAGGACTCTGCAAAAATTCACGGGTGAGGAAGTTAGGGATACTGTTTTGAGTTCCTTCAATGAATTCAATGTCGAAGTCAAAACTTGAAAGGATGGCTTGCCATTGTGCAAAAATTTGTTTTGATGCAATGTTTTGAACATTCTTTTCTAAAACATGTTTTGCAAATTTACAATCAATCCTTAATAAAAACTTTTGGTTCAAAAGATCACTTTGGAATTTTGAAATGCATAGTACTATAGATAATATTTCATTTTTTATAGTACTATAATTAATCTGAGCGGAAGTCCAAATTCCTGAATGGAAACAGACAATCTGTTCTGGGGAAATGGGACTAACACGTTGAAGGAGAATGCCACCATAACCTATGTTAGAGGCATCAGTTTGGACAATCTTGAAGGAATTGATTGAGGGAATTCCTAAGCAGGGGAGTGTCTTGATATATTTTTTGATTTCTTGGACAACAGCTGTATAGGATGAGGTCCAAGGAGGATGATTAGTGCGAAGTCTATCAAAAAGGGGTTTGCATTGCTGTCTGAGATTTTGATAGAAGTCAGCTATATAATTGAGGGATCCTAAAAACCTTTAAAGTTGGGTTTTGTCTAGGATTTCATTTGGGAACTTACTTGCAAACTAAATAGCTCTATCTATGGGTTTGATGACTCCATGATGAAAATTAAAGCCTAAGAATTGAACTTTAGTTTGAAAAAGCTCGATTTATGGGGCTGAAACAACAAGACCATTGAGTTTGATGGTGTAAAGGAATGCTCTTAGGTGCTTCCAATGTTGGTTCAGTGATTCTGAGAAGATGAGTACATCATCGATGTACATAATGATATGACTGGAGAATGGATTGAAAATCTCATTCATGATGTTTTGGAATTCAGAAGGCACATTTTTGAGACTAAAGGGCATTACGTTCCATTCATAATGTCCAAAGGGTGTGGTAAAGGCTGTCTTATACCTATCAGACTCCCTGATTTGTATCTGCCAAAAACCACTCTTCATGTCAAATTTACTAAAAACCACTCCTTTGCTAAGCCTATTAACCAAGTCTTTCTTGTTGGGGATTGGATATCTTATCCATTCTAAGACTTTGTTAAGGGGTTTGTAATTGATGACAAGTCTAGGGACACCTCTCTCTATCTCAGCATTTTTCTGAACATAAAAGGCTGGACAAGACCATGCGGACCTAGAATTTTTGATGATTCCCTTTTTAAGGAGATCCTCAATTTTAGCTCTACAAGTATCCATAAGTTCTTGGTTCATTTAGATCGGTTGAGCTTTAGTTGGAATGTCCTTCTCTTGGAAATCTTTGACATAAGGGAGTGCAACTTCGTGTCTCTTCCTATGCCAAAAAGCTGTGGGTAGATCAGAACAGACTTCATGCCTAAGTTTTTCTTCAAACTTTCTGATCTCGGCCTAGGTAGTTTTACAAGCTAGTTGTTCCTCAACTCTCTTGTGTCTTACATCATCCTGGAGGTACTTAAGGTGGTAATTCTTGGCCTGAAGAAGGTTAAAAGTCTTGGAGATGGCAATTTCCTGGAGAGTGCTAATGTCTTTAGGTTTAGGGCTCCTAAAAAACTTGAACTTAACTTGCTGGCCAAATGGACGGGTAGTGATTCCTTCACTATTCGTGGTGAAAGGATATAACAGACACATGAAAGGGTTTCTTAAGATAACCTTATCTGTCATATTCTTGACTAGGACAAATGTAGTTTTGAAGCATGTGTTGTCCTGACACACATGAGCTTTTGGAATTTTGAATTCAATCTACATTTTACCTCCACTTGCAGAACTTAACCTTTCTTTGGTTTTTCTGAAGTATTTAGAGGGAATGATTCCTTCTTGAATGCAGTTGAGATCAGCGCCTGAATCCACTAGGGCTATGACCTCGAATTCAAAATCTTTGCTGATGACAATCCTGACTTTGGAGTGCCATTTCTGGAAGTTAATCCTACTGATGGCTGCTAAGAACGATTCATGGGATTGGTCTTAAACCAGATTCTGTTCTTGAACCATGTCTGCAGTGGGGTTAACTATTTCATTGTCTTCATTGTCAAAAGGGTTCTGAAATGAGGGTCCTTCCTCATTTCCTTGATGAGAAGCAATCTCTAAATGTTTAATTCTTTGGTCAAGGAAATTGTGATAAACTCTGAGGATGGTTAGATCTTGCTTAAGGGTTCTAACTTCAGACTTGGTTCCCTTGATTTCTCTCTGAAGGTCGCTAATTGTAACATCCTTGTTGGATTTGGCAAACCTATTGTAGATTTTTTTCAAATCAACTTTGGGTTCCTGAATCCTTGGTTTAGGTTCACTGGTTTCCTTAACTAAGGTTTTCTTGAATTCACTAAGTTTTTGGGCTTTAATGATTGGGTCTTCGATTTGTTCTATGAGATCTAAGAGGAGCTCTTCTTGCGTAGAGAGAACATTGATAGTCTTGTTTCTACAACAACTATCCATGCATGGAATGGGTTCATCCTGGCCACTAGAGGAACTAGAGGAGGCTCTAGAGGGTTCAGAAGATGACTGGTAAATCTGACGAATCTCACTACTAGAAGACTCACTATCTGAGTGATCTAATTCTAGGAGCTTGAAGATCTCATCTTTATTGGTTTAGTCATTAACAAATGTGTTAATAAGGGATTTGGCCTTAGCTTTACACTCTTTTCTGAAATGACCTCTTTTTCCATAGTTGAAGCATTTTCCTGATGCTTTGGATATGCGTTTTCCTGTGGACTTGGATTTTCCTTTCCTATAGAAATCATCTTTTCTATACTTTTGTTTTCTATAGTACTTGGCTGCAGTTTTCTTCCTGTGGAATGTCTCAGAGGGTTCTTTGCTTTCGTATTTGGACATTCTCTTGGGAAGAACTAAGAGTAAGCCATACTGTGTACAGAAGTTTCCTACTTCGTACTTGGCTTTGCCTTTGCTAGCTTTGCTCTGGATTTTGAGATCTCTACACATCTTCATTCCTTCACTTCGAATGGTACTAGAGATGTCTCCACAGGTTAGGTTATCATAGCCTATGACACCTAAGGGGCTACAAAGGGTTTCTTTCACCTTTTCACCAAAAAGTGTGGGTAAGCCATTGATGAGCTTCTCCCTCCAAAATGGAGAGTTACAATCGCTCCTGTGCATGACTCTAGTGGTAAACACATCTTCGTACCACCTAAAATCGCCAAGGGTTTTACATCTAAGGTTACTCAACTTGTCGTAAATTCTAGATGTGATGTTGCTGGGTTTTCCTACGAAGTGTTTCATGATCGTATAGATCAGGGTACTGACTCCGTTAGGGACACCTCTTCCTATGGTGTCATCGAAGATGGGGATTCCTTCCTCATCTTTTTGGACAACATGTTTGATGTCTTCCTTAGACTCTTTTGTAAGGCAGTTATTCCACCATTGCAGAAGTTTTCCTGTAAATCCTAAGGCAATAAGCTCTATGACCTTAGTATGGGGATGTCCTTCATTGATGTAGATATTGGCTACCATGGTCATGTGCTGTAATTTGTTTAGGATTTCCTGTTCTGACAAACCATCTATGTTCCATTCGTATAGTTTACCAGAGGACACTGAGAACTGGCTGCTAACATTCCTTTCCTCGAACTGGAGGTTAGGGGGTGTAGGTTTAGGATACTAATTCTTGGTCAGGCTAGTTGGGTTTACTTTGGGGTGAAGAAGCTTATTTACTTGTAAAACCTTAAACTGGTTTTCTAGATGTTCTATCTCCTTTTCATTGTTTGAGGAGGTTCTACTAGAACTGCTAGAGGTTGTATGGATGTCTAGGACAATTAGACGGGAATCTAGTCGGGGATCAGCACTGGTTGAATTAGTAACTGGTGAAGTGGTGACTGGTTCCTTCTTCACGAGTTCTTCAAGCTTTTGGTTAACAATTTCTACGGCTGATTTATCCTTAGGTCTAAGGCTGGGTTGCCAATTTGTGGAAAGCTTGACTAAAGGTTTTTCTAGGGTTTGGATAGGTTTGCTAGGGCTTCCTGGCTAGAGGATGACCTTGTTTTCTATTCTATCTTCTATCCTATCAAGCTGTTTTCCTATAACACCTAAACACTGGTTGGTATAGTTGTTTTGTTCTATAACCTTCTTTACTACCGTTTCTTCTGGAGTGGTAGGGGTTTTGAAGGGAGAGGCAACTAAATTACTTCCACGGTGTTTGAAGGATATAGCTTCCTGGGGTGGATGGCTAGATCTAACAATTTTTGGTGGGTCAGAACTACTAGCATCTTTCGGAAGTTTGGTCCAGTTGGTTTTTGTAATGAGACAAGATTGTTTATGCCACTCAAAATGGTTCTCAAAATATTCAAGGAAAGGGACATTACTGGATATCTCTTTCATGAACATTTTCCAACTTTCAAAAACTTCTTTCTTTTGTTCCAGGGTGTGGTTGGCCTTCTCTTTTGAGTTTGTTTTCTTTAGATTCAAACTCTTTGCCTAGGGCAACTAAATCAGGGGCGAACTCTTTCTTAATAACCATAAGCTAGGGATCTATTTCAGGTTTTGGCTGAAAGGGATCCTGTGGGTGTTGCTGATAAGGGTTCATCATATCAGTACTTGTTGGGGATGGGGCTTTTTGACTGTTGTTGTCTTCTTCCTGATCAACAACTGAGTCCTATTTGGTTGTGTAGCAGGGTGTGCTAACCTGAGATCTGGTCTGGACACCTTGGAGCTTTAGGCCTAAGTCTCTTTTGGACTTGGGAAAGAGTGCTTGAGGTCTGGATGAACTACACTGGGAAACTGGTCTTTCTTTTAAGAGGATAGGTGGCGGCCTGATGGGTTGGTGTAGATCTACTGGGGATCTAAACCTCAATTCATCATACCCTATGGGTGAATCTAGGGGTGTTCTAAGCTTAGACTGGTCAAAATTGAGTCTAACCGTACCATTAGCTAGTTGTTGGACAAAGTCTAAGTCTGGATTCTGGGTTGGGTTTTGGATCTGGAGAGGGAAGTTTTCATTCTCTAGAGTCCAATTTGATGGGAATGTGACCTTTGACCATTTCAGGGTTTTGGGAACATGAATTTTAGATCTAGTGTCTGTGGTCTGGATAAGGGTGGTTTTCTCCCATCTTACTCTTGTTTAGTGCTTGAACATTGAAGTTCGTCCTCATGCACTTATAGTATACTCTATATATCAAGGCTAATTGTTGCACACCTGGCAACATGAGGGTTCCATAGGTCTTGATATTAAAAGTGAGGGTTTTCATGACATAAGGGTCATGAAGGCCTACTGAGAAGTTGGGGAAGCAATCGAAATGAACTGGTCCACAACTGAGACTGGTTTCAATGGTTCCTAAGAGGCTGTCATTAAACCTGATATGACGGGTATCTCTAAGGGCCATTAAGATTGAAGCATTCAATCCTTCTCTGATCAAGGGCTTAACTCCAACCTGGACTAAACCTATATGGACGTAATTGTGTCCATCATTTTTGTGTGCTTACAAGGCTGATGTGGGTAACAAATAGCACGTCTTGTACTCTTTGTTGATGCTATAGACTTGCTCTATGGTTTTGACTTGGTAGTCTGTCTTTAAAGCTTTTTTAAGGGTCCATGAAGATTTATAGATCTTATTGGTAGGAACCTTAGGGATATTCCAATCTCCTAGCTTTAGATCTAGATCTGATAATTCGTAACTCTCAGAATTGAGAATTCCACTTTCTTGAGGAATCTCAGGGAGGGATGTTCCTGATGACCTAATGCTGGTAGAAGAGTTGCTTCTAAACAATCTATTCATTGTTCTAGATTAAAAGCCTAGTTAAACAATCACAACCTAATTACCTTTAACCTCAAACTTCTAGATCTATCCTTAGATCTGGAACAGAGTGTTCAAATAAGACGATCGCCTAATCTTGTGCAAACTACAACCTCTTATCGCCACAATCCTTACTCTGAGTAACTACCCTTCCGCTCACGCTCTATCTGTCGGGACTTATTGTTTGGTACAGGACTAACACTCAGCCTGGGACTTACTGGTCTTAGTGGGTTGACTGAACAACATGGATTTGGTCTTACACGTCTCAACAGTACACATCTGCAAAAATCTGGAGGGATAAACACGGAAACAAGAAGAAGCAGATACCTTGGATATAACTGATCAACATGAACAAATAATTGCAAGATGACAAACAGATAGGTAAAGAAGGAGGCTCAGCCTACCAATTATACCAGAAACAATTAGGATACCAATAACAAAGAATGGCAAAGATATAATAAATGTAGAATGTGATAAATGGTAATGGAAGAGTTATCAAAAAGTAGATGTAAAACATAATAAAATGGTTTGGAGATAACATACTGAAAATAATCAAGATAATCTTAATGCAAAAGATATTTGATAACTATGGCGGCAGTGCCAACCAACATGATTCAAAACTGTAAGTAACTTACAACTCTACAATCGGCCAAACTTGGCTCTGATACCAAAAGGGAGGTAGGTTACAAGTACACGTGATGGGGGGAAACCATTTGATAAAAGATTACAACTGTGAAGACCATTACGGTGTTATAGGTATAAACTAGGAAACAAACTAAGGTTGCCATCTGTTTACAAGATTAAGGGTTGTAAAGGAGAGGGTACTGTGAAGTAGTTTTGCTAGTTCTGAGCTAAAACTAAAGCCTTCCAAAACTGAACTTGCTTCTAAATGAATCTTGAGCTGTCTTTTATAGCTGAAGGGAGCCTTGGATGCTTCTAAAAACTGCTGGAAATCCGGAGAGTGAAAATGCTTTTACCACGGGTGAATATCTTTTTAGCCTAAAGCAACAGTAAATTCGGATTATTGTGTCGGGTATTGTAGATGTATAGTGATTAGTACTATAGATGAATAGTAACCGGTTCTAAAAAACTGTTCTGAATAGTGACAGGTGCTATTAAGTTTGCTTAGTCGTCATCCAAATTGTAACCATCATATGGATCTTAGGAATCTTGGAAGGGGTCAATCAGACAACGGTTAACTAAAGCTTCTGAAGAGGCAGGAGAAACCTTTTCTGCTGACTCTAACTTCTCTGCTTGGATCTGCAATTGCTGGGCAAGATCTTTTAATTCCTTGCTAGATTTTTTAGCGATCTAGATGGAGTCTAGGCTAGATTGAGATCTTGTATTATAAGAATGGCTCTCTGAACTAGAGGAGGGAAGTCCTTGTGAACTTAACAAATGACAGCCTGAATCCTAAAACTGTCCCACCATTTTACTGAGAATTCCCTGTCTAGTAGGTTGTAATTGATTTCATAATTCCACATGCTTATCTAGTGGATCCTGTACTTGACTGTCATATGCAGGATGGCTGGAAACTGGGAACCATGACTTGAGGGTTGGAATTTGGAGCTGAAATACCTGAGGGCATCCTATAAGGGTTCTGGGAAAATCTGAGGAACTGAACCAAACATTTCCCACCATTTTAGGAACCATGAAGGTATCGAACTGGAGAACTGTTTGTCGAACATCAAGAACCAAGAATGATCAAAGTTCTTGTTTTGGTAAAAAAAGATTTTTTCAAATGTGTCCATATAATCATAGTAACTGTAATGGAGTTCTGAGCCTGTGAGTACTTTGAGCAAAGAGGGATGCTGCCCCCACTCTTCGTAACTGATGAAACCTGTAAAGACGAACTTATGATAAAGAACTTCTGAAGGGTTCAGTTTGTTCATGATGTTTTCTACTCGAGCCGACTTTTCCTGGATGAGGATGCTCTTGTAGAACCTGATATTTTTCTCTGGGCGCTTTGGGAGGAATTGCCAACCTAGGGGTAAAACTTCCATGGCCAAGGCTAAAGGATCTGTTATATGAACTAGATGAGATTCAATATAAGAGATATGCCGGACAAAGGGTTTCTTAACATAAGAAGAACTTCCTTTTCAGGATGGGTAGGAGGAAGAAGGCTTTTGGGGTTCAATGGGGCCAAAAGGTTCTTCAACAGAGTATGGGGTGATTGCCCAAGGAGGTGGAGCGGATAAAGCTGAGCTGTAGTTGGGTTGACCATAAGAGGGCCGTTGGTAATTTGGTCTGGGGATTGTGGATACTACATAGCAGTTTGCAATGGTTGTTGGGGAAAGGGGGACTAACGGACCAGGAGGGTTCTTTACCTGACTGGTACTTCTGGGAGTTTGCTGTTTAGGCAATTTTGGGGGTTGGGGTTGTACGAGTCTTTTCTTGGACATCTTGGTTTGGACTCTGCAAAAATTCACGGGTGAGGAAGTCAGGGATGCTGTTTTGAGTTCCTTCAATGAATTCAATGTCGAAGTCAAAACTTGAAAGGATGGCTTGCCATCGTGCAAAAATTTGTTTTGATGCGTGTTTTGCAGATTTACAATCAATCCTTTATAAAAACTTTTGGTTCAAAAGATCACTTTGAAATTTTGAAATGCATAGTACTATAGATAATATTTCCTTTTTTATAGTACTATAATTAATCTGAGTGGGAGTCCAAATTCCTGAATGGAAACAGACAATCTATTCTGGGGAAATGGGACTAACATGCTGAAGGAGAATGCCACCATAACCTATGTTAGAGGCATCAGTTTGGACAATCTTAAAGGAATTGATTGAGGGAATTCCTAAGTAGGGGAGTGTCTTGACATATTTTTTGATTTCTTGGACAACAGCTGTATGGGATGAGGTCCAAGGAGGAGGATTAGTGCGAAGTCTATCAAAAAGGGGTTTGCATTGCTATCTGAGATTTTGATAGAAGTCAACTATGTAATTGAGGGATCCTAAAAACCTTTGAAGTTGGGTTTTGTCTAGGATTTCATTTGGGAACTTATCTACAAACTGAATAGCTCTATCTATGGGTTTGATGACTCCATGATGAATATCAAAGCCTAAGAATCGAACTTTTGTTTGAAAAAGCTCGATTTATGGGGCTGAAACAACAAGAACATTGAGTTTGATGGTGTAAAGGAATGCTCTTAGGTGCTTCCATTGTTAGTTCAGTGATTCTGAGAAGATGAGTACATCATTGATGTACACAATGATATGACTGGAGAATGGATTGAAAATCTCATTCATGATGTTTTGGAATTCAGAAGGCGCATTTTTGAGACCAAAGGGCATTACGTTCCATTCATAATGTCCAAAGGGTGTGGTAAAGGCTGTCTTATACCTATCAGACTCCTTGATTTGTATCTGCCAAAAACCACTCTTCATGTCAAATTTACTAAAAACCACTGCTTTGCTAAGCCTATTAACCAAGTCTTTCTTGTTGGGGATTGGATATCTTATCCATTCTAAGACTTTGTTAAGGGGTTTATAATTGATGACAAGTCTAGGAACACCTCTCTCTATCTCAGCATTTTTCTGAACATAAAAAGCCGGACAATACCATGGGGACCTAGATTTTCTGATTATTCCCTTTTTAAGGAGATCCTCAATTTCAGCTCTACAAGTATCCATAAGTTCTCGGTTCATTTGGGTCGGTCGAGCTTTAGTTGGAATGTCCTTATCTTGGAAATCTTTGACATAAGGGAGTGCAACTTCATGTCTCTTGCTATGCCAAAAAGCTGTGGGTAGATCAGAACAGACTTCATGCCTGAGTTTTTCTTTGAACTTTTTGATCTCGGCCTGGGTAGTTTTACAAGCTAGTTGTTCCTCAACTCTCTTGTGTCTTACATCATCCTGGAGGTACTTAAGGTGGTGATTCTTGGCCTGAAGAAGGTTAACGGTCTTGGAGACGGCGATTTCCTAGAGGGTGCTAATATCTCTAGGTTCAGGGCTCCTAAGAAGCCTAAACTTAACTGGCTGGCCAAATGGATGGGTAGTGATTCCTTCACTATTCGTGGTGAAAGGATATAACAGACACATGAAAGGGTTTCCTAAGATAACCTTATCTGTCATATTCTTGGCTAGGACAAATGTAGTTTTGAAGCATGTGTTGTCTTGACACACATGAGCTTTTGTAATTTTGAATTCAATCTGCATTTTTCCCCCAATTGCAGAAGTTAACCTTTCTTTGGTTTTTCTGAAGTATTTAGAGGGAATGATTCCTTCTTGAATGCAGTTGAGATCAGCACCTGAATCTATTAGGGCTATGACCTCGAATTCAAAATCTTTGCTGATGACAATCCTGACTTTGGAGTGCCATTTCTGGAAGTTAATCTTACTGATAGCTGCTAACTTGGAGTGCCTTTTATGGTATCAGAGCCATCTCTTTTTTGGCTGGTGATAGTGTTGTTGTGTCACTATTGTCTGTAAGTGTCTGTTTGAACCTTTGATACTCTGTGGTTATGTCCCCTTCTTTCAGTCGTTGGCGCCACCTTTGACGTAAAGTGAATTTCGAGAACCGAATAGTAAGGCCCGTTTAAGCTAGGAGAGTGTGTAGGGCATGAGAGGTAGACGGTTGTCTAGGGTATGTGTTACGAAATGCAACAGTTGTGAGAAAAACATGATAATTGAGTGTTAAACCTAGGATAATATGGATAGATTGTGGAGATCCAATTCCTCTGTCAACTCCAGGACTAGTTGTCCTCCTGATATTGTGAATGAAGAAGATCATGATGTTGAAGTAAGAGAACTTCCTGATTTCCAAAAATGGAACATTCCTAAAGTTGAAACTAAGAATGTTTACAATACTACTTGGACTGAAAGTATTACTGCTTACAAAGTTAGAACTGTTGAACAAGTTTTTTCTATTTCAAAACACCATGAAAAATGTTGCTTGTTTTCAAAGAAAAATATTCAAGATTTTCTTGCTAAAAAGATGTTTAGTTATTTGCATATTGGTATGGTGCAAGTTGCTATTAAACCACTTACTCGAAAGGGTATTAATGCTTCTGTTCTCATGTGTTTACATGATGCAAGATTTAAAATGTTTTTTGATAGTATTCTTGGTATGATTACTGCTTCTTTGTATGATGGTCCTGTTTACTTTAACTGTTATCCTGATCTTACTCTTGCTTTGGATGATCCCAATATTGCTAAAGCTTTGACTTTAAATATTTTGACATCTGGTTATGTTATGGAAGAAGGTAGCAAACCTTTTTCTTTGATTTATCGCATCTATTACATATTGTTAGGTACTCAGTTGAATCCTAAGGCTAGGACTCATAGAGAACCTGCTAGTAAAACCATGCTAATCACCTGCTCTACTCCTGATGCTAGAGTTCAGGTTCCAAAAACGATTAATTGGAATGATGTTAAAATCCCCAATCAATGGTTTTTGCAACAAGAAACTCCCATTGCTAAACCTGTTTTTGATGAACTTGATTTAACTAATATCCAACAGTTTATTGATGGAACTGTTAAAATAAGTTTTCAAAATACTCCACGTTTAAAGATCAACGAAGGAAGGCATTCCTTTGTTGGATCTGATAGTCTTTCAAAAAGAGACAAAGATGTTGATGAAATTTTGCAAAAGAATGCTGAAAACCTGAAGTTAAAAGGAGTTTCCACTAATTCTCAAATTAGCACTCCTTTTTATTCTACTAAAGCTGAATCTTCTTCTCCTTTTAACAAAGATGCTAATGATGAAGAAGAAGACTCTGTTTCTGTTACTCCTTCTGATTCTGATTTTCCTCCTATTAAAAATCCTGTTTATGAAAATCAGTTCAGAGTTATAAATGCTTTGAATACTGATTTTGAAATTGATTTGCAATCCCTATATAATGAATTTGTTTCTTCAAAACATAAAGCTAAAAGAAGATATTATCAAAGTACTTTTGCTTAATCTGAAAAAAGCCGAGTCAAAAGGAAATGGATGGAAAAAATGCATGAGTTGAAAAGACATATTTTGTTTTTTGATTTTCTAGAAAATTATTATGTCTCAAAAGATGAGATTTCAAAATAGTATTTAAATTTGATAAAAAAGCAAACTTTTGTTAAAGCTGATGCTTCTACTATTAGGTCTACTCATCCTCCACTTGACACAATTGTGATAACTTGTAATAAAGTTGAGATGAAGGCCTGTCCTTTCAAAATTGTTGATGATGCGACTCCTATTGTCAGCATTATTAAACAAAACAATTTTACTAATGAATCTTTACATGTTATCAGGCAACAGCTTGATCGTATTGAAGAAAAACTTGATGAAAAAATCACTATTTCAAAAAGTTTAAAAGAAGAAAAAGTTTTTGTTTCTAAACCTGAGCAAACTTTGATTAGTTTACCTAGTCAAAGAGAAAATATGATTTTCAAATCCCCTCAGACCAAAACTCTTGAGGTTGTTGAAAAAATGCTTGCTGATTTGAAAGTAAAAACCGAGGGTGCTTCTACAAGTACTGCTCGTGCTATTTCAAAAAATGATATAGAACCTGTCTTTGAAAATACTACAGATTCTGAATCATCATCCTCTACTTCTATTAAAAATATTTTTGAAGATGAATTACCAGAAATTAAAAGATTTGCTGGAAAACCTAATCTTGTATCTTTTACTAAAAACTGGTATTCTAGACCTACTCCTCTTGATATGCAGTTTGAAGAAAGATCTTTTCAAACTCAGTTTTCTGTTTCTGTTGATAAAATGTATGAATGGAATATTGATGGTTTTTCTGAACAAGAAATCATTAATAAAATGAGTCATATGTCCATGGTTGGAATTGCTTATCCGAATGGTCATAATTTTGATCAACTTGAAATTGTTGACATGTTTGTTACTAGTTTTTCTAGATCTCTTCATGGATGGTGGGATTCATATCTCACAGAAGATTCCAGATAGTCTATTAAAAATGCTATTAAAAAGAATGACGAAGGTCTTCCTATTTTTGATGAAAATATTGGTCGAGGTATTCCTGATGGTGTTAATACTTAGGTTTTTACCATTCTCAAACACTTTGTTGGTACTCTTTCTAATGTTTCATCTCGAATTGCTGAATACTTGAATAATTTGAGATGCCCTATTATGTCTGATTATAGATGGTATCAAGATGTTTTTATTTCCAGGGTAATGCTCCGGAAAGATTGCCACAAGTGTTATTGGAAAGAAAAGTTTATTGACGGTCTTCCTCCTATCTTTGCTCATAAGGTAAAACAAGAATTAATTGATGATAATGATTCTATTGATTATGATAATTTAACTTATTGTGATATATTAAGCACTATTAAAAAACTTGGTATAAACATGTGTAATGATGAAAAATTGCTAAAACATCAATTGAAAAATAAAAGAAAAGCTAAATATGAAATGGGTAATTTCTGTGAACAATATGGTTTGCCTTCTGTTGCCCCTTCTAGGCAAAAGGGTAAAAAACATGATAAAATTCACAAAAATTATAACCATAAAAAATATAAAAAATACAAAACCAATTATGTTAAACCTGATGATTTTTATGCTAAAAAGAAATATACTTCTAAAAGATTTACTAAGCAGAATCCTAATAAAGGAAAATGCTTCAACTGTGGAAAACATGGTCATTATAGTAAAGACTGTAAACAAAAACCTGGTAAGCTAAAAAACAAGTTCAACATGTTAAAAATTGCTGATGAAGATCAAGAAGATCTATTTTGAAACCTTGAATCAAATGTTCCGTCTGATTCCTTAGGAGAGGATTTTTCTTCCTCGTCTGATTCTAGTTATCACTCTGCTGATTATTCTTCAGATTCACCTTATATTAAGATTGGATGCAGCGACTCCTGTTGCAATGTTATTAAATCTGTAATGTTCTCACAAGAAGTGAAGAAAATGATAGTTTGCTACTAAAATTAATACAGCAAATGGGAAACCCTGTTTTGCAAAAAGAATATTTTGATAGCTTTAAGAAAAACCTATTAAAAGATGAAACTGGTAAAAAGCTAAAATCCACTATAAGCTTTGAAGAAACTTTGGAAAGATTTAACAAATCTAAAAAGAAATCCAAAGAATTAACTGTTAATGATTTTCAACATGAAATTACTGTTGTTAAACAGGAGATAATTGAACTAAAACATGAAGTTAAGAATATTAAAAGTGATAACAGTTATCTGAAACAAGAACTGTTAATGTTAAAATTTGATAAAAACCTTGATAAAATTAATAATTATGATAATGAACAAGATGAGCACAAGAATGGAAATGATCCCAGTCAACAGGCTCTTCTTTCTGGTAAAGGTATTATTAATGATTCTGTTATTAATGATAGCTCTGACGCTACTTCTAAACTTACTCTTGTTAGGAAATCTCTTCCTCCTAAATGGTTTACAAAAGTTAAAATTGTTGTTTCACCTGATTATCATTTCAATGTTATTGCTATGATTGATTCTGGTGTTGATATGAACTGTATTCAAGAGGGATTAATTCCCACAAGATATTTTGAAAAATCTACTGAGTCACTTGTTTCTGCTAATGGTACTAAAATGAAGATTATATATGAATTGAGTAATGCTCTTGTTTGTCATGATAATGTTTGTTTCAAGATCCCTTCTGTTCTTGTTAAAAATATGACTGATAAGGTGATTCTTGGTTTGCCTTTTATAAATGCTTTGTATCCTTTTCTTGTTGAGAATGATGGGATTACTACTGATCCTTTTGGACAGAAAGTAAAATTCAAATTCGCTTCAAAACTTGAAGTAGACATTGACAAAACTTTTAGATTGATTCATGCTAAAGAAAAACATCTTACCTTCCTTAAACAAGAAGTTAGATATAAGAAAATTGCTGAACAACTCTCTAATAAACTGTTACTTTAAAAAATTGAAAATTTTCAGAAAATGTTAATTGATAATGTTTGTTCTGATATTCCTAATGCCTTCTAGCATAGGAAAAAGCTTATTGTTGATTTACCTTATATTAAAGATTTTGATGAAAAAAACATTCCTACTAAAGCTTGCCATATTCAGATGAATGCTGAAACTGTTGAATTTTGCAGAAATGAAATTAATGATTTGTTGGAGAAGAAATTGATTAGGAATAGCAAGTCTCCTGGGTCTTGTTCTGCCTTTTATGTCCAGAAGAATGTTGAGATTGAGAGAGGTACCCCTCGCCTAGTCATTAACTATAAACCCTTGAACAAGGTTTTAGAATGGATCCTGTATCCCATTCCTAATAAGAATGATTTGGTCCATAGATTGAGTGAGGCTATGATGTTCTCTAAGTTTGATATGAAATCTATGTTTTGGCAAATCCAGCTTAGTGAAAGTGATAGGTATAAGACTGCTTTTACCACTCATTTTGGTCATTATGAGTGGAATGTTATGCCTTTCGGTCTTAAGAATGCCCCCAGTGAATTCCAAAATATTATGAATGATATCTTCAACTCTTTCAGTCATTTCACCATTGTTTACATTGATGATGTTCTTATCTTCTCCAGCTCTATTGAGGAACATTGGAAACATTTGTACTCGTTTCTAGATACCATCAAAAGAAATGGTCTTGTTGTTTTTGCTAAGATAATCAAATTGTTCCAAACAAAAGTTCGTTTTCTTGGATATGATATCTCTGAAGGACAAATTTGTCTAATTGATAGAGCCATTTAGTTTGCTGATAAATTCCCAGATGTTATTATTGACAAAACTCATCTTTAGTGATTTCTTGGGTCCTTGAATTATGTTGTTGATTTCTACAAGGATTTGAGGAAACAATGCAAACCCCTCTTTGATCAGTTGCAAAATAATCCTCCACCTTGGACTAATAATCATACTTCTCTTGTTAAGCAGATAAAAACTCATGTTAAGACATTACCGTGTCTTGGTATTCCTACTATCAATACTTTCAAAATTGTTGAAATTGATGCCTCTGACATTGGTTATGGAGGTATTCTGAAACAACGTGTTTCCCCAGATTCGTTTGAACAAATTGTTTGCTTTCAATTTGGAATCTGGAATACTGCACAGCTAAATTATAGTACTATTAAAAAGGAGATTTTATCTATAGTTTTATGTATTTCAAAATTTTAAAGTGATCTGCTAAACCAAAAGTTTTTGTTACGTATTGATTGTAAAAGTGCTAAGTATGTTATTGAAAAAGATGTGGAAAATATTGCTTCAAAACATATTTTTGCCAGATGGCAAGCTATTCTAAGTGTTTTTGATTTTGATATTGAATATATTAAAGGATCTCAAAATTCAATCCCTGATTTCCTCACCTGTGAATTCCTGCAGAATTACCATGGTAAATAGGAGGTCAAATGACAAAAACCCAGCTACTATTAAACCTATTGCAAAAATTGAACCTGCTTCTCCTCTAGAGATTACTAGCTGTTTTACTCCTTTAGGTACCATACCTAAACCAAACTACTCTACTGTTTTGGCAAATGCCTATGATCCTTATTCCAGTCCTAATCAACTTGTTGAAGCAAATGCTTTCTCTACAACCCTTTACACCACCCAATATGTTAAAAAGCCTAATGACCAAAACCTGTTTTATGTTGAGACAAACAGAGCCTCTATTGCTGATCCCTTTAGGCTGGCCACTAGTTACTTCTCCCCGAAATTTCATTGGATCCCTGAGCATCCTAATAAAGATGTTTGATACTATTCTGATATCCTTTGTCGTGAAAAGTCTATCAAGATTAAGGCTATTACTGACAAAGTTGATACTACTAAGGTGATCTACCATAGTGTTCTTATAAATCACATTATTTCTAAAGAAATGTGGGGTTTTAACCTTACTACCACACGAAAGCCCCATCCCCAACAGGTATTGATATGATGAACCCTTATCAGTAATACCCACAGGATCCCTTTCAGCCAGAACCTGAAATAGATCCCCAGCTTATGGTTACTAAGAAAGAGTTCACCCTTGATTTAGTTGCCTTAGGCAAAGAGTTTGAATTTGAAGAAAATAGACTCAAAAGAGAAGCCTATAGAGCCAACCACACCCTGGAACAAAAGAAAGAAGTTTTTGAAAGTTGGAAAATATTCATGAAAGAGATATCTAGTAATGTCCCTTTCCTTGAATATTTTGAGAACCATTTTGAGTGGAATAAATAGTCTTGTGTCATTACAAAAACCAACTGGACCAAACTTCCTAAAGATGCTAGTAGTTCTGACCCACCAGAAATTGTTAGATCTAGCCATCTACCCCAGGAAACTATATCCTTCAAACACTGTGGAAGTAATTTAGTTGCCTCTCCCTTCAAAACCCCTACCACTCCAGAAGAAACGGTAGTAAAGAAGGTTATAGAACAAAACAACTATACCAACCAGTGTTTAGGTGTTATAGAAAAACAGCTTGATAGGATAGAAGATAGGATAGAAAACAAGGTCATCCTCCAGCCAGGAAGCCTGAGCAAACCTATCCAAACCCTAGAAAAACCTTTAGTCAAGCTTCCCACAAATAGGCAACCCAGCCTTAGACCTAAGAATAAATCAGCCTTAGAAATTGTTAACCAAAAGCTTGAAGAACTCGTGAAGAAGGAACTAGTCACCACTTCACTAGTTACTAATTCAACCAGTGCTGATCCCCAACTAGATTCCCGTCAAGTTGTCCTAGACATCCATACAGCCTTTAGCAGTTCTAGTAGAACCTCCTCAGACAATAAAAAGGAGATAGAACATCTAGAAAACTAGTTCAAGGGTTTACAAGTAAATAAGCTTCTTCACCCCTAAAGTAACCCCAACTAGCCTGACCAAGAATTGGAATCCCAAACCTACACTCCCTGACCTCCAATTCGAGGAAAGGAATGTTAGCAGCCAGTTCTCAGCGTCTTCTAGTAAACTCTATGAATGGAACATAGATGTTTTGTCAGAACAGGAAATCCTAAACAAAATACAGATTATGACCATGGTAGCCAATAACTACATCAGTGAAGGACATCCCCATACTGAGGTCATAGAGCTTATTGCCTTAGGATTTACAGGAAAAATTTTTCCTTACAGAAGAGTCTAAGGAAGACATCAAACATGTTGTCCAAAAAGATGAGGAAGGAATCCCCATCTTCGATGACACCATAGGAAGAGGTGTCCTCGACGGAGTCAATACCCTAATCTATACGATCATGAAACACTTCGTAGGAAAACCCAGCAACATCACATCTAGGATTTATGACTAGTTGAGTAACCTTAGATGTAAAACCCTTGGCGACTTTAGGTGGTACGAAGATGTGTTTACCACTAGAGTCATGCACAGGAGCGATTGTAACTCTCCATTTTGGAAGGAGAAGTTCATGAATGGCTTACCCACACTTTTTGGTGAAAAGGTCAAAGAAACCCTTTGTAGCCCCTTAGGTGTCATAGACTATGATAACCTAACCTATGGAGACATCTCTAGTACCATTCGAAGTGAAGGAATGAAGATGTGTAGAGATCTCAAAATCTAGAGCAAAGCCAGCAAAGGCAAAGCCAAGTACGAATTAGGAAACTTCTGTACACAGTATGGCTTACCCTTAGTTCTTCCTAAGAGAAAATCCAAATATAGAGGCAGAGAACCCTCTGAGAAATTCCACAGGAAGAAAACTGCAGCCAAGTACTATAGAAAACAAAAGTACAGCAAAGATGATTTCTATAGGAAAGGAAAATCCAAGTCCACAAGAAAACCCATATCCAAAGCATCAAGAAAATGCTTCAACTGTGGAAAAAGATGTCATTTCAGAAAAGAATGTAAAGCTAAGGCCAAATCCCTTATCAACACTCTTGTTAGTGACCAAACTAGTAAAGATGAGATCTTCAAGCTCCTAGAATTAGATCGCTCCGATAGTGAGTCTTCTAGTAGTGAGATTCGTCAGATTTACCAGTTATCCTCTGAACTCTCTAGAGCCTTCTATAGTTCCTCTAGTGGCCCGGATGAACCCATTCCATGCATGAATAGTTGTTTTAGAAACAAAACTATCAATGTTCTCTCTAAGCAAGAAGAGCTCCTCTTAGATCTCATAAAACATATCGAAGACCTAGTCATCAAAGCCTAGAAACTTAGTGAATTCAAGAAAACTTTAGTTAAGGAAACCAGTGAACCTAAACCAAGGATTCAAGTACCCAAAGTTGATTTGGAGAAAATCTACAATAGGTTTACCAAATCCAAGAAGGAAGTTACAATTAGCGACCTTCAGAGAGAAATCAAGGAAACCAAGTTTGAGGTTAGAACCCTTAAGCAAGAGCTAACCATCCTCAGAGTTGATCACAATTTCCTTGACCAAAGAATTAAACATTTGGAGATTACTTCTCATCAAGGCAATGAGGAAGGACCTTCATTTTAGAACCCTTCTGATGATGAAAACAATGAAATAGTTAACCCTACTGCCGACATGGTTCAAGAACAGAATTTGGTTCAAAACCAATCCAATGAACCGTTCTTAGCAACCATTAGTAGGATTAACTTCCAGAAATGGCACTCCTAAGTCAGGATTGTCATCAGCAAAGATTTTGAATTCGAAGTCATAGTCCTAATGGATTCAGGCACTAATCTCAACTGCATTCAAGAAGGAATCGTTCCCTCTAAATACTTCAGAAAAACCAAAGAAAGGTTAACTTCTGCAAGTGGAGGAAAAATGCAGATTGAATTCAAAATTCCAAAAGCTCATGTATGTCAGGATAACACATGCTTCAAAACTACCTTTGTCTTAGTCAGGAATATGACAGATAAGGTTATCTTAGGAAACCCTTTCATGTGTCTGTTATATCCTTTCACCATGGATAGTGAAGGAATCACTACCCATCCATTTGGCCAGCCCGTTACGTTTAAGTTTCTTAGGAGCCCTGAACCTAGAGATATTAGCACTCTCTAGGAAATTGCCGTCTCCAAGACCTTTAACCTTCTTCAGGCCAAAACTAACATTTCATCTTGTCTAGACCAACCTAAAGACCCTGATCAATTCGCAATCAATGATCTTTTTAGTATCGTCTTGTCTCAACAAATTCCACAACATTTTCCTACACATATAAATTACGAATGTATTTGCTTTATAATATCTCATGCATTCAAAAACATTTTTGAAAAAAAACATTCCATAGAGATTTATTCTGCTTGTCTTTGGCAGGAAGAGAAGCAAATAAACTATAAAATGTAGAGAAAACTAACTTCTTCAAAAGAAAAGAAGAATAAGGGGAAAGCTCCTGCACAGAGCTATCCTCGAAACAAAAGGCTCCCAGTAGTGGGACAGTATTTTATAAAGCATGAAGGCACATCCTCTAAAGGAAACCGAAGAGGATCAACATCCCTTCAGGATTATATTCCGGCAGAGGTGACATACTCCAGTGGTGACCTGGCTCTTATTTTATAGGAAGTTTTATCAGGCTCTTTACAATGGCACAAAGGTGCATACAAAGACTTGCCATTTTCCATTAAATTCATCCTTGATAACCTTCAAGTAGCCTAGACCCTAGATAGAAATGGCCTTTTCCAAAGAACCCTCAAAGCTTTCGAAATCTACTTAGTTTACCTTGAGACAAGAAATGAAGCCATAACTAGTCAACTCTTTGGCAGAGAGGATATCCATTCCATGGATAAAACGACTATCATGGGCACTGACTACACTAAGTTTAGCCTTAAGGCTCAAACAATTTTAAGAAGTGCTATTGCCAACTTGCCACCAGAAATACAAACCAATATTCTTGGTAGCAAGGTTATGTTCGAATCATTTGACCGATGGTTTGAATATTTTAAAATCTTGGTCACCTTTCACTTCCCAGTATATGGAGAACCAGATGATGATGTTGATACTGCCTTAATACAGGCCACTTGGGAAGAATACTTTGGAAGTAGCCACAAGGCATATGAGAAAAAGCATCCTTTTCCTGGCCTCATAGTAAATTATGAAGACGGGTCAGATGAAAAGGACAGAGATTCCAGCTGGCTTTCGCAAATGTTTGAATATGGTTTTGTTAGACTAATCAAGCAAACTCACCATGGTCAAATCAGCCAGTTTCCACAAATCATACAACAAGTTGTCATGAAGTTCATAAGCCCATTTGTTTCCATTAGGTGCTAGAGCACACTCCCACAATGGGATGGCACCAATTGGATGACTGTAATACCTTCCAGACACCTTGTACTCATCAATGGGTATACCTATCAAGGCCCCTGGTATGAAGGAGACTCTTATCTATCTTATAGGGAACCTCATGCTCTCGCAGACTGCTGGAGAGATTACTTCAGTAATGAGATTCTTACCATTGCCCAAGACCTATGGAAAAATTATCATTTTGTAGGAAGCACTGGAAGAATTTCAGTGTTTACAACCAAGCCTTACTCCACTGCAGTCATGAACCTCCAATGGATCAACAATAATGATCCAAGGACATTCATCACTAAGGCACCAGATTATGAGCCCCTGAATTGGTGTGGCTTCTGTAATGTATTTGCCACATTTCATGAGCATGATTGCAATTATAATCCTCTTTAGGACCCCGATGATGGTGTTCCGTCTGAGTATTATGATACAGACTAAGGACTTCCCTCCTCCAGTTCAGAAAGCCATTGCTTATAATACAAGATCTCAGTCTAGCCTAGACTTCATCCAAATCGCCGAAAAATCTAGTAAGGAATTAAAAGATCTTGTCCAACAATTGCAGATCCAAGCAAAAAAGTTAGAGTCAGCAGAAAAGGTTTCTCCTACCTCCTCAAAAGCCTCAATTAACCGTTGTCCAATTAACCCCCTTCTAGGATTCCCAAGATCCATATGATGATTACAATTTGGATGACGACTAAGCAATCTGAATAGCACTAGTCACTATTTAGAACAGTTTTTCAGAACCGGTTACTATTCATCTACAGTACCAATCACTGTACATGCACAGTACCTGCACCAACAGCCGTATAAGACAAAAGAGACAGGCTACTATTCATGAACAGTGATCATTATTGTTCATCTACAGTACTCGACACAATAATCTGGATTTACTATTGCTTTCGGCTAAAAAGATATTCACCCGTGGTAAAAGCATTTTCACTCTCCGGATTTCTTGCAATCTTTAACAGCATCCAAGGCTCCCTTCCGCTATAAAAGGCAGCTCAGGATTCATTCAGAACCAAGTTTTAGTTTTAGCTCAGAACCAGCAAAACTACTTCACAGTACCCTCTCATTTACAACACTTAATCTTGTAAATAGATGGCAACCTTAGTTTATTTTCCAGTTTATACCTGTAACACCATAGTGGTCTTCACAATTGTACTCTGTAATTAGATGGCCTCCCTCTAGCACGTATACTTGTAACTTACCCCCTTTTGGTATCAGTAGGATTAACGTAGTTTAGGGTATAGTTATCAAGTTGATTGCAAACAAATATTCATGTGATGTTATTCACTTGGATTTGGTAAACCTATTGTAGATTTTTTCCAAATCAACTTTGGGTTCCTGAATCCTTGGTTTAGGTTCACTGGTTTCCTTAACTAAGGTTTTCTTGAATTCACTAAGTTTCTGGGCTTTAATAACTGAGTCTTCGATCTGTTCTATGAGATCTAAGAGGAGCTCTTCTTGCTTAGAGAGAACATTGATAGTCTTGTTTCTACAACAACTATCCATGCATGGAATGGGTTCATCCTGGCCACTAGAGGAACTAGAGGAGGCTCTAGAAGGTTCAAAAGATGACTGGTAAATCTGATGAATCTCACTACTAGAAGACTCATTATCTGAGTGATCTAATTCTAGGAGCTTGAAGATCTCATCTTTACTGGTTTGGTCACTAACAAGGGTGTTGACAAGGGATTTGGCCTTAGTTTTACACTTTTTTCTGAAATGACCTCTTTTTCCACAGTTGAAGCATTTTCCTAATGCTTTGGATATGAGTTTTCCTGTGGACTTGGATTTTCTTTTCCTATAGAAATCATCTTTGCTATACTAAGGTTGCCATCTGTTTACAAGATTAAGGGTTGTAAAAGAGAGGGTACTGTGAAGTAGTTTTGTTGGTTCTAAGCTAAAACTAAAACTTGCTTCTGAATGAATCCTGAGCTGCCTTTTATAGCGGAAGGGAAGCAAACTGCTGGAAATTCAGAGAATGAAAATGCTTTTACCACGGGTGAATATCTTTTCAGCCGAAAGCAACAGTAAATCCGGATTATTGTGTTGAGTACTGTAGATGAACAGTAACGGTCACTGTTCATGAATAGTAGCTTGTCTCTTTTGTCTTATACGGCTGCTGGTGCAGGTACTGTGCAGGTACAGATATATATATATATACACACGTATATATATATATATATAAATACATACACATATTTTTATATATATGTGTATATATTTAAATTTATATTTATAAATATAAATATATACACATATTTATATTTAAATATATAAATATATTTATAAATTTATATATGTGTATATATTTATGTATATATACACATATACATATATATATATATATATACACATATACATATATATATATATATATACACATTTTATGTATACACACACACATATATATATATATACACATTTATGTATATATACACATAAATATATACACATATATTTATATACATGTGTATATATTTATATTTGTATTTAACTGCTCAGGAGAAAGCATAATATGGAAACATAAAACAAAGATAAAATAGCAAATAGAGAACATACAGCAAAATAAATATATTCAAAAGAAGATTAAAATGGAGTATGGAATATCAAAACACTAGTAAAATCTTACTTGAACTGAAAAACTTCTATCTTTGATTAAAATTGAAAGATATGTCTTTGATACAAAGCTTGAAATGAACTTCTATCTTTGAAATATAGGATTACAAATAAAAGTCTGTCTGAAAGATTAAAATTTGTTTTTGAAAATATAAAAGATTACAAGATTATGTCAGTGAGGTCTGGGAGGGGAGGATTACAAGAGTCTGTCTAGCTAAGAGAGGGAGAAAGGGTTCTGTAATTGGATCTAAAACTTGGACAGAGTGTCTTTTTACAGAGAAAATAAACCATGTTTGTCTTGAAAAGTAACTCAAGTAGATATAGTTAACTTGCGTTAATCTATTGGTTAAACTTGTAGAATCATGTAAAAATTACTATTGATGAACAGTAAAAGTTTTTACTATTCATAAACAATAATCTGTCTGGATTCTGTCAGTGTGTCATTCACATGCTAGTGAAAAGTAATCTGTCGTGATCTGTCTGAGTACTATTTACGCGTGTTGATGAACAGTAAAATGTTTGATAGTGGTGAACAGTAGTCGCTTTGTCTGCACTCTGCAGTATTCTTGTAGTCTGTCAGCATTCTTTTAGTTGTACATCTGTCAATATGTTTGTTTTTGGTTCTCTTATTATTTTCCACATGAATTCATTGCGTCTGACAGCATTGTATTCTGAAGGGATAGTGTCTCTGACGAGATGCCTTCAAGCTTTTTCTAAAATCTTGGCTGAAGATTTCTGGTAGTGGATGGGCAATAATTCTTTACCTCTGCTGAGGTTAATAATCTGTTTGGTCTGGGATTTTAGCCTTCGAATGGCCATCTTGCTTGCCTAGCAATTGAGACTTTACCTTGGAATTAAGACTAACAAAGTGCTAGTACGCCTTAAAGGCCTTCATGCTATTGTCTAATAAGTTGAAATGGTGTAGCTACCTTTTCTTTTTCTATCAGGATTTCAACAATGAGCTTGTCTATCTGGGTTTCTATTTCTTCTGTATTTCCTTGTCTTGCGAAGGGCTTGCAATTCTTCAGGGTACAATTTTTAAAGGGGAATACAACAAAGTTCAATTGTGCTCCACTTCATGCTCCACCAATAAAATTTGGATAACTAGCCTCTCTCATTAAAGTCAGAGTTATCTCATTTAATGAGAGAGGCTAAATGTCCAAGTTTTATTGGTGGAGCATGAAGTAGAACACAATTGATGAGACAGAAGATTTGGACTCTAGCAAAACATCTTTTGAAAGGAAGAAAGCGAAAAGGTATTAAGTAATAAATACATCCATTAGTGCTTTTGGGCAAGATCAATAAAATCACTTATATCATTTGTTATTGGCTCAACTCTGCCAGTGCTTCCTTCTTTAAAAATGAAAATTTCTTTTAAAGAAAACTTAAAGAAAAAGGATAAACTAAAGAAAACTTATGTTTCACATATATTAGTACTAATCCCATTATCGTGGAAAAAGGATTAACTAAAGCCCAAAAAAGATTTCCTAAAATAACTTTAGAAGATAATCTGTCAGATAGAAGGAAAGGTGCATAGAGAATAAAACTTTTAGTCGTAAAGCTAAGAGCAGTAGTTTTCTTCTCTTCACAACTGAGTGCTCTCATCTCCTTCTCCTTTCTCCCTTTTCTTACACCCAAAATAAATAAGTAAATAAATAAAAAATAATAGTAAAAAATAAATAAATAAAAGAAAGAAAGGAGTGCAATGTTGCTAAGGTAAATACCTAAATTTTATTTATATATATATATATATATACACAAACACACGTATATTTAAGTGTGTATATATATATTTATATAAGTACACATATATGAGTCACGCCCTTATAGTACTGGCATTTCTAAAAATAAGTATTTCTCAAATTTTTAACTCTTAGTGCACAGTATCTATAGTTGTGCAAAAAGCAAAAAAAAAAAAAAAAAAGTTTATATATTGACAATTATCCAAGATATTTGTTGTGATGAATTGTACACGGGCTCTGTTTTCTCACACACTTTCTCTCTCTCACAGGAGAGCTTAATGGATGATCTGATCAGAGGTTTTTGGGTTATTGTTTTTATATTGAGCTAACCATTGCTTTGGTTTTTCGATTTCAACTATTTATTTTCTTCTAGTGGATAGTTAGATTTGAATTCTAAGAGCATTTATATATGGGGTGCTGAAAAATTATCATTTATTACCTTAAAAAAAAAACTATTTTATCTATTTTAAAACTTATTTTAACAATACACCTAAGATCTCGTTTCTTATTTTAAAATACAACCTATTAAAATAATATAAATAATTTCAACCAATTTAACATACAACCAATTAAAATAAATATTAAATAAAAACTCATATACCCTTCTCTATTCCCCACATGTCATTCTCTCTTCCTCAACCAAATGGATCAAAGCCTTTTAACCAAAATCAAACGACCCAACCACCACAACACAACCAGCAACCATGACACCCAACCATGATGACCCACGACACAACTCATCACAACCTATATTATCCAACTATCCAATCACCATCGTAATCATGGCTCAAAGACATGATTTTTTTTTCCAACAATTAAAACATGTTAATTTAATTTATTGAGGGAAATAAGGTTTTAAGCAAATTTAACTAGCACAAAAATAATCCTATAGGAGTGAGAACGAAGATTAGAACAAAGGCTAAAAGAGAAGTGATGGCATTTCATAAACCTTGCTTTTCTTGAAATTCCCATCTCTCATTGTTGCACTAACTTCATATAGCTGTCCAGAATTACAGAACCTAATTTCCACTATTACTTGGAAAGGGAATTTGAATGTGGGGAAAAAAACACTAGGACTATATAGCAAAATCAAACTCTCAGGAACCAAAAAGAAATATCCAGAAACTGGGTTTGTATTTTTTTTTTTCTCTAGAATCAGCTAAGAAATGAAAGCAAATCCCCCCCTAGTTAATGCTCAAAACAATAGGAGAAAACTCACTGATTTTCAATAGAATATAACAGAGCACTATGTTTCTTCTAGTAATGAAGAGAAGAAAACAAATAAGGGAACAGGGAAAATCCCAGTATCTTGGCATTATCTTTCCTGGGTTTCCACACACAACAATAAAACCCAACAAAGCCCATTTTATACTATCAATGCTCATTTACTACCTCTCCATTTCACAAAGACTTTATTTCTGATTACCTGATTACTACATGGATTTTTTTATTTTTATGACGATTGAATTTTGTAAAGTCTCAAGATATCTCTCCATTTTATTGAGATTAAAAGCTATAACTGTAGTAAAAGTTCAATTTTACTAAGTTAAAGTCGAAGAGAAATTACACTGCCCAGTCCTTCTCTGAAAAAGGCACCTGCTCACTGAGAAGAAGAGATATAGAAGCAAGAAATAAACTAGAAGGTTGCTTCCCTCCAATCTGTATTCTTTTCTTTGTAAATTGAACCTTCAAAATGTGAAGAAAGAAAGATGATGTCTGCAACAACCACAAACAAAAAAGCATAAGCGATCTAAAAAACTTGATAGAGCCAAATCAGAAGAAAGAAACAAAAGGTATGCATTCAACACAAAAGTGCTACAGAAAATCACATTACATGCCTTTATCAAGGCAATTAAAATTTAGTTCATAATGAGGGCTTTTTATCAACCCAAAAGATTAATGATATTTGCCTATTAAAAGTGAAAATGATATGAAGCAAAAATAATCGTGAATTTAAAAATAACAGCATCAACTCTTATTTCTAGATATATTGAAACTACTAATGCTACACAAAATATTAAAAATAAGTAGTGGCTAATGAAAAGGTATATTCAAAGTCACTGGATCTCATTTACAAGTTATAGTAATCAATTAAAATGAATCTAATGCCATTCTTTTTCCAAATGTGCACACACAAATAGGTGTGGCTACACATAAACAGTAAAATGTAAGACAACTGACTTTGATTCCCAATTCCCTATTCCATTTGACATAGTGAGGCACTTTGTTCATTCATTTCAAAACATAATGCCCATCACCTTAGTGCTAATTTTAAACAATGTCATTGATACATCAGTAAACAAAGGCAGTTATATAAGCAAAACATAATCATAGACCACAAAAAGACTATAGTATAGCTATCAGGTTGTGTTCCACAGGTTGCCTTGGGGTTGTCATTATATGTATCTAATGAGCATGGGTTTTCCAGGGGTGGCATCTAGAAGCATAAGAAAGATCACTCCCCCCACCCTCCCCATCATCACAACAAAGTACATGCACTTGATCAGCTATACAGACGTATATAGAAACTATTGAATTGTACCTCATGGCAAATTTTAATTTACCAAGGTGAAAACATGGAAAATTAAGTGGCCTCTCTAAAGCCTTTGTTAAGTTCAGCAAATTATCCATTGAGAATTACTGCTAATTTGTATGTTCCTAATTGGCAAAGGGAACTTTCAAAAACCAAAAGTGGAGCATGGATATGATGTATACACAGTTTCTGCATAAATTTGCCTAAGGCCTAAGAATGAGGAATCAACATTCTTATCATAGAAACAACCAGCTATTGCATAGAAAGAATTCAATCAGACAATAGAGTTTGAGACATTATATAATACAATAAATAGATGATACACATACAATTATAACCCCATCAAACTAAAGTTAAAGTACACAACTTGAAAACAGAAGAATAGTTTCTGCATCTATAATAGGAACTTCAGCAGATTTTTCTACATGAAAGGAAAAAGAAATTAAATAGAAGAAAAGTAATGTTTAATATCAAGGGTGTATTAGATATTGTATGCATAACAAGAAGAAGCTTAAAACTAGGGTTTAGAATACTGGCTTTAATTTTAATAACAACATTGAAGTAATATCTTACTAAGATCACTTTGAAGATTATACTTCTCAGTAATTTCGATGCCGAAGTAGAGCTACTGCAGACTCTGCAACCAAAATGAAAAGGACGAGTATGTCACATAAGATAACATGTGAAACTAGCCAAAGTTTTGAGGCATTTAATATGCAAGTGATGAGCATGACTTGCAGAAAAACTAGTGATGCTGTGAATGCTATAATAATCATGTTATCCTGTATTGTAAATGGACTAGTTTGAGTTCCAAAAATTTCCAGGCCAGATTTAGAACATGGGCATGGATCTTCATTAGAAAAAACATTTAACTTATCCTCATCTACATCTAAGATGAAATATGGTACAATGCTGCATACCTTATAAAATGGTAATTCCCTTGTCAATAACTTCATCAATCACTCAAACTACAATTCTTTTGTTAGAATTCTGTGTTCTCTCATTTATAATGTCCATGTAAACAAAGCATGGATCAAGTATTCTTAGCAAACTTCTTGATTACAGGGATTCTTGTGTACCTACTATTATAGTGCACTCCTTTTGCCAACTTCTATTTGGTCAACATGCATCATAGGGACAAAGCAATTCAACATAATACACACATACAATATGGCAAAAATTTATTGAAAAGATCCATAACTAATACCCAAGTTCAAACACATACAAAATAGCAAACATTGATTGAAAAAATGTATAACTAATATTATAAATTCCTAGCTATTGAATGTACAAATTATATTAGGAAATAAATCAAAGCCATATGCACAGAAAATTATATTAAAAAGAGCAAAATGAAAAGCACATTTCCCAGACAACCAATACTAACAATCCCTTGGATTGAGCCTTGCAATCTCGTTGTGCCTGTATTCACAATCAAAAGAAAAAAAAAAATTTATCAATAGATCTGAAGAGAGAGAGAATTGGGGGAGGGGGCCAGCATTGAGAAGAAGAGAAAAGAATAAGTTGCTTAGAGTGTGAGAGAGAAAAAATGGGAGCGGTGGCTGTGGCTGCGGCTGGAATATAACTAGGTTTTTAAAAACTTAAAAACTTTTAAAAGTTGACCTTTAAATATTCAAAAGCCGGTTTAAGTGAAGGCTCGAACAGGAGAACTCCTGGCTAGGACACGCTCATTATGCCACCAAGCTACGCACTCATACATGTTTTATTGTTACATATATATATATATATATATATAGGTTTGGTCAAACCGAAAACCAAAAATATTATATATCTCAAACTAAAACCAAATCGAAGTAATAGAAAACCGACCGAAACTCTAAAATTTCGATTGGTTTCGATCAGTACAATCGATTGGTCAGCTATTCTTACACCCTTAGTTGCTTAGGAGAAGTTAATAAAACACTAGTTCTAAGTTCTCCCAACTCAAAAAACAAATCAGACTACATTATCATGAAAGTGAGCAAGTCATTTTGGAGTTTGATTTGTGTCCTGTCCTCAAAAGAACATCAACAAGCTGGATCCCTTTTTGTAATAAAGCAGTCTTACAAGATTATATGATAAATCATCTTACTTTATTGGCGAAAACACCATTTTGGTCCCTACATTTTGGGTCATAGTAAATTTGGTCCCTACATTTTGGTAGTAGTCAATTTAATCCCTGTTATTTTCAAATTGCAGTTAATTTGGTCCCTACTATTAATTTACTAACGGAAAATGTCTACATGACAAATGGTCCCTATTGTTAATTTACTAACGGAAAATGCCTACATGACAAACGGTGTGCACTGTTGGCACACTTAAAGTTTACGTGGCATATAAAATAATATTAAAAAGTACCAAATCAATATTTTTATAATTAATAAATAGCCACATAGAAAAAACAAAACCTACCATTTAAACTGATTTTTTTAATGGAAAAATTAAAAATGAAAATTAAAAAAAAAATCAATATTAAGCACATCAAGATATGAGAAAGACCCAGCAAACTTTGTTTATGTTTGGATCTAAAGAAATGCAAAGGATCTAGATTACCAACAACTGAACAGAGAGAATCAAACCAGTTTAACCTTTGATATACTTATACATCACTGAAACGTTTGGATGCAAATGGATATGGGTTCTTTCCTTTCAGATATGTGGAGGAGATGAAGTCTGCAGCAGATTTTGTGGAACCCAAGCCATGGCCAAGCTTTACAAACCCCATGGCTATCGCCAGCAACCACCGCGAGCCATAAACGGATGGCTAGTGCTCACTCTCTCTCCCTTCACAGGGGTTTCTCTCTCCTCAGCTCGATTCTCTCTCTTCTGATTTTCCTTTGATGTGTGCACTGTTGAGATTGTTTGTGACTTTGTATTTTTGGAATGGGGTTTTGATTTAGCTTTCAACATGGGTTTGGAAATGAGGTGGTCTTTGTGGTGGCAGTTTGTTGAAGAAAGTTGGGTTTTGGAATAGATTAGTGTAAGAAAGGTGAAGACATGTTGGGTCTTTTAATTGAATTTTTTTTTTATAGTTGCTGGAAATGGGAAGGGGAGAAATCTCTAACTAACCAGTCAAGAAAAAGAGAATGAAGAGGAGACTAAACAACAACAAAGATTAACACTTAATAAACCCATTTTGAAAGCCTCCAAGCAAGATCAAGACTGATCAATCTCCAAATCAAAACAAATCATGCAAGGAAAATTTTGGATTCACTTTCACTTCCTAGGCCTTTTGCAAACCTTCGATGTTTGTGTGTTTGGATTGCAAGAAAATGAAAGAAAATCATAATTTATTTTTATTTCATTTTTATTTTTTCCGTTAAAAAAATCAGTTTAGAATTGTGGGTTTTTTTTTTTTTTTTTTTTTTTTTTTTGGACATGGCTTTTTATTAATTATAAAAATGCTAATTTGGTACTTTTTAAAATTATTTTATATGCCACGTAAGCTTTAAGTGTGCCAACAGTGCACACCGTTTGCCACATAGGCATTTTCCGTTAGTAAATTAACAGTAAAGACCAAATTGATTGCAATTTGAAAATAACAGGGACTAAATTGATTGCTACCAAAATGTAGGGACTAAATTGATTGTGACCCCAAAATGTAGGGACCAAAATGGTGTTTTCGCTTGCTTCATATTTCGATGTTCAACTGTACCTAAAATCTCACTAGCTTTCGTGGCTTCTAATCTAAATGTTCATTCCTACGTCAATACAATATAGTAATTGATGCCACTTGCCCAAGTTTGAATTTTGCTACGCTGACTCCAATAAATTCTAGGGTTTTAAAAAACTAGTTCAAGTAATAAACTAGTCTAAGTAAAATTTCAGTTAGTTCAACTGGTAAAAGTTATTATCTTAGATTTCAAATAATAAACTAGTCCAAGTAATAAATTAATAAAAACCTTGTAGCCACAAAGAAAGAATTTTTCTAAATGTTTTATAAACTGAGCAAACAACTTTTTATTCTTTATTTTTTTGAGAATCTTAGTGAACAACTTTACACATACTTATTAGGATTAATATGCAGGTTAGCATGACGATACATATAAATTTGGTCTGCACTTAAATAGCAGTGAACCACCATCTTTGCCGCGATGATCACTATATAAGTATAAGTGCTTGTGGGTTATGAGGAGGGTAAGGGTTGGGGCTCAAGTCTCTAGAAGGAAGATTTACACACATATACACTTAGATTAATCTAGAGTAGAATTTCTATCTTATATAAAATAAAAATAAAAAATCAATGAAGACCACTCTTCTAGTGTTTTTTTTTTCCTTAATTTGCTTTACTTCATCATGTAATGCAATGGGAAAAAAAAATTGAACTAATATTGTTCTTGTCCGATTCCAAAGGATATGAAATGGTTTTGTAGACCAAATATTAAAAGTTTGGCAAATACTTTGAGGAAATATATAGAAGATTTTAACTACATTGTTGCGTTGTAACATTGTTAGGGAAATGAATCTATAGTCTCAAAAATCCAAAAAAAAAAAAAAAAAAGTAGATCTATATTCTCTGTTGAGAAATATATCTAAAACAAAACTGAGAGTCGGAACTTTACTTACCAGTTCATTGTGCAGCATTGCTTTGAAACATTACTTCATGAACTTTGCAACATGTTGTCAAGTTCAAAACTGGGCAAGTTACTTCGATTCACAAAAATGGTTTGATTTCTTAAGGCGTGTTTCATTTCCGTCATCTAAAGGCTGTCGCATCTAGCTTTTCTAGCCAGGAAAAAAAAAATAAATAACAGGAGCTAATTATTCAGTAGTCATACATTATACACAAAAAGATCTAATTAGGAAGCAGATTTTTTCTCTCTACACTTTTCTTTTTCATTAGTAATTCAGAGGCACATATCTCAATACTATGATTGCTAGAGGAACAATTCTCGGACCAAGGGAAATAAAGAAGAATAGTCATCAGAACAAAAGTCATTATTTTCTCATTAGGACATTGTCGACAATCATAAACCACAGCACTACAGCAGGGCATGTCTTTGTCTGCTATAAACTTAAGCTAGCCAGTAATTCAAAACCTAACATCTCAAAACTTCTAATGTTTTGGGGGCACTAAAGAAAGATTGAACTATAGCCAGCAACATGAATGCAAACGAGTGAATGCAGACAGAACCATTAACAGTGAGCCTGTTTGAATGTATCTGAAACCTCGTCCCTATATGTTTGCTACAAGGAAGTTCCCAGACAGCAAAACCTGCATAAAGACATAAGTCGAATATTTACACTAGTTTCTCACTTAAATGTAACCCTAAAATTGAGAGGATGGGAGGGAGGGCTTATGATTTTAAATACCTTCTTTCCAAGCTTGAATGGTGGAAGACCCTTGTATGGGCATGTACTACACCAAAAAGCATCCCCCAGTCCACACTGCAGATTGTATAAGAATTTTCAGCACATTGTAACATTTACGAAAAAGGGTGATTTTAGATATTTTCAGCATAGTCAAGCAACAAGCAACTACATGCATGACATAATAAGGGACAGGCTTCGACATTTTCATTGAGCCCTTGAGGTCTACTGAGGCAAATTTTGTCCTTCGATTATCCTGTACTTCTAAAGTTTTTGATAAATAAAAAAAACCACTATAACCCAGTATCATTAGTTTACTTCTGCACAAAAAGGAAATCCCTCAGGTTCTACCCCATTATAGCATACAAGCTACATGTACAGGCATGCCACTTCAATCAGTCTTAAAGATAAATGCTAATCAACATATGCAGCCAAAAAATGTCGCTCCATGCATCAACTAAAATTCATATCAAGTAATATAAGACATACACTGCCACATGCTGATTGACGATTATTGATCTGCTCTGCAATGAATTCCAACTGTACTTTCTGCTCTTTTTCAGCCCTTCCCCGTGCAGTTTTTGCAAGCTTTCCTAGTGCTTCTAACTTCACAATCATCAACTGCACAAGCATAATGTTAAATACATGGAAAGGTAAAAAGGGGGTTGGGGGAAGGCATCAGAACTCCCAAGACTTAATCAAACCCCATTCAAGAAAGATAATGAGACAACTGTTTTATGCTCCTATTGCTATTATATCTTACCCCGTGGTAGTTGTGGTTTCTTCAAGTCCTCTTCGCTTAATAACCTATCTTCATCAATCAGATCAAAATCATCGTCAATCTAGACTTTAGGTAAAGTTTGGTGGCCTTTTTTATGGCGAATGAAGAGCCAATCTCCCACGAAGGTTTCTTAACCTTAACCTACGAACAAAGAAGAAGACACTTATCAACTACAAATATTAAACCTCCTAATCAAGTTTACTTCTCCACATCCAATACAAATTAAAAGTAATAAACCTCTCAATCAAGGAGATGGTATGAGAAGTATTCATTCTTTCATATACGTCATCTAGAATGTAGCTGCAATCTGATGGAACCCACCTACATTCCTCTAAAATAATCAAAACCATCCACCCCAAATTAAATCTGAAACTAAACATGGTGTCGAGGTCTAGAAACTTCATAAATTAAACTCCCATTCAAGTGGCAAAAAGAAAAGCGGTTACACAAACTGTGCGCAAAAATACTAAATGGGCTTCTTCATCTTATTTGTCTTAATTACAAATAGATGATAAAAATTAATAAATACGGTGTTTATTCTTCACTCATCCTATCCATATCCACTTAAACTTCTTTGTTCTTCTTTTGTGTGATCAACTCACTGAGACTTTACAGCGCTTGGTTGGTCAGGCTCAGGATGGCTGGTTTACCTTCAAGCTCTTGAACCTTTAACATTATGTTTAATGATTACAGATGTATAGTTGTCTACCTTTGTCAAAGGTGAGAAAGATAAGGAGTTTTTTGAAGATAAAATATCAGAAAGTTTATTCACTCTTAATAGTTTAAATCAATAAATGCAGTGTCTGTCCCTAAAGTTAAGAGTCTGCAGAAGAAACTATTAGAATTCATGAATGTTATCATCCAAAATATTTTCCTGTAAAATCTGTTCAGTTTCTAAATGAGGATCATTTGGGTTATATTACTAAGATAGAACTTAATTATAGATTTATTCGCAGAATTGTGTGTTAGCACCATGTTAATCTGACATTCTCTATTGTAATTGAATCCTGCTTATAGATGGAAAAGAATTGAAGGAACTCAAAATTGGGAGCAAGGAAAAAGATAAATTTTATAGAGATGAAATGTGCAGGACTGCCAATCTCATAGAGGAAAAAGGTAAACATTTTGCTTGGCAGATTTTTAGGTGGAATTTGTCATTTTTATTGCTAAAGGCTGACAGATTGCTCCTCCTATGGAATGCTGCTTCATATGGAAAAATGATAAAATATAACTGAATAAATTTAGATCACAACAATTATAGAAGAACTTCGTTAGGCTTTGATTCCGCTATCTATTTATTACTTTGGAAGACATTTGAAGTTCAAGCATCAAAGCAACCATAAGATTTGCATATGCTAGGTTCACCTTCACGGCTCAAAGAATAATAAAGTAGATGGCCTTTGGAGCTGTGTTAAGAGTAGTATTCAAAGTTCCAGAGCAAAGAGCAATACAACGGCTAGTTTCTCATCCAACGGCTAGAACAACATTTATTGTGTTAAGTGAAACGCTGTCGTCTTTACTTAGTTTTTTTATTTTTATTTTTATTTTTCGTCTTTACTTAGTTGATTCTTAGCATCATTAGGAAATTCATTAGGCAGTTATTTCAGTTATTACATTCCGAGTTTTCCTCCAAACTTTATGGATCAATCCCGAGATTTAAGGGAAATTAGTTAAGCAGTTAGTGATCCTCATATACTATATATATTGATGATCAAGTTTAATGGAAATATGAAGTGAGTTTTCTTCTAGAATTTTCTATTCTCTCTTCTTCTCTCTGCCTGAACTTTCTCTCTAGTTTTTCTTGATTCTCACTGAGTGTTCTTTGTGTGAACTCCATTGTTATAGTCTTTTACAAGCTTAGCTTAATTCTTTCACTATGTAGTTATAATCAGTTTTGGAAACAAAGCCAAATTCCTTAACATATGATATATACATCTTAAAATCTCCAATTTTTAGAAAGGGTTGCATAAAGCCAAATTCCTTAACATATGATATATACATCTTAAAATCTCCAATTTTTAGAAAGGGTTGCATTGCAAGGTTACAAAAAAAAATAATACCACTTTAAACAGGCTTAGACGCAGAAATTTACCCCAAATGATTGAACTTCTAATGGAACCGTTGATTTGAGAACTCCCACTTCTAAGAAACTCGCCAATAGTAACTTGTGCTTAAGAGCAGAGTTTATCTGTAAGAAAATCCTATTAAAATCTAACAAGTCAAACTAATTTCATATAATCACAAAACTTCAAACTCATTACCTTATCTGTTTCCCCCATAGTAGACTGAGGATTCTTATGAATTAGGATTGTCCCACCAGGCTTCAACACTCTTAAGATTTCCTTAAACAATCGATTAGTGGGAAATTCAACTGATCTACAGATACAAATAACAATCTCAAAAGAGGAAGACTCCACAGGCAACTGATCTGTTGTAAATCAAGACCGTAATCGGAAGAGAAATGAGAATAGAATATTTGAATTAGAACTACTATGGAAACATTCTTAAAAAAAAAAAAAGGCTTGAATTTAAAAGACCCTGTAAGAAGGTCAAGTAAAAAAATATAATCATGGCACCTAAATAAAAGGGCTAATAGACTTATAAAATTATGTATCTTGTTAGTAGGGGCTTGTAAAACCAAGCTATTTATAATATGAAATTATACAATAAATAGCATGAAGACTTCCTGTAAACACAAATTTTTCTCAATTGTAGAAAATCAAACAATTGAAAAGAAAGATGGTTTGCAAATATAAATTTTGTATTGATGAATAATAAGTACAATCTCTATTTCAATTCTTTTACAAAAGAATATCCTCTGATTCTATCTTCTTTGAGCTTGACTCGAACAAGGAATCTTCTTGACTTTAGTTGGAAGATGGATTGAGCGGTCTTTACAACAAATCTCTAGCTTTAAGCTTATTAGAGATTTATTGTTCTTCAAGTCTTTGAATGTGAAGGCTCTTAGGTTGAAGTTCTTCGGGGCTTTAGAGACTTGATCCGTTGAGCTTCAAAGATTTAGGTTTGTTGGAGTTTATGGAGGCTTTTTAGCTTAATTCTAATAGAACTTCAAATCACTCAAACAAGAGATCTCCTTGATTTTGATTGGAAGAAGGATTGAACGGTTTTCACAACAAATCTCTAGCTTTGAGCTTATTAGAGATTTATTGTTCTTCAAGCCCTTTGAATGTTCTTCAAGTTCTTCAAAGATTCTTGAGATAGAATTTCTCCAGAGCTTGAGCCTCTTGAAAACTTCGTGTCGAAAATGAGAGGGGATGTCCTCTATTTATAGTGATTTTAGAGGATAAGCTCTACTTCGAATTGATATACTTGAAAGTATGTAGTAGACTTTTGATTGGCCCAAATTCTTCTTAGAGATAATTATCTCTATTTATCTATTTTGATAAATATCATATTTTGATAAAGATAATAATCAATAAAGATAAATAATTATCTCTATTTAATTTATTTTAATAAAGATAATTATCTATCAATTTTGAATAGAAAATTTATCTTTATTTTATTTATTTATAAAGATAATTATCCATAAATTTTGAATAGGAAATTTATCTTTGCCCTGTGGACCAAATGACACGTGGCGAATTTTGATATGCCAATGCGATGTCAATTTGGACGACACATGTCATCATTTGATTTAATTAATTTAAAGAATTTAATTCAGAATTTGCCACTGAACTTTGATGTGGCATTTTATAATTGGCTTAAAATTTTGCCTCTTACAAATGCCCCCTCGAGACTTGGACATGTCCACAACTTTGAGTGTGGAAAGTGGACGAGTCTCGACTTGCACGGTATTAAATTTTGTATATACCATCGCAGGACCCATACTTTTCTAATAGATCCAGACCATAAAATATATATATATATATATATATATTTTTTTTTATGCTCCAATTCGTAGCCTTGGGCTCTTCTGGAAAGGCCCACCGACATAACATGTATGTTATGTTATAAATTTGAAGAACACCCTCTGAATTAATGAATTTTAAGAACACCCTCTTACAATGCATATTACGTTTGACTTACATAAGAATTTCTATGCTTTGTCTCACATAATCTAATCATCAAAATCTTCTTCCCATGGCAGCTCCACGTGAACTTCAATTCCGAATAGTTCCACGTGAACATTAATCCCCAAGAGCTTTACGTGAACATGGACATTGGATTCATATCCTACCACAGGTGGACTTCTTTTCATAGCCAAATTATGACTAGAGAACTTCTAATAGGATTAAGGAGACAACCTTAAACCGTCCAACATCAGCGGCCAAAATCCAATCTGAATAAGGATTTGAACTCTTATATTTCAAAGAGTCCTACTTGCACTTGAACTTCAGTAGATAACAGTGAACAGAAAATTTCTTTCTTATTGCAACTCAAGACTTCTTCTCCCACTTAAACTCTTCTTTCATACAAGAATTCTTCTTTATTTTGACTTCTTTTCCTAGCGAATCTAGTCTTGACTAGATGAGTTTTAGTTGCAATTAAACTCTCTCTGACTAGCACTATAAAAGGGTAGCCTCAGCTGCACTTAATTCACAATTTTTTTCATGGTGCGTAAGTTCTTAAATTTCTTTAAGAAAGCATAAGATTTTTTTGTTCTTTCTTCTTTCTCAGTCAGGTAGCAAGGTATGGTCTCTCTCTCTTTCTTTTTATCTTTTTATTTTTTATTTTTTATAATCTTTACGTGTTCTTGACCTTTATCATGTGTTCATGGCATCTTGTAGTATCCAGCCCCTCAATTTTTTAAGGAAACTTGCATCAAGTTTATCTTATCAATTAGAAGAACAATCAGCACCACCATTTGAGTAGATTGCATCAAATCTACAACATAGATTGCACCAAGTTTTGTCAATCTATACGGATGTTGGTTGATTATCTTCCTTATGCTCTCTTCTTCTTCTTCTTCTTCTTCTTTTTTTTTTTTTTTTTTTTTTTTTTTTAATATGAATCTAATTTAATCTTTGCCCCCCTTTCTTTATGCAGCCACGGTCCATCTTAGAATACTTTAGCTTCAAATTTTGCAAGAGTTCCATCACCCAAATCTTTGGCGGTACATTCTTGATCAACACTTTTCTTACTTGTGAATTTTTTTTTTCTTCTTGTATGTCTATTTTTGTTTTTGTATTGTTCCATCTCCATTTAGAATAGATAATATGATGACTTAGTGGCACTACGAAGAACTTGCAAGAGATTATTTTGTTCCTCAAGCCAAGTAGTAGCTACCAAGACAATGACCTCAACGACAATCTTGAAGACAAAGACAATCTTGACAACGAAGTCTATCTGTGATACGAAGACTTCCTTGAAGAGAAAGACAATCTTACAATGAAGTCTATCTGTGATACGATGACTTCCTTGAGGATGAAAGCAATCTTATAACGAAGTCTATCTGTGATACGATGACTTCCTTGAAGATGAAGACAATCTTGAAGACGAAGACAGTCTTAACAACGAAGTCTATCTGTGATACGATGACTTCCTTGAGGATGAAGGCAATCTTACAATGAAGTTTATCTGTGATACGATGACTTCCTTGAGGATAAAGACAATCTTATAACGAAGTCTATCTGTGATACGATGACTTCCTTGAAGATGAAGACAATCTTGAAGACGAAGACAGTCTTAATAACGAAGTCTATCTGTGATACGATGACTTCCTTGAAGAGAAAAACAATCTTACAACGAAGTCTATCTGTGATACGATGACTTCCTTGAGGATGAAGGCAATCTTATAACGAAGTCTATCTGTGATACGATGACTTCCTTGAAGATGAAGACAATCTTGAAGATGAAGATAGTCTTAACAACGAAGTCTATCTGTGATACGATGACTTCCTTGAGGATGAAGGCAATCTTACAATGAAGTTTATCTGTGATACGATGACTTCCTTGAGGATAAAGACAATCTTATAACGAAGTCTATCTGTGATACGATGACTTCCTTGAAGATGAAGACAATCTTGAAGACGAAGACAGTCTTAACAACAAAGTCTATCTGTGATACGATGACTTCCTTGAAGAGAAAGACAATCTTACAACGAAGTCTATCTGTGATACGATGACTTCCTTGAGGATGAAGGCAATCTTATAAAGAAGTCTATCTGTGATACGATGACTTCCTTGAAGATGAAGACAATCTTGAAGACGAAGACAGTCTTAACAACGAAGTTTATCTGTGATACGATGACTTCCTTAAGGATGAAGGCAATCTTACAATGAAGTTTATCTGTGATACGATGACTTCCTTGAGGATAAAGACAATCTTATAACGAAGTCTATCTGTGATACGATGACTTCCTTGAAGATGAAGACAATCTTGAAGACGAAGACAGTCTTAACAACGAAGTCTATCTGTGATACGATGACTTCCTTGAGGATGAAGGCAATCTTACAACGAAGTTTATCTGTGATACGATGACTTCCTTGAGGATAAAGACAATCTTGAAGATGAAGACAGTCTTAACAACGAAGTCTATCTATGATACGATGACTTCTTTGAAGATGAAGACAATCTTGACAACGAAGTTTGTCCAAGCAGAGATGTGCGTTGGTATCTTTGCAATGGAGCAACTGTTGATGCAACAATCTAAGGATGTGCATTGGCATCTTTGCAATGGATGTGCATTGGCTTCTTGCTATGATACTTTTAAAGGTATAAAATGATGAGTACCAGACTTTAGAGATACAAGGCGACATCATTCAAAGTTTAAATATGCAAGAAGATAACACCAAAGCTTCAAAGATTTGAGGTGATCCAACTCAACAGAGAGGCAATTCAGTCCAAACTTTAGAGATGCAAAGAGATGCCACCCAGTTTTTGAAGATGCAAAGAGATACCACCAAGTCTTTAAAGATGAGAGGCAGCACCAGCACTATGCAAACTTTAGCGATGTAAGGCAACACAACTTAGAAGGAAGGCAATGAAATTCAAAAGAGAGGCAATGCAATGCCAACTTTGACAATGCAAGGTGACATGACTTTGAAGGGTTGCAATCCAGACTTCAAAAATGCAAGGAGATACCACCATATCTTTGAAGATGTAAGGAGATACGTACCACTAAGACTTTAAACATGAAAAGTAGAACTACTTAAACTTTAAAGACAAGAGAGAAATCACATTTTAGAGATGCCAAGCGACATTCTCACAATGACATTTGCTTTCATGGTGACTTTACATTCCTTTTGGTAGCAATGTCTTACAGTGATGTTTACCTTCATACGGTAGCATTGTCTTCTTGTAGCGACTTTCTTATAGTGATGTTCGCCCAAAACTATGATTGCACTTAGTGTGACATACTAAGTTTTGCCTCTGTAGCACTTGAGAGAGATCAAGTCATCACGTGGTTCAAGATTTTTTTTTTGACTTGTGACTGAACCTTGCATAGAGTACCAATTTGCCTACGTACCCCTAAAGGGGATAAAGTCAACACATAGTTCAAAAGGGGATATTTTTTTGAGAATGTGACTGAACTTAGTAAATGATACCAAGCTGCCTACGTACCTCTAAAGGGGATAAAGTCAACACATAGTTCAAAAGGGGATATTTTTTTTGAGGATGTGACTGAACTCAGTAAATGATACTAAGCTGCCTACATACCCGAAAGGGGATCAAGTCAACACGTAGTTCAAAAGGGGATATTTTTTTTTGAGGATGTGATTGAACTCAGTCAATGATACCAAGTTGCCTACGTACCCGAAAAGGGATCAAGTCAACACGTAGTTCAAAAGGGGGATTTTTTTTTTTTTTTTTGGTGCCCTAACTTTTGCCTAGGTCGCCTTATACAAAGGTTTGAAACCTAACAGGCTTTTTATTTTTTTTTATTTTTTTTTTATGTCTTAACTTTTGCCTAGGCCGCCTCAAGGAAGAACCTAGCAGGCTTTTTTTTTTTTTTTTTTTTTTTAGAACACTTTTAAGAGTAATGGGAAAACATCATGTACCCTTTGAGTGTTGAGGTAGGCAGTTTTAGGCTCTTACCAAGGAGCATATCAAATTTCAAGCATGGTAACGTTTCAAGAATTTGCCATTGATGGGGCCAATTCTCAAACCATCTTCAGTTGTATTAGTGTTGATTTCCTTCAATTCCTCAACTGTAGCTTGTATGCCTTCTTCAAATATGGGTGGAGCATCCTTAACGTCATCTTCGACTTCTTGGATTGTGGTCACCATTGTATGCCTTTTTATGGTCAAGGCTTCTCCAGTATTCACTTCCCAAATGGTTCTACGTTTCATACGAGATGGAATAGAGCTTCGAATCTCATTTGAATCTTGATCAACAATAAGTGTGTCGTTAGCACCTTTAGAAAGGAAATTTGTCCTCTCATTCTGCCTTCGTCTTGCCTTTAAATCTTTTGAGAGTCGAGAAGGGATTGAATGACTGAGCCTTGTGAGAATTGAACCTCGAGTGCCAACTTGAGAAAGAGTTGAGTGGTTGAGTCTTGTGAAAATAGAGCCTTGAGTGCCAACAACAGAGTTATCTTCTTGTGTCTCCAACCTATCAAAGATTGAGATATGTGAAGTGGGTTGTCCAATGCGATAAAAAACAGATGATTTCTTTAATAGATTTGAAGATTGTTCTTCTTCCTCATAATTTGCCGTAATTACAGAAACATTAGCTTTTCGGATGGGAATATGAACAAAAGTTGGTGGGGTGTATCCAATTCCAGCCTTAGAACTTGTTACACTAAAACCTTTAGCCTTCAACACCTTATATTCTTCTTTTCCAGAGGCTTCAGGGATGAGCTTACCCAAACCACTCGGCTTCTCATGGTCATAACCAGCTTTAGCCATGAGTCTATATGCATTAGGGTCAAAACCCTCTTTGGTTCGATTGGTGGGCAAAGACCCATGTTCAACAATCGGTCCTTGGGATGGTCTTGTGAACCCTTTCAATGGTTGGCTTGAGATTATTGATTTTGTGATTTTAGCAACTGGGAGAGTTAGTCCTTGCAAATCTTCCAATATTGACTCTCCATCTCCTAAAAAGGGTGATTGGCCCTCTTTTCTTTTGGTGACTGGGACATAATATAACGCAGGAGTTGCCTTAGTTGTTTTAGAAGCTTCATGCTTCTTCTCTTTTGTGGAAGTCTTTGTTTGCTTGGTTTCCTTCTCCGTAATTGGCTTGGCTTCCTTCTCCTCAATTGGAGAGTTAATCCTTGAAGTTTTGGAGTGGAGATTTACTTTTTTGCTAGATGGTGAAACAATGACTTGTGCTTCTTCTTGCGTATCATCTTCCAAGTAAAATTTTGCATCAGCGAAATGTGATTCAGCTACAGTAAAGGGCTTGTGATCAGCTACTATCTTCTTAACTTGTCCATCTTGGAAATATTTAAAGCATTGGTGATACGTAGATGGCACAACACCATACTCATGCAACCATGGTCTTCCAAAAAGCAGTTTGTAAGTGGTCTTGGCATCAATGACATGAAAGAGTGCTCTTGATTCCATTTCACCAATGAGCATATGAAGTCTAATTTTTCCAATAGCTCTTTGTCCATCCTGATTAAAGCCTTGAATCATCAATCTACTGGGAAGTAGTTCATCCAAGGAGATTCCAAGTTCTTTCAATATTTTGAGTGGGAGGATATTGACTGCAGATCCACCATCAATAAGGATACGATTGACTTTTTGTTCTCAAATGTACCCAGATACAAACAAGGGGCGATTGTGAATCTTGGAGCCCAACAAACGATCATCATCAGTAAAAATGATTGAAGACCAGTATGCCCTATACATGATAGCTTGTTCTGTCTCTTCCTCACTATCTGAAGATTCTTCTTCATCACTTACTTGATAACATGTAAGAGATGAAAAGATATAATCCTTGGGAATTGGCACTGTGGAGAAAAGTGCTTTCACTTCAATAGGCTCAAATGAACCAAATTGAATGGTGAAAAAAGTAGAAGTGGTTGTTAAGGCCACCATGGCAAGATTAGAAGTCACAACTTCATCATCAAATGTGATCTTTCCTTAGTGGGCTAGCTCCATAATTTTGTCTTTCAACACAAAGCATCGCTCTATAGGGTGGCCTATAAGGCGATGATACTTGCAATACTTAGGATTATTTGTTTGGTCAGCTTCTTCAGGCCGTTTCATCTTTGGTAACTCAATCAACTTCAATTCAAGTAAGTGATCCAACATATCGGAGATATCAGAATCAGGGAATGGATATTGCTTCTCTTGCATCTCTTGTAACGTCGGTCTTCTTCTTCCCTTATCTTGAGTGAAATTAGGCGTTTGTTCTTTCATCTTGGGCTTAACCAGAACTTTGAGAGGAGCAGTAGTTACAATCAACGACTGCTTGTTTTCTGGTTTAAGAGGGAATTTGCCCCCTTTGTGAGTATCTTGTCTTTCTCTCCCATTGCAGGGTTCTTGAACAGGCGGGCCTTGGTGACCATTGGAAGCAATACTAAGCTCCATGTCATGGGCACGTGTTGCTAATTCTTCAAATGTTTTGGACTTTATTTCTTGAAGGATGTAGCTTATAGCCCAATTCATTCCTTGAATACACATCTCAATTGCAGATGACTCAGATAATTGATCCTTGTAGTTAAGACTAAGGTTTCTCCATCGTTGAATATAATCAATGACCGACTCTTCTTTCCACTGCTTTGAATTGGTGAGCTCTATCATGCTAATAGTACGTCGAGTGCTATAGAAGCGGTTTAGGAATTCTCGCTCCATTTGGTTCCAACTATCAATGGAGCCAGGCGCTAGATCAGTATACCAATCAAACGCATTTCCCTTCAAAGAGCAAACAAACTGCTTGACCATAAGATCCCCATAATTTCTAGCATTGTTACAAGTTTCCACAAAGTGAGCTACATGTTGCCTTGGATTGCCTTTACCCTCAAATTGTTGGAACTTTGGTGGCTGATAGTTTTGAGGCATCCTCAAGAGATCTATCCTTTGAGTGTATGGTTTAGTGTAGGCAATGGACGCCTGACTTCCACCCCCAACTTGGTCTTTGATAGCTTCCTTGATTAACTCCTTGAGCTGGTCAGGAGAGATAGACCCCTCTGTAGAGAAATTGAGATCCTTTGTTGAACTCTCGGGTTTGTCATTATGGGTTTGTTTTGGCCTAGAGCCTTCATCTTCACGATTCGGTCTAGATGTATTTCCCATCTTATCCATTAGGAGAGTTATTTGTGCGTCTCTCATGGCTTCCCTTTCTTTCATAGACTTCATTAATTCTTCTAAAGTCTGGGCTACAGTCGAGACTTGTTCCTCCAGAGATGTTGTGTTAGTCATCATGACTGGCATGGCAAATGAGCTAATAGAGCGAGGAGAATCCCTAAACTTGGAAGCAGGAATATCGTCTGAAAAAGAGAATTCAGAGCCATCAAGTGATTCATCCTCTTTGTCAACAATTAGAGCTTCTTGTGTTGGTTCTGGTGACAAAGCTGGTTGAGACAGCATTTCTTTGACGAGGCTAGCTACATCTTTGCTTGCCCCCTGAGTAGATGAGGCTGTTTGTGACTTCTCGGTTTCAGAAGAGTTGAAAACAGACGAAGATTGGGGTATGGGTGTTGTTTGAGCATAGACTTCTGCAAAGGCTTTTATCCTTCCCCTTGTCACAGGTCCAATATAAGGAATATCAGAGTTTGAATCAAGTGTAGGATCAACTTCACTTGTTCCAAAAAGAGGGTTGTTGATTTGAATCTTCTTTGAAGCCATAAGACTTTAAAAATATGACAAATTGATGAAGAAGAGATGAGAGGTAGAGATGGTCCCACCGGGCGTGCCAAAATTTTGTAAACACAAATTTTTCTCAATTGTAAAAAATCAAACAATTGAAAAGAAAGATGGTTTGCAAATATAAATTTTGTATTGATGAATAATAAGTACAATATCTATTTCAATTCTTTTACAAAAGAATATCCTCTGATTCTATCTTCTTTGAGCTTGACTCGAACAAGGAATTTTCTTGACTTTAGTTGGAAGATGGATTGAACGGTCTTTACAACAAATCTCTAGCTTTAAGCTTATTAGAGATTTATTGTTCTTCAAGTCTTCGAATGTGAAGGCTCTTAGGTTGAAGTTCTTCAGGGCTTTAGAGACTTGATCCGTTGAGCTTCAAAGATTTAGGTTTGTTGGAGTTTATGAAGGCTTTTTAGCTTAATTCCAATAGAACTTCAAATCACTCGAACAAGAGATCTCCTTGATTTTGATTGGAAGAAGGATTGAATGGTTTTCACAACAAATCTCTAGCTTTGAGCTTATTAGAGATTTATTGTTCTTCAAGCCCTTTGAATGTTCTTCAAGTTCTTCAAAGATTCTTGAGACAAAATTTCTCCAGAGCTTGAGCCTCTTGAAAACTTCGTGTCGAAAATGAGAGGGGATGTCCTTTATTTATAGTGATTTTAGAGGATAAGCTCTACTTCGAGTTGATATACTTGAAAGTATGTAGTAGACTTTTGATTGGTCCAAATTCTTCTTAGAGATAATTATCTCTATTTATCTATTTTGATAAATATCATATTTTGATAAAGATAATAATCAATAAAGATAAATAATTATCTCTATTTAATTTATTTTAATAAAGATAATTATCTATCAATTTTGAATAGAAAATTTATCTTTATTTTATTTATTTATAAAGATAATTATCCATAAATTTTGAATAGGAAATTTATCTTTGCCTTGTGGACCAAATGACACGTGGCGAATTTTGATATGCCAATGCGATGTCAATTTGGACGACACATGTCATCATTTGATTTAATTAATTTAATGAATTTAATTCAGAATTTGCCACTGAACTTTGATGTGGCATTTTATAATTGGCTTAAAATTTTGCCTCTTACACTTCCCTATAATAAGAAGCATAATAAATGGCTATAAATAATAATCATGATCCAAAATTTTCTATAATTAAATTAAGAGAAAAATAAATAAGGAATAATATAATTACTGGTTAAGTTTGTGAAAATGAAAGTGTGTTTATATATATATATATATATAAGTTGTTCAACCCAAACATGGCCTTGAATTTCAAAATTATTGTAGGAAAAATAATATTCTATGCTCCCCAGCTATATATCACTGAGATATCAGGCTGAAGCCACAGAGCTTCTATGCATACACAAAGAGTTCACATAACTTGACTATAAGCTACACAAACTACCTTCATACAATCTATTTCTAACTTCAGCAAGAATGATGTATATTAAGTTTAGAATTAAAAAAGGCATATTCTTTTATTGGATAAATAGAAGGGGGAAGAAAGTCACAAATCATAATGCACTCCTCTTGATATCATAGAGGTAGATGAAAAAAGCATCATACCAATCCCACATGAGAGAGAGAGAGAGAGAGAGAGAGAGAGAGAGAGAGAGAGATGAATGTGTGTATCTTTTCAAGGATATTACTTATATAATATTTTGGTCTAGTGAATGGCTAGTACCCAGTAATAATAAGAAATAAGTTACATAGTCCCAGCAGTAACCTCAATTTGGATGAATAGGCACACAATTAATGTAGTCTAACTCCACTCTTAATAGATTAATTCCTTGATGTTTACATCTATAGAAATATGAATTGCACATAGATCACTATTACAAAACCCAAAAGAGGCAAGAGAAAGGGAAACATACCCAAAGAAGATGCTTGAGTGATAATTTTAGGATCACATTGTTCAACCCCTTGAATACCAAGCTCACTCACTGCAGTAGAAATAGCGTTAATTGAGAGAACTAAATCATCTGTAAATGCCAACAAACTACCCTTCATTGTGGTGGTAATGGTATCCTCCTTATCAAAATGTAAAATGTCTGGCTACCCAATCAAATATCAATCTTTCTTTAGCAGTTAAATATCCCATACTTGCTTAAAACTCGAGTTTCGAAACTGTGTTATATAACTAAATAACTTTGTCAGAGTGCTTTTTTTTTTCTAAAATTGTGCTATTTGGCCAGATAATTGCTAGCATGTTTATTCTTTCCATTATTATAATGGAAAATAGTGCTAGCTTAACATACAACTGATCTATACTCAGATTGTTCCTTTATATTGCAAGTTGAGACACAAACATAATACCTAACACTAACACCCTAGGTAAATACCTTAAGCAGATTGTTCCATTTAGCCATAAATAATCACACATTATCCCAACTATTAACATATGAAACTTAAGAAAATAAATAACAATACATAACTGCAAATTCAAAAACTCTAAATTATAGTGTCACATATTATTTTTGGTAAGACTTTTTTTTATTTTTGTATTTTTTAAGAATACTAAGGTCTGTTTGGTAATGTTGTTTGAACAACAATTTTCGTTGTTTAAACAACACAGCACGTATTTTCACACCACTTAAACAACATTACTAGAAATCTCTTACCAAAGTACTGGCTTTAAATCTCTTTAAATCACACTCATTTTCTAATGTGGGTTTAACCCATTGTTTTTTCTTTTTAAGAATATGATAGATAATAAAGAGATGTACTGTGGCCTAGAAAAAAATAATTAAAAAATCAATAAAAAGCTGTGAACTCAGATCTTGTTAAAAATGTGACAAATATTGTGCATGTGCCATTACTTTTTTTTTTTTTTTTTTAAAGTAAAATCACTAATTTATAGCCATTTTTCAAAACCAAAAAAAAAAAAAAAAAGTGAGAGAGAGTGATACCTTGGCGTGGGCTTTGAGCACAATCTCATTACTAAGAGGAATCCGATACCGATTCTCTTTTTTTTCTTCCTCTGAATTTGAATCACCGAAACTTAGCCTCGGCTTTGGAATGGAAGACATTAGATGATGGATCATGGGCCGGCCCACACTATTTAGACCGACTATTCCTTTTCTCTTGTAAGTCTAACCCAATCCAATACTCAATGCTTTCTATTAAAAACTCATTTCAATTTTAGCCCATTAATCTTTCTATTAGTTTTTTTTTTTAATAAAAAAGTTGAAGTTTCTACTTTCTATTAAGCAAATTTGGAATAATGATAACTTGTTAGTTTTTAGTTTGTTTATGTTTTGTAAGTGATTAAAAGCAATTACTTTAAATTAGGGATGGCAAAATCACCTTGTCCCGCTTGACCCGGCTTATCTTTTGCAATTTTTCCTCGCTCAAAGAGGTAACAGGGCAAGAATGAGTTTTACTCATCCTGCACTACCCCGAATGTATATAGATATATTTTATTTAATATATATTTGAATTATTTATACATTAATTTAATTTTTGGTATACACATCCTAGTTATAATTTAGTTTTCTATAAACATTTTATATTACAATTTTCAAAATGCTTCTCTATAGGTTTGCCCTTTCCCTTTCTATTTCATTTTTATCTTGTCAATGTTAGAACCATCTCATTAAGGTTAGTAAAATACCTTCAATTTGCCTCAAACCCAATTTGCCTTGCTTTCTACCCTTACGGATTTTCCCCACCTCAAAGTTGGTACAAGGAAACCATGATCCAAACTTACCCTACCCATTTCCATCCCCAATTTAAATTTTAGGGAGTAAAATCACTCATGTTTTAAAGTTTAAGAACCAACCATGTATTTTTATTTATTTTTTTTAAATTCATTACCATTTGTTAAAGAAGTAAATTAATTTGTTTTATGTTACCTATAGATATAAATTAACTATTTATGTAAAAAAAAAAAAAATTCTTTCTAAAATTTATATCATTAATAATTAATTATGAATATTTATTAACAAAAAAAAATATTTGGAATATTACTTTGGCAACAATTGAGACAAAACGCAACCAAATAATAAAATAGATTTAATAAAACATGCAATCAAGAATATAAAAAATTGATTATGCACTTAAACTAGTCTAAATAATTAAATATTTGTGAATTCCCTCAAGTAATACATTCATAATCTAAATTATATTGCTATTAACAATTTATATTTCCTAGATCGTTAAAGCTTATGGGTGAAATAGAAAAAGGAAGCACAGTAAAGGGTTCTTACTGAATGTGAAGATCAGGCAAACTGAATAGAATCCAATCAATGGGTGGGACAAAGGCACTCCAATAAGCTAGTGAGTGATAAGAACACACAATAAGTTTCAAGAAAGAATGAATGAAAGTAGAGAATAGAGAGCAAATATCATCGATTTGTGGGATTTTTCTAGGGTTCCCCTAGTGGATTTTGGTGGCTATTTTACCATTCAATTAGACGGAGAACTTGACAATGCACCACCCCCTTAAGTTGGATGAGAGGATCTAATTACAAGAAGCCTTCCTCATAGTTGTTAGGGGTAAGGTCCCTATCGTGTTTTTTAGTGAATACAAATGGTGGTAAGTGAATCATAATAAGCATGTGTTTGGCAAAAATTAAAAAGTCAGCTTATTTTTGCTACTATTCATGGGTCCCACTGTACTATTTTAACTTACTTTTACCTTTATCTACAATACTTTCAGCAAAAAGTTTTTAATTTCAGCAAAATAAGCGAATCCTAAACAGACCCTAAATGTGAATGTGAAGAAGGATGATGGTCCTTTGCAGATTTTCCTTTCTAGGCAAGCAAGGTTGGTAGCTAACCTCTGTGCATGCTTTGTAGTTTGGGCTGAAGTAGACTACCTCAAACAAGAGGTTTGACTGTTGTGGGTGTAATTCGATCGCACTACACAATTTTGACCTAAGAGGCATGCTTAGGGACTTGATTGGCTAACTAGCCTCAAGTTTAACAAAATGTCTTCGAGTCAACGAAGAACTCTAGTTTTGCACCATACTCATTAGGCTTGGCCTACTTGGATTGAGCCCTCTAAGCCTTCCAATTCCAAGCTTGTGCATCCTCTTTCTAAACTATTAGGTCTTTCAATTTCTGGAGACGATCAAGTTGAGGAAAAAGAATCTTGCAAGTTTTGTGGGTAGTTCTTGCTACTTCGAAGATTGGTAGGTTCCACTCATTGGAAACGAAGCTCTTTGTTTGAATCACTAGGGTGTGAGCCCTAATGGATAGTTGCTATTTTGAATGACATAGCTTCAATTCCTTTGAAAAAGTTGCGGCTCATTAATAATCCATTTATTTATCATTTCACACAAAAATTTTAAGAGAAAATGTTAAGTACACAAAAAAGTCTTACAAATTTTTCCACAATTCGCCACATGGTAAATTGTGAGTGGTAGAAGTCAAATGGTGGGTACAAACCTTCACCATTCACAAATTGCCACATGGCGAGTTGTGGCAAAAATTGTGAGAGTTTTTGTCTAGCATTGCCCAATTTTAAGCCATTAACATGTAATTGCCATATTGGCTCTTGGCCAGTTATATTATTACGAATATTGGTGTTTCCTAATAGCCGTACTAATTTATAAAATTGCACACTAGGGTTCTTTTTTTTTTTTTTTTTTTTTTTTTTAAATTTTTAAAATTTTTAAATTTTGAACTTGGTTGAATTTCTTAAGTCTAGCTCTATTGTTAAGGAAATAAACCTCAAAAATGAAAATTGTCTATGTATTTTTTAAAATAATATAAAAATTGTGTATCTCAAAAAGGGCTATTAAATTTGGGGAAAAAAAAGTTTATATGGGATAACATAAAAAGCTTTAATTCATAAAAATGAGTATATTTATTTGTACATATGGGATAACATAAAAATAAAAAATAAAAAATTAGTATATTTATCTGAATTATTATCCTTGGTTCCACCATAAAAATGAAAACCACCCTCTTTTCTAATCTCCCTTGTGTGTGGTTATTTCTAAAAAAAGAAGAAGATAAATAATAGTCTCATGTTATTTAAGAGAGTGTACTGTATGTATTATAACTTGCTCTATCCTTCCTTAAAAGTTTATTTTTTTTATTTTTTTATTTTTTTTTAATACAAGATAGAATTTCTATTCTAGCCTAATCTAAGTGTATATATTTGTGAAACTCCCTCCTGGAAACTTAAACCCCAGCCCTTGTCCCCCACACCCTACACCCCACACCCCATAAGTACTTATACTTGTGGAGTGACCATCGCACCAAGGTTGTGCGGTGGTATCCTCCCTTAAAAGTTAAATGTGACTTTTGAGTGAAGTTTGTGATGTGCATTTATGTTAGAACCACATTCCTTCTTAGTTCTCACTTGTGTGTATTTATCAATAAAAAATGTTTTGAAAAGAGAAATGCTTTGTCCACAACATTTTCACAATATTGTCATAACAAATCATAGGTGACAAGTTGTTATTTGTTGTTATGATGGGCAAAAAAGTAATTTAAGTTGTGAATTTAAATTAGAACCAATAACAACTTACCACCTATAATTTGTTATGAAAATGTTGTGAGCGCAGCACCTCTCTTTTCAAAATCATGTAATACACACAGTGCATTTGAAAATGTTAATAACAATTATAATAATTAAAATATTTATTTTGTTTATATAAAAAATATAAAAATTTGTTTATATAAAAAATAACTTCAAAATTAAACTCGTCAAATTCATAACCAAAGTTTTAATAACTAGTGTCTTATTTCATGTATTTTTGTCCTATTATTTTATGTTATTTTCTAGAAATATTTTGTAAGGCATAATTTTAATTTTATACTAGTTTTTAGGAAAAAAAAAATTATATAAAACCTATGTGACATATGTTTAGATAGAAAGTGTGCTAATTTTTATGAAAAAAGTTTCTCTAGTAGTTTTTATTTTTTATTTTTTTTATTTTGTTAAATTACAATTTTAACCATATTTTATATTTTTTAATAATAAAGATTATCTAATTAGATTATAGGTATTTTTGGTATTTTTTAAAACTATAACTAATTTTCTGAATCTCTTTAAAATACAGAGAAGAGATAAATAGAAACCACATTTATCTAAACCCTGATGGTAATGGACCTAGACTATTTCACGTGCGTGCTTAAGATATGGTTAACGCGTCAAAACTCAAAAAAGACTCTAGTTTATAGTCTTAAGTAACGGCTTCCGTTTCCGATTTCAAATTTTCACTAATCAATTTTAAGGCGGTTAATGTCACTAATCACTCTCTTTCCTTGTGCTCCAAGACTTCCAAATTTCTTTTATATATTTCACTCTTACCTCTAATAACCCTAATTCTCATATCCTATCAATTGCATTCTTTCTTTCACTTTCTGAGACTCTCTCTCTTTTAACACTTCTGAAAGCTCGAAAATCGTGTTGAAAACACAAGAGCTATTTAGACCCCCAAATTAAAGTTACGGCTTGGTAGATTTTACATTAACTTAATACTAAGTGCGGAATAGTGTAAACACAAGCGTATAAGCAATACAACTACTCTAATCCATATTTAAAGCAACACAGCAGTAAAAATGAAATAAACAATAGTAGGGAAGAAGGGTGCAAACACAGAAAATACCGAGACGTGTTCTCGAAGAGGAAACCGAAGAACTCGACGAAAAACCTCTCTGCCGCCCTCCAAGCGGAAATCAATCCACTAGACAATCAGTTGGGATACATGGGTTAGCAAAAGACCCTCCAAGCCTAGTCTACCCAATGTACCTAAGCCCTCCAAGCTCCTACTCCAACAAGGCTTCTCGGAACCGTGTCTTGTCTTAGTTCTCCGGATCCCGCAACAAGCTCCATGTTACATTTGCCATTCTTAGCTTCTTCCAATGCTTCCCAATAGCTCCAAAACACTATCTACACTCTGAATGTGTGTGGGTTGTGTTTGGGTACAAATCTCCTCTCAAGGTATGATAATGGGAGAGGGATGGAGAAGAGCCTACAATGATTTCTCACTAAGGAGGAGTAGCTCTCTCTCAAAAGATGGGTGGGTGAGTTGTAGAAAACCTATCTAGGGTTTTTCTCTCTGAATAGCCACACCAACATATGTGGGTAATGAGGGTATATATATAGAGTGGGTGAAGGGTAAGAAGGTCACTCATTAAAATCCTCCAGGCAGAATGTTTCGCGACTGTCTCGCGGGAAGGCCTTACCAGCGAGACACTCGCGAAAACGACAGCCTGACATGACTCTTCAGCTTCCAGCATGTGCAGGGCACATGCACCATTTCGCAGGATGCTTAGTAGCGAGATACCCGCGAGAATCCTTCAATCTTCAAATGCTTGAGTCTTCAAACACTCTCTCTATCACACCACCCTTACAACAAATCCCACAACAAATACAGAGTTTAAACGATTGAACATTATTACAATCAAATTTGGCACGGAATAAAAGCCAACAAAAACACAGTTGTAAATTACAACTTTACAACTTCCATATTTTTTTTCTTCTCTTTTGTGATTATAACTGACCTGTTGGTGATATTTTTGCTAATCAAACATGAAAAACGAATTGGATTCTGGCTTCAGAAAGCAAGTTCGTTCATTAATAAGGTTCAAACTCGGTTCGCAGATGACGATAGCATTTATGAGTCGTTCTTGGTTTTGCTCATTTCATACCATAAGGGTAAGGGAAAAGGGCAACAGGATATGAGTCGGCTTTGTAAAAAGATCCACGATCTTTTCAAGGACCATCCTGATCTGTTCCATGAATTCTTCAGCTTTGTTTCAAATTCGGTTCCTAATGAAACCACGACTAATAAGTCATGTTCTTTTGACTTGCAAGCTTTGTCCCAGCAAGGAAATTCTCTGTTCAAGAAGATTCAAAGCTGTTTATGTGGGTCGGATTATCATTACAACTACTTTTTGGAGCGTATTCACTGCTACACTTCTGGACATATAGGGCTTGATAGTGTTCTTGGAAGCTGTCCTCTGGGTTTCGCTGATGAATTGCATAGTTTTATCAAATATTGTGAGAATTTGGGTGGGTTTCCTGCTCCTGCTGCTAGTGTATTATGTGAGAGTTCATTGGGCTCAGGCCAAAAAAAGTGTAAAAGGGTCTCATTTGTCTACTGGTTGTGGTATTGGTGATGAAGCGAAATCGTCTCGTAAAGGCCAACAGTGGCAAAAGTATGTAAGGGATGATAATTTTTGTGGATTTCTCGCTCCTGCTCATGCTGTTCCAGCATTATGTGAGAAGTCATTGGACTTGGCGTGAAAAAAGTGTAAAGGCTCTCATATGTCTGCTGGTGGTGGTGGTAGTGGTGAAAAGGCAAAACCATCTCATAAAGGCCAACAGAGGCAAAAGCTTATAACTAAGGATGATGAAGGCCATGAACCTGACCTCTCTAGTGTACAAAGCTACACCTAGTTACCGGGTTTCGAATGGCACTTCGGTGTGTGCCAATTTGGATTACTCTATAAAAAGAATAAAAAAAAGCAAGGAGCAGAAAGTTTGTGAGGATTTTGAGGACCTGAAATATGATCGGGATAGGTTCCTAACACCTATAAGATCGACAATAGAGTGTGCAGAGTGGTTAATGAATGAGATACAGGGTAAGTCATTGGAGGAGCCTATCATAGTAGAAGACTACTACTTTAATACAAAGCATATTAAATGCATTGAGACACACTGTAATGTCAAAGGTGATGAGTTACGGGAAAACCCAAGACGTGTGTTACCTGAAATTCTTTATCGCCTTCGCCAAAAGCTAGAAGAGTTTAAGAAGGAACATGGGTCTGTTACATTCAAAAATTACTGTATCTTTACGGGAAATATGAGATATAGTTTCAAGTAAATAAAATTTTTAGATGTGAATGATCAGTCTGACAATATGCAAATTTATGTATTTTACGTACTGTTAGTATATTGTGTTATGATTAAATGCTTATTGTTTAATGACGGATAGGAGGAATCCAGCTGGAAAAATTGCAGGTGGCTAAAAACGGAATTATAAACTATGTGTCCTTTCGCCTGATGTTCTTTGTGAAATGAATGCACATGAAGTTGCCATAAGTTTAATCCCTCTTACTTATCTCCTACTTGAAGAAATAGAAGAGTTTTGATGTTAGCTTGTTTCCTTCTGTTTTTATCATTGTTAGAAATACTGAATGCGATAGTATTGTATTTCTTAGTAAAAGAATATATATGAGTGCCTTTATATAGGAGACATATGAGTGTAGTACAAGTAAGAGTGTAGTACAAGAATCTGTGTTATACAAGTAATCTAGTTGGGCCTAAAGCCCGCAACACTATACATGTTAACAGCCCCCCTCAAACTCAAGGTGGATGCGAGACAAACTTGAGGTTGTCAACTAAAGTACGAAGGCGTCCCTTAGGATTTGACTTGGTAAAGATATCTGCAAGTTGATCTTTAGAGGAGACTGAGATCAGCTTGAAAGCATCATAGACAAGATGATAACGGATAAAATGACAATCAATCTCGATGTGTTTAGTTCGTTCATGGAAGACATCATTGTGAGTAATATGAATGGTACTCTGGTTGTCACAATAAAGAGGAGTAGCAGAGGATGTAGACACACATAAGTCTTTGAGAAGCTATCGTAGCCAAAGGAGCTTCGATGTGGTATCAGTAAGGGTACGATATTCAGCTTCAGTACTAGAGCGGGCCATATAAGTTTGTTTTTTGCTTCGCCAAGAAATTAGAGAAGAACCAAGAAGAAAGAAATAGCCAATGGTTGACCTACGATTAGTGGGATCTCCTGCCCAATCAGCATTAGAAAATGCACAGAGAATAAGAGGAGACTGAGCATAGTAGAAAAGACCATGGAAGAGAGTGTCCTTTATGTATTGAAGAATACGCAGAACAACAGCATAGTGATTCGATTGTGGAACAGACAAATACTGGCTCACCTGGTGAATAGCATAGGAAATGTCTGGATGACTAACAGTGAGATAAACTAGGCTGCCAACCAAGCGTCTGTAAAGAGAGGGATTAGACAATGGTTTCCTCCTTGAGGGAGTTAGATGCGCATTATGCTCAACTGGAGTGTCAACAGTCTTGCTATCGGTGAGTCCAGCTTAAGACAAGAGTTTAGAGGCATACTTGGCTTGAGTAATATAAAGTCCATCTGTAGAATGAGTGATTTCAAGACCCAAGAAGTAGCTGAGATGTCTAAGATCTTTCATCTCAAACTGCTGACTGAGAAAATTCTTGAGTTCTTAAATGTCATTGAGGTCATCACCAGTTATGATCATATCATCCACATACAGGAGAAGTAAAATAGTGCCTTTGTTAGTGCGACGAAGAAATAAGGCAGAATCATAATGACTGGCCATGTAACCCAAGCGAGAGATAGTAGAGCTGAATTTGGCAAACCAAGCTCGTGGAGCTTGTTTAAGGCCATAAAGTGCACGTCGAAGGTGACAAATCTTGTTTGAGTCAACAGAGAGACCAGGAGGAGGTTGCATATATACTTCTTCGCTTAAATCCCTATTAAGGAACGCATTTTTGACATCCATCTGAAAAAGGTTCCATTTATTGGCAGCAGCAACAACTAAGAGGGCGCGAACAAATGAGATACGAGCAACGGAGCAAAGGTCTCTTTATAATCAATCCCATACTCTTATGTAAAACCTTTTGCAACAAGACAAACTTTGTAGCGCTTAATGGACCCATCAGAGCGAGTCTTAATCTTATAGATCCATTTACACCCAACCACAGATTTCCCTGGGAGGAGTGTCACCAAATCCCATGTATAGTTTTTAGATAATGCATCGAGTTCCTCTTTCATTGCAATCTGCTATAAAGGGTCAGTGGAAGACTCACGATAGGTGTGAGGCTCGTGTAGTGTAGCAAGGGCAGTGTAACAATGATAGTCAAGTAACTGTGCAGAAATAGATCTTACCTAAGTTGAGTGACGAGATGGAATGTCTTGTGCAAGATCTTCAGGCGGAGCAGGAGTAGGTGACCCAAGGTCAGGGTTGGGGTTGGGTAGCTTGTCTTCAACTTGTTCATCTTCCACCTGTTCATTAAAAGGTGAACCAGGAAAGGGACCAGTGATATCTAGTGGTTGGACAGAGTAGTCTACAAGAGAATCAGGAACAACGATAGGAGGATTCGGAGCAGTTACAGAAGGAATATGTGTCTCATCTGAAAAAAGATCTAAGACAGGGAGGCACGGAAGTGAGAGAGCTCAACAAAGAGGCGATGTTCCCAAAAGACAACATTGTGAGAGATACGAAGACGATGAGAGACAAGATTGTAACACCGATACCCCTTTTGAGTTTTGCCATAGCCAAGAAAACAACAAAGCCTTGACTGAGGCTTAAGTTTGTTATGCTCATGTGGCTAAAGAAGAACGAAACAAGCAGAACCGAAGGAGCGAAGGTGGTGATAGTCTGGAGGTGACCCAAAAAGGCGCTTATATGGAGTTTGATTTTGGATAACAGGACTCGGAATGCGATCAATAGTATGAACATCATGAAGAGCAGCTTCACCCCAGAAAGGAGTAGGAACTTTGGTAGAGAGAAGGAGAGCATGAACAGTGTCAAGAATATGATGAAGTTTTCGTTCCGCTCTACCATTTTGCTGAGAGGTACCTGGACAAGTTAGTTGATGAACAGTGCCATAGGAATGCAAAACAGCTTGGAAAGCATATTGAGTGTATTCAAGAGCATTATCAGATCGAAAAATTTTGATGCATCTGGAAAACTGAGTTTCAACTATTTTTGCAAAATTAGAATATACTTCTAATAATTTAGAACGATGTTTCATATTAAAAATCTAGCTATAGTGAGAGTAATCATCAACAAAGATAACAAAATATCGAGACCCACCAATACTAGAGACAGAGAAAGATCCTCAAACATCATAATGAATAAGGTCAAAGATATCAATAGATATTGATTCACTAGTATTGAAAGGTAAAGCTGGTTGTTTTCCTAACTGACATGAAACACAATCAAAATTTTCTATAGACATTAAACCTAACAAACCTCTAGAAGCCAATTGTTGTACCCGAGAGGAAGATGCATGACTAAGTCGAGCATGCCAAAGTGCAAGGGAAGGGATTGAAGAAATTGTAGCAGCTGTAGCAATAGAAACAGGAGCAACAAGTGGAAGACGAAGATTGTCCATGGGAAACATACGCCCAACTCTGGGACTGGTCCCAAGCTCCTATCCCGTCCTCGGATCCTGCATAATACACCCAGAATAATCAAATATAATGCGATAACCTAACTCAGCTAATTGTCCCACAGAAAATAAATTGTAAGAAAGGTCAAGAACATTAAAGACCCTAAGAACTGAGAGGTTGAAGGTTGAAACAGAACCTATATTATGGCTAGACATTGTAGAACCATTTGTTGTGCGAATATTAAGAGGGTGTGGTGCAGGTTTGAGTTCAGAAAATAAGGATGAGTGAGGTGTCATATGATTGCAACAAGCGGAATCTATAAGCCAAAAGGAAGGAGACATACTAGATAAAGCTGAGAGAGAAGAGGAATAAGATGCATTACCAACCATATAAATGAAATTGGCGATGACATTTATAAGGTCATCTCTAGAAATGGAGAAAGTGGATCCAAAAGATTGAGATTGTGCAGAGACAGGAGCCATAGGTTAGACACTCTCAGTGTTAGCAACTGTAGCAGCAGATATGGAAACGACTGATTTGTTATGTTGATAGCAAGTCTTAATATTATGGCCAAAACGTTTGCAAAAATGGCAGAAACGTTTGTTGGATTGTTGGCGATGATTGTTGCAAAAGGAAGAATACTTGTCCTTATTCTTCATTTAGAAGCAAAATATGCAAAAATGAAATCTACGCGAAAAACAGGGTAAGGAGCACCTGGACGGTAAAAAGTCAACTCTTCATCAAAGTTAACGGTCAATGCACAGTCAACGATCAACGGTAAAGGTCAACAGAGGCTGACATAAGCAAGATGACGTAAGCGCTGATTAGGTACTAACTAGATGATGACGTCAGCAGGCGAGCAACTAGGGCTGACGTGGCAGATGATGTCATCAAGTGACGTCAGTGGGAAGCAAGGCGGTGTGTGTAGGGCGTGTGGCGCGTAGCTGACGTTGCAGAGAAATTGAGACAGCGCGTGAGGGCGCGTGAGAAGTCCGATGAGGCCGATTCTTTTCCGACTATGTAGATCGAAGAAAGACAATTCCGTTAACGGCGGCAGTGAAATGATTGGAGCAATACTGAAGGCGTGTGAAGCGCGTGGAACAAACTGTCGATTCTTTGACCGGTGCATGGAGGCGCGTGGAAGATCAGAAGATGATGATTCCAGTGACGTTGTGTAGATAGATAGAAAATCTACACTGTGATATGTCTCATGTCCTAATCGGAGGTTTCATGTAGAAGATCCGACGAAGGCAACGATCTTTGTTGCGGTGATCGAGCTTCTTGCAGTGAGGATTCAACCTTGGGCACCTTTAATAGTGGTGGAGCAGTCAGGAGAGGGCATGGAAAAGGTTTACTGACCGAAGAAGTCGAGGCAATGGAAAATACCAACAAAGACAAGACTGCAAGACACAAGAAATATTGAATGCGATAGTATTGTATTTCTTAGTAAAAGAATATACATGAGTGCCTTTATATAGGAGGCATATGAGTGCAGTACAAGTAAGAGTATAGTACAAGTAAGAGTGTAGTACAAGAATGTGTGCTATATAGGTAATCTAGTTGGGCCTAAAGCCCATAACACTATACACGTTAACAATCATCATCATAATATCTTTTGATCCTTGTCTCCTCCTTTTGGCAGCTTTAGCATGATCCAAATTATTACTCTATTAATAATTGACTGTTTCCTTTTTTCTTATTTATTTATTTATGATTGTTGAAATCTGAGCTGCCAATTGATATGCCTGATTACTTGTGGCCATATATGTGACTTAAATTTTCTTGCAATAATTTGTTGGGTACCAATTTTAAATTTTGCACAAGCTTAGACAATGTTTTAGAGGTTTATATATTTATGGTAAGTTATGATTTTGTCACAATTGCTGGTTGAGTTAGTGACATTGTATGCTATCAGCTTAAATGAGTTTGACATGGTACTCAAAACATCTATGTGTGTTGAATCTGTTGATCGGAGGCTGGTAACAAAAGAAATCACCACTCATATTCAGGACCAGAATTGTTATTCATGTTATTTGCCGAGGATATAGGGTTTACTCATTGGAACTCATCATACTTAGAATCTTTTTTGATTTCCTTTGAAAAGAAAACTTCTTAAGTGGAAGAAATATTGCCTTGAATGTTAAGGATGTGTAATAGTAGTGATAATAATGCATTAATGCTGCGGATGATGTCTAGTTGATAACTGATTAATACCATGGGAAACGTTGTGTAATATCGAACATACGATTGGGGATTTTTCTATTTGCCAAGCGAAAGTATTATGATTGGGGATAATACTCTCTCTCTCTCTCTCTCTCTCTCTCTCTCTCATGTCTATGAATTTATACTAGTGATTTATATGTAGAAAGACCAACATGTTTGGAAGGCATACTGATTTCTGTTTCTTAGCATGAGTATTGGAAATAGGTGACAATGACCTGTTTTTCAAATGGAACCTCCTCTCTCCATAAGAACTGGGTGGAGGTTAAGGCCCAACTTTTTTTTTATTTGCTCAGTTTTGAACCAGATTAAAAAAAAAAAAAAAAAAAAAGATGTAAATGTTTGGATTTTATTTATTTGTTTCTGCTGGTCTTTACATTGTATGTTTCAGTTGGATAACTTCTCCTGCAGCACAGAGAGTGAAATGATTGTCCTGGATAATTGCTTGATGATTTCCTTTCAGCAGGTAAGGGTTAATACAGTGTAAAGGCGTAGCTTCTTCTTCTTTATTTCTCAAGTCAAAGTTTTGAGTCTCCCAATACAGAACTTACAGTTTTTTTTTTGTTTTTTTTAAGCTTTATATGCTGAATATTTGGGAGTGTTAGAATGGAATGAAATAGAATGTAGTTTATTAAATCATGGGTTATGGAGATTGCTGAAATAATATGATATCTCTGAACAAATATCAGAATTAGGAATGTATGAGCTAAATTAAAGGATCTTTAAATTTGCAGGATATATGCTTTTTCTAATGGAGTGGTTAGAGTCAAAATAGGTTTTTTACCTGCTGATGACATGGTGTACAGATATTGTAATGAGTTGGATTGAGGTCATGAACACTTCTTTTAAATTGAATTTGGACGGCTTTTGGAAGTTACATTTAAGCCTCAAACTTAGGCATACGAGGGTTTCGATATTTTGGAATTGGACTGTTTTTCAGTTTCTGAAGCATACAAAATTATGTTGCAAATCTTGGTGTAGGACAAGGTGGTGGAATGATACAGGGCATCACAAGTGAAGCTGTTTTAGTTTTGCTATTGGCTGCTCTTGACAATAATTTAAGGAGGCTTGGCTAAAATGCCCTTGAAAAGATGTGGTTTATGCATCTGATCAAACACATTCTGCACTACAATAAGCCTTCCAGGTTTCTTTATAAACAAGCAGAAGTATCTAAAAGATCCTTTTATTTTATTTTAATATATTTTTGAAGGATGCTTCCCGATACTTGTGTGAATCATGAAGTTGTAAGCTATTTAATCTATGGATCATTTTGTGTACATGACTCGAACCTGGCTTGATTATAAAATCAACCACTGTCCCCAACCTATCCACTTGGTGGGGCAGGGAAAACGTGAAGGGTGAATGTGTCTTGCAATCCCTAACCTTTTATGGCATTGAAAAAGTTAGCTACATGTTTCTCCTTTTAGAAAATTCAATGTGTATTACATATTATGTATTACAATTTTTACCAAGTTTTCAAAAAAAAAAAAAAAACTTTATGTTTTACTTTGGAGAACCACCAAATGGAGGAGTTTGTGTTTTATTGTTATCAGTGTTAAAAAGAGTCTCAAGACTGCCTCCTGAGATATTTTTTATTCTATGTTATGTAATTAACACAAGTGTAGATTTGGACAATCTTACAATGCTTGCAATGCATCGATCTTCTCTTAAGATAGAGCTATATATTGGATGTGGATTCTTGTAGATGCTACATATGGTGGAAGTGTTTGTATAGTACAGAGCTTCACCACTTAAATTCACAGCTGACAAAAGAAATTACCTACCTAGCTACTTAAGCCCTAGTTAAAATGCTTAACCAAACCTGCTAATCACCCACCACTTCCACAAGTCTCGTAAGTCATAACCATTGAACAATGCTACATTCTAAGCGTTTCTAAACAGCTATCCATCTTATCAACATGGTTTTGTTCTCCGTAGACTTTATTGGGAAGAAATTGAAAGTCCTAACTCCTAAGTCTAACTAGGGCTTTCCATGGGTCAGGCCGAGTCGTGTTTGTGCCTAACGCAGACTTGACCCGAATGATTCGGGTGGATGAAAGTATGACCCAAAACAAACCCGAACGATCTGGTCGAATTTTTCGGTTCAAGTCTCGTTGGTTTCGGGTTGGTCTCGGGTTTTATCACCGGGGCCAATATTTGGTCGGATCCGTCGAGATCTGGCCTAGATTTTGTCAGATAACAGTGACATCTCACCGGATCTCGAAGGATCTGGACCAGATCTCGATGAAATCTCACCGAATTTGGTCCAAAATGCTTAATATATCACCGAAAATGTTAAAGCTTTTGGTTCAGGTCGAGTTTCACGGGTTTTGAAATGAAAAACCGACAACCGACTCGCTGGGGTTGGGTTAGAGAGTTCGGAACCCCCGTTCGACTGCTAGAATCGTCGAATCGGGTGGCGGTGGGTTAGATGCAGGCAGGTTGGCCGGGTTGGGCATGTCGGCGGGCCGCTTGGACACCCCTAAGTCTAACAGTGGACCATTGAAAATTGAAACTTTGAAACCTAGGTCAGTTAATGTATGCAGCACATATTAATCATCCAGTTTTAGAAATATTTTATGGGAAATTGAAAAAACTATAAAAAAAAATTAGTATTTAAAAAAAAAAAAATTTTCAAAAAAAGTTTTCTAAAATGGTTTACTAATGTATGTTCAAATGGCACACATTAATAAAACCCTTAAAGCTTCATATAAAACTTCAAACTTCAACGCGAGTTTAGACTTAGGAGGCTTTTAAAAAATATATATATATATATATATATATCAATATTTTTCATTCATCCCAATTCAGGATTGAAGCATTTTTCAATTGTGGAAATACCTAGAAGTAGGGGTGTTTGCGGTGCAATGCAATTTTAGGTCATTTTTAGCACCGCACTTTGCGGTGCGATTTAGCCAAAACCATAACTAGACCGCATCTTATTTTTGCGATCACATGTGTAGTGTGATGCGATTTAGAGTTTAGCTAAAACTATAACCACATCGCACTTCATGTTTACGATCACATGTGCGGTGCGGTATATAATTAAAATGCGGTTTGAAGCCTGTATATTTTTCAAAATTTTGGTTTTTCTTGTCCATCCTAAAACTGATTTTTCTCTTTGTTTTGTGCCAAGTTTTAAACTATTGAGTTAGTTTTTCTTTATTTTAGGTTGGCAGTTGGCTTTCCTTGAAAGTTCGAAAATGTGTTGAAAACACAAGAGCTGTTTAGACCCCCAAATTAAAATTACGACTCGATAGATTTTACTCTAACTTAATACTAAGTGCGGAATAAAGTAAATGTGAGCGGATAAACAAATAAGCTACTTTAACCCATAATCATTATAACACAGCAGGAAAATGAAAGGTAAAATAGTAGGGAAGAAGAATGCAAACACAAGATAACACGCCGATGTGTTATCGAAGAAGAAATCGAAGAACTCGGCGAAAAACCTCTCCGCTGCCCTCCAAGTGATAATCGATCCACTAGACAATCAGTTAGGATACATGGGTTAGCAAGAGACCCTCCAAGCCTAATCTACCCGATGTACCTAAGCCCTCCAAGCTCCTACTCCAACAAGGCTTTTCGGAACCGTGTCTTGTCTAGCTCTCCGGATCCCGCAATACACCCGATTGCATCTGCCAAAACCTGGCTTCTTCCAATGCTTCCCAGTAGCACCAAAACCTCACTTGACTCTCTGAAAGGGTGTGGTAAGTGTTTGGGCTATTAATCTCTCAATGGTATGGAAATGGAGAGGTAGGAGTTGAAGAAAATTCACAAGCAATTGTGTAGAGAAATGTAGGTATAACAATCTCTAACTCTCAAGGTTTGTGGCTAGGGTTTTCTCTTTGAAGCACTCCTCAACATTTGTGGGTAATGTGGGTATATATAGTATGGGTATAGAAAGTGTGTATCAGATAACACAATCTGGCAAAACAGAATGTTTCGCGGGTGTCTCGCTAAACCTTACCCACGAGCTATTCGTGAAACATAGCTGTCTCCATTCTATCCTGACTCTTTGCATTCCAGCATATGCAGGTCACATGGATCACTTCGCGGGATGCTTAGTCGCTAGCTACCCGCGAAAAACTCTTCAGTCTTCAATTGCTTGAGTCTTCACACACACTCTCTCTCTCTATCACACAACCCTTACAATTAAATCTCACAATAAATACAGGATACAAAAGATTGAATAAAATTACAATCAAATTTGGCATGGAATAAAAGCCAACAAAACACATAGTTGTAAATTACAACTTTACATTCCTAATCTACACTTGTTAGGATTATTAAACTTTTTTTTTTTTGTTGAAAACTAGGGTTATTAAACTATTAATAATATATTTAATATTAAAAATAAATATATTAATATATAGAGAGGGTGCGGTGCGGTGCTGTTTATGCAGTTTTCTTATTATAAAACCGCAAATTACACTACACCATGCAATGTGGTGCACCGTTACTTGTGGTTTTTGTGTGGTTATGTCATTTTGTGAGCAATTTTGGTGTAGTTTTTACGGTTTGGTGAACACCCCTATCTAGAAGTGTGGTGAGTAGCTTATATCTCCTTTTATTCCATTAAAAAAAAAAAAAAAAATACTCTTTTATAACTTTAAACAAGCCTTTTATATTTTTTGGAAATTACTAAAAAAAGCATGGCTTTGTTTGATCTCAAAAGTTTCATATAAATCATGGGTCCAAACTGTCCAGTAACTCCAGTTAATGAGTACCTAAGTACATGTACATTGGTTAATTAAAGTTGGTTTTTTCTTTTCTTTTCTTTTTTCCTTTTTTTTGGTTTGAAACTTTTTTATTATTATTATAGAAACAACCGACTTATGTTTTGGTTTGAAATTTTGAATCAACCAGCTTATGTTGGATTGCACAACTTTCAAATCAAATTGATATTTATTTATGGGCTTCACTACCATGTACTCTTAGGATATACTTTAATCATTCATTTTCGGAAACTTTTTATGAGAAAATGAAAAAATGACTAACTTTTTAAATAGTTTTTTCAACTCTCCATAAAATTTTAGTAGATGATTAGTGTGTGCCCTACCTAAGGGCATACCTTAACAGAACCTTTTATATATTTATTACTAGCTTTCATTACTTTTCTCATCGTAGAAAGACCATCTCAATTCTTCCTTAAAACAAGTGATTCTAGCATGCCGTTAAAATACAAGATAGAATTAACCGTGTAGAAAATGAGTTGTTGGGACAGGAAGTAGTTGTTGACAAAATTTACGTAGCTGTTGACTTATCTGGTCAGGAAGAGATCTGAAGAAGAAAGGTCATAGTGCCACTTGCACACCAACTTAAGTAGCAAATTAATGAAATTTTACCTGTGATTGTCGTCGATGCCTATCAGTCTGTCTCATAGTGCCATTAAAAACACAACATAGAAAAAAAGAAAAAAAAGAAAAAAAGAAGCGTTATTTCAACAGCCTTTTGAACTTTTTCAGTCACACCCGCAATTTCAACTATATATAGAAACCGAAGTCTGTTACGTTGTTCCTATATTTCTCTAAGTCTGCAATACTGTCTCAGCTAGGTACATCATTTTACAAGCTAGTAAATTTTCAATTCCTTCCATGGGCGCCACTCAAACAGCTTCCTTTCCTCCATGGAAACATGATGGTCTTCCTCAGTTTTTTCGGTATTGACACTAGCAAGAATTTTACAGATCGTCTCTATACTGCTTTAGAACAAAAGAGTATTGTCACCTTCACGGATGATGAGAAACTTGAGCGAGGAAAATATATTTCTCTAGAGCTCTAGAAAGCAATAAAAGAGTCCAAGTATGCAATAATCGTTCTCTCAAAAAACTATCATTCTTCAAAGCTGTGCTTAATTGAACTAGCAAAGATTGTTGTATGCATAATAGAGACTGGGTTGATAGTTTTACCAATCTTTTACCATGTGGATTCCTCTTATTGAAGCCTTTGCAAAGCATGAAAAAGATGCCAAGGTTAACAAAGAGGATGTGCAAGTATGGAATGATGCTTTGAAAGAAGTGGGCAATATCTCCAGATGGCATTTAGTTGATAGGTAACATTTTTCCCTTTGTTCTTTCTGTGAGAACATAGATTAGTTAGAAACTTGTTCAAATTAATATAATATTGTAATTTTCTCAATTTTGATTAACATGATAAATTTAATTATACTTTTTCTGGTCCAGTCAAACTAGAGAAAATCTCGGTTTGTTCCTTGTATTTATATTACGAACTTAGGAAATTATTAGCTCAAATTAGACTTAGGTTGAAGAACCTTTGCAAAATTTGATCCTTTGAGGCATGATTGTCTATTACTGAATTACTCAATATGGAAAAATATAGACCTGAACTTCGTAATCACCTTTCGATAAGTGATTTGTCAAAGTCAACAAGGTTTGTCTTTTATAGTCAGGCCCTAATGCCTTAATGCCTTAATTCAAAATACTCGTCTCCTTTCACATCAGAATTTGATTTTTGATTTTTTTAAGATATCGTATCATATATCATAAGATATATAAACACTTAATAAAGTAAATATATATATATATATATATACATATATGAATTTATTATAAATTCAGAATATATTTAACTAAAAACTAATTTATCATCATTTATATAATAATATTTAACAAGTTAAGTAAATGTGAGAGACCGCGCCCTCCGCTTGTTTTTTGGATGTTAGGCCAAACCCACATGAATGGGTGGAGTCGTGTTATTACCTCTCAAAATGGAAGTTCGACTGATTATATTTCCACTTTAGATCAAAGGCTTTATAATGGAGTCGCCACTTATTTAATTATTGAAATAAATAAGAAAACCAAAATTAAAAAAATTCCTCACTTTATTAATTTGAAATTTAATTTACATTAATCATAGGAAATCACATGGTTTTGGTCCTAGATACATCTAAGATAAAGTATATAGCTTCGTTTCCTAGTTACAATTTAAAAATTGAAAATTACAAGGATAAGCATTGATCTATCAACCTTTGATCTAAACTCGGAGGCTATGTTACAAGGTGGGAATCTGTTAGGCACCCACCTTAGAGCATCCACAGCAGCTGTGTTAAAATTTATGCCATTTTCCCACACCAAAGACCTACTTTATTATTTTACCACATCATTTTACAACATCCCATTTATCAGATGTTTTATAATTCAATTCTATACATTAAAATAATATTTACTACATATTAAAATAATATATTATTTCCTCTCTATCATCACCATCAACAACAACAACTCCCACCCGCAGATCAACTGCCACAGCCCACAACCACTGGCCACCCCCACAGATCAACCACCACCACCACCAATATCAGCCTTTGCTACCAATAAAAAAAAAAAAAAAAACTCAAACAAACACTACACAGCCACAACCACCGGCCACCCCCACATATCAACCACCACCACCAATATCAGCCACTGCTACCAAAAAAAAAAAAAAAAAAAACTGAAACAAACACTTCACAGCCACAACCACTGGCCACCCCCACAGATCAACCACCACCACCAATATCAGCCACTGCTACCCAAAAAAAAAAAAAAAAAAAAAATTCAAACAAACACTACACAGCCATAACCACCGGCCACCCCCACAGATCAACCACCGACCAAGCCACAAATCACATTTCACACAACCAAACACACGAAATCCAGCAAACAACCACCATGATGCCCACGCCAATGACCAACAGATCTCCTAGCCGATGACCCATGCCAGTCAGAGACCCACGAACACCAAATCACAAAATCAAATCACCCCACTGAAATCAAACCACAAAACCCACCAAAATCATATGACACTTGCCGAACCACCATCACCCAAACCCACGAAATCAACCCAGACTCACACTTGTCGAACAACCGAACCATGAAATCAACCTAGACCGATGAAATCACGAACAAGGATGATCCACCACCACCCACGAAATCAACTCGGCCCACAAAGAAAGATCAACAATCAAAGAAAGAGAGGGAGAGTCAGAAAGAAAGAGAAAGAGGAGACACAGACAGAGACGGAGAGGCGGAGAGAACGAGAAAGAGAGAAAAGAAAAGAATAAAGTGAAGAGAGAGGAGAGAGAAAAGATAATAAAAAATTAATAAAACTTATACCATTTTCGTCCGTACCGTTGCAAATTTGCAACGGTACTGTTCATATGTGGTATAATTTTTGCCATTTGGAACATCTGATGAAGCTGCGTTTTTGTGTTTGGTGTGGCAAATGTGCCAAATATTTGACATTTGGCACATTTGCCACAGCTGCTGCGGGTGCTCTTACACGGTGAAATCAGTCTTCTTAATTATGGTGGCCAACATTCATATTACATCATCCAATATGTTATCAATCAATTTGTATGCTGGATTTAATGTGTGTATATGTGATAAACTCTAATTCAATTTATTAAGCATTGTATTTGGATTGAAAAATAAATTCTAGTGAGTGTTTGTGGATGGTGATATCTTAGATTCAAGGATTTGAAAGAATTATGAAATAAACATCTTTTTCATATTTTTGATGTGGATTTAAGATCAAAACTAGTGTTATGCATGAACATGTGATGAACAACCAAGAACATGTGAAGAACACATAAGAACATTTAACAACATTCAAACATATTCAAGGAATTTAAATAAACACTAGCATGCTCTAATCTTAAATTAAGATTATAGCAACATGAAAAACGAGTTAAGCATAAAGATTATACTTGCATGCAAGATCCACATGGTGGAGGAGGAGGCTTTTTGTGAAAGTCCTAAGGGTGGAGGACAATAGAAGAACTAGGAGAGGGAGAGTAACTCTCAATCAATACCTTGAGTTTCAAAAAACCAAGATATGACAAGACTACTCTATTTCACTAGAACTCAAGAGATGAGAAGAGAGGGGATTTTTGGTGTGCCTTACAATGGAGGAGAGGGGGAGTTTATATAGTAGTGGTGGAGAAAATATAAATGGAAGGTCATTTAATGAGGGTTGACAAAGAATAAAAAAGAATAATTAACCTAGACCTTATTTTAGACTTTGGGGGAAATTTGGTGCATTAAATATAGAGATTGGTGAGAGTAAGCAGCAAGCAAAATTCGGTTTTCCCATAGCTACTGTAACAGTTTGCAGAGTCAAATTCAAAAAATCATATCTTAATTCTAATTGGAATTGTTTAGTTCTTATGCTCAAATTGAAGCCCCGAGTGTCTAGTTTTTGGAAAAATTAACCTCATTTATAGATTCAAAATATTCTGAGAAATATCAATGAAATGGTGAGCAGAGTTCATTTGTTAGAAAATAATTTCAGCACAATTAATATTAATAGGTCCCAAATTAGTTTCCAATTAACATTAATAGGCTCCAATTACTCTCATTTCAGACTTAATTAGTTCCAAATTTACCATAATTAAAAAGATAATTGCACAAATTACTCATTAAGTAATTAATGTTTGACTATTTAATTAATTAAGTGTGTGCAACGTTACCGTAAAATGTAGTCCTAGCAAATTAAATTATGACGTGTCATTAATTGCTAATTGATTATAATTATAACCAATTGGAATCAATTGTTCATAATCACATATAGTCGGACTCAATTTATGATAGTGCATCTCGGCCATTAAAACTTGATTTGATGATAACTTTCAATTTGATGGTCTGATTAAAGCTTATGACTAGTCGATTTGATCGTTATAACATCAAGATCATTTTGGTGAAATGAGATTAAGAATCTAATAGCCAGAATTAAGATGCATATTTCCAAGGTGAAATTACTCTTTTACCCTTCTTTTGAGGTTAGTTAAATGCGGGTTGCAAAATGGGGCGTCAACAGTAAATAAATCAAATTAATATATGTTTATAACATACACATTCAAATTGATAAAAATCAAATGTAATAATATCCTACAAATGACCCAAAATAATAATTTTTTTTAATCATATTCATCATCTTCTCTAATCAACTCAATCTAAGTCAATCTTATCATAATCATCATCAACATTTACTATCTCTTTTTTTTTTTTTTTTCTTTTTTTTAATAATGTTTTTTAAAAACTTCTTGTTGGCATTCTAGCTTATTAGACTTATAACAATAATGATAAAAATATAAAATAATTATATTATCATTTAGAGCTTATTCATAGAATAGAAAAGAAATTTGCAAATATAAAAGTGTAATGTTAATTGTGTAGTCCAAATTTTGTAGAAGAAAAAGAAAATAAAAATTATAGATATGTTATTTTATTGGGCTCAATTTAGTAATTAGTCTAATAATTTTGTTTTCAAAATAAGCCTAATAACAAATTATTGTATTCAAATAAAAGCACAAATCATTTTAAAGTCACATGTTTATGTATCGTATAATACTATATGATTCATATATAAGATACGTTACCAATGGCGAAGCCAGACTATTTTCTTAGGAGGAGCCAATGTGTGAAGAGTAATATATCATTTTTATTTTTCAGAGAAATTACAAGGAGGAGGGGTTTTTTCAAAACCCATCCCCCTCCCTCCCACCCTCTGCCAATGTGAACACTATTCTATTGTATGATTTATGAATACTTTCGATATGTCATTTCAATACAAAAACATTTGTATACGATACAATACATATTATACAATACTAACAACAATACTGTTAGGACATATGTTGAACTTGTTAAGAATATATGTCATGTAGAATTGGCTAATCCTTTGACAAAACGCACTTTACTTGTAATTGGGTAGATTTAGGATGTGTTTAATACTTCAAGGAATAAGAGTTCAAGTCTAGTATTGAAACCATGCAAATTTGTCCAAGAATCAAGTGAAGAAGTGCTGATCATTAAAGCTCGACAAATAGCTTGACAAATATATCTATCGAGATTTAATGTATAATTCTCGACACCTCTCGATAGAAGCTGTATCTATCGAGAATTACGAAATTCAGATTTCCAGATTTGTTTTTCACGCATATCCAAGCTATTTGTGTAGGTTTTCTTTTCTCACAACCCTAGACATATATAAGGATTATTTTAAGGGCCATCTAAGGCAATGCAACTTGATGCAAAGTGATTATTCACTCAAATTGTGACTAGAGACAATTTTTCCTAATTCATCTTTCTCTTGTAGAAGCTATTGCATCTTTGCGTCAAAGGTTTTGTAACCAAGGAACTTCTTGATCTTCATCGTCTAGATGAACTGAACAACTTTGCAGCCAACATCTTTCTCAAGTTGGTGTGTTAGTCACATACTTGGATCCGTGTATCGATTGGTTAGTCACGTACTGGGAGCCATGCATTGAAAGGAGAGATTGTCACTACATTACAAGTCCAAATGTGTATTGGGATAAGGGCTCAACTGTAGGTTGGTATTAGGTACTGGGATTCCTTTTACTTGTAACCGCTTGTTTTGATAATAGTCGATTCTCAGGAGTTGTGACCTTAAATTCACCCGGTGAAGTTTTGTCTTGGTAGTTTTTCCTATTTGTAAACAAATCACTTGTGTCAAATTTTTTTTCTGTTGCATTTAACTTTGTTGGTGATTTGTTTATGCTATCACGCGTATTGCATGTAATTGAATATAATTAATTAACTTGGCTAATTAATTGGTTAATTTATCTAAGGGGTCAATACATTCTTGGCATATCATATACTATTACCTATTATCTCAAAAGCATTACAAGATTGACAACTATAGGCTCGTTGCTTAGCAGCTTAGGCAACTTCTTGCTAACCAAGACAACTCAAATGATATCATTGCAATTGGAAATAAAGCCTAGCACTTAAGTCACAAACCAAACAATGCCATCTCGACTAATAAGCAGCACGTGACCAACATCAACAAACAAACGACATCGTTCTTATAATGAGCCATTATCAAGATCATTAGACAATATGTTTGTAGCCCATTGGTCCAAGAACTTAAGGATTGGTTATAACTATGTAAGAGCATCCACATTGGTAAAGCTATAATTTTAGCTATTTGGCTCCACCAAAAGCTACTTTATCTACTTTACATTCTCACTTTACAAAACACCAAACATCAGTGCTTTTATTTTAACTTTCAACACAATAAAATAATATATCTACTACAATAAACAATTCATTTATTTATTATTATTTTCTCTGTTATTCTCTATCTTTCTTTCTCCCTCTTTTCTTTTCAATCCACAGGCACTCCTTACAACAGATTAGAGAACACTGCCCACAACAGCCAAACCTGAAACCCATTTAACACATTGGAAATTGCGAACACAAACACAAACAGATCGAAAAACACACACAAAAACACAAGCCCACTACCTACACAAACACAAACATAAGCCCAAACAACCACAATCCACAATCGAAATCCAAAATTGCTAATTTTTTGAACCCAAAAAGAACCAAAAAAACAACAATAAAAAGAGGAACTTTTGGCCATGGAAACGGTCACCACTGTTTGTGATGCCTTTGTCGAGCTTCATCGCCATCAGTGGTGGTGTAAGCAGTTAGGGGTTTCGATCTAAAGTTTCAGAGAGAAGGTGGAGCTTGGAGGTACAGCCTTTGAGGTGGAGATTTAGAGAGAGAAAATGCGAGATAGAGACCCACTTGGCGTTAGGCATGAGATAGCAGAGAGAGAGAGGGGCGGAGAATGAAGAGAGTGGTTGACATTGGGTAGGGCTTTCGATCGGCACTTGGCAGGAGCTTGGGTGGGTGGTGAGTGGAGGAAGATCAGAGGAGCTTGCAACGGGAAAGGAAGAGTGTGAGGAGAAAGGAGAACGGGCAGAAAGGGAAAGGAGGAGAAAGAAAAGAGAAAGAAAATGAAAAGAAAAAAAAAAAGATTAAAATATTCTAATGAGTGTGAACACAAAATAAAATAATTTTTCTTTTTTTTTTTTACCTTTGAGCTACAGTGCATAACCATCTTTGGCTGTGCACTGTAGCTGAAAAGCCAAAAATTATGGCTAGCTCCACCAATGGAGCTCTAATTTTGTAGTTGGTGGTGCTAAAAATAGCAATATGACTTTTTAGCACCACCAACAATAATGCTCTAACCACTTCAACAACTAATGAATAGTAATCCAACGGTTAATGTACAATGATGTATTTCAATTATTACTTATTATTGCTCTAATCGGTGTGTGTATACATATATAACAATTATAATTAGTGGGTTAATAAATGGAATCTGTATTTTCTACTCAGAGAAATCTAGCTCTCCTTGTTTCTCTCTCTCTCTTTTTTTTTTTTTTTTTTTCTTTCATAATTTTATTTTTCTTGTTAACGTTGGTTGAGGTCATTGTCAAAATTTTATGCCTTTTTTCTATCATTTTAATGTGTTTTTCAAGACAATATTGTAATGGCCATAATTTAGTTACAATACCTTATATCTTGTTACTAAGGTTCCTCTTTTAAAATTTTGCCACATGATTATTTAACGAAATTAAATAAATGGTGTTAGTGTAACTTCCCTATGAAAAAACCTATTACCTTTCTCTTTCACTATTTGCATTGAACTCAATCTTTCCCCACCATAAATACAACCACCACCAAGGCCTCTACAGAAGCCAATCAAGTCTCAACCTAATTGCCTACAAATCTCCTTAGCCTCCTCTACTGCCATAGAGCCACCCACAAAACCAAGCGAAGAAACTTGATCATCGACCTCACCCTCATAGCACACAATAGCCTACTCCGATGTCACAGATCAAGTCACCAACAGTCCCATCAAAATCGCCTCTACCTCCAACGCCACTTTGCCCTCCCCTCTCTAACAACCCCTAACAAACTGTTTCCACATCCCAAGATAGCACCGTTAGCTATGGATTGCTGGGTTTAGGTTTGGGTTTTGATAGGGATTAAGACTGTAGCGAATCTATGGTGGTTGTTTGGATTCTATGGATTGCTGAGTATGGGTGATGGGATGAGATTGCGATGGAGCTCAATTTGGTGGCCATGACTTGGTTTGTAGATTCAAGTTTAGTGGTTTAGGTAACTATGGAAATTTTAATTTGTCATTAAAAGTGATTTGATATCATTTTGGCTAATGTGGTAGATTTAACACATGGCAAAATTTTAAAAGAGAAACCTAAGTAACAGAATACCTAAGTTTTGCCCTGTTTTATTTGGGGGTAAAAAGTACTTCAGCCTAGTTAAACAGTGACCGGCGACCTTCATGCAACCTTTTTAGCCCAAGAGTGGCACGTTGCCCAAAATTCCAAAAGTTTATTTGGATAGGGCCTCTTTGCAACTTGCTAAGTTAAGACTAGGTCGCAAACTGCATATAGTCAGAATGTCTCATTTTATCCTAATTTGCATTTGCTACCTTTTCCCTATAGTCAACACACACACCCTATGCATGCTAGACATGGTTAGTGAATTGTATTTGAGAGTATATACACTTTGAGAGACCCCATTTCACTTAAGTCATTCATCCCATTTTGTAGATAAAGAGAGAGTCTTTGCCTTAGAGATAGAAAATTCTCAACCTCTCTCTTCTCCAATTCTCTCACCATTGATATACCCTTGAGAGAAATATTTTTTTTTTATCACCTTTACCATCTACACATTCCCTTGAGTGTGGTGAGAATGAGTTGAAGTTTAGGAAACCATAGAAGCCATTACAAAATCCATATCCATTTATGGCTTTTCGTTGGTTGCTCAATGATGGTATCTCCGGCAAGCTAGTAGAAGAAAGGACTTTGGAAAGTTGATTGCTAATAGGAGCTTGGAGGGTTGAAATACATATAGGAATATGGCTTTGGAGGGTTCATAGTCTTACTTGTACTGAAACTATTCATCTAGTGGGGATTTTTTGATAGTGTGGTGGGGGAGAGGTTTTTCCACCTAGGTGCTCGGCCTTTCTTCTTCCTAAACACTTCTTGGTGTGTAGTTTTAGTTTGCTTTATTTTTCCGCATTTTCATTTGGCTCTTTATGTGCTTTTGGCTTATATTTGTTTATACTGGCTATGTGAAACTTGGTTAATCACTTACATTGGATAAAATTGATAGTTTAGAGTTAAACGTGACTAAGCCATTTAATTTGATTGTAGGGTTCTAAATAGTACATTCTAGGGTGTTATTTGTGAGAGACCGCGCCCCCGGCCCCCTTTTTTTATAGGAATGTTGGGCCAAACCCATGTGAATGGGTGGAGTCGTGTTATTGTCTCTCAAAATGGAGGTTCGACTAGTTATATTTTCCCCTTTAGATTAAGGGTTTTACAATGGAGTCGCCACTTATTTAATTATTGGAATAAATAAGAAAACCAAAATTGAAAAATTCCTCATTTTATTAATTGCAATTGAATTTACATTGATCATAGGAAATTTACATGGCTTTGATCCTAGATACAATCTAAGATAAAGTACATAGCTTTGTTTCCTAATTACAATCTAAAAATTGAAAATTACATGGATAAGCATTGGTCTATTAACCCTTGATCTAAGTTCGGAGGCTATGTTGCAAAGTGGGAAGGTGTTAGGCACCCACCTTGCCCGGTGAAACCGGTCTTCTAGACTATGATGGCCAACATTCATATCATATCATCCAATATGTCAGTCAATTTGCATGTTGAATTTAATGTGTGTGCATGTGATGAACCCTAATTCAATTTATTGAGCATTACATTTGGATTGAAAAAAATAAATTCTAGTGAATGTGTGTGGATGGTGATAACCTAGATTCAAGGATTTGAAAGAATTATTAGACAAACATGTTTTTCACATTTTTGACATGGATTTAAGATTAAAACTAGTGTTATGCATGAACATGTGATGAACAACTAAGAACATATGAAAAACCTATAAAAACAATTAAGAACATTCAAATGTTGATCATGCTTTAATCTTAAAATCTCATCATGGTAACATGAAAAACAATTAGGGAAAGAGACTATACCTTCATGCAAGATCCATATGGTGGAGGATGAGACTCTTGGTGGAGGTCCTAAGGGTGGAGGAAAAGAAGAGTTAGGAGAGGGAGAGTGAGTCTCACTCAATACCTTGAGTCTCAGGAAGACCAAGATATGACAAGACTACTCTACTTTCTAGAACTCAAGAGAGGAGAAGAGAGGGGGGTCTTGGTGTCCCTTAGAATGAATGAGAGGGAGGGTTTATATAGTAGTAGTGGAGGGAATATGAATGGAATGCCATTTAATGAGGGTTGACAAGGATTATGAACCTAGACCTCATTTTAGCCTTGGGAAAAATCTGGTGCATTAAATGGAAAGATTGGTAGGAGTGAGGAACAAGCCAAAATTCGGTTTTCCCGTAGCTGCTGTAACAGCTTGTAGAGCCAACTTCAAAAAATCATATCTGACTCAATTATGATCGGAATTGTTTCGTTCTTATGCTCAAATTGAAGCCCTGGATGTCTAATTTCTGGAAAAATTAACCTCATTCACAGATTCGAAATATTCTGAGAGATATTGATGAAATGGTGAGCAGAGGTCATTTGTTAGAAAATGGTTTCAGCACAATTAACATTAATAGGTCCCAAATTAGCTTCCAATTAACATTAAATGGCTCTAATCACTCCCATTTCAGACTTAATTGATTCCAAATTTACTCTAATTAATAGATAATTGCACAAATTACTCATTGAATAATTAATGTTTAACTATCTAATTAATTAGGTGTATGCAATCTCACCATAAAATGTAGTCCTAACCAATCAAATTATGACACATCATTGATCTCAAATTGATTAGAATTATAACCAATTGGAATCAATTGTTCATAATCACATATAGTCAGACTCAATTTGTGATAGTGCACCTCAGCCATTAAAACTTGATTTGATGATAACTTTCAATCTGATGGTCTGATTAGGGCTTATGACCAGTCGATTTGATCGTTACAACATCAAGATCATTTTGATGAAATGAGATTAAGAATCTAATGACCAGTATCAAGATGCATATTTCCAAATCAAAATTACCTTTTTACCCTCCCGGTGAGGTTAAATGTGGGTTGCAAAATGGGGTGTTAACAGAATGCCCCTCATTGACAGAGCTTGAAAAGCGAATGTCAATGTATGAAAGACACACCTAATTTTGCAATCAGTATTTAACTGTGATGAATGTATGATGCATGCAGATAAGAATGTAGACTGTCATGTAGTGGATCAAAATGTGGACCGAATCTTAAGGGAGATTGCCTACGTACCTCTTGGTGAGAGGATCAGGTCCAAACGTAGTTCATACATGCAGCTTTTTTTTTGTTTTTTTTTTTGTTTTTTTGTTTTGGAATAGAAATGAGTACAAGACATGCTTACCAGTGGTCACGACAAGATGAGGATTTCAGTCGTGATCTTGAATTTTGGACATGCTTCCCAGAGGTCCGATGGATTTGAGGTTTTGGACGTGCTTCCCAGAGGTCCGATGGATTGAAGTTTGGACGTGCTTCCCAGAGGTCCAATGGATTTGAAGTTTGGACGTGCTTCCCAGAGGTCCGTGGATTGAATTTTGACGTGCTTCCCAGAGGTCTGTGGATTGAGTTTGGACGTGCTTTCCAGAGGTCCAATGAATTGAAGTTTGGACGTGCTTCCTAGAGGTCCAATGGATTTAAAATTTGGACGTGCTTCCCAGAGGTCCAATGGAGTTGGATTTTGGACGTGTTTCCCAGAGGTCCAATGGATTTGGATTTTGGACGTGCTTCCCAGAGGTCCGATGGAGTTGGAGTTTGGACGTGCTTCCCAGAGGTCCGATGGATTGAAGTTTGGACGTGCTTCCCAGAGGTCCGTGGATTGAATTTGGACGTGCTTCCCAGAGGTCCAATGGATTTGAAATTTGGACGTGCTTCCCAGAGGTCCGATGGAGTTGGATTTTGGACGTGCTTCCCAGAGGTCCAATGGATTTGAAATTTGGACGTGCTTCCTAGAGGTCCGATGGAGTTGGAGTTTGGACGTGCTTCCCAGAGGTCCGTGATTGAATTTGGATGTGCTTCCCAGAGGTCTGATGGATTGAAGTTTGGAAGTGCTTCCCAGAGGTCTGTGGATTGAATTTGGACGTGCTTCCTAGAGGTCCGATAGATTGAAATTTGGACGTGCTTCCCAGAGGTCCGTGAATTGAATTTGGACGTGCTTCCCAGAGGTCCGATGGATTGAAATTTGGACATGCTTCCCAGAGGTCCAATGGATTTGAAGTTTGGACGTGCTTCCCAGAGGTCCAAGGATTTGAAAGGCATTATTCATACCGATGTGTGTGGGCCTTTTACCCTAGTAACTGCAAAATAAATATTTTCAATTAGTAACAGAGTTATTCATTGAAAAGACTTTGGCATACCTGGCAATGCCCCTAGTTTGGGACATATTCCATGCTTCGATGAATGCTGAAGGTGGACAATTGACTTGATGTTGCACGACTAGAGAATATGGAAGAGGATCATAGCTTTTTGTTTTGGAAGAAGAATTTATTGAAGATTTTTTTTTTTTTTTGAAACCCTGAATTGTTTGAAGGAATTGAAAATTTTGACTGATGAATTTTTTTTTTTTTTTGAAAAATTTGGAAATCTTGAATTTTTTCAAAGAATTGAAAATTTTGATTGATGAATGTTTTTTTTTTTTTTTTTTTTGAAAAAATTTGGAAATCCTGAATTTTTTAAAGGAATTGAAAATTTTGATTGATGATTTTTTTTTTTTTTTTTTACATGGTAACCTGAGAAGTATGAGCCCAATGCCCCTAGTCCCAAGGCTTTTTGAAAATTCTCTCTTTTCTTTTCTTTTCTTTTCTCTCTCTCTTTTTTTTTTTTTGTTTTTTTTTTTCTTTTTTTGAGATTTGAAGATTTGTTCATTATCAAAAAGTGAAGAAGATGAAGATGAAGATGAAGATGGAGTAAAAGTGATGAAGATTTATTCATGATTTTTTTTTTTTTTTTTGAAAAACTTATCCTTTGAATGAGAACAACTTTGGCAGGAAGTTGATGTGGATTGCTAGATAAGTCCTTGTTTAATTCCTGCAAAAAGATAATTTCAATTAGCAATGGATTTATTCATTGAAATGAATTGGAAGTACTTACCCAATGCCCCTAGTTTGGGGCATATTCCATGCTTAGATTGAAACTGAATTCATTTGATGTTGTGACCATTGGGGAACATGAAAGAAGATCATGGTCCACTATCCTTGAATCCTGCAAAAATGGCTTTCTTTCTCTAACTTGTTAGAAACCAATTATCAAGAAAACATTTTTGTCCAATGCCCCTAGTGTGGACATGCTTGCCAAAAAAAAAGATTGGTGCCTTAAATGAAAATATGCTTTCATGCAATAAGAACAAATCTGCACACAATATAAATAGGCCAATGCCCCAAGTTTGAGCATGCTTGATGCAAAACAAATGAGCTTAGCCTAACATGCACCCAAACAATTTTGTCACATTGTTTTGACTTTGTTCTCTAAGGTTGTTTGGGTGATTGGGACCGGGCCTTTGAAAGGCTGCCTACGTACCTCTCTCGTAGAGGATCAGATCAAGACGTAGTTCAAGATAACTGGATTTTGAAAAAGAATGATTTTTTTTTTTTTTTTTAAACAAATTTCCTTTTTTTTTTTTTTTTTTTTTTTTTTTGGAACAAGATGTGATCCTTTGAACAACCATTTTGGAAAATCAAAATGTTTAAGAATCAAACAAATCTCTTTGATTGGGAAGGATCTAGATCATTAAACTCATGTAATCAAATTTGCTTCATTCTTTTGAACATTATCAGATTATGTCTTCAAAGGCAATCAAGAAATAAAATGTGATAATATTTAGGAATCACATTATTGGGTGCAAACAAGGAGAGTGCTCTAAGTTTGAAAGTTTTCTTGAGTCATTTTGAGGGTTTGAGAATTTAAGAAGTTTTGTCCTTCAACATATCATCCAATGGGGTTTGAAAATCTTAAGCATTTTTCCTTTTTAATTCAAGAGAAAATAATATTAGAGCTTAAAATGTGCCTACAACTAACAACACTTCATGGAGGTCTTTACTCATGGGTTAAAATGTAGGCCGGGTTTGGGTGATGAAATGGAAGATATAAAAGGCTCAAAATTCCCTATAATGTTTCTCCCAAGTATGCATTACTCAAAAATCAAGTATTGGAGGAGTTTTCCCATTTCTTCTTTGTCATCTTCTCACTAGTCTTCATTGGTCACTTGTATCAACAATCGTTTTTATGCTCATTCCTCTTGAATCATACCTCTAGAGTTTCATCTTGTTACATCTTCAAGTTTTCAATTTGCTAGAATTTTCCTTCTCTTTTTTTTTTTTTTTTTTTTTTTTTGGCCCTAACTTTTGCCTAGACTACCCTTTTGGGTTTTTAGCCTAGCGGGCTTTTTTTTTTTTTTTTTTTTTTGGCCCTAACTTTTGCCTAGATTGCCCTTTTGGGTTTTCAGCCTAGCGGGCTTCTTTTTTTTTTTTTTTTTTTTTTTTTTTTTGGCTATCTTTCATCTCTCGATTGAATGAACTTTTTGGGGATCTTTTGCCTCCCTTGTTTTTCTCAGCTTAAGTCATTTTGATACACTTTCTATGCATCTTTCTTGCCTCGATGCACTTGCACATTTTCTATGCTTGATGAATCTTTCCTTTTTTGATGAAATCTCTTTTGGATGAATCTTGTGTTCCTCTTGGCATGATGAATTTTAGGTTCTTCAAACTTGATGCACACTTTTTTTTTCCTCTCATATTGATGGAATTTCATTTCTCTTTCCTTGATTGAATGAAAACTCCTTTTACTTTAATGATCTCTTATCTTTAACTTAATGAATTTTCTACTTGTCTTTCATGTCCTCTAGGAGAGCTTTATCAATTAGCTTCAAAGCTCAAGGTCGACTCCTCCTTAACATGAGATTTAAGCATACATACCTAGGTTTAGATTTTAGTGGGTTCATGCAAAAAAGAGGCTAATGTTTAAAGGCTCAAATGGGCTAGCAATGGATGATGAACATTATAGGTAATAGGAAATAATTTGGTTTAACCAAAGATGGCCTCCTATCCCTAGTAATGCTTGCTTGTAGGCACAGTGATTCAAACTCTTTTAATAAATTCATCTTAAAAGAAAAAGTATGAATGCTCTAATGTTGTGAAACAAAAGATCTTTGAAAATTGGTTTGAGTGCATGGTTTCTTGGGATTTTTTGATGGATGGATTCTTTATGATTGCCTTTTAAGTCCATTTCTTCTTATATTCTAAGTCAAGTAGTAAAAGTCTTTACATGGATTAAATGAAATTAATCATTCCTTGGTACAATTTGATTGCTCAAGCCTTTAAACATCAAGATATAGAAAATGTTTTGTCCAAGGGATCCTCATGTACCATTTTGAAGAAGGGACTTTTTTTTTTTTTTTTTTTTCTTTTTTTAAATCTTGAAAGAAAAAAAATTGGGACTTTTTGGAAAAAGTCACTAGGAAGTTCAATGGTCCTAGTTCAAAGAAATTTTTTTTTTTAAATGACTTAAGGGCTCAATGCCCCTAGTCCAAAGACCCCCTTTTTTTTTTTTTTTTTTTGAAAATTTTTCTCTATTTTTGGGAAGGATTTAGAAATCTTGAAAAAAAAAAATTTGAATTTAAAAAAAAATATATATATATATATATACATGAACAAAGTACATCAAATGCTACATGGATTTTTAGAATTCAAAAAAATATAGAAACATGGAATAAACTAACAAACTTTAAGCTTAACCATGATGTTGCAAACCAAATGTGGAGTGAGGCAAAGTTAGGCCACTTGCTTCTTCTTGGTCCATTTAGGATGCTTGAACCTTGATTGTGATGAAATGGCTTGAGCTTGCACTTGGAAGGCTTGAACCTTGATTTTGATCTTTTGGTATTTGCTTGAAACGGCTTGGGCTTACACTTGGAAGGCATGCATCTTGTAAGCTTTTGGCCTTCAATGTTGATCATGTCTATACACCTTTGATGGGCTTAAGTGTTGGGCTTAGACTCATTCAAGAAACAATTTTGGGCTTCACTACCAAGTAGAGTTCAATCATAGGCTTTTGGGTTTGAGTTAATTCACAACATACAAGGTTCAAACAATCATGATGAGCTCAAGTGTTGGACTTAAGTCATCATGGTTCAAACAACGGTCAAACAAATGCGTAATGAAATGCAATTTACATGGACCGACCTAAAGGTAGGTTCTATGGGTCATTACAACATGGGTAGAAGGTAGGTTAAAGGTCCCTACAAGCTAGGACGTCGTACCTCCCAACTTGTGACGCCAGGAGCGCTGCGTTGGTCCGAACGGTACAGTTTGTCCCTATGAACCACCATGGCATAACCATGATGATCCTTGTCGCGGTGGGTGGTAGGTTCACCGCTGGGTATGTGAGTCTCAGGAAGACCACAATCCACGGCTAATACTACTGGGCTTACGGGCTAGCACACAAATAAAATAAATTTCATTCAAGCAAATGATGCATGATGTGCAATATAATGACATATTAGACATATTATATACAAAAAGCAATAAACAAACAATGACATGGTTGGCCACCATAACCTAATTGAAGCCTAGCCCTCAATATCCCCAATGGAGTCGCCACTGTGAGAGATCGCGCCCTTGACCCCCTTTTTTAAAAGGAATGTTGGGCCAAACCCACGTGAATGGGTGGAGTCGTGTTATTGCCTCTCAAAATGGAGGTTCGACTGATTATATTTTTCCCTTTAGATTAAGGGTTTTACAATGGAGTCGCCACTTATTTAATTATTGGGATAAATAAGAAAACCAAAATTGAAAAATTCTTCATTTTATTAATTTACAATTGAATTTACATTGATCATAGGAAAATTACATGGCTTTGATCCTAGATACAATCTAAGATAAAGTACATGGCTTTGTTTCCTAGTTACAATCTAAAAATCGAAAATTACATGGATAAGCACTTGATCTACTAACCCTTAATCTAAGTTCGGAGGCTATGTTACAAAGTGGGAAGGTGTTAGGCACCCACCTTGCCCGGTGAAACCGGTCTTCTAGACTATGGTGGCCAACATTCATATCACATCATCCAATATGTCAATCAATTTGCATGTTGAATTTAAAGTGTGTGTATGTGATAAACCCTAATTCAATTTATTAAGCATTGCATTTGGATTGGAAAATAAATTCTAGTGAATGTGTGTGTATGGTGATATCCTAGATTCAAGGATTTAAAAGAATTATGAAACAAACATGTTTTTCATATTTTTGATGTGGATTTAAGATCAAAAACTAGTGTTTATGCATGAACATGTGATGAATAACCAAGAACATGTGAAGAACATATAAGAACAATTAAGAACATTCAAACACATTCAAGGGAATTTAAGTGATTACTATCATGCTTTAATCTTAAACTCTCATCATGGAAATACAAAAAACTAGTTAGGGAAAGAGATTCTACCTTCATGCAAGATCCATAGGGTGGAGGAGGAGACTCTTGGTGGAGGTCCTAAGGGAGGAGGAAAAAAGGAAGAACTAGAAGAGGGAGAGTGAGTCTCACTTAATACCTTGAGTCTCAGGAAGACCAAGATATGACAAAACTACTCTACTTCACTAGAACTCAAGAGAGGAGAAGAGATGGGGGTTTTGGTGTCCCTTAGAATGAATGAGAGGGAGGGTTTATATAGTAGTAGTGGAGGGAATATGAATGGAAGGCCATTTAATGAGGGTTGACAAGGATTATGAACCTAGACCTCATTTTAGCCTTGGGAAAAATCTGGTGCATTAAATGGAAAGATTGGTAGGAGTGAGGAACAAGCCAAAATTCGGTTTTCCCGTAGCTACTGTAACAGCTTGTAGAGCCAACTTCAAAAAATCATATCTGACTCAATTATGATCGGAATTGTTTCGTTCTTATGCTCAAATTGAAGCCCTGGATGTCTAGTTTCTGGGAAAATTAACCTCATTCACAGATTCGAAATATTCTGAGAGATATTGATGAAATGGTGAGCAGAGGTCATTTGTTAGAAAATGGTTTCAGCACAATTAACATTAATAGGTCCCAAATTAGCTTCCAATTAACATTAAATGGCTCTAATCACTCCCATTTCAGACTTAATTGATTCCAAATTTACTCTAATTAAAAGATAATTGCACAAATTACTCATTGAATAATTAATGTTTAACTATCTAATTAATTAGGTGTATGCAATCTCACCATAAAATGTAGTCCCAACCAATCAAATTATGACACATCATTGATCTCAAATTGATTAGAATTATAACCAATTGGAATCAATTGTTCATAATCACATATAGTCAGACTCAATTTGTGATAGTGCACTTCGGCCATTAAAACTTGATTTGATGATAACTTTCAATCTGATAGTCTGATTAGGGCTTATGACCAGTCGATTTGATCGTTACAACATCAAGATCATTTTGATGAAATGAGATTAAGAATCTAATGACCAGTATCAAGATGCATATTTTCAAATCAAAATTACCTTTTTACCCTCCCGATGAGGTTAAATGCGGGTTGCAAAATGGGGTGTCAACATTATTAGAATTTCTTAGTAAAGCTAGGAATAATATAACAATATTCATATCCTATTAGTGGGTTCCAGTTAGCTTAACTGGTAAAGTCTGATGGTTGAATAAGAGATTTAGGGTTCAATCCACACCTACACTAAAAACCAATTAGTGCCTTGTTCTGATAATAAAGAGCTATCATCAGGAGTGGATGTCATAAGTTGAAGCTCTCTAAAATAAATTCAAATCTAAAAGACTGTTGCTACGATTTGCAACCGTTCATGACCATGACTTATCATTGCCACAAATAATGACTCCTCCTTTTAGTTTCAATCATTGTTTCACTAATTCACATTTCTTGGAGAATTGCTTTGAAGATAGAGAAAAAGAAAAAGGAGTATGAAAACAAATTAGGGGGGGGGGGGGGGCGAAATTGGACACAACCCATGAACCCGACACGACACGACATGAAATTAGTAGGTTATGAGTTGAGGCTTAATGGGTTTGTATCTTATTCGGGTTAACATGACTAACCCGTTTAATAAGTGGGTTAGGTTAGTGTTCAACATATGGAACTTGTTTGATTTGTTTAATTAAATGGCATTTTACCAATATACCCTTCAAACCCTAAGTATATAAATTTATTAGTTGTTGTGATTTATTTTCTTTGACATATTGTGATTGATTATTTGTGATATTGAGATATACTTTAGTTTTGAATGATTATTTGTAATGCAATTACTCTTTTGTTCTGAATTTTATATTAAAAATATTTATTTGCTTATTTTTTCATAAATAATTTTTTTACATTTTGATTAAAATCTAATAAACAGATCGATACGACTAACTCATTTAATAAATGGGTTGTGTTAGGGAGGTAATTTACAGGCTAGCATTAGTGAGGGAAAGAATGTAATAAGTTGACATGTGTTACACACTGTATTGCAAACTAGCATCTCGAGTTTTATAGGCCTGATTTCCATCTAAATATCGAGGCTTAAAGACTCGAGTTCCACTTGTTGATGTGGAAGTTTAATGCCACATGGATCTCAAGTCTTATAGACTTGAGTTTTAGAAAGCAAAACTAAGTCTTTAAGACTCGATTTTCGTTGGGAATTTTATAAAACATAGATCACTGCCTAATGCTCCTGCTCTTTAGTCCTCGCTACACACTCATTCATAACACTCCTAGCCTCTAACACTCCTCACACTCCTTATTGCCTCACTCACCCATAACACCCACACTTCTCACACCACATTGCCTCTCTTTGTCATTGTTCCTCCCTCTCAACAAATTTACATCTCAGGTAAGGGTTTGGATTTTATTGTCACTGTAGTTGGGTATTATTTGTTGTTAGGTGTGGGTTAAAGACTTTGACTATTTATTTGGTAGATACTTAACATAACTTAGTTAAGATACCATGATATTGTGAATATATACAACTTTGTTTTGTTAGTGTAAATATTTTGACTATTTGTTTGCATGGTTTTTGTTAGCAAAATTTATTCATCATTTCTAGGCCTTTATCAAGAATGTGTTTTTATCATGATCTTACAAGGATTTTGGCTTTTTTTTTTTTTTTTTTTTTTTTTGGGTATTGGGTACCAAATGGGTAGTGAAATTCATGCCCTTTGAATGAATTTTAATGAAATGGGTATGTAATTCATGCCCTTTGAATGTGTAATGAAATGACTTTTTTTGTATTGGGTATGTAAATGTTATGGGTATGTAACTAGATAAAATGTTGTATACTTTTTACAAGGATTTTGCTTTTTTTTTTTTTTTTTTTTTTTTTTGGTATTGGGTATGAAATGGGTAGTCTTAGCATGATCGAAAAAAGATTTGGGTATGAAATGGGTAGTGTTTTCAGAACTAATTTGAAGACATGTTTTGGTCTAACGAACGAATGTGTAATGAAATTCATGCCCTTTGAATGAATTAGAATTTGTACTTTGTATAGAGAAAATGTTATATGCTTTGACTAGATAAAATGTTTTGTAGCTAACATAGTACACTTGACTCTAATAGGTTCACGATAACTGTAATTGATATAATCCTATACCACGGTGGGCTGCCTAATAATGCTAATGCGAACAAGGGATTGCTATTTGAAGGGCCAGGTATAAAGTGCTATTATACTCAAATTGATTGTAGGTTGAAGACCCTTGATGAATTGAAGATGATAGTTATGGAAGAATTGTGTGTGAATCCTGCTATGCACAACGTACAAATTACATATCGTTCTCCACATGAAGTCCTCAAGCACTAGATTAATTACAAGTATATGGCGATAGAAGTAGACAAACATGTAAAGATCATGTTTGACAAGATGGAGAGAATAACCCAAGCAAGTGCTATTGAGTTTTACACAAAGTTGGAGCCACGTGTAGAAGTTGGAGAGAATCCCTGCCTACACACCTCCTGCCTTGTCATTCTCTGCAAATACTTGGACAAATATGGTTGATCCTTCAAATATTGAGATACCATTTGTGTCTACTTGGAAAAATGGGATGAATTTTAGCAAAGGGTTGACTTTTGCCAATAAAGTGGAGGTGAAGCGCACATTAACAATTTATGCCCTTAAGGAAAACAAACATTTTGTGATTAGTAGGTCGACGAAGGTCAAACTTTATGTGAAATGCGTGGATGAGTCATGCAAGTGGCATATCACGACATTTATGAACCCTAAACTCCATGGACTATGGGTAGTCACCGTGTATGTGGGTCCTCACACGTGTATACCGATTAGGTTGCGAAATGATGGTAGAATGATGGATTCTAATTTTATTGCATCAGACATCCTTAAGAAGTTAGGCAAGGATCACACTACCCCAATTAAGCATCTCAGATCTATGACGGAGTCGAAATATGATGGCTATAAGCCTTCTTACTATAAGGTATGAGATGCAAAAAGAAGGCGATTGGGAAGATATTTGGGAATTGGGAAGAGTCTTATCAAAGGTTTCAAAAGTTACAGCTGGCATATGTTGATCAGGATCTGGATACCCGGGTGTTCTATCATACCATACCCATCAGTGTAGATGACACTAGATTTTTGCATTATGTGTTTTGGACTTTCGGTCTATGCATTGATGGATTCAAATATTGCAAGCCGGTTATCAGTATTGATGGGACCCTTTTGTATGGTAAATATCAAGGAAAGTTATTGATCGCAATGGCAACCGATGCTAACAACAAGGCATTCCCTCTTGTCTTTGCCGTTGTGGATTGTGCGTCAAGGTCCAGTTAGGGGTGGTCTTTAGAATGCCTCAGAGATACGATAGGGGATGTGATACCTACCGAAGGCAGTTGCATAATTTCTGACTGACATATTGGTATCAAAAATGCCATTGTAGCTTAGCTTAGGGATGAAAATGGAAGAACACGGGTATTTCACAGATATTGCCTTTGACATGTCACTAGCAACTTTAACACACATTTTCAGGACTTGATTCTAAACTCATTGGCATTGAAAGCGAGATATGCTACTCAGGCAGTTAAATTTGATAATATAATGGAGTCCATTAAGAAGGTGGAAATTGAGGCCATTAGGAACAACATGAAGGTGAATGGGAAGAACGGTGGGGAAAAATCCTATGCACCATACATATACCTAATGAGCGAGTTTGTGGATATGTGGACCCAGTCACATGATGGTGGGAGACGTTTTAGGGCAATGATAACCAATATATCAGAGTGCTTCAATGATGTATTGAAAGGTGCACAGGGCCTTCCTATTGCCGCAATGGTTGAGTTCACTTGGTCCAAACTTGTTGCATATTTCCATGATCGGCACAAAGAAATTACTCATGATTTGTTGGAGGGTAAGAGATGGAGTACATATGTTATGTCCACGTATATAGAAAATATGCATAAATATGAGAAACACTATATCAGGTCATTTAACAATGAACGTGCAATATATTAAGTAATTACTTCACACAGCATCTATAGCACTGGAAGGGGAAACCACAGTTATGAAGTTCAGTTACTAGAAAGAACATGTAGTTGTGGGAAATGGCAAAACACTAAAATCCCTTGTTCACATGTAATTTGAGTATGTGATGTGCTAGGCATTGATTCGACCACACATATTCACCCATGTTATAGTTTGGAGTATGCCATTGACACTTATTTACATGCATTCGTGGTTCCTAAGATAGAGTCATTGTGGAGAGATGCTATGGGGCCAAAGTGGTTGCCTAATCCAGAATTGTTGTGGGCCAAAGGTCAACTAGTGAAGTCAAGAATAAGAAATGAGATGGATGGAGTCAAGAATAAGGATCAAGAACTGGGAAGGCAGAGGAAGGTCACAGATTTGATAGAGAGTCAACTCAAGCAGACATGTGGTTGGGTGGCATACTTCTAGGGGAGGTTGGGTGTGTTATGCGCAAGATTTTTTGGAGACTTGGTCAAGGTGTGACCTTATTATTGGTACCTCTTCTAGTGTGCCAATTAAGAGAGAGGCAGTAGAGGCAATTGGTGCTGCCACTCCCATAGGCAAAGGTAAAGAGAAGAAGATTAAACAGAAAATGGTTAAAAGAGCTGAGCTTGAAGAAAGTGCTGAGGGTACTAAGGGTAGCCCTAAGGCTAAGAAGAGGAAGACTGCAAGATCCCAAAAATAGTTAGTAATTTCTGAGGAACCCGAGAGAGTGAGACCCCTACAGTTGGAAAGGAAGTTGGCCATCCCTTAATTCCAACGACTTGAGTGAAAAATAAGGTAGAGTCTTCTCTTTCTCAGGTTCTTGTGAGTTCCTCAGCCCAGCATTCTTTGGGGTCCTTTGATTTTATACCCCAGTCTCCCTTAGGACCCTCTGGGTGTACCCATAGTTAACAAAAGACCATTGGAGAATCTATAGAGAGAGAGAGAGAGAGAGAGAGAGAGAGAGAGAGAGAAGGGCAAGGCCTCTTTCCTTCTTCTCTCTTTTATTTTGCAGTAGTTCATTGTTGTTGTTATGTCTCTCCCTTTCTGTTTTAACTCATGAATGGTTATTTCTTCCTTACAGTCCAAACGCAAGTCAGACCCCAAGAGAGGCAAGAGTCAGTCATTTGGCAATGATGTGGTATGGCCCTCTTCTATTTGTGCCTTTTTCCGTTTGCTTCCACTCTTTTCCGGTGCTGTGTACTTATGCATTTTGTGATGTTCTGCTACTTGCTTTTCTTTTCCTTTTGTAGGTGGAGGTACTCCTTCCATGACTGGTGGGACTCTGGTGAAAGAAATGATTACAGCTCCTTCTGCTGTTCCTTTAGGTGTGGAAGAGGAGCCCCATAATGGTGGTGTGACTGAGAAGGTTGGGCAGCCAATGCAGGATGTCCAGCCCATTCTGCCTTTTGTTCCCCTGACTGCTCAAAACCCTGAAGCTTCTTAGCCTCTTGTTCCCTAAGATCCCCAGCCCGTGTAGACTTTTAGTCCTACCAAAACTGTGTCACTTGAACCTATGACTGAGCTTGTGTTAAGAAAAAAGTCCTTGGGGGGTGCGTCTTCATCCATACAAGCAGGTGAGCCTCATCCACTCCTTAGAAATATGCTTAACCTTATCTCTTTTATCTTTTCTTTCTGAGAGTTCTCATTTTCTCTTCCCCTTTTAGGTCAAACTAGTGTTCAATCTATCCCTAAGGCCGCCTCTTTCTTAGAGTTAGAGGGTTCTGAAGGTGCATGTTGTTCACCTTTACTGTGCTTCCCCCCCCCCACCCTTTTTTTTGTTTTTTTTTTTTCATACTTCTCCCATGCCTTTTCCTTCTATGGTGAAGCCCCCAATATCCTTTCCTTCCTTTAGCCATTTTACCAAAGTTTCCTCACTCTTTCTCCAACATGTTGTGTTTTTTCACAAAGTCCTCTAGGAAATCAAAGGGGCAAGAGGAGAAAGCTTTGCCACAAGAAGCTGATATTGGTTTTTTTTTTTTTTTTTTTTTTTTTTTTTTTTTTTTTTTTAATCTTTTACTTTCCCACTTTACATTTCTTCCTTTTTTTGTTTCCCCTTTTTTGAATTTTGTCTACTTTTGCAGGTGCTGACACAGGTGTTGAGGGTCCTGAGCTCGTAGTTCCTGAGGTAGCTGTGGAATCTGCTCCTGACGTCCAGGTTACTGAATCTTAGGCAGGGACCCCCAAAACCATCCAAAGGGTTGAAAGATCTCTAATTCCTACGAGTGAAGATACAACAATGGGGAAGGCTCCAGAGGTGACTGTTTCAAATTCTGGCTTAGGGCTCCCTGTTTTCCTGGCCCGCTTTGATCTCCTGGAGTTCAACAGCCTCCTTGCAAGCCACTTTCATCGTTTTGGGCCTCCCTTTGGTAACTTCCTATGCTTCTCTATGCCTGTGGAGGGCCTGCCATTGCTAGAAGGGTTGTTCAAGACCTATGGAGACTTCACCAGTGGGTTTAGGGGAGGTGTATTTCTAGGCAACATTTTGATGAAGCTGTTATGTGCTGTGCTGATCTCTTTGAGGGATTCCTCTCTTGACTCCTTATTTGAAGAAAAACTCTTGGAATGGAGGGGAGTGGTGCAGGATCTCATAGAAGCAAAATTCAATCCATCCTTCTTGCTAGAGCATTTGCGTTCTTTGACCCACATGCTATTCCAGAGACAGGCTTCCAGGAATCTAGATGCCAAAATTGCTGCTGTTGAAGAGGCTTTAGCTCGTGCTCACAAGGTTTTGCAGGACTTGAAGGTTAGAAGGCAGCGGGTTCTCTCTTCCTCAGTTGTTCCTGCTATTGCCCCAGACAGCTCTTTGCTAGTCGGCCTTATTCCTTAGCTCCTTGCTTTCTTTTTTTTTTTTTAGCTAGTTCAAATGTATATATATTTTTTAGATAATTTGGGTTGTATAAGTTCTATCTCTTCCTATTGAACACTATTTCTGACTTTTCCCTCCCCATTTTTCTGCAACATGGATCCTTTTTTTTTTTTTTTTTTTTTTTTTTTTTTGCACTGAGTCTTAGGCCATGGTCCCTACAAGTTTTGCTGTAGGTCCTGGATCAGGTACCCTGGTGGTTGTGTTGCTGCGCAGGTACTGAACTAGGTACATTTGATGCTTTCTTTCTCTTTTTTTTTCCAAGTCCCAAGTCATGAACCAGGCAAACCCCTTTTGTCAAATACTGGGCTAGGTATCCGGGGCACTTACTTTTGCTCGTGGTCCCAGGTTTTTTTTTTTTTTTTTTTTTTTTTTGAGCTGGCCTAGGTATTCCCCCCCAAATCTGCCCATATTTGGGTTATGTATTGTTTCGCAATTGTTTAATTTAGCTGTAGCTTAAAGGAAAATAAGAAAAAGAGATTTCATTGAATCAAAGCAAAGTTACCATCTAAGGAACACAAAAGGGTTGTCAAAGATAGTAAGGATCATAGAATGTCATTCTACCATGGGTTCCTAAATAAAAAGGTACTTGAACAAAATTCATAACAAAAAGTAAAGAACGATGAAACACTTAGCAGGTTGGAGAGCTGGCAAAAAAGGTCTCAGTGTACTGAGGTCTCTCCCTTTTCATGCGTAATACTGTTTCAGCTACTTCCCATTTATGGGATCTATCAGGGCCGTCCCATCTTCCTTTGTGAGGTAGTAATACCCACTATAATGGGCTTTTCTGATGATATAGGGCCCTCCCCATTTTGGGGCAAATTTGGAGGGTCCTGAGAGATTTTTCCTTACATGCTCTGCTGTTCTTAACACCAGCTGCCCCTCAGTAAAGGCCCTTGGGTGTACAGTCTGTGCATATGCCTTAGCCATCTTCTGCTGGTACCTCTGGCTTCTCCTTCTGGCCACTTCTCTTTCTTCCTCTAACCCCTCCACTTCTACCAACCTTCTTTCATTATTTGTGTCCTCGATGCCTTCTTGGTTTTCTTCAAGCACTACTCTTGGCGTAAGGACGACTAACTCCATGGGGCTGATGGCTTCTGTCCCATAAACTAGGGAGAATGGTGAAAATCCTGTGGCTGTCTTCACAGAGCTCTTGCATGCCCAGAGTACATCTGCCATGTGGTCACTTCATTTTCCACCATACTCGTGTTTCATTTTTTTAAGAATCCTCAGCATCACCTTGTTAGTGGCTTCAGCTTGACCATTTCCTTCTGGGTAGTATAGGGTAGACCTTCCATGCTTGACGTAATACGCCTCAGTTAAGTTCTTGATGTCTTTGTTTATGAATGGGGTCCCATTGTCACTGATCAGTCTCTTGGGGATCTCGAACCTTGTAATAATGTGCTCTCGAATGAAGTTTGCCATGGCTGCTCCAGTGGTTTTTTTTCAAAGGGATAGCTTCTACCCATTTTGTAAAGTACTCGGTGGTTGCCAAGATCCATATGTAATCATTGGAAGGAGGGTTTATAGGCCCTATAAGATCAAGCCCCCAAGTGTGGAAAGGCCACGGTGTTGTCATATCTTGCAGCACATTTGGATGAGTGTGGATTGCATTTCCAAGTACTTGGCATGCATGATACATTTTAACCAACTCCTCGGAGTCCTTTTTCAATGTTGGCCAATAGTACCCCAACAGTAACAACTGCTTGTAGAGTCTTCTTTTCCCTGGGTGACTTCCACAATCATCGGAATGGACTTCTCTAACTACTTCTCTAGCTTCCCTTGGTCCTAGGCATCTTAGGAGATCCCCGCTATATCCCTTTTTAAATAGGATCTCGTTCTATAAGAAATAACTGACTACAAGTTTCTTGAGCTAGTGAGCTAATGTCCTGTCAGTTGGTAGGATCCCTTGAGCCAAGTATTCCATAAATGGAGTCCTCCAATCTTCCGTAACAAATACATCATAGCTTTCTTCCTAGTCTACTGAAAGTTGACATCTTTGACATTTCTCATGTACAATTGCAGCCTCTTTGTTCATATTTGGCCAGTAGTACCCCATGCGTTACGTCCTTCTATATAAGTTGATTTTTTCTACAACCCCACAGACCTGGCTCTGTAGTTCTTCCAATCTCAGCTTTCCTTCTTTCTTGTTGATACATCTGGATAGGATCCCTCTAGGCAACCTCCTGTACAGCTCTCCTTCTATCAAAGTGTAATCCTTCAGCTCCTTGATACTTCCTCCATGTCCTGCCTTTTTTATTTTTTCTTTGACCTCATTTCTCCAATCTTGCTTCTCTGGTTCTTCAGGGAACATCTTTTTGAGGATCCCTATGACGGAATGTTCCTGCTTACTTACTCTTATGAGAGTGTCTCTTGTCTCAAAATAAGCTCGACTAGCATGGGATTCTGCTGTGAAACATTCCATCCCCGAATTTGCTGCTATACTCATGAGGGACTCTGTGGCTACCCTTCTTGCTTCTAGCCCAAATCCTAACTGGTTGAATAGCGATCTGAATTTAGGGTTCTTCTGAATGGTCTTGACTGTGCTTGGATAGAAGGATCCTTCAGATTCTTCTATTTTCGCCGAGTTCCGATGGATCACTACAGCCACCACTCCCTTTCCGTTGTGGTTGGGTAGAGGGTTCCTTTGTACTTTGGGTTCCTTTTGAGTGAGCTCCAGGGTTCCCTCTCTAAACTTCTTGTGAAAAAGCCTATGGAGGGTCCAACAGTCCTTGGTAGAGTGCTTGACATAGTTATGAATCCTACAGAACAAGGGGATCTTCCTTTCTTCCTCAGTTGGTGGCTTGGATACAGTGAATGACCTGACAATTCCATCTTCAATCCATTTGTGCAAGACATGATTCAATTCCTCTGCAGTACAAGGGATCACGAGTGGCTTCTCAGCCATTTTTCCTTCAAGCCTCTTCCCTTTTTCTCCAACTGACGCTGTCATGGCCCGGGGTACTGGCACCCTCTTTGTTCTCATATTCTATGTTGTCTTTCTAGTTCTTTGCAGCAGGTTAGCAAACTGGGTTATGCATAAATTTTTGAGGTTAAGCCTGTAATCAAAGAGCATGTTGGATATGCAGGTCTCCACGAGCTCTTTTTCTTCAAGGTCTCCATAAAAGTCCAGAGAAACGACTTCAAACCTTTTAATGAATTGGACAGGATCCTCTCTAGGCGTTTGTCTCACCATCTGAAGGCTTTGGAAGGTGACCCTGTCCTCACCTGGCTAATATTTTGCACAGAACCTCTCCATCATTTCGTCCCAGGTCTTAATGGAGCTAGGCCTCAGGGTGGTGTACCATGTATATGCTCTGTCCATTAGGGCCTTAGCTAGCTCCCTGTCTCCTGCGTAAGGGCCCATAATGTGAATAAACCTACTCACGTGTTTCACAGCACTTCCATTTCTTCCATCAAAAGGATGGAACTTTGGGAGTTCATATCCTTTGGGATATGGCTTGCCAAGAAGCTCTAGCGGGAATAAAGGATCCCAAGAAAATTGCTTGGGGATCCCCGAGAGTTTTTCCCTTTCCTGCTCCAAAAGGGCATTGACCACAGGGGGGACGTTATCCTTAGATACTGGGGGTTGGCTCCCCCTCTTATTGCTGACCCTCCCTCTGGTTAGGCTCTATCCTAGTTGACCACAGGGGGGACGTTATCCTTGATTTCCTTGGTCCTCTCCTCGTTGAGGAGGCGAATTTCTTGCTGCAAATCTTTTAGCATTTCTGCCACTCAAGCCATAGGGTCTAGCTCTTGTCGTGCGCGCCTCTGTCCTGATACGACCTCCTGTTCTACCAGAGGTACCTCGTTCCTTTGTTTGGAGGCCACTACATTTTCCCCTATGGGCTCGGAGGCCATAGATGGCGCATTGGTACCTTAGTTGTTCCTTGGTCTTGGAGCTATGCTTTACGAAGGGACTGCTTCTTCCTTCTCCTTTACCCAGTCCCTAGCGGAGTTGCCAAAATGTGAGGGTTCTTTTTTTGGATAGTGTCCAAGCCCAAGTAGAAGCAAGGACCCTAGGCCTTTTAGTTGTTGTTTTAAGGGACTAGGCTTGGTTCACCATAGCTAAATGGGCTAATTACAAACCAAGTGGTGCACAAGGAAAGAATCCTATAATACATACATACTAATAAACAAGAAATATATATGTATGGAATAGCAAGAAATAGTAAAGCAGCAATGTAATAAAGAAAGACACAAAATAAACGTTAAGGATCCTTAAAATAATGTGAGATATTTCATTACTTTTCTTAATTGTGAATTACAATGTGCTCACTAAGACGTGTTACAAGGTCCAAACAAGCTCAAAAATTACAGACTTAGATGGCACTCTAAGCCTCTAAGACTTGCAAAGTTTGAATCTCTTTGAATACAAGTATGTTCTATAGTGGCTGTTTTAGGATACCAGACGATATTTTTCTTTCTTTTACTACTTTCTTTGAGTTTTTGACAGAGTTTTCTCAGCGATTCTATTCTAATTCACTGTTGCTGAATGCCCCTTCACTGTTAGCTACTTCCTCCTTTTATAGTGTCATTCTAGGATTCTGGGGTACCACTGATTCCCCTCCTTTGCTCTCCTGGGTACCAAAACCCATGTTGTGCTAGCAACTTTGGTGGCTAGCCCCTTTTTTGTTTCTCATAGTTTTCTTCTTTTGGTTCTTTTTCCCCAAAAGTCTCTTGTTGACTTTTCGTTTTGGGGTGTCCTTAAAAAGTTGACCTCTAATCTCTCTTCCTTCAAGGCTTCTAAACCTCACCTTTTCAGAATCAACTTTTTGGCTATCTTTCTTTTTGTCATTTTTCCCGAGTGAGCCGATTCCATCCCTGCCATGTTGAAAGATTTCCTAGCTACTTCCTTTCACGATTCTTCTTTCTGGGTTCCCTGAGGTACCAGCCCCCTTGTTCATGAATTGTTACTCTCCAAGCCTTCTAGTTCCTTTCTGCATCATTGGGTGACTAAGAAGGACGTATCTATTCTTCATTCCTTGTGTTTCTTGGCACTCTTTTTGAGCTGTCTTAATCTCATCCAAGCTTTGCTACACGTCCTGAGGACCTCGAGCTCCTGGCAGCCTCTAGGTATTCCAGCCTAATTCTTACAATTGGACTCCTTTTCAATTTTTTGGTCTTGGCAGGTTGGGCCTTTTCCTTTCTTCATTCATTTCATGGGTCCTAAAGCCTATCCCTTCGTGGGTCTTGGGCTTAAATCTTTTTAATGGATTTGGGCCTACCATCTTTTTTTCTTGTTGTGAGCTCAAGCCTTTTATTATTTTTCCATTGAGTTTGACTCACTGTGCCATTTTAGGCCTAGGTACAACATTATAACTTTTTAGACCTCAACATGCTTTTTAAGCCTCATGAAATGTTTGGGCGGCGGAGGAGGCTGCAAGGAATCATCCTCAGGCTCATCATCGTGCTACAATGACATTAAATGCATACAATAAATTTTTGGTGTAATGGTAACAATAATATCAACTGTAGAATATATCATTACATTGTAATTAATGTTATCATACCATAAAGCTACCTTTGTGTCCTATTTTGTGTCCACCTGTCCTACAAGTGGGTGCTCTTCTAGAGCGTTGTGGTCTACCTCGTGGGGGTGAGGGTTGATGAGGGGGATGTTCATCTAGTATATCGATATCTGGATGTTGAGTGTCAATCCCAACTAAAGGCCTTAGAGGATCGGCTAAGGATGAGGTAGGCGTGGTTGTGTGAGTGACGTCCGTAGTGGGTGGGTCATGCAGTTCTGTATAGAGGCCAGGAGTGGTGATCAATGTCATGGGTTCAGTATGGGGTGGGTCTATGGGCAAAGTGAGTGCATTTGAGATGGTGGGTAGGTATGAGGGTGTCGCGGGGTACATAGGAGGGGTCAAATTGAATTCAATACCAAGGTTAAAACTGGGCTGCGAAGGTGGGGTGGGTGGAGGGACCTTGGGCTGAGGAGATGCATGTGAGATGGGTACAGGTATCTTAGGACTAGTTATAACCCAAGGGGTTGTAGCACGCCGACCATGTCCCCTAATTATAGGTGCTACACTTGTACTTGGGCTTGCAGTAGCACGGCGACCGTGGCTTGGTGTAATTAGGGGTGTTACGCTTATGCTTAGGCTTGCAATAGCTACTGATTTAGTCTCACGCCCATTTTTGCCTAGCCATTTGCTATAGCAACACAGCCAAGCTCATCCACAACCTTTAGGACATCCATGGCGTGCATATGTCTTGGGCTGCCTACAGGAAGTAGCTTCAATAGCGCTAAGTGGCTTTCAATTTGAAAGGAAAAAGTACCATTAGGATCAAATTTGAAAGTTTTATATATCAATAGCAAAATGTATATATTAGTACTTATTAATTGATAATATTGCTAATATTCCAAATCCAAGGAAAGAAATCAATTGATTCTACCTTCATACATCTAGTGATCTACTATACTCTTTACAACATGGGAAAAAAATTTTTAATTAGAACACATTACCATTATATGTAATTTAGCGTTGTTGCGGTCGACATACTTCCAAGTGATCGGATGATACCGGTGGTAATATGCATGATCACGAGGCATATCACCAATCTGAGGAGGTGCAAGATGGACTCGTTGTTGTCAAGTATCCCATTCTTGAATATACCCTGCATGTACCGCCCTCCAATTTTTGTCCAACTTCCCATGCAAGTCTATTGCATGCAATCTTGCATTGGTGTCAACATAAGAGGGTTCCTCCTATGCCAACCCAAACTATCGAAGGACACAGTTCGGGTGGTGTCTCTACTATGCAAACACACAAGTGGCACGATTGCCCTTCACACATCCCTCCCTGCAATGCAGAAGGCAAGAAGGTGGCCTAAGTCTACCTCATATGGCTGCCACATAACCTACAGTAGACAATAAGAATTTATGAAAACATCTTAAAATGTGAAATAAAATTCAGTACAAGATATAAATAGGCAATTCATGAATTGTTAACCTTGATAGATTATTTTTAGTCTTAAATGAAGTTGGTTAAGTTCATGTATGGGCACTAGTAAATGAGCAATTTCAGCCATATCTTTAAGATGTTTCTAATATATTCTCTACAAAAAACATGGTTTTTCACAAATGGTTGATCATATTGATGTGATGTTCACTACTCCTCTATGCCTTCTTAACTAGTTCTAAGTTGACTAATCTATTTGGCTCATATAAAGAGTTGGAGTGTATATATAAATTTGCTTCCACGGTTCCTTCTTTTTTTTTCTAATTTTCTATTCCAATAATAATCCCTAAGTACTAGTTAGAACAAATAGTAGGCAAGGAAACATTTCATAAATTTTGCCCAAGAGGGTGTGGAGTGTTAGTCAGGGGACCAACATCCCAGCTAGGATGCCCTAATTCAATCATCCACAAAAGCATCATTACTTATCTGAAACATGTTGCTTTTGGGCAAATGAAAGTGTTTAGGGTTTACTCTCCAAGAGCGAATCAAAGGAAACTGCCTTAAAAAAAAAGTAATAATAATAATTAATCCGAGTTGATACACGGAAACGTAGTGATACAACTTGAAAGCTCGAAAATGTGTTGAAAACACAAGAGCTGTTTAGAACCCCAAATTAAAGTTACTGCTTGATAGATTTTACACTAACTTAATACTAAGTGCAGAATAGTGTAAATGCGAGCGGATGAACAAACAAACTACTCTAATCCATAATCATAGCAACATAGCAGTAAAATGGAATGTAAAAGAGTAGGGAAGAAAGATGCAAACACAAAATAACATGCCGATGTGTTATCGAAGAGGAAACTGAAGAACTCGGCGAAAAACCTCTCCATCGCCCTCCAAGCGGTAATCGATTCACTAGAAAATCAGTTGGGATACATGGGTGAGCAAGAGACCCTCCAAGCCTAATCTACCCGATATACCTAAGCTCTCTAAGCTCCTACTCCAACAAGGCTTCTCGAAACTGTGTCTTGTCTAGCTCTCCAAATCCCGCAACAAGCTCCATGCTGCATTTGCCATCCTTGGCTTCTTCCAATGCTTCCTAGTAGCACCTAAACTTCACTTGACACTCTGAAAGGGTGTGGTAAGTGTGTGGGCTATCAACCTCTCAATGGTATGGAAATTGAGAGGTAGGAGTTGAGGAAATTCCACAAGCAAATGTGTAGAGGATTGTGGGTATAATAATCTCTAACTCTCAAGGTGTTTGGCTAGGGTTTTCTCTTAGAAGCACTCCTCAACATTTGTAGGTAATGTGGGTATATATAGTGTGGGTACAGAAAGTGTGTATCAAATAGTACAATCTGGCATAACAGAATGTCTCGCGGGTGTCTCGTGGGAAGGCCTTACCCGCGAGATACTCGCAAAACATAGCTATCACCATTTGTCCTGACTCTTCGCATTCCAGTCATGTGCAGGGCACATGGCTCACTTCGCAAGATGCTTAGTCGCGATATACCCGCGATAGCTTGTCAGTCTTCAGTTGCTTGAGTCTTCACACTCTCTCTCTATCGCACAACCCTTACAATCAAATCCCACAATAAATACAGGCTACAACAGATTGAATAAAATTACAATCAAATTTGGCACGGAATAAAAGCCAACAAAACACATAGTTGTAAATTACAACTTTACACAACTTAATGGAATAATCTTGGAGACACCAACAGAAAGTTCTCTAGAATAATGTAACCATCATAAGGAATATGACAAAAATAGCTAAACCATGGTGCTGGAAATTCCCTTTTTTTTTTTTTTAATTTTTATATTGCAAAATATTAAGAAGAGACAACTATGGAGTAGTTTCAAATTTCTAAAAAATAACCTTTATATTTTCTTGGGGAAAAAAAAAACCTAAAAATAATAAGGCACACTTTAATTTCAGTGAAACAAAATTATTTATCAAAAAAAAAAAAAATCAACAAAGAAAAATTAGATTTCCAACCAGAAATTTTTTGATATTAAAAAAAAAAAAATCAAGAGTACAAAAGTGGGATGCATATTACATGATTTATTAATATTAAAAAATATATATGTATATATATATTAGTTTGTAATAAATTTTTTGTATATTATTACCTAGTCCGGCTACATTCTAACTAATTGCTTGCGATAGTGGACTAATGCCATGCCAGATGGCCTACTCTTTGGGCTTGGCACCCACACCCACCTACAGTTACGGGGGAATAAGATAAGATAATACCACTTAGTTACTAAGAATAGTACACTGTATAGCACAGTGAATATCATGAAAATAATTACTTAAACGTAAGTGGAGCTTTTGGTGCTGGGCCATAATCAAATCCAAGTAGGGGCTCTATCTTCGGGTATAAGAATGGGAACCTCACCCATGCCCAATATTGGACCAATTGCATCACCCCACCAATTTGCCTTGCCTCTTTATGGCTTGCCTGACACAATTCTCTGTACAACTATGCCAGGCAAGCACTACCCCAACTATATTATGGTGGATCACAAAGGTTCCACAGGAACTCCAAGAACATCAAATGCTCCCTATCTCCCAACTTGTCCATGAAAATTGTATCCCCTAGTAGCGCTAAAATATAACACCGGGCATACTGATGTATCTGAATTTTTGTTGCATCGTCAGGCAATGGGTCTGCAATGTGTTGAAGAAGCCGGCTGATGAGAATTCTTTGCCCCACCAAAATTTTGTCATTCGTTGGAACTTGAAAACCAAGAAACTCCTCACACATAGTGCTCCAGCGCCCCCCCCCCCCCCCCCCCCACCAAACCAGTCGGCCCAACCAAGACCTTACCATCTATAGGAAGTTCCAAAATAACCTCCACATCTTGTAAGGTGATTGACATCTCACCATGTGGAAGATGGAATGTATGGGTCTCTGGCCGCCATCGCTCAACTAAGGCCGATATTAGGTCATGATCTATCTCTCTGGATGGGGCCCTATACAATCCTTCTAAACCCACCAACTTGATAATATCAATCACCTGATTGTCCAGCATCGATATTTTTGCCATCTCCTTAAAGTGACCACGGCAATCAAGTGGCCCCAGGTCCTGCAAAATCGATAAAAATTAAAGTGGTTATTAGAACTAGATATACAACTTTGAAAGAACTTGCTAAAAGTCAAAGAGAACAAAAAAAATTAAAGCGGTTGTTAGAATTAGATATTTCACCTTGCCATTCCAAATATCAGTTGATCGATGATCTAGTTGTTGCGTCAGCACTGAGGCATCAATGAGACCAAGGTGCACGATCTCTAGTTCCTCAGCAATCCGAGGATCCATATTGCAAAGAGTGCTAGTGTGAGATCATATAAACACATCAAAACATTTATGTTTGGAACTATAACAGAGGGCTAAAGGAATTTCAAAATATATCATATTTTCATGGAGGGAGGAGGCATGCTGTCTAACCAATCAGTCTGCAGTTTTCACTACCACTTAAAAAAGAACATTTAGTCTTGATCAGATATCATATAGTAATTACACAGTTAGTTTTTGTTTAGGACCAATACACAAAAAGGGATTATAAATTTTTGCTTAAGGAGAAAAATTTTCAGATCTACTTTGTGGTTTCTCTCTCTCTCTCTTTAGAGTAATCACTCTTCTAGTAGAATTCAAATTCAGATTTCAACAATCTTGCTCGAGTGAGAGTGAAGCAAGTGTCGTGTAAACTTTCTGCCTATTGTAATCTTGACACCGTACATATGTTAACACAACCTAAACTAATTACAATAGATTTGAACCCTCTGTAACACTATGTTTGTCAACTGGAATTAGCCAACATCTAAACCATAATAATTAATCTCCCCCTTTTATAATTCTGTGACAAAACATCACATAATTACAAGAGTCAAACACAATTACAAGACTTAATGTAACACAAGTAAATATCATAAACCACAAACCAAACTAATTAAAGAAGCAAGTCACTCTCCATTTAGATTTTTTCTTTTTGCTAGCAGCAAGCAAAATGAAAGATTGCCACCAATGCGTGTATTACCCGAATATTGAATTTGAACCAACCTAAGAACGTAACGAGTATTACAAAAGAATAGGTATACAATTTTTTTTTTCGATATTCAATAGGCATACAAGATTTTAGTCATAACACACAAAGTGACGAGAACTTGGTATATAAATTGTGGTAATTTTTTAGTGGTAAAATATTGCAGATTGTAAATGTAGTTACATTGGCTTATATATATATATATATATATATGCATGTACTGGATTATTTTTGAGTGTTAGGAAGGAAGCAAGTACATACTCATTGTAAGATAGATAACCACACACTTTGGAGGTTAGATACTGTGTATCATTGCCATTTCTTTTATATAATCCATAATTTCACTCTTTATTATTTATCTATCTCTACGTTTTCTTATTATAGAGCATAAAAACAAAAGCCTCTAATGGAGCTTTATAATGGAGGCATAGTACACTTTTCTCCTCTCAGACAAAAATTCAACATGTAATGTTCTTATAGAGATTTTAAGTAGAGGTTCCAGGATTACAATTAATGAAACAAAAAATGGGTACAAACCAAATAAAATCCATCAGAAGAACAAAGAAATTGGGGCCCTAGAGCTAAAGAAATTGTAAAGTTCACATGAGAGACTTAATGTTCTTTCTTCATAGCCACAAAATTCTTTAAAACAAAATGACCAATTCAAAAACCACCTAAACCTATCATAGGGTTGAAGGTTCCCCAAAACCAAACCCAAATCTTAAAAATACCACAAGAAGAATCAAGATAAATGAAACCAAAACTGCATAACCTTTTAACTCAATATTCAATTTTCCTCTAACAAAAATCAAAACCCACATTATCCAATGACACCCATTTTAGATGCCACATAAAGATAGAACAAAGCAATCCCATTTTAAATTGTATAGGGTAAAACTTAGGTAAAATTAACATTACATTCTACCATTAAATTCAAACACATATCTAGCAACAATTAAGTGCAATTGAAAAAGTTGCCACTATTCATGCTTCATCTAATGTACTGCATTGTATAAATTACATAATGATTAGCCCAATACTCAAATTTCTAGCAACAGACAGCAAAATGCTACATTTTCCAATAATCTTATCTCAATAAAGAGAAAACAAAACACACATTTAAATTATAGCTATTAGCCTAACACTCAATTTCTAGCAACAAATTGCAAAATCCCCCATTATACAATAATACCCATTTCAGAAATCTCAATAATGAGAAACCAAAATAAACCCATTTAAATTTATAACAAAAACTGCATATTAGTTTGCCCAATACTTAATTTTCTAGCAATAAACAACAAAATTCCTCATTTTCCATTAATGCCTGCTTCAGATATCTTCATAAACAAAAACTGAAATAAACCCATCAAAATTATAACAAAATAACATTGATCTCATTTCTCAATTCTCTATAAATGAACATAGAAATGAAAAAACATACCTTCAAAATTGAAACTTGGGTACTCTATGGAAAAAATCTGAACTTTTGTTGGTGGGATGTTGAAAGGAGACAAACAATGAGGGATTTTGACAAAAGGATAAGGAGAAAAGGGATTTTGGGTGTCTAAATGAAGGTATGTGAGGGGATCATCTCCGGTATAGTGAAGGTGTTTGGGTGTTTGAATGAGTGGCCGTCGATGAGGGGATCGTCACCAGTAGAGTGAGGGTTTCAGGTGAGGGTTTTGGTGTCTGAAGGAGGAAAGTGTTTAAGGGTAAGAGTGTTTAAGTGTTAGAGTGAGTTATTTGGGTGTCTGAGTGAGTTTTCTGTTTGAAGTGTGAGAGTGATGAATGAGATGTTTGAAAGCATGTTTAACTGATTTTGATTGTTCAGAAATCGAGTTTTTGTAACTCGAGTTTATAATCGAGTATTATAAACTCGATTTCTATGTGGTAAAAGTGGTTCCACATGGAAAATTTGTCCACGTAACTATATGAAAAAAATCACAAACTCAAGGATTAATAGCTAAAGTTCTATATTGATCTCAAGTTTTAAACACTCGAGATGCTAGTTTCCTAGATAGTTTTGAAACATGACAACTAACGAAATTCTTTGATATTTAAGGTTAATTGGAAAAAAAAAAATTGTGTTAGGGTTGAAGAATCTTGACCCATTTAATAAACATGTTGGGTTAGTGTTAGCCCATATAGTCAGATACTTATGAGTTAACACGACACAAACCCGACACATGAACACGAATTGCCACCCCTGAAACAAATATCCAAGAAACATACAATGAACGACTTAATAAATTAGGCACACTCCCAATTAATTGAACTGTTATAGTCATAACAACGTTGAAGTATTCACTTTTCAAATTCCCCTTGTGTTCTTGAATGAAGCTAAGGTTGTGCTTATGCCGAATGATTTTGTCTTCTTAATGTGGCTGGCTTTGTCTCATCAAATTTATTGTTCTGCTATCTTCTTTTCAGGCATGAGTCAATAATTATCCAACAAATTTGTAAAAGGATATTTAGTGAATTGAATTGTAAATTCTCAAGTACTATTTCTAAGGACCTTGTTGGAATAGAGTTCCGTGTGAGAGAAATGTTGGATTCATACTTGGGTGAAGGGTTGGGTGGTGTTCGCTTTGTTGGGATTTGTGGAATAGGTGGAATGGGCAAAACAACTCTTGCACAAGAAATTTATAAAAGAATTTCTGGTAACTTTGAAACTTATAGCTTTATTGCTAATGTTAGAGAAGAAACTAAAAATCAAGGTCTAGTTTCTTTACAAAAACAACTTCTTTGTAAGATCCTCATGGAAAGTAAAATAAATATATGCGATTTTCATGAGGGAATCAATCTTATAGGGAACACACTACATTATAAAAAGGTTTTTGTTTTTCTTGATGATGTGGATGGAGAAGAACAATTAAGAGCATTAGCAGGGAAGCATGATTGGTTTGGTCCAGGGAGTAGAATCATTGTAACAAGTAGAGATAGCCATTTATTGATAAAATGTGGTATGAATGACATATATACAACTGAGGGGTTGAACAAGGATGATGCTTTGCAGCTTTTTAGTTGGCAAGCCTTCAATAAACCTCACCCTGAAGAAAAATATGTGGATTTGACTAAGCACTTTGTGAATTATGCTAAGGCCTTCCATTAGCTCTTAAAGTTTTAGGTTCTTTGTTGTTTAATAAAAGAATAGATGAATGGAAAAGTGCCCTAGATAAAATAAAAGAAGAACCTAACAGAAGTATTTTAGATATACTTCAAATAAGTTTTGATGGGCTAATAGATACTCAGAAAGGATTGTTTTTAGATATTCCATGTTTTTTCAAAGGAGAGAACAAAGATTGCATAAGAGATATACTAGAAAGTTTTGGTTATTATCCAGACTACAATATTGGTGTTCTTATGGACAAATCTCTAATAACCATTGATAACTAGGGAACTTTAAGAGATTTGCTACAAGATATGGGTCGAGAAATTGTTCATCATGAATCTCCTAAAGAGGCTGGTGGACGTAGTAGGTTGTGGATTTATGAGGATGTCTATCATGTATTGAAGAAGAATAATACTGTAAGTTGACTAGTCTACACCTAACTTAGAGAAGTAAATATATTTTTAGAAATTCTTCTAAGGATTTCCCAAGAATTCTATTTTTTTTTTTTTGGTTATTAGGAAACAGAGGTAATTGAAGGCATAATGCTAAACATTCCTATTCAAAAAGTGGAACACTTAAGTGCTGAAGCCATCTCAAAAATAAAAAAATTTGAGATTGCTAAAAATTGGTAATGCACAACTTCCGAAAAGCTTCACTAGATGCACTCTATGCAAATTCCAAAAGACCACATTAGAGGTAAGGTGCAACTTCCACAAGGCCTCTGTTATCTTTCTAATGAGTTACGTGTGATAGAATGGCATGGATATCATTTAAAATGCATACCAACCAATTTCCAACCAAACAAACTAGTTGAATTGAGAATGCATTCTAGTGGCATCAAACGACTATGGAAAGGAATTATGGTAAGATTTTTACTTTATGCAAACTAGCTTGTAACCCCATGCATATGCATGGATACACTTAAAGATATACAATAAAATGCATAATATATTATATATATATATATAATTTAAATACTATTGATAGTCATTTTTATATTTTGTTAACTCTTTAAAAAAATTTGTAAGGATATCATTAGATATAAAATGTAAATTGTCCATTTAAAAAAAAAAAAAAATTATTGTGATGTGGTCATTTGGATTCTAGACTTTTTGTTTTTGTACATAATAACTCATTTGGATGAATATTTATGATGTGGTCCCACATTTGATTCTAAATTAAGAAATAAAATTCTTTAAGAATAAATAATTTATGACACATGGCGCAAAATTGGAACTCTAATTTGGAATTCTAATTTGGGTTTCTCTCAGCTTCACCTATATATTATTATATATATATATAGATGTGTATTTTATTCCTTTTGATTAGGCTTGAATTTATCTAATTATTTATTATTTTATAACAGATTTTAGATGAGTTAAAACTGATGGAAATTTAGACCCCTTAACACACAACCAGATTGAGTAGCCTAGTTAATTAGCCAAGTTGTTACTTAGTCAAATTAAACCATTCTAGGTTAAAACAATCAAACAATCATATCAAGAATATATAGCAGCGGAATAATAAATAACACAAGATATGATCACCCAGGAAAACCAAACCGGTAAAAAACCTGGGGAGGATTTTACTCACCGATCCTCAAGGCAAAACTGAATTCACTATGAAATAATTGATGTTCATACAAAAGGACTTACAAGCTCCCCGCTCGACTTCCTAATGCTACCTACCAGTAGAACTTACTGACACGACCTAGTGCAAGCTTCGAATCCACGGACTCCTTCTTTCTTGAATTCTTCAATCAGTTACAAGCACCCACGCTTGATATTCTTTAAGCTTTAATGGTAGCAACCAAGTTGATCATCAAGATGTTGAAGTAATCTCAATCTTGAAAACCCTAAGCTTTGTGTAAAGGAAAGCTCCTCTAGATCTCACAAGAGATTTACACAAAACAGCAATGCATGAGCAACAATACAACTGGAGCAACTCTAAAAACGTGGTTAGGGTTTTTCCTTATATACCTAGGGCAAAAACATAAAACCCTAAACGTTTAATGAGTTAGGGCTGAGTTGGAAAACTGCAGAAAAACGCAATCTGATTGATTTTCGATCGATCGAATCTATTCTTCGATCGATCGAGCCACACCGAAATGCTCCAATGCATCTACAGTCTCTCGATTCCAACTTTACAATAATTAAACAACTTTGAGCACACTTTAACAAGACTAAACATATTGTTTTGATCATGGTTTGCCAATATTACAAATTAGAGTTCTAAATACATAAATTCCTAAACTTTTAGAACGTAACAAAAACTTATTAACCTTAGTGACTCTCATAACTTGATTGAGACTCCAAACTTTAGTGTAGTCTCAAATTTGAAGTAGTTGATTCTTCAACGTTGTACAAGACTATCTAAAATTCATGCATCTCTTGGAAATCTAAAGCGGCTTGTTCGATTGGATCTAAATAGTTACAAGTGCCTTGAAAGCTTTCCACACAAGATCAACTTGTAATCTCTTAAAATTTTTATTCTTTTTGGTTGTTCAAGAATAAAAAAGTTTCCAGATTTTGTGGAAAATATGTCATCAATGTTGGAACTTTATTTGAACTAGACTACTGTAAAAGATCTATCATTGTCAATGGAGCATTTAATTGGCCTTATTAAATTGGATCTAAGTGACTGCAAAAATCTTTCCAAGTCTTCCACATGCTTGTTTCAATTTGATGTCTCTAAAAATTCTTAGTATATCTGGCTGCTCAAAACTCGATGCATTGTTAGAGAACTTAGGAAATCTTGAAGGCTTGGAGGAGCTAGATGTAAGTGGAATTACTATAAAAGAGCTACCCACACCTATCAATCTATTAAAAAATCTCAGAGTACTGTCACTTCGTGGATATGAAGGGCTATCACCTATATCTTCGAATAATAAGCTCTCCAGTTTTCCTTTAATGCAACAAAATAGCAATCTAGCTCCCATGGCCATGTTAGAGCATTCTTTATTAGGCTTATGCTCTTTGACCAAACTGGATCTAAGTTACTGCAATCTTCAGGCAATACCCGAGGCTTTTGGTTGCTTGTCATCTTTATTAAAATTATATCTAGAGTGAAATAATTTTGTTTGACTTCCTAAAAGTATGATTCAACTATCTAATCTACAAGATCTTTTTCTAACTTGTTGCACAAGTCTTCGTTCATTGCCAAAGCTTCCATTAAAAATTTCGTATATTGATGCAACAGAGTATACTTCATTGGAAACAATATCATTAAGAACAAAATATGATTTTCGACCCACATCTCGACTTCTCAAGTATGTCAAATTGATTGAGAATCAAGGCTATGGTGACATATTGTTAACAATGCTAAGATGTTATTACATTAATGACCAGGTCTCTCTCTCTCTCTCTCTCTCTCTCTCTCTCTCTCTCTCTCTCTCTCTCTCTCTCTCTCTCTCTCTCTCTCTCTCTCTCTCTCTCTCTCTCTCTCTCTGTTCTAAGCATCATTATTTTCATATCTCAGCATTATAGTGTGCAATACAAATTGACACATTGTATCAAGGTTCCTGGAGGTGAAATTCCAAAATGTTTTAGCCACCAAAATGTGGGGGCTTCAATGAGTCTACAAATGCCTTCAAATTTTTGTAACAAATTGGTGGGAATTGTTGTGTGTGTTGTTTATTTATTCCGCCAACATATTCCATTTGACCAACTTGATTTTCAACATTGGGCACATCATAGATTTACACATAATCTTTCATGGTCAATTGAATTGAATGAATATAAAATTAATGAACAGATCAATGGTTTTCCGGAAGAATTTGGTAAGATTGAACCGTATCACCTTTGATTGGAATATTATCCCTCTCAATTCTTTGAAAAGGACTGGAAAGAGGCATTGAGTAAAAGAAATGCTAATGGATTTAGTGATATGGAGATTAAATTTAAAACCAGAAGTCCAGGATTGGAGGTAATGAAATGTGGGCTCATTTGGTGTTTGAGCAAGACATTGAAGATCTCAAACGAACTATGGTTGGGTCGGGGAGCAGCGGCAACACTACTTCTTATGAGCATGATTTTGACAATTCAGCCAGAGATATAATAATTAAGGGAAGTCGTGACGACTATGATGGTGAGGGGGCTGGACTTAGTGGAAAATGTACCACTAATAACAATGATGTAGATGCGCCACACCCAAAGTGGATACATCACCTAATCTAATTGAAAATTGGATTGGGAATTTAGGCCCACAATGACAAAGTAACTCAAATAACGACAAGGCCTTGCAGTGCTTGTGGTATTGACGATGGTCCTACTGCCACTAGCACGGGTTTGGTGCTACTACCAAGAGCACCCCCTTCACGGTCTTTGGGTGTCTCTATGGTTGATGCTGATGATGATGGAGTGGAGCAAGTTTCAGTAACTAAAAGGACAGAAAAAGATCGCTAGAAAGTTTTTTTTTTTTTTTTTTTTTTTAACATTTATTTCTTGTATATGACTATTTCTTTGTTTGGCTGCAAGGAAAATTAATGTAGAAAGGGTACAAAGTTGTAGAATTCTATCTCATTTTGATGTTTTAGTTTTGGGATTTTGATGATGAATGCTCGAAAATGTGTTGAAAACGCAAGAATTGTTTAGACCCCCCAAATTAAAGTTACGACTCGATTGATTTTACATTAACTTAATACTAAGTGCGGAATAGTGTAAATGCGAGTGGATAAATAAACCAGCTACTCTAATCCATAATCTAAGCAACACAGCAGTAAAATGGAATGTAAAAGAGTAGGGAAGAAAGATGCAAACACAAGATAACACGCCGATGTGTTATTGAAGAGGAAACCGAAAAACTTAGCGAAAAACCTCTCCGCCGCCCTCCAAGCGTAAATCAATCTACTAAACAATCAGTTGGGATACATGGGTTAGCAAGAAACCCTCCAAGCCTAATCTACCCGATGTACCTAAGCCCTCCAAGCTCCTACTCTAACAAGGCTTCTCGGAACCGGGTCTTGTCTAGTTCTCCGGATCCCACAACAAGCTCCATGTTGCATCTGCCATCCTTGGCTTCTTCTAATACTTCCCAGCAGCACCAAAACTTCACTTGACACTTTGAAAGAGTGTGATAAGTGTTTGGGCTATCAACCTCTCAATGGTATGGAAATAGAGAGGTAGGAGTTGAGGAAATTCCACAAGCAAAATGTGTAGAGAATTATGGATATAACAATATCTAATTCTTAAGGTGTTTGGCTAAGGTTTTCTCTCAGAAGCACTTCTCAACATTTGTGGGTAATGTGGGTATATATAGTGTGGGCACAGAAAGAGTGGATCAAAATGGACAGTTTGGCATAATAGAATGTCTTGCGGGTGTTTCGCGTGAAGGTCTTACCCGCGAGGTACTCGCGAAATACAGCTGTCTCCATCCTGACCTGACTCTTTGCATTCTAGCATGTGCAAAGCACATGAGTCACTTTGCGGGATGCTAAGTCACGAGCTACCCGCGAAAACTCTTCAATCTTCAATTGCTTGAGTCTTCACACACTCTCTTTCTAACACATAACCCTTACAAACAAATCCCACAATAAATACAGGGTACAAAAGATTGAATAAAATTACAATCAAATTTGGCACGGAATAAAAGCCAACAAAACACATAGTTCTAAATAATAACTTTACAGATGAAAATCAGACAGAGTGAGTATTTTTTTTTTATAATAAATTTTGTGTTTTGGCTCATATTTGCACCTATTTTGTTTTTTTTTTTGTTTTTTTTCCTTAGACAGAGCACCAATTTTTAAGGACATATTTTATGTAATTGGTTAATCCTTTGACAAAATGCACTTTACTTGTAATTTGGTAAATCTAGGATAGGTTTAGTACTTCAAGAAACAAGAGTTCAAGTCAAGTATTAAAACCATGAAGATTGGACCAAGAAACAAGTGAAAAAAAGTTGTTCATTAAAGCTCAATAGATACCTCGACAGAAACAGTATCTATCGAGATTTAAGAACGAAGCTTAACAGAAGCCCAACAGAAGCTGAATCTATCTTTCTGTCAGGATCTATGAAATTAGAATTTTCAGATCTAATTTTTGGCCCTAGCTAACCTGTATGTGTAGGGTTTATTTTCTCACAACCCTAGACATATATAAGGCTTATTTTAAAGGCTGTTATACATAGAGAACACATGAAGAAAGTGACCTAGTGCCTTATTCTCTCTGCAAGAAGTTACTGCGTCTTTTACGCCTTAGGGTTTTGTAACGAAGTACTTCTCGATTCTCATTGTTGATGAAGTGAAGAACTTTGCAGCCAATAACATCTTTAAGTTGCTGGAGTTAGTCACAAACTAAGATCCGTGCAAAAGGATGGCGTTCATATATTGAAGAGTTCAGAGGTTTTGAAGCGGTAGAAGGTTTTTGCTATAAGTTCATCTACGGGAATTGTAAAGTTTAGGGATAAAGGTTTTGTACTAGATCTGAAACTTCTCTTTACTATAGTAAATTGCTTTTCGGGAAGGTTTCCCTCCATGTTTTTTACTGTGAAACTAGTTTGTTTTATTGGTTTTCCTAGGTCATCATATCTTGTCTTATTTACTATTCTGTTGTGCATGATTTTAACATGATATTGATGTTTGTTTGTTTTAACAAAGTTTATTCATAATAAATCTAATTAATAACTTAGGTTTAAAATTTGTTAATTCTATCAACAGGGGTCTAAATTTCCCAACACCATTGATGTAATGAAATCTCACACTCACCTTGTTGTTTCAATCCCTCCTGTTGTGGGTATTGGTGACCTGGTACCAATAAAGTAATTGTCATTTTTAAAATTAAAAAAAAAAAAAATTCACAGACTCCGCTGAATTGATTATTTATTTTTTTATGATCTTTTTTATATGAGTGATTTTGGCCCATTGTTTTGTTACCAACTTTGTAGATGCTTCAGCATGAAGAACTTCTAAGGAGTACACTAATGGATGGGAATCTTCAATGGCTTTATTACTTGTCATCAACTAGTATGTCCATGTCTATATCCAAACTGCATTTACATATTGACATGATTATGAAACTGTAGTGTATTGTTGGTATCTTTATTTATTTATTTAGTTTTTGGCGTTGGAATAGGTCTATGCTGTCGTTTGTTGCTGCGTTGTGTGTATTGATTACAATATGAATAAGTGATCTATCCTAAAAATTCAAACAGTCTTATAACAACAGGTAGGGTTTGCAGATCCCCACATTTCTAATAAGCACTTTTGATGCATTCAAGTCTATTGTTTTTGTAGCAAATCCATTGTTTGTGATTTAAACACTCTATCTTTTCATCAACTTGATTTTAGTTTATTCTGTTGTTTATGCTTGATGCCATATTGAAAACAGTTAATTTCATAACTTGCAGATTTAATGGGAATTTGATGCCCGTGTAAATTATTGAATGAGAATAATTAGTTTGGGTGCAAATGGCACTTTCCTTCTAATAAGCATGGAAACCCAAAAATGCCCAGAGTGTCTGCGCTGAAAAAATTCATTTGATTATAAATATGTTCTTAAAGATTTTGATAGTTGTTATTTGGAGAAAATGGGCTTTTGCCCTTTTTATAAAAAAAATCCAACATTTTGCCTCATTTCCCAAACTAATTAAGGAAATGCCCCTGTTTTGAAACTCGATTTTCTAAAAATCAAGTTTCAATTTAAAACTTGATTTTTGGATAATCGAGTTATAACAAACTGAAAATTAAAAAAAAAAAAAAAAAATTTGGAGCCCTATAGTGGCGTTTTAGGACCTTATAGTGGTGTTTTGGAACTTGAGCTCTATGAACTCGAATTCCGTGCTTTTTTTTCTTTTTTTTTTTTTTTTTTTTTTCTTTTTTTTTTTTTTTTTTTTTTAAGTTTGATCGCCCCATACCTATAGTGGCATTTTAAAGAACCTATAGTGACGTTGAAACTCGATTTTAAAAAAATCGAGTTTCAAAACAAGGGCATTTCCCTAATTAATTTGAAAAATGAAGCAAAATGCTGGTCTTTTTGTGCGAAAGAGGCAAAGGCCAATTTTCTCCGTTGCTATTCATCTTGAAACTTGAAATAAACATAAAATTTGCATAAAGATATTAATTTATTGTCGTCTCTCTCTCTCTCTCTCTCTCTCTCTCTCTCTCTCTCTCTCTCTCTAAGTATTGTCATATCTCTATCATGTTATGTTCTAATTTTTCAAGAATTCTTACGAGTCAATGACGTTGCATCCCATGTCTTATCGATGTTCATATTTCTTAGCTTTCCCCTCTTAACTATGATAACAACTACATAATAGTTTTTTTATAAGTAATAAAAAAACTATGATGTAGTTGCAATGTCTCCTCTAAACTTCAAAACTAAGCAAGTCTTCCTTAACTATTGATAATAGGCACTTTGTCACCTGTAATTAGGATTTTTGTGAAATTTAATTGAAGGATTCAATTTTTTCTAAGACATGTCTTTTGAAATTTTTTGATGTTTCCGTTAAATTTAATGGAAATCTTAATGACAAGGTTAAAATGCTTATTTGTATTTATATATATCTAAAAGCTAAAGCGTAACATTTATTGTTACTACGCTCTAATTAAGCCACATTAGCGTCTACGTCATTAGCCTTTTTCTTTTCAATTTTTCTATAATTGTTTTTAACATTTAGTTTTTTAATATTTACAGTTCTCCAACCTTTCTCTCTCCCTTACTTTTTCATCTTTCACTACCCTCTACATTAATACCATTCTTCCTCTTTTCCTTCATCTTCCTTTATATTTGTCTTTTCTTACCCTCTTACTATAAATTTGTCACTATCTTTTCCATTCTATAAATAATTTTCCCTCACCAAAAAAAATTCTCTCTCTCTCTCTCTCTCTCTCTCTCTCTCTCTCTCTCTCTCTCTCTCAATTTTTTGATGGATTTTTTTTATTTTTCTTGTATCTCTACTTTAGATTGATAATTTTTTATATTCTTTAAAACTCTACTTTAGGTTAATGCGATTCAATTTTAAAAAAAAAATATTTTTTTGTTCTCTTTAATTGTTAAATTTTATCCTATTGCATTATAAAAAATTAAATATAACATATAAAAATATAATATTATTCTATTACATAGCATGATTTGAATAATTTGGTATTTATTGTAATTTAATATTTATTCTATTACACATCATGATTTTTTATGGTGCTCAATTTAAATGTTAAACTATGAGACTTTACTAAATTTTTTTTTAATTCGTTGTGGTGGACAAAGTACTCTTAATGGTTGTATTAGAAATACTCTATAATGCCATTTATTTAGAAAAAAACAAAAGTTAGCCTAACAAAAACAGTCAGATAGATGACAAATTTTAACTTTTGCAATTTTACTTTAATTGTTGTTATTATTTCATAACAATGCATATATAGAAATTTAATGCTTAGATTTTGCTAATAATTATTTATTTGATAATATGTTATGGGTGGATGAAATTACAATTTCTACAAAAAAAATAACCTTAATAGATTATCAACAACAAATTGTTTTTCCTAATTGGTCCAATTAATCATTGTTAAGTTTATTAATTTTCTTAGTTACATTTTCGATGTTTTGGATTGTAGGTAGAAAAAATAAGGTTTGAGAAAGTTTGTTTAAAACTAAAAGAATAATTTCCAAATTTTATATTCTTTTAAATTCACAAAATGTTATAAATAACTTTTATTAAAAAATGAAAATATTTTCGTTAACTTGCCTTTTGAATTTCTGAGAAAAATTGTATTATTGTTTTTATTTTGATACAACAAAATTTATATTTATGATCTATGATTGTTCTTATGTTACATTTATAATTGTTCCTATAATAAATAAAAAGAGGATTATCAAATACATTATTTTTTATTAAATTAGTTTAAATTATAAAAAGTAATAATAAAATCACCATAAAAATGATTATCACGCACAACACTACTGCTAGTTACTAATAATTAAGGGGTGGGGGTGGGTTTCCAATGACGCTTTTGTGGAAGAAAGGGAAAAGAAATAAAACAATTGTTAAAAAAGAGGAGAAATGACAGTAACTATACTTCATGTTTCTACTAGACAACATCTTAATTACCACAATAAAGAAATTAAGTTGACCCACCACAAAACTATATTGGTAGCACTTTTATGATTGAATATATGCGACTTTCTTCAGCATGAATACACACACAAAGTGCGAGTGAGAGAGAGAAGTATCAACGCTTAACAGTAATCCACTTCAGAACTTGTGTTTTCTTCAACTCCTACTCTTTCATCCTTGGATCCAACTGTTTTTCAATTTTATTTTTCTCTAAAGCTCCTGAATGAGATCTTTGATGCTGGAGAAATTGCTTGTTTAGCAGGTGTTTATGGAGATTGTGGTGGAGCATGGGTAGATGAGGAGGAGCAAGCAAGTGAATCTAAACTAATTACTTAAGCATGCAAACTCTTGCACATGCAATGACATTAAAGGTCTGTTTGGATACCGCTTATTTTGCTGAAACTGAAAACTTATTGCTGAAAGTACTGTAAATAAAGATAAAAATTAGTTGAAATAAAATAGTGAGACCCATGAATAGTACCAAAAAATATAGTACGACTTATGAATAGTATCAAAAATAAGCTGAATAGTGAAATAATTTTCATTTATAATCAGTATCTAAATGGAGACTAATTGTCTCTAAACATGTGTATTTTTATGGTATTTACATTCAATATAAAGATATATGAAAAGTTTGAAAAGTTTATTTCCAAACTAGTTTGAAGAGAAACTTTGTTCGCTAAAGTTAATTATCATATAACAAAAAGCTACCAAAACAAAACTTAACACAACTATTTCAAGCCGTAGAAGTAAACATTTCTTGAAGGGTAAAAAAAAATTAGCAATAAGAATAATAAATCAATGAACAAAAGAGAATACTCTTAAGAGCATTCATATTTGTCTCTTCATATTTTTTGTTAAACTAATCTAAAAAATTCTAATTTTTATAGTTTAGCTATCCATGTTTTTTATACACAAACATTAGACTTAATACTCTATTTCTTACTTCATTTAAATAATTATTTTTCTCACTCCTCTCAGCATATATAGCCACCACCGCACACCACCACCATCCACCAAAGACAACACCACCATCAATCCAAGGTTAAACCCAAGCACAACTACCACCACTCAACCACCGCCACCATACCCACCAAAGACAACACAACCACACCAAATTAGACAACTAGATCTATCCATCATGGCATAGCACCACCCCTGTCAAACCAAAATCAAAAACCCAAGATCAAACCATCAAGACATTGCACCACCACCACCAAAAACACCATGCTAAAAACTATAATAAAAAAAATTATAAAATATATATATATATATATATCAAAGAACTTTGTGAAACATATGGATTAAAGCCGAATCTCGACAGAGCTCTAGATCCAGTGAAGGTCCAACTTACCGGAAAATCATATCGATTCATCAGATCCAACAACGATCTAACTCACCGAAGCAGCAGTAAAATTTTCTCCACTTCTCACTGGTACATAGATATGGGAGAGAGAGAGTTGAAGCAGAAAAATTATTTTAAAAAAAATGAAATTGTGACTTTGGCAAGGAAAGCAGTGTGTCACTGTAAAATAGGTATACTAATGTCAATGCCCTAACTCATTAAATGTAAGCTAGGTTAATCAAGTTCTTATAATGCATAGTGATGATAGTGTCATCAAGACCTCCTACTATTAAAATGTGTATTTTAATACGCATAAAAATTTCCAATTCAAGAACCTAGATACTGTGTTGAAAAGCATCTTACTATTCTAGACTGCAAGAATTTTTTTTTTTTTTTGGTATCCTTCCAACTTTAGAAGGCAATATTGTAGTTACCAAACTCCCAAAAGTAATATATATTTCAATAGATAATCTTATCAAAAAACAAAAAAAACAAAAAAAATTTCAATAGTTAATAGATCAAACTATTGCAAAGCTGACCATTTTCCAACCAAACAATTCTTCTTTGAACTTGGTTTGCAATATTATCACGGCATTGATATAATTCCCCTGGTACAAAATGTTGTCCATCTTCTTCATTTATTTTATTAATTTTGCTATTTTCAAGTTCAATTGCCACCACCGTCAATTTTGTACATCCAGTTTTCAATCATAGAAAATTGCTTCATCCAGAGAAGACCCCTTCCTTCTCAACTTGCATTGCATGTTTCATCTAATAAGAAATTGTGTGGCTGAATTTAGGCACAACTTTTTTGGCTGATTAAGAAGCCGTCACTAATGTTCATTGAATCTAAGAGACGCAAATACAAAGCCAAATAGCACTAACAAAAGCCTTCATTCTATGATTCTATTATTTGGATCAACCACCGACATCCAAGGATACATAAGAGTAAAAGAAAGAAATACGTCTGCACAAAGACAAAGATATAAGAGACTAAGAGAGCTTAGCATGGTGACTATACTAATGCTCTTAGATCAACACATTTGTTAGCATGGTGACTCTTATTTAAATCATCGTATCATTTTCTGTTTAGGAAGAAAAAAAAAAAGGGAAATTGCTCATTGTATTCGCCCTATTTGTTTCGAAATAAAATATTTTACCAAATTTTAGAGATAAAACGTTTTATAATTTTTTACAAAACATTTTAGGGTCAATGGAAAATATTTTATAAGTTTAACCACATTTTACATGTTTGCAAACAAAAAGATAAAAATATGAAAATATTTTAATTTAAAACAAGCTAAGGATATTAAAGTTAATTGATACTTTTTTTTGGGTTATTCATAGTCTATCCCAAATCCTTAAATCACGTTGATGCGGTGCCATTCACTTTCCACACTATAAATATATATATATATATATATGTGTGTGTATATATTTATATATATATATACAAATATATTTATAAATATATAAATACTTTATATATACATATACATATATATTTATATATTTATGTGTAAATATATATATATATATATTTATTTATTTATATACATAAATAAATACATATATATTTATATACATATATATATATATATATACATATACGTATATATTTATGTACATATAAAAATATATTTTTATATATTTCTATTTATTAATATAAATATAAATATATAGATATATATATATATATACCTTATACACACACACATATATATACACATATATTTATATATTTATGTGTATATAAATATTTATATATTTATAAATATATATATATATATATATTTAAAATACATTTATATTTATATACATATATGTGTGTGTATATATATACACATATATACATAAATATTCACCTGTATAGACTTTGAAACTGTTTTTCTAATTGTTCTATTTCTTCTTTAGATTCTAAAGAGGTTTTGCTGGAACTGCTAGATGCTGTATGGATGTCTAGGTTGGCTAATTTGCAGTGTCTGCTAGTCGAAGAGGTAATTGGTTCCTTGTTTACTAGTTCTTTTAACTTCTGGTTGACTATTTCTAATGATGTCTTGTCCCTCGCAGCTTGACTAAAGGTTTTTCTAGAGACGGGGTAGACTTAACAAGGTTCCCTAACTAGGGAATGACTATGTATGTGTATATATATATATATATATATATACCTCAAGTGCCTAGAGAAGAAAACTTTTAGTCGTATAGAAGAAAACTTCGCACTCAGTTGCGTAGAGAAGAGAGAGACCAAAGCTGTGCATTGCACAGTTTCGCTCCCTTCCCTGCACATTTGAGAGCTCTCATCTCCTTCTCCTTTCTCCTCTTATATATATATATATATATTTTATATTTATATTTATATTTACATATACATAAATATATTTATAAATATAATTATAAATATATACACATATAGAAGAAAACTTTGCGCTCAGTTGCATAGGGAAGAGAAAGAGCAAAAACGTGCATTGCATGTTTTCGCTTTCCCCCTTCCCTACACATTTAAGAGCTCTCATCTCCTTCTCCTTTCTCCTATTTTGTATATATTTATAAAGGGGGAAGGTACACAATAGTGCTGAAGGGGGAAGCACAGAGTAGTAAAAGGTGATTGAAGATAATGTTAGATGAAAGAAAAGTAGAACCAGCCAAGGAGGCAGTGTATCAATATAATGAAAATAATCAAAAAGCTTTAGAACCGTCCAAGAACGCAGTAATAAACAAGTAAAGTGAACAAGTAATTTAGAAATACAATATTGAAAGTAGTTTATTGAAAATAAGTAGTCACTTACAATAGTAGAAATCTCAAGCAACAAGGTTGAGAAACATCTTAAGAGTTACAGGTTTGAGAATAGAAGTAAACAGGGGAACATGAATTCTCTCTCAAAGGAAGTCTCTCTAAGAAAGGAGAAATGGGAGAAGAAAATTCTGAGAAGTAAATTCTTAATATGAGAAGGCAAATTCTACCTCTAACAAAAGGGACAACCCCCCTTAAATAGGCTAAATTCGGATGAACAATTGACTATGAATAGTAATAGTGAATAGTGACTAGTGAATAGTGACAAGAATAGTAACTAGTCACTTTTTACATCAATTTGTCTCCAAAGCTTGTGGATGACTCCAAACATTGCCGAAAGAGAGATTGGTCAGAAAAGTGAAGTGACCAAAAGTACGATTCTTTTCTCAAGAATATCATCATTAAGGGTAAAGCAATAGTAGTAGCTTTAACAGAGGTAAATATTGCAGTATTTTGGCCATTATGCATGCCAGACAAATAGGGGAATCAGTCTTCTCCTAAATCAGGATCTTCGTCATCATCATCATGACCAAACCACTCCTGATTGTAGGGATAGTAAGGGTTCTTTGTAGCAGGTGCTTCGAAGCACTGTCCTTCAGCAAATAATTTTTCTCTTGCCATTATTTGGAGGAGAGAATACATAGCATCAGGATCCCTCCGGATATCATCTAAGAGAGAAGCCATTTTCTTTTTAGGCTTAACAGGTGCTGCAACAGTTTTAGTAGAGGAAGAAGCAGGAGCATCTACTAACTAAACAGGGGTAGTAATTATAGCTGCAGGCAAAGTTGTAGAGGATGGGAATTCTCTGAAAACACTATTAACTACCTTATAAGTGTGCTGAAATTTGGCCCACTATTTAACATACGAACAGCGTTTGAGCACATCACGTTCTTTAACATATTGCCACTTCAAGATCCAAGGGACCTTATATTTCTTAACAAAATGGATTATAGAACAGAATTTTGCACCATAAGCACCAACTCTGAAAGTGCTAGTAAAATGTGTTAAGGCCTCTATTAGCTGCTCAGGAAATATTTCTGGAACAGAACCAAACTAAGCCCACCATCAGATAAACCAAAGAGGCAGCTTAAAGTCAAAGTCCTTATCAAAATTGACAAACCAGGAATGGGACATATATTCATTTTGATGGAGCATGAATCGAAACCAAGTAGTGGGATAATCATGGTAACAGTAGGGGACCGAAGATTTCGGTAACATCCGTGTCGTAGTAAGGTTAGATCCCCACATTTCTTCGGAAATAATGTGATTAATAAGAACACTATGGTAGATTACCTTAGTAGTATCAACTTTATCAGTAATAGCCTTAATCTTGATAGACTTTTCATGACAAAGGATATTAGAATAATATCGTACATCTTTATCAGGATGCTCAGGGATCCAATGAAAATTTGGGGAGAAGTAACTAGTGGCCAGTCTAAAGGGATCAGAAATAGAGACTCTGTTTGTCTTAACATAAAACAGGTTTTGGTCATTAGGCTTTTTAACATATTGGGTAGTGTAAGGGGTTGTAGGGAAAGCATTTGCTTTAACAAGTTGATTATGACTGGAATAAGGATCATAGGCATTTGCCAAAATAGTCGAGTAGTTTGGTTTAGGTATGGTACCTAAAGGAGTAAAGCGGCTAGTAATCTCCAGAGGAGAAGCAAATTCAATTTTTGCAATTGGTTTAATAGTAGCTGGGGTTTTGTCATTTGACCTCCTACTTGCCATGGTAATTTTGCAGGAATTCACGGGTGAGGAAATCAAGGATTGAATTTTGAGATCCTTTAATATATTCAATATCAAAATCAAAAACACTTAGAATAGCTTGCCATCTGGCAAAAATATGTTTTGAAGCAATATTTTCAAATCTTTTTCAATAACATACTTAGCACTTTTACAATCAATACGTAACAAAAACTTTTGGTTTAGCAGATCACTTTGAAATTTTGAAATACATAAAACTATAGATAAAATCTCCTTTTTAATAGTACTATAATTTAGCTGTACAGTATTCCAGATTCCAGATTGGAAGCGAACAATTTGTTCAAACGAATCTGGGGAAACACGTTGTTTCAAAATACCTCCATAACCAATGTCAGAGGCATCAGTTTCAAAAATTTTGAAAGTATTGATAGTAGGAATACGAAGACACGGTAATGTCTTAACATGAGTTTTGATCTGTTCAACAAGAGAAGTATGACTATCAGTCCAAGGTGGAGGATTATTTTGCAACCGATCAAAGAGGGGTTTGCATTGTTTTCTCAAATCCTTGTAGAAATCAGCAACATAATTCAAGGACCCAAGAAATCTCTAAAGCTGAGTTTTGTTAATAATAACATTTGGGAATTTATCAGCAAACTGTATGGCTCTATCAATAGGACGAATTTGTCCTTCAGAGATATCATATCCAAGAAAATGAACTTTTGTTTGGAACAATTTGATTTTCTTAGCAGAAACAACAAGACCATTTCTTTTGATGGTATCTAGAAATGAGTACAAATGTTTTCAGTGTTCATCAATAGAGCTGGAGAAGGACAAGGACATCATCAATGTAAACAATGGTGAAATGACTGAAAGAGTTAAAGATATCATTCATAATATTCTGGAATTCACTGGGGCATTCTTAAGACCAAAAGGCATAACATTCCACTCATAATGACCAAAATGAGTGGTAAAAGCAGTCTTATACCTATCACTTTCACTAAGCTAAATTTGCCAAAACCCAGATTTCATATCAAACTTAGAGAACACCATAGCCTCACTCAATCTATGGACCAAGACATTCTAATTAGGAATGGGATACCGGATCCATTCTAAAACCTTGTTCAAGGGTTTATAGTTAATGACTAGGCGAGGGGTACCTCTCTCAATCTCAGCATTCTTCTAGACATAAAAGGCAAAACAAGACCAAGGGAACTTGCTATTCCTAATCAATTTTTTCTCCAACAAATCATTAATTTCATTTTTGCAAAATTCAACAGTTTCAACATTCATCTGAATAGGATGAGCTTTAGTAGGAATGTTTTTTTCATCAAAATCTTTAATATAAGGTAAATCAACAATATGCTTTTTACTATGCCAAAAGGCATTAGGAATATCAGAACAAACACACTCAATTAACATTTTCTGAAAATTGTCAATTTTTGAAAGTAACAGTTTATCAGAGAGTTGTTTAGCAATTTTCTTATATCTAACTTCTTGTTTAAGGAAGGTAAGATGTTTTTCTTTAGCATGAATCAATCTAAATGTTTTGTTGATGTTAACTTCAAATTTTGAAGCAAATATGAATTTTACTTTCTATCCGAAAGGATTAGTAGTAATACCATCATTTTCAACTAGAAAAGGATACAAAGCATTTATAAAAGGCAATCCAAGAATCACCTTATCAGTCATATTTTTAACAAGAACAAAAGGGATCTTGAAACAAACATTATCATGACAAACATGAGCATTACTCAATTCATATCTGATCTTCATTTTAGTGCCATTAGCATAAACAAGTGACTTAGTAGATTTTTCAAAATATCTTGTGGGAATTAATCCCTCTTGAATACAGTTCATGTCAGCACCAGAATCAATCATAGCAATAACATTGAAATGATAATCAGGTGAAACAACAATTTTAACTTTTGTAAACCATTTAGGAGGAAGAGATTTCCTAACAAGAGCAAGTGTAGAAGTAGTGTCAGAACTTTCATCAATAACAGAATCATTAATAATACCTTTACCAGAAAGAGGAGCCTGTTGACTGGGATCATTTCCATTCTTGTGCTCATCTTGTTCATTATCAGAATTATTAATTTTATCAAGCTTTTTATCAAATTTTAACATTAACAATTCTTGTTTAAGACAACTATTATCACTTTTAATATTCCTAAGTTCATGCTTTAATTCAATTATCTCTTGTTTAACAATAGCAATTTCATGTTGAAAATCATTAGCAGTTAATTCTTTGGATTTTTTTTTAGATTTGTTAAATCTTTCCAAAGTTTCTTTAAAGCTTATAGTGGATTTTAGCTTTTTAACAATTTCATCTTTTAACAGGTTTTTCTTAACGCTATCCAAATATTCTTTTTGCAAAACAAGGTTTTCAATTTGTCCTATTAATTTTAGTAGTAAATTATCATTTTCTTCACCTTTTTTGAGAACATTAACAGATTTAATAACATTGCAACAGGAGTCTCTACATCCAATATTAATATTAGGTGAATCAAAAGAATCATCAGCAGAGTGATAACTAGAATCAGATGAGGAAGAAAAATCCTCTTCCAAAGAATCATACGAAACATTTGATTCAAGGATTTGGAATAGATCTTCTTGATCTTCATCAGCAATTTTTAACATGTTGAACTTGTTTTTTAGCTTACCAGGTTTTTGTTTACAGTCTTTACTGTAATGACCAGGTTTTCCACAGTTGAAGCATTTTCCTTTATTAGTATTCTGCTTAGTAAATCTTTTAGAAGTATTTTTCTTTTTAGCATAAAAATCATTAGGTTTAACATAATTGATTTTGTATTTTTTATATTTTTTATGGTTATAATTTTTGTGAATTTTATCATGTTTTTTTCCCTTTTGCCTAGAAGGGGCAACAGATGGCAAATCATATTGTTCACAGAAATTACCCATTTCATATTTAGGTTTTCTTTTATTTTTTTAATTGATGTTTTAGTAATTTTTCATCATTACACATGTTAATACCAAGTTTTTTAATAGTACTTAATATATCACCATAAGTTAAATTATCATAATCAATAAAATCATTATCATCAATTAATTCTTGTTTTACCTTATAAGCAAAGATAGGAGGAAGACCGTCAATAAACTTTTCTTTCCAATAAGGCTTGTGGCAATCTTTCCAGAGCATAACCCTGGAAATAAAAACATCTTGATACCATCTATAATCAGACATAGTAGGGCATCTCAAATTATTCAAATATTCAGCAATTCGAGATGAAACATTAGAAGGAGTACCAACAAAGTGTTTGAGAATGGTATAAACCAAAGTATTAACACTATCAGGAATACCTCAACCAATATTTTCATCAAAAATAGGAAGACCTTCATCATTCTTTTTAACAGCTTTTTTAATAGACTGTCTGGAATCTTCTGTGAGATACGAATCCCACCATCCACGAAGAGAACCAGAAAAACCAGTAACAAGCATGTCAACAATTTCAGGTTGATCAAAATTATGACCATTGGCATAAGCAATTCCAACCATGGACATATGACTCATTTTATTAATGATTTCTTATTCAAAAAAACTATCAATTTTCCATTCATACATTTTATCAGCAAAAACAGAAAACTGAGTTTGAAAAGATCTTTCTTCAAACTGCATATCAGGAGGAGTAGGTCTAGAATACTAGTTTTTAGTAAAAGATACAGGATTAGGTTTTCCAACAAATCTTTTAATTTCCAGTAATTTATCTTCAAAAATATTTTCAACAAAAGTAGAGGATAATGATTCAAAATCTGTAGTATTTTCAGAGACAGGTTCTGTATCATTTTTTGAAATAGCACGAGCAGTACTTGTAGAAGTACCCTCGGTTTTTACTTTCAAATCAGCAAGAATTTTTTCAACAGCCTCAAGAGTTTTTGTTTGAGGGGATTTAAAAACCATATTTTCTCTTTGACTAGGTAAACTAATCAAAGGTTGCTCAGGTTTAGAAATAGAAACTTTGTCTTCTTTTAAATTTTTTGAAACAATGATTTTTTCATCAAGCTTTTCTTCAATACGATCAAGCTGTTGTCCGATAACATGTAAAGATTCATTAGTAAAATTGTTTTGTTCAATAATGCTGACAATAGGAGTCGCATCATCAATAATTTTGAAAGGACAGGCCTTCATCTCCACTTTATTACAAGTTATCACAATTGTGTCAAGTGGAGGATGAGTAGACCTAACAATAGAAGCATCAGCTTTAACAAAAGTCTACTTTTTTATCACATTCGAATATTGTTTTGAAATCTCATCTTTCGAGATATAATAATTTTCCAAAAAATCAAAAAACAAAATATGTCTTTTCAACTGAAGCATTTTTTCAATCCATTTCCTTTTGACTCGACTTTTTTTAGACTGAGCAAAAGTACTTTGATAATATCTTCTTTTAGCTTTATGTTTTGAAGAAACAAATTCATCATACAGGGATTGCAAATCAATTTCAAATTCAGTATTCAAAGAATTTATAACTCTAAATTGATTTTCATAAACAGGATGTTTAATAGGAGGAAAATTAGAATCAAAAGGAGCAACAGAAACAGAGTCTTCTTCATTTACAATATCAGGAGGACAACTAGTCCTGGAGCTGACAGAGGAATTGGATCTCCACAATCTATCCATATTATCCTAGGTTTAACACTTAATTATCTTGTTTTTCTCACAACTGTTGCATTTCGTAACACATACCCTAGACAATCGTCTACCTCTCATGCCCTACACGCTCTCCTAGCTTAGACAGGCCTTGCTGTTCGGTTCTTAGAATTCATTTTACATCAAAGGTGGCGCCAATGACTGAAAGAAGGGGACACAATAACAGAGTATCAAAGGTTCAGACAGACACAGACAGATAGTAGAAACACAACGACACTATCACCAGCCATAAAAGAGATGGCTCTGATACCATAAAAGGGGAAGGGACACAGCACTGAAGGCGGAAGTACAAAGTAGAGGATAAGAGATGTGAAGATAATGTTAGATAAAAGAAAATTGTTGAACAACTCTCTGATAAACTGTTACAATTCAGAAGATGATGATGATAGGGATCCTAATTGGCTCTCCCAAATGTTTGAGTATAGCTTTATCAGGCTTATAAAATTAACAAGTCTTGACCAAGCCAGCCAGCTTCCACAAATCATTCAGACTGCTATTAAAAACTTTGAAAGTCCCTTTGTTTCCATCAGATGTTGGAGCACCTTGCCAAAGTGGGAAAGAGATAATTGGATGAATGTCCAGCCATCAAAACATCTCATTCTCATTAATGGGTACACCCACCAGGGACAATGGTATGAAGGAGATTCTCATTTATCCTTCCAAAACCCCTACGCCCTTGCAGAGTGCTGGAGAAACTATTTCAATAATCAAATTCTTGAAGTCATTCAAAACCTATGGAAACATTATCATTTCATAGGAAGCATAGATGGAATTTTTGTTTTTATTCCCAGACCTTATGCTTCTACCATTACTCATATGCATATGGCAGATCATTGTAATCCGAGAAGTTTTATCACTCTAGGGAAAACTCCAGAGTTTGAGCCACTTCTATATTGCGGACTTTGCAATCAGTATGTTATTTACAATGAGCATGAATGTAATGATGATCCTCCATGGGATCCTTATGATGATACATCCGATGCTCCTTCTACAGATTAAATATGTGGTCCTCAAGATTATTGTTATTATTGTTCTCACCGATAATGTTACTCCTACATTCAGTTGCTGTCAAGATCTTGCGGTTGACTGATGGATGATTTCTCTATTTGTCTAGCCTACACAATGGCCAAAATACTGCAATATTTACCCCTGTTAAAGCTGTAACAATGAATAGTGACTAGTGAATAGTGACAGGAATAGTAACTAGTTACTTTTTACATTAATTTGTCTCTAAAGCTTGTGGATGCCTCCAAACAATGCCGAAAGAGAGATTGGTCAGAAAAGTGAAGTGACCAAAAATAAGATTCTTTTTTCAAGAAAATCATCATTAAGGGTAAAGCAATAGTAAAGGGGGGGGGGAAAAGACAAATAAACATAGGTCACTATTTCTAAACAATTTCTACTACTGTAAGTGACTACTTATTTCCAATAAACTACTTTCAGTATTGTGTTCTAAATTACTTGTTCACTTTACTTGTTGATTATCGCCTTCTTGGATGATTCTAAAACTTTTTAATTATTTTCATTATATTGATACACCGCCTCCTTGGCTGGTTCTACTTTGCTTTCATCTAACATTATCTTCACTCACCTTTTACTACTCTATGCTTCCCCTTTCAGCGCTATTGTGTCCCTTCCCCCTTTATCGTATCAGAGCCATCTCTTTTCTGGCTGGTGGTAGTGTTGTTGTGTTTCTACTGTCTGTCCGTGTTTGTCTGAACGTTTGATACTCTGTTGTTGTGTCCCCTTCTTTCAGTCGTTGGCGCCACTTTTGACGTAAAATGAATTCCGAGAACTGAACAGTAAGGCCTGTTTAAGCTAGGAGAGCGTGTAAGGCATGAGAGGTAGACGGTTGTCTAGGGTATGTGTTACGAAATGCAACGATTGTGAGAAAAACATGATAATTGAGTGTTAATCCTAGGATAATATGGATAGATTATGGAGGTCCAATTCCTCTGTCAGCTCCAAGACTAGTTGTCCTCTTGATATTGTGAATGAAGAAGATCATGATGTTGAAGAAAAAGAACTTCCTGATTTCCAGAAATGGAACATTCCTAAAGTTGAAACTAAAACTGTTTATAATACTACTTGGATTGAAAGTATCACTGCCTACAAAGTTAGAACTGTTGAACAAGTTTTTTCTATTTCAAAACACCATGAAAAATGTTGCTTGTTTTTAAAGAAAAATATTCAAGATTTTCTTGCTAAAAAGATGTTTAGTTATTTGCATATTGGTATGGTGTAAGTTGCTATTAAACCACTTACTCGAAAGGGTATTAATGTTTCTGTTCTCATGTGTTTACGTGATGCAAGATTTAAAATGTTTTTTGATAGTATTCTTGGTATGATTATTGCTTCTTTGTATGATGGTCCTATTTACTTCAACTGTTATTCTGATCTTACTCTTGCTTTGGATGATCCCAATATTGCTAAAGCTTTGACTTTAAATATTTTGACATCTGGTTATGTTATGGAAGAAGGTAGCAAACCTTTTGCTTTGATTTACCACATCTATTATAGATTATTAGGTACTCAGCTGAATCCTAAGGCTAGGACTCATAGAGAACCTGCTGGTAAAACCATGTTAATCACTTGCTCTACTCCTGATGCTAGAGTTCAGGTTCCAAAAATGATTAATTGGAATGATGTTAAAATCCCCAATCAATGGTTTTTGCAACAAGAAACTCCCATTGCTAAACCTATTTTTGATGAACTTGATTTAGCTAATATCCAACAGTTTATTGATGGAACTGTTAAAATAAGTTTTCAAAATGCTCCACCTTTAAGGATCAACAAAGGAAGGCATTCCTTTGCTGGATTTGATAGTCTTTCAAAAAGAGACAAAGATGTTGATGAAATTTTGCAAAAAAATGCTGAAAACCTGAAGTTAAAAGGAGTTTCCACTAATTCTCCAATTAGCACTCCTTTTTATTCTACTAAAGCTGAATCTTCTTCTCCTTTCAACAAAGTTGCTAATGATGAAGAAGAAGACTCTATTTCTGTTGCTCCTTCTGATTCTGATTTTCCTCCTATTAAACATCATATTTATAAAAATCAATTCAGAGTTATAAACGCTTTGAATACTGAATTTGAAATTGATTTGCAATCCCTGTATAATGAATTTGTTTCTTCAAAACATAAAGCTAAAAGAAGATATTATCAAAGTACTTTTGGTCAGTCTGGAAAAAGCCGAGTCAAAAGGAAATGGATGGAAAAAATGCTTCAATTGAAAAGACATATTTTGTTTTTTGATTTTTTGGAAAATTATTATATCTCAAAAGATGAGATTTCAAAACAATATTTGAACGTGATAAAAAAGTAGACTTTTGTTAAAGCTGATGCTTCTACTGTTAGGTCTACTCATCCTCCACTTGATACAGTTGTAATAACCTGTAATAAAGTTGAGATGAAGGCCTGTCCTTTCAAAATTGCTGATGATGCGACTCCTATTGTCAGCATTATTGAACAAAACAATTTTACTAATGAATCTTTACATGTTATCGGGCAATAGCTTGATTGTATTGAAGAAAAACTTGATGAGAAAATCGTTGTTTCAAAAAATTTAAAAGAAGAAAAAGTTTCTATTGCTAAACCTGAGCAACCTTTGATTAGTTTACCTAGTCAATGAGAAAAGATAATTTTCAAATCCCCTCAGACAAAAGCTCTTGAGGTTATTGAAAAAATGCTTGCTGATTTGAAAGTAAAAACCGAAGGTACTTCTACAAGTACTACTCATGCTATTTCAAGAAATGATACAGAACCTGTCTCTAAAAATACTACAAATTCTGAATCATTATCCTCTACTTCTGTTAAAAATATTTTTGAAGATGAATTACCAAAAATTAAAAGATTTGTTGGAAAACCTAATCCTATATCTTTTACTAAAAACTTGTATTCTAGACCTACTCCTCCTGATATGCAGTTTGAAGAAAGATCTTTTCAAACTCAGTTTTTTGTTTCTGCTGATAAAATGTATGAATGGAATATTGATGGTTTTTCTGAACAAGAAATCATTAATAAAATGAGTCATATGTCCATGGTTGGAATTACTTATGTGAATGGTCATAATTTTGATCAACCTAAAATTGTTGACATGCTTGTTACTAGTTTTTCTGGTTCTTTTCATGGATGGTGGGATTCATATCTCACAGAAGATTCCAGACAGTCTATTAAAAAAGCTGTTAAAAAGAATGATGAAGGTCTTCCTATTTTTTATGAAAATATTAGTCGAGGTATTCCTGATGGTGTTAATACTTTGGTTTATACCATTCTCAAACACTTTGTTGGTACTGCTTCTAATGTTTCATCTTGTATTGCTGAATACTTGAATAATTTGAGATGCCCTACTATGTCTAATTATAGATGGTATCAAGATGTTTTTATTTCCAATGTTATGCTCCGGAAAGATTGCCACAAGCCTTATTGGAAAGAAAAGTTTATTGATGGTCTTCCTCCTATCTTTGCTCATTAGGTAAAACAAGAATTAATTGATGATAATGATTCTATTGATTATAATAATTTAACTTATGGTAATATATTAAGCACTATTAAAAAACTTGGTATTAACATGTGTAATGATGAAAAATTGCTAAAACATCAATTAAAAAATAAAATAAAAGCTAAATATGAAATGGATAATTTCTGTGAACAATATGGTTTACCCTCTGTTGCCCCTTCTAGGCAAAAGGAAAAAAAAACATGATAAAATTCACAAAAATTATAACCATAAAAAATACAAAACCAATTATGTTAAACTTGATGATTTTTATGCTAAAAAGAAAAATGCTTCTAAAAGATTTACTAAGCAGGATCCTAATAAAGGAAAATGCTTCAACTGTGGAAAATCTGGTCATTACAGTAAAGACTGTAAACAAAAACCTAGTAAGCTAAAAAACAAGTTTAACATGTTAAAAATTGCTGATGAAGATCAAGAAGATCTATTCCGAATCCTTGAATCAAATGTTTCGTCTGATTCTCTAGAAGAGGATTTTTCTTCTCATCTGATTCTAGTTATCACTCTGCTGATAATTCTTCTGATTCACCTAATATTAAGATTGGATGCAAAGACTCCTGTTGCAATTTTATTAAATCTGTCAATGTTCTCACAAAAAGTAAAGAAAATGATAATTTACTACTAAAATTAATCGGAAAAATTGAAAACCCTGTTTGCAAAAAGAATATTTGGATAGCTTTAAGAAAAACCTATTAAAAGATTAAACTGATAAAAAGCTAAAATCCACTATAAGCTTTGAAGAAACTTTGGAAAGATTTAACAAATCTAAAAAGAAATCCAAAGAATTAACAATTAATGATTTTCAACATGAAATTACTGTTGTTAAACAAGAGATAATTGAACTAAAGCATGAAGTTAGGAATATTAAAAGTGATAACAGTTGTCTTAAACAAGAACTATTAATGTTAAAATTTGATAAAAACCTTGATAAAATTAATAATTCTGATAATGAACAAGATGATCACAAGAATGGAAATGATCCCAGTCAACAGACTCCTCTTTCTGGTAAAGGTATTATTAATGATTTTATTATTGATGATAGTTCTGACACTACTTCTAAACTTGCTCTTATTAGGAAATCTCTTCCTCCTAAATGGTTTACAAAAGTTAAAATTGTTGTTTCACCTGATTATCATTTCAATGTTATTGCTATGATTGATTCTGGTGCTGATATGAACTGTATTCAAGAGGGATTAATTCCCACAAGATATTTTGAAAAATCTACTGAGTCACTTGGTTATGCTAATAGCACTAAAATGAAGATCATATATGAATTGAGTAATGCTCATGTTTGTCATGATAATGTTTGTTTCAAGATCCCTTCTGTTCTTGTTAAAAATATGACTGATAAGCTGATTCTTGGTTTGCCTTTTATAAATGCTTTATATCCTATTCTTGTGGAAAATAATGGTATTACTACTGATCCTTTCGGACATAAAGTAAAATTCAAATTTGCTTCAAAACTTGAAATTGATATTAATGATGCTTTAGATTTGTCTTATGATTTTCCTACTGATATATTTGTTCATGAACTAGGATGAGTTTGTGCCAATGTTTCACAGACAAGTTTAAAGGTAATACTAGTAGTGCTAATTTGTCAACTATTACCAATAACCCTAATATTCTCAATCATTCATTGCAAGAACCAGGCATTGATGCGAGGGTAAATGCCAATAATACATGGAATAATAATAATATTTATATCTATACCACTAATAAGTGGAATATTATGGCTCCCTCGGCAGAGAGGAAAAACAAGGGAAAAGCTCCTGCACAGGACTATTCCCAAAACAAAATGCATGAAGGCGCATCTTCTGGGGTAAAACCCAATGGATCAACATCCCTTCAGGAATTTGTCCCGGGTGGGGTGACATATTCCAGTGGTGATATGGTAATTGCTCTACAGGAAGTTTTGCCTCAAAGATTACAATTCCACAATGGAACCTATTCAGAACTTCCAAATTCTATTAAATTTATTCTTGATAACCTTCAAGCTTCTTTTACTAGAAACCACCATAACCTATTTCAAAAAACCCTTCAAGCACTCGAAATTCACCCTGTTAACCTTATTGCTTGAAATAAGGCTTATATGAGCCACTATACTAATCTTATTTCAAAAAAAACCCTTGCTTCAAAAAATGACCTTGTTTCAAACCTTGTTCCAGAAAATATCCTTGTTTCAGAAAATGTGGCTTTTAGAAGCCATCTTGTTAACTATTTAAATATTACAACTGATCCCTACACTAGTCAACTCTTTGGCAAAGAGGATATCTATTCACAGGATAAAATGACTATAATGAGCACTGATTATGCTAGATTGAGCCTTAAGTCCCAATCTATGTTAAGAAGTGCTTTTGCCAACTTGCCATCAGATATACAATCTCGTATTCTGAGTAGCAAGGCTATGTTTAGGTCTTTTGACCTATGGTTCGAATATTTCAAAACACTTGTTACAACTGCTGTTCTTGATCCTACTAATTCAAATGATATTAGTGATATTCTTGATCGAACTGATTGAAAAAAAAACTTTGGGAGCACTCTTAGATAAGTATGGCTTTATCAGGCTTATAAAATTAACAACTCTTGACTAAGCCAGCCAGCTTCCACAAATCATTCAGACTACTATTAAAAACTTTAAAAGTCCCTTTATTTCCATCAGAAGCTGGAGCACCTTGCCAAAGTGGGAAAGAGATAACTGGATGAATGTCCAGTCAGGGGCAGAGCCACATAGTGGCTTGGGGGGGCCGTGGCCCCTGCAAAAAAAAAAAAAAAAAAAAAAAAAAAAAAAAAAAAAAAATTCCCATTAGACTATGAAGAAAAAATAATTGGCCCCCCCAACATGAGACAGCCGGCCCCCTTACCCATTTCTCACCCATTCTCCCAGCCCTCAATCAAAAATTAGGAACACCCTCAAATTAAAAAAAAAAAAAAAAAAAAAAAAAAATTTGAACTAAAATCTGAAAAAAATAATAATAATAATTTGTAACAAAGCCAAGCTCACTGCCCACGGTAAGCCAAGCCCACTGCCGACGGCAAGCCCAACAGTAGCAAACCCATGGATTCTCACTAAAAAAAAAAAAAGTACAGAGCAAATCAGAAATCAAACCACAGTCACGTCGTTGTAGAGAAAACCAATCCCCAATACAGCCTATATAGAGAGAAATCAAACCAAACCCCATTACCCAATACTGTAATACAAAGGTGTTTATCAAAAAAAAAAAAAAAAAAACCCAATACAGAGCAAACCAAACCCAGTTACCCACAGTGAGACAGTCACGTCGACCGTCGCTTGCAGGCGCAACTCGCTCCGTCGCTCGTCGTCCTCATCTGGCCGTCGCTCGTCGCTTGCCCCTCGTGACCTCGTCGCAGATCGTAGATCACAGCTCGTAGATCGGTCTCGTCTCGCCGTCTCGGTTGCTCCGGTGCTCGACGTCAAGGTATTTCTCTCTCTTTTTCTCTCTGACTCTCTCTCTCAGTCTCTCACTCTCTCTTTCTCTCTCTCTCTCTCTCTCACTGAGATGAAAAATATGAAATGAAAATGAATGTTTGATGTCTCTCTCTTTTTATTCTAGTCTTAGTTGTCTAACTCAGTATCTCTCTCCCTTTTGAACCGTAAGACTCTGATTGGCTGCCAAATCTTTAGTTTCTTTACTCTTTTTTTTTTTTTTTTTTTTTTTTTTTGAGAACCAATCTTTATAGCTTTACTCTTTAAATTTATTTTGCTTTTTGCCTTTGTCTTATCCGTTGCTGATTTGCTGTTGGTCAGTGTGTGTTGGTGTAGGTGATATTGATTGTCTTTTAGTGTAAATGTGTAATGTGTATTGTGGTTGTGAAATTTTCTGATTGGCAGCTTGTGATTAAGGGACAGCTTGTGCTTGTCTGTTGAGTGGGGTGGGGGTAGATGGGCTAATGGGCACATGGGCCGGGTAGTAAATTATTATGCTGAACATAGGATGTATAATGTTTGGCTATTTTAGTGTAATGTGTACAAGGAACTAAATAATATAACAAATTAAAGCAATATAGTTTATTGTCACGCTAAACAACAATAATTAAAGCTATATAATTAAATTAACCAATACATTATAAAAAACAAATTAATTAAATTATTTTTGTTTTTGTTTGAGTGGTTATTATTAATTAAAGTTGTATTAAAAATGGGTTGACTGTTTAAATTATAGTGGAAATTTTGTTTTTTCCTTGAGTATGAATAACATTCATATAACTAAGTAAAAATTTCTAATTAAAATTTTATTTTTTAAAATTCTTTTCAGGTTAATTTTTGAGTCATATTCTTAAAGCTAAAAGAATTATAAGCAAACGAAAAACAATTGATGCATTCTTTAAGAAAAAAGATGTTAACAATTCAGAAATTAAGACACCTGTGGGAGGAAATGGAAGTTAGACCAACACTGACAATTGATAGCATGCGTGATGTGTTGCGTGTTTTCATTAATGGCAAGCTTATAGGTAATTAGGCGTTGTCTCACAATATTACTTCCTCTTATCTCAGTCTCCTTTTCTCCGTTGAATTCTTCCTCACCATTCATTTGCGCATTGGATTATATATTTGTGCTACTTTTTTTTTAGATATCTCTGACTTAATTGAGTATTGAGAAATGATGAAATTAATATGTTTGTTGAATGTTGACAATGTCATAATTAGCCAAATTCAGTATTAGTACCCAAGAAGAAAAAAAGACTCAAACTGCTTAGGTTATATATCAAAACTACTCTCTCTCTCTCTCTCTCTCTCTCTCTCTCTCTCTCTCTCTCTCTCTCTCTCATCTTCCACACTTTACAACTCAACTCTAACTTGGTATCAAAGACTTCCAATCCAACCCTAGAAGCCGTTAAAGAAACCTAGCAGTCATTTGAGTCAAGGTGTGTAGTAGGAGGGAGATAGACAAGGAAATAGAGTTGGGCTTAAGTTATTGAAAAATGCAAGAACCACAAAAACTTACACAATTTTTGCCACAACTCACCATGCGGCGAGTTGTAAGTGGTGAGGAAAAAGTGGTGAGTCCATGTAGGTCAACACCTCCATGCACAAGTGGTCGCCCCCCCCCCCCCCCCCCCCTCCCCATGTACAAATTCCTGGCTACGCCCCTATGTCCAGTCATCAAAACATCTCATTCTCATTAATGGGTACACCCACCAGGGACAATGGTATGAAGGAGATTCTCATTTATCCTTCCAAAACCCCTACGCCCTTGCAGAGTGCTAGAGAAATTATTTCAATAATCAAATTCTTGAAGTCATTTAAAACCTATGGAAATATTATCATTTCATATGAAGCATAGATAGAATTTTTGTTTTTGGTCCCAGACCTTATGCTTCTACCATCACTCATATGCATATGGCAGATCATTGTAATCCAAGAAGTTTTATCACTCCCGGGAAAACTCCAGAGTTTGAGCCACTTCTATACTACGAACTTTGCAATCAGTATGTTATTTACAATGAGCATGAATGTAATGATGATCCTCCATGGGATCCTTATGATGATACATCCGATGCTCCTTCTACTGATTAAATATGTTGTCCTTAAGATTATTGTTATTATTGTTGTCACTGATAATGTTACTCCTACATTCAATTGCTATCAAGATCCTGCGATTGACTGATGGATGATTTCTCTATTTGTCTAGCCTGCACAATGGCCAAAATACTGCAATATTTACCCATGTTAAAGTTATTACTATTGCTTTACCCTTAATGATGATATTCTTGAAAAAAGAATCTTACTTTTGGTCACTTCACTTCTCTGACCAATTTCTCTTTCGGCAATGTTTGGAGTAATCCACAAGCTTTGGAGACAAATTGATGTAAAAAGTGACTAGTTACTATTCCTGTAACTATTCACTGTTACTATTCACAATCTACTATTCACCCGAATTTAGCCTATTTTAGTGGGGTTGTCCCTTATATTTAGAGACAGAATTTTCTTGGCAGAATTTGCCTTCTCATATTAAGAATTTTCATATAGAATTTGTTTTCTCATATTAAGAATTTACTTTTCAGAATTTTCTTCTCCCATTTCTCCCTTCTTAGAGAGATTTTCTTTGAGAGAGAATTCTTGTTCCCCTGTTTACTTCTATTCTCAAACATGTAACTCTTAAGATGTTTCTCAACCTTGTTGCTTGAGATTTCTACTACTGTAAGTGACTACTTATTTTCAATAAACTACTTTTAGTATTGTATTTTTAAATTACTTGTTCACTTTACTTGTTGATTACCGCCTTCTTGGATGGTTCTAAATCTTTTTTATTATTTTCTTTATATTGATACACCACCTCCTTGGCTGGTTCTACTTTGCTTTCATCTAACATTATCTTCACTCACCTTTTACTACGCAAAGAAAATTCTGCCCCTAAACATGAGGGACAACCCCCCTTAAATAGACTAAATTCGGATGAATAGCAGACTGTAAATAGTAACAGTGAATAGTGACAAAAATAATAATTAGTCATTTTTTACATCAATTTGTCTCCAAAGCTTGTGGATGCCTCCAAACATTACCGAAAGAGAGATTGGTCAAAAAAGTGAGGTGACCAAAAGTAAGATTCTTTTTTCAAGAATATTCAAGAATATCATCGTTAAGGGTAAAGCAATAGTAATATAAATATGTATATATTTATAAATATATTTATATTTATATTTACATATACATAAATATAATTATTAATATACACATATAGAAGAAAACTTTGCCCTCAGTTGCGTAGGGAAGAGAAAGAGCAAGAACGTGCATCGCACATTTTCGCTTTCTCCCTTTCCTACACATTTGAGAGCTCTCATCTCCTTCTCCTTTCTCCATATATATATATATATATATATTTATATAATTATAAATATATACACATAGAAGAAAACTTTGCACTCAATTGCGAGGGGAAAGGAGAAGGAGAAAAAGTGCATCACACGTTTACCCTTTATCCCTTCCCTACACATTTGGGAGCTCTCATCTCCTTCTCCTTTCTCCATATATATATATATATATATATATACACATAGAAGAAAACTTAGCGCTCAGTTGTGAAGGACAAAGACATTGAAAAAAAAATGCATCGCACCTTTTTCCCAGGTCTCTGGCCTACACATGTGAGAGCTCTCATCTCCTTCTCCTTCCTCCTTATATATATATATATATATATAAAAGCTACTGACAAAGGCCGACTGAGGCCATTTGGGTGCGGAAACGGGTTACAAATGTGAAGGCCATGACTATGGCGTCACAAGAGTAAACTAAAAAATAAACTAGGGTTGCCATCTAATTACAAGTAATAGAGAGGGCTGTGAGGTAGTTTTTCTTAAACTAACACTTGCTTCAGACTGGAGTTGTGGCTGCCTTAAATAGACTAAAGGGAGCCTTGAAATCTACTGAAGAATGCTGAAAATCCGGGAAGTGAATTACTTTTACCCTGAGTGAATATCTTTTCAGCCGAAAGTATACAGTAAAATCACAATGTTTTGTCGGGTACTGTAGATGAACAGTAACGGTCACTGTTCATGATTAGTAGCCTGTCTGGAATCTGCTGAATGCAGGTACTGTGCATGTACAATGATCTGGACTATAGATAAATAGTAACGGGAGTTGAAAATTATTCTGAATAGTGACTGATATCAAAATGACGAATCATGCCCAAATTAGCCAATTACCACAAATCATACAAAGAGCTGTTGCAAGAATCAATAGCCCTTTTGTTTCAATCAGGTGCTGGAGTACTCTACCACAGTGGGACAGAGATAATTGGATGAATGTCCAACTAACAAACCATCTTGTACTCATCTGCAGGTACACCTATCAAGGACCATGGTTTGAAGGCAATACACGCCTTTCTTACCAACGTCCCTATAACCTTGCGGAATTTTGGAGGAAATACTTCACCAATCAAATCCTTGATGTTGTCCAAGATCTATGGCAATGTTACCATCTCTTTGGAAGCACATACAGAATCTTAGTCTTTGTTCCCAGACCATATGGAAATGCCATAAGACAATCACAAAGGATTAACAGCAATAATCTAGGAAGAATTATTGTCCCTAAGACTCCGGTTTGCGAACCACTCCTCTATTGTGAATTCTACAACATGTACAGCATACATCATGAACACAGATGCCAACCTCATTGGAATCCAAATAATGGTGATATTCCTCCTCCAGTTCAGAGAGCAATTCCTTACAATATAAGATCTCAATCTAGCCTAGACTCCGTCCAGATCACCGAAAAATCTAGTAAAGAATTAAAAGATCTTGCCCAACAATTGTAGATTCAAGCAGAGAAGTTAAAGTCAGTAGAAAGAGTTTCTTCTGCCTCATCTGAAAGCTTCAGTCAACAGATGTCCAATTGACCCCTTCCAGGATTCACAAAATTCGTATGATGGTTACAATTTGGACGAAGATTAAGTGTTCCGGATAGCAATAGTCACTATTCAGAACAGTTTCCAGCTTTGGTTACTATTCATCTACAGTCCAGATCACTGTACATGCACAATAATCGCACTCAGCAGATTCCAGACAGGTTACTATTCATGAACAGTGACCATTACTGTTCATCTACAGTACCCAACAAAGCATTATGATTTTACTGTTTACTTTTGGCTGAAAAGATATTCACCCAGGGTAAAAGCAATTCACTTCCCAAATTTTCAACAGTCTTCAACAGATTTCAAGACTCCCTTCAGCCTATTTAAGACAGCCTCAACTCCAGTCTGAAGCAAGTGTTAGTTTAAGAAAAACTACCTCACAGCCCTCTCTATTATTTGTAATCAAGGGCAACCCCAGTTTATAGTTCAGTTTACTCTTATAACGCCATAGTCATAGCCTTGAAATCTGCTGAAAACTGTTGAAAATTCGGAAAGTGAATTGCTTTTATCCTAGGTGAATATCATTTTAGCCGAAAGTAAATAGTAAAATCACAATGTTTTGTTAGGTACTGTAGATGAACAGTAATAGTCACTGTTCATGAATAGTATATATACACATATAGAAGAAAACTTAGCGCTCAATTGTGAAGGCCAAAGACATTGAAAAAAAGATGCATCGCACCTTTTTCCCATATCTCTAGCCTACACATGTGAGAACTCTCATCTCCTTCTCCTTCCTCCTCTTATATATATATATATATATATATAAATACATACACATATAGAAGAAAACTTTGCGCTCAATTGGATAGGAAAATGAGAAACCAAGAACGTGCATCGCACGATTTTGCGTTCTCCCTTCCCTACACATTTGAGAACTCTCATCTCCTTCTTCTTTCTCCTCTTATACATATATATATATATATATATGCTTATATTTATATTTAACTACTAGGAGAGAACTCTCATCTCCTTCTTCTTTCTCCTCTTATACATATATATATATATATATATATGCTTATATTTATATTTAACTACTAGGAGAAAGCACGGCAGTGTTATAGAAGCATAAAACAAAGATAAAACAGCAAAAAGAGAAAATATAGCAAAATAGATATATCCAAAATAATATTAAAACGAAGTATAGAATATCAAAACAGAAGCTAATAAAATCTTACTTGAACTGAAAAACTTCTGTCTTTGAAATATAGGATTACAAATAAAAGTCTGTCTGAAAGTATAGAAGATTACAAGGCTACATCGGTGAGGTCTTGGAGGGGGAAAGATTACAAGAGTCTGTCTTGGCTAAGAGGGAAATAGGGTTCTGTAATTGGATCTAAACCTTCGACCTGTGAGCCTGTCCCTTTATAGAGAATAATCAATGGCTGTCTTGAAAAGTAACTTAGGTAAAGTTAACTTGAGTTAACCGGTTGGGGGGGGGGGGGGGGGGGGGTAAACCTGTAGAATCACGTAGAAATTACTATTTATAAACAGTAAAATTTTTTACTATTTATAAACAGTAATCTGTCGGTGTATTATTTGCGCGTGCTGATAAGCAGTAATCTGTCGTGACCTATCTGGGCACTATTCACGCGCGCTGATAAACAGTAAACTGTTTGATAATTGTAAACTGTAGCCGCTGTGTCTGCGGTTTTCTTGTTGAGTCTGTCAGCAATTTTTTAGTCGTACACCTGTCAATCTGTCTTTTTTTGGGTCTCTCATTATTTTCCATCTAAATTCATTGTGTCTGCCTGCATTGTATTCTGAATGGAGGGTCCATGACGAGACGCCTTCACGCTTTTTTTTGAAATTTTTGCTAAAGATTTCTAGTAGTGGATTGGCAATAATTCTTTTCCTCTGTTGAAGTGAAGAATCTGTTTGGTCTGGAATTTTGGACCCGTTTTGTCCGTATGTTTAAAAACGAAAAATTATTATTTAAAAATATTTATGAAAATACGTGTAGACAAAAAAAAAATGTATAAAAATAAATAAAATATTTAAAAACTATAAATAATTATTTAAAAATACAAACTAAACACACCCTTAGCCTTTGAATAGCTATCTTGTTTGTCAGGCAATTGACCATTAACCTTAGGATTAATACTAACAAAGTGCGAGTACGCCTTAAAGGCCTCCATGCTATTGTCTAATAAAGTTGGAATGCCGTCGCATGAATGCTACCTTTTCTCTTTCTATAAGGATTTCAACAACGAGATTGCCTATCTGGGTTTCTATTTCATCTGTATTGCGCTGTCTTGCAAAGGGCTTAAAATTCTTCATGGGACAGTTTTTAAAGGGGAATACAATAAAGTAGCAAAACATCTTTTAAAAGGAAGAAAGCGAAAAGGTATTAAGTAATAAATACATCCATTAGTGCTTTTGGGAAAGATCAATGGCATCACTCATATCATCTGTTACTGGCTCAACTCTGTCAGTGCTTCCTTCTTTAAAAATGGAAATTTCTTTTAACAAGTATATCTTTGGGGATTGGGGGTAAGATGAACTTGAAGAAAACTTATGTTTCACATATATTAGTACTAATCCCATTATCTGTCGTGGAAAAAGGATAAAGTAAAGCCAAAAAAAGATTTCCTAAAATAACTTCAGAAGATAATCTGTCAATTAAAGGGAAGGTGCATAGAGAAGAAAACTTTTAGTCATAGAGCTAAGAGCAGTAGTTTTCTTCTCTACGCAACTGAGAGCACAGGAGAGCTTAACGGACGATCTGATCAGAGGTTTTCGGGTTATTATTTTTATATTGAGCTAACCATTACTCTGGTTTTTCGATTTAAACTATTTATTTTCTTCTAGTGGCTAGTTGGATTTGAATTCTAGGTGCATTTATATATGGGGTGCTGAAAAATTATTATTTATTACCTTTAAAAAATTATTTTATCTATTTTAAAACTTCTTTTAACAATACACCCAATATCTCATTTCTTATTTTAAAATACAACTTATTAAAATAATATAAATAATTTCAACCAATTTAACATATAACCAATTAAAATAAATATTAAATAAAAACTCATATTCCCTTCTCTCTTCCCCAAATGTCGGTCTCTCTTCCTTAACCAAATAGATCAAAGCCTTTTAACCAAAATCAAAGGACCCAACCACCACAGCACAACTAGCAACGACGACACCCAACCACGTTGACCCACAACACATACATATGAGTCACACCCTTATAGTACTGGCATTTCTAAAAATAATTGTTTATCAAATTTTTAACTCTTAGTGCACAGTATCTATAGTTGTGCAAAAAGCAAAACAATACAAAAAAAACAAAAAAAAAAGTTTATATATTGACAATTATCCAAGATATTTGTTGTGATGAAATGTACACAGGATTTGTTTTCTCACACACTTTCTTTCTCGCAGGAGAGCTTAATAGACGATCTGATCAGAGGTTTTTGGGTTATTATTTTTATATTGAGCTAACCATTGCTCTGGTTTTTCGATTTAAACTATTTATTTTCTTCTAGTGGATAGTTGGATTTGAATTCTAAGAGCATTTATATATGGGTTGCTGAAAAATTATCATTTATTACCTTAAAAAAAAAAAAAAAAAAAAAAAAACTATTTTATCTATTTTAAAACTTCTTTTAAGAATACACCCAATATCTCATTTCTTATTTTAAAATACAACCTATTAAAATAATATAAATAATTTCAACCAATTTAACATACAACCAATTAAAATATATATTAAATAAAAACTCATATACCCTTCTCTTTTCCCCAAATGTCGGTCTCTCTTCCTCAACGAAATGGATCAAAGCCTTTTAACCAAAATCAAACGACCCAACCACCACAGCACAACCAACAACCACGATGACCCACGACACAACCCGTCACAACCTATAGTATCCAACTATCCAACCACCATCATAAACATGGCTCAAAGACATGATTTTTTTTTCCAACAATTAAAACATGTTAATTTAATTTATTGAGGGAAATAAGGTTTTAAGCAAATTTAACTAGCACAAAAATAATCCTATAGGAGTGAGAATGAAGATCAGAACAAAGGCTTAAAGAGAAGTGATGGCATTTCATAATCCCATCTCTCATTGTTGCACTAACTTCATATAGCTGTCCAGAATTACACAACATAATTTCCACTATTACTTGGAAAGGTAATTTGAATGTGGGGAAAAAAAACACTAGGACTATAGAGCAAAATCAAACTCTCAGGAACTAAAAAGTAATATCCAGAAACTGGATTTGTATTTTTTTTTCTCTAGAATCAGCTAAGAAATGAAAGCAAATCCCCTGGCTAATGCTCAAAACAATAGGAGAAAACTCACTGATTTTCAATAGAATATAACAGAGCACTATGTTTCTTCCAGTAATGAAGAGAAGAAAACAAATAAGGGAACAGGGAAAATCCCAGTATCTTGGCATTATCTTTCTTGGGTTTCCACACACAACAATAAAACCCAACAAAACCCATTTTATACTATCAATGCTCATTTACTACCTCTCCATTTCACAAAAATTTTATTTCTGATTACCAGATTACTACATGGATTTCTTTATTTTTATGACGATTAAATTTTGTAAAGTCTCAAGATATCTCTCCATTTTATTGAGATTAAAAGCTATAACTGTAGTAAAAGTTCAATTTTACTAAGTTAAAGTCGAAGAGTACTTACACTCCCAAGTCCTTCTCTGCAAAAGGCGCCTGCTCACAGAAGAAGAGATATAGAAGCAAGAAATAAACTAGAAGGTTGCTTCCCTCCAATCTGTATTCTTTTCTCTGTAAACTGAACCTTCAAAATGTGAAGAAAGAAAGATGATGTCTGCAACAACCACAAACAAAAAAGAATAAGCAATCTAAAAAACTTGTTAGAGCCAAATCAAAAGAAGGAAACAAAAGGTATGCATTCAACACAAAAGTGCTATAGAAAATCACATTACATGCCTTTATCAAGGCAATTAAAATTTAGTTCATAATGAGGGCTTTTTAGCATCCTAAAAGATTAATGATATTTGCCTATTAAAAGAGAAAATGGTATGAAGCAGAAATAATCGTGAATTTAAAAATAACAGCATCAACTCTTATTTCTAGATATATTGAAACTACTAATGCTACACAAAATATTAAACATCAGTAGTGGCTAATGAAAAGGTATATTCAAAGTCACTGGATCTCATTTACAAGTTATAGTAATCAATTAAAATGAATCTGCTGCCATTCTTTTTCCAAATGTGCACACACAAATAGGTGTGGCTACACATAAACAGTACAATGTAAGACAACTGACTTTGATTCCCAATTCCCAATTCCATTTGACATAGTGAGGCACTTTGTTCATTCATTTCAAAACATATGCCCATCACCTTAGTGCTAATTTTAAATAATGTCATCGATACATCAATAAACAAAGGCAGTTATATAAGCAAAACATAATCATAGACCACAAAAAGACTATAGTAGAGCTATCAAGTCGTGTTCCATAGGTTGCTTGGGGTTGTTATTAACTATACTATTATTTAAGGGACTTCCTCTGTTTAGATTCCTCAATTTTTAGTTCAAAAATACCCCTACACTCCTATGTTTAAGTAGAGACATAACTATAGGACAATCCGGTAAAAATACAACTCTAACTTCCACTAAAACATTGCCTAAAAAATAGGACTACTCTCCTATTATTTTTCAAATTGATTTATTCACTTATAAATTAGATTTTTAAAAGAAAAATTATATTATATATATATATATATATATAAAATAAAATAAAACACAATTTTTGTTTTACAAAGTAGGACCATTAAAAAAAAAAAGCCTAACCGCACGCACGAAGCGCGTGTGATAAGGCTAGTATGTATCTAATGAGCATGGGTTTTCCAAGGGTGGCATCTAGAAGCATAAGAAAGATCACTCCCCCCACCCTCCCCATCATCACAACAAAGTACATGCACTTAATAAGCTATACAGATGTATATATAGAAACTATTGAATTGTACCTCATGGCAAATTTTAATTTACCAAAGCGAAAACATGGAAAATTAAGTGGCCTCTCTAAAGCCTTTTTTAAGTTCAGCAAATTATCCACTGAGAATTACTGCTAATTTGTATATTCCTAATTGGCAAAGGGAATTTTCAAAAACCAAAAGTGGAGCATGGATATGATGTATACACAGTTTCTGCATAAATTTGCATAAGGCCTAAGAATGAGGAATCAACATTCTTATCATAGAAACAACCAGCTATTGCATCGAAAGAATTCAATCAGACAATAGAGTTTGAGACATTATATAATACAATAGATAGATGATACACATACAATTATAACCCCATCATACTAAAGTTAAAGTACACAACTTGAAAACAGAAGAATAGTTTCTGCATCTATAATAGGAACATCAGCAGATTTTTCTACATGAAAGGAAAAAGAAATTGAATAGAAGAAAAGTAATGTTTAATATCAAGGCTGTATTAGATATTGTACGCACAACGAGAAGAAGCTTAAAACTAGGGTTTAGAATACTGGCTTTAATTTTAATAGCAGCATTGATGTAATATCTTTATAAGATCACTTGGAAGATTATACTTCTCAGTAATTTCGATGCCGAAGCAGAGCTACTGCAGACTCTGCAACCAAAATAAAAAGGACGAGTATGTCACATAAGATAACATATAAAACTAGCCAAAGTTTTGAGGCATTTAATATGCAAGTGACGAGCATAACTTGCAGAAAAACTAGTGATGCTGTGAAGGCTATAATAATCATGTTATCCTGTATTGTAAATGGACTAGTTCGAGTTCCAAAAATTTCCAGGCCAGATTTAGAACATGGGCATGGATCTTCATTAGAAAAAACATTTAACTTATCCTCATCTACACCTAAGATGAAATATGGTACAATGCTGCATATCTCATAAAATGGTAATTCCCTTGTCGATAACTTTATCAATCACTCAAACGACAATTCTTTTGTTAGAATTCTGTGTTCTCTCATTTATAATGTCCATGTAAACAAAGCATGGATCAAATATTCTTAGAAAACTTCTTGATTACAGGGATTCCTGTGTACCTACTTTTATAATGCACTCCTTTTGCCAACTTCTATTTGGTCAACATGCATCATTGGGACAACTTTTATATTCAAAGCAGAAAGCCAAAGCAATTCAATATAATACACAATATGGCAAAAATTGATTGAAAAGATCCATAACTAATACCCAAGTTCAAACACATACAATATAGCAAACATTGATTGAAAAAATGTATAACTAATATTATAAATTCCTAGTTATTGAATGTGCAAATTATATTAGGAAATAAATCAAGGAAAGCACATTTCCCAGACAACCAATACTAACAATCCCTTGGATTTCGTTGTGCCTGTACTCACAATAAAATAAAATAAAATAAAATCAATCAATATTTGAATGAAAACTGTAAAGGAAACAGAGATTATGATTAGAACTTGAATAATGAAATCACAAAAGTAGAACAATTAGAACTCGAAATAGGGACATCGATGATGAGCTCAGTTTTCTGAGAAATGTGAAACGAAAATCCTGGGGAAATCAATAAACCAAAAAACAAAAATCAAAAACGAAATTAGGGTTTGTGACTTCCATGATCAATTTGTACCTAATCGGAGTAACTATGCTTTTGCTTTATGCTTTTTTTGTTGCTGAGAACACCACGCCAAGAGAGACGAAGAGTCGCAAATTGCCGAGATCAATAGCTATGAATTTGGATTTATGCTTTCTTAGTTTCTGTGAGAGAGTGAACTAAAGTAGAATTTTCTTGCTTTGTGGCTATCTTTTTAAATTTTTTTTTGTGGGCTTTTTCAAGGGCATAAAATTTTGTCATATTTTTTCAAGGGTTTTGGTATCATTCGGTCGGGTTACGGTGTTTGGGATGGGAGAAAACAAAAGCAAGAAAAAACAGAGAAGAAGATCTGAAGAGAGAGAGAATTGGGGGAGGGGGTCGGCGTCAAGAAAAAGAGTAAATAAAAAGTTTCTAGAGTGTGACTGTGTGAGACAGAAAAAATGGGAGCGGCGGCCGAAGAGGAAAGAATAAGATGCGGCTGGAATATAACAAGGGTTTTAAAAACTTAAAAACTTTTAAAACCCATACTCCTGGCCAGCACACTCACATTATACCACCAAGCAACGGACTCATACATGTTTTAATATTACATATCGGCCAAAATGGGCCCAAAACAAGTAACAAAATGTTCTTGTTTCATGCAATTTTTTTTTTTTTTTTAATTTTAAAGTATTTTACCTATAACTCAATTTTTTAAAAATTGATTTTTTTATTGAAACTCGATTTTTATAAAATCGAGTTTAAAGCAAGAGCATATGACTAAATAATTTCAGAACAGAAGTATTTTGCTACTTGTTTTAAGCTAAAAAGGCAAATGTTCATTTTGGCCATTATGTATATATCCATATATCGGTTCGGTTCAATCATGCGGTGAAAAATCCAACATTTCCACTGAATCTCAAACCAAAAAAATTATATATCTCAAATCGAAACAGAATCGAAGTAACAAAAAACCGACTAAAACTCTAAAATTTCAATTGGTTTCGGTCAATACAATCAATTGGTCAGTTATTCTTACACCCCTAGTTGCTTAGGAGAAGTAGATAAAACACTAGTTCCAAGTTCTCCCAACTCAAAAAACAAATCAGTCTACATTATCATGAAAGTGAGCAAGTCATTTTGGAGTTTGATTTGTGTCATGTCCTCAAAAGAACATCAACAAGCTGGATCCCTTTTTGTAATAAGGCAGTCTTACAAGATTTGATGATAAATCATCTTACTCTATTTTTCAATGTTCAACTCTCCCTAAAATTTCACTAGCTTTCATGGCTTGTAATCTAATTGTCCATTCCTACATCAATACAATATAGTAATTGATGCCACTTGTCCAAGTTTGAATTTTGTTATGCCAACCCCAGTAAATTCTAGGGTTTTAAAAAACTAGTCCAAGTAAAATTTCAGTTAGTTCAACTGATAAAATTTCTTGTCTTGGATTTCAAGTAATGAACTAATCTAAGTAATAAATAAATAAAATCTTTATAGCCACAAAGAAAGAATTGTTCTAAATGTTTTATAAATTGAGCAAACAACTTTTTTTTTCTTTATTTTTTTTGAGAATCTAAGTGAACAACTTAACACATACTTATTCTTATTAATATGCAGGTTAGCATGACAATATATATAGATTTGGTTTGCACTTAAATTGTAGTGAACCACTGCGCATTATTGACGCGATAGTCATTCTATAAGTATAAGCGCTTGTGGGGTGTGGGGGTAAGAGTCGAGATTCAAGCCTCTAGAAGGGAGACTCGCACACCTATACACTTAAATTAGACTAGAGTAAAATTTCTATCTTATATAAAATAAATAAAAATAAAAATTCAGTGAAGACCACTCTTCTAGTGTGTGTTGTGGGTGTTTTGTTTTTGTTTTTGTTTTTTTTGTTTGTTTGTTTGTTTTTTTTTTTTTTTTTTTTTTTTTTTTTTTTTTTTTTTTTTTTTTTTTTTTTTAACTTGCTTTACTTTATCGTGTAATGCAATGGAAAACAATTGAACTAATATTGTTCATGTCCAATTTCCAAAGGATATGAAATGGTTTGTAGACCGATTATTAAAAGTTTGCCAAATATTTTGAGGAAATATATAGAAGATTTTAACTCCATTAACTTTGCTACATGTTGTCAAGTTCAAAACTGGGCAAGTTACTTCAATTCACTAAAATGGTTTCATTTCTTAAGGCGTGTTTCATTTCCATCATCCAAAGGCTCTCCCATCTAGCTTTTCTAGCCAGGAAAAAAAATAACAGGAGCTAATTATTTAGTAGTCATACATTATGCACAAAAAGATCTAATTAGGAAGCAGATTTTTTCTCTCTGCCCTTTTCTTTTTCATTAGTAATTCAGAGGCACATATCTTAATACTATGATTGCTAGAGGAACAATTCTCGGAACAAGGGAAATAAAGAAGAATAGTCATCAGAACAAAAGTCATTATTTTCTCATTAGGACATTGTTGACAATCATAAACCACAGCAGGGCATGTCTTTGTCTGCTATAAACTTAAGCTAGCCAGTAATTCAAAACCTAACATCTCAAAACTTCTAATGTTTTGGGGGCACTAAAGAAAGATTGAACTATAGCCAGCAACATAAATGCAGACAGAACCATTAACAGTGACCTGTTTGAATGTATCTGAAACCACATCCCTATATGTTTGCCACAAGGAAGTTCCCAGATACGAAACCTGTAGGGAATTCAACCCTTAATCCCAACTTGTGAGAAACAAAAAATAAAGAAAACACATGCCAAAGAAAACAATCACATGCATAAGACAGTATTTACGTAGTTCAGCAATTTGCCTACGTCCACAGAGTTGTAAGAATTTCACTATTATCAGGAAAAAATACAAAGTGCGGCAATACAGTTTTTTTTCTTTCTCTAAAACACGACAACAATCAAACCCTAATCATCAAGCTGCGTTTTTTACATCCTGCGCACAGGATACACAATGAGCCTAGTTGTGAGAACTGGTGCAGTCTTGAAGAACTGAGTAAGTGAGAGCAAGCAAAAAAGAAGAGAAAAATAGAGAGAGCAAGAGAAAATTGTGAGAGATACACATTGAGGAAGAAAGCAATGAATGAAAAGAAAATGAGAGTTTTTTTTTTTTTTTTTTTGCTTAAGTTGTATCTCTAAGTGTTATAATGTAATCTCTATTTAATATAGTGAAATTATTCAGATTTTGTTCCGTGGTTTTTCCCTTTAAGGAGAAAGGGTTTCCATGTAAATTTTTGTGTTCTTGTGTGATTATGCTTTTTCTCTGCTTGCTAAAATTTATTCATAGTTATATAGAATTTTTCCCAACGTGCATGACATAATAAGGGACAGGCTTCGACAATTTCATTGAGCCCTTGAGGTCTACTGAGGCAAATTTCGTCCTTAGATTATCCTGTACTTAAAAAGGTTTTGATAAATAAAAAACCACTACAACCAAGTATCATAAGTTTACTTCTGCACAAAAAGGAAATCCCTCAGGTTCTACCCCATTATAGCATACAAGCTACACGTACAGGCATGCCACTTCAATCAGTCTTAAAGATAAATGCTAATCAACATATGCAGCCAAAAAATGTCGCTCCATGCATCAACTAAAATTCATATCAAGTAATATAAGACATACACTGCCACATGCTGATTGAGGATTATTGATCTGCTCTACAGTGAATCCCAACTGTACTTTCTACTCTTCTTTAGCCCTTCCACATGTGCAGTTTTTGGAAGCTTTCCTAGTGCTTCCAACTTCACAATCATCAATTGCACAAGCATAATGTTAAATACATGGAAAGGTAAAAAGAGGGTTGGGGGAAGGCATTAGAACTCCCAAGACTTAACCAAACCCCATTCAAGAAAGATAATGGGACAACTGTTTTAGGCTCCTATTGCTATTATATCTTACCCCATGGTAGCTGTGGTTTCTTCAAGTCCTCTTCGCTTAATAAGCTATTTTCATCAATCAGATCAAAATCATCGTCAATCTGGACTTTAGGTAAAGTTTGGTGGCCTTTTTTATGGCAAATGAAGAGCCAATCTTCCACAAAGGTTTCTTAGCCTTAACCTACGAACAAGGAAGAAGACACTTATCAACTACAAATTTAAACCTCCTAATCAAGTTTACTTCTCCACATCCAATACAAATTAAAAGTAATAAACCTCTCAATCAAGGAGATGGTATGAGAAATATTCATTCTTTCATGTACATCATCTAGAATGTAGCTGCAATCTGATGGAACCCACCTACATACCTCTAAAATAATCAAAACCATCCACCCCAAATTAAATCTGAAACTAAACATGGTGTCGAGGTCCAGAAACTTCATAAATTAAACTCCCATTCAAGTGGCAAAAAGAAAAGGGGTTACACAAACTGTGCGCAAAAATACTAAATGGGCTTCTTCATCTTATTTGTCTTAATTACAAATAGATGGTAAAAATTAATAAATACGGTGTTTATTCTTCACTCATCCTATCCATATCCACTTAAACTTCTTTGTTCTTCTTCTGGTTGCAGATCTAATTTGAAGACTTTGTGTGATCAACTCACTGAGACTTTACAGCACTTGGTTGGTCAGGCTCAGGATGGCTGGTTTACCTTCAAGCTCTTGAACCTTTAACATTATGTTTAATGATTACAGATGTATAGTTGTCTACCTTTGTCAAAGGTGAGAAAGATAAGGAGTTTTTTGAAGATAAAATATCAGGAAGTTTATTCACTCTTAATGGTTTAAATTAATAAATGCAGTGTCTGTCCCTAAAGTTAAAAGTCCGCAGAAGAAACTATTAGAATTCGTGAATGTTATCATCCAAAATATTTTCCTGTAAAATCTGTTCAGTTTCTAAATGAGGATCATTTGGGTTATATTACTAAGATAGAACTTAATTATAGATTTATTCACAGAATTGTGTGTTAGCACCATGTTAATCTGACATTCTCTATTGTGATTGAATCCTGTTTAGAGATGGAAAAGAACTGGAGGAACTCAAAATTGGGAGCAAGGAAAAAGATAAACTTTATAGAGATGAAATGTGCAGGACTGCCAATCTCATAGAGGAAAAAGGTAAACATTTTGCTTGGAAGATTTTTAGGTGGAATATGTCATTTTTATTGCTAAAGGCTAACAGCTTGCTCCTCCTATGGACTGCTGGTTCATATGGAAAAATGATAAAATATAACCGAATAAATTTAGATCACAGCAATTATAGAAGAACTTTGTTAGGCTTTGATTTCACTATCCATTTATTACTTTGGAAGACATTTGAAGTTTAAGCATCAAAGCATCATAAGATTTGCATATGCTAGGTTCACCTTCATGGCTCAAAGAATAATAAAGTAGATGGCCTTTGGAGCTATGTGTTAAGGAGTAGTATTCAAAGTTCCAGAGCAAAGAGCAATACAACGGCCAGTTTCTCATCCAACGGCTAGAACAGCATTTATTGCGTTTGAAGCTAAATGGTGTCATTCTATTTAAACAGCGTTGAGTTTGTAATTAAGTGAAATGCTATCGTCTTTACTTAGTTAATTCTTAGCTTCGTTAGGCAGTTCCATTGCTTAAGAGAGTATGTTGTGCGTATTATAACTTATCCCACCCTCCCTTAAAAGTTACCATGGCTTTTGAGTGGAATTATGGTATGCCTTTGTATTAGAACCCCTTTCCCTCTCTCTTGTGTGTGTATTTGTTTCTCAAAAAAAAAAAAAAAAAGGCTGTTCATTAGGCAATTATTTTAGTTATTACATTCCGAGTTTTCCTCCAAACTTTATAGATCAATCCCGAGATTTAAGGGAAATTAGTTAAGCTGTTAGTGATCCTCATATACTATATATGTTAATCATCAAGTGTAATGGAAATATGAAGTGAGTTTTCTTCCAGAATTTTCTATTCTCTCTTCTTCTCTCTTTGAACTTTCTCCCTAGTTTTTCTTGATTCTCACTTAGTGCTCTCTGTGTGAACTCCATTATTGTAGTCTTTTACAAGCTTAGCTTAATTCTTTCACTATGCAGTTATAATCAGTTTTGGAAACAAAGCCAAATTCCTTACCATATGATGTATACATCTTAAAATCTCTAATTTTTAGAAAAGGTTGCATTGAGGGGTTACAAAACAAAATAATACCACTTTAAACATGCTTAGACACAGAAAAATACCCCAAATGACTAAACTTCTAATGAAACCGTTGATTTGAGAACTCCCACTTCTAAGAAACCCGCCAACAGTAACTTGTGCTAAAGAGCAGAGTTTATCTGTGAGAAAATCCTATTAAAATCTAACAAGTCAAATTAATTTCATATAATCACAAAACTTCAAACTCATTACCTTATATGTTTCCCCCATAGTAGACTGAGGATTCTTATGAATTAGGATTGTCCCACCAGGCTTCAACACTATTAAGATTTTCTCAAACAAACAATCAGCGGGAAATTTAACTAATCTACAGATACAAATAACAGTCTCAAAAGAGGAAGACTCCACTGGCAACTAATTTGTTGTAAGTCAAGACCATAATTGGAAGAGAAATGAGAACAGAATATTTGAATTAGAACTACTATGGAAACATTCTTTAAAAAAAGAAAAGAAAAAAGGAGGCTTGAATTTAAAAGACCCTATAAGAAGGTCAGGTAAAAAAATATAATCATGGCACCTGAATAAAAGGGCTAACAAACTTATAAAATTATGTATCTTATTAGTAGGGGCTTGTAAAACCAAGCTATTTATAATCTAAAATTATATAATAAATAGCACGAAGACTTCCCTATAATAAGAAGCGTAAGAAATGGCTATAAATAATAATCATGATCCAAAATTTTCTATAATTAAATTAAGAGAAAAATAAATAAGGAATAATATAATTACTGGTTAAGTTTGTGAAATTGAAAGTGTGATTATATATATATATATATATAAGTTGTTCAACCCAAAGATGGCCTTGAATTTCAAAATTGTTGTAGGAAAAATAATATTCTATGCTCCCCAGCTATATATCAATGAGATATCAAGCTAAAGCCACAGAGCTTCTATGCATACACAGAGAGTTCACATAACTTGACTATAAGCTACACAAACTACCTTTACACAATCTATTTCTAACTTCAGCAAGAATGATGTATATTAAGTTCAGAATTAAAAAAAGGCACATTCTTTTATTGGATAAATAGAAGAGGGAAGAAAATCACAAATCATAATACACTCCCCCTGATATCATAGAGATAGATGAAAAAGTATCATACCAATCCCACATGAGAGAGAGAGAGAGAGATGAATGTGTGTATCTTTTCAAGGATATTACTTGTATAATATTTTGGTCTAGTGAATGGCTAGTACCCAGTAATAATAAGAAATAAGTTACACAGTCCCAACAGCAACCTCAATTTGGATGAATAGGCACATAATTAATGCAGTCTAACTCAACTCTCAATAGATTCCCTGATGTTTACATCTATAGAGATATGAATTGCACATAGATCACTGTTACAAAACTCAAAAGAGGCAAGAGAAAGAGAAACATACTCAAAGAAGATGCTTGAGTGATAATTTTAGGATCACATTGTTCAACCCCTTGAATACTAAGCTCACTCACTGCAGTAGAATTAGCGTTAATTGAGAGAACTGAATCATCTGTAAATGCCAGCTGACTACCCTTCATTGTGGTGGTAATGACATCCTCCTTATCAAAATGTAAAATGTCCGGCTACCCAATCAAATATCAATCTTTCTTTGGCAGTTAAATATCCCATACTTGCTTAAAACTCAAGTTCCAAAACTGTGCTACACAACTAAATAACTTTGTCAAAGTGCATTTTTTTTCTCTAAAATTGTGCTATTTGGCTAGATAATTGCTAGCATGTTTATTCTTTCCATTATTATAATGGAAAATAGTGCTAGCTTAACATACAACTGATCTATACTCAGATTGTTCCTTTATATTGCAAGTTGAGACACAAACATAATACCTAACACTAACACCCTAGGTAAATACCTTAAACAAATTGTTCCATTTAACCATAAATCAAATTGTTCCATTTAACCATAAATAATCACACATTTATCCCAACTATTAACATATGACTCTTTCTATCTTTTCTGTCAAAAAAAAAAAAAAAAAAAAAACATATGAAACTCAAGAATATAAATAACAGTACATAACTGCAAATAAATTGTCACATATTATTTGTGGTAAGTCTTTTTTTCTTTTTTTTAAAAGAATACTAAGGGTCTGTTTGGTAATGTTGTTTGAATAACCGTTTTCATTATTTAAACAACACAACACGTATTTTCACAACTCCTTTTCACCCATGCATATTTCCATAACACTTAAACAACGTTACTAGAAATTTCTTACCAAACGGGTCCTAAGTATTTTAACACACAGATATCATACACAAAGTCCAAATCTTTTGTACCACTTTTTGTATACCGCTCTATATTCCACCAATCACTACTTGCCATGTGTTCATTTTACTTTTCTTATAGAATTACTGAAATTTAAAATGGAAAGCAATCATACACATGGTAAGTAGTGATTGGTAGAACATAGAGTGAGGGTTTGGATACAGCTTAATGTTGCATTGCGTTTTGTTCCTTGCGTTTTCTTTTCTTTTCTTTTTCTTTTTTTTATTACACCGGAGTTATTGACTTTTGAGGGACAAAAAGTACTTTTCATGAACAGTGTATGCACTGTTCATGCGCTGTTCATGAGACAAAAAATACTATTCACGCACTATTTTGGTACTGTTCACGCACTGTTCATGGGACCCACAACCACTTTATTAAAAAAATATTAAAAATGGGTCCTGCGGTATTATTCATACTTTTAAAAATTATTTTGCTATAGTGTTTTCAGCAACAATCATCAGTTTTCAGTAACAATAAGCTATATTCAAACGGACCCAGAGTGTTACACAAAAAGTAGTATAGAAGATTTGGATTCTAATACACAAGGGGAGAGGAGATAAATTCTTAAAGAAACTGACAGTGATATATATCCAGGATGACTTAACTCTTGGATACACAGTATGACTTTAAATCTCTTTAAATCACACTCATTTTCTAAGGATTAACCCACTATTTTTTCTCGTTGAGAATATAATAATAATAAAGAGATGTACTGTGTCCTATAAAAAAAATTAAAAAAAAAAAGCAATAAAAAACTGTCAACTCAGGTATTTTTAAAAATGTGACAAATATTGTGCACGTTGGCGTTACTTTTAAGTAAAATCACTAATTCATAGCCATTTTTCGAAACCAAAAAAAAAAAAAAAAAAAGTTACAGAGAGAGAGAGAGGGAGTGATACCTTGGTGTGGCCTTTGAGCACAATCTCATTATAAGCGGAATCCGATACTTTTTTTCTTCTTCCTTTGAATCCGAATCACCGAAACTCAGCCTTGGCGGCAGTCTCAGCTTTGGAATGGAAGACATTAGATGATGGATCATGGATCATGGGCCGGCCCACACTATTCAGACCAACTATCCCTTTTCTCTTGTAAGTCTAGCCCAACCCAATACTCAATGCTTTCTATTAAAAACTCATTTCAATTTTAGCCCATTAATCTTTGTATTAGTTTTTTTTTTCCTTTAAATAAAAAGGTTGATGTTTCTACTTTCTATTAAGCAACTTGTTTCCAATAAACTTTTTTTTTTTTTTTAAAGTATCACGTTTCTAATAAACTTAATGTAATCATTTTTAATCGCTAATGTCTTTAGAATAATGATAACTTGTTAGTTTTTAGTTTGTTTATGTTTTGTAAGTGATTAAAAGCAATCACTTTAAATTAGGGATGGCAAAATCACCTCATCTCGCTTGACCTGGCTTGTCTTCTACAAATTTTCCTTGCTCAAAAAGGTGACAAGGCAAGAATGAGTTTTACTCATCCCGCACCACCCCAAATGTATATAGATATATTTTATTTAATATATATTTGAATTATTCATACATATAATTTAATTTTTGGTATACGTATCCTAGTTATAATTTAGTTTTCTATAAACATTCTATATTACAATTTTCAAAATGCTTTTCTATAGGGTTGCCCTTTCCCTTTCTATTTCATTTTTATCTTGTCAATGTTAGAACTATCTCATTAAGGTTAGTAAAATACCTTCAATTTGCTTCAAACCCAATTTGCCTTGCTTTCTACTCTGACGGATTTTCCCCACCTTGAAGTCGGTATAAGGCAATTATAATCCAAACCTACCTTGCCTATTTCCATCCCTAATTTAAATTTTAGGGATTAAAATCACTCATGTTTTAAAGTTTAAGAACCAACCATGTATTTTTTAATTCATTACCATTTGTTAAAGAGGTAAATTAATTTATTTTATGTTACCTATAGATATAAATTAACTATTTATGTAAAATATTTTTTTTCTTTCTAAAATTTATATCATTAATAATTAATTATGAATATTTATTAACAAAAATACAATTTATTTGGAATATTACTTAGGCAACAATTGAGACAAAACACAACCAAATAATAAAATAGATTTGATAAAACATGCAATCATGAATATAAAAAATTGATTATGCACTTAAATTAGTATAAATAATTAAATATTTGTGAATTCCCTCAAGTAATACATTCATAATCTAAATTATATTGCTATTAACAATTTATATTTCCTAGATCCTTAAAGCGTATGGGTGAAATAGAAAAAGGAACCACAATAAGGGTTCTTAGTGAATGTGAAGATCAGGCAAACTGAATAGAATCCAATCAGTGGGTGGGTCGAAGGTACTCCAATTAGTTAGTGAGTGATAAGAACACACAATAAGCTTCAAGAAAAAATGTATGAAAGTAAAGAATAGAGAGCAAATATCTCCGATTTGTGGGATATCTCTAGGGTTGCCCTAGTGGATTTTAGTGGCTATTTTACCATTCAATTAGACAGAGAACTTGACAACACACCACCCCCTTTAGTCAGATGGGGGGATCTAATCATAAGAAGTCTTCCTCATAGTTGTTAGGAGTAAGGCCCTTATTGTGTTTTTTAGTAAATACAAATGGTGATAGGTGAGTTATAATAAATACGAATGTAAAGGATGATGGTCCTTTGCAAATTTTCCTTTCTAGGCAAGCAAGATTGGTAGCTAACCTCTATGCATGCTTCGTAGTTTGGGCCGAAGTAGACTACCTTAAACAAGAGGTTTGACTATTCTGGGTGTAATTCGATCGCACTAAACAATTATGACCAAAGAGGCATGCTTAGGGACTTGATTTGCTAACTAGCCTCAAGTTTAGCAAAATGTCTTCAAGTCAACGAAGAAGTCTAGTTTTGCACCATACTTATTAGGCTTGGCCTACTTGGATTGAGCCCCCTAATTAAGCCTACCAATTCCAAGCTTGTGCATCCCCTTTCTAAACTATTAGGTCTTTCAATTTCTCGAGACGATCGAGTTGAGGAAGTGGAATCTTGCAAATTTTGTGGATAGTTCTTGCTGCTTTGAAGATTGGTAGGTTCCACTCATTGGAAATGAAGCTCTTTGTTTGAATCGCTGGGGTGTGAGCCTTGATGGATAGTTGCTATTTTGAATGACATTGCTTCGATTCCTTTGAAAAAGTTGCAGCTCATTAAATAATCCATTCATTTATCATTTCACACACAAATTTTAAGGGAAAATGTTAAGGACACAAAAAATCTCACAACTTTTGCCACAACTTGCCACATGATAAGTTGTGAGCGGTGGAGGTCAAATGGTGGGTACACACCTTTACCACTCACAACTTGCCACGTGGCGAATTGTGACAAAAATTGTGAATTTTTTTGTGTCCCTAACATTGCTCAATTTTAAGGCATCAACATGTAATTGCTATCTTGGTTATTGGCTAGTTATATTGCTATGAATATTGGTTTGTTTCCTAATAGCCATACTAATTTATAAAAATGCATACTAGTGTTTTTTTTTTTTTTTTTTTTTTTTTAACTTGCTTGCATTTCTTAAGTCTAGCTCTTTTGTTAAAGAAATAAACCCCCCCCCCCCCAAAAATGGTCTATGTATTTTTTTAAAATAATATAAAAATTGTGTATCTCAAAAAGGCTATTAAATTTGGGAGAAAAAAAAAAGTTTATATGGGATAACATGAAAAGCTTTAATTCATAAAAATGAGTATATTTATTTGTACATATGAGATAAATTTAAAAAAAAAATAAAAAAGAGTATATTTATTTGTATTATTATCCTTGGTTCCACCATAAAAATGAAAACTACCCTCTTTCCTAATCTCTCTTGTGTGTGTTTATTTCTTAAAAAAAAAAAGATTAATAACTGTCTCACAAGAGAGTGTATTGTATGTATTATAATTTGTTCTAGCCTTCCTTAAAAGTTAAACACAACTTTTGAAGAAAGTTTGTAGTGTGCTCTTATGTTTGAAGTTAGAACCACATTTCTTCTCACTTGTGTGTGTTTATCTATGAAAAAATGTTTTGAAAAGAGGAATGTTATGTCCACAACATTTTCACAATACTATCACAACAAATCATAGGTGCCAGATAGTTATTTGCTATTATGGGTGGGCAAAAAAGTAATTTGAGTTATGAATTCAAATTAAAACTAATAACAATTTACTACCTATGATTTGTTACGAAAGTGTTGTGAAAATATTGTAGATATAGCAACTTTCATATCACACGCGCTCCACACGTGCAATAAGGCTCTTTTTTTATTTTCAGTTTAATGTAAAATTTTAATTTGAATTTATTTATTGTTAGTGACGTTATCGATGAAGAAATTTTTAAGAAACTAAAATTTATGATTTGAAATTGGGTAAATTGCTGGTTTAGTGTTTGTTAGTTTTTAGAAAAAAATGTATCAAACGTATGTGAGATATATTTAAATAAAAAGTGTGCTAATTTTTAAGAAAAAAAAATTTTTTTGTTATTTTTTTTTTTTTGAATTTTGTTGAATTAGAATTTTAATCCTATTTTTTATTTTTTAAGAATAAAGATTATTTAATTAGATTAAATGTATTTTTGATATTTTTTGAAATTATAACTAACTTTTTAAATCTTCTTAATATATAAAGATTATAATAATTAAAATACTTACAAATTTGTTTATATAAAAAATAACTTCGAAATTAAACTCATCAAATTCATAACGACAGTTTATTACGTCTTATTTAAACTCGTCAAATTCACTTTAGTTAAGGCGGTTAACGTTAAATACTGTCTTATCTTAAACAACCCTATTTATCTCTTTCTTTCTAACTCTAACTCCGGCTTTCACTGTCTTTCCTTGTGCTCCAAGACTTCCAAATTTCTTTTATATATTTCACTATTACCTCTAACCCTAATTCTCATTTGCAATCTTTCTTTCACTTTCTGAGACTCTCATTCCCTGTGCTCTAAGACTTCCATTTTTTTTCTCTCTCTTTTATGATTATAATTTATAACTGACCTGTTGGCAATGTATATTATTGCTAATCAAACATGAAAAACGAATTGGATTTCTGGCTTCAGAAAGCAAGTTCGTTGATAAATATGGTTCAAACTCGGTTCGCAGATGACTATAGCATTTATGAGTCGTTCTTGGTTTTGCTCAGTTCATACCATAAGGGTAAGGGGAAAGGGCAACAGGATATGGGTTCGCTTTGTTATCAGATCCATGATCTTTTCAAGGACCACCCTGATCTGTTCCATGAATTCTTCAGCTTTGTTTCAAATTCGGTTCCTAATGAAACCACAACCGATAAGTCATGTTCTTTTGACTTGCAAGCTATGTCCCAGCAAGGAAATTCTCTGTTCAAGAAGATTCAAAGCTGTTTACGTGGGTCGGATTATCATTACAACTACTTTTTGGAGCGTATTCACTGCTACACTTCTGGACATATAGGGCTTGATAGTGTTCTTGGAAGCTGTCCTCTGCGTTTCGTGGATGAATTGCATAGTTTTATCAAATATTGTGAGAATTTGGGTGGGTTTCCTTCTCCTGCTGCTGGTGTATTATGTGAGAGTTCATTGGGCGCAGGCCAAAAAAAGCGTAAAGGGTCTCATTTGTCTACTGGTTGTGGTATTGGTGATGAAGTGAAATCGTCTTGTAAAGGCCGACAGTGGCAAAAGTATGTGAGGGATGATAATTTTTGTGGATTTCTTGCTCCTGCTCATGCTGTTCCAGCATTATGCGAGAATTCATTGGACTTGGCGCGAAAAAAGTGTAAAGGCTCTCATATGTCTGCTGCTGCTGGTGGTAATGGTGAAAAAGCAAAACCATCTCATAAAGGCCAACAGAGGCAAATAACTAAGGATGATGCAGACCATGAACCTGACCTCTCTAAGTGTACAAAAGCTACACCTAGTTACTGGATTTCGAATGGCACTTTGGTGTGTGCCAATTTGGATTACTCTATAAAAAGAATAAAAAAAAGCAAGGAGCAGAAAGTTTGCGAGGATTTTGAGGACCTGAAATATGATCGGGATAGGTTCCTAACACCTATAAGATCAACAATAGAGTGTGCAGAGTGGTTAATGAATGAGATACAGGGTAAGTCATTGGAGGAGCCTATCATAGTAGAAGACTACTACTTTAATACAAAGCATATTAAATGCATTGAGACACACTGTAATGTCAAAGGTGATGAGTTACGTGAAAACCTGAGACGCATGTTACCTGAAATTCTTCATTGCCTTCGCCAAAAGCTAGAAGAGTTTAAGAAGGAACAAGGGTCTGTTACATTCAACAATTACTGTATCTCTAAGGGACATATGAGATATAGTTTGAAGAAGTAGATTGCATATGATTGTTATGTATCTCTTTGTTTTTGTTTCAGTTAGATATCTAGTAAATATTTTTTCAAGTGAATAAAATTTTTAGATGTGAATGATCAGTCAGACAATATGCAAATTTATGTATTTTAATTACTGTTAATACATTGTGTTATGATTAAATGCTTATTGTTTAATGACGGATAGGAGGAATCCAGCTGGAAAAATTGCAGGTGGCTAAAAACAGAATTATAAACTAACTATATGTCCTTTCGCCTGATGTTCTTTGTGAAACGACTGCACATGAAGTTGCCATCAGTTCAATCCCTCTTTCTTATCTGCTACTTTAAGAAACAGAAGAGTTTTGTTTTGATGTTGGCTTGTTTCCTTCTGTTTTTATGATCATCATAATATCTTTTGATCCCCATCTCCTCCTTTTGGCAGCTATATCATGATCCAAATTATTACTCTATTAATAACTGATCGCTTCCTTTTTTTATTTTTTATTTTTTATGGTTGTTGAAATCTGAGCTGCCAATTGATATGCGTGATTACTTGTGGCCATATATGTGACTTAAATTTTCTTGCAATAATTTGTTGGGTACCAATTTTAAATTTTGCACAAGCATAGACAATGTTTTAGAGGTTTATATATTTAAGGTAAGTTATGATTTTGTCACAATTGCTGATTGAGTTAGTGACATTGTATGCTATCAGCTCAAATGAGTTTGACATGGGACTCAAACATCTATGTGTGTTGAATCTGTTGATCGGAGGCTGGTAATGAAAGAAATCACCACTCATATTCATGACCAGAATTGTTATTCATGTTATTAGCTGAGGATACAGGGTTTACTCATTGGAACTCCTCATCATACTTAGAATCTTTTTTGATTTCCTTTGAAAAGAAAACTTCTTAAGTGGAAGAAATATTTCCTTGAATCTTAAGGACGTGTAATAGTAGTGATCATAATGCATTAATGCTGTGGTTGATGTCTAGTTGCTAACTGATTAATAACATGGGAAACTTTGTGTAATATCGAACTTCGAACATATGATTGGGGATTTTTTTGTTTGCCAAGCGAAAGTATTATGATTGGGGATAATACTCTCTCTCTCTCTCTCTCTCTCTCTCTCTCATGTCTATGAATTTATACTAGTGATTTCTATGTAGAAAGACCAACATTTTTGAAAGGCATACTGATTTCTGATTCTCCACGTGAGTATTGGAAATAGGTGACAATCACCTTAACTGATTAAAGTCCACAACACTATATACGTTAACATACCTGTTTTTCAAATGAAACCTCCTCTCTCCTTAAGAACTGGGTGGAGGTTAAGGCCCACTTTTTTATTTTTATTTGCTCAGTTTTGAACCAGATTTTTAAAAAAGGTTGTAAATGTTTGGTTTCTTTGATTTCTGTTGTCTTTTATATATTGCAACCTAATTTACTTTTTAATTCATAGAACTTCTTCCCTTGGTATTAAGAATGGGGTCTTTCTGTGCAGCCTAGTTATCTTTGTAAAATGTTACCTGTACTGTGCTTAATCATCCAGAATCATTGGAAAATAAATTTAATGGTGACATTAACTAGTTTTTTGTTTTTCTATTACTGCATGACTAATAAAAAAGTAATTTCTAGAATGATTATGTAAGTTTCTTTTTATTATTATTTTTTTTCTTTTTTTTCTTATTCTTATTTTTGGTAAAAACATGTGTCATGTACAAATTTTGTGTGCTTCTAGACATACAGGCAAAGATATTACCTGGAGTAGCCCATTGTCAGAGCATGCACTATGTTTTTTGCATATTATACCTCTACTAGCAGCATCATTAGATTCTAAGGAGAAATGCTCAGTGCTGGTCTTTACATTGTATGTTTCAGTTGGATAACTTCTCCTGCAGCACAGAGATTGAAATGATTGTCCTGGGTTATTGCCTGATGATTTCCTTTCAGCAGGTAAGGGTTAATACAGTGTAAAGGCGTAGCTTCTTCTTCTTCTTTATTTCTCAAGTCAAAGTTTTGTGTCTCCCAATACTGAACTTATTAACAGTTTTTTTTTTTTTGAAGCATAATGTAGTTTATTAAATCTTGGGTTATGGAGATTGCTGAAATAACATGATATCTCTGAACAAATATCAGATTTAGGAATATACACTGGCCTTAGGTGTATGAGCTAAATTAAAGGATCTTTAAAATTGCAGGATATAGCTTTTTTTAATGGAGTGGTTAGAAGTCAAAATAGGTTTTTTACCTGCTGATGATATGGGGTACAGATATTGTAATGAGTTGGATTGAGGTCTTTAATTCTTTTTTTAGATTGAATATGGACTGCTTTTGGAATTTATATTTAAACCTCAAACTTAGGCATACAGGGGTAGTTCTGATATTTTGGAATTGGATTATTTTTCAGTTTATGAAGCATACAACATTATGTTGCAAATCTTGGTGTAGGACAAGGTGGTGGAATGATACAGGGCATGACAAGTGAAGCTGTTTTAGTTTTTCTATTGGCTGCTCTTGACAATAATTTAAGGAGGCTTGGCAAAAAAGGCCTTTGAAAAGATGTGGTTTATTCAAATGATTAAAAAAGGCCTTTAGTGTCCATTTGGAAAAAGTTTATCTAGCTTTTTATTGAAAACTTTTTGATGAAAATGTGCTGAAGTATACTTGTTTCTTGAAAAAAATTTGAAAAAGTGAGAAAAAAAGAGGGAAAAAAATGATGTTTTAAAAAACTATACATAAAAGTTAAAAGCTAAAACTCAACTTAAAACTAATGCCTAACTCACCCTTTGTGTCCATGACTCAAACTTGGCTTGATTATAAAATCAACCACTGTCCCCAACCTATCCACTTGGTGGGGCAGGGGAAAACATGCAGGGTGAATGTGTCTTTCAATCCCTAACCATTTACGGTGTTGAAAAAGTTAGCAAAATGCTTCTCCTTTTTGGAAATTCAATGTGGATTAGATATTATGTATTAGAATTTACCAAGTTTTCAAAAAAGAAGAAAAATTGGAAGAGACAGAAATGGTTTGTTAGAAGGCAATTCATTTACTTAATATGTATGTCTCTTATACAAATAAAAAATAAATAAATAAATAAAAAATTCTTTATGTTCTTTTTTACTTGTTATGGAGGAGTTTGTGTTTTATTGTTATCAGTGTTAAAAGAGCCTCAAGGCTGCCTCGTGAGATATTTTTATTTTATGTCATGTAATTAACACATTTGAAGATTTGGACAATCTTACAATGCTTGCAATGCATCGATCTTCTCTTAAGATAGAGCTATATATTGGATGTGGATTCTTGTAGATGCTGCATATGGTGGGAGTGTTTGTATATGTAGAGTGCCATCACTGCATTGATGGTGTCAAAGAACTTGACTCATTTAACATGAATGCACATATATCATTCTTACAAATTTTGATTGTTCAGGACTTTGGGTCAAGGTATTTTATCATTATATACTTGTGCACATGTTACCATTAAATGCTGAAGTTTTTTTTTTTTAATTGTGCTCATTATGTTATCTCTATATGCAGAAGTCCTTTTTTATGTACATTTTCATGTTGGTAATTGATTTTGTGGTTTTTTTTTTTTTTTTTTTTTTTTTTTTTTTTCATACTTTTGTCAATACATTCCAACAGGATTGAAATGACTTGTTTTGTCTACAAATCACGAGTTTCTGAAGAACAAAGTATGTTTTTTCTCACATCTGCTTGATATTCTTGTGCAACAGTTGTGAACAGAAGCACCATATAAAATTTGGATCGTCCATGCAATGATGATGCCAAGGGCTTTGACGTGCAATGATAATTTTAGGATCACATTGTTCAACCCCTTGAATACCCGCAGACTACCCTTCATTGTGGTGGTAATGGTATCCTCCATATCAAAATGTAAAATGTCTGGCTGCCCAATCAAATATCAATCATTTTTTAGCAGTTAAATATCCCATACTTGGTAAAAACTCGAGTTTCAAAATTGTTCTACGTAACTAAATAACTTTGTCAAAGTGCTTTTCTTTTTCTTTTTTTTCTTTTTTTTTTTTTCCTTTCTAAAAATTGTGCTATTTGGCCAGATAATTGCTAGCATGTTTATTCTTTCCATTATTATAATGGAAAATAGTGCTAGCTTAACATACAACTGATCTATACTCATATTGTTCCTTTATATTGCAAGTTAAGACACAAACATAATACCTAACGCTAACACCCTAGGTAAATACCTTAAGCAGATTGTTCCATTTAGCCATAAATAATCACACATTATCCCAACTATTAACATATGAAACTCAATAATATAAATAACAGTACATAATTGCAAATTCAAAAACTCTAAATTATAGTGTCACATATTATATGTGGTAAGTCTTTTTTTTTTTTTTTTTTTTTTATAAGAATACTAAGGTCTGTTTGGTAATGTTGTTTGAACAACAGTTTTCGTTGTTTAAACAACACAACATGTATTTTCACCCACACATATTTTCACACCACTTAAACAACATTACTAAAAATCTCTTACCAAAACACTGGCTTTAAATCTCTTTAAATCACACTCATTTTCTAGTGTGAGATTAACTCACTGTTTTTTCTTTTTAAGAATATGATAGATAATAAAGAGATGTATTGTGGCATAGAAAAAAAATAATAAAAAAAAATCAATAAAAAGCTGTGAACTCAGGTATTGTTAAAAATGTGACAAATATTGTGCATGTGCCATTACTCTTTTTTTTTTTTTTTTTAAAGTAAAATCACTAATTTATAGCCATTTTTCAAAACACCCCCCCCCCCCCCAAAAAAAAAAAAGTGACAAAGAGAGTGATACCTTGGTGTGGGCTTTAAGCACAATCTCATTAGTAAGAGGAGTTCGATACCGATTCTCTTTTTCCTCTTCCCCTGAATCCGAGTCATCGAAACTCAACCCCGGCAGCAGTCTCAACTTTGGAATGGAAGACATTAGATGATGGATCATAGGCCGGCCCACACTATTCAGACCGACTATCCCTTTTCTCTTGTAAGTCTAGCCCAACCCAATACTCAATGCTTTCTATTAAAAACTCATTTCAATTTTAGCCCATTAATCTTTCTATTAGTTTTTTTTTTTTATAAAAAGGTTGAAGTTTCTACTTTCTATTAAGCAACTTTGGAATAATGATAACTTGTTAGTTTTTAGTTTGTTTATGTTTTGTAAGTGATTAAAAGCAATTACTTTAAATTAGGGATTGCAAAATCACCTCGTCCCGCTTGACCCGGCTTATCTTCTGCAATTTTTCCTCGCTCAAAGAGGTAACAGGGCAAGAACGAGTTTTACTCATCCTGCAGTACCCCGAATGTATATAGATATATTTTATTTAATATATGTTTGGTTAAGGAAGTTAACCAATTTCTAAGTTCTTGCTGAAGGAAGTTAAGATGTTTGGTTTTAGCATGAATCAGATTTAAAGCATCATCAGTATCAATTTCAAACTTTGAAGCAAATTTGAATTTTACTTTTTGTCCAAAGGACCAGTAGTAATTCCATCATATTTAACAAGAAAATGATACAAAGTGTTTATAAATGGTAGACCAAGAATCACTTTATCAATCATATTCTTAACAAGAACAGAAGAAATCTTGAAACAGATGTTATTATGGCAAACATGAGCATTGTTCAATTCATATTTAATCTTCATTTGAGTACCACTAGTAGAAACCAATCTTTTAGTTGATTTTTCAAAATATTTTGAAGGAATTAATCATTCTTGGATACAGTTCATATCCACACCAGAATCAATCATAGTAATAACAGTGAAATGATAATCATGGAAAACAACAATTTTAACTTTTGTAAACCATTTTAGAGGATTCATTTTATTAACAAGATTAAGTTGGGAATTACCAACAATACCTTTATCAGAAAGAAGAGCATGTTGACTGGACTCATCTCCATCTTTGTGCTCATATATATATATATATATATATATAATCAACAGTTTTGTTGAAAAACAACATGTTTTTGTTGAAAAACCTGTTTCTGTCAAGACTGAGAAACCTTTGATTAATTTACCCAATCAAGATAAAAAATTTAAGTTTAAAACCTCCCAATTTGAAACTCTTGAAATTGTTGAAAAAATGCTTGTTGATTTAAAGGTTAAAACTGAGAGTACTTCTACAAGTGCTCTTCCTACTCGAACTATTTCAAAAAATGAAAATGAAATTGTTTTCGAAGAAAATACATATTCTGATACAGTATCTTCTGTTTCTACAAAAAGGGTTTTTGATGATGATTTACCAGAACTTAAAAGATTTATTGGAAATTCCAAACCCATGTCTTTTACAAAAATTGGTATTCAAAACCTACTCCTCCTAATATACAGTTTGAAGAAAGACCTTTTCAAACCCAGTTTTATGTTTCTACTGATAAAATGTATGAATAGAACATTGATGGTTTGTCTGAACAAGAAATCATTAATAAAATAGGTCATATGTCCATGGTTGGAATTGCTTATATTAACAATCATAATCTTGACCATCCTGAAATTGTTGACCTTCTTGCTACTAGTTTTTCTGGCACTCTTCGTGGATGGTGGGATTCATATCTCACAGAAGATTCCAGATAATCTATTAAACATGTTGTTAAAAAGAATGATGAAGGTTTGCCTATTTTTTATGAAAGTATTGGTCGAGGTATTCCTGATGGTGTTAATACCTTGACTTACACTATTCTCAAACATTTTGTTAGTACGCCATCTAATATTTCATCTTGCATTTCTGATTTTCTGAATAATTTGAGATGTCCTGCTATGTCTGATTACAGATGGTACCAAGATGTTTTCCTTTCCAGAGTAATGCATCGGAAAGATTGTTACAAGACTTATTGGAAAGAAAAGTTTATTGATAGTCTGCCTCCTATCTTTACTCATAAGTTAAAACAAGAATTAATTGGTAAAAATGATTCCATTGATTATGATAATTTAACTTATGGTGATATTCTAAGCACTATTAAAAAACTTGGTATTAATATGTGCAATGATGAAAAACTGTTAAAATACCAGTTAAAAAATAAAAGAAAAGCTAAATATGAAATGGGTAATTTTTGTGAACAATATGGCTTACCCCCTATTGCTCTTTCCAGGCAAAAGGGTAAAAAGCATGATAAATCTCACAAAAATTATAGCCATAAAAAATATAAAAAATACAGAACTAGTTTTAATGATTTTTATGCTAAAAAGAAAAATGTTCCTAAAAAATATGATAAACAAAGATCAGGTAAAGGTAAATGTTTTAACTGTGAAAAACCTGGACACTACAGCAAAAATTGTAAACAAAAACCTGGTAAGTTAAAAAATAAATTTAATATGTTAAACATTGATGATAAAGATCAAGAAGAATTATTCAGAATCTTTGAATCAAACAATTCGTTTGATTCCTTGGAAGATGATTTTTCTTATTCAACTGATTCTTGCTATCAATCTGCTGATGATTCCTGTGATTCACCAAATGTTAAAATTGGTTGTAGAGATTCCCATTGTAATGTTATTAACTCTATTAATGTTCTCACTAAAAGTGAAGAAAATGAAAGTTTATTGATTAAACTGATAAATCAAATTGAAAACCCTGAATTACAAAAAGAATATTTGGATAAGTTTAAGAAAAATTTGATAAAAGATGAAATTAGTAAAAAACTCAAATCAACAATAAGTTTTGAAAAAAGAATATTTTGATAAGTTTAAGAAAATTTTGATAAAAGATGAAATTAGTAAAAAACTCAAATCAACGATAAGTTTTGAAGAAACTTTGGAAAGATTTAATAAAAAGAAATTCAAATATTTAACTATTAATGATCTTCAACATGAAATTAATATTGTTAAACAAGATATAAGTGAATTAAAACATGAATTTAAAAACATTAAAAGTGATAATAGTAATCTTAAGCAAGAATTGTTATTGTTAAAAATTGATAAAAAACTTGATAAATCAGATAATGAACAAGATGAACAAGATGAGCTCAAAGATGGAGATGAATCTAGTCAACAGGCTCTTCTTTCTGATAAAGGTATTGTTGATGTTTTTACTGATTCCCAACTTAATCTTGTTAGTAAAATACTTCCTCCAAAATGGTTTACAAAAGTCAAAATTGTTGTTTCTCATGATTATCATTTCACTGTTATTGCTATGATTGATTCTGGTGCGGATATGAACTGTATCCAAGAAGGATTGATCCCTTCGAAATATTTTGAAAAATCAACTGAAAGATTAGTTTTTGCTAATGGTTCTCAAATGAAGATTAAATATGAATTGAATAATGCTCATGTTTGTCATGATAATGTTTGTTTTAAGATTATCTCTGTTCTTGTTAAAAATATGACTGATAAAGTAATTCTTGGTTTACCATTTATAAATGCTTTGTATCATTTTCTTGTTGAATATGATGGAATTACTACTAATCATTTTGGACAGAAAGTAAAATTCAAATTTGTTTCAAAGTTTGAAATTGATACTGATGCTGCTTTAGATCTGATTCATGCTAAAACCAAACATCTTAACTTCCTTCAGCAAGAAATTAGATACAAGAAAATTACAGAACAACTTTTTGATAAATTGTTGCAATAAAAAATTGATAATTTTCAGAAAATTCTGATTGATGATGTTTGCTCTGATGTCCCTAATGCTTTTTGGTATAAGAAAAGACCTATGGTTAATCTGTCTTATGTTGAAGATTTTCCTACTAATATACTTATTCAAGAACCAAGGATAGGTTTTAGCTAATATTTCACGGATACTTTTGAAAGTAATACTCATAGTGCCAAACTGCTAACTATTACCAAATATGCTAATATTCTCAATGATTCTTTGCAGGAATTGGGAAATGCTGCGTGGATAAATACCACTAATAAATGGAATAATAATAATACTTATACCATTAGTAAGTGGATTATTATAGCTTTCTCGGCAAAAAGGAGGAACAAGGAAAAAGCTCCTGCACAAGACTATTCTCAAGACAAAAGTCTCCCAATGGGACAACCTTTTAAAATGCATAAAGGTGCATCTTCTAGGGTAAAACCCAACAGATCAACATCCTTTCAAGAATTTGTCCCGACAGAGGTGACATATTTCAGTGGTGACATGACAGTTGCTTTACAAGAAGTTTTATCTAGATCTTTACAATTTCATAATGGCGTCTATAGTGAACTACCAGACTCCATTAAATTCATTCTTGATAACCTCCACACTGCTTTTACCTTAAATCGCTATGCCATTTTTCGAAAAACCCTCCAAGCCCTTGAGATTCACCTTGTTAATCTTATTGTGCAAAATGAAGCTTATATGAGCCACTATGCCAATCTTGTTTCAGAAAATAACCCTATTTATGACAACCTTGTTCCAAAAAATGATATTGTCCCAAGATATAACCCTATTTCAGAAAATGAGGCTTTGAAAAGCCCCCTTGAAGCTTACATTAATCAACTCTTTGGCAAAGAAGAAATCCATTCAATGGATAAAAAGACTATAATGGGCACTAATTATGCTAGATTGAGTCTTAAGACCCAATCTATGTTAAGAAATGCTATTGCCAACTTGTCAACAGATATACAATCTTATATTCTGAAAAGCAAGGCTATGTTTAAGTCTTTTGACCTATGGTCCAAATATTTCAAAAAACTTGTTACAGCTACTATTTTGGATCTTGATAAATTAGACGAATCTGATAACGTATTTATCCAGCTGGATTAGGAAGAACACTTTGGGAGTAGTCTCAGAGTGTATGAAAAGAAACATCCATTTACAGGTCTCTTAATTAATTATGATAATGGTTCATATGTTGCTATTGATGATTCAGATGATGATGATGATGACGACAAAGATCCTAACTGGCTTTCTCAGATGTTTGAATACCGTTTTATTAGGTTCATAAAATTAACAAGCCATAACCAAACTAGCCAACTCCCACAAATTATTTAGACTACTATTAGAGGGTTTGAAAGCCCTTTTGTTTCCATTAGATGTTGGAGCACTTTGCTAAAATGGGAAAGAGATAACTGGATGAATGTTTAGCCCTCAAAGCATCTCATTCTCATTAATGGACACACTTACCAATGACAATGGTTTGAACGAAATTCTCACTTGTCCTCTTATGCTCTTGCAGAATGTTTGAGAAATTATTTTAATAACTAAATTATTGATGTTGCTCAGAATCTATGGAAAGATTATCATTTCTTAGGAAGCACAGATAGAATCTCTTTTTTTGGTCCCAGACTCTATGCTAATGCCATTACTCATTTGTGTATAGCAGATAATTGCAATCTAAGAAGTCTTCTTATCCCAGGAAAAACTCCAGAGTTTGAGCCACTTCTATATTACGGATTCTGTAATCAATATGCTACCTACCATGAGCATGAATGTAATGTTTCTCCACGGGATCCTTATGATGGTTATCCATCCGATGCCCTTCCATTGATTGATGAATGGCCCCCTTAAGGCTACTACTGCTGCTAAAGGTCATTAATAATGTGATACTACTGATTCATGTCAGTCTTATGATTTCCACTGGTAAAGTTATTTTCTTATGCCACTCTTATAGTCAAAAACTGTTTGGTCAAAATATTCTTGATCTAACAATTGACTGGTGATTGATTCTACTATTTGTCTAGCCTGCACAATGGCCAAAAATGTTATGATGTTCAAAAAATGCTACGATGATTACCCATGCTCTACTATGAAGTCTCATGTTCTACTATGAAGTCCCATGCTCTTCTGACAAGTCTCATACTCTTCTGACAAGTCCTTTGGAATATAGAGATTCCTTAAGCTCATAATGATGTTCTTGAAAAAAGGAAAAAAGTGTTTACTCTTAGACTTTTGGGCGCTGTTTGGTCGCCATGTTTAAACACTAGTGTTCAGTGTTTAAACACTGAACACTAGTGTCCAAAAAAAAAAAAAAAAGTGTTTGATGTACCAGTCCTATTCCCTATTGTTTGGAAAACATTGTTCAAAAACCAATGTTATAAAATCCATTTTTGAAATCACCTCCGGACAGTTTTTAAACAACAAACACTAGTGCTCAGTGGCAATTCCATAATTATCTTGAACAACAAACACTAGTGCTCAAGTCAGCTTTTTCGTACTTTGGTAAGTTTTTTTTTAAATATTTTGGTTAGCCATGTTCTCTCTCCTGATTTATGGGCCCACCATGTTCTCTCTCCTGATTTAAAATATATTTATTTTGTACTTTAGTTAGCTTTTTTTACAATCTAACACTCACATACCAAACACATATTTTATATATTTTAACATTGAAACATGTTATTTAAACCATAATACAAAACACATTTTTTTTTTTTGTTTTATAAACACTAAAAACACGTATATCAACAACACTTTTTAAACCCCAATTTTCACATCTTTTTAAACAACAATTTTTGAACTCTATGACCAAACGGCCTCATGGTCTTCTCAATCTCTCTTCTGGCAAAGACTTGGCACTTTAGATTAAAGAAAATGACAAAAATTTTCTGCTAATTTTTGAGTCAAAAAGTAAAAAAAACATTGTTCACTTTTACTGTTCATAAATTACTATTCACGAATTACTGTTCACTTTCTATTGTTCATGATACTGTTTACTCCGAATTTTTGCCTATTTAAGGAGGACTGTCCCTAAATTCTGTCCTAAACTTAAGGGACAGCCCCCCTTAAATAGGCAAAAATTCGGAGTGAACAGTGTCATAAACAGTAAAAAATGAACAGTAGTCAGTGAACAGTAATCTATGAATAGTAAAAGTGAACAGTGTTTTTTATTTTTTGACACATAAATCAGCAGCAAATTTTTGTCATTTTCTTTAATCTAAAGTGCCAAGTTTTTTAATCTAAAGTGCCAAGTGTTTGGTGAGTGTTTCCAAACAATAATTTTTAGTTTTTAAACAACATTTTACGTATTTCTACACACTTTTTCACCCACACATATTTTCACAAAAGTTTTTAAACAACAATTTTCAGTTTTTAAACACATATACCAAACGGGCCAGTCTAAGAGTAAACTTTTTTTTTTCAAGAACATCATTATGAGCCTAAAGAATCTCTATATTCCAAAAGATTTGTCAAAAGAGCATGAGACTTTACAATAGAAGATGAGACTTCACAGTTGAGCATGAAAAAATGTTGCTTTTTTTTGAAGACCCCATGTATATATACACACACATATATATACACATATATTTATGTATATATACACACATATATAAATATATACACATATTTATATATATATATATGTGTGTGTGTGTGTGTGTGTGTGTGTGTGTGTGTGTGTGTGTGTATTTATATATATAAATATACACACATATTTATATTAAATATATAAGTATATTTATATATACTTAAATATATATATATATACACATTTATGTACATACACGCATATATATATATATATACACATTTTATGTATATATACACATTCATATATACATATTTATGTGTATATATATACACATATAAATATACACATATGTATGTATATATACACATATTTATATTTAAATATATAAATATATTTATATATACTTAAAATATATATATATATATATACATTTATGTATATATACACATATACAAACATATATATATATATACACATTTTATGTATATATACACATATATATTTATATACATGTATATATATTTATATTTATATTTAACTACACTTGAAAAAACACAGCAATAATATGAAAGCATAAAACAAAGATAAAATAGCAAATAGAGAAGATACAGCAAAATAAATATATTCAAAAGAAGATTAAAACAAAGTATGGAATATCAAAACTAGTAAAATCTTACTTGAACGGAAAAACTTCTGTTTTCTATTAAAATTGAAAGATATGTCTTTGATACAAAGCTTGAAATAAACTTCTATCTTTGAAATATAGGATTACAAATAAAAGTTTGTCTGAAAAATTAAACTCTGTTTTTGAAAATATAAAAGATTACAAGGCTATGTCAGTAAGGTCTGGAAGGAGAGAATTACAAGAGTCTATCTAGCTAAGAGAGGGCGAAAGGGTTCTGTAATTGGATCTAATACTTGGACAGAGTTTGTCCTTTTATAGAGAAAATAAACCATGTCTGTCTTGACAAGTAACTCAGGGAGATAAAGTTAACTTGCATTAATCTATTGGCGTAAACTTGTAGAAACATGTAAAAATTACTATTGATAAACAGTAAAAAAGTTTACTATTTATAAACAGTAATCTGTCTGGATTCTGTCGGTGTATCATTCCCGTGCTGGTGAACAGTAATCTATCGTGATCTGTCTGAGCACTGTTCACGCGTGCTGATGAACAGTAAAATGTTTGATAATGTGAACAGTAGCCGCTTTGTCTGCACTCTGCAGTATTCTCATTGAGTCTGTCAGCAATCTTTTAGTCGCACATCTGTCAATCTGTCTGTTTTTGGTTCTCTCATTATTTTCCACATGATATCATTGCGTCTGACAGCATTGTATTTGCCTCTGACGAGACGCCTTCAAGCTTTTTCTGAAATCTTGGCTGAAGATTTCTGGTAGTGGATGGGCAATAATTATTTACCTCTGCTGAGGTTAATAATCTGTTTGGTCTGGGATTTTAGCCTTCGAACGACTATCTTGTAGCCAGGCAATTGACCGTTATCCTTAGAATTAAGACTAATAAAGTGCAAGTACGCCTTAAAGGCCTTCATGCTATTGTCTAATAAAGTTGAAATGGTGTAGCTACCTTCTCTTTTTCTATCACGTATCTACAATGAGCTTGTCCATCTGGGTTTCTATTTCATCTGTATTGCCTTGTCTTGCGAAGGGCTTGCAATTCTTCAGGGGACAGTTTTTAAAGGGGAATACAACAAAGTAGCAAAACATCTTTTGAAAGGAAGAAAGTGAAAAGGTATTAAGTAATAAATACATCCATTAGTGCTTTTGGGCAAGATCAATAAAATCACTTATATCATCTGTTACTGGCTCAAATCTGTCAGTGCTTCCTTCTTTAAAAATGGAAATTTCTTTTAAAAGTATATGTCTTTGGGGATTGGGGGGGGTAAGATGAACTTATAGAAAACTTCTGTTTCACATATATTAGTACTAATCCCATTATCGTGAAAAAAGGATAAAGTAAAGCCAAAAAAAAGATTTGCTAAAATAACTTTAGAAGATAATCTGTCAGATAAAAGGAAAGGTGCGTAGAGCATAAAACTTTTAGTCGTAGAGCTAAGAGCAATAGTTTTCTTCTCTTCGCAACTGAGAGCTCTCATCTCCTTCTCCTTTCTCCCTTTTCTTACACCCAAATAATAATAATAATAATAATAATAATAATAATAATAATAATAATAAATAAATAAATAAATAAATAAATAAATAAAAGAAGTGCACTGTTGCTAAGGTAAATACCTAAATTTTATTTATATATATATATATATACACACACACATATGTATATTTAGATATATGTACATAAATATATAAATATATATTTATATAAATACACACGTATGAGTCACACCCTTATAGTACTGGCATTTCTAAAAATAAGTATTTTTCAAATTTTTAACTCTTAGTGCACGGTATCTATAATTGTGCAAAAAAAAAAAAAAAAAAGTTTATATATTGACAATTATCCAAGATATTTGTTGGGATGAAGTGGACACAGGCTCTGTTCTCTCACACTCTCTCTCTCACAGGAAAGCTTAATGGACGATCTCATCAGAGGTTTTGGGGTTATTATTTTTATATTGAGCTAACCATTGCTCTAGTTTTTCGATTTAAACTATTTATTTTCTTCTAGTGGATAGTTAGATTTGAATTCTAAGAGCATTTGGGGTGCTGAAAATTTATCATTTATTACCTTAAAAAAAAACCATTTTATCTTTTTTTTTTTTTGAAACTGAAATCAACTTTCATTAAATCAAAGCAGCATCAAAGTTTACAGAATCTAACGCAAATGATGGAATCTCTTCCATCCAAAATAAATCAGAATTAACAAGTTGGGCATATCTAGCAAGCCCATGTGCCACCTTATTCCCATTTCTCTTAGTGCAGCTCACAGAGATCCTCTCCAATGCTCCCATCAGATGTTGAATGTCACCAACCACGTGCCCAAGTGCTGACTGGTTGTCCTTGCCTGAAACAATACTTCTCGTAGCATTTACACTATCCCCTTCCACTATCAAACTCGTGAAGCCCACATCTGTAGCAAACTCCATCGCCTTACGACACGCAAGCAATTCTGCCTCCTCACTGCACTGGACTGCCGGACCCTTTGCTATTATTGCTGCCATGACTTCTCCCCTTGAATTTCTAATCACCGCACCAAAACCAGAACTAGCATTATCCGTAAACATAGCTGCATCATAATTCAGCTTATACACTGACTGAGGCGGCGGTTTCCAGCTGGTTTCAACGTTCTGCATAACCTGGCTAGTTGCTTCTTGCATAAAATTATCTTGTAGATTGTCCTGTGATTGCTGGAACTCCTTTAGCAATTCAGCAGCTCGCCTGTTCAACCAGTTCGGTTCCAAAAATTTACCACCATGCATCACTCTGTTCAACTAATTCCAAATCAGCCATGCCTGCACTAACATTAGTTCCACCTCTGTTTTTTCCAGCCGATCCATCAGATACTCCAACAGAGCTACGAAATCAGTTTGCCCCATCCCACACTTCTGCAAGGCCTTAGAACTACCATGCCAAATATCTTGAGTAGCTATACATTCCCATAAAATATGAATGGTTGATTCTTGAAATCTGGAGCAGAACGGACACAGCTCATCCAACAAAACACGTTTCTTCTTGAGATTCCTTCTGGTTGGGAGAATATCATGACACGCTTTCCACCCAAACACCTTCATCTTGTTAGGGATCCTTAACTTCCATATAGCATTCCACACCCTACTAACCCCACCACCCGATGATGTTTCAGCCCAGTCTTCCTTCTTCAACAGATACCTTGCGACCTTGTAAGCAGACCTTACTATGAAGTTGCCATCCTTACTATGCTTCCAATAAACTGAGTCAGGTACTTGCCTTCGACTAAGAGGAATAGCACATATAGCTTCCCCCTCTTCCCGATTGAAGTTAGCCATAATAAAATCTCTTCTCCACACATGGAGTTCTTGGTTAATCAAACTTGACACCTATACTTCCTCATCTTCAGCCCTTTCCAAACATAGAGGCATATTTGAGGGGTAATTTGGAATCCACCTATCCCGAAAGGCATTAATAGAAAAGCCATCACCCACACGCCAACAATGCCCCATTCTTAAGATAGGTAAGGCTGCCACCAAACTCCTCCACACAAATGAACAATTAGGTGACTCTATGGCCTCAAGAATAGAAGATCTAGGGAAATACCTTGCTTTAAAGCACTGATAGAGAAGAGAATTTGTGTCTTTTAATAGCCTCCACCCTTGCTTGGCCAACATGGCTAAATTAAATGATCTAAGATCCCGAAATCCCATTCCACCCTCCTTCTTTGACAATGTCAGTTTATCCCAACTTTTCCAATGAATTTTCCTTTCATTCCCAACTTGTCCCCACCAAAATCTAGCACATAAAGCATCCAGCTCATCATATAATCTCGATGGGATCTGAAAATCACTCATTGTATACGTCGGTATAGACTGAGCAACTGCCTTGATAAGAACTTCTTTCCCAGCTCTAGAAAGCATCATCCCCTTCCAGCCCTGTAATTTTTTCCACACCCTATCTTTAATGAAAGAGAAAGTATGGTATTTTGCCCTTCCAATTAAAGTAGGCAAACCCAAGTAGGATTCAAACTGAGACACTTCCTGCACTCCAAGAATCCCCAAAGCCTCCTTTTATCTATTTTTAAACTTCTTTTAACAATACACAAAATATCTCATTTCTTATTTTAAAATAAAACCTATTAAAATAATATAAATAATTTCAACCAATTTAACATACAACCAATTAAAATAAATATTAAATAAAAACTCATGTACCCTTCTCTCTTCCCCACATGTCGTTCTCTCTTCCTTAACCAAATGGATCAAAGCCTTTTAACCAAAATCAAACGACCTAACCACCACAGCACAACCAGCAACCACGACACCCAACCACAATGACCCACGACACAACCCGTCACAACCTATGGTATCCAACTATCCAACCACCATCGTAATCATGGCTCAAAGACATGATTTTTTTTCCAACAATTAAAACATGTTAATTTAATTTATTGAGGGAAATAAGGTTTTAAGCAAATTTAACAAGCACAAAAATAATCCTATAGGAGTGAGAACGAAGATCAGAACAAAGGCTTAAAGAGAAGTGATGGCATTTCATAAACCTTGCTTTTCTTGGAATTCCCATCTCTCATTGTTGCACTAACTCATATAGCCGTCTAGAATTAGAGAACCTAATTTCCACTATTACTTGGAAAGGGAAATTGAATGTGGGGAAAAAAACACTAGGACTATATAGCAAAATCAAACTCTCAGGAACCAAAAAGAAATATCCAGAAACTGGGTTTGTATTTTTTTCCCCCCCTCTAGAATCAGCTAAGAAATGAAAGCAAATCCCCTAGTTAATGCTCAAAACAATAGGAGAAAACTCACTGATTTTCAATAGAATATAACAGATCACTATGTTTCTTCCAGTAATGAAGAGAAGAAAACAAATAAGGGAACAGGGAAAATCCCAGTATCTTGGCATTATCTTTCCTGGGTTTCCACACACAGCAATAAAACCCAACAAAACCCATTTTATACTATCAATGCTCATTTACTACCTCTCCATTTCACAAAGGCTTTATTTCTGATTACCTGATTACTACATGGATTTTTATTTTTATTTTTATGACGACTGAATTTTGTAAAGTCTCAAGATATCTCTCCATTTTATTGAGATTAAAAGCTATAACTATAGTAAAAGTTCAATTTTACTAAGCTAAAGTCAAAGAGTACTTACACTGCCTAGTCCTTCTCTACAAAAGGCACCTGCTCACTGAAAAGAAGATATATAAAAGCAAGAAATAAACTAGAAGGTTGCTTCCCTCCAATCTGTATTCTTTTCTCTGTAAATTGAACCTTCAAAATGTGAAGAAAGAAAGATGATGTCTGTAACAACCACAAACAAAAAAGCATGAGCGATCTAAAAAACTTGTTAGAGCCAAATCAGAAGAAAGAAACAAAAGGTATGCATTCAACACAAAAGTGCTACAAAAAATCACATTACATGCCTCTATCAAGGCAATTAAAATTTAGTTCATAATGAGGGCTTTTTATCACCCTAAAAGATTAATGATATTTGCCTATTAAAAGAGAAAATGGTATGAAGCAGAAATAATCATGAATTTAAAAATAACAGCACCAACTCTTATTTCTAGATATATTGAAACTACTAATGCTACACAAAATATTAAAAATCAGTAGCGGCTAATGAAAAGGTATATTCAAAGTCACTGGATCTCATTTACAAGTTATAGTAATCAATTAAAATGAATCTGCTGCCATTCTTTTTCCAAATATGCACACACAAATAGGTGTGGTACACATAAACTGTACAATGTAAGACAACTGACTTTGATTCCCAATTCCCTATTCCATTTGACATAGTGAGGCACTTTGTTCATTCATTTCAAAGCATAATGCCCATCACCTTGTGCTAATTTTAAACAATGCCATTGATACATCAGTAAAAAAAGGCAGTTATATATGCAAAACATAATCATAGACCACAAAAAAACTATAGTATAGCTATCAGGTTGTGTTCCACAGGTTGCCTTAGGGTTGTCATTATATGTATCTAATGAGCATTGGTTTTCCAGGGGTGGCATCTAGAAGCATAAGAAAGATCACTCCCCCCACCCTCCCCATCGTCACAACAAAGTACATGCACTTGATCAGCTATACAGATATATATATATATATATATATATATAGAAACTATTGAATTGTACCTCATGGCAAATTTTAATTTACCAAGGTGAAAACATGGAAAATTAAGTGGCCTCTCTACAGCCTTTGTTAAGTTCAGCAAATTATCCACTGAGAATTACTGCTAATTTGTATGTTCCTAATTGGCAAAGGGAATTTTCAAAAACCAAAAGTGGAGCATGGATATGATGTATACACAGTTTTTGCATAAATTTGCGTAAGGCCTAAGAATGAGGAATCAACATTCTTATCATAGAAACAACTAGCTATTGCATAGAAAGAATTCAATCAGACAATAGAGTTGGAGACATTATATAATACAATAGATAGATGATACACATACAATTATAACCCCATCATACTAAAGTTAAAGTACACAACTTGAAAACATAAGAATAGTTTCTGCATCTATAATGGGAACTTCAGCAGATTTTTCTGCATGAAAGGAAAAAGAAATTAAATAGAAGAAAAGTAATGTTTAATATCAAGGTTGTATTAGATATTGTATGCACAACGAGAAGAAGCTTAAAACTAGGGTTTAGAACACTGGCTTTAATTTTAATAACAACGTCATTGAAGTAATATCTTACTAAGAGCACTTTGAAGATTACACTTCTCAGTAATTTCGATGCTGATGCAGAGCTATTGCAGACTCTGCAACGAAAATAAAAAGGACGAGTATGTCACATAAGATAGCATGTAAAACTAGCCAAAGTTTTGAGGCATTTAATATGCAAGTGATGAGCATGACTTGCAGAAAAACTAGTGATGTTGTGAAGGCTATAATAATCATGTTATCCTGTATTGTAAATGGACTAGTTCAAGTTCCAAAAATTTCCAGGCCAGATTTAGAACATGGGCATGGATCTTCATTAGAAAAAACATTTAACTTTCCTCATCTACACCTAAGCTGAAATATGGTACAATGCTGCATATCTCATAAAATGGTAATTCCCTTGTCAATAACTTCATCAATCACTCAAACTATAATTCTTTTGTTAGAATTCCGTGTTCTCTCATTTATAATGTCCATGCAAACAAAGCATGGATCAAGTATTCTTAGAAAACTTCTTGATTACAGGGATTCCTGTGTACCTACTGTTATAATGCACTCCTTTAGCCAACTTCTATTTGGTCAACATGCATCATTGGGACAACTTTTATATTCAAAGTAGAAAACCAAAGCAATTGGTTTTACTACAGCAGAAAGCCAAAGCAATTCAACATAATACACACATACAATATGGCAAAAATTGATTGAAAAGATCCATAACTAATACCCAAGTTCAAACACATACAATATAGCAAACTGTTAGGACATATGTGGCTCACATGTTAAGAACATGCGTCATACTTATTTATGTAAATTGGCTAATCCTTTGACAAAATGCACTCTACTTGTAATTGGGTAGTTCTAGGTGTTTTTAATACTTCAAGAAACAAGGTTTCAAGATCAAGTGTCGAAGTCATCAAGTCTGTCCAAGAAAAATCAAGCTGAAGTGCATTTTCATTAAAGCTCGACACCTGCTCGATAGCTCCTCGACACCTGCTATCTGTCGAGATTTAAAAAATCAGGTTTTTTGATTTGATTTTCTTGGGATCCGTGAATATGTTTTTGGGCCTTCTTTTCTTTTAACCCTAAACATATAAAAGGATTGTTTTAAGAGCCATCAACATAGACACAAGTTGTAAAAGCATTGAGCAATCATTGTTCAAGCAAATTGTGATCAAAGACGAAGTTCTTGACCTAGTTCATCTTCTCTGAAGAAGTTGCTGTGTATTTGCACCAAAGGGTTTTGTGACCAAGCATCTTCCTGATCTTCATCGCGTAGGATGAACTGAAGAACTTTGCAGCCAACCTCTCTTTCTAAAGTTGGTGTTTGAAGTCGCGTACTGGGATCCGCGCATCTGGTTAGTCACGAACTTGGGAGCCGTGCATTAAAGGTGGAAATTGTCACTACAGATCAAGTCCAATTGGGTATTGGGGTAAGGGTTCAACTGTAGGTTGGTAAGGTACTTGGGATTCCTTTACTTGTAACCGCTTGATTTGATAATAGTGGAGTTTCGAGAGTGGTGACCTGAAAATTACCCGGTGGGGTTTTTGCCGTTAGGGTTTTCCCCATTCGTAAACAAATCACGTGTTATTTTATTTCCGCTGTATTTTTAGTTATTCGGTGATTTGTTTGTGCTGCCACGCAATTGCATGATAAATTGATTAATTAATAACTTGGTTAATTTAATTAATTGGTTTTATCACAAGGGGTCATTCAATTTGTGGCCTATCAAGTGGTATCAGAGCAGGCACACTCTGATTAGGTTTTAATTTTTGCTGTGTTGATCCATTGACCCCTGTTTGTCATGGCTATAACCGACTCTAAGAGATCTATATTTTCTAATACATCTTGTTTTTCTAATCACCATTTGTTTGAGTGTCTCAGAAAACACAAGTCTAAAAGTTATTTGAATTCTCTTATAATGACTATAGTAAAAGATCTCAGTTTGGCTAAGAAGAAACTAGACTATCTCAGAATGAAAATGTGCAAAGGAGTTCGCCTGAGAAGAGTAAAAGTTAAAGGCTTAGCTTGTAGAAGGCAGTTGAGAGAAAGAACCATTCCCTCTGATTTGTCATCTAAGCATGAAGTGTGTTTCATGATGAAGTCTGCATTCAAAGTGATGGATACATGTCTTTGGTATCTTGACAGTGGTTGCTCAAGACACATGACTAGAGACCGATCTCTCTTCAAGATCTTTGAGCCTAAGAAAGGTGGTAATGTGACTTTTGGTGATGGAAGCAAGTCACAGATTAAAGGGAAAGGAATCATATCTCTACCAAGACTGCCAGACATTGCAAATGTTCTCTATGTAGAAGGCCTAAGGGTGAACTTACTAAGCATAAGTTAGATATGTGATCAAGACTTCATGGTGCTATTCTCAAAGGGAAAGTGTCTTGTCATGAATGAGTTTGGAAAGAAGCTCATCAGTGGGGTTCGTACTTTGGACAACTGTTATGGATTGGTTCCTGATGCTGATATAGTGTGTAATAGCATTCGTTTGCCCAATGAAGATCTATGGCACCAACAAATGGGACATGCTAGTTACAAGCATCTATCCATTGTTTCTAAGCATGAATCTGTCTTGGGGATATCAAAGCTTAGCAGAATGAGCAATGTGGTATGTGGACCATGTTAGCTTGGGAAACAGACAAAAGCTAAGCATCCAAGCACTCAGACATCCGCTACCTCTAGACCATTGGAGCTGTTACACTTAGATCTTATGGGTCCAACCAGAACTGAGTCTCTTGGTGGTAAGAGATATATCATGGTGGTGGTAGATGACTTCACTAGATACACTTGGGTCATCTTACTTCAATCCAAGTCTGATGCTCCTGAGCACATTGAGGCCTTGTGCACAAGATTGCAGAATGAAAAGAATTTAAAGATTGATTGAATTCGAAGTAACCATGGTAAAGAATTTGAGAACTCATACATGGAGCCTTTCTACTTAAAATCAGGTATATCTCAAGAATTCTCTGCTCCTATTACACCTCAATAGAATGGTGTGGTAGAAAGAAAGAATAGAGTTATTCAAGAGATGGCCAGAGCCATGTTGCATAACAAAGATGTGGCTCGAAACCTATGGGAAGAAGCCGTAAACACTGCATGTCATACGGTGAATAGGGTGTATTTCAGACCCGGTACCAAAAAGACTCCCTATGAGTTATGGAAAGGAAGAAAACCAAATGTGAAGTATTTCAGAATCTTTGGAAGTACTTGTTTCATCCTCAAGGATAGAGAGAATGTGGGAAAGTTTGACTCTCAGAGTGATGAAGGTATATTTCTAGGTTACTCTTCCACTAGCAAGGCTTATCGGGTATACAACAAAAGAACTATGAAGGTAATGGAGACTGTAAATGTTGTCATTGATGAGTCTTCAGATTCCAGTTCTGAGAAAGGTATTGATGAACTTCCCAAGGAAATTCTTCCCCCTGAGCCTAAGGAAGTTCAAGACATTGTTGACCAAGAACCTGCATCTCCTAGTACTCCCGGTACTTCCAGTGTTGTGGAAAAGTCTGCAGAAATTCCAACTTCACCAGATTCTGAATCTCATTAAGAGAAAGGACCGTCCTCTAGAATCAAATTAAATCATCCTCCAGAAGTTATTGTGGGAAATTTGAATGAACTCACATTAAGGAAACGTACAGTTGATAAATGTGTTGCTAACTTTGTGTCTTATTCTTGCTACTTGTCACAGGTTGAACCCAAGAAAGTGGAGGAAGCACTACAAGATGAAAGTTCGGTTGAAGCAATGCATGATGAACTGCTCCAGTTTCAGAGGAATGATGTTTGGACTCTTGTACCTAGACCAGAGGGTGAGCACATCATTGGTACAAAGTGGATTTTCCGCAACAAGACTGATGAAGAAGGCAATGTGATTCGAAACAAGGCTTGACTTGTGGCTCAAGGATACTCTCAAATGGAAGGAGTAGACTTTGATGAAACATTTTCCCCAGTTGCCCGAATGGAGTCCATCAGAATTTTGCTTGCCCTAGCATGTCACCTGAAATTCAAACTTTATCAGATGGATGTGAAGACTGCCTTTTTGAATGGGCTACTTAAAGAGGATGTCTATGTGGCTCAACCAAAAGGATTCATTGATCCACACTTCCCGGATCATGTGTTGTATCTCAAAAAGGCACTTTATGGGTTGAAGCAAGCCCCTAGAGCTTGGTATGACAGACTCACACAATATCTGATGTCACATGGGTTCACAAGAGGAAAAGCTGACCAAACTCTCTTTGTCAAAAAGGAAGATGGCGAGTTGATAGTTGCTCAAGTGTATGTTGATGATATCATCTTTGGGTAAACTAAGGATGAACTTGCTCATGGCTTCTCAAAACTCATGCAAGCCGAGTTCGAGATAAGCATGATTGGAGAGCTAACTCACTTCCTTGGATTGCAGATTTGTCAACAAGATTCAGGTATATTTCTATCTCAATCTAAATATGCTAAGAATCTTGTGAAAAATTTGGCTTGGAATCTGCTAGTTCTGTTCAAACCCCTATGAGCCCTAATGTTAAACTCACTGTAGATGTGTTAGGCAAGAGTGTTGATCCTTCTCTATATAGAAGCATGATAGGTAGTCTTCTTTACCTTACTGCTAGTAGGCCTGACATTAGTTACAGTGTTGGTGTGTGTGCTAGATATCAAGCTAATCCCAAAGAATCACATATGACTGCTTTAAAAAGAATTATAAAGTATGTCAAAACTACTGCTGAGTTCGGTGTGTGGTACAGCAAGGACACAAATAATGTCTTAGCTGGATATTCTGATGTGAATTGGGCTCGGAATGCTGATGATAGGAAAAGTACTTCGGGGGGTTGTTTTTATGTAGGCAACAATCTTGTCTCTTGGATGAGCAAAAAGCAGAACTCCATCTCCTTATCCATTGCAGAAGCTGAGTACATTGTTGCTGGTAGCTGTTGCACATAACTCCTCTAGATGCAAAAACTCCTCCATGATTATGGTATTTGTCAAGATCATCTCACTATCTACTGTGACAATACCAGTGCCATTAATATCTCTAAGAATTCGGTTCAACATTCTCGAACCAAACACATAGAGATTCGATATCACTTCATTAGGGAGCTTGTCGAAGATGGTATTCTCACTCTTGAGTTTATTCACACCGATGATCAGAAGGTTGATTTGTTCACCAAACCTCTTGACAGCAAACGTTTTGAATTCCTTCGTCAAAACATTGGTGTTATTTCCATGGATTGATTTCCCTCTCTTCCTCCTCTTCCTCATGCATTTGCATCTAGTTTTATGCTTTGCTTTGTTAACATGTTTTTGTGTGTTTACTTTCAGTTTTGCTTATTTTGTTTTTAATATAAAAATAAAAAAAAATTTGAAAAAAAATCAGAAAAATACAAAAACAGTGTGTGTTTTGTGTACTTTGGTACTTGTGTACCTTGGATGGCCAATGAAACAGAGTTTTCTAAACTTTGTATCTCTTGTAGCATAGATGAGCATCTTTATGCACAACTAAGCAAGTGAGCTTTGTGGCTCTTGTTTGTGATGAGTAAGATTAAGTTATCTCTTAAAACTTAACACTCATATCACTCTTTTTGACAGGTAGGACTAGAAAATTCTAAGAGAAAGGCATAAATAACCATTTCACCACTGTTGCCTGCCAATCATTAATGACATCTGTATGTTTCGGCATAGCAAAAGTGTGATGTCAATGACATTTGTGTGCTTCGGCATAGCAATATTGGAATGTCAAATATCAATGGGTAATTCTTTTCTCTCTCATAAGCCCATGCATGATATGCTTAAAAAGAAAATATGCAAAGAAAATAAAAAGCAAAAAGATCAAAAATGCTTTAAAAATGGTTGCGAGCGTGTATTCTAGAAGATGTGGGAGTTATAGGATGTACCTCGAAGGTGATAGTCCCCATCAAACAGTTATGATTGTGTGTGAGTTAAAGTTATTTTCTCATATCTCAAATTGTCATAACATGTATACACATATGCAATCTTGCGATGTTTTTCACACACAACACGCAATATTCTTTGCTACTTTTGATACATGTACAGGTACAATGTGATTTGGCCATCACTAAGGTTTTACATGTGCTTTTGTATGCTTACTAAACTGTCCTAACTTGTTTTTGAAAAATAAAATTGGTTAGACTTGTTTAGTGTGTCTGTGTTTTTGGGAGATCCATGTGCTTATATTTTTTATTGAGAGATGATTTTGAGAGCTTTTTATGTTGATTGGATCATTGTTGAGGTGTTTGTTGGATTGCATTCATATCTATGTTTTTCTCTTCTCGAAAAACTGCTTTTCACTGCTGGCTTGACACCTCCTCGACACCTCCTCGATACCTGATCATCTGTCGAGCTTCTCAAGCCTTTTCTTATCGCAATCTCGACACTTGTCTCGACACCTGATGGATCGATCGAGAAATTACCTGTCTCCTCGACACCTCCTCGACACCTAGTCGATCGATCGAGATTCTATTCTTGGTTCAGGTGTTTTTACCTTGATACCTTCTCGACACCTTCAACTGTCGAAGGCAAAATCCTCGACACTTTCCTCGACACCTTCCTCGATACCTCTCGATACCTTTGCTGTCGAGAATTATTGAAGCTTCTATTTAAGCTCTTGTTGCGATCCGATCTTCATTTGCTCAATCTCTCTCGATCTGTCCGCAGCTGTTCCTCTTCCAAACACCCTTTTTCTCACTCAAATCTTCAAACCCTCTTGATTTTCGGTCTTCCCTTGGTTTCAATCACCTGGTATGTTCATTTTTCCCTTCCTTTTTCATGCATTGCATGTTTTGAAACCTAGGTTTTGGGATTTTTGGAAATTTTTGGGGTTTTTCAAAATTGATGAGTTTTTCTTGAAATTTTGGGTTGGATTTTCATTTAAATGCTTTTAAAATGTCATACATTGCATTCCATATGCATTAGAATGATATTTACATGCATTTAGATGTGTGTTTCTTGTATATGTGCTGATAGGTTTGGATTGGGCTGAGCCCATGATGTCTTTTGATTTGCATGTCACATGCTCATGCATTCCTATGCATACGTACTTTTTGTTCAATATATTTTGTCATATTTGAACTGTTTGGGACTTTTCTGATTGTCTCCCTTTCTATCTCTTTCTCATTCTTTTACGTTAGTTGTGTCTATGGCACCCAAACGTAAATCCACTCCTGCTCGGAATCCTCTGCGTTCTGGAGCTTCCTTTTCTTCTGACTCTGCTCCTCTTAACCTTCGATTCTGTGATGGAGATGCCCACAAGGCATTTACTGAGAACTTTTCCAGACGAGGTGTTCATTCGGAACGCCAAGTCATTCTGGCAAACTTCGCCGACACTGACCTTCCCTCTGTCATTCACAGTAGGGGATGAGAGTCACTGTGTGACGTCCCGGTCACCTGTCCTCTCGTGCTGATTCAGGAGTTTTACTCCAATATGCACGGGATTGATCGTTCAGTACCTCTTTTTCATACTCGTGTTCGAGGTACGCGCATTGCTGTCATACCGCAACTAGTTGCGGATGTGCTTAGGGTTCCTAGGATAGAGTTTCCTGACTATCCTACTTGTGAGCGTCTGAGGACTGTGTCCAAGGATGAGATCATTTCTGCTTTTTGTGAGTGCCCTTCTGATTGGGGTGAGCATCAATATACATCATGTAGACCTTTTGCTAAAGGTCCTAGATTTCTTAACATGGTGATGACTTTTGTACACCATCCTCTCTCTCACTACAACTCTATCACAGAGCCTCGTGCTCGATTTTTGCTATCTCTTCTTGAGCATCTTACGATAGATTTTCCTTCTCATTTCATTTTCTCTATCATAGATGTTCATCTAGATTCAACGTCCCGTGATAAGCTCATCTTCCCTTCCGCTATCACAAGGATTCTACGCCATTTTTCCATCCCTTTCCCTGTGTTTGACCACTTCACACACATATCTGCCATAGATGCCGCTACCGTAAAACGTAGTAAGGCTCAGTTTAGGTCGAGACAGTCGGACTCCACTCCTCCCTCCCGTTCAGCTTCATCCAGATCAGCTCCATCTACATCAGCTCCTTCTACTTCTACAGGCGATGTATCTTTTGGAGACATTATGGCGTAGCTGCAGCGCATGGATGCTCGCCTCGATACACTCACCATTGAGTTGTATCAGGTGAATGTTCGTGTTGGTCGTATTGCACGACGACAGGCGACCATAGGTGGTTTTGCTTCTGAGGCTTCTCCTCCACCACCTCCTCCAGTCGCTTCGGATTCTAATGCTGAGGATGATGATGATGATGATGGTGATGGTGATGATGATGATGCTTCGGATGATGATGATAGAGATGCTAGCTCTACTGATGAGATGTCTACATGACACTCTACCCTTTGTCACTCGTGACAAAAAGGGTGAGTAGTTTTGGGTTATGAGAGTAGTCATCTTAGGGGGAGAGTTAGTATAGGACATTTTTGATAGGGGGAGAGTTGATATGTTGAGGAATGTAGTGAGGTTTTGATATATCTTTTCTTTTCTATTCTTGTTAGATACATTGATCTTGTATATGAGGTCTTGTGACCAATTTTACATACATTGTACTTATTTTCTCTATATGTGGATGTATGTTTTTTTCACCTATCTCTTCATGTGTTGTTTCTTTTCTCTCTTTATACACATGTTCTTTATACTTGTATGCAATCTAATTATTTCTGTTTCACACAAGATGCCTTGATGAGTTTTGTTTAAAGTGTTTCAGAAATACAGGTTGTCAAAGTCTATATGCCATAAACTCTCTTCTTGCAAAGTTTTTCAAAAGTTTGTGTTAGGATAGATTTTATTGTATTTAACAAGTGAATATGAGTTTAGTGATTTATGACTTCTCTCATATGTTCATTTGTTTGTTGTGATTTTGTCACGGATTGCCAAAGGGGGAAATTGTTAGGACATGTGTGGCTCACATGTTAAGAACATATGTCATACTTATTTATGTAAATTGGCTAATCTTTTGACAAAACGCACTCTACTTGTAATTGGGTAGTTCTAGGTGTTTTAATACTTCAAGATACAAGGTTTCAAGATCAAGTGTTGAAGTCATCAAGTCTGTCCAAGAAAAATCAAGCTGAAATGCATTTTCATTAAAGCTCGACACCTGCTCGATAGCTCCTCGACACCTGCTATCTGTCGAGATTTAAAAAATCAGGTTTTTTGATCTGATTTTCTTGGGATTCGTGAATATGTTTTTGGACCTTATTTTCTTCTAACCCTAAACATATAAAATGATTGTTTTAAGAGCCGTTAACATAGACACAAGTTGCAAAAGCATTGAGCAATCCTTGTTCAAGCAAATTGTGATCAAAGACAAAGTTCTTGACCTAGTTCATCTTCTTTGAAGAAGTTGCTGTGTATTTGCACCAAAGGGTTTTGTGACCAAGCATCTTCCTGATCTTCATCGCGTAGGATGAACTGAAGAACTTTGTAGCCAACCTCTCTTTCTAAAGTTGGTGTTTGAAGTCGCGTACTGGGATCCGCGCATCTAGTTAGTCACGTACTTATGAGCCGTGCATTAAAGGTGGAAATTGTCACTACAGATCAAGTCCAATTGGGTATTGAGGTAAGGGTTCAACTGTAGATTGGTAAGGTACTTGGGATTCCTTTACTTGTAACTGCTTGATTTGATAATAGTGGAGTTTCGGGAGTGGTGACCTGAAAATCACCCAGTGGGGTTTTTGCTGTTAGGGTTTTCCCCATTCGTAAACAAATCACCGTGTTATTTTATTTCCGTTGCATTTTTAGTTATTCGGTGATTTGTTTGTGCTGCCACGCAATTGCATGATAAATTGATTAATTAATAACTTGGTTAATTTAATTAATTGGTTTTATCACAAGGGGTCATTCAATTTGTGGCCTATCACAAACATTGATTGAAAAAATGTATAACTAATATTATAAATTCCTAGCTATTAAATGTGCAAATTATATTAGGAAATAAATCAAGGCCATATGCACAAAAAATTTATATTAAAAAGAGCCAAATGAAAAGCACATTTCCCAGACAACCAATACTAACAATCCCTTGGATTAAGCCTTGCAATCTCATTGTGCCTGTATTCACAATCAAAAGAAAAAAAAAATCAATCAATATTTGTATGAAAACTGTAAAGGAAACAGAGATTATGATTAGAACTTGAATAATGAAATCAATAAAATAGTCGAACAATTAGAAGGGAAATCGATGATGAGCTCGGTTTTTTGAGAAATGTGAAATGAAAATCATGGGGAAATCAATGAAAAAGTGTGGGTAAACCAAAAAACAAAAAAATCAAAGACCAAATTAGGGTTTGTGACTTCCATGATCAATTCGTACCTAATTGGAGTAACTTGTATGCTTTTTTTGTTGCTGAGAACACCACGCCAAGAGAGACGAAGAACAGAGTTGCTTAGAGTATGAGAGAGAAAAAATGGGAGCGGAGGGAGTGGCGGCTGCAGCTGGAATATAACTAGGGTTTTAAAAACTTAAAAAGTTTTAAATGTTAACCTTTAAATATTCAAAAGCAGTTTAAGCGAAGGCTCGAAACAAGAGAACTCCTAGCTAGGGCACGCTCATTATGCCACCAAGCTACAAACTTATACATGTTCTAATGTTATGTGTATATATATATATATGGTTTGGTCAAACCGAAAACCAAAAAAATTATATATCTCAAACCGAAACTAAATTGAAGTAACAGAAAACCGATTGAAACTCTAAATTTTTGATTGGTTTTGGTCAGTACAATTGATTGGTCGGCTTTTCTTACACCCCTATTTGCTTAGGAGAAGTCAATAAAACACTAGTTCCAAGTTCTCCCAACTCAAAAAACAAATCAGACTACATTATCATGAAAGTGAGCAAGTCATTTTGGAGTTTGATTTGTGTCTTGTCCTCAAAAGAACATCAACAAGCTGGATCCCTTTTTGTAATAAGGCAGTTTTACAAGATTAGATGATAAATCATCTTACTTTATTGGCGAAAACACCATTTTGGTCTATACATTTTGATAGCAGTCAATTTAGTCTCTGTTATTTTCAAATTGCAGTCAATTTGGTCCCTACTATTAATTTACTAACGGAAAATGCCTACATGACAAACGGTGTGCATTGTTGGCACACTTAAAGCTTACGTAGCATATAAAATAATATTAAAAAGTACCAAATCAATATTTTTATAATTAATAGAAAGCCACATAGAAAAAGCAAAACCTACCATTCTAAACTGACTTTTTTAACTGAAAAATTAAAAATGAATTAAAAAAAATCAATATTGAAAGACCCAGCAAACTTTGTTTGTGTTTGGATCTAAAGAAATGCAAAGGATCTGGATTACCAACAACTGAACACAGAGAATCAAACCAGTTTAACCTTTGATATACTTATACATCACTGAAACGTTTGGATGCAAATGGATATGGGTTCTTTACTTTCAGATATGAGGAGGAGATGAAGTCTGCAGCAGATTTCGTGGAACCCAAGCCATGGCCAACCTTTACAAACCCCATGGCTATCGTCGACGACCACCGCAAGCCATAAATGGATGGCTAGCTAGCGCTCACTCTCTCTCCCCTCACATGGGTTTCTCTCTCCTAAGCTCGATTCTCTCTCTTTTGATTTTCCTTTGATGTGTGCACTGTTGAGGTTGTTTGTGACTTTGTATTTTTGGAATGGGGTTTTGATTTAGCTTTCAACATGGGTTTGGAAATGAGATGGTCTTTGTGGGGGTAGTTTGTTGAAGAAAGTTGGGTTTTGGGAATAGATTAGTGTAAGAAAGGTGAATACATGTTGGGTCTTTTAATTGAATTTTTTTTATAGTTGCCGGAAATGGGAAGGGGAGAAATCTCTAACTAACCGATCAAGAAAAAGAGAATGAAGAGGAGACTGAACAACAACAAAGATTAACACTTAATGAACCCGTTTTGAAAGCCTCCAAGCAAGATCAAGACTGATCAATCTCCAAATCAAAACAAATCATGCCGGGAAAATTTCTAATTCACTTTCACTTTCTAGGCCTTTTGCAAACCTTCGATGTTTGTGTGTTTGGATTGCAAGAAAATGAAAGAAAATCATAATTTATTTTTATTTCATTTTTATTTTTTCCGTTAAAAAATCAGTTTAGAATTGTGGGTTTTTTTTTTTTTTTTTTGACATGGCTTTTTATTAATTATAAAATGCTGATTTGGTACTTTTTAATATTATTTTATATGCCACGTAAGCTTTAAGTGTGCCAATAGTGCACACCGTTTGCCACATAGGCATTTTCCGTTAGTAAATTAACAGTAGGGACCAAATTGACTGCAATTTGAAAATAACAGGAACTAAATTGACTGCTACTAAAATATAGGGACCAAATTGATTATGACCTCAAAATGTAAGGACCAAAATAGTGTTTTTGCCTGCTTTATATTTCGATGTTTAGCTATACCTAAAATCTCACTAGCTTTCATGGCTTCTAATCTAAATGTTCATTCCTACGTTAATACAATATAGTAATTGATGCCACTTGTCCAAGTTTGAATTTTGTTACGCTGACCCCAATAAATTCTAGGGTTTTAAAAAACTAGTTCAAATAATAAACTAGTCTAAGTAAAATTTCAGTTAGTTCAACTGGTAAAAGTTCTTATCTTGGATTTCAAGTAATAAATTAGTCCAAGTAATAAATAAATAAAAACCTTGCAGCCACAAAGAAAGAATTTTTCTAAATGTTTTATAAACTGAGCAAACAACTTTTTATTTTTTATTTTTTTGAGAATCTTGGTGAACAACTTAACACATACTTATTAGCATTAATATACAGGTTAGCATGACGATACATATAAATTTGGTCTACACTTAAATAGTAGTGAACCACTATGTATCTTTGCCGCGATGATCACTCCATAAGTATTTGTGGGTTATGAGAAGGGCAAGGGTTGGGGCTCAAGTCTCTAGAAGGAAAATTCACACACATATACACTTAGATTAATCTAGAGTAGAATTTCTATCTTATATAAAATAAAAAAATAAAATAAAAATAAAAAATCAATGAAGACCACTCTTCTAGTGTTTTTTTCCCCCCTTAATTTGCTTTACTTCATCGTGTAATGCAATGGAAAACAATTGAACTAATATTGTTCTTGTCCGATTTCCAAAGGATATGAAATGATTCTGTAGACCAAATATTAAAAGTTTGCCAAATATTTTGAGGAAATATATAGAAGATTTTAACTACGTTGTTGCGTTGTAACATTGTTAGGTAAATGAAGCTATAGTCTCAAAAACCCAAAAAAAAAAAAGAAAAAAAAAAAGAAAAAAAAAAAAGAAAAGAAAAGAAAGGTAGATCTATATTCTCTGTTGAGAAATATATCCAAAACAAAACTGAGAGTCGGAACTTTACTTACCAGTTCATTGTGTAGCATTGCTTCGAAACTACTTCATGAACTTTGCTACATGTTGTCAAGTTCAAAACTGGGCAAGTTACTTCGGTTCACAAAAGTGGTTTGATTTCTTAAGGCGTGTTTCATTTCCATCATCTAAAGGCTATCGCATCTAGCTTTTCTAGCCAGAAAAAAAAAATAACAGGAGCTAATTATTCGGTAGTCATACATTATACACAAAAAGATCTAATTAGGAAGTAGATTTTTTCTCTCTACACTTTTCTTTTTCATTTGTAATTCAGAGGCACATATCTCAATACTATGATTGCTAGAGGAACAATTCTTGGAACAAGGGAAATAAAGAAGAATAGTCATCAGAACAAAAGTCATTATTTTCTCATTAGGACATTGTCAACAATCATAAACCACAGCAGGGCATGTCTTTGTCTGCTACAAACTTAAGCTAGCCAGTAATTCAAAACCCAACATCTCAAAACTTCTAATGTTTTGGGGGCACTAAAGAAAGATTGAACTATAGCCAGCAACATGAATGCAGACGAGTGAATGCAGACAGAACCATTAACAGTGAGCCTGTTTGAATGTATTTGAAACCTCGTCCCTATATGTTTGCTACAAGGAAGTTCCCAGATAGCGAAACCTGCATAAAGACATAAGTCGAATATTTACACTAGTTTCTCACTTAAATTTAACCCTAAAATTGAGAGGATGGGAAGGAGGGCTTATGATTTTAAATACCTTCTTGCCAAGCTTGAATGGTGGAAGACCCTTGTAAGGGCATGTACTGCACCGAAAAGCATCCCCCAGTCCACATTGCAGGTTGTATAAGAATTTTCAGCACATTGTAACATTTACGAAAAAGGGTGATTTTAGATATTTTCAGCATAGTCAAGTAACAAGCAACTGCATGCATGACATAATAAGGGACAGGCTTCGACATTTTCATTGAGCCCTTGAGGTCTACTGAGGCAAATTTTGTCCTTCAATTATCCTGTACTTCTAAAGGTTTTGATAAATAAAAAACCACCATAACCTAGTATCATTAGTTTACTTTTTCACAAAAAGGAAATCCCTTAGGTTCTACCCCATTATAGCATATGAAGCACGGGTGCGTTTCGGGATCTCGAGTGCGGGTGCGGGACTCGACAATTTTTGAAAAAGGTGGGTGTGGGTGTGGCGGGACTCGGCGATTAAAAAATTATTAAAAATATTTTTATTTATATTTTAAATATATTGCTAAGCATACTTTTTCACATTATATACACATATACCAAATTTAAGAGCAATATTAGATAATAACTAAAACATGATGTTCATAAATTAAATACAACCCACAAGATTGAAACTAAAACATTCCATGATGTTCGGAAATTAGAATACAACTCATAAGTTTGAAACTAAAACAAAATAAAAGATAATCAACAAGACAATCAAACACCAACATCATCATCCTCAAGATCAATAGCTTCACTTCGAACTTCACTTTCACTAGTAGTAGCACTAGTGTTAGCATTCCCAATAACCATGGCCTCTAACTTTGGCTCATTAAGTGTAAGGGCTGCATTCTCAAGAATTCTAGCTCCTCCATGTATATTGCTCTCATTCCAAGAGTCTTCTGCAATATCCCACATCTTTGTTGCTGTATGTACGTACTCCTCATTGCTCCTTGACAAGAGTCAAAGATTAGAATACACATATACCAAATCCTCAACACGTGCAGGAGTCATTTTGTTTCTTTTTAAAGAATGAATGAATTTGTATGTGCTCCAATTTCTCTCAGAGCATAAGGATGAACAAGATTGTCCAAGAAGTTTAAAGGCGAGGGTTTGAAGAGTTGGAAATGTAGAGCCATGGTTTTGCCACCAAACCAAAGGTTGTAAGGCCCACCTATCTGTCAAAGTATCTGGTGAAGGAAACCTCCCTCCTAAAAATGTAGCAAACTCAAACTTCACCATCATTAATTCATTCACATCTTCAAAGTATCGATCCAAACACTTGCTTCTTTCAATAGAAATTTCATGATCACGATGTGGAGGGATGTGTTTTGGATTCTCCGAAAGCCATTCAATGGAGTAATACCTAGTTAAAGATTAAAAAACAAATATAGATGAAATGTGTATTTTACTAAAAGGGTGAACTAAGGAAAATAGAAAATAAATGTACTTACTTAGGATTTAAGGAATGAGCCAAGCAATGTAGTGGTGTACAATTTTTAGTCCATCGATCAATGAGTATATCATACACCACACCCAAAATGAGCTATACTAATCATCTTCCAAGCCTTCGTGCCGATATATTACTACCTTCACCTTCTCTATCATTGAATCTCATATCTCATACACAAGATGAAGACAAGGCTTATCTATGTTAGCTATTCGTAGCATATCATAAATGGGTGTTGTGAATTCAATGATATAATCAATATTATCCCATCAAAGATCACTTAGAATGATATCTTTCACCTTTTGAGCTTTTCCAACATCATCCTCCCTAAAAGAAGCCTATTGGTCACTAATAGGCATGGCTTGAAGGCATCCTTTTATCAACTTCAACGTTTTCAACATTACAACAACCGAAACAAATCTAGTATCAGCAACTTGGAGCAGTTTTAATGGACAAAATTCATTAAACATTGCCAACCTCATTGAATGGTTCATAATAAAAACACGTATGAAGGATGCATCATCAGCAATATGTGTAATCCAACTACATTCCTCATATGTAACTTCATTCCTTTTAGTGTTTTTTGCTGTACAAATATTTTTCAAAACTAGATTGAGAGTATGGACAACACAGGGTGTCCAAAATATTTTAGGATACTCACCTTCAATAAGAGCTCCTGCAGACTTCATCACACTAGCATTATAAGTGATGATTTGGACAACTTTTTCATATCCAATTTCTCTTATAGCATCCTTCAACACCCCAGCAATATAATGTTTGTCTTTGAACTCACCTGATCCATCAATTGCCTTTATAAACAATGGACCCCCATCTGATACAGCCATAATATTAATAAGAGGCCTCCTTTGTGGATCTGACCATCCATCAGAAACTATACTTACACCATTTTCAAGCCAAGAGTCCTTAATTGATTTCAAAAGTCTTTCAACATGAGCTCTTTCTTTTTACAAAAGTGTTGTTCTCAAGGCATTGTATATAGGAGGAAGATAACTCGGAATGTTATGGGTAGCAACATATGCATAGGAACTACGATAATATGGGTTCCTCGCAAAATTAAACGGAAGCCCACCGGTGTAAAACATCCTAGCAATTCTGCTATCCAAATCATGTCTAGCATTATTCTGGAATGTTTTCTCCAAAGGAGAATTCATAGTCACCTTCCTCCTCTTACTATCAACCGGATTTGTACTATCACTCCCTTCCTATCTTCAAAATAGGGAAATAGGTATAGCAAGTCCACGGCTTGGGAGAGGTGGGGGTAAGGGAATTTGACTTCTCCGTTCTCTCTCTAACTTATCATTCTCAACTTCATCATGCATTCGCTGCATTTCCAGCCTATGGCTCGGTGTCGTCTTAAGGGATCCTTTAATACCTTTGCTAGGAATTTTTAACAAATGAGCCTTAACCCTAGAATAGGATCCCATATAAACTATACCACAATAGTTGCACTTAAAGTATGTGTTTCCACCTGATTTAACAGTAGCACTATGTGGTTTTTCTACTTTAGTCACATACTACCAAAGAAGAGATTCTTTATTTGGCATTTCTTGATTAGATGAAGGTGAAGTTTCTGTGCTAGTAACTTCGTCTATTGAAAATTCAATAGATTCAATTTAACCTACAAATAATAACTATTAACTAAATAAATTAATAATAAATCAAACCTAAGTTCACAGATTCACAAATCACAATGAATAATAAATAATAACTATTAACTAAATAAATTAATAATAAATCAAACCCAAGTTCACAGATTCACAAATCACAATGAGTAATAAGTTCATGAGGCCTGGTTCACAATGAGTAATAAATCAAACCCAAGTTCACAGATTCACTCACAAATCACAAATCACAGATTCACAAATTACTAATAAGTTATAACTATTAACTAAATAAAACTAAGATTCACGGTTCACATATCAATAGATTCAATACTTGAGTTGAGAATGTTTGGACGAAGTGAGAGCACAGCACAAAGCCATAGAGAAGAGAGCACACTAGCACAGAGCCACAGAGAAGCCGAGCACAGAGAAGAGAGCACAGAGCCATAGAGAAGAGAGACGAGTAACGGAGTGAGAGAGAGTGTTTGGATGAAGTGAGAGTGCATGAGAGAGTTTTAGGGTTTGTTAGTAAGTTCAAATGGTGCGTTTTGCACCCTTTTTTTTTTTTTTTTTTTTTCAGCCTAAATCGGTCATTTCGACGGTTTCGCTGATACGACCTACGTCGGTGCGAATCAAGCTGATTCAGCATGAATCGGCCCGAGTCCTAGCCGTGTCGGCGTGAGTCGGCACAAAAAAAAAAAAAAAAAAAAAAAAACCATGTGGCAGATGCGGCCCGATGAGGCATCGTCGCGCGGTCAGCAGCATCCCTTGCGCGTCGCCGCGTCACGCCACTTCAAACGTGGGTGCGGCTCCTCTAGCGCCTCGTCCGTGCATCCCAGATTATAGCATACAAGCTACATGTACAGGCATGCCACTTCAATCAGTCTTAAAGATAAATGCTAATCAACATATGCAGCCAAAAAATGTTGCTCCATGTGTCAACTAAAATTCATATCAAGTAATATAAGACATACACTGCCACATGCTGATTGACGATTATTGATCTGCTCTGCAATGAATCCCAACTGTACTTTCTGCTCTTTTTCATCCCTTCCCCGTGCAGTTTTTGCAAGCTTTCCTAGTGCTTCTATTGCAATTATATCTTACCCCATGGTAGCTGTGGTTTCTTCAAGTCCTCTTCGCTTAATAACCAATCTTCATCAATCAGATCAAAATCATCGTCAATCTAGACTTTAGGTAAAGTTTGGTGGCCTTTTTTATGGAAAATGAAGAGCCAATCTCGCACGAAGGTTTTTTAGCCTTAACCTACAAACAAAGAAGAAGACACTTATCAACTACAAATATTAAACCTCCTAATCAAGTTTACTTCTCCACATCCAATACAAATTAAAAGTAATAAACCTCTCAATCAAGGAGATGGTATGAGAAGTATTCATTCTTTCATATACATCATCTAGAATGTAGCTGCAATCTGATGCAACCCACCTACATACCTCTAAAATAATCAAAACCATCCACCCCAAATTAAATCTGAAACTAAACATGGTGTCGAGGTCCAGAAACTTCATAAATTAAACTCCCATTCAAGTGGCAAAAAGAAAAGGGGTTACACAAACTGAGTGCAAAAATACTAAATGGGCTTCTTCATCTTATTTGTCTTAATTACAAATTGATGAAAAAAATTAATAAAATACGGTGTTTATTCTTCACTCATCCTATCCATATCCACTTAAACTTCTTTGTTCTTCTTCTGGTTGTGGATCTAATTTTAAGACCTTGTGTGATCAACTCACTGAGACTTTACAGCGCTTGGTTGGTCAGGCTCAGGATGGCTGGTTTACCTTCAAGCTCTTGAACCTTTAACATTATGTTTAATGATTACAGATGTATAGTTGTCCACCTTTGTCAAAGGTGAGAAAGATAAGGAGTTTTTTGAAGATAAAATATCAGGAAGTTTATTCACTCTTAATGGTTTAAGTCAATAAATGCAGTGTCTGTCCCTAGAGTTAAGAGTCTGTAGAAGAAACTATTAGAATTCGTGAATGTTATCGTCCAAAATATTTTCCTGTAAAATCTAATCAGTTTCTAAATGAGGATCATTTGGGTTATATTACTAAGATAGAACTTAATTATAGATTTATTCGCAGAATTGTGTGTTAGCACCATGTTAATTTGACATTCTCTATTGTAATTGAATCCTGCTAAAATGTGCAGGACTGCCAATCTCATAGAGGAAAAAGGTAAACATTTTGCTAGGCAGATTTTTAGGTGGAATTTGTCATTTTTATTGCTAAAGGCTGACAGCTTGCTCCTCCTATGGACTGCTGGTTCATATGGAAAAATGATAAAATATAACCGAATAAATTTAGATCACAGCAATTATAGAAGAACTTCATTAGGCTTTGATTTCACTATCTATTTATTACTTTGGAAGACATTTGAAGTTAAAGCATCAAAGCACCATAAGATTTGCATGTGCTAGGTTCACCTTCACGGCTCAAAGAATAATAAAGTAGATGGCCTTTGGAGCTATGTGTTAAGAGTAGTATTCAAAGTTCCAGAGCAAAGAGTAATACAACGCTAGTTTCTCATCCAACGGCTAGAACAGCATTTATTGTGTTTGAAGCTAAACGATGTCATTCTATTTAAACAGTGTTGAGTTTGTAATTATGTAAAATGCTGTCATCTTTACTTAGTTTTTCTTCTTCTTTTTTTTCCTTTTTTTTTGTTGTCTTTACTAAGTTGATTCTTAATTCATTAGGCAGTTATTTCAGTTATTACATTCCGAGTTTTCCTCCAAACTTTACGGATCAATCCCGAGATTTAAGGGAAATTAGTTAAGCTGTTAGTGATCCTCATATAATATATATATTGATCATCAAGTGTAATGGAAATATGAAGTGAGTTTTCTTCCAGAATTTTCTATTCTCTCTACTTCTCTCTCTCTGAACTTTCTCTCTAGTTTTTCTTGATTCTCATTGAGTGTTCTTTGTGTGAACTCCATTTTTATAGTCTTTTACAAGCTTAGCTTAATTCTTTCACTATGCAGTCATAATCAGTTTTGGAAATGAGGCCAAATTCCTTACCATATGATATATACATCTTAAAATCTCCAGTTTTTAGAAAGGGTTGCAATGAGGGGTTACAAAACAAAATAATATAATACCACTTTAAATAGGCTTAGACACAAAAAATTACCCAAATGATTGAACTTCTGATGGAATCGTTGATTTGAGAACTCCCACTTCTAAGAAACCTGCCAACATTAACTTGTGCTTAAGAGCAGAGTTTATCTGTAAGAAAATCCTATTAAAATCTAACAAGTCAAACTAATTTCATATAATCACAAAACTTCAAACTCATTACCTTATCTGTTTCCCCCCATAGTAGACTGAGGAGTCTTATGAATTAGGATTGTCCCACTAGGCTTCAACACTCTTAAGATTTCCTCAAACAATCGGTCAATGGGAAATTCAACTGATCTACAGATACAAATAACAGTCTCAAAAGAGGAAGACTCCACAGGCAGCTGATTTGTTGTAAGTCAAGACCATAATCGGAAGAGAAATGAGAACAGAATATTTGAATTAGAACTACTATGGAAACATTCTTAAAAAAAGAAAAAAGAAAAAAGAAAAAAGAAAAAAGAAAAAAAAAAGAGGCTTGAATTTAAAAGACCCTGTAAGAAGGTCAAGTAAAAAAAAAAATAATCATGGCACCTGAATAAAAGGGCTAATAGACTTATAAAATTATGTATCTTGTTAGTAGGGGCCTGTAAAACCAAGCTATTTATAATCTGAAATTATACAATATTAAACAGCATGAAAACTTCCCTTTAATAAGAAGCATAAGAAATGGCTATAAATAATAATCATGATCCAAAATTTTCTATAATTAAATTAAGAGAAAAATAAATAAGGAATAATATAATTATTGGTTAAGATTGTGAAAATGAAAGTGTGTTTATATATATATATATATATATATAAGTTGTTCAACCCAAACATGGCCTTGAATTTCAAAATTATTGTAGGAAAAATAATATTCTATGCTCCCCAGCCATATATCACTGAGATATCAGGCTGAACCCACAAAGTTTCTATGCATACACAAAGAGTTCACATAACTTGACTATAAGCTACACAAACTACCTTCATACAATCTATTTCTAACTTCAGTAAGAATGATATATATTAAGTTCAGAATTAAAAAAGGCAAATTCTTTTATTGGATAAATAGAAGGAGGAAGAAAGTCACAAATCATAATACACTCCTCCTGATATCATAGAGGTAGATGAAAAAAGCATCATACCAATCCCACATGAGAGAGAGAGAGAGAGAGAGAGAGAGAGAGAGAGAGAGAGAGAGATGAATGTGTGTATCTTTTCAAGGATATTACTTATATAATATTTTGGTCTAGTGTTGCTAGTACCCATTAATAATAAGAAATAAGTTACACAGTCCCAGTAGCAACCTCAATTTGGATGAAAAGGCACACAATTAATGCAGTCTAACTCAACTCTTAATAGATTAATTCCTCGATGTTTACATCTATAGAAATATGAATTGCACATAGATCACTGTTACAAAACCCAAAAGAGGCAAGAGAAAGAGAAACATACCCAAAGAAGATGCTTGAGTGATAATTTTAGGATCACATTGTTCAACCCCTTGAATACCGAGCTCACTCACTGTAGTAGAAACAACGTTAATTGAGAGAACTGAATCATCTGTAAATGCCAGCAGACTACCCTTCATTATGGTGGTAATGGTATCCTCCATATCAAAATGTAAAATGTCTAGCTGCCCAATCAAATATCAATCTTTCTTTAGCGGTTAAATATCCCATACTTGCTTAAAACTTGAGTTTCAAAACTGTGCTACATAACTAAATAACTTTGTCAGAGTGCTTTTTTTTTCCCCCTAAAAAAGTGCTATTTGGCCAGATATATGCTAGCATGTTTATTCTTTCCATTATTATAATGGAAAATAGTGCTAGCTTAACATACAACTGATCTATACTCAGATTGTTCCTTTATATTGAAAGTCGAGACACAAACATAATACCTAACACTAACACCCTAGGTAAATACCTTAAGCAAATTGTTCCATTTAGCCATAAATAATCACACATTATCCCAACTATTAACATATGAAACTCAGGAATATAAATAACAGTACATAACTGCAAATTCAAAAACTCTAAAGTATAGTGTCACATATTATTTTTGGTAAGTCTTTTTTCTTTTTCTTTTTTTTTTAAGAATACTAAGGTCTGTTTGGTAATGTTGTTTGAACAACAATTTTCATTTTTTAAATAACACAACACGTATTTTCACCCACACATTAGTAGAAATCTCTTACCAAAGTACTGGCTTTAAATCTCTATAAATCATACTCATTTTCTAGTGTGGGATTAACCCATTGTTTTTTCTTTTTAAGAATATGATAGATAATAAAGAGATGTACTGTGGCCTAGAAAAAAGTAATAAAAAAATCAATAAAAATCTGTGAACTCAGGTATTGTTAAAAATGTGACAAATATTGTGCATGTGCCATTACTATTTTTTTTTTATAAGTAAAATCACTAATTTATAGCCATTTTTCAAAACCAAAAAAATAAAAAAATAAAAAGTGACAGAGAGAGTGATACGTTGGTGTGGGCTTTGAGCACAATCTCATTACTTAGAGGAATCCGATACCGATTCTCTTTTTCTTCTTCCTCTGAATCCGAATCACTGAAACTCAGCCCCAGCGACGGTCTCGGCTTTGGAATGGAAGACATTAGATGATGGATCATGGGCCGGCCCACACTATTCAAACTGACTATCCCTTTTCTCTTGTAAGTCTAGCCTAACCCAATACTCAATGCTTTCTATTAAAAACTCATTTCAATTTTAGCCCATTAATCTTTCTATTAGTTTTTTTTTTTTTAATAAAAAGGTTGAAGTTTCTACTTTCTATTAAGCAACTTTGGAATAATGATAACTTGTTAGTATTTAGTTTGTTTATGTTTTGTAAGTGATTAAAAGCAATTACTTTAAATTAGGGATGGCAAAATCACCTTGTCCCGCTTGACCTAGCTTATCTTCTGCAATTTTTCCTCGCTCAAAGAGGTAACAAGGCAAGAACGGGTTTTACTTATCCTGCACTACCCCGAATGTATATAGATATATTTTATTTAATATATATTTGAATTATTCTTACATATAATTTAATTTTTGGTACACACATCCTAGTTATAATTTCGTTTTCCATAAACATTTTATATTACAATTTTCAAAATACTTTTCTATAGGGTTGCCCTTTCCCTTTCTATTTCATTTTTATCTTGACAATGTTAGAACCATCTCATTAAGGTTAGTAAAATACCTTCAATTTGCCTTACACCCAATTTGCCTTGCTTTCTACCCTTACGGATTTTCCCCACCTCAAAGTTGGTACAAGACAACCATGATCCAAACTTACCCTACCCATTTCTGTCCCCAATTTAAATTTTAGGGAGTAAAATCACTCATGTTTTAAAGTTTAAGAACCAACCATGTATTTTTTTTTTTAAGTCATTACCATTTGTTAATGAAGTAAATTAATTTGTTTTACGTTACCTATAGATATAAATTAACTATTTATGTAAAAAAAAAAATTTCTAAAATTTATATCATTAATAATTAATTATGAATATTTATTAACAAAAAAAATATTTGGAATATTACTTTGACAACAATTGAGACAAAACGCAAACAAATAATAAAATAGATTTAATAAAATGTGCAATCAAGAATATAAAAAAAATTAGTCTAAATAATTAAATATTTGTGAATTCCCTCAAATAATACATTCATAATCTAAATTATATTGCTATTAACAATTTATATTTCCTAGATCGTTAAAGCGTATGGGTGAAATAGAAAAAGGAACCACAATAAGGGTTCTTACGGAATGTGAAGATTAGGCAAACTGAAGAGAATCCAATCAATGGGTGGGACAAAGGCACTCCAATAAGCTAGTGAGTGATAAGAACACACAATAAGCTTCAAGAAAGAATGAAGGAAAGTAGAGAATAGAGAGCAAATATCTTCGATTTGTGGGATTTTTCTAGGGTTCCCCAAGGGGGTTTTGGTGGCTATTTACCATTCAATTGGACAGAGAACTTGACAAAGCACCACCTCCTTAAGTCGGATGAGGGGATCTAATTATAAGAAGTCTTACTCATAGTTGTTAGGGGTAAGGTCCCTATCATGTTTTTTAGTGAATACAAATGGTGGTAAGTGAGTCATAAATATATACACATATTTATATTTATAAATATTTATATATATATATATATATACTTAAATATATATATATATATATATATGTATAAATTTATATATGTGTATATATTTATGTATAGACACACACACACACATATATATGTATATATACACGTATATATACACATTTTATGTATATATACACACACATATATATACACAAATTTCTATATATATACCCATAAATATATACACATATAACCTTGTTTTAGAAAATGAGGATTTTAGAAGCCATCTCATTAATCACCAAGATATTACAAATGATCCCTGCACTAGTCAACTTCAGGACTGATTGTCCTCCTAAAATTGTAAATGAAGAAGATCACTCTGTTGAAGAACATGAGATCCCTGATTTCTAGAAATGGACTATTCCTAAAGTTGATACTAAAACTGTTTACAAAACTAGTTGGGCTGAAACTACTTTTCATCCCACTTACAAAGTTAGAACTATTGAACAAACATTTTCTATTTCTAAAACTCATGAAAAATGTTGTTTGTTTTCTAAAAGAAATATTAATGAGTTTGTTGTTAAAAAATTCAGTTATTTGCATATTGTTATGGTTCAAGTTGTTGTTAAATCACTTACTAGAAAATGAATAAATGCTTCTGTTCTCATGTGTTTAAGAGATGCTAGATTTAAGAACTTTAGAGATAGCATTTCTTAAATCTAGCATTCTTGGTATGATTATTGCTTCTTTGTATGATGGTCCTATATATTTCAATTGTTATCCTGATATTACTCTTGCTTTGGATGATCCTAATATTGTTAAAGCTTTAACCTTGAATATTGCTTCATCTAGTTATCACATGGAGGAAGGTAGTAAGCCTCTTGCTTTGATTTATCGCATTTATTATAGACTTTTGGGTACTCAATTGAGAAATATCATAACCAAGGAAGCGAACCTTTGTTTGAAACAGTTTGATTTTCTTAGCACAAACAACGAGACCATTTCTTTTGATAGCATCTAGAAACGAATACAAATGTTTCTAGTGTTCATCAATAGAGCTAGAATAAACAAGAACATCATCAATGTAAACAATGGTAAAATGGCTGAAAGAATTGAAAATATCATTCATAATATTTTGGAATTCACTCGGAGCATTCTTTAGACCAAAAGGCATTACATTCCACTCATAATGACTAAAAGGAGTGGTGAAGGCAGTTTTATACCTATCTTTCTCACTAATCTGAATTTGCCAAAATCCAGACTTCATATCAAACTTGGAGAATATGATAGCCTTACTTAATCTATGAACCAAATCATTTTTATTAGGTATGGGATATCTAATCCATTCAAAGACCTTGTTCAAGGGCTTATAATTGATAACTAGATGAGGGGTTCCTCTCTCAATCTCAACATTTTTTTGAACATAGAATGTAGCACAAGACGAAGGAGACTTGCTATTCCTAATGAGTTTTTCCTGAAGTAAATCATTAATCTCTTTTTTGCAAAACTCAACAGTTTCAACATTCATTTGAACAGGGCAAGCTTTAGTGGGAATGTTCTTTTCATCAAAATCTTTAACATATGGCAAATCAACAATATGTTTTCTTCTATGCCAAAAAGCATTAGGAACATCAGAGCAAACATCATCAATTAGAATTTTTTGGAAATTATCAATTTTTTATTGCAACAATTTATTAGAAAGTTGTTTAGCAATTTTCTTGTATCTAACTTCTTGCTGAAGGAAGTTAAGACTGATTTTAGCATGTATCAGATTTAAAGCATCACCATTATCAATCTCAAACTTTGAAGCAAATATGAATTTTAATTTCTGTCCAAAAGGATTAGTAGTAATTCCATCATATTTAACAAGAAAAGGATACAAAGCATTTATAAAAGGCAAACCAAGAATCACTTTATCGTCATATTTTTGACCAGAACAGAAGGAATCTTGAAACAGATATTATCATGGCAAACACAAGCATTATTTAATTCATATTTAATCTTCATTTGAGAACCATTAGCAGAAACCAACCTTTCCATTGATTTTTCAAAATATTTTGAAGGAATTAGTCCTTCTTGGATACAGTTCATATCCGTACCAGAATTAATCATAGCAATAACAGTGAAATGATAATCATGAGAAACAATAATTTTAACTTTTGTAAACCATTTTGGAGGAAGTATTTTATTAACAAGATTAAGTTGAGAATCAATGAAAACATCAGCAATACCTTTATAAAAAAGAAGAGCCTGTTGACTGGATTCATCTCCATCTTTGTGCTCATCTTGTTCATTATCAGATTTATCTAGTTTTATATCAATTTTTAGCATTAACAATTCTTGTTTAAGACTATGATTTTCACTTTTAATGTTTTTAAATTCATGTTTTAATTCGCTTATCTCTTGTTTAACATGTGATTAACATTGTTTTATCAGAAGGTTCTCTATGATTCTTAGCACCAGGGTTCAATTAAGTACCTAACAGTCTATAATAAATGCAATAAATCAAAGCAAAAGGCTTACTGCCTTCTTCCATATGATAACCAGATGAAGCAATATTTAAAGTTAAAGCTTTAACAATATTAGGATCATCCAAAACAAGAGTAATATCAGGATAACAGTTAAAGTAAATAGGACCATCATACAAAGAAGCAGTAATCATCCCAAGAATACTATCTTTAAAATTCTTAAATCTAGCATCTCTTAAACACATAAGAACAGAAGCATTTATTCCTTTTCTTGTAAGTGGTTTAACAGCAACTTGAACCATTCCAATATGCAAATAACTGAGTTTTTTAGCAAGGAAATCATTAATATTTCTTTTAGAAAACAAGCAACATTTTTCATGACTTTTTGAAATAGAAAATATTTGTTCAACAGCTTTAACTTTGTAAATGGGATGAAAAGTAGTTTCAGCCCAACTAGTTTTGTAAATAGTTTTAGTATCAACTTTAGGAATATTCCACTTCTTGAAATCAAGGAGCTCATGTTCTTCAATAATGTGATTTTCTTCATTTACAATATCAGGAGGACAACCAATCCTAGAGCTGACAAAGGAGTTGGATCTCCACAACTTATCCATATTATCCTAGGTTTAACACTCAATTATCATGTTTTTCTTACAACCGTTGCATTTTGTAACACATACCCTAAGCAACCCTATACCTCTCATGCCCTACACGCCCTTTCTGGCTTAAACGGGCCTTACAGTTAGGTTCTGGGAATTCACTTTACCTCTAAGGTGGTGGCAATGATAGTAAGAAGGGAACACAACAACAGAATATCAAAGTTTTGAGTAGACACAGATAAGATATAAAGACATAACAACACTATCACTGGCCAGAAAAGAATGGTTTTGATACCAAAATGGGGAAAGGGGACGCACAGCTGAAGAGATGGAAGCACAGTATAATGTATTATATTGAAAGCAATATAAGCAAAGTAGAACTAGCCAAGAAGGGGGTATTGTAGTTAAAATAAAAGTGCAAGTAATTTAAGACAATAGTAAGGCAGTAAAACCAGCCAAGCAGTATATATATATATATATATATCAAAACAAAAATTTAGAACCGTCCAAGATGGTGGTAGCAACAAGTAGTATATTAAACAGAAAGCTAAAAATACTTGTTATTGAAAGTAGAACAAACACTTACAGTAGTAGTGAATACAAGATCTCAACAGTACAAGTTAACAGTTACAAAGCTTGAATTAGTCCTAGTTACAAGGTTTGTAGGGAAAGTAGTAGTAGGAACAAGGTAGTAGGAATTCTTTAACTCAAAGGAAAGCTTCTAAAAGAAAGAAGGTTTTCTAAGAAGAGAATTCTAAGAAAATTCTACAAAAATTATGTTTTGAACTTAAGGGACAACCCCCTTTAAATGGGCAAAATTCGGAATGAATAGTAAAAGTAAAAGTAACATGAACAGTAAAATCTTTGTTCAAAGCATGCGAAAGTGGACTCGGACTGACCAAAAGCATGGGAAATCCAAGAGAATCTTCATCATCATTAATGGAGTAAAGCAATAGTGAAATTTCACCAGGTGTGAACAATGTAGCATTTTTGGCCATTGTGCAGGCCAAACAAATCAATCATCAATCATTTGCTAAATCAAGGGCATCATCTTCATCATGTCCAAACCACTCTTGATTGTAGGGGTAGTAAGGGTTATTTGTAACAGATGCACCAGAAGACCGTTCATCGACGAAATCATTGGCAGCTTCTTTTTCTTTTGAAATCATCTTAAGTAGGGCATACAAAGCATCAGGATCCTTTTGAATTTCATCTAAAGGAGAACTCTTCTTTTTAGATCTGGTAGAATGCTTAATAGTTTTAGCAGATGAGGAAGCAGGTGCATTAGCCAGTTTAGCCGTTTGCATTGTGGTGTGGGTATTAACTGCAGGGAGAGCATTGGATGGAGAGAAGTCTCTGGTAACATTGTTAATAACTGATTGTGTGTGGGGAAACTTATCCCACCACTTGACAAACCAATGGCGTGTAAGGGTATCACTTTCATTTTCATATTGCCATTTTAGGATCCATGGAACTTTATATTTTCTAATAAAATGGAGCATAGGAGGAAACTTAGCACCATGAGAATCAACTTTAAACACACTTTTGAAATATGTGAAGGAATTCATTAATGGTTCTGGAAGTATCTCAAGAGCAAAACCAAATAAGTCCACCAGCAGACAAACCAGAGAGGCAAATCAGAATTGAAATTCTAATCAAAATTAACAAACCAAGAATGTGTCATGTTGTCATTCTGGTGAAGCGTGAATCTAAACCAAGCAGTGAGATAATCATGATATGAATAAGGAACAGAGGATTTTGGTAACCTTCTTGTGGCAGCAAGGTTGGGGCCCCACATTTCTTCAGAAATAATATGTTTTAGGAAAACACTGTGATAAATAATCTTAGTAGTGTTGATCTTATCAGTTATGGGGTTAATGATAATAGAATTTTCATGGCGCAAAATGTCATAATAATATTGCACATTTTTCTCACCATGTTCAGGAATCCAGTGAAACCTTGGGGGAAAATAACTAGTAGCAAGAGAAAATGGATCAATGATGGAAACCCTATTTGGCTCAATAAAGAACAGGTTTTGAACACATTGCTTTTTAACATATTGTGAAGTATTGGGGGCTTTGGGATAAACAGTTTTAACAGGTTGGGGAACATTGGTTACAGCATAAGGATCATAAGTTGAGGCTAAAACAGAGGAGTAATTAGGTTTGGAAATAGTACCTAAAGGAGTGAAACGGTTAACAATCTCCAAAGGAGAAGCAAGTTCTTTTTTAACAAGTTGATTAGTAGTGGCAGGAGTCTTGTCTTTTGACCTTCTACTTGCCATTGTGACATTGCAGAAATTCACGGGTAAGGAAATCATAGATAATGTTTTGAGATCCTTTAATATATTCAATATCGAAATAAAAAAACACTTAAAATAGCTTGCCATCTGGCAAAAATATGTTTTGAGGAAATATTTTCAACATCTTTTTCAATAACATACTTAGCACTTTTGCAATCAATGCGTAATAAAAACTTTTGGTTTAATAAATCACTTTGAAATTTTGAAATACATAGTACTATAGATAAAATCTCTTTTTTAATAGTACTATAATTTAATTATTCATTATTCCAGATTCCTGAATAAAAGCAAACAATTTGTTCAAAGGACTCTAGGGAAACCCTTTGTTTCAGAATACCACCATAACCAATTGAGTGTTAAACCTAGGATAGTATGGATAGGATGTGGAGATCCAACTCCTCTGTCAGCTCCAGGACTAATTGTCCTCCTAATATTGTAAATGAAGAAGATCACACTGTTGAAGAACATGAGATCCCTGATTTCCAAAAATGGACTATTCCTAAAGTTGATACTAAAACTGTTTACAAAACTAGTTGGGTTGAAACTACTTTTCATCCCACTTACAAAGTTAGAACTGTTGAACAAACATTTTCTATTTCTAAAACTTATGAAAAATGTTGTTTGTTTTCTAAAAGAAATATTAATGACTATAATGGGCACTGATTGTGCTAGATTGAACCTTAAGACCGAATCTATGTTAAAAAGTGCTTTTGCCAACTCGCCATCAGATATACAATCCCGTATTCTGAGAAGCAAGGCTATGTTTAGGTCTTTCGACCTATGGTTCAAATGTTTCAAGAAACTTATTATAGCTACTATTCCTGATCCAAATGAATTAGATGAAGCTGATAACGTATTTGTTCAATTGGAATGGGAAGAACACTTTAGGAGTACTTTTAGAGCCTATGAAAAGAAACACCCATTTCCTGGTCTTCTAATTAATTATGATGATGGTTTATATTTTGCTAATGATTCAGATGATGATGATGATAGAGATCCTAACTGGCTTTCCCAAATGTTTGAATATAGTTTTATTAGATTCATAAAATTAACTAGCCATTACCAAGCTAGCCAGCTTCCATAGATTATTCAGAATGCTATTAAAGGATTTAAAAGTCCTTTTGTTTCCACCAGATGCTGGAGCACTTTGCCAAAATGGGAAAGAGATAACTGGATGAATGTCCAGCCCTCAAAGCATCTCATTCTCATTAATGGTCACACTCACCAAGGGCAATGGTTTGAAGGAAATTCTCACTTGTCCTTTAATGATCCTTATGCTCTTACAAAATGTTGGAGAAATTATTTTAATAATCAAATTATTGATGTGGCTCAAAATCTATGGAAAGATTATCGTTTCATAGGAAGCACAGATAGAATTTCTGTTTTTGGTCCCAGGCCATATGCTGATGCCATTGCTTATTTGCGAACAACTGATCATTGTAATCCAAGAAGTCTTCTCACCTTAGGGAGAAGACCAGTGTTTGAGCCAATTTTATACTGTGGATTCTATAATCAATATGCTATTTACCATGAGCATGAATGTGATTCTCCACAAGGTCCTTTTGATCCTTTTGACAATTATCCATCCGATACTCCTTCCACTGATTAATGAATCTTAAGTTACTGCTACAGTACTACTGTTTTGAGATTCTTGTCTGTACTGATAAAGTTATTTTCCCATGCTACTCCTACAGCCAGAAACTGTTTGGTCAAGATACTCCGAATCTAGCAGTTGATTGACGGCTATTATTCCTATTTGTATGGCCTGCATAATGGCCAAAAAGCTATAATGTCTACTCCCTAGTAAAGCTCCTACACCACTACTGCACTACATGCGCAAATGATGATATTCAAAGAGTTTCCTTTGGCTTTTAGTCATTTCAAAGTCGGATTGATTCTTTTAGTTTTTTGAAGATTACTATTTCTCCATGTGTAAAGAAAGTCATTTCAAAGTCTTCTGCATGATAGTGTTTTGGATATTCTTTTGGCCTTTTGCATTTTCAAGTTTTCTTTGGTTTGGAGAATCATACAAGGCCCCAATTATTGAAGATTTTAAGCCAAAAAGATGAAAAAAAGTACTGTTCACTGATTACTGTTCATGACACTGTTCATTCCGAATTTTTGCCTATTTAAGGGGGGTTGTCCCTTAAGTTCAAAACAGAATTTTTAATAGAATTTTCTTAGAATTCTCTTCTTAGAAAACCTTCTTTCTTTTAGAAGCTTTCTTTTGAGTTAGAGAATTCCTACTACCTTGTTCCTACTACTACTTTCTCTACAAATCTTATAACTAGGACTAGTTCAAGCTTTGTAACTGTTATCCTGTACTGTTGAGATCTTGTACTCACTACTACTATAAGTGTTTGTTCTACTGTCAATAACAAGTATTTTCAGCTTTCTATTTAATATACTACTTGTTGCTACCACCATCTTAGACGGTTCTAAATTTCTATTTTGATATATATATATATATATATACTGCTTGGCTGGTTCTACCGCCTTACTATTGTCTTAAATTACTTGCACTTTTATTTTAACTGCAATACAGCCTTCTTGGCTGGTTCTACTTTGCTTATATTGCTTTCAATATAATATATTATACTATGCTTCCATCTTTTCAGCTGTGCGTCCCCCTTCCCCATTTTGTATCAGAGCCATTCTTTTTTTGGCCGGTAATAGTGTTGTTGTGACTTTATATCTTGTTTGTGTTTACCCGAAACTTTGATACTCTGTTGTTGTGTTCCCTTCTTACTATCGTTGGCGCCACTCTAGACGTAAAGTGAATTCCCAGAACTTGACTGTAAGGCCCATTTGAGCCAGAGAGGGTGTGTAGGGCATGAGAGGTATAGGGTTGCTTAGGGTATGTGTTACGAAATGCAACGGTTGTGAGGAAAACATGATAATTGAGTGTTAAACCCAGGATAGTATGGATAAGTTATGGAGATCCAACTCCTCTGTCAACTCCAGGACTGTTTGTCCTCCTAATATTGTAAATGAAGAAGATCACACTGTTAAAGAACATGAGTTCCCTGATTTCAAGAAGTGGAATATTCCTAAAGTTGATACTAAAATTATTTACAAAACTAGTTGGGCTGAAACTACTTTTCATCCCATTTACAAAGTTAAAACTGTTAAACAAATATTTTCTATTTCAAAAACTCATGAAAAATGTTGTTTGTTTTCTAAAAGAAATATTAATGATTTCCTTGCTAAAAAACTCAGTTATTTGCATATTGGTATGGTTCAAGTTGCTGTTAAACCTCTTACTAGAAAAGGAATAAATTCTTCTGTTCTCGTGTGCTTAAGAAATGCTAGATTTAAAAACTTTAAAGATAGCATTCTTGGTATGATTACTGTTTCTTTGTATGATGGTCCTGTTTACTTTAATTGTTATCCTGATATTACTCTTGCTTTGGATGATCCTAATACTGTTAAAGTTTTAACTTTAAATATTGCTTCATCTGGTTATCACATCGAAGAAGGCAGTAAGCCTTTTGCTTTGATTTATCGCATTTATTACAGACTATTAGGTACTCAATTGAACCCTGGTGCTAAGAATCGTAGAGAACCTTTTGGTAAAACAATGTTAATCATATGTTCAACCCCTAATGCTAAAGTTCAAGTTCCAAAAATGATTCAATGGCAAGATGTTAAGCTTCCCACTAAATGGTTATTGGAACAAGAATCCCCTGTTGCTAAACCTATTTTTAATGAGCTAGATCTCACACATATTCAACAATATTTTGATGGTACTGTTAAAATAAGTTTTCAAAACAATTAACCCTTGAGGATCAAAGAAGGAAGACATTCCTTTGCTGGTTCTAAAAGTATTTCAAAGAGAGATCAAGATCTCAATGAATTTTTGCAAAAGAGTCTTGAAAAACCCACTAATTTAAAGCTAAAAGGTGTTTCAAGTGATAAATCTCAAATTAGCTCTATTTTCTATTCTACTAAACTAGAACCTTCTTCTCCATATGGCAGATCTGCTACTAAAGAAGAAGAGGATACTAGATCTGTTTGTCCATCTAATTCTGATTTTCCTCCTATTGAAAATCTTGTTTACCAAAACCAATTAAGATTTTTAAATGTTTTGGATGAAAGTTTTGAAATTGATATGGTTTCCCTGGTTAATGAATTTATGCTTACTAAAAACAGAGATAAAAGAAAATATTACCAAAGTACTTTTGCTCAGTCTGAGAAAGACCGTGTTAAAAGAAAATGGAAAGAAAAAATGAATCAATTGAAAAAACATATTTTGTTTTTTGATTTTCTTGAAAACTATTATGTTTCAAATTATGAAGTTTCAAAATATCATTTGAATGTGATAAAGAAATCAAATTTTGTTAAAGAAGATAAAACCATTGTTAGGTCTAGTCATCTGCCTCTTGAGACAATTTTGATAAAAACTCAAAAGATTGATGTTAAGGCCTTTCCTTTCAAAATTGCTGATGATCAAACTCCTATCATTAGTATTCTTGAACAAAACAATTTTACTAATGAATCTTTGCATGTTATTGGTCAATAGCTTGATCGTATTGAAGAAAAAATTATTAAAAATACTGTTTTTGTTGAAAAACCTGTTTCTATCAAGACTGAGAAACCTTTGATTAATTTACCTAGTCAAGATAAAAAATTTAAGTTTAAAACTTCTCAATCTAAAACTCTTGAGATTGTTGAAAAAATGCTTGCTGATTTAAAGGTTAAAACTAAGGGTACTTCTACAAGTACTCCTGCCGCTTGCACTATTTCAAACAATGAAAAAGAAATTATTTCTGAAGAAAATACAGATTCTGATACAGTATCTTCTGTTTCTGCAAAAAAGATTTTTGATGATGATTTACCAGAAATTAAAAGATTTGTTGGAAATTCCAAACCTATGTTTTTTTACAAAAAATTGGTATTCAAAACCTACTCCTCCTGATATGCAGTTTGAAGAAAGACCTTTTTCAAATACAGTTTTCTATTTTTGTTCATAAGATTTATGAATAGAATATTGATGGTTTGTTTGAACAAGAAATTATTAATAAAATGGGTCATATGTCTATGATTGGAATTACTTATGTTAATAATCATAATCTTGATCACCGTAAAATTGTTGACCTTCTTACTAATGGTTTTTCTGGCACTCTTCTTCAATGGTGGGATTCATATCTCACAGAAGATTCCAGAGAATATATTAAACATGCTGTTAAAAAGAATGATGAAGGTTTGCCTATTTTTGACGAAAGTATTGGTTGAGATATTCCTGATGGTGTTAATACCTTGATTTATACTATTATCAAACATTTTGTTGGTACTCCATCTAATATTTCATCTTGAATTTCTAATCTTCTGAATAATTTGAGATGTCCTACTATGTTTGATTACAAATGGTATCAAGATGTTTTCATTTCTAGAGTAATGCATCGGAAAGACTGTTACAAGCCTTATTGGAAAGAAAAGTTTATTGACAGTCTACCTCCTATCTTTGCTCATAAGGTAAAACAAAAGTTAATTGGTAAAAATGATTCTATTGATTATGATAATTTAACTTATGGTGATATTCTAAGCACTATTAAAAAACTGTTAAAACACCAATTAAAATGAAATGGGTAATTTTTGTGAACAATATGGTTTGCCCCCTATCGCTTCTTCCAGGCAAAAGGGTAAAAAACATGATAAATCTCACAAAAATTATAGCCATAAAAAACATAAAAAATACAGAACTAATTTTAATGATTTTTATGCTAAAAAGAAAAATGTTTCTAAAAAATATGATAAACAAAGATCAGATAAAGGTAAATATTTTAACCGTGGTAAACCTGGACATTTTAGTAAAGATTGCAAACAAAAACCAGGTAAGTTAAAAAATAAGTTCAACATGTTAAATATTGATGATAAAGATCAAGAAGAATTATTCAAAATCCTTGAATCAAACAATTCGTCTAATTCATTGGAAGATGATTTTTCTTCTTCAACTGATTCTTGCTATCAATCTACTGATGATTCCTTTGATTCACCAAATATTAAAATTGGTTGTAGAGATTCCTATTGTAATGTTATTAAATCTGTTAACGTTCTCACTAAAAGTGAAGAAAATGAAAGTTTATTGATTAAATTGATAAATCAAATTGAAAACCCTGAATTACAAAAAGAATATTTTGATAAGTTTAAGAAAAATTTGTTAAAAGAAGAAACTATTAAAAAACTCAAATCAACGATAAGTTTTGAAGAAACTTTGGAAAGATTTAATAAAAAGAAATCCAAAGATTTAACTGTTAATGATCTTCAACATGGAATTGTTATTGTTAAACAAGATATAAGTGAATTAAAACATAAATTTAAAAACATTAAAAGTGATAATCATAGTCTTAAACAAGAATTGTTAATGCTGAAAATTGATAAAATAACTTGACAAATCTGATAATGAACAAGATGAGCAGAAAGATGGAGATGAATCTAGTCAATAGGCTCTTCTTTCTGATAAAGGTATTGCTAATGTTTTCATTGATTCTCAACTTAATCTTGTTAATAAAATACTTCCTCCAAAATGGTGTATAAAAGTTAAAATTGTTATTTCTCATGATTATCATTTCACTGTTATTGCTATGATTAATTCTGGTGTGGATATGAATTGTATCCAAGAAGGACTGATTCTTTCAAAATATTTTGAAAAATCAACGGAAAGATTGGTTTCTGCTAATGGTTCTCAAATGAAGATTAAATATGAATTAAATAATTCTCATGTTTGCCATGATAATGTCTGTTTCAAGATTCCTTCTGTTCTGGTAAAAAATATAACTGATAAAGTGATTCTTGGTTTGCCTTTTATAGATGCTTTGTATCATTTTCTTGTTGAACATGATGGAATTACTAATGATCCTTTTGGACTGAAAGTAAAATTCAAATTTGCTTCAAAGTTTGAGATTGATAATGTTGATACTTTAAATCTAATTCATGCTAAAGATTTTCCTACTAATGTGCTTATTTAAGAACCAAAAATGGGTTTTTGCCAATGTTTCACAAATGCTTTTGAAGGTAACACTCATAATGCCAAACTGTTAACTTTTACCAAATATCCTAATATTCTCAATAATTCTTTATAGGAATCGGGCAATGATGCTTGGATAAATACCACTAATAAGTGAGATAATAATAATATTTATATTTATACCACTAGTAAGTGGATTATTATGGCTTCCTTGGTAGAGAGGAAAAATAAGGAAAAAGTTCTTACACAGAACTATTCTCAAGACAAAAGGCTCCCAGCGGGACAACCTTCTGAAATGCATGAAGGCGCATCTTCTGGAGTAAAACCCAGCGGATCAACATCCCTTCAGGGATATGTCCCAGCTGTAATGACATATTCCAATGGTGATATGATAATTGCTTTACAGGAAGTCTTATCCAGATCCTTACAATTTCATAATGAAGTCTATAGTGAATTACCAGATTCCATAAAATTTATTCTTAATAATCTCTATGCTATTTTTACTAGAAACCACCGTTCCCTGTTTGAAAAAACCCTCAAAGCTCTTGAAATCCACCTTGTTAACCTTACTGCTCAAAATGAGATTTATATGAGCCACTATGCCAACATTGTTTTAGAAAATGACCTTGTTTCAGAAAATAATCTTGTTTAAAAAAATGAGGCTCTTAGAATTCGTCTTAAAACCTACATTAGTCAACTCTTTGGCAAAAAGGATATCCATTCAATGGATAAAATGACTATAATGAAACATTTGAACCATAAGTCGAAAGACCTAAACATAGCCTTGCTTCTCAAAATACGAGATTGTATATTTGATGGCAAGTTGGCAAAAGCACTTCTTAACATTGATTGGGTCTTAAGGCTTAATCTAGCATAATCAGTGCCCATTATAGTCATTTTATCCATTGAATGAATATCCTCTTTGCCAAAGAGTTGACTAATGTAGGCTTCAAGACTAATTCTAAGAGCCTCATTTTCCGAAACAAGATTATTTTCTGAAACAAGGTCATTTTCTGAAACAAGGTTGGCATAGTGGCTCATATAAATCTCATTTTGAGCAGTAAAGTTAACAAGGTGGATTTCAAGAGTTTTGAGGGTTTTTTCAAATAGGGAACGGTGGTTTCTAGTAAAAATAGCATAGAGATTATCAAGAATAAATTTTATGGAATCTGGTAATTCACTATAGACTTCATTATGAAATTGTAAGGATCTGGATAAGACTTCCTGTAAAGCAATTATCATATCACCATTGGAATATGTCATTACAACTGGGACATATCCCTGAAGGGATGTTGATCCCCTGGGTTTTACCCTAGAAGATGCGCCTTCATGCATTTCAAAAGGTTGTCCTACTGGGAGCCTTTTGTTTTGAGAATAGTCCTATGTAGGAACTTTTCCCTTATTTTTCCTCACTACCAAGGAAACCATAATAATCCACTTACTAGTGGTATAAATATAAATATTATTATTATCCCACTTATTAGTGGTATAAATATAAATATTATTATTATCCCACTAATACCACGCATCATTGCCCAATTCCTATAAAGAATTATTGAGAATATTAAGATATTTGGTAAAAGTTAGCAGTTTGGCATTATGAGTGTTACCTTCAAAAGCATTTGTAAAACATTGGCAAAAACCCATTCTTGGTTCTTGAATAAGCACATTAGTAGAAAAATCTTTAGCATGAATTAGATTTAAAGCATCGTCATTATCAATCTCAAACTTTGAAACAAATTTGAATTTTACTTTCAGTTCAAAAGGATCAGTAGTAATTCTATCATGTTCAACAAGAAAATGATACAAAGCATTTATAAAAGGCAAATTAAGAATCACTTTATCAGTCATATTTTTTACCAGAACAGAAGGAATCTTAAACAAACATTATCATGACAAACATGAGTATTAATTAATTCATATTTAATCTTCATTTGAGAACCATTAGCAAAAACCAATCTTTCCGTTGATTTTTCAAAATATTTTGAAGGAATCAGTCCTTTTTGGATACAATTCATATTCACACCAGAATCAATCATAGCAATAACAGTGAAATGATAATCATGAGAAATAACAATTTTAACCTTTGTAAACCATTTTGGAGGAAGTATTTTATTAACAAAATTAAGTTGAGAATCAGTGAAAATATCATAAATACCTTTATAAAAAAGAAGAGCCTATTGACTGAATTTATCTCCATCTTTGTGCTCATCTTGTTCATTATCAGATTTGTCAAGTTTTAGCATTAAGAATTCTTGTTTAAGACTATGACTATCACTTTTTATGTTTTTAAATTCATGTTTTAATTCGCTTATCTCTTGTTTAACAATATTAATTTCATGTTGAAGATCATTAACAGTTATATCTTTGAATTTCTTTTTATCAAATCTTTCTAAAGTTTCTTCAAAACTTATCGTTGATTTGAGTTTTTTACTAATTTTTTCTTTGAACAAATTTTTCTTAAACTTATCCAAATATTCTTTTTGTAATTCAGGGTTTTCAATTTGATTTATCAATTTAATCAATAAACTTTCATTTTCTTCACTTTTAAGTATATATGTGTATATATTTATGTGTATACACACACACACACACACACACATATATATAAATACATACACATTTTTATATATATGTGTATATATTTATGTACATATATATACATACATTTATGTATATATACACACACACATATATATATATACACATTTTATGTATATATACACATATAAATATATACACACATATATTTATATATATGTGTATATATTTATATTTATATTCATATTTAACTAGCTAGGAGAAAGCCCAACAATAACATGGAAGCATAAAACAAAGATAAAATAGCAAATAGAGATGATACAGCAAAATAAATATATTCAAATGAAGATTAAAATGGAGTATTGAATATCAAAACACTAGTAAAATCTTACTTGAACTGAAAAACTTCTGTCTTCGATTAAAATTGAAAGATATGTCTTTGATACAAAACTTGAAATAAACTTGTCATTGAAATATAGGATTACAAATAAAAGTCTGTCTGAAAGATTAAAATCTGTTTTTGAAAATATTAAAGGTTACAAAGCTATGTCACTGAGGTCTAGGAGGGGAGGATTACAAGAGTTTGTCTAGCTAAGAGAGGTAGAAAGGGTTCTGTAATTGGATCTAAAACTTGGACAGAGTCTGTCTTTTTATAGTGAAAATAAACAATGTCTATCTTGAAAAGTAACTCAAGTAGGTAAAATTAACTTGAGTTAATCTATTTGTGTAAACTTGTAGAATCATGCAAAAATTACCATTTATGAACAGTGAAAATTTTACTCTTTATAAACAGTAATCTGTCTGGTATTTATAAACGGTAATCTGTCTGGGATTCTGTCGGTGTATCATTCACGTGCTGGTGAACAGTAGTCTGTCTGATCTGCTGGGCACTATTCACGCGTGCTGATGAACAGTAATATGTTTGAGAATGGTAAACAGTAGCCTCTTTGTCTGCACTCTGCAGAATTCTTGTTCAGCAATCTTGTAGTCGTACATCTGTCAATCTGTCTGTTTTTGGTTCTCCCATTATTTTTCACATGAATTCATTGCGTGTGCCAGCATTGTATTCTGAAGGGATAGTGTCTCTGACGAGACGCTTCATGCTTTTTTTGAAATCTTCGCTGAAGATTTCTGGTAGTGGATCGGCAATAATTCTTTTCCTCTGCATAGGTTAGAATCTGTTTGGTCTGGGATTTTAGCCTCCGCATGACTATCTTGCTTGTCAGGCCATTGACCGTTAGCCTTAAAATTAAGACTAATAAAGTGCAGGTACGCCTTAAAGGCCTTCATGCTATTGTCTAATAAAGTTGAAATAGTGTAGCGTGAATGCTACCTTTTCTTTTTCTACCAGGATTTCAACAATGAGCTGTCTACCAGGATTTCAACAACGAGCTTTGTCTTGCGAAGGGCTTGTAATTCTTCAGCGGACAGTTTTTAAAGGGAAATACAACTAAGTAGCAAAACATCTATTGAAAGGAAGAATGCGAAAAGGTATAAAGTAATAAATACATCCATTAGTGCTTTTGGGCAAGATCAATGGTATCACTTATATCATCTCTTATTGGGTCAACTCTGTCAGTGCTTCCTTCTTTAAAAATGGAAATTTCTTTTAACAGTATACGTCTTTGGGGATTGGGGGTAAGATGAACTTAAAGAAAACTTCTGTGTCACGTATATTAGTACTAATCCCATTATCATGGAAAAAGAATAAAGTAAAGTCAAAAAAAGATTTCCTAAAATAACTTTAGAAGATAATCTGCCAGATAAAAGGAAAGGTGCATAGAGAATAAAACTTTTAGTCGTAGAGCTAAGAGCAGTAGTTTTCTTCTCTTCGCAACTGAGAGCTCTCATCTCCTTCTCCATTCTCCCACACACAGAAGAAGAAAGAAATGAGTGCACTGTTGCTAAGGTAAATACCTAAATTTTATTTAGATATATATATACACACATATTTAGGTATATACATATACATAAATATACAAATATATACTTACATAAATACACACACACACACATATATATATATATATATATATGAGTTACACTCTTATAGTACTGGCATTTCTAAAAATAAGTATTTCTCAAATTTTTAACTCTTAGTACACAGTATCTATAGTTGTGCAAAACAAAAAACAAAAAACAAAAAACAAAAAAAAGTTTATACATTGACAATTATCCAAGATATTTGTTGTGATGAAGGGTACACGGGCTCTGTTTTCTCACACACTTTCTCTCTCTCATAGGAGAGCTTAATGGACGAACTGATCAGAGGTTTTTGGGTTATTATTTTTATATTGAGCTAACCATTGTTCTGTTTTTTCAATTTAAACTATTTATTTTCTTCTAGTGGATAGTTAGATTTGAATTCTAAGAGCATTTATATATGGGGTGCTGAAAAATTATCATTTATTACCTTAAAAAAAAAAAAACTATTTTATCTATTTTAAAACTTCTTTTAACAATACACCCAATATCATGTTTCTTTTTTTAAAATACAACCTACTAAAATAATATAAATAATTTCAACCAATTTAACATACAACCAATTAAAATAAATATTAAATAAAAACTCATATACCCTTCTCTCTTCCCCACAAGTCGTTCTCTCTTCCTCAACCAAATGGATCAAAGCCTTTTAACCAAAATCAAACGACCCAACCACCACAGCACAACCAGCAACCACGACACCCAATCACGATGACCCACGACACAATCCATCACAACCTATAGTATCCAACTATCCAACCACCATCGTAATCATGGCTCAAAGACATGGTTTTGTTTCCAACAATTAAAACATGTTAATTTAATTTAGTGAGGGAAATAATGTTTTAAGCAAATTTAACTAGCACAAAAATAATCCTATAGGAGTGAGAACGAAGATCAGAACAAAGGCTTAAAGAGAAGTGATGGCATTTCATAAACCTTGCTTTTCTTGGAATTCCCATCTCTCATTGTTGCACTAACTTCATATAGCTGTCCAAAATTACAGAACCTAATTTCCACTATTACTTGGAGAGGGAATTTGAATGTGGGGAAAAAACCACTAGGACTATATAGCAAAATTAAACTCTCAGGAACCAAAAAGAAATATCCAGAAATTGGGTTTCTATTTTTTTTTTCCCCTCTAGAATCAGCTAGAAATGAAAGCAAATCCCCTAGTTAATGCTCAAAACAATAGGAGAAAACTCACTGATTTTCAATAGAATATAACAGAGCACTATGTTTCTTCCAGTAATGAAGAGAAGAAAACAAATAAGGGAAAAGGGAAAATCCCAGTATCTTGGCATTATCTTTCCTGGGTTTCCACACACAACAATAAAACCCAACAAAACCCATTTTATACTATCAATGCTCATTTACTACCTCTCCATTTCACAAAGACTTTATTTCTGACTACCTGATTACTACATGGATTTATTTTTATTTTTATGACGATTGAATTTTGTAAAGTCTTAAGATATCTCTCCATTTTATTGAGATTAAAAGCTATAACTGTAGTAAAAGTTCAATTTTACTATGTTAAAGTCAAAGAGTGCTTACATTGCCAAGTCCTTCTCTGCAAAAGGCACCTACTCACTGAAAAGAAGAGATATAGAAGCAAGAAATAAACTAGAAGGTTGCTTCCCTCCAATCTGTATTCTTTTCTCTGTAAACTGAACCTTCAAAATGTGAAGAAAGAAAGATGATGTCTGCAACAACCACAAACAAAAAAGCATAAGCGATCTAAAAAACTTGTTAGAGCCAAATCAGAAGAACGAAACAAAAGGTATGCATTCAACACAAAAGTGCTACAGAAAATCACATTACATGCCTTTAGCAAGGCAATTAAAATTTAGCTCATAATGAGAGCTTTTTATCACCCTAAAAGATTAATGATATTTGCCTATTAAAAGAGAAAATGGTATGAAGCAGAAATAATTGTGAATTTAAAAATAACAGCATAAACTCTTATTTATAGATATATTGAAACTACTAATGCTACACAAAATATTAAGCATCAGTAGTGGCTAATGAAAAGGTATATTCAAAGTCACTGGATCTCATTTACAAGTTATCATAATCAATTAAAATGAATCTGCTGCCATTCTTTTTCCAAATGTGCACACACAAATAGGTGTGGCTACACATAAACAGTACAGTGTAAGACAACTGACTTTGATTCCCAATTCCCTATTCCATTTGACATAGTGAGGCACTTTGTTCATTCATTTCAAAACATAATGCCCATCACCTTAGTGCTAATTTTAAACAATGTCATTGATACATCAGTAAACAAAGGCAGTTATATGAGAAAAACATAATCATAGACCACAAAAAGACTGTAGTATAGCTATCAGGTTGTGTTCCACAGGTTGCCTTGGGGTTGTCATTATATGTATCTAATGAGCATGGGTTTTCCAAGGGTGGCATCTAGAAGCATAAGAAAGATCACTCCCCCCACCCTCCCCATCATCACAACAAAGTACATGCACTTGATAAACTATACAGATGTATATATAGAAACTATTGAATTGTACCCCATGGCAAATTTTAATTTACCAAAGTGAAAACATGGAAAATTAAGTGGCCTCTCTAAAGCCTTTGTTCAGTTCAGCAAATTATCCATTGAGAATTACTGCTAATTTGTATGGTCCTAATTGGCAAAGGGAATTTTCAAAACCAAAAGTGGAGCATGGATATCATGTATACACAGTTTCTGCATAAATTTGTGTAAGGCCTAAGAATGAGGAATCAACATTCTTATCATAGAAACAACCAGCTATTGCATTGAAAGAATTCAATCAGACAATAGAGTTGGAGACATTATATAATACAATAGATAGATGATACACATACAATTATAACCCCATCATACTAAAGTTAAAGTACACAACTTGAAAACAGAAAAATAGTTTCTGCATCTATAATAGGAACATCAGCAGATTTTTCTACATGAAAGAAAAAAGAAATTAAATAGAAGAAAGGTAATGTTTAATATCAAGGCTGTATTAGATATTGTATGCACAACGAGAAGAAGCTTAAAACTAGGGTTTAGAATACTGGCTTTAATTTTAATAACAGCATTGAAGTAATATCTTTATAAGATCACTTTGAAGATTATACTTCTCAGTAATTTCAATGTCGAAGCAGAGCTACTGCAGACTCTGCAACCAAAATAAAAAGGACGAGTATGTCACATAAGATAACATGTAAAACTAGCCAAAGTTTTGAGGCATTAAAAATGCAAGTGATGAGCATAACTTCCAGAAAAACTAGTGATGCTGTGAAGGCTATAATAATCATGTTATCCTATATTGTAAATGGACTAGTTCGAGTTCCAAAAATTTCCAGGCCAGATTTAGAACATGGGCATGGATCTTCATTAGAAAAAACATTTAACTTATCCTCATCTACACCTAAGATGAAATATGGTATAATGCTGCATATCTCATAAAATGGTAATTCCCTTGCAATAACTTCATCAATCACTCAAACTATAATTCTTTTGTTAGAATTCTGTGTTCTCTCATTTATAATGTCCATGTAAACAAAGCAATTGGTTTTACTACAGTAGAAAGCCAAAGCAATTCAACATAATACACACATACAATATGGCAAAAATTGATTGAAAAGATCCATAACTAATACCCAAGTTCAAACACATACAATATAGCAAACATTGATTGAAAAAATGTATAACTAATATTATAAATTCCTAGCTATTGAATGTGAAAATTATATTAGGAAAGAAATCAAGGCCATATGCACAGAAAATTATATTAAAAAGAGCAAAATGAAAAGCACATTTCCCAGACAACCAATACTAGCAATCCCTTGGATTGAGCCTTGCAATCTCGTTGTGCCTATATTCACAATCAAAAGAAAAAAAAAATCAATCAATATTTGTATGAAAACTGTAAAGGAAAAAGAGATTATGATTAGAACTTGAATAATGAAACCACAAAAGTCGAACAATCAGAAGGGAAATCGATGATGAGCTTAGTGTTCTGAGAAATGTGAAGTGAAAATCATGGGGAAATCAATGAAAAAGTGTGGGTAAACCAAAAAACAAAAAAATCAAAGACCAAATTATGGTTTGTGACTTCCATGATCAATTCATACCTAAATCGGAGTAACAGAGAAGAAGATCTGAAGAGAGAGAGAATTGGGCGAGGGGGTCGGCATTGAGAAGAAGAGAAAAGAATAAGTTGCTTAGAGTGCAAGAGAAAAAATGGGAGCGGCAGCTGCGGCTGGAATATAACCAGGGTTTTAAAAACTTTTAAAAGTTAACCTTTAAAAACTCAAAAGCGGTTTAAGCGAAGGCTCGAGCACAAGAACTCCCGACCAGCATAGGCTCATTATACGACCGAGCTACAAACTCGTACATGTTTTAAATATATATATATATATATATTGGTTCGGTCAAACCAAAAACTGAAAAAATTATATATCTCAAACTAAAACCGAATCGAAGTAACAGAAAACCAACCGAAACTCTAAAATTTTGATTGGTTTCAGTCAGTACAATCGATTGGTCGGCTATTCTTACACCCCTAGTTGCTTAGGAGAAGTCAATAAAACACTAGTTCTAAGTTCTCCCAACCCAAAAAACAAATCAGACTACATTATCATGAAAGTGAGCAAGTCATTTTGGAGTTTGATTTGTGTCCTGTCCTCAAAAGAACATCAACAAGCTAGACCCCTTTTTGTAATAAGGCAGACTTACAAGATTAGATGATAAATCATCTTACTTTATTGGCGAAAACACCATTTTGGTAGCAATCAATTTAGTCCCTGTTATTTTAAACTTGCAATCAATTTGGTCCATACTTTTAATTTACTAATGGAAAATGTCTACATGACAAACGGTCCATATCGTTAGCTTACTAACGAAAAATGCGTACGTGATAAACGGTGTGCACTGTTGACACACTTAAAGCTTATGTGGCATATAAAATAAAAGAAATGCTACGTCCATAACATTTTTACAACATTTTTATAACAAATCATAGATGGTTAGTTGTTATTGGTTCAAATTTGAACATAACACTAAGATTACTTTTTTGCCTCAACAACAACTTCCTGTAACAACTTGTCACTTAGGATTTGTTATAAAAATGTTATGGACATATCATTTTTCATAAAATAATATAAAAAAGTACCAAATCAGCATTTTTATAATTAATAAAAAGCCACGTAGAAAAAACAAAACCTACCATTCTAAACTAGTTTTTTTAACAGAAAAATTAAAAATGGATTTAAAAAAAAAAAAAAAAAAACACATTAAGATCTGAGAAAGACCCAGCAAACTTTGTTTGTGTTTGGATCTAAAGAAATGCAAAGGATCTGGATTACCAACAACTGAACAAAGAGAATCAAACCAGTTTAACCTTTGATATACTTATACATCACTGAAACGTTTGGATGCAAATGGCTATGGGTTCTTTACTTTCAAATATGAGGAGGAGATGAAGTTTGCATCAGATTTTGTGGAACCCAAGCCATGTCCAAGCTTTACAAACCCGATGGCTGTCGCAAGCAACCACTGCGAGCCATAAACGGATGGCTAGCACTCACTCTCTCTCCACTCACAGGGGTTTCTATCTCCTAAGCTCGATTCTCTCTCTTTTGATTTTCCTTTGATGTGTGCACTGTTGAGATTGTTTGTGACTTTGTATTTCTGGAATGGGGTTTTGATTTAGCTTTCAACATGGGTTTGGAAATTAATGAGGTGGTCTTTGTGGTGGCAGTTTGTTGAAGAAAGTTGGGTTTTGGAATAGATTAGTGTAAGAAAGGCGAAGACATGTTGGGTCTTTAATTGAATTTTTTTTACAGTTGCCGAAAATGAGAAGGGGAGAGATCTCTAACTAATCGGTCAAGAAAAAGAAAATGAAGAAGGAGACTGAACAACAACAAAGGATAACACTTAATAAACCCATTTTGAAAGCCTCCAAGCAAGATCAAGACTGATCAATCTCCAAATCAAAACAAATCATAATGGGAAAATTTCTTATTCACTTTCACTTTCTGGGTCTTTTGCAAACCTTCAATGTTTGTGTTTGGATGGCAAGAAAATGAAAGAAAATCATAATTTATTTTTACTTCATTTTTATTTTTTTCTGTTAAAAAAATCAATTTAGAATTGTGGGTTTTTTTTTTTTTTTTTTTGACATGGCTTTTTATTAATTATAAAAATGCCGATTTGGTACTTTTTAACATTATTTTATATGCCACGTAAGCTTTAAGTTTGCCAACAATACACACCGTTTGCCACACAGGCATTTTCCATTAGTAAATTAACAGTAGGAACCAAATTAACTGCAATTTGAAAATAACAGAGACTACATTGACTACTACCAAAATGTAGAGACCAAATTGACTGTGACCCCAAAATGTGATGACCAAAAGGTGTTTTCGCCTACTTTATATTTTGATGTTCAACTTTACCTAAAATCTCACTAGCCTTCATGGCTTCTAATCTAAATGTCCATTCCTACGTTAATACAATATAGTAATTGATGTCACTTGTCCAAGTTTGAATTTTGTTACACCGACCCCAATAAATTCTAGGGTTTTAAAAAACTAGTTCAAGTAATAAACTAGTCTAAGTAAAATTTCAGTTAGTTCAACTAGTAAAAGTTCTTGTCTTGGATTTCAAGTAATAAACTATTCCAAGTAATAAATAAATAAAAACTTTGTAGCCACAAAGAAAGAATTTTTCTAAATGTTTTATAAACTGAGCAAACAACTTTTTATTTTTTATTTTTTTTTATTTTTTTGAGAATCTTAGTGAACAACTTAACACATAATTATTAGGATTAATATGCAAGTTAGCATGACAATAAATATAAATTTGGTCTACACTTAAATAGCAGTGAACCACCACGTATCTTTGCCGCGATAATCACTCCATAATTATAAGTGCTTGCGGGTTATGAGGAGGGCAAGGATTGGGGCTCAAGTCTCTAGAAGGAAGATTCATACACATATACACTTAGATTAGACTAATGTAGAATTTTTATCTTATATAAAATAAAATAAAAATAAAAAATCAATGAAGACCACTCTTCTAGTGTTTTTTTTTTTTTTTTTCCTTAATTTGCTTTACTTCATCGTGTAATGCAATGGAAAACAATTGAACTAATATTGTTCTTGTCCGATTTCCAAAGGATATGAAATAGTTCTGCAGACCAAATATTAAAAGTTTGCCAAATATTTTGAGGAAATATATAGAAGATTTTAACTACATTGTTGCATTGTAACATTGTTAGGTAAATGAATCTGTAGTCTCAAACCCCCCCCCCCCAAAAAAAAAAAGAAAAAAAGAAAAGAAAAGAAAAAAGAAGTAGATCTATATTCTCTGTTGAGAAATATATCCAAAACAAAACTGAGAGTCGGAACTTTACTTACCAGTTCATTGTGCAGCATTGCTTCGAAACATTACTGCATGAACTTTGCTACATGTTGTCAAGTTCAAAACTAGGCAAGTTACTTCGATTCACTAAAATGGTTTGATTTCTTAAGGCGTGTTTCATTTCCATCATCTAAAGGCTATCGCCTCTAGCTTTTCTAGCCAGGAAAAAAAAAATAACAGGAGCTAATCATTCAGTAGTCATACATTATACAGAAAAAGATCTAATTAGGAAGCAGATTTTTTCTCTCTACCCTTTTCTTTTTCATTATTAATTCTGAGGCACATATCTCAATACTATGATTGCTAGAGGAAGAATTCTCGGAACAAGGGAAATAAAGAAGAATAGTCATCAGAACAAAAGTCATTATTTTCTCATTAGGACATTGTCGACAATCACAAACCACACTAGGGCATGTCTTTGTCTGCTATAAACTTAAGCTAGCCAGTAATTCAAAACCTAACATCTCAAAACTTCTAATGTTTTGGGGGCACTAAAGAAAGATTGAACTACAGCCAGCAACATGCATGCAGACGAGTGAATGCAGACAGAACCTGTAATACCCGATTCCAAAAAAATAAAAAGGAGTTTTTATTTTTATTTTTTTATAGGGGCAGCTTAGTAATTTTGATATTGGGGTTAGCAATATATATACCTTATGCCAAAAACCCTAGCCAATCCGTATATACTAGCCGAACTGTTTAACTCCTCGTGCTTGGTTAACATTCTTGATTAAAATTTCTATTAAACCACGTCTTGGCTATACAGCCCTCTCTCTTGTTCTCACTTTCTCTAAAACTAGATATGCTTTTTGAGAGGATGGTGAATAAAATAATGGCTGTTAGAATATGAAATCATTTTCTTGGAGTGGTCTAATCAGATAGTGTTTAGTGTGATATGTTTGACAACCCTTTCAAGTCCCGGGATAACCTTTGTGAAATGGAAGAGATGTGATTGAATGAGATCTAGCTTATGGGATCAGTATTTGGGCACCAAACTTTCATAGATATTATAGTGTGCCATCACTGAAATAAGGGTGCAAAAAATCACAATCCTGCAACAGTGATGACCAACATTTTCCTACATCTACCACAGAGAAAATTGACCACGCCGCCTGAAAGCTCGAAAATGTGTTGAAAATACAAGAGCTATTTAGACCCCCAAATTAAAATTACGGCTCGATAGATTTTACACAACTTTAATACAAAGTGCGGAATAGTGTAAAAGCGAGCGGATGAACAACTAAGCTACTCTAATCCATAAACTAAGCAACACAGCAGTATAATGGAATTAAACAAGAGTAGGGAAGAAGGATGCAAACACAGAAAACACCGAGACGTGTTCTCGAAGAGGAAACCGAAGAACTCGGCGAAAAACCTCTCCGCCGCCCTCCAAGCGGAAATCGATCCACTAGACAATCAGTTGGGATACATGGGTTAGCAAAAGACCCTCCAAGCCTAGTCTACCCGCTGTACCTAAGCCCTCCAAGCTCCTACTCCAACAAGGCTTCTCGGAACCGTGTCTTGTCTAGCTCTCCGGATCCCGCAACAAGCTCCATGTTGCATTTGCCATCCTTGGCTTCTTCCAATGCTTCCCAATAGCTCCAAAACACTCTCTACACTCTGAATGTGTGTGGGTTGTGTTTGGGTATAAATCTCCTCTCAAGGTATGATAATAGGAGAGGGATGGAGAAGAGGCTATAATGATTTCTCACTAAGGAAGAGTAGCTCTCTCTCAAAAGATGGGTGGGTGAGTTGTAGAAAACCTATCTAGGGTTTTTCTCTCTGAATGGCCACACCAACATATGTGGGTAATGAGGGTATATATATAGAGTGGGTGAAGGGTAAGAAGGTCACTCATTAAAATCCTCCAGGCAGAAAGTTTCGCGACTGTCTCGCGGGAAGGCCTTACCAGCGAGACACTCGCGAAAATGACAGCCTGGCATGACTCTTCAGCTTCCAACATGTGCAGGGCACATGCACCATTTCGCGGGATGCTAGGTCGCGATATACCCGCGAGAATCCTTCAGTTCTTCAAATGCTTGAGCCTTCATACACTCTCTCTATCACACACACAACCCTTACAATAAATCCCACAATAAATACAGGGTTTAAACGATTGAACATAATTACAATCAAATTTGGCACGGAATAAAAGCCAACAAAAACACAGTTGTAAATTACAACTTTACACCGCCAAAGCTACATTCTCAGCACAAGGATTTTTGCCATCCTATTATTTCGGTAACTCAAACTCGAAATTGGGTCTCCAACAACTCAAGAAACTAGCTTGTTCTCGAGTTCCAACTCTAGTCCTTGCCCCTTTACCGACCCTCTACTCTAGATTCTTATTTAGAATTGAGAAAGGATTGCATCGACAGTCTTGGCTTGCCCAAGTCTAGGTAATCACCCTAGCCTTTTTCCATTCTAAGCCTTTCTTAACTAATACTGTTAACACCTAATTTTAATTATGCATTTGAGAGGACAAATTAGGAGTATAACATGTATATTGTTATGGGGATTGATATGTTGTTTTATTTTTGGATCAACTTGTTGGATTGGGAAGCCTACCGGTTCAAGCATGTATAGGGTTGGGAATGGTTTATGTGAATTACTTGATAATAGAAGAGTTTGGGCTAAATGGATAACAATTACTACAGTGAAGGGATTGAGGGTCTGGATTAGTTGGACTCTAGGTTGCTTAGTGAAATCAGTTACTTAATTGAATATATTTTGAGTATTCCTTGAATTGAGGTTTCTAGAGAGGAATAAATTAAGTTTAGGAAAAATAGGCTTAAATTGGATTAAGTAGCTTTGTCTAAGTCTATGAATTAATTTGTATATTGGATTGTAATAGGTTAAACTCCTAATTTTGGTATCACTTTGGTATGGCTTTTGGAGGTAAGTAACCTTATCCTAATTGGTTTTATTTTGCGTATTTTAACTACTGAAAATTGTTTACAGTTGTTACAATTTTATTTCTATTGTATTACTGATTTCAAGTAAAGAATTATTACAAATATATCTGATTACTGAATATATGATATATTTTATTTAATTGTTTTTAGATATACTGATTCAAAGTAAAGAATAAAGAATTTTCACAAATATACATGAGCATTGAATATAAGATTTATTTCATTTAATTGTTTTGAAGCTATATTGATTTAAAGTAAAGAATTATAGAAATATCACAAATAGATTTGAATATTGAATATATGATTATATATATATATATATTTGATTAAGATATATTTTTGTTAGAAACTATGATTTCATATATATGATTATGAACAATTTGACTATGAATCTATTCTGATACCCAGCCAATGGGGGTTATTCATTGGTACTTTGATACCCAAACCAACGAGGGTTATTCATTGGTACTCTGATACCCAAGCCAATGGGGGTTGTTCATTGGTACTCTGATACCCAGCCAATGGGGGTTATTCATTGATATTCTGATACCCAAACCAATGAGAGTTATTCATTGGTACTATGATACCCAGCCAACGAGGGTTATTCATTGGTACTCTGATGCCCAGTCACGGGGATATAGCATGATCATAGTCATAAGATTGTTAAGAATATGAATTACATTTGAACATTAGAACTATTTTAAGTCCTTAAAACTACATATGTGATTTTGAAAATGTTTGAGTATTTGAATTATTTTGAGTCATTAAAACTGCTTATGTATTTTTAGAACCTATTGTAAGTTATAGCTTTTGATATATGAAAAACTGACTACTTTTTAAACCATCTATAATATATTTGTGAGATTAAAGTATGTGATCTATTTGCAACTTATTATTTTAAGACTATGAAACCTCTTTAGTTATTTTTGAAAACTCATAGCATATTATAATTTTTGAAGGCTCATATTACGTCTTATTACTTTACAGATTTATTATTTAATAGAACTTATTAGGATTTTGGTTTACCTTCAAGCTCAGGATGGCTAGTTTACCTTCAAGCTCTTGAACCTTTAACATTATGTTTAATGATTACAGTTGTATAGTTGTCTACCTTTGTCAAAGGTGAGAAAGATAAGGAGTTTTTTGAAGATAAAATATTAGGAAGTTTATTCACTCTTAATGGTTTAAATAAATAAATGCAGTGTCTGTCCCTAAAGTTAAGAGTCTGTAGAAGAAACTATTAGAATTCGTGAATGTTATCATCCAAAATATTTTCCTATAAAATCTGTTCAGTTTCTAAATGAGGATCATTTAGGTTATATTACTAAGATAGAACTTAATTATAGATTTATTTACAGAATTGTGTGTTAGCACCATGTTAATCTGACATTCCCTATTATGATTGAATCCTGCTTATAGATGGAAAAGAACTGGAGGAACTCAAAATTGGGAGCAAGGAAAAAGATAAACTTTATAGAGATGAAATGTGCAGGACCGCCAATCTCATAGAGGAAAAATGTGAACATTTTGCTTGGCAGATTTTTAGGTGGCATTTGTCATTTTTATTGCTAAAGGTTGATAGCTTGCTCCTCCTATGGACTGCTGGTTCATATGGAAAAATGATAAAATATAACCGAATAAATTTAGATCACAGCAATTATAGAAGAACTTCATTAGGGTTTGATTTCACTATCTATTTATTACTTTGGAAGACATTTGAAATTCAAGCATCAAAGCACCATAAGATTTGCATATGCTAGGTTCACCTTCACGGCTCAAAGAATAATAAAGTAGATGGCCTTTGGAGATATGCAGTTATAATTAGTTTTGGAAACAAAGCCAAATTCCTTACCATATGATATATATATACATCTTAAAATCTCCAATTTTTAGAAAGGGTTGCATTGAGGGGTTACAGAACAAAATAATACCACTATAAATAGGCTTAGACACAGAAAATTACCCCAAAAGACTGAACTTCTGATGGAATCTTTGATTTAAGAACTCCCACTTCTAAGAAACCCGCCAACAGTAACTTGTGCTTAAGAGCAATGTTTATTTGTAACAAAATCCTATTAAAATCTAACAAGTCAAACTAATTTCATATAATCACAGAACTTCAAACTCATTACCTTATCTGTTTCCCCCATAGTAGACTGAGGATTCTTATGAATTAGGATTGTCCCACCAAGCTTCAACACTCTTAAGATTTCCTCAAACAACCGGTCAATGGGAAATTCAACTAATCTACAGATACAAATAACAGTCTCAAAAGAGGAAGACTCCACAGGCAGCTGATCTGTTGTAAGTCAAGACCATAATCGGAAGAGAAATGAGAACAAAATATTTGAATTAGAACTACTATGGAAACATTCTTAAAAAAAAAAAAAAAAAAAAAAAAAAAAAAAAAGGAGGGTTGAATTTAAAAGACCTTGTAAGAAGGTCAGGTAAATAAATATAATCATGGCACCTGAATAGAAGGGCTAATAGACTTGTAAAATTATGTATCTTGTTAGTAGGGGCTTGTAAAACCAAGCTATTTATAATCGAAATTATACAATAAACAGCACAAAGACTTCCCTATAATAAGAAGCATAAGAAACGGCTAAAAATAATAATCATGATCCAAAATGTTCTATAATTAAATTAAGAGAAAAATAAGGAATAATATAATTACTGGTTAAGTTTGTGAAAATGAAAGTGTGTTTATATCACCGCACACCCTTGGTGCGATGGTCACTCCACAAGTATAAGTGCTTGTAGAGTGTGAGAGGCAAGGGCCGGAGTTCAAGTCTCCAGGAGAGAACTTCACACACATATACACTTAGATTATGTTAGAGTAGAATTCTATCTTGTAGTAAAAAAAAAAAAAAAAAAGTTTATATATATATATATATAAGTTGTTCAACCCAAACATGGCCTTGAATTTCAAAATTATTGTAGGAAAAATAATATTCTATGCTCCCCAATTATATATCACTAAGATATCAGGCTGAAGCCACAGAGCTTCCATGCATACACAAAGAGTTCATATAACTTGACTATAAGCTACACAAACTACTTTCATATAGTCTATTTCTAACTTCAACAAGAATGATGTATATTAAGTTCAGAATTAAAAAAGGCACATTCTTTTATTGGATAAATAGAAGGGGGAAGAAAGTCTCAAATCATAATACACTCCTACTAATATCATAGAGGTAGATGAAAAAAGCATCATACCAATCCCACATGAGAGAGAGAGAGAGAGAGAGATGAATTTGTGTATCTTTTCAAGGATATTACTTATATAATATTTTGGTCTAGTGAATGGCTAGTACCCAGTAATAATAAGAAATAAGTTACACAGTCCCAACAGCAACCTCAATTTGGATAAATAGGCACACAATTAATGCAATCTAACTCTCAATAGATTAATTCCCCGATGTTTACATCTATATAAATATGAATTGCACATAGATCACTGTTACAAAACCCAAAAGAGGCAAGAGAAAGAGAAACATACCCAAAGAAGATGCTTGAGTGATAATTTTAGGATCACATTGTTCAACCCCTTGAATACCGAGCTCACTCACTACAGTAGAAACAACATTAATTGAGAGAACTAAATCATTTGTATATGCCACCAGACTACCCTTCCTTGTGGTGGTAATGGTATCCTCCATATCAAAATGTAAAATGTCTGGCTGCCCAATCAAATATCAATCTGTCTTTAGCAGTTAAATATCTCAAACTTCCTTAAAACTCGAGTTTCAAAATTGTACTACATAACTAAATAACTTTGTCAGAGTGCTTTTTTTTTTTTCTTTCTAAAATTGTGCTATTTGGCCAGATAATTGCTTGCATGTTTATTCTTTCCATTACTATAATGGAAAATAGTGCTAGCTTAACATACAACTGATCTATTCTCAGATTGTTCCTTTATATTGCAAGTTGAGACACAAACATAATACCTAACACTAACACCCTAGGTAAATACCTTAAGCAGATTGTTCCATTTAGCCATAAATAATCACACATTATCCCAACTATTAACATATGAAACTCGGGAATATAAATAACATTACAACTGCAAATTCAAAAACTCTAAATTATAGTGTCACATATTATTTGTGGTAAGTCTTTTTTTTTTTCTTTTTCTTTTTTTAAGAATACTAAGGTCTGTTTGGTAATGTTGTTTGAACAACAGTTTTCGTTGTTTAAACAACACAACACGTATTTTCACCCACACATTACTAGAAATCTCTTACCAAAGTACTAGCTTTAAATTTCTTTAAATCATACTCATTTTCTAGTGTGGGATTAACCCACTGTTTTTTCTTTTTAAGAATATGATAGATAATAAAGAGATGTACTGTGGCCTAGAAAAAAATAATTAAAAAATCAATAAAAAGCTATGAACTCAGGTAGTGTTAAAAATGTGACAAATATTGTGCATGTGCCATTACTAATTTATAGCCATTTTTCAAAACCAAAACAAAAAAAAAAAAAAAAAAAAAAAAAAAAAAAAAGTGACAGAGAGAGTGATACCTTGGTGTGGGCTTTGAGCACAATCTCATTACTAAGAGGAATCCAATACCGATTCTCTTTTTCTTCTTCCTCTAAATCCGAATCATCGAAACTCAGCCCTGGCGGCGGTTTCAGCTTTGGAATGGAAGACATTAAATGATGGATAATGGGCTAGCCCACACTATTCAAACCAACTATCCCTTTTCTCTTGTAAGTCTAGCCCAACCCAATACTCAATACTTTCTATTAAAAACTCATTTCAATTTTAGCCCATTAATCTTTCTATTAGTTTTTTTTTAATAAAAAGGATGAAGTTTCTACTTTCTATTAAGCAACTTTGGAATAATGATAACTTGTTAGTTTTTAGTTTGTCTATGTTTTGTAAGTGATTAAAAGCAATTACTTTAAATTAGGGATGGCAAAATCATCTCGTCCTGCTTGACCCAACTTATCTTCTGCAATTTTTCCTCGCTCAAAGAGGTAACAGGGCAAGAACAAGTTTTACTCATCTTGCACTACCTCGAATGTATATAGATATATTTTATTTAATATATATTTGAATTATTCATACATATAATTTAATTTTTGGTATACACATCCTAGTTATAATTTCGTTTTCCATAAACATTTTATATTACAATTTTCAAAATACTTTTCTATAGGGTTGCCCTTTCCCTTTCTATTTCATTTTTATCTTGTCAATGTTAGAACCATCTCATTAAGGTTAGTAAAATACCTTCAATTTGCCTCAAACCCAATTTGCCTTGCTTTCTACCCTTACGGATTTTCCCCACCTCAAAGTTGGTACAAGACAACCATGATCCAAACTTACCCTACCCATTTCCATCCCCAATTTAAATTTTAGGGAGTAAAATCACTCATGTTTTAAAGTTTAAGAACCAACCATGTATTTCTTTTTTTTTTTCTTTTTTTTTTAATTCATTACCATTTGTTAAATAAGTAAATTAATTTGTTTTACGTTACATATAGATATAAATTAACTATTTATGTAAAAAAAAAAAAAAAATCTTTCTAAAATTTATATCATTAATAATTAATTATGAATATTTATTAACAAAAAAAAAATATTTGGAATATTACTTTGGCAACAATTGAGACAAAACGCAACCAAATAATAAAATAGATTAAATAAAACATGCAATTAAGAATAAAAAAAAAATTAGTCTAAATAATTAAATATTTGTGAATTCCCTCAAGTAATACATTCATAATCTAAATTATATTGCTATTAACAATTTATATTTCCTAGATCGTTAAAGCAAATGGGTGAAATAGAAAAAGGAACCACAATAAGGGTTCTTACTAAATGTGAAGGTCAGGCAAATTGAATAGAATCCAATCAATGGGTGGGACAAAGGCACTCCAATAAGCTAGTGAGTGATAAGAACACACAATAAGCTTCAAGAAAGAATGAATGAAAGTAGAGAATAGGGAGCAAATATCTTCGATTTGTGGGATTTTTCTAGGGTTCCCCTAGTGGATTTTGGTGGCTATTATACCATTCAATTAGATGGAGAACTTGACAACGCACTACCCCCTTAAGTCGGATGAGGGGATCTAATTATAAGAAGTCTTCCTCATAGTTGTTAGCGGTAAGGTCCCTATTGTGTTTTTTAGTGAATACAAATGGTGGTAAGTGAGTCATAAATATATACACATATTTATAAATATATTTATATATATACTTATATATATATATATATATATGTGTGTGTGTGTGTGTATAAATTTATATATGTGTATATATTTATGTATACACACACACACACACACACACATATATATGTATATATACACATATATATACACATTTATATATATATATACACACACACACATATATATATATATACACATATCTATGTGTATATACACATAAATATATACACATATAACCTTGTTTTAGAAAATGAGGCTTTTGGAAGCCATCTCATTAATCACCAATATATTACAAATGATCCCTACACTAGTCAACTTCAGGACTGATTGTCCTCCTGATATTGTAAATGAAGAAAATCACTCTGTTGAAGAACATGAAATCCCTAATTTTCAGAAATGGACTATGTTAGGTTCTAAAGACTTAGGATGTATTTAGAACTCTAATATGTTATGTTGGCAAACCATGATCAAAACAATATATTTAGTCTTGTTTAGACTTGCTCAAAGCTGTGTAATTCATGTAAAGTTGGAATCGAGAGGCTGCAGATGTATTAGTGCATTTCAGCTTGGCTTAATCGATCGAAGGTTAGACTCGATCGATCGAAAGTCGGCTAGATTGCATTTTCTGCAAAATTTCCTACTCAGCCCTATCTCATTAAACGTTTAAGGTTTTATGTTTTTGCCCTAGGTATATAAGGCAAAACCCTAGCCACATTTTGTGAGTTGCTCGTGTTGTATTGTTACTCATACTTTTCTGTTTTGTGTAAATCTTTTGTGAGATCTAGAGGAGCTTTCCTTTACACAAAGCTTAGGGTTTTCAAGGTAGAGATAGTATCAACATCTTGAAGATCAACTTAGTTGCTGCCATTGGAGTTTAAAGAATAACAAGCGTGGGTGCTTGTAGCTAATTGGAGAATCCAAGAAAGAAGGAGTCCGTGGATTCGGAGCTTGCACATGGTCGTGTCAGTAAGTTCTACTGGCGGGTAGCATTAGGAAGTCAAGCGGGGAGCTTGTAAGTCCTTTTGTATGAACTTCGATTCTTTCACATAGTGGATTCAGGTTTACCTTGAGGATAGCTAGGTCAAATCCTCCCCAGGTTTTTACCGTGTGGTTTCTTGGGTTATCATATCTTGTGTTCTTTACTTTTCCGCTGCTTTATATCTTAATATAATTGTTTGATTGTTTTAACCTAGAATTGCATAATTTGACTAAGTTAATCACTTGGCTAATTAACTAGGTTAATCCAATTGTTATTTTAAGGGGTCTAAAAACCAACAAGTGGTATCAGAGCGGGTAGCTTTTTTTGTTGAAGATCTTTTGATCTCTGAGCTGATCCTTGACCCCTGTTGTCATGGAACACGGACACTCTCTTGTTGTTCCTCCTCACTTTGATGGGAATAACTATGCTTATTGGAAAGTAAGGATGAAAGCATTCCTGAAATCCATTGATGAGAGAGTTTGGAATTCCATTGAGTACGGATGGGAGAAGCCCACTACTCCTATGAGTGAGTGGCAAACTTCTCAAAAAGAAGCAATTGAGTTTAATAGCAAAGTTATGAATGTCATCTTTAATGCTGTTTCTATGGAGGAATTTAAAAGAATCTCAAATGTTGAGGTTGCTTACACTACTTGGAAAATCCTCCAAACTGTGCATGAAGGCACAAAGGCAGTTAAGATAAATAAGTTGCAGCAATTAACTTCTAGGTTTGAGAGCATTAGGATGTCTGATGATGAATCCTTTGATAAATTTTATGTCAAACTGAATGATATTGTTAATTCTGCTTATAACTTGGGTGAAATCTATGATCAACCTAAAATTGTTAGGAAGATTCTTAGATCTTTAACTGAAAACTTTAGACCCAAAGTGACTGCCATTACTGAGAGCAAGGATGCAGACTCCATCCCTGTAGATGAGCTTGTAGGATCTCTTCAGTCCTATGGGCTAGACCTACCCAAAACTAACAAATCCAAGTCAATGGCTCTTAAATCTGTTGATGATGTTGAGGTTGGTGGATTTGATGATGAGCTCTTTGCTACAGAGATTGCTTACTTTGCCAAGAACTTTAGAAACTTTCTTAGGAATACTAACAGAAGGGCAAGGAATACAAACACCGCTGAACCTAGAAATTTTAGGAAGAATGATCCCATTAAGGTTAGCAACACTGAAAAACCTAAAGAAAGAGTAGGTCAATCTTCCAATAATTCTTTGGGTTCTCAATGTTTTGGTTGTCAATGGTATGGTCATGTTAAATTTGAATGTCCAACATTCTTGAGGTCTAAGGGCAAGGCTATAGTTGTAACCCTTAGTGATAATGAGATTTCTGATGATGAGTCTGGATGTGACGAGGATGGAAACTTCATTACTTTCACTGCTACTACTGTAGTCAATGAAAGCATATCTGTTGAAGAGAACCCTTCTGATGGAGAACTCTCTGAGGATGCAGATCTTCAAGAGGTCTATAATAAACTTTGCAAAGTTGCTTCAAAGGATGCTATGAATGTTGAACTTGGTCTGAAGAAAATTGAATCTCTTGAGCTTAATAAGAAAAATTTGCTTGTTAAATTGTTTGATGCTAACAATCATTTGAACAATGTGAAAACTAAGAATATGTTGTTGATTGATAAAGTTAAGAAATTAGAACTTGATTTATTTGTTGCTAGATCTACTAGTTCTAAACTTGATCAAATGTTGAGTGTTTAAAAGGATCCTTCTGACAAATCTGGTTTAGGTTTTGTTGAGAGCATCTCTGTGTCTGCACCCTATTCCACTATCTTTATTCCTTCATCTTCTTTTGAACCTTCTGTGAGCGAAGGTGTGAGTGAAACTGTCAAACCCCCTAGGAGTGAGGTTGTTAAACCCATAGAAGTTTCTCCACCTAGGAAGATTAGGGTCGATCTGAAAGAGTCTAGACCTAAGGAGTCTACCCTATCTAAGGACAAGATGCATGGTAAACCTTCTTGGGTTCGTCATTTTTGTGGAAAGTCTAGACACATTCGTCCTAACTGCTACAAGTTTCAAGCTGCTAAGAAAGCGAATAAACCAAAAGTATCTGTGCCTCAAGCACAAGATCCTATGGCACTTATTGGTGAATTGGTAAAGGTGTTAAACCTTATTCCAATCCTAGAGTTAAGAATCACTCGAACGTGAATAAGAACTCAGATGCTCGTGGTGCATCTAAAAGGTTTTGGATGCAAAAAACTCGATCTAATTGAGTCTTTCTGACATAGTCCTTGTGCTTCATTGCTCTATTCTTTTGTGACCATTGTTCTTTGGTTTTTGGTGTTTTTGTTTCTAGGATTTGCATTGCATAACATTCATGCATTTCATTCTAGGATTTATTATGTTTTTCTCTTTATAAAAAAAAAAAAATATATATATATATATATAAAAATAAAAAAAAAGAGGAAGCAAATTGTGTTTGTCATTATTTTTCTTGTTTTTGAAAACAAGGTTGGTCAAAATATTTTCACATAACATGTCCTGTGTACCTTGTTTAGTTTTAATGAGCTTATTTATTGAACTTTACTAGTTGAAACTTTGTAGTGCATGTTGTGTGGGAAAGATGTTTGTGGTCATTAATCACTTTATCTTGATCTTGAAGTCACATGTTATTTAACTGTCGAACTTGATCCTTTTGAGAAAGGCATAAATAACCATCTCACCACTGCTCACTAGCCAATCATGAACACCTTAGTGCATATCATAAGATTTTGTGCTCTCGAAAGTGTAGCACATGCACAAAAAGAACATAAGATGTAACCTTGGCTTTAATTGCTTAATACTTAAAATTGGTGTGTACTATTAGGCTTGATGCCAAATCACTTAATTAAAATTGGTGTGTACTATTAAGCTTGATGCCAAATCATATAATTAAAATTTGTGTGTATATTATGAGGCTAAATTCAAGAAACTTACATGATTGTAAGCTTTTGTTTTAGGAGATGTGAGAGTTATATGATGTAACTCTTCTGGTGATAGTCTCTTTCAAATTCTACGTGATGAATTTTGTAGACTTTGTGTTTGATTTCTATTCACGTATCACCTCACATTTATCTTAAGCTTTTGCTAGTTGCACACACTACACAAGTTACTCTTAGCTAAATTTCGTACATGTTATTGTGTGTGTTTTTTGTTTGACCAACCAAGTTTGAAAATATCTTGAGAATTATGCACAATATATTTGTTGTTTGAAGAATTCAAAGGGAGAATGATTGAAATTGGGATTAAAATTTGGGTTTTTGAAAAAGCACTTCATTTCATACTCATGCATTTTGTTCATCAATTTTAATGCTTTGAGGAGTTTAGTGGCCAAAATGTGGTTGTTTTTCAAATCTGTGATTTTTCAAAAAATTTAGTGAGCCTCTGCCTTCTTCGATCGATCCATTCTATTTTTCGATCGATCGAAAATGAGCTTAAATGTTTTTATGAGTCTCGGGGCACTTCGATCGATCGAATGTAATTTTCGATCAATCGAAGATCGCGAATCAGGTTTTTTAAAAACTCAGACTTTGACTTGTTCAAAACTCTTTTCAAATAGTTTCAAAACCTTTTTATCTCTCTCTCTCCGACTAGGCAAGGCCAAATCATCAAGTTTTTGCCGTTTTTCTCCGAATCTTTTGCAAGGTTTTTGTCTTCTAAGGCCGGTAAGACTATTTTGCCCTTCCTTTTGAGTTTATTTTCATGATTTCATGCATTTTTCATGCATTATTTATTGAAATTTTCGAACCTATTCTTTTTGGGGTTTTTGATGATTCAAGCCTTATTTTATGAAATTGATCAATGGGTTTTTATGGGGACTTGATATAATCATGATCTATGTTGGTTAATTTGATCAATTTGAGATTTTGTGAAAAATTAAAAATTCTAGGGCTTTTATTGAATCAGAATTGGGGATTTTGTTCAATTAGAGTGAAATTGATGAAATTGGCTTGTTGTTTTGATGTAATTAAGCATTATAATCTGTGAGTTGTGTTATGTGATGCTCAATTCATCAATTTGTTTAAAAAATTTCAACAAGTGGTTTTTCAATTTTGGGATTTTTGTTAGAAACCCTATGCTCAAGCCAATTTTGTTAATCTAAACTTTAATTGAACTTAATTTTTACTACATTAGAACATGCATCATGACATTTTAATTGTTCATGCATCATATAGATTTTTATTCTTTTTTTTTTTTTTTTTGGTGCTAATTTGTAGTCTGCCCTTGGATTTTTGTTTTGTTTTTGTTCTTTTGGTTCTTCTATGTGTCTCTGTCCTTTCCTTAGCATCATGCCTAAGAAGACTAGAGCTCGTAGGTCTGTTCCCTGACCTTCTCCTCTCCCACCTTCCTTTGACCGTGAGAGGTTTCCGAGTGAGAAAAAACAAGAGATCTTTGAGAAGCTGAACCTTAAGAGGAAAATTTGGTCTGAGCATTTTGTTGTCTTAGATGAGTTAGATCCTGCCATTAGGGCAAATTTTGAGCGTCGGGGCTGGTTACCTTTGTTGGATATTTCTGATCCTCCTCCTCCAACTACCCTGATTAGAGAGTTCTTTTCAAACATCTCTATCCACATCTATGATTCCAACACTTTAGTAAAGAGTTGGATACGAGGTGTAGAGTACGTCATTACTCCTACTGTAGTGGCTGATGCTCTAGGGGTACCTTTGGTCCAGCACCCTATTTACCCGTATGACAAGTCTCCACTCTTGGATGATGTTATGTCATACATCACTACGTCTTCTATCCAGTGGGGTTCTGATCCTCGGATCACTTCTGCTAAGCTTCCTGAGACTATCTATCTTTTTCTTAGGATAGCATGTCATTCTATTTGGCCTATCTCTCATCTTCACATCATTCCTCTTGAGCGATGTGTCTTTTTGTACGCTCTTGTTACTGATGCTTCTATGAGTTTTCCTCACTTGTTTCTTCATTCTTTGAACGAAGTTTATAGGAGTTCATCTTCCTCTCATGCTCTTGTTCATCCTATTTTTGTTCATAGGATTTTGTTACATCTTGGTCTAAATGATTTCCCTTCTTTTGAGCCAGTACATGTCATTGGTCCTATAGGTGCGTCTTTTCTTAGACAGAGAGCTGCTTATCTTCGAGCTGGCTCTAAACACCTTAGGTCTGAGCCTTCTGGTACTGCACCCCCTCCTTCTTCTTCTACAGGTCCTGCTGGTGAGCATGTTCCTAATCCTGTTGGTGATGCTGCTGCTGCTGCTGTTCCTCCACCTCCTTCGAATGACTTCGATGTACGTCGTACTTTAGAGACTGTCATGACCGTTCAAGCGGCTCATGGTCAGATTTTGGTGGACTTGCTTGATGAGCTACGTGCTTTGAGAGCTGACTTGGCACATCTTCGTTCACCCTCACCACCTCCTTTTGATGATGACATGTGATTGTCCTTTGACATTCCGTCACAAAAAGGGGGAGTAGAGTTTTGAGTCTTGTAGAGGAGTTTTTGTAGTTAGGGGGAGTTTTCTTTTGTTTTTGTGGAGCTAGTGAAGATATTTGATATTAGATTGTATCTAGGTGCTTCACCGTGTATACTTTCTTTTGATTTACTGGCTATTCATGTTGGGAAATATATTGCTTTTGATATATGATTCTTGATTCATGTGTTCACTGCTTATTGATTTATATTTATGAGTTATTCATTGATACATGTCTTTATTATGTGTTGTGTGAACTTTCAAGAATGTTTTTTATTTTTGGTGTATCTAACTTAGGGGGAGATTTAGTTTACATATCTGTTGATTTACTGTTTTTCTGTCACACATGCATTTATGCGTTTGTTGAGTGTTTCAGGAATATACAGGTTGATTCGATTTTGCTGATGTCTACACTTGCAACTGATGGATAGTAGTTACGATTGAATTTTGTGTTTTTTTGCATTACTTTTGTAAAGGGCTTTTTATCTTGTAAACTTTGAGCTTTTAATTTGTGTTTTGTCACAGATTGCCAAAGGGGGAGTTTGTTAGGTTTTAAAGACTTAGGATGTATTTAGAACTCTAATATGTTATGTTGGTAAACCATGATCAAAACAATATGTTTAGTCTTATTTAGACTTGCTCAAAGTTGTGTAATTCATGTAAAGTTGGAATCGAGAGGCTGCAGATGTATTAGTGCATTTCGGCCTGGCTCGATTGATCGAAGGTTAGACTCGATCGATCGAAAGTCGGCCAGATTGCGTTTTCTGCAGAATTTTCTACTCAGCCCTATCTCATTAAACGTTAGGGTTTAATGTTTTTGCCCTAGGTATATAAGGCAAAACCCTAGCCACGTTTTATGAGTTGCTCCTGTTGTATTGTTACTCATACTTTTCTGTTTTGTGTAAATCTCTTGTGAGATCTAGAGGAACTTTCCTTTACGCAAAGCTTAGGGTTTTCAAGGTAGAGATAGTATCAACATCTTGATGAGCAACTCAGTTGCTGCCATTGGAGTTTAAAGAATAACAAGCGTAGGTGCTTGTAGCTGATTGGAGAATCCAAGAAAGAAGGAGTCCGTGGATTCAAAGCTTGCACATGGTCGTGTCAGTAAGTTCTACTGGCGGGTAGCATTAGGAAGTCAAGCGGGGAGCTTGTAAGTCCTTTTGTATGAACTTCGATTCTTTCACATAATGGATTCAGGTTTACCTTGAGAATAGCTAGGTTAAATCCTCCCCAGGTTTTTACCGTGTGGTTTTTTAGGTCATTATATCTTGTGTTCTTTACTTTTTCGCTGCTTTATATCTTGATATGATTGTTTGATTGTTTTAACCTAGAATTGCATAATTTGACTAAGTTAATTACTTGGCTAATTAACTAGGTTAATCCAATTGTTGTTTTAAGGGGTCTAAAAACCAACAGACTATTCCTAAAGTTGATACTAAAACTATTTACAAAACTAGTTGGGCTGAAACTACTTTTCATCCCACTTACAAAGTCAGAACTGTTGACCAAACATTTTCTATTTCTAAAACTCATGAAAATTGTTGTTTGTTTTCTAAAAGAAATATTAATGAGTTTGTTGTTAAAAAATTCAATTATTTGCATAGTGGTATGGTTTAAGTTGTTGTTAAACCACTTACTAGAAAAGGAATAAATGCTTATGTTCTCATGTGTTTAAGAGATGCTAGATTTAAGAACTTTAAAGATAGCATTCTTGGTATGATTACTGCTTCTTTATATGATGGTCCTGTATATTTCAACTGTTATCTTGATATTACTCTTGCTTTGGATGATCCTAATATTGTTAAAACTTTAACCTTGAATATTGCTTCATCTGGTTATTACATGGAAGAAAGTAGTAAGCCTTTTGCTTTGATTTATCGCATTTATTACACACTTTTGGGTACTCAATTGAATCCTGGTGCTAAGATCAATAGAGAACTAAAAGGCCACAAACTGAATGACCCCTTGTGATTTAAACTAATTAATTAATTTAGCCAAGTTATTAATTAATCAATTTAACATGCAAATACGTGGCAGCACAAACAAATCACCGAATAACTAAATATGCAGTGGAAAATAAATAACACAGTGATTTGTTCATGAATGGGGAAAACCCTAACGGCAAAAACCCCACCGGGTGATTTTCAGGTCACCACTCCCGAAACTCCACTATTATCAAATCAAGCAGTTACAAATAAGGAATCCCAAGTACCTTACCAACCTACAGTTGAACCCTTACCCCAAGACCCAATTGGACTTGATCTGTAGTGACAGTTCCCCCTTTTGATGCATGGCTCCCAAGTACGTGACTAACCAGATGCGCGGATCCCAGTACGCGACTTCAAACACCAACTTTAGGAAGAGAGGTTGGCTGCAAAGTTCTTCAGATCATCCTATGCAATGAAGATCAGGAAGATGCTTGGTCATAAAACCCTACGGTGCAAAATACACAGCAACTTCTTGAAGAAGATGAACTAGGTCAAGAACTACGTCTTAGATCACAATTTGCTTGAACAAGGATTGCTCAATGCTTATGCCACTTGTGTCTATGTTGACGGCTCTTAAAACACTCCTTAAATATGTTTAGGGTTAGAAGAAAAGAAGGCCCAAAAACACATTCACGGATCCCAAGAAAATCAGAACAGAAATCTGACTTTTTAATTCTCGATAGATAGCAGGTGTCGAGGTAGCTATCGAGCAGGTGTCGAGATTTAAAAATTCTGCACTTCAACTTGCTTTTTCTTGGACAGACTTGATGACTTCAATACTTGATCTTGAAACCTTGTTTCTTGAAGTATTAAAAACACCTAGAACTACCCAATTACAAGTAGAGTGCATTTTGTCAAAGGATTAGCCAATATACATAAAATATGACATATGTTCTTAACATGTGAACACATATGTCCTAACAATCTCCCCCTTTGGCAATCCGTGACAAAACCACAACAAACAAATGAACATATGAGAGAAGTCATAAATCACTCAACTCATATTCACTTGTTACATACAATAAAATCTATCCTAACACAAACTCTTGAAAAACTTTGCAAGAAGAGAGTTTATGGCAAGTAGACTTTGACAACCTGTATTTCTGAAACACTTTTAAACAAAACTCATCAAGGCATCTTGTATGAAACAGAAAATAATTAGATTGCATACAAATATAAAGAACATGTGTATAAAGAGAGAAAAGAAACAACACATGAAGAGATAGGTGAAAAAGAAAAACATACATCCACATATATAGAAAGATAAGTACAATGTATGTAAAACTGGTCACAAGACCTCATATACAATATCAATGTATCTATAAAGACTAGAAAAGAAAAAGATACATCAAAATCTCACTACATCCCTCAAAAAATATGAACACTCCCCCTATCAAAAATGTCCTATACTAACTCTCCCCCTAAGATGACTACTCTCATAATCCAAAACTACTCCCCCTTTTTGTCACGAATGACAAAGGGTAGAGTGTCATGTAGACATCTCATCAGTAGAGCTAGCATCTCCATCATCATCATCTGAATCATCATCGTCATCACCATCATCATCATCATCATCATCCTCAGAATCAGAATCAGAAGCAACTGGAGGAGGTGGTGGAGGAGAAACCTCAGAAGCAAAACCACCCATGGTCGCCTGCCGTCATGCAATACGACCAACACGAACATTCACCTGATACAACTCAGTGGTGAGTGTATCGAGGCGAGCATCCATGCGTTGCAGCTGCGCCATAATATCTCCAAGAGATACATCGCCTGAAGAAGAAGGAGGAGCCGATGTAGATGGAGCTGATCTGGATGGAGCCGAACGGGAGGGAGGAGTGGAATCCGGCTGTCTCGACCTGAACTGTGCCTCACTACGTTTTACGATAGCGGCATCTATGGCAGATATGTGTGTGAAGTGGTCGGACGAAGGGAAAGGGATGGAAAAATAGCGTAGAATCCTCGTGATAGCGGAGGGAAAGACGAGCTTATCACGGGACGCCGCATCTAAATGAACATCTATGATAGAGAAAATGAAATGAGAAGGAAAGTCTATCGTGAGATGCTCAAGTAAAGATAACAAAAATCGAGCACGAAGCTCTATGATAGAGTTATAGTGAGAGAGAGGATGAAGTACAAAAGTCATCACCATGTTTAGAAACCTAGGACCTTTAGCAAAAGGTCTACATGATGTATACTGGTGCTCACCCCACTCAGAAGGGCGCTCACAAAAAGCAGAAATAAGCTCATCCTTGGACACAGTCCTCAGTCGCTCATAAGAAGGATAGTCAGGAAACTCTATCCTAGGGACCCTAAGCACATCCGCCACTAGTTGTGGTGTGACAAGGATGCGCGTACCTCGAACGCGAGTGAAAAAGAGAGGTACTGAACGATCAATCCCGTGCATGTTGGAGTAAAACTCCTGAATCAGCACGAGAGGACAGGTGACCGGGATGTCACACAGTGACCCCCATCCCCTACTGTGAATGACAGAGGGAAGGTCAGTGTCGGCGAAGTCCGCCAAAATGACTTGGCATTCCGAATGAACACCTCGTCTAGAAAAGTTCTCAGTAAATGCCTTGTGGGCATCTCCATCACGGAATCGAAGGTTAAGAGGAGCAGAATCAGAAGAAGAGGAAGCTCCAGAACGCAGAGGGTTCCGAGCTGGAGTAGATTTACGTTTGGGTGCCATAGACACAGCTAACGTAAAAGAATGAGAAAGAGATAGAGAGGGAGACAATCAGAAAAGTCCCAAACAGTTCAAATATGATAATATGTTGAACAAAAAGTACGTATGCATGGGAATGCATGGGCATGTGACATGCAAACTTAAAAAGCATCATGGGCTCAGCCCAATCCAAACCTAGCAGCACACATACAAGAAACACACATCTAAATGCATGAAAATATCATTCTAATGCACATGGAATGCAATGTATGACATTTTAAAAACATTTGAGTGAAAAACCAACCCAAAATTTCAAGAAAAACTCTTCAATTTTGAAAAACCCCAAAGTTTTCAAAAAAAATCCCAAAACCTAAGATTCAAATCATGAAATGCATGAAAAGGAATGGAAAAGAAGATCATACCACTTGATTTGAAGCAAGAAAAGCTGAAAATCACTTGGGATGGAGATTGGAGTGAAGAAAAGTGGTCTGGGAAGATGAACCGCCTCGGACAGATCGAAGAGAGATCGAGAAATGAGAGAGAAATCGCGATTGCAGCTTATATAGACACCTCAGTAAATCTCGACAGCTGAGGTGTCGAGAGGTGTCGAGGGTGCTGTCGAGGAAGGTATCGAGAATTTTGCCTTCGACATCTGAAGGTGTCGAGGGGGTATCGAGGTACCAAACAGCTGAACAGATACTGAATCTCGATCAATCGACTATGTGTCGAGAAGGTATCGAGGAGACAGAGAATTTCTCGATCGATCCACCAGGTGTCGAGGAGGTGTCGAGATTGCGATAAGAAAAAGGCTTGAAAAACTCGACAGCTGATCAGGTATCGAGGAGGTATCGAGAAGGTGTCGAGCCAGCAGTGAAAAGCAGTTTTTCGAGAAGTGAAAAACACAGACATGTATGCAATCAAGACAAACACCTCAACCATGATCCAACCAACATAAAAAGCTCTCAAAAATCATCTCTCAATGAAAATTTAAGCACATGGATCTTCCAAAAAAAACACACACACATACTAAACAAGTCTAACCAATTTTATATTTCAAAAATAAATCATGACAGTTTAGTGAGCATACAAAAGCACATGTAAAACCTTTGTGATGGCCAAATCACATTGTACCTGCACATGTATCAAAAGTAGCAAAGAATATTGCGTGTTGTGTGTGAAAAATATCGCAAGATTGCATATGTGTATACATGTTATGACGATCTGAGATATGAGAAAATAACTTTAACTCACACACAATCATAACTGTTTGATAGGGACTATCACCTTCGAGGTACATCCTATAACTCTCACATCTCCTAGAATACACGCTTGCAACCATTTTTAAAGCATTTTTAATCTTTTTGCTTTTTATTTTCTTTGCATATTTTCTTTTTAAACATATCATGCATGGGCTTATGAGAAAGAAAAGAAATACCCATTGATATTTGACATTTCAATTTTGCTATGCCTAAGCACACAAATGTCATTGACATCACACTTTTGCTATGCCGAAGCATACAGATGTCATTAATGATTGGCGGGCAACAGTGGTGAGATGGTTATTTATGCCTTTCTCTTAGGATTTTCTAGTCGTACCCGTCAAAAAGAGTGATATGAGTGTTAAGTTTAAAAAATAACCTAATCTTACTCATCACAAACAAGAGCCACAAAGCTCACTTGCTTAATTGTGCATAAAGATGCTCATCTAAGCTACAAGAGATACAAAGTTTAGAAAACTTTGTTTCATTGGCCATCCAAGGTACACAAGTACCAATGTACACATAACACACACTGTTTTTGTATTTTTCAATTTTTCAAATTTTTTTATTTTTATTTTATTTTATGTGAAAAACAAAATAAACAAAACTGAAAGTAAACACACAAAAACATGTTAAGCAAAGCAAAAACAATGCATAAAACTAGACTGACTCAGCAAAAATGCAAAACACACAAGCAATGCAATAAACAAGATAAACAAGAAGGGAGAAGAAAGTGATAAAATCACTTAGAGTCCTTTTTCTTCCACACCTTGGAAGAACCTTTCCTTTGATTAAAACTTTGAACCGGCGGTGAGGGGAAAGAATTAAACCCGTTCAAGTTCGAAAGGAACATGAGGGCTTTCAGAAGATCTCCAAGAGGAGCAAGAGAGGATTGAAGCTAATTTTGGCTTCCAGATGCTGTCATACTGTTGCTTTGTTGGGTGGCTAGCCACTTGTAACAATTTGGTCGAGTATGATCGGCAGCTCCACAATGATAACAGAGATGCTACTTCTTTTGTTTAGGCTTTTGAGAGTTAGCCTTCTTATCCTTAGGGATTTTAGCATCTTTCTTATCAACTTAGGGGGTGCTCCTAAGATGGATTTACCCTTGTCTATGTTCTCACTAGCTAATTCAGTTTTAACCTCAATGTTCTCAATTTTAACAGTATCAGCAGGAGGAACAAAAACAGTAGAACTAGTAGAAGCAGAGTTAGAGAAAGAAAGACCATACCCTAAACCTGTTCGATCTGAAGCAGATTTCTGGTTGCTGAGCATCTCATCAAGTTTTGCACTTGAAGTCCTCTCCAGTTGAGCTCTGACTTGAAACAGCTCTGCTTCAAGCTTCTTGGTCTTCTCAGCCAGGAAGTTGTTCTCAAACCTCGGTGCTCCAATAGTTTGATTCGCCTCATCAAACTTTGTGAACAATTCTTCTTTATCAAGTTCCACTTCACTGAGCTTCTTGGTGGCCAGCCTGTACAACTTCTCATGCTTCTCAGAAAGCTTGTAAAGCTTCTCATAAGCTGAATGGATATCATCTTTGTCATCCATCTTCTCGCATTCAGTATCCACCAATTCTTCTTCCTGTTCCACTTCTTCAACAATCCCTTCAGTAGGATTAACTGTGGCAGTGAAAGCATTCAAGATTCCATCATCTTCACTATCGGAATCATCTTCAGGCTCAGTGTCACTGAGGGTTGTAGCAAGAGCCTTGCTCTTCCCTATACTCTTCAGATATGTAGGACACTCATTCTTCATGTGTCCAAACCCATGACACCCAAAACACTTCGGTCCTGCCGAAACAGTGTACTGACCGCCATCCTTAGCATCCTTTCTTCCTTTTTCTTGATTCTTGAACTGAGAAGAACTGGATTGTCTGCGGTCCTTGTCAAAGCTCCTCCCATTGGCATTCTTCATAAACTTCTTGAACTGCCTTGTAATGTAGGACTTCATCTTGGAATCTTCATCATCGGAAGACTCATCTGTATCACTGCTCTTCGCCTTCAGGGCCATGCTCTTGCCCTTGCTTGACTTGCCTATTCTTGATAACCCTAGCTCGTAGGTCTGCAAGTTCCCAACCAACTCAGTCAAAGGAATTTTATCAATGTCCTTTGATTCTTCAATTGCCGTAATCTTGGCATGAAATCTCTCAGGTAGAGATCTGAGCACCTTCCTTACAACCTTGGGTTCAGGGATGGTTTCCCCAAAATTGAAGGCTGAGTTCACTATGTCTTTAAGCTTGGCATAGAACTCATCGAACGACTCATCCTCCTCCATCTTAATTTCTTCAAAGCTAGTAGTGAGCCTCTGTAGCTTTGAATCCTTGACAGCCTTTGTTCCTTCATAGGTTGTCTGGAGGATGGTCCACGCCTCCTTAGCAGTTTCTGTTGAGGATATCTTCTTGAACTCCTCATTGGTGACTGCGCTAAATAAGGCATTCAATGCTCTACTGTTCAAGTTTGCCGCCTTGATCTTGGCTTCATCCCAATCGGCCGGCACTTCTTTTGGCTTGATCCAGCCAATCTCAACAGCTTGCCACACCTTCTCGTTTAAGGACTGCAAAAAAGCTCTCATGCGTACTTTCCAGTAGGCATAGTTAGTCCCATCAAATAAAGGAGGTATAATGAGAGATTGTCCTCTATCCATGACAGCAGGGGTCAATGGATCAACACAACAAAGATTAACCTAATCAGAGTGTGCCTGCTCTGATACCACTTGAAAGGCCACAAACTGAATGACCTCTTGTGATTTAAACTAATTAATTAATTTAGCCAAGTTATTAATTAATCAATTTAACATGCAAATACGTGGCAGCACAAACAAATCACCGAATAACTAAATATGCAGCGGAAAATAAATAACACGGTGATTTGTTCACGAATGGGGAAAACCCTAACGGCAAAAACCCCACCGGGTGATTTTCAGGTCACTACTCCCGAAACTCCACTATTATCAAATCAAGCAGTTACAAATAAGGAATCCCAAGTACCTTACCAACCTACAGTTGAACCCTTACCCCAATACCCAATTGGACTTGATCTGTAGTGACAGTTCCCCCTTTTGATGCACGGCTCCCAAGTACGTGACTAACCAGATGCGCGGATCCCAGTACGCGACTTCAAACACCAACTTTAGGAAGAGAGGTTGGCTGCAAAGTTCTTCAGATCATCCTATGCAATGAAGATCAGGAAGATGCTTGGTCACAAAACCCTACGGTGCAAAATACACAGCAACTTCTTGAAGAAGATGAACTAGGTCAAGAACTACGTCTTAGATCACAATTTGCTTGAACAAGGATTGCTCAATGCTTATGCCACTTGTGTCTATGTTGACGGCTCTTAAAACACTCCTTAAATATGTTTAGGGTTAGAAGAAAAGAAGGCCCAAAAACACATTCACGGATCCCAAGAAAATCAGAACAGAAATCTGACTTTTTAATTCTCGACAGATAACAGGTGTCGAGGTAGCTATCGAGCAGGTGTCGAGATTTAAAAATTCTGCACTTTAACTTGCTTTTTCTTGGACAGACTTAATGACTTCAATACTTGATCTTGAAACCTTGTTTCTTGAAGTATTAAAAACACCTAGAACTACCCAATTACAAGTAGAGTGCGTTTTGTCAAAGGATTAGCCAATATACATAAAATATGACATATGTTCTTAACATGTGAACACATATGTCCTAACAAGAACCTTCTAGTAAAACCATGTTAATCAAATGTTCAACCCCTGATGTTAAAGTTCAAGTTCCGAAAATGACTCAATGGTAAGATGTTAAGCTTCCCACTGAATGGTTGTTGGAACAAGAATCCCCTCTTGCTAAACCTGTTTTTGATGAGCTAGATCTCACTCATATTCAACAATACTTTTATGGTACTGTTAAAATAAGTTTTTAAAACAATCAACCTTTAAGGATCAGTGAAGGGAGACATTCCTTTGCTGAATCTAAAAGTATTTCAAAAAGAGCTCAAGATCTCAATGAGTTTTTGCAAAAGAATTTTGAAAAACCCAGTGATTTAAAGTTAAAAGGTGTTTCGAGTGATAAATTCCAAGTTAGCACTGTTTTCTATTCTACTAACCTGAAACTTCTTCTCCATATGGCAGAACTGCTAATGAAAAAGAAGAGGACACTAGATCTACCTGTCCATCTAATTCAGTTTGAAAAGATCTTTCTTCAAACTACATATCAGGAGGAGTTGGTTTTGAATACCAATTTTTGTAAAAGACACATGTTTGGAATTTTCAACAAATCTTTTAATTTTTGGTAAATCATCATCAAAAACCTTTTTAGCAGAAACAAAAGATAATGAATCAAAATCTGTATTTTCATCAGAAACAATTTCTTTTTTATTTCTTGAAATAGTACAAGTAGTACTTGTAGAAGTACCCTTAGTTTGAACTTTTAAATCAGAAAGCATTTTCTCAACAATGTCAAGAGTTTTAGCTTGGGAAGTTTTAAATTTAGTTTTCTATCTTGAATGGGTAAATCAATCAAAGGTTTCTCAGGTTTTGAAACAGAAGTTTTTTCAACAATTTTTTCTTGAATACGGTCAAGCTGTTGACCAATAATATGCAAAGATTCATTAGTAAAATTGTTTTGTTCAATAATACTAATAATAGGAGTTTGATCATCAGCGATTTTGAAAGGGGAGGCCTTCACTTCCATCTTTTGACAAGTTATCAAAACTGTCTCAGGAGGCGGATGGCTAGACCTAACAATAGTTTTATCTGTTTTAAAACTCAGTTTTCTGTTTCTACTGATAAAATTTATGAATGGAATATTGATAGTTTGTCTGAACAAGAAAGCATTAATAAAATGGGTCTTATGTCTATGGTTGGAACTGCTTATATTAATAACCATAATCTTGACCACCTTGAAATTGTTGACCTTCTTGCTACTAATTTTTCTAGCACTCTTCGTGGATGGTGAGATTCATATCTCACAAAAGATTCCACAAAATCCATTAAATATGCTATGAAAAAGAATGATAAAGGTATCCCTATTTTTTATGAAAGTATTGGTTGAGGTATCCCTGATTGTGTCAATACCTTGGTCTATACTATTCTCAAACATTTTGTTGGTACTCCGTCTAATGTTTTATCTCAAATTTCTGATTATATGAATAATTTGAGATGTCCTACTATGTCTAATTATAGATGGTATCAAGATGTTTTTATTTCCAAAGTAATGCTTCAGAAAGACTGTTACAAGCCTTATTGGAAAGAAAATTTTATTGATGGTTTGCCTCCTATCTTTGCTTATAGAGTAAAACAAGAATTAATTGGTAAAAATGATTCCATTGATTATGATAATTTAACTTATGGTGATATTCTAATCACTATTAAAAAACTTGGTATTAATATGTGCAATGATGAAAAACTGTTAAAATACCAATTAAAGAATAAAAGAAAAGCTAAATATAAAATGGGTAATTTTTGTGAACAATATGTTTTACCCAAAGTTTTAAAACCCGAACCGTTTATTGAACCGTAAAAGGGAGAGGTTCAAGGTTTTTAAAGTTGAACCGAGGTTGAACCGAAGTCAAACCGTGATGACGTCATAATTATTTAATAATTATTTTAAACATTTTAAATTAATATAAATACAAAATTTGACTAAAATAATCCCTAAATAATATAAAAATCTATATTTCAAATGTATTTTTAATATCATAACTTTCATAAGATAAATAAATAAAAATTAAATTCAAAGAAAACATAATAAATAAACAAATATATAATTAAATGCATAACAATGTCATGGTTGATTTGCTGATTATAATAAAACATAGTTGATTTACTTAAATCACTACTTTTATTATAATGTTTCAAAATCCAACTTAATAGAAAAAATAAAATAAAAAAATAATGATAAACAAAAACCAAAAATGACAAAACTTAAAAAACAATGGTATCTCATATGCCAATATTCACGTTGGGGAGGGGCCCAAGAGGGCCAAGACTCAATAAATGAGTCAGAAATTTCAAACTCATTTTTGTCATTTCCAAGGCTTTGTCATGTCACACGTGCTAGGCTCACCAAACTAAAAAGCAAAAGTAAAGTTGAAACAAGTCATTTACTTAAACTAAAGGCAGTATACCATGAAGAATGAAAGAAGAAGCAAAGAAGAAACAGAGAAGAAGGAGTAGCCTTGCGTCGTTTGTGATGGGTTAAGTGCTTTCTTTTTTTTTTCTTTTTTTTTTTTTTTTTTTTTTTAAGAGCTTGGCTTGAGCTGTAAGACCAGCTCTCTGTTTTCTTGGCTGTTTGCTTTCTTTTTCTCTCTTGCAATTTATTTTTGTATTTTTTATATTCAAATTCTTTATGGACTGAGATCTGTTTTCCGGCTAAAAAAATGGAATCGTGCGAACCTCTAAAACCGGCCATGGTTTTTAGAACCATACGGTTTAACCACGGGTCGAGCGGTTTCATGCATTTTTCACCTAGAGAGGTTCTTAGAGTTAAAAGAACTAGAATGGTGAGGGGTTCACGGTTAACTGGGTCGGACTGTACGATCTGGTCTGGGTCTAAAAACTAGGGTTTACCCCCTATTACTCCTTCCAGGAAAAAAGAGAAAAAACATGATAAAGCTCACAAGAATTATAGCCATAAAAAATACATAACCAATTTTGTTAAGCCAAATGATTTTTATGCTAAAAAGAAAAATGTTTCTAAAAAATATGATAAACAAAGATCAAGGAAAGGAAAGTGTTTTAACTGTGGTAAACCTAGACACTATAGTAGAGATTGCAAACAAAAACCTGGTAAGTTAAAAAATAAGTTTAACATGTTAAACATTGATGATAAAGATCAAGAAGAATTATTAAGAATCCTTGAATTAAACAATTTGTCTGATTCATTGGAAGATGATTTTTTTTCCTCATCTGATTCTTGCTATCAATCTACTAATGATTTCTCTGATTCACCTAATGTTAAAATTGGTTGTGAGATTCCTTTTGTTATGTTATTAAATCTATTAATGTTCTCAACAAAAGTGAAGAAAATGAAAACTTATTGATTAAATTGATAAGTCAAATTGAAAACCCTGAATTACAAAAAGAATATTTGGATAAGCTCAAGAAAAACTTAATAAAAGATGAAACTAGTAAAAAACTAAAATCAACAATGAGCTTTGAAGAAACTTTGGAAAGATTTAATAATAAAAAATCCAAAGACTAAATTGTTAATGATCTTCAACATGAAATTAATGTAGTTAAACAAGAGATAAGTGAATTAAAAAATGAATTTAAAAGCATTAAAAGTGATAACAATGCTCTTAAACAAGAATTGTTATTGTTAAAAATTGATAAAAATCTTGATAAATCTAATAATGAACAAGATGAGCACAAAGATGGAGATGAATCCAATCAACAGGTTCTTCTTTCTGATAAAGGTATTGTTGATAATTCTCAACTTAATCTTGTTAATAGAATGCTTCCTCCAAAATGGTTTACAAAAGTTAAAACTGTTGTTTCTCATGATTATCATTTCACTATTATTACTATGATTAATTCTGGTGCAGATATGAACTGTATCCAAGAAGGATTAATTCCTTCAAAATATTTTGAAAAATCAGCTGAAAGATTGGTTTCTACTAATGGTACTCAAATGAAGATTAAATAGGAATTGAACAATGCTCATGTTTGACATAATAATGTCTGTTTTAAGACTCCTTCTGTTCTTGTTAAGAATATGACTAATAAAGTGATTCTTGGTCTACCATTTATAAATGCTTTATATCCCTTTTTTGTTGAACATGATGGAATTACTATTGATCCTTTTGGATAGAAAGTAAAATTCAAATTTGCTTCAAAATTTGAAATTGATATTGATGATTCTTTAAATATGATTCATGCTAAAACTAAACATCTTAACTTCCTTCAACAAGAAGTTAGATACAAGAAAATTGCTAAACAACTTTCTGATAAATTGTTGCAATCAAAAATTGATAATTTTCAGAAAATTATAATTGATGATGTTTGCTCTAATGTCCCTAATGCTTTTTGGCATAGAAGAAAACATATTGTTGACTTGCCTTATGTTAAAATTTTTGATGAAAAGAACATTCCTACTAAAGCTTGCCCTGTTCAAATGAATGCTGAAACTGTTGAGTTTTGCAAAAAAGAAATCAATGATTTACTTCAGAAAAAACTCATAAGGAATAGCAAGTCTCCCTGGTCTTGTGCTGCTTTCTATGTTCAAAAAAATGCTGAGATTGAGAGAGGAACCCCTCGCTTAGTCATCAATTATAAGCCCTTGAATAAAGTCTTAGAATGAATCAGGTATCCTATACCTAACAAAAATGATTTAGTTCATAGATTGAGTAAGACTGTGATATTTTTCAAGTTTGACATGAAATCTGGATTTTGGCAGATTCAGATTAGTGAGAAGGACAGGTTCAAAACTGCTTTTACCACTTCTTTTGGTCATTATGAGTGGAATATGATGCCTTTTGGTCTTAAGAACACCCCTAGTGAATTCCAAAATATTATGAATGATATTTTCAATTCTTTCAGCCATTTCACCATTATTTATATTGATGATGTTCTTGTTTATTCCAGCTCTATTGATGAACACTGGAAACATTTGTATTCGTTTCTAGAAATTTTCAAAAGAAATGGTCTTGTTGTCTTTGCTAAGAAAATCAAATTGTTTCAAACAAAAGTTCGCTTCCTTGGCTATGATATCTCTAAAGGATAGATTCGTCCTATAGATAAAGCCATTCAATTTGCTGACAAGTTTTCTGATATTATCACTGATAAAACTCAACTCCAGAGATTTCTTAGATGCCTGAACTATGTTGCTGATTTCTACAAGGACATGAGGAAACAATGTAAACCCCTTTTTGATCGGTTACAAAGTAATCCTCATCCTTGGTCTGATGTCCATACTTATTTTGTTAAACAAATCAAGTCTCATGTTAAGACATTGCCCTGTCTTGGTATTCCTACTATTGATGCTTTCAAAATTGTTGAAACCGATGCCTCTGACATTGGTTATGGTGGTATTCTGAAACAAAGAATTTCCCCAGAGTCATCTGAACAAATTGTTCGCTTTTATTCTGGAATCTAGATTAATGCACAGTTAAACTATAGTACTATTAAACAGGAGATTTTATCTATAGTACTATGTATTACAAAATTTCAAAGTGATTTATTAAACCAAAAGTTTTTGTTATGAATTGATTGCAAAAGTGCTAAATATGTTATTGAAAAAGATGTCAAAAATATTGCTTCAAAATATATTTTTGCTAGATGACAAGCTATTTTAAATGTTTTTTATTTTGATATTGAATATATTAAAGGATCTCAAAATTTTATCCCTGATTTCCTTACCCGTGAATTTCTGCAGTGTCACCATGGCAAGTAGGCGATCCAAAGACAAAAGCCCACCCACTGATAAACCACTTGTTGAAAAAGAACCTATTTCTTCTCTGGAAATTGTTAACTAATTCACCCCCTTAGATACCATCCCTAAGCCCAATTACTCTTCTATTCTAGCCTCATCCTATGATTCTTATGCTTTAACTAGTGTTTCCCAACCTATTAAAACTATTTATCTCAAAGCTTCCAATGCCTCACAGTATATTAAAAAACAATCTGTTCAAAACCTGTCATCCATAGAGCCAAATAGGCCTCCATTACTGACCCTTTTAGGCTTGCTACTAGCTATTTTCCCCCACAATTTCATTGGATACCTGAACACTGTCAGAAGAATGTGCAATACTATTCTGTGTCATGAAAATTCCATCACTATTAAAGCCATAAAAGACAAAACTAACAATGCTAAGATTATTTATCACAATGTTTTCTTGAATTACATTATTTATGAAGAAATGTGGGGTCTCAATCTTGCCTCCACAAGAATGATGCCAACTTCCCCTATTCAATATTCATATCATGATTATCTCACTGCCTGGTTCAGATTCATGCTTCATCAAAATAAAAATATGTCTCATTCATGGTTTGTTAATTTTGATAAGGATTTCAATTCTGATTTCCCCCTTTGGTTCATCCGCTAGTGGACCCAGTTTGGCTCAACTGTTGAAATATTCCCAGAACCATTAATGAATTCTTTCACATATTTCAAAAGTGAGTTCAAAGTTGATTCCTATGGTGCTAAATTCCCTCCTTTACTCCATTTTATTAAGAAATACAAGGTTCCTTGGATTCTGAAATGGCAATATGATAAGGAAGGTGATGTTCTCACTCGCTGTTGGTATGTTAAATGGTGGGATAAGTTTCCTCATACATTATCAATTATTAACAATGTTACCAAAGAATTCTCATCCCCAAGCGCTTCTCTAGCATTAAGGATCAATACCCCAGTGCAAAAAGCTGAACTAGCTGATGTACCTGCTTCTACATCTACAAAAATTGTTAAAACTTCTGCTAAGTCTAAAAAGAAGGGTTCTCCTTTGGATGAGATTCGCAAGGACCCCGATGCTCTATATGCTCTCATTAAGATGATATCAAAAGAAAAAGGAGCTGCTGGATCAGATGATGAACGGTCCTCTGAAGCTTCTGTTACAAAAGACCCTTATTACCCTTACAATCAAGAGTGGTTTGGTCATGATGAAGAAGGTGCTGATGATTTAGTGAAGGATTAATTGATTCACACTATTTGTCTAGCCTACACAGCAGCCAAAATGCTACAATGTTTACCTTTGGTGAAGTCTCTACTTTTGTTTCACACCACTGCCCAATGTAAATGATGATGTTCTGAAAAGAAGATTCCCCATGATTCCCCATGCTTTTAGTCTTTCCAAGCTCACTTTCGGCAAGCTACAGACAAGGCTTTTGTTGCTAAAAATTTGAGACAAAAAGTGAACATTACTATTCACTTTTTGCTATTCACAATTACTATTTACTATTCACTTTTATTGTTTGTTAGGTTCTAAAGACTTAGGATTTTATGTATTTTGAACTCTAATTTGTAATGTTGGCAAACCATGATCAAAACAATGTATTTAGTCTTATTTAGGCTTGCTCAAAGTTGATTAATTATTGTAAAGTTGGAATCGAGTGGCTGCAGAAGTCTTTATGACTTTCGGCCTAGCTCGATCAATCAAAGAACAGACTCGATCGATCGAAAATCGCCCAGGTTGCGTTTTCTGCAGAATTTCCAACTCAGCCCTACTTCATTAAACGTTTAGGGTTTTATGTTTTTACCCTAGGTATTTAAACAAAACCCTAGCCACGTTTTTAGAGGTTGTTCATATTGTATTGTTGCTCATACTTTGCTGTTTTGTGTGAATCTCTTGTGAGATCTTTAAGGATCTTTCCTTTACACAAAATTTAGGGTTTTCAAGGTAGAGATTATTTCAACATCTTGATGATCAACTCGGTTGCTACCATTGGAGCTTAAAGAAAAACAAGCGGGGAGCTTGTAGCTGATTGAAGAATCCAAGAAAGAAGGAGTCCGTGGATTCGGAGTTTGCACGTGGTCGTGTCAGTAAGTTCTACTGGTGGGTAGCATTAGGAAGTCGAGCGGGGAGCTTGTAAGTCCTTTTGTATGAACTTCGATTCTTTCATAGTGGATTTAGTTTTGCCTTGAGGATCGGTGGGTAAAATCCTCCCCAGGTTTTTTACCGGTTTGGTTTTCTTGGGTGATCATATCTTGTGTTATTTATTATTCCGCTGCTTTATATGTTTGATATGATTATTTTATTGTGTTAACTTAGATTTGTATGAAATTGGACTAAGTAAATCACTTGGCTAATTAACTAGGTTAATCCAATTGTTTGTTTTTAAGGGGTCAAAAACCTAACAAGTGGTATCAGAGCGGGTAGCTCTCTTGTTAGAGATTTTTTATCTCTGAGCTGATCCTTGACCCCTGTTGTCATGGAGCATGGATACTCTCTTGTTGTTCCTCCTCACTTTGATGGGAACAACTATGCTTATTGGAAAGTAAGGATGAAAGCATTCCTGAAATCAATTGATGAGAGGGTTTGGAATTTCGTTGAATACGGATAGCAGAAGCCCACTACTCCTGTGAGTGAGTGGCAAACTTCTGAAAAAGAAGCAGCAGGCTTCAATAGCAAAGTTATGAATGCCATCTTTAATGCTGTTTCTATGGATGAATTTAAGAGGATCTCTAATGTTGAGGTTGCTCATACTGCTTGGAAAATCCTCCAAACTGTGCATGAAGGCACAAAGGCAGTTAAGATCAATAAACTGCAGCAATTGACTTCTAGATTTAAAAGCATTAGAATGTCTGATGATGAATCTTTTGATGAATTCTATGCTAAATTGAATGACATTGTTAATTCTGCTTTTAATTTGGGTGAAATCTATGATCAACCTAAAATTGTTAGGAAGATACTTAGATCTTTAACTGAAGACTTTAGACCCAACGTGACTGCCATTACTGAGAGTAAGGATGTGGACTCCATCCCTGTGGATGAGCTTGTAGGATCTCTTCAGTCCTATGAGTTAGACCTACCCAAAACTAACAAATCCAAATCAATGGCTCTTAAGTCTATTGATGATGTTGATGCTGGTGGATTTGATGATGAGCTCTCTACTACAGAGATAGCTTACTTTGCCAAGAACTTTAGAAACTTTCTTAGGAATACTAATAGGAGGGCAAGGAATACAAACACTGCTAAACCTAGAAATTTTAGGAAGAATGATCCCATTAAGGTTAGCAACACTGAAAAACCTAGAGAAAGAATAGGTCAATCTTCCAACAATTCCTTGGGCGCTCAATGTTTTGGTTGTCAAGGGTATGGTCATGTTAAATTTGAATGTCCAACTTTCCTGGGGTCTAAGGGCAAAGCTATGGCTGTAATCCTTAGTGATAATGAGGTTTCTGATGAAGAGTCTGGTTGTGATGAGGATGGAAACTTCATCGCTTTCACTGCTACTGCTGTAGTCAATGAAAGCATATCTGCTGAGGATAACCCTTCTGATGGGGAACTCTCTAAAGATGCAGATCTTCAAGAGGCCTATAACAAACTTTTCAAAGTTGCTACAAAGGATGCTATGAATGTTGAACTTAGCCTAAAGAAGATTGAATCTCTTGAGCTTGAAAAGAAAAATTTGCTTGTTAAATTATTTGATGCTAATGATCTTTTGAACAATGTGAAATCTGAGAATATGCTCTTGCTTGATAAAGTTAAAACTTTGTAACATGATTTATCTATCGCTAGATCTACTAGTTCTAAACTTGATCAAATGTTGAGTGTTCAAAAGTATCCTTCTGACAAATCTGGTTTAGGTTTTGTTGAGAGCATCTCTGTGTCTGCACCCCATTCCACTATCTTTGTTCCTTCATCTTCTTTTGAACCTTCTATGAGTGAGGTTGTGAGTGAAATAGTTAAACCCCTTGTGAGTGAAGTTGCTAAACCTGTAGAAGTTTCTCCACTTAAGAAGAGTAGGGTAGATTTGAGAGAATCTAAACCTAAGGAGCCTACCAAATCTAAGGACAAGATGCATGGTAAACCTGTTTGGGTTTGTCATTACTGTGGAAAGTCTGGACACATTCGTCCTAATTGTTACAAGTTTCAAGCTGCTAAGAAAGCAAACAAACCAAAAGTGTCTGTGCCTCAAGCACAAGATCCTATGGCACTAATTGGTGAATTGGTAAAGGCATTAAACCTTTATTCCAATCCTGGAGTTGGGAATCACTCGAGTGTGAATAAGAACTCCAATGCTCGTGGTGCATCTAAAAAGTTTTGGATGTAAAAGACTCGAACTAACTGAGTCTTTCTGACATGGTCCTTGTGCTTCACTGCTCTATTCTTCTGTGACCATTGTTCTTTGGTTTTTGTGTTTTTGTTCTAGGACTTGCATTGCATTACATTCATACATTTCATTCTAGAATTTATTTGTTTTCTCTTATAATAAAAAATAAATAAAAAAAGAGGGAAGCAAAACTATGTTTGACACTTTTTTTATTGATGTTTGAAAACAAGGTTGGTCAATCTATTTACACATGTTATGTCTTATGTACCTTGTTTAGCTTGGATGAGCTTACTTTGTTGCACTTTACTAGTTGAAGCTTTGTAGTACATGTTGTGTGGAAAAGATGTTTGTGGTTATTAATCACTTTGTCTTGATCTTGAAGTCATATGTTATTTGACTGTCAGACTTGATCCTTTTGAGAAAGGCATAAATAACCATCTCACCACTGTTCACTAGCCAATCATGAACACCTTAGTGCATATCATAAGATTTTGTGCTCGAGAAAGTGTAGCACATGCACAAAAAGAACATAAGGTGTAGCCTCAATTAATTCATTTAATTAAAACTGGTGTGTACTATTAGGCTTAATGCCAATTCACTTAATTAAAACCGGTGTGTACTATTAGGCTTGATGCCAATTCACATATTTAAGAGGCAAAAATTCAAGAAACTTACATGATTGCAAACTTTTGTTCTAGGAAATGTGAGAGTTATATGATGTAACTCTTTTGGTGATAGTCTCTTTTAAATTCTATGTGATGAATTATGTAAACTTTGTGTTTGATTGCTACTCACATATCACCTCACATGTATCTCAAGTTTTTGCTAGTATCACACACTTCACAAGTTACTCTTTGTTAAACACTGTACATGCTAGTGTGTGTGTTTTTGGTTTGACCAACCAAGTTTGAAAATATCTTGAGAATTGTGCACAACACATTTGTTGCTTAAGAAATTGAATAGGAGAATGATTGAAACTTGTTTTTAAGAAAATTGGGTTTAAAATTTGGGTTTTTGAAAAAGCATTTCATTACATCTCATACTCATGCATTTTGTTTCTTCAATTTCAATGCTTTGAGGAGTTGTTTTCAAAAAGTGCTTGTTATTTTTCAAAACTTGTGATTTTCTCAAAATTTTGTGAGCCTCTGCCTAATTCGATCGATCCAATATATTTTTCGATCGATCGAAAATAAGCTTCAATTCTTTTATGAGTCTCGGATTGATCTGATCGATCGAATGTAATTTTCGATCAATCGAAGATTGCGAAAAAGCTTTTTTAAAAATCATATCTGACTTTTTCAAAGGCATTTTTCAAACTTTTTCAAACTTTTTCCTCTCTCTCTCCGACTTGGCAAGGCTCCACCAAGAATTTTTTTGTCGTTTTCCTCCAAAATTTTTGCAAGGTTTCTCTCTTCTCAAGCTGGTATGTCCTTTATACCCTTCCTTTTGGTTTTATTTTCATGTTTACATGCATAAATCCATGCATTTGAGGGTGATTTTCGGACTTTGCATTATTGGGATTTTCTGTTGATTCAAGCCCTATTTTGTGCAATTGATCATTGGGTTTTTGTGGGGACACGTTATAAACATGATCCTTACTTGTTAATTTGATCAATTTTGAGTTTGGTGAAAAATTGAAAAATCTAGGGTTTGTTCTTGATCCGAATTGGGGCTTTTGTTAAATTTGGTTGAATTTGATGAAATTGGCTTGTTACTTTGATGAAATTAGGCTTTATAATCTTTGTGCTGTGTTTTGTAATGCTCAATTCATCAATTTGTTTAAAAATTTAACAAATGGTTTTCAATTTTTGGGGTTTTTTGATAGAAATTCCCTGCTCAAGCCAATTTTGTCAAAATTTGATCTCAATTGAACTTTATTTTTTCTGCATTAGTACATGCATCATGGCATTGTAATTGTTCATGCATCATATAGATTTTTATTCTATTGATTTTTGTGCTAACTTGCAGTCTGCCCTTGGATTTTTTTTGTTTTATTCTTTTTGGTTTTTTTTCTTGTGTCTCTATCCTTTCCTTAGCATCATGCCTAGGAAGACTAGAGCCCGTAGGTCCGTTCCCTCTCCTTCTCCTTCCCCACCTTCCTTTGACCGTGAGAGGTTTCCGAGTGTGAAAAACCAAGAGACTTTTGAGAAGCTAAATCTTCAGAGGAAGATTTGGGCTAAATGTTCTGTTATCTTAGATGAGGTTGATCCTGCCATTAGGGCAAATTTTGAGCGTAGGGGCTGGTTACCTTTGTTGGATGTGTCTGATCCTCCTCCTCCAGCTACCCTGATTAAAGAGTTCTTCTCGAACATCTCTATCCGCGTCTATGATTCCAACACTTTAGTTAAGAGTTGGATACGAGGCGTAGAGTATGTCATTACTCCTACAGTAGTGGCTGATGCTCTAGGAGTACCTTTGGTACGTCACTCTGTTTACCCTTATGATGAGTCTCCCGTTTTAAGTGATGTCATGTCTTACATCACTGAGTCTTCTATCCAGTGGGGTTCTGATCCTCGGATCACCACTACTGAGCTTCCTGAGACGATCTATCTGTTCTTTAGGATAGCGTGTCATTCTCTTTGGCCCATTTCTCATCTTCACACCATTCCTCTCGAGCGGTGTGTATTTTTGTACGCTCTTGTCACTGATGCTCCTATCAGTTTTCCTCATCTGTTTCTTCATTCTTTGAACGAATTTTATAGGAATTCATCTACTTCTCATGCCCTTGTTCATCCTATATTTATTCATAGGATTTTGCTTTATCTTGGTTTAGATGATTTCCTTTCTTCTGAGCCCGTTCATGTTATTGGACCCATAGGTGCGTCTTTTCTTAGACAGAGGGCTGCTCATCTTTGAGCTGGCTCTAAACACTCTAGGTCTGAGCCTTCTGGTACCGCACCCCCTTCTTCTTCTACAGGTCTTGCTCGTGAGGCTGTTCCTGATCCTGTTGGTGCTGCTGCTGCTGCTGCTGCTGTTCCTCCACCTCCTTCGGATGACTTCGATGTACGTCGTACCTTGGAGACTGTCATAACCGTTCAGGCGGCTCATGGTCAGATTTTGGTGGACTTGCTTGATGAGATTCGTGCTCTAAGAGCTGACTTGGCGCATCTTCGTTCACCCTCGCCACCTCCTTTTGATGATGGATTGTGATTATCCTTTGGCATTCCGTCACAAAAAGGGGGAGTAAAGTTTGGAGAGCTTGTAAAGGAGTTTTTGTAATTAGGGGGAGTTTTTTCTTTCTTTTTGCGGAGCTAGTGGAGTTTTTGAGATTAGATTGTATCTAGGTGCTTCACCATGTATACCTTTTTTTGGGTTATTCTTGTTGGGAAATACATTTTTTATATATATGATTCTTGATTCTGTGTTCACTGCTTATTGATTTATGTTTATGAGCTATTCATTGATATATGTCTTTATTCTGTGTTGTGTGAACTTTTAAGAATGTGTTTATTTGTTGTGTATCTAACTTAGGGGGAGAGTTAGATCACATATGTGTTGATTTACTGTTTTTCTGTCACACATGCGTTTATGCGTTTGTTGAGTGTTTTAGGAATATACAGGTGGATTCGATTTGGCTGCTGTCTACACTTGCAACTGATGGATAGTAGTTAGGATTGAATTGTGTTTTATGAGCATTATTTTTGTAAAGGGCTTTTTACTTGTAAACTTTGAGCTTTTAGTTTGTGTTTTGTCACGGATTGCCAAAGGGGGAGTTTGTTAGGTTCTAAAGACTTAGGATTTTATGTATTTAGAACTCTAATTTGTAATGTTGGCAAACCATGATCAAAACAATGTAATTAGTCTTATTTAGGCTTGCTCAAAGTTGATTAATTATTGTAAAGTTGGAATCAAGTGGCTGCAGAAGTCTTTATGACTTTCGGCCTGGCTCGATCGATCAAAGAACAGACTCGATCGATTGAAAATCGCCCAGGTTGCTTTTTCTGCAGAATTTCCAACTCAGCCCTACTTCATTAAACGTTTAGGGTTTTATGTTTTTACCCTAGGTATTTAAACAAAACCCTAGCCACGTTTTTAGAGGTTGTTCATATTGTATTGTTGCTCATACTTTGCTGTTTTGTGTGAATCTCTTGTGAGATCTTTGAGGAACTTTCCTTTACACAAAACTTAGGGTTTTCAAGATAGAGATTATTTCAACATCTTGATGATCAACTCGGTTGCTACCATTGGAGCTTAAAGAAAAACAAGCGGGGAGCTTGTAGCTGATTGAAGAATCCAAGAAAGAAGGAGTCCGTGGATTCGGAACTTGCACGTGGTCGTGTCAGTAAGTTCTACTGGTGAGTAACATTAGGAAGTCGAGCGGGGAGCTTGTAAGTCCTTTTGTATGAACTTCGATTCTTTCATAGTGGATTCAGTTTTGCCTAGAGGATTAGTGGGTAAAATCCTCCCCAGGTTTTTTACCGGTTTGGTTTTCCTGGGTGATCATATCTTGTGTTATTTATTATTCCGCTACTTTATATGTTTGATATGATTATTTTATTGTGTTAACTTAGATTTGCATGAAATTGGACTAAGTAAATCACTTAGCTAATTAACTAGGTTAATCCAATTGTTTGTTTTTAAGGGGTCAAAAACCTAACATTGTTCATTGTACTGTTCACTCTAAAAATTTTACCTATTTAAGGAGGGTTGTCCCTTATGTTAAACCCAGAACTTTTTCTTTCAAAAATTTTCTTTGAGAGAGAGTTCCTTTAACATAAGGGACAACCCTCTTTAAATAGGCAAAATTTTCGAAGTGAACAGTACCATGAACAATAAAAGTGCATAGTGAACAATAATTGTGAATAGTAAAAAGTGAATAATAATTTTCATTTTTTGTCTCAAATTTTCAGCAACAAGAGACTTGTCCGTAGCTTGTCGAAAGTGAACTTGGAAAGACTAAAAGCATGGGGAATCTTCTTTTCAGAACATCATCATTTGCATAGGGCAATGGTGTGAAACAATAGTAAGGACTTTACTAGGGGTAAACATTGTAGCATTTTGGCTGTTGTGCAGGCCAGAAAAATAGTGTAAATCAATTAATCCTTCGCTAAATCACCAGCATCTTCTTCATCAAGACCAAACCACTCCTGATTGTAGGCGTAATAAGGGTCTTTTGTAACAGAAGCTTCAGAGGACCGTTCATCATTTGATCCAGCAGCTCCTTTTTCTTTTGATATTATCTTGATGAGAGCATATAGAGCATCAGGATCCTTGCAAATCTCATCCAAAGGAGAACCCTTCTTTTTAGACTTAGCAGAAGTTTTAACAGTTTTTGTAGATGTAGAAGCAGGTACATCAACCAGTTTAGCTTTTTGCACTGGGGTATTGATTCTTAATGCTGGAGAAGCACTTGGGGATGAGAATTCTCTGGTAACATTGTTAATAATTGATAATGTATGAGGAAACTTATCCCACCACTTAACATACTAGCAGCGAGTGAGAACATCACCTTCCTTATCATATTGCTATTTCAGAATCCAAGGAATCTTGTATTTCTTAATGAAATGGAGTAAAGGAGGGAATTTAGCACCATAGGAATCAACTCTGAACATAGTTTTGAAATATGTGAAAGAATTCATTAATGGTTCTGGGAATATTTCAGCAGTTGAGCTAAACTGGGTCCACCAGCAGGTGAACCAGAGGGGGAAATCAAAATTGAAATCCTTATCAAAATTAACAAACCATGAATGAGACATATTTTCATTTTGATGAAGCATGAATTTGAATCAAATAGTGAGATAATCATGATATGAATATGGAATAGGGGAAGTTGGCATCATTATTGTGGAGGCAAGATTGGGACCCCACATTTCGTAAAAAATAATGTGATTCAAGAAAACATTGTGATAAATAATCTTAACACTGTTAGCTTTGTCTTTTATGGCTTTAATAGTGATGGAATTTTCATGACATAGAATGTCAGAATAGTATTGCACATTCTTCTGACAGTGCTCAGGTATCCAATGAAATTGTGGGGGGAAATAGCTAGTAGCAAGCGTAAAAGGGTCAGCAATGGAGGCCCTATTTGGCTCTATGGAAAATAGGTTTTGAATAGATTGTTTTTTAACATACTGTGAAGCATTGGAAGCTTTGGGATAAACAATTTTAACAGGTTAGGAAACACTGGCTAAAGCATAAGGATCATAGGATGAGGCTAGAACAGAAGAGTAATTGGGATAAGGGATGGTACCTAAGGGGGTGAATCGGTTAACAATTTCCAAGGAAGAAACAAGTTCTTTTTTAACAAGTGGTTTATTAGTGGCTAGGCTTTTCTGGCCGGTGATAGTGTTGTTGTGCTCTCTATCTTTCTGTCTGTGTCTACCCAAAACTTTAATACTCCTTTGTTGTGTTCCCTTCTTACCGTCGTTAGCGCCACCCTAGTCGTAAAGTGAATTCCTAGAATCGAACAGTAAGGCCCATTTGACCCAAAGAGGACGTGTAGGGCATGAAAGGTTTAGGGTTGTTTAGGGTATGTGTTAAGAAATGCAACGGTGTTAAGAAAAACATGATAATTGAGTGTTAAATCTAGGATAGTATGAATAGGATGTGGAGATCCAACTCCTCTGTCAGCTTCAGGACTAATTGTCCTCCTGATATTGTAAATGAAGAAGATCACATTGTTGAAGAACATAAGATCCCTGATTTCCAGAAATGGACTATTCCTAAAGTTGATACTAAAACTGTTTACAAAACTAGTTAAGCTGAAACTACTTTTCATCCTACTTACAAAGTCAAAATTGTTGAACAAACATTTTTTTATTTCTAAAACTCATGAAAAATGTTGTTTGTTTTCTAAAAGAAATATTAATGAGTTTGTTGTTAAAAAATTCAGTTATTTGCATATTGGTATGGTTCAAGTTGCTGTTAAACCACTTACTAGAAAAAAAATAAATGCTTCTGTTCTCATGTGTTTAAGAGATGAAAAATATATACACACACACAAATATATATATATATATATATATTTATATATATGTGTATATATTTATATTTATATTTACATTAACTACTCAGGAAAAAGCACAACAGTAATATGGAAGCATAAAACAAAGATAAAATTGCCAAATGGTGAAGACTGGCTATTTGAACTGAAGTTTCGAACTCTACCTTTGCTTTTGAGTTGAAAAGTGAAAAATTACTATTCACTTTTACTGTACACTTTTATTGTTCACCGGTACTGTTCACTGTTACTGTTGTGTATATATACACACATATATTTATGTATATACACACACACACATATATATATACACATTTTATGTATTTATACACATATCTACACATTTATGTATATATATACACAGATATATATATATATATATGTGTGTGTATATATTTATATTTATATTTAACTACCTAGAAAAAAACACATCCGTAATATGGAAGCAATAAAACAAAGATAAAATAGCAAATAGAGAAAATACAGCAAAATAAATATATTCAAATGAAGATTAAAACGGAGTATGGAATATCAAAACACTAGTAAAATCTTACTTGAACTGAAAAACTTCTGTCTTCGATTAAGATTGAAAGATATGTCTTTGATACAAAGCTTGAAATAAACTTTTGTCTTTGAAATATAGGATTACAAATAAAAGTCTGTCTGAAAGATTAAAATCTGTTTTTGAAAGTATAAAAGATTACAAAGCTATGTCAGTGAGGTCTAGGAGGGGAGGATTACAAGTGTTTGTCTAGCTAAGACCAGGAGAACGGGTTCTATAATTGGATCTAAAACTTGGACGGAGTCTGTCTTTTTATAGTGAAAATAAACAATGTTTGTCTTGAAAAGTATCTCAAGTAAATAAAGTTAGCTTTAGTTAATATAGTGGTGTAAACTTGCAGAATCATGCAAAAATTACTATTGGTGAACAGTAAAAATTTTACTATTTATAAACAGTAATCTGTCTGAGATTCTGTTGGTGTATCGTTCACGTGCTGGTGAACAGTAATTTGGGCACTATTCACGTGTGCTAATGAACAGTAATATGTTTGATAATGTGAACAGTAGCCGCTTTGTCTTCACTCGGCAGTACTCTTGTTGAGTCTGTCAGCAATCTTGTAGTCGTACATCTGTCAATCTGTCTGTTTACGGTTCTCTCATTATTTTCCACATGAATTCCTTGCATCTGCCAGCATGGTATTCTGAAGGGATAGTGTCTCTGACGAGATGCCTTTATGCTTTCTCTAAAATCTTTCGCTGAAGATTTCTGGTCGTGGATAGGCAATAATTCTTTTTCTCTATTAAGGTTAAGAATCTGTTTGGTCTGGGATTTTAGCTTTCGAATGGCTATCTTGCTTGCCAGGTAATTGAGCGTTAACCTTAAAATTAAGACTAATAAAGTGCAAGTACGCCTTAAAGGCCTTCATGCTATTGTCTAATAAAGTTGAAATGGTGTAGCGTGAATGCTACCTTCTCTTTTTCTATTAGGAGTTCAACAATGAGCTTGTCTATCTGGGTTTCTATTTCATCTATATTGCCTTGTCTTGCGAAGGGCTTGCAATTCTTCAGGGAACAGTTTTTAAAGGGGAATACAACTAAGTAGCAAAACATCTATTTAAAGGAAGAAAGCGAAAAGGTATTAAGTAATAAATACATCCATTAGTGCTTTTGGGCAAGATCAATGGTATCACTTATATCATCTCTTACTGGCTCAACTCTGTCAGTGCTTCCTTCTTTAAAAATGGAAATTTCTTTTAACAAGTATATATGTCTTTGGGGATTGGGGGTAAGATGAACTCAAAGAAAACTTTTCTGTTTCACATATATTAGTAGTACTAATACCATTATCGTGGAAAAAAAATAGAGTAAAGCCAAAAATAGATTTCCTAAAATAACTTTAGAAGATAATCTGTCAGATAAAAGGAAAGGTGCGTAGAGAATAAAACTTTAAGTCGTAGAGCTAAGATACAAAAAAAAAGAAAAAGAAATGAGTGCACTGTTGCTAAGGTAAATACCTAAATTTTATTTATATATATATATATACACACACATATATTTAGGTGTATATATATATATACATAAATATATATATATATATATATATGTGTATATATTTATATAAATACACATATATATGAGTCACACCCTCATAGTACTGGCATTTCTAAAAATAAGTATTTCTCAAATTTTTAACTCTTAGTGCACAGTATCTATAGTTGTGCAAAAAGCAAAAAAAAAAACAAAATTAACAAAGCAAAAAAACAAAAAACAAAAAAAAGTTTATATATTGACAATTATCCAAGATATTTGTTGTGATGAAGTGTACACGAGCTGTGTTTTCTCACACACTTTTGCTCTCTCACAAGAGAGCTTAATGGAGGATTTGATCAGAGGTTTTTTGGTTATTATTTTTATATTGAGCTAACCATTGCTTTGGTTTTTCGATTTAAACTATTTATTTTCTTCTAGTGGATAGTTAGATTTGAATTCTAAGAGCATTTATATATGGGTGCTGAAAATTACCATTTATTACCTTAAAAAAACTATTTTATCTATTTTAAAACTTTTTTTAACAATACACCCAATATCTCATTTCTTATTTAAAAATACAACCTACTAAAATAATATAAATAATTTCAACCAATTTAACATACAACCAATTAAAATAAATATTAAATAAAAACTCATATACCCTTCTCTCTTCCCCACATGTCGTTCTCTCTTCCTCAACCAAATGGATCAAAGCCTTTTAACCAAAATCAAACGACTCAACCACCACAGCACAACCAGCAACCACGACACCCAATCACGATGACCCACGACACAACCCGTCACAACCTATAGTATCCAACTATCCAACCACCATCATAATCATGGCTCAAAGACAGTTTTTTTCCAACAATTAAAACATATTAATTTAATTTATTGAGGGAAATAAGGTTTTAAGCAAATTTAACTAGCACAAAAATAATCCTATAGGAGTGAGAACGAAGATCAGAACAAAGGCTTAAAGAGAAGCGATGGCATTTCATAAACCTTGCTTTTCTTGGAATTCCTATCTCTCATTGTTGCACTAACTTCATATAGCTGTCCAAAATTACAGAACCTAATTTCCACTATTACTTGGAAAGGGAATTTGAATGTGGGGAAAAAAAAACACTAGGACTATATAGCAAAATCAAACTCTCAGGAACCAAAAAGAAATATCCAAAAACTGGGTTTATATATATATATATATTTTTTTTTTTTTTCTCTAGAATCAACTAGAAATGAAAGCAGATCCCCTAGTTAATGCTCAAAACAATAGGAGAAAACTCACTGATTTTCAAAAGAATATAACAAAGCACTATGTTTCTTCCAGTAATGAAGAGAAGAAAACAAATAAGGGAAAAGGCAAAATCCCAGTATCTTGGCATTATCTTTTCTTGGTTTCCACACACAACAATAAAACCCAACAAAACCCATTTTATACTATCAATGCTCATTTACTACCTCTCCATTTCACAAAGACTTTATTTCTGATTACCTAATTACTACATGGATTTTTTTATTTTTATAACGATTGAATTTTGTAAAGTCTCAAGATATCTCTCCATTTTATTGAGATTAAAAGCTATAACTGTAGTACAAGTTCAATTTTACTATGTTAAAGTTGAAGAGTGCTTACACTACCAAGTCCTTCTCTGCAAAAGGCACCTGCTCACTGAGAAGAACAAATATAGAAGCAAGAAATTAACTAGAAGGTTGCTTCCCTCCAATCTATATTCTTTTCTCTGTAAACTGAACCTTCAAAATGTGAAGAAAGAAAGATGATGCTTGCAACAACCACAAACAAAAATGCATAAGTGATCTAAAAAACTTTTTAGAGCCAAATCAGAAGAAAGAAACAAAAGGTATGCATTCAACACAAAAGTGCTACAGAAAATCACATTACATGCCTTTATCAAGGCAATTAAAATTTAGTTCATAATGAAGGCTTTTTATCACCCTAAAAGATTAATGATATTTGCCTATTAAAAGAGAAAATGGTATGAAGCAGAAATAATCGTGAATTTAAAAATAACAGCATCAACTCTTATTTCTAGATATATTAAAACTACTAATGCTACACAAAATATTAAACATCAGTAGTGGCTAATGAAAAGGTATATTCAAAGTCACTAGATCTCATTTACAAGTTATAGTAATCAATTAAAATGAATCTGCTGCCATTCTTTTTCCAAATGTGCACACACAAATAGGTGTAGACACATAAATAGTACAATGTGAGACAATTGACTTTGATTCCCAATTCCCTATTCCATTTGACATAGTGAGGCACTTTGTTCATTCATTTCAAAACATAATGCCCATCACCTTAGTGCTAATTTTAAACAATGTCATTGATACATCAATAAACAAAGGTAGTTATATAAGCAAAACATAATCATAGACCACAAAAAGACTATAGTATAGCTATCAAGTTATGTTCCACAGGTTGCCTTGGGGTTGTCATTATATGTATCTAATGAGCATGGGTTTTCCAAGGGTGGCAACTAGAAGCATAAGAAAGATTGTTAGGTTCTAAGGTCTTAGGATTTTATGTATTTAGAACTCTAATTTGTAATGTTGGCAAACCATGATCAAAACAATGCATTTAGTCTTGTTTAAGCTTGCTCAAAGTTGATTAAATATTGTAAAGTTGGAATCAAGTGGCTGCAGATGTATTGGAGCATTTCGGCCTGGCTCGATCGATCGAAGGATAGACTCGATCGATCGAATCTCGGGTCAGATGCGTTTTCTGCAGAGTTCCAGCTCAGCCCAAACTCTATTTAAACGTCTTGGGGTTCAAGTAAAACACTCCTATATATAAGGAAAACCCTAGAACGTTTTTGAGACTTTGTAGAGAGAGATTAGAGTACCTCTTGTGCCTCCTTTTATTAGGGTTTTGTACCTAAACTTCTCTAAGTCTTTGTTGCTCATATTTGCTGTTTATGTGAATCTTTTGTGAGATCCTTGAGGAGTTTTCCTTCACATAAACTTAGGGTTTTCAAGGAAGATATATTATCTACATCTTGATGATCAACAAGGTTGCAACCACTGAAACTTAAAGATAAACAAGCGGGGAGCTTGTAGCTGATTGAAGGAAGACAAAGAAAGAAATAGTCCATGGATTCGGAGCCTGCGCGTAGTCGTGTCAGGAAGTTTTACTGGTAGGTAGCATTAGGAAGTCAAGCGGGGAGCTTGTAAGTCCTTTTGTAAGAACTTCAATTCTTTCTTAGTGGATTCCGTTTTGCCTTGAGGATCGGTGGGTAAAATCCTCCCCAGGTTTTTCCGTGTGGTTTCCTAGGTGATCATATCTCTATGTTATTTATTTTTCCGCTGCTTTATATTTTTGATATGATTATTTGATTGCTTTAACCTAGAATTGCTTAATTTGACTAAATAAAAACTTGGCTAATTAATCTAGGCTACGCAATTTATTTGTGGTTTAAGGGGTCTAAACCCTACAAAGATCACTCCCCACACCCTCCCCATCATCACAACAAAGTACATGCACTTGATCAGCTATACATATGTATATATAGAAATTATTGAATTGTACCTCATGGCAAGTTTTAATTTACCAAAGTGAAAACATGGAAAATTCAGTGGCCTCTCTAAAGCCATTGTTAAGTTCAAAAAATTATCCATTAAGAATTACTGCTTATTTGTATGTTCCTAATTGGCAAAGGGAATTTTCAAAAACCAAAACTGGAGCATGGATATGAAGTATACAGAGGTTTTGAATAAATTTGCGTAAGGCCTAAGAATGAGGAATCAACAACTATTGCATCAAAAGAATTCAATCAGACAATAGAGTTTAAGACATTATATAATACAATAGATAGATGATACACATACAATTATAACCCCATCATACTAAAGTTAAAGTACACAACTTGAAAACAGAAGAATAGTTTATGCATCTATAATAGGAACATCAGCAGATTTTTCTACATGAAAGGAAAAAGAAATTAAATAGAAGAAAAGTAATGTTTAATATCAAGGCTATATTAGATATTGTATGCACAACAAGAAGAAGCTTAAAACTAGGTTTTAGAATACTGGCTTTCATTTTAATAACAACATTGAAGTAATATCTTTATAAGATCACTTTGAAGATTATACTTCTCAGTAATTTCGATGCCGAAGCAAAGCTACTGCAAACTCTGCAACCAAAATAAAAAGGATGAGTATGTCACATAAGATAACATGTAAAACTAGCCAAAGTTTTGAGGCATTTAATATGCAAGTGATGAGCATGCCTTGCAAAAAAACTAGTGATGCTGTGAAGGCTATAATAATCATGTTATCCTGTATTGTAAATGGACTAGTTCGAGTTCCAAAAATTTCCAGGCCAGATTTAGAACATGGGCATGGATCTTCATTAGAAAAAACATTTAACTTATCCTCATCTACACCTAAGATGAAATATGGTACAATGCTGCATATCTCATAAAATGGTAATTCCCTTGTCAATAACTTCATCAATTACTCAAACTACAATTCTTTTGTTAGAATTCTGTGTTCTCTCATTTATAATGTCCATGTAAACAAAGCATGGATCAAGTATTCTTAGAAAACTTCTTGATTACAGGGATTCCTGTGTACCTACTTTTATAATGCACTCCCTTTGCCAACTTCTATTTGGTCAACATGCATCATTGGGACAACTTTTATATTCAAAGCAGAAAGCCAAAGCAATTGGTTTCACTACAGCAGAAAGCCAAAGCAATTCAACATAATACACACATACAAAATGGCAAAAATTGATTGAAAAGATCCATAACTAATACCCAGGTTCAAACACATACAATATAGCAAACATTGATGGAAAAAATGTATAACTAATATTATAAATTCCTAGTTATTGAATGTGCAAATTATACTAGGAAATAAATCAAGGAAAGCACATTTCCTAGACAACCAATACTAACAATCCCTTGGATTGAGCCTTGCAATCTCATTGTGCCTGTACTCACAATAAAAAAAAAATCAATTAAACAATATTTGAATGAAAACTGTAAAGGAAATAGAGAATATGATTAGAACTTGAATAATGAAATCACAAAAGTCGAACAATTAGAACTCAAAATAGGGAAATCGATGATGAGCTCAGTTTTCTGAGAAATGTGAAACGAAAATCCTGGGTAAATTAATAAACAAAAAACAAAAAAACAAAAATCAAAAACGAAATTAGGGTTTGTGACTTCCTAGATCAATTCGTACCTAATCGGAGTAACATATATGCTTTTACTTTATGCTTTTTTTGTTGCTAAGAACACCAAGCCAAGAGAGAGGAAGAGTCACTATAGTTTAAAGCGGGGGCATATGTCTAAATAGTTTCAGAACAGAGGCATTTTGCTACTTGTTTTGGGCTAAAAGGGCAAATGTCCATTTTGGCCATTACATATATATCTATATATCGGTTTAGTTTGGTCGTGCAGTGAAAAAATCCAACATTGGACCGAACCGAAAATCGAAAAAATTATATATCTCAAACCGAAACCGAATCGAAGTAACAAAAACCAACCAAAACTATAAAATTTCAATTGGTTTCAATCAGTACAATTAGTTGGTCAGTTATTCTTACACCCCTAGTTGCTTAGGAGAAGTAGATAAAGCACTAGTTCCAAGTTCTCCCAACTCAAAAAACAAATCAGTCTACATTATCATGAAAGTGAGCAAGTCATTTTGGAGTTTGATTTGTGTCCTATCCTCAAAAGAACATCAACATGCTGGATCCCTTTTTGTAATAAGGCAGTCTTACAAGATTAGATGATAAATCATCTTACTCTATTTTTCAATGTTCAACTCTCCCTAAAATTTCACTAGCTTTCATGGCTTCTAATCTAAATGTCCATTCCTATGTCAATACAATATAGTAATTGATGCCACTTGTCCAAGTTTGAATTTTGTTATGCCAACCCCAATAAATTCTAGGGTTTTAAAAAACTAGTCCAAGTAAAATTTCAGTTAGTTCAACTGATAAAATTTCTTGTCTTGGATTTCAAGTAATGAACTAATCTAAGTAATAAATAAATAAAATCCTTATAGCCACAAAGAAAGAATTTTTCTAAATGTTTTATAAATTGGGCAAACAACTTTTTTTTTTCTTTTTTTTTTTTTTGAGAATCTAAGTGAACAACTTAACACATACTTATTTTGATTAATATGCAGGTTAGCATGATGATACATATAGATTTGGTCTACACTTAAATTGCAGTGAACCACCACACATTATTGACGTGATGGTCATTCTATAAGTATAAGTGCTTGTAAGGTGTGGGGGCAAGAATCGAGACTCAAGTCTCTAAGAGGGAAACTCGCACACCTATACACTTAAATTAGACTAGAGTAGAATTTCTATCTTATATAAAATAAATAAAAATAAAAATTTAGTGAAGACCACTCTTCTAGTGTGTGTTGTGAGTGTTTTGTTTTTGTTTTTTTTTTTTTAAAAAAAACTTGCTTATATGAAATGGTTTGTAGACCGATTATTAAAAGTTTGCCAAATATTTTGAGGAAATATATAGAAGATTTTAACTACATTTTTGCGTTATGTAACATTGTCAGGTAAATGATAGTCTCATCCAAGCCCCCCCACCCCCCAACAAAAAAAAATAATAATAATAGATCTATATTCTCTGTTGAGAAATATCCAAAACAAAACTGAGAGTTGGAACTTTACTTACCAGTTCATTGTGTAGCATTGCTTCGTAACATTACTTCATGAACTTTGCTACATGTTGTCGAGTTCAAAACTGGGAAGTTACTTCGATTCACTAAAATGGTTTGATTTCTTAAGGCGTGTTTCATTTCCATCATCTAAAGGCTATCCCATCTAGCTTTTCTAGCCAGGGAAAAAAAATAGCAAGATCTAATTATTCAGTAGTCATACATTATACACAAAAGATCTAATTAGGAAGCAGATTTTTTCTCTCTACCCTTTTCTTTTTCATTAGTAATTCAGAGGCACATATCTCAATACTATGATTGCTAGAGGAACAATTCTCGGAACAAAGGGAAATAAAGAAGAATAGTCATCAGAACAAAAGTCATTATTTTCTCATTAGGACATTGTTGACAATCATAAACCACACCAGGGCATGTCTTTGTCTGCTATAAACTTAAGCTAGCCAGTAATTCAAAACCTAACATCGCAAAACTTCTAATGTTTTGGGGGCACTAAAGAAAGATTGAACTATAGCCAGCAACATGAATGCAGACAGAACCATTAACAGTGAGCCTGTTTGAATGTATCTGAAACCACATCCCTATATGTTTGCTACAAGGAAGTTCCCAGATATGAAACCTGCATAAAGACATAAGTCGAATATTTACACCAGTTTCTCACTTAAACGTAACCCTAAAATTAAGAGGATGGGAGGGAGGGCTTATGATTTTAAATACCTTCTCGCCAAGCTTTAATGGTGGAAAACCCTTGTAAGGGCATGTACTGCACCGAAAAGCATCCCCCAGTCCACACTACAGGTTGTATAAGAATTTTCAGCACATTGCAATATTTACGAAAAAGGGTGATTTTAGATATTTTCAGCATAGTCAAGCAACAAGCAACTGCATGCATTGTTGGGTGTGCATTACACCACATGGGTCCAGCCCACACTTTGTCTTAGCTCATTAAATGAGCTTGTTGAAAAATGGCCAAAAAGTCAGCAAAGCAAATTGAACTTCCTGGAGGAGCTTTCCAATGAGAAGAATTGAAATCATTTTTATGTACAAAAGTCAAGACAAGTTGGCTTGCATTTATTGTGACTTAATATGAAGAGTGTGGAAGAAAAAAGTAAAGAAATAAAAGGAAAGGCCATTCGTCCATTTGGTGAAGAGAAGAAGTGAAGTCCCAGAGTGTGAGGATTGGTGCAGTCTTGAAGAACTGCGTGAGTGAGAGCAAGTAAAAAAGAAGAGAAAAATAGAGAGAGCAAGAGAAAATTGTAAGAGATACACAGTGAGGAAGAGAGCAGTGAGTGAAAAGAAAATGAGAGTTGTTTTTGCTCAAGTTGTATCTCTAAGTGTTGTAATCTCTATTTAATATAGTGAAATTATTCGGAAGTTGTCCCGTGGTTTTTTCCCTTTAAAGAGAAAGGGTTTCCATGTAAATTTTTGTATTATTGTGTGGTTATACTTTCGCTGTGTTTACTGAAATTTATTCACGGTTATATAGAATTTTTCCCAACAAGTGGTATCAGAGCGTAGGTTCGATTGGGGGCAATGGCCGGAGAAAAAGGAAAGACGTCAGGAATTGAGAAGTTTGAAGGCACAGACTTTGGCTATTGGAAGATGCATATTGAAGATTATCTATATGGGAAGAAATTACATCTTCCTCTTTTAGGGAAAAAACCAAATAATATGGAAGAATAAGAATGGAGTCTTCTTGATAGACAAGTGCTAGGAGTTATACGATTAACTCTAACAAGATCAGTTGCAGATAACGTTGTGAAGGAAAAGACCACAGTGGATTTGATGAAGGCATTGTCTAGCATGTATGAAAAGCCTACGGCTAACAATAAGGTGCAGCTGATGAAGAAGTTATTTGAAGATGGTGGAAGGTACTCCTGTGGCTCAGCATTCGAAGATCTCCTCCATCGTGGGCTGGAAGGGGAGATTGTTGGGTGTGCATTACACCACATGGGTCTAGCCCACACTTTGTCTTAGCTCATTAAATGAGCTTATTGAAAAATGGCCAAGAAGCCAGCAAAGCAAATTGAACTTGCTGGAGAAGCTTTCCAATGAGAAGAATTGAAATCATCTTTATGTACAAAAGTCAAGACAAGTTGGCTTGCATTTATTGTGACTTGATGTGAATAGTGTGAAAGGAAGAAAAAGGTGAAGAAATAAAAGGAAAGGCCATTCGGCCATTTGGTGAAACAGAGAAGTGAAGTCCCATAGTGTGAGGACTGGTGTAGTCTTAAAGAACTATGTGAGTGAGAGCAAGCAAAAAAGAAAAGAAAAATAGAGAGAGTAAGAGAAAATTGTGAGAGATACATAGTGAGGAAGATAGAAATAAATGAAAAGAAAATGAGAGTTTTTTTTTTTTTTTTTGCTCAAGTTATATCTCTAAGTGTTGTAATCTCTATTTAATATAGTAAAATTATTCAGAGTTTGTCCCTTGGTTTTTCTCTCCAAAGAGAAATGATTTTCATGTAAATTTTTGTATTCTTGTGTGATTGTGCTTATGCTCTGCTTGCTAAAATTTATTCATAGTTATAAAGAATTTTTCCCAAACATGCATGACATAATAAGGGACAGGCTTCGACGTTTTCATTGAGCCCTTGAGGTCTACTGAGGCAAATTTTGTCCTTTGATTATCCTGTACTTCTAAGGGTTTTGATAAATAAAAAACCACTATAACCAGTATCATTAGTTTACTTCTGCACAAAAAAGAAATCCCTCAGGTTCTACCCCATTATAGCATACAAGCTACACGTACAAGCATGCCACTTCAATCAGTCTTAAAGATAAATGCTAATCAACATATGCAGCCAAAAAATGTCGCTCCATGCATCAACTAAAATTCATATCAAGTAATATAAGACATACACTGCCACATGCTGATTGAGGATTATTGATTTGCTCTGCCGTGAATCCAACTGTACTTTCTGCTCTTCTTCAGCCCTTCCACATGTGCAATTTTTGCAAGCTTTCCTAGTGCTTCCAACTTCACAATCATCAACTGCACAAGCATAATGTTAAATACATGGAAAGGTAAAAAGAGGGTTGGGGGAAAGCATAAGAACTCCCAAGACTTAACCAAACCCCATTCAAGAAAGATAATGGGACACCTGTTTTAGGCTCCTATTGCTATTATATCTTACCCCGTGGTAGTTGTGGTTTCTTCAAGTCCTCTTCGCTTAATAAGCTATCTTCATCAATCAGATCAAAATCATCGTCAATCTGGACTTTAGGTAAAGTTTGGTGGCCTTTTTTATGGCAAATGAAGAGCCAATCTTCCACGAAGGTTTCTTAGCCTTAACCTACGAACAAAGAAGAAGACACTTATCAACTACAAATTTAAACCTCCTAATCAAGTTTACTTCTCCACATCCAATACAAATAAAAATTAATAAACCTCTCAATCAAGGAGATGGTATGAGAAATATTCATTCTTTCATATACATCATCTAGAATGAAGCTGCAATCTGATGGAACCCATTTACATACCTCTAAAATAATCAAAACCATCCACCCCAAATTAAATCTGAAACTAAACATGGTGTCGAGGTCCAGAAACTTCATAAATTAAACTCCCATTCAAGGGGCAAAAAGAAAAGGGGTTACACAAACTGTGCGCAAAAATACTAAATAGGCTTCTTCATCTTATTTGTCTTAATTACAAATAGATGATAAAAATTAATAAATACGGTGTTTATTCTTCACTCATCCTATCCATATCCACTTAAACTTCTTTGTTCTTCTTCTAGTTGCAGATCTAATTTTAAGACTCACTGAGACTTTACAGCACTTGGTTGGTTAGGCTCAAAATGGCTGGTTTACCTTCAAGCTCTTGAACCTTTAACATTATGTTTAATGATTACAGATGTATAGTTGTCTACCTTTGTCAAAGGTGAGAAAGATAAGGAGTTTTTTGAAGATAAAATATCAGGAAGTTTATTCACTCTTAATGGTTTAAATCAATAAATGCAGTGTCTGTCCCTAAAGTTAAGAGTCTGCAGAAGAAACTATTAGAATTCGTGAATGTTATCATCCAAAATATTTTCCTGTAAAATCTGTTCAGTTTCTAAATGAGGATCATTTGGGTTATATTACTAAGATAGAGCCTAATTATAGATTTATTCGCAGAATTGTGTGTTAGCACCATGTTAATCTGACATTCTCTATTGTGATTGAATCCTGCTTAGAGATGGAAAAGAACTGGAGGAACTCAAAACTGGGAGAAGGAATAAAGATAAACTTTATAGAGATGAAATGTGTAGGACTGCCAATCTCAAAGAGGAAAAGGTAAACATTTTGCTTGGCAGATTTTTAGGTGGAATTTGTCATTTTTATTGCTAAAGGCTGACAGCTTGCTCCTCCTATGGACTGCTGGTTCATACGGAAAAATGATAAAATATAACCAAATAAATTTAGATCACTGCAATTATAGAAGAACTTCATTAGGCTCTGATTTCACTATCTATTTATTACTTTGGAAGACATTTAAAGTTCAAGCATCAAAGCACCACAAGATTTGCATATGCTAGGTTCACCTTCACGGCTCAAAGAACAATAAAGTAGATGGCCTTTGGAGCTATGTGTTAAGAGTAGTATTCAAAGTTCCAAAGCAAAGAGCAATACAGTGGCTAGTTTCTCATCCAAAGGGTAGAACAACATTTATTGCGTTTGAAGCTAAACGGTGTCGTTCTATTTAAACAGTGTTGAGTTTGTAATTAAGTGAAATGCTGTCATCTTTACTTAGTTTTTTTTTTTTTTTTTTTTTTTTCGTCGTCTTTACTTAGTTGATTCTTAGCTTCATTAGACAGTTCATTAAGCAGTTATTTCAGTTATTACATTCCGAGTTTTCCTCCAAACTTTACGGATCAATCCCGAGATTTAAGGGAAATTAGTTAAGCTGTTAATGATCCTCATATACTATATATATTGATCATCAAGTGTAATGGAAATATGAAGTGAGTTTTCTTCTAGAATTTTCTATTCTCTCTTATTCTCTCTCTCTGAACCCTCTCTAGTTTTTCTTGATTCTCACTGAGTGTTCTCTGTGTGAACTCCATTTTTATAGTCTTTTACAAGCTTAGCTTAATTCTTTCACTATGCAGTTATAATCAATTTCGGAAACAAAGCCAAATTCTTTACCAAATCATATATACATCTTAAAATCTCCAATTTTTAGAAAGGGTTGCAATGAGGGGTTACAAAACAAAATAAATACCACTTTAAACAGGCTTAGACACAGAAAATTACCCCAAATGACTAAACTTCTTATGGAACCGTTGATTTGAGAACTCCCACTTCTAAGAAACCCGCCAACAATAACTTGTGCTTAAGAGCAGAGTTTATCTATAAGAAAATCCTATTAAAATCTAACATGTCAAACTAATTTCATATAATCACAAAACTTCAAACTCATTACCTTATCTATTTCCCCCATAGTAGACTGAGGATTCTTTTGAATTAGGATTGTCCCACCAGGCTTCAACACTCTTAAGATTTCCTCAAACAACCGGTCAGTGGGAAATTCAACTGATCTACAGATACAAATAATAGTCTCAAAAGAGGAAGACTCCACTGGCAGCTAATCTGTTGTAAGTCAAGACCATAATCGGAAGAGAAATGAGAACAGAATATTTGAATTAGAACTACTATGGAAACATTCTTTAAAAAAAAAATTAAAAATTAAAAAAAAAATGAGGCTTGAATTTAAAAGACCCTGTAAGAAGGTCAAGTAAAAAAATATAATCATAGCACCTGAATAAAAAGGGCTAATAGACTTATAAAATTATGTATCTTGTTAGTAGGGGCTTGTAAAACCAAGCTATTTATAATCTGAAATTATACAATAAACAGCACGAAGACTTCCCTTTAATAAGAAGCATAAGAAATGCCTATAAATAATAATCATGATCCAACATTTTCTATAATTAAATTAAGAGAAAAATAAATAAGGAATAATATAATTACTGGTTATGATTGTGAAAATGAAAGTGTGTTTATATATATATATATATATATATATAAGTTGTTCAACCCAAACATGGCCTTGAATTTCAAAATTATTGTAGGAAAAATAATATTCTATGCTCCCTAGCTATATATCACTGAGATATTAGGCTGAAGCCACAGAGCTTCTATGCATACACAAAGAGTTCACATAACTTGACTATAAGCTACACAAAATACCTTCATACAATCTATTTCTAACTTCAACAAGAATGATGTATATTAAGTACAAAATTAAAAAAGGCACTTTCTTTTATTGGATAAATACAAGGGGGAAGAAAGTCACAAATCATAATACACTCCTCCTGATATCATAGAGGTAGATGAAAAAGCATCATACCAATCCCACATGAGAGAGAGAGAGAGAGAGAGAGAGAGAGATGAATGTGTGTATCTTTTCAAGGATATTACTTGTATAATATTTTGGTCTAGTGAATGGCTAGTACCCAGTAATAATAAGAAATAAGTTACACAGTCCCAGCAGCAACCTCAATTTGGATGAATAGGCACACAATTAATGCAGTCTAACTCAACTCTCAATAGATTCCCCGATGTTTACATCTATAGAAATATGAATTGCACATAGATCACTATTACAAAACCCCAAAAGAGGCAAGAGAAAGAGAAACATACTCAAAGAAGATGCTTAAGTGATAATTTTAGGATCACATTGTTCAACCCCTTGAATACCAAGCTCACTCACTGCAATAGAAACAACGTTAATTGAGAGAACTGAATCATCTGTAAATGCCAGTAGACTACCCCTCATTATGGTGGTAATGGCATCCTCCATATCAAAATGTAAAATCTCCAATTGCCCAATCAAATATCAATCTTTCTTTAGCAGTTAAATATCCCATACTTGCTTAAAACTCGAGTTCCAAAACTATGCTACATAACTAAATAATTTTGTCAGAGTGCTTTTTTTTTTTTCTTCTAAAATTGTGCTATTTGGCCAAATAATTGCTAGCATGTTTATTCTTTCCATTATTATAATGGAAAATAGTGCTAGCTTAACATACAACTGATCTATACTCAGATTGTTCCTTTATATTGCAAGTTGAGACACAAACATAAAACCTAACGCTAACACCCTAGGTAAATACCTTAAGCAAATTGTTCCATTTAGCCATAAATAATCACACATTATCCCAACTATTAACATATGAAATTCTTTCTATCTTTTCTATCAAAAATATATATATATATATATATATATGAAACTCAAGAATATAAATAACAGTACATAACTGCAAATTCAAAAACTCTAAATTATAGTGTCACATATTATTTGTGGTAAGTCTTTTCTTTTTTTTTTTAAGAATACTAAAGGTCCATTTGGTAATGTTGTTTGAATAACTGTTTTCGTTATTTAAACAACACAACACGTATTTTCACAACGCTTTTTCACCCACACATATTTCTATAACACTTAAACAACGTTACTAGAAATTAATTCTTACCAAACGGGTCCTAAGTATTTTAACACACACACATCATACACACGAGGAGAGGAGATAAATTCTTAAAGAAACTGACAGTAATATATATCCAAAATGGCCTAACTCATTTTTTAGGGATTAACCCACCATTTTTTCTCCTTAAATCACACTCATTTTCTAGGGATTAACCCACCATTTTTTCTCGTTGAGAATATGATAATAATAAAGAGATGTACTGTGTCCTAGAAAAAAAAAAATTTTAAAAAAACAATAAAAAGTTGTCAACTTAGGTATTTTTAAAAATGTGACAAATATTGTGCACATTGGCATTACTTTTAAGTAAAATCACTAATTTATAGCCATTTTTCAAAACCAAAAAAAAAAAAAAAAAAAGTTACAGAGAGAGAGAGAGAGTGTGATACCTTAGTGTGGCCTTTAAGCACAATCTTATTATAAGAGTAATCCGATACTTTTTTGCTTCTTCCTCTGAATCCGAATCACCGAAACTCAGCACCGGCGATAGTCTCAACTTTGGAATGGAAGACATTAGATGATGGATCAGGGATCATAGGCTTGCCCACACTATCCAAACCAACTATCCCTTTTCTCTTGTAAGTCTAGACCAACCCAATACTCAATACTTTCTATTAAAAACTCATTTCAATTTTATCCTATTAATCTTTGTATTATTTTTTTTGTTTTTTTCTTTTAATAAAAAGGTTGATGTTTCTACTTTCTATTAAGCAACTTGTTTCCAATAAACTTTTTTTTTTTTTTTAAAGTATCACATTTCTAATAAACTTAATGTAATTATTTTTAATCCCTAATGTCTTTGGAATAATGATAACTTGTTAGTTTTTAGTTTGGTTATGTTTTGTAAGTGATTAAAAGCAATCACTTTAAATTAGGCATGGCAAAATCACCTCATCCCGCTTGACCCGACTTGTCTTCTGCAAATTTTCCTCACTCAAAAAGGTGACAAGGCAAGAACGAGTTTTACTCATCCCGCACCACCCCAAATGTATATAGATATATTTTATTTAATATATATTTGAATTATTCATACATATAATTTAATTTTTGGTATACATATCCTAGTTATAATTTAGTTTTCTATAAACATTCTATATTACAATTTTCAAAATGCTTTTCTATAAGGTTGCCCTTTCCCTTTCTATTTCATTTTTATCTTGTCAATGTTGAACTATCTCATTCAGGTTAGTAAAATACCTTCAATTTGCCTCGAACCCACTTTGCCCTACTTTCTACCCTTACGGATTTTCCCCACCTCGAAGTTGGTATAAGGCAACTATAATCCAAACCTACCCTACCTATTTCCATCCCTAATTTAAATTTTAGGGATTAAAATCACTCATTTTTTAAAGTTTAAGAACCAACCATGTATTTTTTTTTAATTCATTACCATTTGTTAAAGAGGAAAATTAATTTATTTTATGTTACCTATAGAGATAAATTAACTAATTATGTAAAATATTTTTTTTTCTTTCTAAAATTTATATCATTAATAATTAATTATGAATATTTATTAACAAAAAAACAATTTATTTGGAATATTACTTTGGCAACAATTGAGACAAAACACAACCAAATAATAAAATAGATTTGATTAAATATGCAATCATGAATATAAAAAATTGATTTTGCACTTAAATTAGTCTAAATAATTAAATATTTGTGAATTCCCTCAAGTAATACATTCATAATCTAAATTATATTGCTATTAACAATTTATATTTCCTAGATGATTAAAGCATATGGGTGAAATAGAAAAAGGAACCACAATAAGGGTTCTTAGTGAATGTGAAGATCTGGCAAACTGAATAGAATCCAATCAGTGGGTGGGTCAAAGGTACTCCAATAAGTTAGTGAGTGATAAGAACACACAATAAGCTTCAAGAAAAAATGTATGAAAGTAGAGAATAGAGAGCAAATATCTCCGATTTGTGGGATATCTCTAGGGTTCCCCTAGTGGATTTTAATGGCTATTTTACCATTCAATTAGATGGAGAACTTGACAACACATCACCCCCTTTAGTCGAATTAGGGGATTTAATCATAAGAATTCTTCCTCATAGTTGTTAGGAGTAAGGCCCCCATCGTGTTTTTTAGTAAATACAAATGGTGGTAAGTGAGTCATAATAAATGCGAATGTAAAGGATGATGGTCCTTTGCAAATTTTCCTTTCTAGGCAAGCAAGAGTGGTAGCTAACCTCTATGCATGTTTCGTAGTTTGGGCCGAAGTAGACTACCTCAAACAAGAGGTTTGACTATTCTGGGTGTAATTCGATCGCACTACACAATTCTGACCAAAGAGGCATGCTTAGGGACTTGATTGGCTAACTAGCCTCAAGTTTGGCAAAATGTCTTCAAGTTAATGAAGAAGTCTAGTTTTGCACCATACTCATTAGGCTTGGCCTACTTGGATTAAGCCCCCTAATTAAGCCTACCAATTCCAAGCTTGTGCATCCATCCTCTTTCTAAACTATTAGGTCTTTCAATTTCTCGAGACGATCGAGTTGAGGAAGTGGAATCTTGCAAGTTTTGTGGATAATTCTTGCTACTTTGAAGATTGGTAGGTTCCACTCATTGGAAATGAAGCTCTTTGTTTGAATCGTTGGGGTGTGAGCACTAATGGATAGTTGCTATTTTGAATGACATTGCTTCGATTCCTTTGAAAAAGTTGCGGCTCATTAAATAATCCATTCATTTATCATTTCACGCACAAATTTTAACATAAAATGTTAAGGACACAAAAAATCTCACAACTTTTACCACAACTCGCCACATGATGAGCTGTGAGCGGTGGAGGTCAAATGGTGGGTATACACCGTCACCACTCACAACTTGCCACGTGGTGAATTGTGACAAAAATTGTGAATTTTTTTGTGTCCCTAGCATTGCTCAATTTTAAGGCATCAAGATGTAATTGCCATCTTGGTTATTGGCTAGTTATATTGCTACGAATATTGGTTTGTTTCCTAATAGCCATTCTAATTTATAAAAATGCACACCAGTGTTTTTTTTCCTTTTTAAAAAAAAAAAAAAAACTTGCTTGCATTTCTTAAGTCTAGCTCTATTGTTAAAGAAATAAACCCCTCCCCCCCCACACCCCCCCCCCCCCCCAAAAAAAATGGTCAATGTATTTTTTAAAATAATATGAAAATTGTGTATCTCAAAAAGCCTATTAAATTTGGGAGAAAAAAAAAAGTTTATATGAGATAACATGAAAAGCTTTAATTCATAAAAATGAGTATATTTATTTGTACATATGAGATAACATAAAAATAAAATAAAAAAAGAGTATATTTATTTGTATTATTATCCTTGGTTCTACCATAAAAATGAAAACTACCATCTTTCCTAATGTCTCTTGTGTGTGTTTATTTCTTTAAAAAAAAAAAAAAAAAAAGATTAATAATTGTCTCACTGGAGGGTGTATTGTATGTATTATAATTTGCTCTATCCATCCTTAAAAGTTAAACATAACTTTTGAGGAAAGTTTGTGGTGTACTTTTATGTTAGAAGTTAGAACCACATTCCTTCTCACTTGTGTGTGTTTATCTATGAAAAAATGTTTTGAAAAGAGGAATACTATATCCACAATATTTTCATAATACTGTCACAACAAATCATAAGTGGCAGGTTGTTATTTGCTATTATGGGCGGGCAAAACAGTAATTTAAGTTATAAATTCAAATTAGAACTAATAACAACTTTTCACCTATGATTTGTTGCGAAAGTGTTGTGAAAATATTTTGGATGTAGCAACTTTCTTATCACACGCACTCTACACGGGCAATGAGGCTCTTTTTTTATTTTGAGTTTAATGTAAATTTTTAATTTTAATTTATTTATTGTTAGTGATGTTATCGAGAAGGAATTTTTAAGAAACTAAAATTTATGATTTGAAATGGGGTAAATTGCTGGTTTAGTGTTTGTTAGTTTTTAGAAAAAAAAAAAAAAATATATATATATATATATATCAAATGTATGTGAGATATATTTAAATAGAGAGTGTGCTAATTTTTAAGAAAAATGTTTCTCTGTTAGTTTTTTTTTTTTTTTTTTGAATTTTGAATTTTGAATTTTGTTGAATTAGAATTTTAACCCCATTTTTTATTTTTTAAAAATAAAGATTATCTAATTAGATTAAAGGTATTTTTGACATTTTTTGAAATCATAACTAACTTTCCGAATCTTCTTAATATATAAAGATTATAATAATTAAAATACTTAAAAATTTGTTTATAACAAAAATAACTTTGAAATTAAACTCGTCAAATTCATAACCACATTTTATTGCATCTTATTTAAACTGGTCATATTCATGTGCGTGCTTAAGTTAAGGCGGTTAACATTAAACACTGTCTTATCTTAAACAAACCTATTTATCTCTTTCTTTCTAACTCTAACTCCGGCTCCCACTCTCTTTCCTTGTGCTCCAAGACTTCCAAATTTCTTATATATATTTCACTATTACCTCTAACCCTAATTCTCATTTGCAATCTTTCTTTCACTTTCTGAGACTCTCTCTCTTTCCCTGTGCTCTAAGGCTTCATTTTTTATCTCTCTCTTTTATGATTATAACTGACCTGTTGGCAATGTATATTATTGCTATTTAAACATGAAAAACGAATTGGATTTCTGGCTTCAGAAAGCAAGTTCGTTGATAAATAAGGTTCAAACTCGGTTCGCAGATGACTATAGCATTTATGAGTCGTTCTTGGTTTTGCTCAGTTCATACCATAAGGGTAAGGGTAAAGGGCAACAGGATATGGGTTCGCTTTGTTATCAGATCCATGATCTTTTCAAGGACCACCCTGATCTGTTCCATGAATTCTTCAGCTTTGTTTCAAATTCGGTTCCTAATGAAACCACAACCAATAAGTCATGTTCTTTTGACTTGCAAGCTTTGTCCCAGCAAGGAAATTCTCTGTTCAAGAAGATTCAAAGCTGTTTACGTGGGTCGGATTATCATTACAACTACTTTTTGGAGCGTATTCACTGCTACACTTCGGGACATATAGGGCTTGATAGTGTTCTTGGAAGCTGTCCTCTGGGTTTCGTGGATGAATTGCATAATTTTATCAAATATTGTGAGAATTTGGGTGGGTTTCCTTCTCCTGCTGCTGGTGTATTATGTGAGAGTTCATTGGGCTCAGGCCAAAAAAAGCGTAAAGGGTCTCATTTGTCTACTGGTTGTAGTATTGGTGATGAAGTGAAATCGTCTTGTAAAGGCCAACAGTGGCAAAAGTATGTGAGGGATGATAATTTTTGTGGATTTCTTGCTCCTGCTCATGCTGTTCCAGCATTATGCGAGAATTCATTGGACTTGGCGCGAAAAAAGTGTAAAGGCTCTCATATGTCTGCTGCTGCTGGTGGTAATGGTGAAAAAGCAAAACCATCTCATAAAGGCCAACAGAGGCAAATAACTAAGGATGATGAAGTCCATGAACCTGACCTCTCTAAGTGTACAAAAGCTACACCTAGTTACTGGATTTCGAATGGCACTTTGGTGTGTGCCAATTTGGATTACTCTATAAAAAGAATCAAAAAAAGCAAGGAGCAGAAAGTTTGCGAGGATTTTGAGGACCTGAAATATGATTGGGATAGGTTCCTAACACCTATAAGATCAACAATAGAGTGTGCAGAGTGGTTAATAAATGAGATACAGGGTAAGTCATTGAAGGAGCCTATCATAGTAGAAGACTACTACTTTAATACAAAGCATATTAAATGCATTGAGACACACTGTAATGTCAAAGGTGATGAGTTACGTGAAAACCCTAGACGTGTGTTATCTGAAATTCTTCATTGCCTTCGCCAAAAGCTAGAAGAGTTTAAGAAGGAACAAGGATCTGTTACATTCAACAATTACTGTATCTCTAAGGGACATATGAGATATAGTTTGAAGAAGTAGATTGCATATGATTGTTATGTTTCTCTTTGTTTTTGTTTCAGTTAGATATTTAGTAAATATGTTTTCAAGTGAATAAAATTTTTAGATGTGAATGATCAGTCTGACAATATGCAAATTTATGTATTTTAAGTACTGTTAATACATTGTGTTATGATTAAATGCTTATTGTTTAATGACGGATAGGAGGAATCCAGCTGGAAAAATTGCAGGTGGCTAAAAACGGAATTATAAACTAACTATATGTCCTTTCGCCTGATCTTGCCATCAGTTTAATCCCTCTTTCTTATCTGCTATTTTAAGAAATAGAAGAGTTTTGATGTTAGCTTGTTTCCTTCTGTTTTTATCATCATCATAATATCTTTTGATCCCTGTCTCCTCCTTTTGGCAGCTTTAACATGATCCAAATTATTACTCTATTAATAATTGACTGTTTCCTTTTTTTCTTTTTTATTTATTTATTTATGACTGTTGAAATCTGAGCTGCCAATTGATATGCGTGATTACTTGTGGCCGTATATGTGACTTATATTTTCTTGCAATAATTTGTTGGTATTTTAAATTTTGCACAAGCTTAGACAATGTTTTAGAGGTTTATATATTTAAGTTAATTTATGATTTTGCCACAATTGCTGATCAAGTTAGTGTCATTGTATGCAATCAGCTTAAATGAGTTTGACATGGTACTCAAAACATCTATGTGTTGAATCTGTTGATCGGAGGCTGGTAATGAAAGAAATCACCACTCATATTCATGACCAGAATTTGTTATTCATGTTATTTGCTGAGGATACAGGGTTTACTCATTGGAACTCATCATACTTGGAATCTTTTTTGATTTCCTTTGAAAAGAAAACTTCTTAATTGGAAGAAATATTGCCTTGAATATTAAGGATGCGTAATAGAAGTGATAATAATGCGGATGATGTCTAGTTGCTAACTGATTAATAACATGGGAAACTTTGTGTAATATCGAACATATGATTGGGGATTTTTCTGTTTGCCAAGCGAAAGTGTTATGGTTGGGGATAATACTCTCTCTCTCTCTCTCTCTCTCTCTCTCTTATGTCTATGAATTTATACTAGCGATTTCTATGTAGAAAGACCAACATTTTTGAAAGGCATACTGATTTCTGTTTTTCAGCATGAGTATTGGAAATAGGTGATAATGACCTGTTTTATTTGCTCAGTTTTGAAGCAGATTTTTAAAAAAAGATGTAAATGTTTGGTTTCTTTGATTTATGCTGTCTTTTATATATTGCAACCTAATTTACTTTTTAATTCATAGAACTTCTTCCCTTGGTATTAAGAATGGGGTCTTTCTGTGCAGCCTGGTTATCTTTGTAAAATGTTACCAGTTCTGTGCTTAATCATCCAGAATCATTGGAAAATAAATTTAATGGTGACATTAACTAGTTTTTTGTTTTTCTATTACTGCATGACTAATAGAAAAGTAATTTATAGAATGATTATGTAAGTTTCTTTTTATTCTTATTTTTTCTTGTCAAATGCAATTGAGTCTTGCTAAATTGTCTACTCTAAAATTCAATTTTTCATTCAACCCCCCACCCCCGGCAGGTATGTTTTGGTAAAAACATGTGTCATGTACAAATTTTGTGTGCTTCTAGATGTTCAGGCAAAGATATTACCTGGAGTAACCCATTGTCAGAGCATGAACTATGTTTTTTGCATATTATCCGTCTAATAGCAGCATCACTAGATTCTTAGGAGAAATGCTCAGTGCTGGTCTTTACATTGTATGTTTCAGTTGGATAACTTCTCCTGCAGCACAGAGTGTGAAACCATTGTCCTGGATAATTGCCTGATGATTTTCTTTCAGCAGGTAAGGGTTAATACAGTGTAAAGGTGTAGCTTCTTCTTCTTTATTTCTCAAGTCAAAGTTTTGTGTCTCCCAATACTGAACTTATAAACAGTTTTATCTTCTTCTTTTTTTATCTTTTTTTATTTATTTATTTATAGCTTTATTTGCTGAATATTTAGGAGTACTGGAGTGGAATGAAATAGTATGTAGTTTATTACATCTTGGGTTATGGAGATTGCTGAAATAATATGATATCTCTGAACAAATATCAGAATTAGGAATATACACTGACCTTAAGTGTATGAGCTAAATTAAAGGATCTTTAAATTTGCAGGATATATGCTTTTTTTAATAGGTTTTTTACCTACTGATGATATGGTGTACAGATATTGTAATGAGTTGGATTGAGGTCTTGAACTCTTTTTTTAGATTGAATATGGACTGCTTTTGGAAGTTAAATTTAAACCTCAAACTTAGGCATACAAGGGTAGTTTTGATATTTTGGAATTGGATTGTTTTTCAGTTTAAGAAGCATACAAAATTATGTTGCAAATCTTGGTATAGGACAAGGTGGTGGAATGATACAGGGCATGACAAGTGAAGCTGTTTTAGTTTTTCTATTGGCTGCTCTTGACAATAATTTAAGGAGGCTTGGCAAAAAAGGCCTTGAAAATATGTGGTTTATGCAAATGATCAAAAAAGGCCTTTAGTGTCCATTTGGGAACAGTTTATCTAGTTTTTTGCTGAAACCTTTTCATTAAAAGTGTGTTGAAGTATATTTGTACCTTGAAACAATTTGAAAAAGTGAGAAAAAAAAGGGGGGGAAATGATATTTTTTAAAAACTATACATAAAAGTTAAAAGCTAAAACTTAGCTTAAAGATGATGCCTAACTCACCCTTTGTGTCCATGACTCGAACTTGGCTTGATTATAAAATCAACCACTGTCCCCAACCTATCCACTTGGTGGGGCAGGGGAAAACATGCAGGGTGAATGTGTCTTACAATCCCTATCCTTTTACGGCATTGAAAAAGTTAGCAAGATGCTTCTCCTTTTTGAAAATTCAATGTGGATTCAATATTATGTATTAGAATTTACCAAGTTTACAAAAAAGAAGAAAAATTAGAAGAGACAGAAATGGTTTGTTAGAAGGCAATTCATTTACGTAATATGTATGTCTCTTAGACCAAAAAGAAAAAAAAAAAAATATATATATATATATATATACGCATTTTTATGTTCTCTTTTGAGAAACACCAAATAGACTCTCTCCAATGTTTTACTTGTTATGGATGAGTTTGTGTTTTATTGTTATCAGTGTTAAAAGAACCTCAAGACTGCCTCGTGAGATATTTTTATTTAAGATAGAGATATATATTGGATGTGGATTTTGTAGATGCTGCATATGGTGGAAGTGTTTGTATATGTACAGAGTACCATCACTGCATTGATGGTGTCAAAGAACTAGACTCATTTAACATTTTTTTTATTTGATAAACACACAAACACATATACATAGGAGAAGGAGGATGAGATAAAGGAATATACTCACACGCCAATACCAAAACTGCATGCCACAGTTAGTGTCACGAAACAAGTGATAAACTCCTTCTCAATATCACACCTTACCGATGTGGGATGACTCAACAACACTGAGTATCTTTTTTTATTTGGTAAGTATACACACACACATATATATGGGGAAAGGGGATGAGATAAGGGAATACACTCACATGCTAACACCAAAACTGCATGCGGCAGTTAGTGTCGTGGAACAAGTGATAAATCCCTTCTCAATACCACACCTTAGCGATAATGCACATAAATCATTCTTACAAATTTTGATTGTTCAGGACTTTGGGTCAAGGTATTTTATCATATACTTGTGCACATGTTACCATTAAATGCTGAAGTTCGTATTTTTTTAATTGTGCTCGTTATGTTATCTACATTTGCAGAAGTCCTTTTTTATGTACATTTTCATGTTGGTAATTGATTTTGTAGATTTTTTTTTTTTTTTCATACTTTTGTCAATACATTCCAACAAGATTGAAATGACATGGTTTGTCTACAAATCACGAGTTTCTGAAGAACAAAGTAAGTTTTTTCTCACATCTGCTTGATATTCTTGTGCAATAGTTGTGAACAGAAGCACCATATATAATTTGAATTGTCCATGCAATGATGATGCCAAGGACTTTGACAAGGGTCTAAGGGTGGCAACTTTTATTTCGTCCTTAAATGGGTCCTTTTTTTAATTATTTTTTTAAAATATAAGTTTTGTTTCCAATCGTTGCATACATGTCAAACTGTCGAAGTGATATGATGCTCAGATCAGCCCCAAAGCCTCATGGTGGTTTTGTAATTTACTCTAAATCATGTGTGTATATATATACACACACAAAACATCTGTATGATTATGTTATGAAGAAATGATGACTAACTATATTCAACAAAGTGTTGAATAATTGATATTCTAAATTTTCACTATTAATCTAACTGCTTTATTTGATTTTGGTTTTCTTCAATCTCTGCCTACCTATACATGCATTTTTTTTTAATAAAAGAATACATGCATGTTTTAAGGAAAAAAATTTCTAGACTAAAAATTTGAGGTATCAATCTATTGCTTATGCATTCTTTTGTAAGGGAAATTTTTTTTTTTTTAAATCATATAAGGTCTTTTCTTTGAAACTACCTTTTCAAGTCCCTTATGAACCCCACACAGAGGAGTCTTCCAAATTTCAAAGAAATGCGTTACATTGGGTTGGAACATGTATATATATTGTCATCTTTGGTACTTTTGCTATTTCATTTTCTTCTCTTCCAATTACTGAGCAACCATTCTGACAGATTATGTTTAATGTTTTGGTGTACAAACGACTAAACGCTGTTAACTACAGAACAAGAGAGCAAATAAGTGTTTCTTTTTGGTTTCCTTTTCTTCCAATTATTGAGCAACCATATTGAGAGTTTATGTTTGATGCGTTGGTTTAATTAATGGGCATAGTTCTATCTTAAACAACCCCTCTTATGTGCAATAACCATTTGTGATGATACATTCTAATTTCCACCATAGTTGTGTCTTAATCATGTTTTTTTGAGAGTGGACCTGATTTCATTAAACCAGAAAAAGAAAAACAGCCATACAAAGCATCTGCAGAAGCAGAACCAAAGACTAAACACTAAGAACATCTGATTGAATTAACAGTGAAATAAAAGGAAGGGTAACAGCCATAGCTGGGAACTCTCAGTCCTGCGAGCATGTTGGGCTAACTCATGCGCAGCTTGATTGAAATCTCTACCTATGTGCTGAAAAGAACAAGACTCAAAGGAACTTCGAATCTGCAGAATTTCCTGGATAAGATTACCCGAGCTGCTGCCTGTGGCTTTGTCATTTATGGCTTGGACTGCTGTAAGCGCATCTGACTCCATAATGACCCGAGGGAGATGCAATTCTTGGGCAAGCAAAACACCTTGAAGCAAGGCCATAATCTCCACCAAATCTGCAGAATAGCACGCTTTTAGGGGCTTGCAGAAGGCTGCAATTGCCTGGCCAGTGTAGTCCCTGACAATTACTCCAACACTAGAGTTCCCACCATGATCCGCGGTTGCCCCATCAACATTAACCTTGAAAAAACCTGGGGGTGGGCGGTTCCATTTGATAGGAAGAGGTCTTGGTTGTGGGAAGTCCCATTCAACTGCATTGCTAAAGTCCTCCACCACACCCTTAGCCAATTGCCAAACTTGCTGGTGGGAGAGGCAGCTTTCCTCATGGACTACCTTATTCCTATTATGCCATATGGCCCAGGCAATTCCAAAGAAAAATTTCAGATCTTGCTGAGAGTGATGGGAGAGGATGAACATGGCTGAGTCAATGAAAGACCACCTTACCTCTTGTGTGCCTAAGGCGTTTTCAGGCCATTGATTCCAGACAAGGGTGGAGAAGTCACAATTGAGGAGGGCATGGTTAATGCTTTCAGGGGCTTTTTCACAGATTGGGCATGGTTAATGTCTTAAACATGTTAGTAAGTTGTTGTACGAAAATTGAAATTTCACATGATGTAAGAATTCGAAACAGTATCATTTAGATGATAGTCAACTAATGTTGGTTAGAATGTATTGGGATTTCCATACATAACTTATGATTGATGGTAATGATGCTGTTTTTTCACTCATGTAATGTTTGTGCAAATGTTGCCTTTTTTTTTTTTTTTTTTTTTGGTTATGCCTAACTTTGTTTTTAAAGGTATGAATTAAATAAATAAATAAATAATCATAATGTTTTTCAATCCTATTTTTTATTAGTTTGTTATTCCTGCTTGCCCAAAGCAAAATTTTGTTGTGACTATTTTCAGGGTGCTCGCAAATCAACCCAAACAACTAGAGGGGTAAAGAAGCCTCAAAGAGAGAGAATAAGTGTCCGTTTGGCAAATATTATTTTTGACAATTTATTTTACTATTCAGCTTATTTTTACTATTATTTATGAGTTTCATTGCATTTTTTGATACTATTCATGAGTTTTACTGTACTATTTTAGGTAACTTTTACCTTTATCTACAATATTTTTAGGAAAAAAGTTTTCAATTTCAGCAAAATAAGTTAATTCCAAACAGACTCCAAGTGTAAGATGGAGTAAAGAGAGTTTTGATTGTAATTATTATTATTATTTTTTCACAAGGAATTTTTTAAGTGTAGTTATACATTTTTCAGAGAGTTCAGGTATTGTAAAAAGCCAAAATTCTTAACTTTTATTTTAGTTTCCAAACTTCAGGATTTAACATTACTGCTCTATTATTTAGTTCATTTCTACCACTCATAAAGTCCATATCTCTAGACAAAGGGAGTCTCTTTAACTTCATGTTTAATCACATTAAACCCCTCAGAGCCACTAAAAACATAATCTCGGTTATCTCTTAATGCCTTAACAATTTTATTAATAATTTTAAAAATGATAATTAAATAAAATAGAAAATATTATTCAAGGTTTTTGTGGAGCCTAAAAATTCAGCAGCCCCAACCCACTTTATATTGGGCCCAAGACCCACGCCGAGGAGGTAGAAATGTCCGAGGATGAAAGTAGAGGGCCCAAGTTGCCAAGAGACATTGCCGAGGAGGTTCCTGTCCTCGGCCAGCCGAGATCATAGGACGAAAAGGCTGTACGCCATCAGGGGCAGCCTCCCAAAGCACCCCAAGGAAGGGACAAGTACAATGAGACAGCCACAAGAGCATGGTGGAAGAGCAATTCAAGGAGAAGCTATCACCTCCACATTAAATGCCCATAGCTAACATTCTGGCCGCATTAATGGGGAAAAGACCCCTGAACAATGTTAACTAAGCTACTGCAGCCCACAGAAAGCTAAGGAAGGTGGCTGATGGGACAAACACTCAAGTAGTAGCCTGCATGATCAACAAATGGGGGGCCAAGATCAGCTGAATGGAGTATATAATGTAAGAAATCTCTCAGGAGAAAAGGGGGCAATGAAAGCAGAAAACAATGTAGCAATTCATATGATCTGAGAAACCTTTGTATCCAAGTGTGGAGAAAATAATAAGAACTAAAAACTCCTCAAGAGAGTATCGAGGACAGAATTTCACACTTTGAATCTATTCCCTTATTATTTAATCCACTCATAACCACATTCAGTTGTTGTAATCCTTATTAAGGCCTAGTTCTTAAACTCATTCTCTACAAATTCATTGTATTGGGCTAGTTGGGCTTGAGTTCACTCATCCAGAGCCAGAAATGAGCAAACCCAGCCCCTACAGTTTCAAAGAAGATTTTTTTAAAAATATAATAATAATTGCATGGTGAGAGCTATTTGGCGACTCATCTTAATAATAAGTTCATGAAGGGAAATCTTTAGGCATTTAATTTGCAAAATTTCCAACGCAGGTCAAGATTCAGATTTTTGTATGTGAATGAAGTTAATCGATTTTGGCATGGGTGTGGACTATATTCTCTCAAGCACATGACTAACTTTTAAGACTTAAGACTGATGCTGATCACTCAAAAGATAGTAAATCAAAAGCCTTTCAAAATATACTATTAGTAATTGGTAGAATACGAGAGTTAGAATGTATCAAAATATTGATACAAATAAAATCATCCTGATTATAGCTTATCATTGATAATTATAAGCAAGAGATCTAAGCAGTGTGGGATGATGAATGCCATTGTACTAGTGTTTCATCACACGTTACATTCTTCTCTTTGAATGGTGATAACTTCCCATGTAGGGACTTTGTCTAACGAATAAATACCACTTTGAATAAAGTTTGTACCACACTATCATCCAATGTGCTAAAAAAAAACTAATTTAGCCCATCATTTAACAATATACTCTACATTGGTTTTTTTTTTTTTTTTTTTTTTTTTATAAATACACCCTAAATTCCATATGTTATTTTAGCATACTAACCCATTAAAATAACCTTAAAAATAGCTCTTCATAGCCCAAAAAAAAAAATAAAAAAAAAAAAATAAAACCCAAAAAAGCCCAATAAACTCAAATTGGGGTTGAATTCTTGATGAGAAAAGGAGAAGACAATATCAATTGAGAGTTTGCAGCCAAGGAATAGGAGAATGTAGTCTAAGCATTGGGTGGTAATGGAGGAAGGAATGACGTTGTTTGGTGAGGAGGAGGAAAGAGAAGTAGAGCAGTGGTTGAAGAAATGAGGTGCATTGTCGTTTTGGCAAATGGGAGGGGGGGGGGGGGTGAGGAGTAGTCTTAGTTTACGAGAGAGGAGAGGGAAGAGAAAGAGAGATGAGAGAATTAAAAGGAATAAATAAATAAAAAAACAAGTAGATCAGCAATGCTAAAACAAATTTGCAAATTTTTGCTCAAGTAACACATCCAATAGAGGGGTTTTTATTCTTTGATATGTTAAAATAGCATTTTGGGTGTTTTAGCACACCTAATGCTAAGCTTTAAGACCATTTCAAAAAGATATTTTTTTAATTTTTTATTTTGATGAAATATCAAAAAGATTAGTCTAACTCTTAAGATAAATTAGAAACATATAAAGCCCACATCTTACTCTTTCTGAGTGAAATCCCAAAAAAAAAAATAATAATAATAAATAAATCTTTAAAGGCTTATTATAAATATAAAGCAAACATCTAACTTTTTTTCTTAGTAACATGGGATTAAAGCCCAAAAAAATACCCTTTAGAGCATCTTTATCAGCTGTGCCATATGTGTCAAATGCTAAATATTTGGCACATTTTGCACACCAAACACCATTTAACCCCATTTATCAGATGTGCCATATCTCTTTTTTTTTTTGCAATATGCTACAATAACATCATAAATTTTCCATGGTACGAAACCGACGTGGCAAATGAATATATTCTTTTTTTATTCTCTTTCTCTCTCATTCTTTCATCTTCTCCTTCAGCTCTCACCGCCTCCATCTCCACTCTCTCTTCACCGATTCCCTCACCAGTTCCCCTCACCGATTCCCTCACCGGTTCCCTTCACCGATTCCCTCACCGGTTTCCCGATTCCCTCACCGATTCCCTCACCGGTTGAAGACTCCTCGATCTCACACCGATTGAAGACTCCATTGCCTCCTCGATCTTTCTCACAAGTTAAAGACTCCATCGCCGCCGATCTGAAAACGCCATCGTTCTACGTCTCTGTCTGGCATTCTCATCGCCTTCTGGCCACACCGATCTCGCCATCGCTGATCTCAGGTTTGTGGGTTTGTTCCGGTGGATGTGGGTTTGTGCCGATCTCTCTGGTTGTGTGTGTGTGTGTGTGTGTGTGTGTGTGTGTGTGTGTTTTTTTTTTTTTTTTTTTTTTTGAGGTGGCGTTGGTGGATATGGGTTTGTGATGGTGGTGACTGTCGATGTTGTCGTGGCAGTGATTGTTGGTGGCCATTGTTGTGGCAGTGGTGGTTGTACCGTTGTTGTTGTTGACTATAAGTATGAAGATGACAGGGCAAATTAATATATTATTTTAATGGGTAGTAAATATTATTTTAATGTATAGAATTGAAGTATAGAACATTTGATAAATGGTATGTTGTAAAATAATGTGGTAAAATAATAAAGTAGGATTTTGATGTGACAAAATGGCATAATTTTTGTCACATCTAATGCGGATGCTCTAAGAGAGTTATCCTTTTCTTATGTTTAGTAATTAAGGAGGATGGACACTAAAAAAAAAAAAAAAAAAAAAGGAGGATGGAAATAGACGAAACTGTAGTAATAAAGGTTTCCAATTTCATGGACTACCCTCCACAGTCCACACCCATATTGATATTGGAGCCAACAAAAGCTGCTTACCTGTTGGATGGTATATATAAATTATAATTATTTTGATTGAATAATTATGTTGTGTTCGTCAAGAAAATAACCTGTACACAATAAACAATAAAGTGCCTTTGTATAGAACGCATATGGGTGAATGTAGTACAGCAATGTGTACAAGTTATTTTCTTGAGAAATATGACATAATTATATATATATATATATATATATTTAGAGAGTTTCAACTCATGACATTTGTTCTGATGATAGATTTTTATTATTAAACAAAAAATATAGTATATATTATTATTATATATATAACTTGTGGATGGTATTTGTGAAATTATAAGACTATTTATATTAAGAAGATTCAGAAAGTTAATTATTACTTTTTTTTATTATAAAAAATACTTCTAAATTAATTAACTAATAACTTAAAAATGAGATTAAAATAATAAATTAAAAAAAGAAAATTAATTATTACTTTTTTTATGTCAAAAATACCTTTACCTAAAACTTAAAAATAAAATTAAAATAATAAATTGACAAAAATAATAAATTTCTACTCCTATATTGAAAATTAAAATATCTTCCTAATTCTAATAAATTTCTTCTTATACTCAATACCTTAAAAATAGACGTGCACAGAAGCTATAGTATATATAATTAGAACATGACTGTTTTTTAATTTTTATTTTCATAATTAGCACTTGACTGTTTATTTTCATATTACATCAAGTTTGTGGTTGTCCTGCCGTCCTGGTGGATGATAAAAATGACAAAAGTCCTCATGGAACCGCGCAAAACAGTTGTAAAAAACGAGCAAGATTTTTGTCCAGTAGAATTTTGCCCACGTCCCCACAGGTCAATCCAGAGCGAATATTAGTCCCCACGCTGATCCTACCTGCTGCCCTGTTTGATTGTTTGTATGACTGATTGATATTCATAAACTTCGCTCTCGCTGACCCTTCTAAAACCCGCTTTGTTCTTCAAACTCTTCTTCATCTACATTCACTTGCTTTGCTTCCCTCCCAAAACTAACAATGTAAGTCATGAGTACTGTCTAATTATTTCTGGGTTTAGTTTGTTTGTTTGTTTGTTTGTTTTGTCTATGTAGCACCAAATGAAAATTTCATTAGTTGGTTTTTGTTCCTGTGTTCTGAGTGTGTTTATTTGATAATTTCGTTTCTGGGTCTTTGCTTATTGCATTTTTTTAATGTTTGTTTGTATCATTTTGTTATGTGGGTCTTGCCTTTTACACTTTATCAGGGATGGATATAATAGGGATGGTGACTTGAAGCCAATGGATGCTGAGCAATTCAGAGAACATGCACATAAGATGGTGGATTTCATTGCTGATTACTACAAAACCATTGAGAATTTCCCTGTTCTCAGCCAAGTTCAGGTTTTGGCAATCTCTATTTCTCTACGTACACTTGTGTCTTTGAATTTATACTAGTGATATCTATGTATAAAGAAAAACCAGCATTTTCGAAAGGCATATAGATTTCTGTTTCTCAGTGTGCGAGCATTGGAAATTGGTGCCAATGAGCTGGTTTCAAATGTGTGTGTGTATTCTTGCCTTATCATAAAATAGTTCAATTTTTCTAAAGATTCACCTTTTTTAGACTTCCGCATGGAAAGCCCAGTTTTGACTTTTGATGATATAATGATCAAGAAAGACCTTGATGTACCTTTGACCTCCAATGCTGGTATATGACATAGGTCCACAGATATTGGTATGCGTCTTTTCCAAAGGCCTTAACCTTAATGCTCATCATTTGGATTCTTTTGGAAGAGGGTTATAATCTTGCTTGCCTAGCATTCGCCCTTTGATAGTTACAACTTACAACAAATGGGGGAGGGGAATTTAAATTCTAGTTCTCTTTATAAAGGAGACACGTCAATACCACTGAGCTACAAGGCTCTTGGCGATGTGTCTCTTTTATTTCTTCTGTCTTTTATATATTGCAGCCTAATTTATTTTGCTCTTCAATAGAACTTCTTCCTTTGGTATCAAGAATGGGTTCTTTCTGTGCAGCCTGGCTATCTTCGTAACATGTTACCAGATTCTGCTCCTAATCATCCAGAATCATTGGATGATATATTTAATGGTGACATTTCTCAACTAGTTCCCCCCCCCCCCCCCCCCCCCACCCTATTACTCCATGGTTAATAAAATAGTAATTTGAAAATAAATTTCTAGCATGATTATGTGCTTGACTTATTCTTATATTTTTGGTCGAAAGCAATTGATTCTTGCCAAACTGTCTAATCTATAATTCAATTTTTATTCCAACCCCCACCACCCCCCCCCCCCCCCCCCCCCCCCACACACACACACACACACACACACCTTCTCTGTTTTGATAAAAACATATTTCATGTCTTTTTTTCTTTTTTTTTGGGGGGGGGGGGGGGGGGGGGGGGGTGTGTTCCAGATGTTCAGGCAAAGATATTACCTGGAGTAACCCATTGGCAAAGCCCGAACTATTTTGCATATTATCCCTCAAATAGCAGCATCGCCGGATTCTTAGGAGAAATGCTCAGTGCTGGTCTTAACATTGTGGGTTTCAGTTGGATAACTTCTCCTGCAGCAACAGAGCTTGAAATGATTGTACTGGATTGGCTTGCTAAATTGCTTAAACTGCCTGATGAGTTCCTTTCAGCAGGTAAGGGTTAATACACTGTGAAGGTGTAGCTCCTTTTGCTCCTGCTTCTTCTTCTTTATTTCTCTAGTCAAAGTTTTGTGTCTATTCTGCTTGATATAGACAAGTGAGAAACACTGGGGCCTTCTGATGTTGACAGAGAAAAACATTTCTTCCTTCAAAAAAAGAAAAAAAGAGCTATATGCAATTAATATTTGGTGGTAGTGGAAACCATATGACGCATATTGTATCATTTCAGCAATCTCAACCACATACTAATTCTTGAATGCTTGTGTAGATAAGCATACCTTGCAATTAGGATTATACCAACCTTAAGTGAATGAACTAAATTAAAGGATCTTTGAATTTGCAGGATATATGTTTTTTTTGGGTCAAAATATGTTTTTACAGTCTGATGATATGGTGTACAAATATTGTAATGAGTTGGATTAAGGTCCAGAACTCTATTTTAGATTGAATTTAGACTGCTTTTGGAAGTTAAATTTAAACCTTAAGCTTGGGCATACAAGGGTTCTGATATTTTGGGATTGGATTGTTTTCAGTGTCTGAAGTTTACAGAGTTATGTTGCAAATTTTATTTTAGGACAAGGTGGTGGAGTGATACAGGGCACGGCAAGTGAAGCTGTTTTAGTTGTGCTATTGGCTGCTCGTGACAAGGTTTTAAGGAGGCTTGGCAAAAATGCCCTTGAAAAAATTGTGGTTTATGCATCTGATCAAACGCATTCTGCAGTACAGAAAGCCTGCCAGGTATCTTTATAAACATGCATAAGTATCTAAACAATCTATTTTTTATATTTTAATTTTAGTTTCCTTTTTCATAGTTTTGAATTATTTTTAAAGGATGCTTCCTGATACTTGTGTGAATCATGAATTCATATGCTAAGATCTGTAACATAAACTCACTGATAAATTTTTCAGGATGGTCAATGTTGCATAACCAAGTTTACATTGTGTGGCTCTTAATATATGCATCCATTAGTAGGCTTGTTTTGTTTGTATAAAGATGATTCACCTTCAACAGCTTTTGTTCCATTTATTCCTTTTGTGCCTTTTCTTTTTGCTCTTGCTGAGTTTTTTATTTTATTTTTTTTCCTAGGTGAATAGGGGGAGGGGGGCTGGTGGGGTTTAAACCCTAGTGCCTAGGCACCTCAAAGGGTACTGAGTGCCGAGCATCCAAAGATGCTTCTCTTGCCATTATCATACAATTTTATTTAAGCTCTTAAAATACTTAGTGCTGGTACTAACTAACTACCCCAACCTCTGGGTTTTGCTGCCGAATTATTTTGTTTCATCTCTTTGGAACCTCTGTACCTGTCAGTGCTTCAATGCTAATTCATTTCTGAGCAGACTTTCCCTCCTCTCTGTACGGAGTCTTACATATGGTAATAGAGTACATATGGTAATAGAATAGATATGAAAGCAAATTGTACTCAGTATGTGGCTGTGAATAATGGTAGAAAACCTGAACAAAAAAATAAATTATTAGCACAAGAATAAATTTCTTTAGTGTTTTTATCTACCAAATCAAACTGCTAATTGTGATACTCTTCTTTCCCCCAAGTGGTTTTGTATGATTACCTTAAGCACATGATGGAAACCAAGAAGATGCAGTTCTATCTCAAATTCTCAATGTTTCTCAGAGGTGCTTGAGGCATAGCCTTGAGACATCGTTAAGACAGTTATAACTTTTAAGTTACAATTATTATGGGTGTGTTCATATTAGTAATTTTCTCTTATGTTGCTTGGTTATGGTTATGAAGTTTATATTATTATTTTTTTGTGAAAGAAACAAATTTTCTTCAACAAACACAATAACTACTACAAATGGCAGTGTGCATAAAGAGTACAACAGCAGCTTCAGCTGCAGAACAACAAAACTTTGAAAACAGCGCTACAGCAAAAACAAGCAAAGAATAAGTGTCGAGAGTCTTGTGGCTCAACTGGCCCCTCTTGGACTTTCCAATGGAGAAGTCCAAGGTTCAAGTCCCCCCTCCACCATTGTATCTATTGGATTATCAAAAACGCAAATAACAAACCACAGATCAAACACACAACAGAGTTCTGTTCAAAATAGACTTCTTGATCCTTTTCAATCAGAAAAGCCAATACCAAATGTCAGAAGCAGTGGACCTGCACCTACTCATACTCAGACCTGATTTTTCCAATATGCAAGTTCATGTTAATTTTAAGTAGTGCCAGTATATTGGTTAATAATAAATGTTTATTGTTTAATCGCAGATAGCAGGAATCCATCCAGAGAATTGCAGGTTGCTAAAAACGGAATTTTCAACTAACTATGCCCTTTCGCCTGATATTCTTTGTGAAGCGATTGCACATGATGTTGCCATTGGTTTAGTCCCCTTTTTCTTATGTGCTACTGTAAGAAACTAAGGAATTTAGATGTTAGCTTGTTTCCTTCTGTTTCTATCATCATTTTATTTTTCTTTTCAATGATCTGACTCTTAACACCATCTTTTGAACCCCCTCTCCTCCTTTTGGCACCTTCAACATGATCCAAATTATTACTCTATTAAAAGTTGAGTATTTTTTTTTTGTGGTTGGTCAAATCTGAGCTGCCAATTGAAATTATAATTTTGCATGACTACTTTTGGCCATATTCGTGACTTAAATTTTCTTGCAAATTTTGTTGTACTAATTTTAAATGTGCACAAGCTTAGTCACTTCTTAGAGGTTTGGATATTTAAGAAAAGTTACAATTTTCCCAAGATTGCTGTTTGACTTAGTGAAATTTATGATATTAACTTGAATGACTTTGAAATGGTACTCAAAACATCTATAAATGTTGGTTGGAAACTGACATATTCTTTATTAGGCTTTTGATTTTCATTTTTCTTTCCAGACTGGTAATGAAAGAAATTACCAGTCATATTCATGATCAAAAATTTTCTTCATGTTATTTGCTAAGGATGCAGGATTTACTAATTAGAACATGTCATAATTAGAGTTTTCATTTTTATTTTTAATTTTTATTTCTTTTTTAAAGAAAATTTCTAAAGTGCAAGAAATATTGTCTTGAATCTCAAGGATGCCTAATAATAGTAATAATAATGGTGACAATGGTGTCTAGTTGCTAATTGATTATTAACATGGTAAACTATGTGTAATGGTGAGCACGAGCCTAAATCCTTTTATGGTTTTTGCTTTTTTTTTCTTTTTCTTTTTTTTCTTTTTTTTTTTTTATATAAATTTTTTTATTACTTTTTAATTCTGCAGGGGTGGGAGTGTTTTTTTGGGGGGGGGGGGGGGGCGGGGTGGAGTGGAGGGGGTGAATAGGAAGGGGGTGAATAGGAACATTTGAACTCTGAAATAATGTAATGTTAGAAATTAAAATTAACTAAAGAAGCTTTCCATTTATACTTGTAGGTTGGTACTACTTCATCAACAGCTGTTGATCCTTTGCTTGCTCTTGGAAAGATTGCTAAGGTAACATATTTGACTGAACTGATGAGAAAACCAAGAGATCTGCTTTGCACGCTATATCAGTTTCATATACAGATCTAATGTTGATGATTTGAGGTGTCGCCCCCTTTTTCTTGTCTTTTTATAATTCTTTAGTAAATAAAACTTTTTCAGAAAAGCAAAAGGGAGGGGAGACAAACTGTCTAACCACAAATGTGTGTATGTATGCTTGAGAGAGAAAGGGGCGGGAGGTATTAAAAGAAATAAGAAATGGCTTAATTGAAACCATAACATAATGTTTAAGGAAATTTGTGCTCTGGGTAGGGCAGGGAGGCCAAATCCTTCCCACACCACGAACCTGGCTTGGATTATAAAATCAACCCCAATTCCCAGCCTAACCACTTGGTGTGGGGCTGGGAAACCCACTCCATTCAGGATGGATGTGTCTTGGACTCTTGGTGTCCAAAACCTTTTATGGCATTGAATGAGTTAGCAGGATTTTTTCCTTTTAGAAAATTCAAATGTGTATTATGTATAGAATTGACCAAGTTTCCTAAAAATAGAAGAGATTGAAATGGTTTGTCATAAGACTGTTCATTAGTGCATTATGTATTAAAATGGACCAAATTTTTCTAATATTAGTAGAGATAGAATTAGCTTTTTACAAGTGCATTATTTAAAATTATTTAGAACTTCCAACCTTTTATCCAAAAAAAAAATATATATATATATATATTTAGAACTTGATGACCACTTTGTCATTTATAGAAAAGAAACGAGAGAGAGCTTCAAGATTTTATTTCTCAACTGTTTGACATTCTTCTCACAAGGCAGGAGGGAAAATAAAAGGAATAATCAAATTTTCTGTTCTTCCTGAAAAAAATGTTTTATGTATTATATAATTTTATGATATGTAATTAACACATTTTTAAGATTTGAACAATCTTACAATGATTGCAATGCATCTTCTCTTTACATAGAGCAATGGGATGTGGTTTCATGTAGACGCTGCATATGCTGGAAGTGCCTGTATATGTCCAGAGTACCGCCAATACATTGATGGTGTTGAAGAAGCTGACTCATTTAACATGAATGCACATAAATGGTTTCTAACAAATTTCGATTGTTCAGCACTTTGGGTTAAGGTATGCCATCATATACTTGTCTACATGTCACCATTAAAACCTAAAGTCCACACTTCAATTCTTTATTGTACTCATTACTCCATATGTATATGTAGAAGAGGGTGTTTTTTTCCCCCTTCTTACTTTTGTCAATTCATGACAACAGGATAGAACTGCCTTGGTTCAGTCCCTATCGACAAATCCTGAGTTTTTGAAGAATAAAGTAAGTTTTTTTCTGAGATCTTCTTGAATCTTGATATTCTTGTGCAACAGTGGTGAACAAAAATCTATAATAATAAAAAATAAAAAAAATAAAAATTCCATGTAATGATATGCCAAGGGTTTTGATATGGCTAGGGCAAAGGGGGTGGCAACTTTATGTCATCTTTAATGACTTATATATATATATATATATGTAAGGTGTGTTCTCTAGCCGATTTTGTTACCTCTTAAGGTTTAATCACAAGCTCTTTGAATAAATTTGATTTTGCATAATTTGCTGTGTTTTTGCACATATGTCAAAGTGATAACAAGCTGAGATCAGCCAATCAAATTGGTTTATAATTTAAACTTATTGACTTACAGACTTAGAGGCAGTTGAAAGCCTTTTTTAGGGGAAGACTTCATTTTGCTCAGGATGGTCATATGAACAAGCTTTAGATTGAATTAAAACTGGCTGGCCTGATCTGGTAGGGCCAGCACCATTCACCATTCCTGATCATGGTAGATAACCTAGCATCTATGAAGCTACCCAAATCATAGATAATCCTCTTACCATATTTTTGCGTTAGAGGGCCATCAAAATGCCTAATAATCATGCCAAACATGGAGGCTTTCCTTGTTACCAACTATAAATATTAAGAAATTCCTGGCACTAGCCCTGGCTTGAAGTAGCTTCCTCCACCTTCAAGAGCAATCTTGAGGAATTTTAATATCTCATAGGTTTTTTTTTTCCCTGAAAATATAAATCTGTACTCACATCACCCAAATGGATCCAGTAATTGCAAATATATCCCAAATGTGCCTCAAAATTTTAGTTTTGTTCCAATCTGACAGCTTCTTGAGTCCTAGACCTCCTTCTTGTTTAGGTCTGGCCAGCACCTCCCAAGCCACTTCCACTCCCTTACTCTTAGCATCTTTATCCTTTTGTAAGAAAGCATTAAGCTTTTGTTCAACTGGATTTATGACTTTCTTCGTTAAGATAAAAATACTTGACCAATAGACCTGAAAACTGAACAAAACAGCTTGAACTGATTTAGCATCGTTTGGGTAATTCAGTCTCCACCGTTTCTCCACCAAAGATAATTAAATCATCAGAAAAACAAAGATAAGTATAATAAATCTTCTCATATTTAGGATGAAAAACAAACTCACTCACTTCTTGGCAGCAACTTGCATCATTATTGAGGAAACCTCCATGCTCATATCAAAGGGCGAGATCAATTGCTTACTTCTTTTAGTGGTTCTCTTTTTGACTGGACTCAGGCCTAGGGGCTCACATCTAGGTGATTCTCTCCTTTTGTTCCTTAGTTCTCTTTGCCTTTGTAATTAATCTTTTCTTTTTTTGTACTTCTTCTTCTTTTCTCCTTGTACTTTTTGGACTGCTTCATGCTTCTTTTGCATGAAATAGCTTTTTCAATACATATCTTTCTTATTTATTAAAAAAGGATGAGATATCTGTTTCAATACATATCTTTCTTATTTATTGAAATAGCTTTTCAATACATATCTTTCCTAAGAAGCGTAATGCCGTTACATCAAGGATTTTCGTCCCATCAGTTTGGTGAGTAGCATGTACAAGTTGCTGTCTAAGGTATTGGCTAATAGGTTGAGGCTGGTTTTGGACAAGCTCATATCTGGGACTCAAAATGCATTTGTTGGCAGAAGACAGATTCTGGATTCAGTGCTTATTGCAAATGAATGCTTGGATAGCAGGTTGAAGAGCAGAAGTCCAGGGGTGGTTTGCAAGCTTGATATTGAAAAAATTTATGATCATGTGAACTGGAAGCCTTGTTTTATTTGTTGGACCGAATGGGTTTTGGGATGAAATGGAGTGGGTGGATTAAGGCTTGTGTTATGTCTGTCCGTTTTTCTGTCCTGGTAAATGGATTCTCTGAAGGATTTTTTGGATGCTTGCGTGGATTGAGACAAGGGGATCCATTATCCCCGCTATTGTTTCTCTTGATAATGGAGGTTCTAAGTCGACTCTTGAAAAAGGCAGAGGAGTGTAATCTTATTCGGGGATTCCATGTCGGAGGTGCGAACGCTGTTGATGTGCGTATTTCCCATCTGTTATTTGCTGATGACACTATCTTATTTTGTGATGCCTCTAGAGAGCAGTTGTTGTCCATTAGGTTGGTGATGTCTTGTTTTCAGTCTTTTACAGGGTTGAAGGTCAATATCGGGAAAAGTGAGATTGTTCCCGTTGGGGAGGTGAATAATATAGATGCTCTGGCTAATATTCTTCATTGTAGAGTGGGCAGGTTGCCTATGAAATTTTGGGAATGCCGTTGGGAACTTCTTTTAAGACAGCTGCGATATGGAATCCTATTTTGGAAAAAATGGAGAAGAAGCTATCTGGGTGGAAGCGGCTCTATTTATTTAAAGGTGGTAGACTCATGCTAATAAAGAGTACTCTCTCAAGTCTCCCTACGAACTTTTATCTCTTTTTACTATTCCTAAAGTTGTGGCAACTAGATTGGAAAGTATTCAGCGGAATTTTCTGTGGGGGTCGTCTGAGGGGAGTTTCAAGTTTCCGTTGGTGGCTTGGGATAAAGTGTGTTCTCCCGTTGAGAGCGGCAGTTTGGGGATAAGAAGTGTGGTGTCTGTTAATCAAGCTCTATTAGGGAATTGGCTGTGGAGATTTGGTCATGAAACTACCCATCTCTGGCGGAGAGTTATCTCCACAAAATATGGTGAGGGTCTAGGGGGGTGGTGCACTAAAGTCTGCAGGAGGGCTCATGGTGCGGTCTTTGGAGAAGGATTAATGATGGGTGGGAGAGCTTTTCTAAGCATCTGTCCTTTGAAGTGGGTGATGGAACTCGTATCCGCTTTTGGCATTATAAGTGGATTGGTGAGAATTCTTTAAAAGATCGATATCCTGCGCTTTATGCATGTTCAGCGGTCAAGAATGCTTGCATCTCTAAGGTTTTGTGGGCCCCAAAAGGGGGGTACTGTTAGAGTGTGGAATTTAAGGTTTTATAGAGCGTTTAAAGATTGAGAGTTGGCTGCATCTTATTCTCTATTTCAGCTTATCCATCCTCGTACCCCTCGGGGTGATAGGAGAGATACTCTTCACTGGCGGCTAAAAGGGGATGGAAAATTCGACACCAGGTCTTACTACCATGAGATTCGGGATGCCTCGAATTCTTTATTTCCTTGGAAGGGTGTTTGGAAACCCAAGATTCCTAAGTGCGTGGCGTTCTTTCTGTGGACTGCTGCACTTGGTCAAATCCTCACTCTGGATAACCTAATGCTTAAGGGTCGCCCTTTGGCTAATTGGTGTTGTATGTGTTGCTGTGATGGGGAGTTGGTTGACCACCTTCTTCTTCATTGTCCTGTTACTCATTCCCTATGGGCTTTCATGATTCAGGCTTTTGGTATTCATTGGGTTATGCCAGGTTCGGTGGTGGAATTGTTATCTAGTTGGCATAAGTGGCTTGGGAAGTATAATTCGGATATTTAGAACTTGGTTTCAGGGTGCTTAATGTGGATTGTGTGGTTGGAGCAAAATCGTCGATCTTTTGAAGATAAAGAGAAAACGTTGGGTGAGTTAAAGATTTTATGCCAACGCAATCTAATGGAGTGGTCTCGTTCCTGGGGTTTTACTGAGTGTTCTTCTCTCTCTGAGTTTATGTCTTCTCTTTGCTTAGTTTCTTGACTTCTCTCTGGCTTGTGGTGTGTTGTGTAGTGTTGCGCTGTGTTGCTGTTATGTTGCTATTGTGTTGTGTTGTGTTGTTGTTCATCATCATGAACATCTTGTACTTCTCTTTTATTTTTTTCCCCTTTAATTAAAATTTTTTGTTTACCTATCAAAAAAAAAAAAAAAAAAATTTAAAAAGGGTGAGATAGGATCTCCGGGCCTCAAGCCTTTCTTTCCTTTAACCCACAAGGATGTCATTGATAACTACTGAGAACATAGGGGTAATGTTACAGGTCTTAATCCACCTTTTAAAATTCATTGGAACTCCAATTTCTCTCAAAATACCCACTACAAAGTCCCATTCTACCAAATCATAAGTTTCATCAAATCCACTTTGATTGCACATCTAGCTACTCCATTGTCTCTATGATAATTCCTGACCAATTCATGTACTAACAAAACATTATCAACTATCCTCCTACTTGGCAGAAAGGCACTAGAACTCAGAGAGCCATCAAGGAAAGCCTTCAATCTCTCTGCAAATATTTTAGATATACATTAATAGAGGACATTGCAACATGAAATAGGTCTGAACTTGTCTATCTTAGAAGGATTTACAATTTTGGGAACCAATGTAATGTAATGATTGTAGAGTTTGCTGTTTGAAATCCTTTTTTAGCAAAGTCTATTCCTACTCACAATTTTCTAAGAAGCTTTGAAAAAATGAGAAGCAAACCTGTCCAGCCTTGGAGCCTTGCCACTGCCAAGTGAAAAAATGGCCTTCCTAATTTCCTCTTCTGAGACATCATTCTGCAACATTAATTTCTAGTTCTCTTTTATCTGAAAATTCTAAGCCTACACCACCTGACCATATATATCATTGATTGGCTCTCTGCTACTAGATCCCAACAAGTTCTTGTAAAAAATTTCTACTAGGCCCTTGCTCCCACCAATGCTATCAACCCTGTCCCCTTGATCATCCGCTAGACACTTAATCTGATTTTTGCCAGTCTAGAATTTTGTCACCCTATGGAAAAAAAGCTGTATTCTGATCTCCAATCTTTAACTAATATATTCTTGATTTCTACCTAAAGAATGCCTCTGCAGAATGCCTTACTGAAGATTACAAATTAAGCAAGCTCTTTTCTATCAGTGTAGTTTTGCTGACCTGAGTTGCAGAGCATATAAACCTTTGAGCCTCCTTTAACTCCAGTTTAGCTTGCTTTAGCCTATTACATAAACAACCAAATGTTCACCCTTAAATCATTTCAATCTACCTTTAAGAGCCATCATTTTCTGGTATTCCTGATACATAGGTGTCCCCCTAACCTCCATCTTTCACACATTCCACTATCTACATGAAATCTTCACGATCAGCCCAATGGTTAAAACTTTAAAGGGCTTTGGACCTAACTCACCCTAGGCATAATTGTTTTGTTTCTTGATTTGTAAGTTACATACACACCCAGTGGGTCTTAAACCTAGGACCACCCTCCAACCAATTATTATGGGAGAAGGAAGTGCTAGTAGAGCATAGCTCATTGGCACCCTAGGCATAAACTCCTCAAGCATTGCAGAATTATTAGAGACTCCTAGAACTAGAAACTCCACTTCTTTTTTCTCTTTCTTTTATTTTTGATGACATGGAACCTCACCTAGATTGCTCAAATTAATGCAAGCACTTCTCATTTACTACTACTCCATCCAACGTTTTTGCAATGTACTCATTAGCCTCCCTTTTGTTACTCCAAGCATAAAAACAACTTGTGTAAGGATGATCAACCAAATCTGACTGGTGTAATCAAGAATCCAAATCAATTTCATACCCATTAGCCCTTCCATCAAATCTTTCACCCTCCTCTCGAATACTGTTGAAGTCATCTGTTGTGAACCAAGCACCATCCTGCACCTTATTTTTTAAGCTAATCATACCTTTTCAAAGTTTTACCGTCAGTAGTCAGAGTTGGAACCATATATGAAAGATATATATGACATAAACTCTCCACGTAGCAGTATACACTGATGTGACATGCTAATCACACTGAACCTCAAACACTCATATTTTACCAGCCCCATGCCAAGTGTAAGTACCAATATTTTCCCATCCCCCTACAGCATTTTCTTTGCTGTCAAAGCATTCATCTGTTTTACTCTAGTTTCTATTAAATCCAGTAAACAGATTCTATTTCTGATCACCGTATCTTGAATCTCCTTTTGCTTGAAGGGGCTATTAGACCCCTACATTCCAAAACAGAAAATGCATTTGCCTTGAGCAGGGGGCTGACCTGTCTCACCTCCAAATATGGATGTACAACACCATCATCACTACCTTCACCACACTTCTTTCTAGAGGTCCTGGAAAAACTATTTAGCATTTTAGAATCACATCTTCAATAAACTGCTGCAAAGTAATATGAATTCCAAAACTATTTACCCTTTTAAAATCGGACCTACTTCTGATTTATTATTATCACTTGCTGATTCTACATTGACAACTGCATATTGAATGAGAGTGATTTATGCCAGACAGTATCAAAAAGGAAGATAAAAGGGGGGAATGAAAAAAATGTAAAAGATATACCTAATAATTAGCACTTAGGGTTTGGAATCAACACCAAGCAGAAAAACTTTAGAATCAGTACCCAAGTTGATAGGAATCAGCACCCAGCAATTGCAAATTTTCTAATACAAAATTTCATTCACCAATCTGCCTTCCATGTTTACTTGAAACTTTTTAAATAGGCTTTCAATCAGTACATCGATAAGGAAAGTAATTCAAATTATATCAATGAAATTTCAAAATTTGAAATTCAAATTAGCACTAATCCTGGTGCATCTTGATGTCTGCACTAGGAGTGTTGATATTTGATAGTGGATTGCCATGTGGTTTGAGATTAAACATTACTGTGATTTTTTTAGCGTATTAATTTGTTTTCCTATACAACTTTTATGATTGATTTTGCAAAATATATTTCAGGCATCTCAAGCAAATATGGTTGTGGATTACAAGGATTGGCAAATTCCTCTTGGACGTCGCTTTAGGTGTGCCTTTGAACATTTTCCCCAAAAGAAAGACATTTATGTTTTGTTGATGTGCTATTCATGTTATACAATTATATCTGATAGGGGTTAGGCTTATGACTAGATACTCCTCTCAAGACCTTTCTTTGAGTTGGGGGCTTCAAGTGAATTTAGAGTGTTTTGGAGGGAACTTAAGAAGGCTATTTGATGGAAATTCTCTTTAATTTGACAGCAATTTATAACTTTAAGGGCCTATTTGCAACACTCACAAAACCTCACAAATACAAATATTTTCAAAACCTCTTACAAACATAAGCTAGCCCAAACTCCCATTAAACCTAAAGCAAACTCTCAATACAAACTTACAAACTCACAAACAAGACTTGCAATCCCAAAACTCTAACACACCTAATGATAATGGTGCTCTCTCACTTAAACAATTAACAAACAGCAGAGTACTCTCTAAAGAAGCCTACTCCATATTCTTTCAAGAGTCTTCTCCTCTCTGCGTGTACACCAGCTACCCCAATCACACCTATACTTCACCTTTATAACCCTCCTCCAAAGACGATCTCTCTCAGTCCCATATCTCCACAACCATTCTCCTAACAATTCTTGGTTAAATATTCTCAAATTACGAACTCCCAAACCCCCAAACTGCAATGGTTCACAAACCTAAGCCTAGTTAACCAGGTGGAACTTAGGTTCCTCACCAATACCACTCCATAAGAAATTTCTCCGAAGCTTCTCAATACGGTTAGCCACCTCCACAGGAATAGGAAAGAGAGAGGAAAATCCCACTCCATAAGAAATTCCTCTGAAGCTTCTCAATATGGTTAGCCACCTCCACTGGAATAGGAAAGAGAGAGGAAATAAGTAGGGAACCTAAATTTTATCTGTTTAACTGGGCTTAGGTTTGTGAATCGTTGCAGTTTGGGGGTTTCATAGTTTGAGAAGATTTAACCAAGAATTGTTAGGAGGATGATTGTGGAGATATGGCACTGAGAAAGATCTTTTTTGGAGGAGGATTATAGAGGTGAAGTATTGGAGTGAATGGGGTAGATGGTGTACGAAAGGCGTGTCGGGCCCTTATGGCGTGTCTCTGGAAATCTATAAGATGGGAGTGGTTGATGTTTTCCCGGTTTATACATTTCAATGTGGGTGATGGTACTAGAGTAATATTTTGGCATGACTTGTGGTGTGTTGATTGTCCACTTAAAGAAGCCTTCCTAGAATTATATAGAATTTTCTGTGATAAGGAATCTTCTATAGATGAGGTTATGCATTTCCCTAATGGGACACTTAGTTTTCTAGATTAGTCCAAGATTGGGAGCTGGATCCCTTTACTGCTTTTATAGATTTAATTTATTCCACCTCAGTGAAGGGTGAGGATCTTGATAACCTCTGTTGGAGGCAAACAAAGGTTGGTGTGGCAAACAAAGGTTGGGATAACGTCTTACCCCAGATATCAGCATGTCATTTCCTTGGAAGTTGGTTTGGCGAACAAAGGTTCTTCCTAGGGTAGCTTTCTTTTCATGGACTGCTGCCTTAGGGAAGATTTTATTGATTGAAAATTTACAACAGAGAGGTATTATTGCACTAGAATGGTGCTGTATGCTCAAATGTAGTGGGGAGTTGGTGGATCACTTGTTTCTTTACTGTCCCATAGCTTATGATATATGGACAGTGGTGTGGAGTTTGTTTCGTCTTCTATGGATTATGTCACAGAAAGTCCTTGATTTGTTGGTAGGATGGCAAGGATCTTTTGATGGAAATTGAAATATTGCTTTTTGGAGGGCTGTGCTGCATTGCATCATGTAGTGTCTTTGGCGTGAACGAAATGCAAGATTCTTTGAAGGATGTAAACGGTCTATTCTTGAGATTGAATCTCTCTATTTCACACTTTACTAGATTGGAATGTTGCTTTCAAATCTCCTCCTTGTTACTCTTTATTAGATATGCATAAGCATTGTAATTTGAAAGATTGATTGTGATGCTCCTTACGTAAATCACTGATGTACATGGGTGATTATATTTTGGTTCAATAAATTTTTGTGACTTATCCAAAAAAAAAAATGTTTCTCTTGGGCTAAAAGTCACCAAATCCTTTGTAGCACTCTCTTTATACAAGAGTTAATACTATTCCTTGGTGGACTAGATATACCTTCCTTAGTACTTTCTATATATAAGGGCCAATATCTTTTCCGGCCTAGAAATACCGAAAATGAATACCAAGTCACTTATTTAACAAGGAATAACTTTCCTTCTACTCGAAGAAAACCCAAATCAAGTCAATATAGAATTTGAGACCATATCTAACCATACACTATTTGGACTGTTAGTGACAAGTGGACCTTTAATGGTGTTGGGTTCCCTGCATTCAGATTAAGAATTTATTTTGAGATTATTGCATGAGTGAGAAGCTCCTGTTTGGTTGCATCCAGTTTTCTTTTATGGATATTATAAATCAGCTGAATCTTGTATGTATTCTTTAGGTGATCCTTTTTGTACATTCTGTATAGTTAAGGTCTTTCATTTTGTGTGCAACTCATATTTAACTTCTGAATTTTTGTATGCAACTTCCTATTTCTTCACCACTATTTGCCCTCTCACTTACCACTGATATTGCAACAGTTAAGGCTTTTGCTCGTTTGGCTTATAAATTTTAATCCAGACTCTTTCTAGGAGCTCATAAATTACAGACACTCAACATACACACTCACACTAAACCTAAATGATTTATAATCAATCATGTGCTATGTTTCCATTTACTGATCCATATGCTGATTCCCAGATCATTGAAACTTTGGATGGTTCTACGACTATATGGTATAGAAAACCTACAGTGCTACATAAGAAACCACATCAAGTTGGCTGAACATTTTGAAGGCCTCGTTGCTCAAGATCCAAGATTTGAGGTAATGGTAATCTTAATGAACATATTTGTTTGATACTTTGATTTGATTTAGTATTCTTTTAAGTCCTAGGAGCCCATTATATATTCTGAAGTTCAATGTAATTTTATGTACGTTTCATGTCTATAGTTAATTCAAGTGATTTTCTGCAAAAAGTGTTTTGGATTAGTGAACAAAAATTTATGTTTGCAGGTTGTTACCCCTCGGATATTTTCATTAGTTTGTTTCCGCCTTCTGCCTCCTCGAAACAATGAAGATAATGGCAATAAATTGAACAATGACCTATTAGAAGCAATAAACTCAACTGGGAAAATTTTCATTTCTCATACAGTAAGCTTTTTTTTTTTCTTTTTTTCTTTTTTTCATGTGACATTCATAATGGTATTCTTTATTGTCCTCATTTAGAAAACAAAAAATAGTTATTTGCTTCCATGTGATGACTTTCAGTGCATGAGCTAAGTTCCTTGCATGTGACAATTATTTGCAGGTCCTTTCAGGTAAATACATACTACGTTTTGCTGTAGGAGCTCCATTGACAGAAGAGAGGCATGTCACTGCAGCTTGGAAGGTTCTGCAAGATGAGGCATCTGTCCTGCTTGGAAGATTGTAGGATAAGTTCATCAACAGTGTCAAAAATTAGTTGATGACACCAATTTGTGAATTTTTCCCCTACTCTGTTCTTTTCATATCTCAAAAAAATAATAATTCATTTTCCCATAAGTCATAAATGGGATTTTTCTTTTGATTGTGTTGATTGACAATTAGTACTCTGAAAGTTTCAAAGCATAAACATTTGGGAAAACTTGCTGATCTGGCTTTCGTCTGACCTAACTGAAAATAACCAGAAAATTAAGGTATCTAAACACGTGTAATTTTCTTCTCATATGACCAGAGATTTTTAAAGTAGTAACACCCCAAATTCCAAAAAATGGACCATGAAGTAGGCAAGGGGTCCTGGGCTTTGAATTTGTAATCTGAACAAGGAAAGAGCTAGTTTGAATTTTGAGTCTTTAACAACCAAAAAACATGGGAGGAAAATAAAAAGGGGACACGTGGATGATCTTATGACCATCACATAGTAGATTGAATGAAATTTCTTCCAAACCACTTTGGAAGAAAATTTTATCCTTTAGAATGATCGAGTTTTAAGGAACCTGTCTGACTTGAAATATTGTTGTCACTAGACTGGGCTTGAGTCCAATTGTGCGAAGTTGGGCTGGATTGACTAGTTGGGATGGCACAGAAGCATACTTCACCGCATGGCCCAAAAGAAAAGAAGGGAAACTTTCATTGGTTTTTATTTGGGCTTACCACTGACATGACCCAATAAGATAAATAAACAAATAAATTTAAGTCTTAGCAAATAGAATCCAGTTACGTAAAACCCTTAAAAATGCAAAATAGAAAACATTGTAGCCAAAAGAGAGGAAACAAAACTAGCTCCATCCGGTTCTATATTTTGCATAAAAGTATTCACATAATACTAAAATGCTTATCTAAATATATAAAAGCACGGTAGCTTATGTAAAACTTTTTCTCACTTTTTTTTTATTAACTCTGTCTCTCTCTCTTCTGAACTAACAAGAAAAAAAAAGATTCTTTTAATATGATGTGATGTGTTTTTTTTTTTTTTTTTTTTTTTTTTTGGAGAAGATGTGATGTGTTGATTGGGTTCGTTGAGAAAGAAAAATATTATTTTAATATGATATTTTTAAAATAAAGAATCGGATGTAGTGTTTGTTATAAAAGTGGTTATGCAAAAAAAAAAAAAAAAAGTAAATTTTTGAGATCTAAAAAAGCATATATATATATATATATATATTTTCATAATTAGATGAGAATGCACTAAAGAGCATAAACGGCTTTAAAAAATATATAAAAATTCCTCATAAACTGTGCTATTATTTATCGTCTGCTTGTGTAACAAGAGAAGTCTTTTCCCAAAAAATAAATAAATAACAAGAGAAGTACACAACTGTGCTACTATTTATTATTAAAAGCTTTAACTTTTACTCTTTTCTTCTATTTTTGTTAAGTAATCTTTATGCGTTCTTAAGAGCGCTTGTATTGGGATATAAATATTTTTAGTTGCTATTTTACAACCTAAGACAGAAAAAACCTACTCTATCTTAGTTTGTATACCTAAAAAAGTTTGCAACCTATGAATAGTAACATTACATATATGCAACCTTACTATTCATAGGTTGTAAAGAAAAAATTAATATTTAATTTTGTAGTTGTGTGTGAAGAGAAAAAGATAGTGGGAGGAAACAGAGAGATAAGAATTCTTTTTATTATTTTATTAGGTGGTTTATATTATTTTATTAGATTGTATGTAAAAATAAAAATTAGGATGTGAAGTGAGTTGTAAAATGAGTTGGTAAAATAGATAAAGTAGTGTTTGAAGACACAAAATATATATATATATATTTTTTTTTTTTTTTTTTTTGCATTCTCAGATGCTAGTACTCTAAATTTATATTTCACGTTACCTTCACCGGTGAAAAAAATATTGTAAATGAATTCTGCGAAAAATATAATTGTTGTAAATGGGAAAAAAAAATCACAATAATGCTCCAAAAAAAAAAAAAAAAAAAAACACCAATTTGTTTGCATTGTGCTAAGCTTTGGCCAATTTGCACAACTGTGAGTGTGCATGGTAATCACCCATTGTGACAGATACCTGAAGATTGTGACTCATACCTGAGAGGGCATCCAAGAGAGGAACATATGGTAAAAAGCTTGCTTACTGGACCATATATATCTTTCATTATCCAAAATGGTTGTTTTCTTTGTGACTAAAAAAGAAAACAAAAAAAGAATGGTCATTTCTAGTGATTGAAGCGTGCATGCATGAGTATGAGAGTCGAAAATTAAATGAATAAACAATGCTTGACCAAATAGAACAAAAAGAATGAAAGTGACTGAAGTTTGTTATTGAATATAAAGAAATCCTTTGGAATGTACACAAATTTTCAATTTTGTTGAGAGGAAGGAGGACTTGGGGATCAGATTCTACATTGGAGAATATTCAATTTGAGTAAGAAGGAATTTTTAGTTTGACATATTCCAACGGAGCTGCTATATATATTTAATGTTTATCCACTTATCTCCATGTATTTCATGAACCATACATTAAGAATATTCATTGTATAACTACAATTTTTTATAAAATAAAAAGTTTATATAGTTTCTGTTTGCTAATATGGATTTTGTTTTCTTGTTGTTTTTGGAGTAAAGGAAGTGCAATAAATAAATCAAACTAAAGTATTGCAATTACAGGCAAAGCTAAGATTTACTTCTGGAACGATAAAAATTTAGAATTTACAGATGCTCGCATGCATATATACATATATAAATAAAATATATATATACATATGAATACACTAAATAATATGCACTGAACTTAAAAATTATTAACCTATAGAAATTAAATTAATAAAGATTTTTTTTTCTATTTCTTTTTTTCATCTATCCTAGTTTCGCTGTTATGTTTTAAAAACTTAGAGACGATAAAATAAGGAAGAGATGATAGTTTGTAAAATATATTAATGGCAAATACATAAAAGAATTCGTCATCAATGGAATCAAATTATAAGAATGTTGTTGGGTGATGAGGAATTTCTCTCTTCTTTTTTTTTTAATTTATTTATTTATTTATTGTTTTTCATTTCTTGAAAGGGCAAGACCACCCTTAGGGAAAATAATTTTACGTTCATTACATATAACGGTGACATCAAATACTAGCTCCACCCTCAGGCATCGCCTTTGGTTTCAATCAGTCTTGCAAATTGTAACACACTAGTCATAGGTGCTGGTTTTTTTTTTTTTTTTTTTTTTTTTTTCCTTATATTTTTTTTAGGGGGAATGAGTAAGTATGATTCCAAGAGAAAGGGAGAGGAGAGAGACATAATGCATGAAATTACATGAGCATATAAGCATATCCAATTTCCTTCATCTTGTTTGACAAATGTGCCATAATGAAAGTGGAACCATAGACCATCCTAGTAGCACTAATAATATTCTAAGAATCACGGTATCTAAATTCTAATAAAAAAAGGTGGAAAGGTTTGTGATTTCTAATGGCAAAACATAATCCTTTAGGTATCAAACCACTAACATTAATTATTAATATGGTACTTGGGAAGAATCTGATTCTTCGGATGTTGTAGTAGTGAAACTTATGCATTCAAGAATGGATTTATTCCAATTGTAACTTCCATTCAAAAGTTATTTTGAAGTATATATACGTGTTATTCCAGCTTGTACAACACGAGTAGCTTCGCAACTTGATGAGCTATGAGGTCCTATTGAGGGACAAAAAATTCCTATTGGCAGGTTTTAAATGTTACTATATTAATTTGGCCAAGTTTAGACCTGAATTATCAAATTTTAAGCTGAAAATTAATTGCAGATGTCGTTCACTGGGAGAAAGATTATACCAAAACTTTGTTATACATGTCCATGCACACAAATACAAGTAAGCTCCAGCCAGAGTAAATCATCTAAAAACCAAAGAAAATACTTCAATAATGATAAAAGTAAGAAAACCAAAATTATTTTAAGTTATATGGTAAAAGCAAATATCAAAATAAAAAATCATAGCGGATTATAAAATAATTCTAAAGTAACTAATGAAACTTCTTTTAGATTTTGATGGAGAGAAATGGTGGGGATGGCCATGGACCGAGTTTGGGTCAGGTATACCCAAACTTGACATGAAATGTTTATCCATGAATACCCAATTCCCAATATTTGTTAAGCTTGTACCCAATTTTTACTCAGATTTTTACCTATGGATGCCCAAACATGACCCGAACCCAGTTTTTTTGGGTTTTTATTTATTTATTTATTGTTATTCTTGTTGAGAAATTGATACATGTAGATTTGGTTCTTGTATTTTCTTTTTCTCTATTTAAAGAGAGGGGATTAATTACTTAATTTATTTGTCTTAAACCTTCTTCTTCTTCTTCTTTTTTTTTAATCTAGTGAAATAAAACTCTGTTTTAAATAAATAAATAAATAAAAATTTTAAAGGCAAGAAGGTCGGGTAATACCCATACCTAATTCACCAAATTTGGATATGAGTCAAACTCGCCCTTGATGCCTGAATTCTTATTGGGTAGGGTAATACCCACACTTATCGAGTCGTGTCAAGCTGGGTTCCCATTACCAGAAGGGTTTTTGCCATCCCTAATTGAGAGGTGTCAAATCGGATCAATCTTAAGCGAGGTGGCTGATGTGGTAACTTGAACTGATTAGTCATTAACTTGGCCACAACACCTAAAGGCCCCTGTGAGCACAACACCCTAGGAGTTTATATGCCTCAGTTAAGTGGGCTCCAAGGTGAAGGGTTGGAAGTCACCACTTTGTTCAGGTCTAGTAACCAATTTGGTCTACGATGTAGAGGTTTATGCACTAGAGATTGAGTCTAGAGTAAGGGAAGGGTTTATACATAAAGTCCACTCGACCTAGTGGGTCGGCCTCCCTATTGTCATTAGGCCATTTTTAAAGAAGGAAATTATTAAGAGAGTCCTAACCCTAATCACACACTTTGCATTAAATAAAACACACAAGAAAATATTTTCAAACACACATCAAGCAAAAAAGGAAACATTTCAAAATTCAAATTATCATATTATATTAAATAGGGAAGTCAACAATCAAACCAAATCAAACATGCTAGAAAAGATCTTATTCAGGTAACGAATTCAAATTAAAACTACTATGGAAATGTTGACTAATCAAAGCATGGAAAGTAATTAGTTGTCATTTATTACTTAGTCTTAAGAATTTAGAGTCAAACAAATCACGAGGAATATATAAAATACTCAATTTAATCAAAACATCATTTTTTATCTATCCTGAGTTCGAACGCATAATCGAACATACATACATAGGTGTAGGTATTATGTCTGCATACACACTTTTCAATGGTGTGTACACATCCTAGCATAGAAACATAAATTATATATTTTTAAATTTAATTACCTAAAGTTTAAGTATACAAATAAAGAAAAATATGAAGAAAACGCCCAAAACTAACCAAAACCAAACTATGGTTAGCTTAAACACATATCAAAGAAAGATCATAATCATCAAACAAATCAAATATGCATACTCAGACTAACATCAAATAAAGAATCATGTTGATCCTATCTAGCAGAGTAGAAAATCATAGAATAGAAGCTTACCTTGCTTATGAATCACTATTTTAAAGCTTTAAAGTGACCTCTTAGTGCCTTCAATAACAATGTTGGATTGAAATTACAAGGAAAGATGAAAAACACTATAGAACTTCGAAAATTACAACTAAAAAAACAAAAGATTTAAAAAAAAATGTTTTGAAAACATGATTGAAACCACTTTATGCCTACTAGTGACTCTTAGAGAGAGTTTTTGAAGATTAAAAACATGCAAGTGTGCTTGTGAGAGAGATTAGAGAAAGAAAATTTTGGAAGTATAGTAGCTTTAAAAAAAAAAAAAAAAAAAAAACTCTCCTTAAAAGTGATTTAGAATGGGGGCATAAGGTAATAATTTATAGGTTGAACACTAAAATTTTGAAGGTTGTTAGAGGTTTCTACAACCTCCTATACTTATGGGCGTCACACCATTGAAGATTGAAGCGTTTGAGACTCAAATATGTAAAAAAATAAAAAATAAAATAAAAAAGGGAGGTCCTGGGACATTGTTATATACGATGCCTCAAAGTTTGTATTTGCAGCTTTGAGCTTGCACAACAACCTTACGCAAAATCATACTTTCTTGACAACACTATTGTCCTGACTTCAAATGAGACTTACTTATTCTAAATCCAAATTAAGTCAAATTTCTATCCATTTTAAAGCTTTAGATGTCTACCTTCCAATGGAAAAAAAAAGCTTACTCAAAATTCATTGTGATTCAAGATATATTGGCAAAATTGTGAGAAACATTTATCATTTTCAAAGCAATTTTGAGCATTTTTTTTAGTTGTGATTACTTCCAAACTATTGAGTTATATACTTTTGACTTGCATATGAAGCTTGGTCACAAATGCAAAACTCCAAAGACAAGTACAACCACCATTGAAAAGTTGTACCCCTAAAGGTAAGTGTGAAAATCAAAACTTAAAATCTCCATTCACAAAAGTCAAGAGCCAGAAGTTATAATCTCACCAACTATAGGGCTAATTCCTAAATTTTACCCATGATAACGACATCAACACCCATTTAGACCACAACCAAGATAATGACTACAATTAAGGAGCAATTAGACAAGTCATTGTCACATTTTGCATTAAAATTGTTATAATTCAAATCAATGTATGCAAGATGCAAAAATAAATTTAAAGAACCCCAACAATCATTCAAGATAACGATCATGAAACAACAATTGAAAAATATGGTAAAAATTATACGAGAGCTAAGATAGATATTGGAAGTAATGCAATGGTTCTTACCTCAATAGGTACTACTCTAAGGAGAACCATCATAGTAGGAAAAGGAAGTCCATTATCCTACAAGTAGATATTGGTCAAAAGAATTTTCAAAAGTTTCCTCCAAGTTAGGAAAGATTAATTACTCTTTAAGATGGAATAGAGAAATGAAACACATGAATTTCAAACTAGACAAAGTGATAAGGGCTTCGAAAGTAGGAAGACAATGACCTCGATGGATGGTTTGGTCCACAAAATTGATTCATATTTTTTCAATAGACATTGTCATATGTTCTTTGTCATTGTGTTTTAAGTTGTTGTAGTTGGAAGTCTCAAATATGTCTCAAACCACTATGTTTCTTTGATACCAAGTAGACCTTTCACCTTATTGTATTTTAGTTCAATAGTATTGTCGTAGAAAAATACTTGAGATTTCTTCAGATTAATACATTAACCTAAAGCTTCAGCATGAAGTTAAAGGACTATGACAAACTATTCTATTTTCATTTAGTGTTTATTGAAAAAATAACAAATAATATAACTTGACGTCTTATATATATTGTGGATGGTATATGTGGCTTAGTAACATCGATTTCAGTCGGTGAGTTCGGCAGTGTTTACCCTTTTATATAAGTAATGTGAAGTTCAAAATTGTTAGGATTTTCAAAGGATTTCCAACTTATTTTATGCACGAAAACATTTTCTTTCATTTAAAATAACAATAAAAAAATCATCGTAAAGAACAAAGAATGTCAAAATTATAGAGTGTTTTTGTATGATTGATAACAATGTGTGAAATATACTCTTGAAAAATCTTAATACTTATCCACTATCCCAAAGTTCTTTGTTGGAATAATATTAAAGTTAGGAGCAGGTAGTCTTGGGGAAAGAAAACAGGTCGAGAAACCTACATAGGCAAGTTTAAGAAAAGAATGCATGAAAGGGAAAGGAAGTTTAGAGAATTCTAGTATACCTACAAAGGTGTTCATCAAATAATTTAGGGCAAATTATGGTGCATGGCATATGATGTTGTTGCACCTAAACTTTATGACATAGACGCAAAACTCAACATACTAAATGTATCCCTTAATTCTCAACATCTAACCACTTCCATTCAAATTAACCATACGGAAAATCAACCTTAAGGTATTTATACTTTTAGGTACTATTGTATGTTCTTCAAATTCATAACCCAGTTGTTAAGATTGATGATTTTACACAACTACTCTATCAAAATGATTCTACCATGTCTTTTCTTATGAATATGTCAAGTTCCAGTAAAAAGTAAGAGGAAAACATCATGAAATTTGGCAAGAACAGAAAGATTAATGGACATTAAAATAGTGTGAACGCAAAGTTTCTAGCGTTTGATGAGACAATTTAAGCAGAGGCATCTATGTCATTGAATTTTCTATTCATGGAGACACAAAAATTTTTTTGGCAACTTGAAAGATCAAAGTGGCATTGATAGGAAAGATAATGTACTTGATAATGAGGATATTACACTAGATAGGAAAATATTACATTTTTTTTTTTTTAGAATGATTAAAATTTTGATTATTGAAACATGACATAAATAATTAAAAAGATGAAGATCTAAGAAAATGTAATAAATATGAATTTTTTATGATTCTTGGTTTTCTACTTTATTTTTGTTGTTTCCTTCTTCTTGCATGAGAAGTCTTTTTATAGATTTCAAATGAGTCATTATACTTGTTACTGTACTTGTTTTGCATCAATAAAGAATTCACATGATATTACCGTGCTTTTCTTTTGGTGGATTGTTAGAACATCATTGTTGCATATCAAACTTATTTTGTTGGAAATTATATGAGAACATTATTACTGCATACTATCAAAAAAAAAATATCATATAACACTTTATTTAAATGGCTCTAGCTAATTTTAGATATGTTAGCATTAATTGATGATAAAAATTTTTAAATTGAATATTTGCAAAATTTTAAAGCCACAATAGAAAAGCCTGACAAAAAGGAAACACCACCTAAAAGGAATTATCAACTTCAATATGATATGCAAAACATAATGAACAATTTGATAGAGAACAAAACCATCCATTAACAATCCATAAAGTTTGTAAAGAAATAAATTTTGTCAAAACAAAAATCAGAGAACTAAGAAATTTAATATAAAATAACGAGTTTCAAACAACCAATTAATTCAATAAACCACAATTTTAAAGCTAGATTGGCAAAACAATAAAAATTGTCTCACAAATTTTTAGAAAAATGTGCAAGTTGTTAAACAATTAGAAATCAACAAATTTAAATTAATTGGGTTCAAATGAAATAATCCCAAACCAAGAAGAATTTGTAAATCTGATTACAAGAATTAACTTTGAAAATTGATATACCTAAATAACAATTATTATTGATGAAGAATTTCAAATAATAACAATTGCATTACTAGACTCAAGAGCTTATCTAAATTGTATACAATAATGAATAATACATGAATTATTAGGATTCATCATGAATATAAAAAGGAGTACCATGTTATTATACTCCAAGAGTACTTAATAATTAATTAGATTGTCAGAATGAATATATGACAAATTTGATTGGTGGAACAAGTATGATAAACTGTGTTTATTCAAACTAACATATTAATGATAAGGATTACATGCATGTGCTACATTATAGATATCTCACTTGAATCATTTTGATCACATTGATGATACCAAATACTTAGTGCACACTAGCAAGGTGTGCATAATTTAAGTACTAATTTTTGTTCATAAAATAATAATCCGACTATTGAGTTGATGATTTTACACCACCACCCTATCAAAATGATTCTATCATGTTTTTTTTTTTTTTTTTTAATGAATATTTTAAATTCTATGAAAAAGAAATGAAAACATCATTAAATTTGGCAAGAACAAAGAAATTGATAGAAATTATGATAGTATAAACGCAAGCTTTCTAATAGTTAATAAGACAATCTAAGTAGAAACTTCTATGTTACTGGATTTTCCAACCATGGGAGACTTGGGAATTTTCTTGGAAACTTAAAAGATGGAAGTGGTTAGAATGCCTTGTAGTCTTCATGGTGCATTTAATATAGAAGACAAAAAATTCTCTATTACTTTAAGTGAGATTGAGATAAAGAGAGATAGTACATGTAACTTATCACATTTCGAGTTATCCAAACATCTATCATTATTATGTATGGTGTATATAAATATTAGTATAAATTATTTGTGTGGGTTCAAATATGGTTTCAACTCCACATAGGTTTCTCTAAACTCTTTGAAGTCATTGTATGTGATTTTTTTTTACTTGAAAGGTGGGATTCATATCTATGTAGCTCTATTATGTTAATCAATCACATATCAATAAATATACTCTTGAAAAGTTCTCATTAGCTAGTAAGCCCTTGAGTTGTTAGCTAAAAGTCCAATAAAATATGCTTATTAAATTATGAGCCAAGCCACCAAGGATAAATTCCTAAAAAAGTTGAGGGGAAGGGGAGCATAATTCATTATCTAAAATGATTGGTTTTTAGTGATTGATGTGTGTAATTGAATACAATACAACCTTATGGTTAGTAACAAAACCAAAAAATAAAATTTTAAGAGGCGAGCAATCTATGTATATCAATAATTTTAAATCCAAACACACACACACACAAACACATTTCTATGTGTATAATTTATGATTAAAACATATATTTAACAAAATTTATTGTATGCACCATCTTTTCACATATAGTAAAAAACATTATAATTCAAGACATATTTTCTTTCATTAAGTCATGTAATTATCTCCAAAATTATATTAGTCATTGTGCACTCACCATCCTACACATGGGGTGTTATCCTTAATAGTATGTCTTAGTTAAGTATGTCAAAAGGTAGAGAGTTTGGAGCCACCCCTTAATTGAGATCAAAGAACCAACTCGGGCCCCTTTCAAGAGCATTCACACCCAACATTGAGTCTAAAATTAGAGTACAAGATGAGAAGATATTATGCACTTAAGATCTCAACCTATGAACTGCATTCCACTTATTATGTTCCATAGTTCAATTATATATATGTATATATATACATATATATAATCCCATAATTAGCTTATTCTATACAAGCATACATAGACACACACACACATCATCATCATCATCCATATGTGCCACATACATATCACATCATATAGCATTGATTTATCATTTTCATCAAATCACACCATTTGTTCATTCAATATACCATGTGATAACATTCATCATTCATATCATTTGTCATGTTATCCACATCATACATCTCATTTCAACACATCATACATCATGCACCATATATCATCACACCTCATCATGCTATCCATTGGTTTTGTTTATATGTGTGATTTGTCATGTTATCCACATCATACATCTCATTTCAACACATCATACATCATGCACCATATATCATCACACCTCATCATGCTATCCATTGGTTTTGTTTATATGTGTGATCGTATTAATATGCTTTCACTTATCTCATTGCATCACCACAGCACCACTTGATAGAATGCATATTCATGTTAAATTCCCACTTTTAATCCAAGTCGTAAGCATGTTTCTAATTAATCATAAATTCTAATCATGCTTCTAAGCTATCACAAAAACCTAAGCATGTTACAAAAAGCATATAGACCAAATATTCAACAATTTTACAAGCATAATCTAGAAATTCAAGTGTTTGGTGGAACATGCATACAGATGACTAAGGGCAAGCACACAAACTCGTGGAGTAGCATATGTAGGTTTGGTCTTGTGCACATAGCTAGACCCAGAACCCAAAACTATTCTATCTTATTTTATTTTACTTCTATTCCTAAACAAATTATTAAACTAATAAAAAGAAAGCAATAAAACTTAAATAAACAAAGGAAGCAGAACATAATAAAAAAAAATGGAAATTTCTTGAATGCAAGTTTTTTTGACTACTTCCTTCGGTTAATCTAAAAAAAAAAACTAATACAACTACCAGGAAGTTAGTAAACTTAACTTAAGCGCTTAACCAATAAATGTCCCAACCAAATAAAATTTAAACTAGGCGTTTTAATAATTAAAAAAAAAAATTTCATCTTGAATCACTTCTTTTCTGAGGTGATTTCGATGTTTTGAAAAATGTGTCTTTTACAGTGTTCAAGAGGGGGGTGTAAAGTAGTTCCTTGGCGATGCGGGACCAACTCTATACCTCCCTTCCGCCAAAAAATTTTCTTACAAAGCTTCACCTCCACCAACTTTAGCCTACATACACGAGCTCAAGATCCTACGCACACAACGCAGGAAACTATCATATGTGCATAAGGCTAGGGTTCATATGAGTTTTTCTTTATTCAAAAAATTCATTCTAGTTAAATCATCATTAGGGAACAAGGGTTAAGTCATAAAGAGTGCAAAATGGGCTATCTATAGTCATAATTAGTTTTCTTTAAATAATTTTTTTATTAAATAAATAAAAATTACACATTATACTTAAATAATAGTGTTAAACATAAAAGGTATAAAAATAAATTAATTTCAAAAAAAATTAAATAAGAAATATTATTTTATAGGTCTTAACATATACATTGTGTACTATCACTAAGGTTGGGGTCAAGGACATTTAGGTCTTTTACCAAGGCTAATACACATAATCCATCCCAACCTTACACATGTAAATATTATGCCAAGAAAACAACACGGGTAAACTTGAGATAATGCATTTTTAAGGTGTTAGAGATATATTAGCCCATTAGCATAGGCCCAAACCTAATTCTACTTTGTGTGCAAACCAAGTCTCCTACTTGTACTAGAAGTCTATTAGTCTAGGGTTTAGTCTACTATATATACACATGTTATGGTTCATTGTAATACAAGATTTGTACTACACTATAATATATTATTGATGTAGCCCTTTAGGGTTTCCTCCATGGATGTAGGCCGTTAGGCTGAACCACGTAATCCTCGTGTGTTATTATGTTCTATACTTTATGTTTTCGCTTCTGCATCCATACTAGCATATTCAACATGGTATATCAAAGCTAATATTTAAACATGGTATCAGAGCCACCTTCTTGTGGCATAGTTTTCTGTCCTTGCGGTATATTTAAGATGTAGGCCGTTAGGCTGAACCACGTAATCCTCGTGTGTTATTGTGTTCTATATTTTATGTTTTCGCTTCTGCATCCATACTAGCATATTCAACATGGTATATCAAAGCTAATATTTAAACATGGTATCAGAGCCACCTTTTTGTGGCCATAGTTTTCTGTCCTTGTGGTATATTTAAGAGCAATCTTTGTCTTCCTCGGTGTTTTTTCGCTGCGTTCATCTTTTTTGGCTTCCTACTGCTACCGTCAAAACTCTCCGGTATAGTCATGCCACCGTTAGAAGTCGTATCAACACTACAAGACCATTGCCTTCCTCAAATTACCATCACAGAGCCAAACTTCATTCAAGGAATCTTCTCAACCTTATCAAATCTCAAGATTTCATCAAGCTTCCATCTTGAGTTTGAGAGGGGGTGTTAGAGATATATTAGCCCATTAGCATAGGCTCAAGCCTAATTCTACTTTGTGTGCAAGCCAAGTCTCCTACTTGTACTAGAAGTCTATTAGTCTAGGGTTTAGTCTACTATATATACACATATTATGGTTCATTGTAATACAGGATTTGTACTACTCTATAATATATTATTGATGTAGCCCTTTAGGGTTTCCTTTGTGGATGTAGGCCGTTAGGCTGAACCACGTAATCCTCGTGTGTTATTGTGTTCTATACTTTATACTTTCGCTTCCACATCCATACTAGCATATTCAACATGGTATATCAATGCTGGATTGTACACAAAGTAGAATTAGGCTTGGGCTTATGCTAATGGGCTAATATATCTCTAACATAAGGCAACGCCAATGGCGTATATCGTTAATATAGCCTCTAGGCCAAGAGGAGAAGGGACATTCTCTGGTGTACTGCTCCATACCCCAAGCACTACCATGGGTGGTACCGATTCAATCCTAAAAGGGCGCTAATCTGGGCACTCTTATGGGTCAGTGGTCTGCAGGGACTAGGATGGTATATACGTGTAATGCTCCTAATGGCTTGAGGAGAGGATAGTACACAATCATGTCTCCTCCATGATCATGCCTAGTATTGTCCTCCATCTCCCATTCCCCTCCTCCATTTATCTCTAGCTCTTCCTCCTAGCTACAAAGAGTGTATGAATGCAAGCTATCATTTTCGCATATTTAAAATACTAATGAGATGATGCCTCCTGTATATGTATACCAGTTGTCTTTCTTGTACTATAAAAGAAAAGGACATTGGTCATACTAGGTAGAGAAGAAGAAATAAGAAAAAGGGACATTGGCCAGAGCAGCAAAAAGCTCCCCATTGTATGGTTCTTTATAAATATAATCTTCCTTGGACTAAAGATAATTTATACTTAATCCACCGTAGTTGTCCCTCCCCTCCTAGGGGTTTTTCATGTACATCTGCTTTAGTTCTCTTTTACAATTTGTCTCTTATTCATTTTAGTAGGAAAAAAAAAATACCGTTTTTAAGTGTTGACAAATGGTGTTTTAAATGTATTGAAGTTACAATTTAGAGGTGAATATTGTTTTGCCCCTAAAATCTTATTGACATGTAGAGACAATGTAATATAACATACTTCAAATAGATTAAATAAATTTCAACTAAATGAAAATCTTTTATTTTTTGTTTATGGATGACAAAATAGAAATCTAAAATTTTAACCATAAAATTAAGTAAAAACACAACTTATTTTCTTCTAATGGAAAAAATCATGCATATTAGGAGTGGTTCTTACTTCTTCATGTTAGATGGTCGTGTTCATATTGTGTTGAGATAAAAGTATTTGAAACAATGTTCAACCTTAATCCAATCCATTTAATAATCGTATAAAAACCCCTCAACTCTAACACAACCAGTTTATTAAGCAGGTTGACATGACACAACCCAAATCAATATCACTAATAAAGAATTTAAGGAGGCAAAAAGCAAAAGAAATAGAATTTTAGAGTTTCAATGAAGAATTATTGGTATAACAATTAAAATGCTTTTAAACTGAGTTATATTTGAAATTCATATTTATGTTAGATAAAAAAAAAACATTTATTTATTTGAATATATATATATATATATAGTCATTTTGTGTTAATTGTGGATTAAGCATGTTGACAAAGAATTTATCAATCCATTGATTGTGTCAAAGTGTGTTGATCCTCTTTGACATGAACCCATTTAATCTAAACACTAACATGTGAAAACCGTGTTGTGTTCGTGTCTTGTTCATGGGTCATGTTAAATATTATCACCCCCATTCTCTCTAGATACAATAATGAATAATAGTTTGCTTTTTAGAGAGAAAAAAATGGTGCATTTACTTTTTTTTTTTTTTTAATATACAAAATAGAAATTCTACTTAGCTTAATCTAAGTGTATATGTGTATAAAACTCCCTCCTGAAAATTTAAACTCCCATACCCCACAAACACTAATACTTGTGGAGTGACCATTGCACCAAGAGCGTGCGGTGGTAAAAGGTGTATTTACTAACAAAATTTATTTCTATATATTTTTGGAACATATGCTTTAAATGTTACTAAATTTAATGAGTTATACACGGGAAAAAAAATGAACATTTAAAAAAATGAGGATTTTTAGACATTACTTAAATGGGGCCTTGTAACAAAATCTACTCATACTTTAAAATTGTTCTTAATAAATCAAAGGGGGAGGTAGAAACTTTAAAAAGCCAAGGGGACCATAACCCCCCCACCCTTTCCCTCCTCCAATGCTTTTGGCATGCTCTATTCCTTATTCTAAGGAATAGAAGCTCCTTTTGAGAAAAGAAAACGAAAATTCGATTTTTAATGCAGTATATTCAATTTTGAGTAAAGAATTTTTGTTGGAAATATTCGTAGGGTGCTGCTATGCTATATCAACTAATCTTTACGTCTTTTCCTTTGAGCTAGATTTAAAGATTTGTTTGAGATCGGGTAATGTTGGCTCGAATTATGGATGCTTTGTTCCCAAAAAAATAAAAAGACTTCAGGATGCTTTAAATAGACTGACGTAGTACGTACACCTTTTATTAATTTTATTTTTTTAAGAAGAATAGATACGTACACTTCTTGTCACAGCAAACTCCACTCATTTTCCTTTTCTTTTCTTTTTTTGTAAAGCAAGGAACAAAATAAACATTTAAAATAAAAAGAGATAAAAGAACAGGAGTGCAAAAAAAAGAAGGAAAAAGTTCGAGAATCAAAGACCATGCCACTAATGTGATCAGCCATGCATATATGATTCAAGAATATATAGAAATTCTTTCTTATGAAAAAATTCTTGATCTAATTCTTTGCTACGAATATATGTTTGAGAAGAATTCGATTCTTTGAAGTCTAGGAAAAGGGTCTATATATCCAAATTATTGTGGCTTAGGCAAGGGCCCTTTTTACAAAACTTGGATGATTTATAAGATTCACGACAAATTTATGTCGGCAAGATTTTCATTTGCATCACATAATGCTATAAATCTAATGTCATTTTTCCACTAGTAATGTGGCATATATATGTGCAAATCTACTCAATGGTGGACAAAAGCATATACTAAAATCCATTTCAATGCTCCTTCTCCTTCACGGAATTCCCAGCTACCCAATCCTCCTAGCTAGCATAGGATCAGCCAAACTTTTTCTCTTCATTTTCCTTTTTTAATCGAAATGATAGATGTTTTTGACACATGAGTTTTGAAAAAAAAGAAAAATAAGGGACATGCTTAGATACCCTACAAGTAGCAACATATCCCAAAAAATCTATTTAATGCAGTTTTCTCCTCTCCATTATAGACAAGGATGGCACTTTCTAATTTTTTTACTCGACCCAATATTTCTAATGGTAGGGGGATTTCGAATCTTTTACATGGGTATATGATTCTCGGGCAAAAAAAAAAAATCCATTATAATTTGGAAATGATTTAAGTTTCATACTTTGATACCCAAATCCGGTTCGATTATGTATTTAATTTATTAAAATAATTAAATTCTTTTATTATTATTATTAAAAAAAATCTAAGGTTTCTATCTAAAATAAGCTCACATCTCTCTATATCTTAAATATCTACTGTGAAAACCTGTTTTCAAACCTGTTCTTGAAAACATCTTTGACAAATGTACTTTAGGGTTTTTTTATATTATCTCTATCCAATGTCGGTAAGTACATATCCATACTACACATGAACAACAATTGATTTCAGAGACTTTGGAAAGACGAAAGTGGAAGTGATGTGCACGCGTCTCTAAATAATTGTTTGGTTTTTATAAAAATTTAGATGCTTTGAACTTAAAGTTATGATGTAAAATAATTTAAGGTTTGTTTGTTAGTGTTGTTTAAACAACAATTTTTTGTTGTTTAAATAATATAACACGTATTTTCACAACACTTTTTTATTCTTACGTATTTTCACAACACTTAAACAATGTTACTATAACAACATTATCAAACGAGCCCTTAAAGTTTTGAGTTTTCGCATTGAATTATGATAACAGTTAGTAGTTATAGTTCGTGCATGATAGTTAGTAGTTAGTGGTTATAGAATGTGCATGATTCAAACTCAATTTCTTTATTCAACAAAAGACTTTATAAGTTTTATTTTTTTGGATAAATATGATAGATTTTTAATTTATGACATCTACTCCATAATGATTATTTTTTATCATAAGACCAAAATACTAATTATTATTTATTTATTTTATATATAGATAGGGTTCAAACTACAAATATTTTATTCGATAACAAATTTTTTTACCAATTAAACTAATTAATACCCACAAATTACTTATAAGTTAAACTAATTAGAATTCACTACATATTGTTCAATTTAATGTATACTTATTAATTATTGGATATGTCTATTTAATTAGGTTAACACCTAACCTAACCTAACTCGTTCAACCTGAATAAAGGTAAGATAAATGAGTGGGATTGGAACGGATTTAAAATTTTCAAATATAAATAGGATGACCTAAGGTTTTCGATGTCAATTATTTAATTAGTAGGTTTGGGTTCGGGATGACCTTATAAGTTATAACTCAGTTTTTTATTGTTATAATTTTTAATAAGAGAGCTTTATTATTTGTTTTTCATTTCTGTGCCATTAAAAAAAATGACGAGGCATTTTGACATGTGAAAGATGCATCTAAACAGCCATCATTTTCACAAGTTTTTCAGAATCTGTATTTTCTCTACTTGCTACAAAGGAGGAATAATGAATTAATGAGCCTCTTGTATCTTTCTTCATCCACATTCAAAGTTTGGGGCCAAAAACTTTAATTTACAACTGGAACTGCATGGCTCCACACGTACAGGCTTGAATTAATTGATATACTGGACAAAATAGTCAGACACTGAAACCTTGAGCTTGGTCCTACTCTTGGATCGATGGTTTGTATACTCTTATCTTATGTCCTTTACCAAAGATGAATGGAGAAGAAACAATATCCCATGTTCTTTACGCTGGACCTTAGTCATAAATCATAATGCACAAATTGACACTGCTCATATTTTTTTTTTTTTGAAAGTCATCTATTATGTCATTTTGATAAAGAGCCCACCAATATTGTTGTTTTTCTACTCTTGATGAACAAAGCGTGTGAGAGTATTTGTTAAATAGCAAAATTAATTCTCGGGCAATGTATTAAATAAATTAAGAGAAAGTATTTCCTTTAATGTGATAAAAAAGTGCGTGTATGATTTCATATATAAAGCGTGAGTAATATTTTGTATTAAATAATTGATATTTACATGCTTTACGTACAAGAAAGAAAAGTTCTACATATATATATATATATATATGTGTGTGTGTGTAGAACTTACTAAGTCCACATTAGAGTCCAATGAAATAAATATACTAGCAAAGTTTCATCTATTATATTTATATTTAACTTGTAGCATGTAGAAAACAAAAAAACAAAAACAAAACAAAATATAAACGATGATATTGCCTGAGAAAACTTGTTAATGAGATTTTTTTTCCCACTTAATTGTTTTGCAAGAAAAATGCAATAAGCATCATTCATTAATTAAGACTTTGCAATAACACCACGTGTCATACCCAAGGCCGAGGAGGCCAATACAGTTCTGAGGAGTCCATACACTCGAACGGTAAAGCTGGAGAGGCGAGCCATGACCACGTCAATGGCACATTACCAGAGGGGGGGGGGGGGGCCACACTTTAGAGGAAGAGTTTTAGAAAAGGGGTTAGCCTTGACGTGATTGGAGGGATGGTAGCTGCCACCACATTTAATGTACTCCACCAAAACCCCTGGCCACATTTATGTAGAGAAGACCTCTGAACAGTGCTGTCTTGGTTGCCGTAATTCATAAAAGACTTGGAAAGACGTCTGATGGGACAAGCACTCGAGTAATTGCCTGCATAATCAACAAATAAAGGGTCAAGATTAGCCAAAATGGGCTATATAATGTGAGAGATCCTCTAGGGAGGAGAGAGGAGGTTTATTTAAGAATCTGAAAAACATTGTAACACAAAGAACTGAAATTGTAATCAAGTCTAAGAAAAGAATACACTCAAGAGTTACTCGTCTCAGACTCTACCGAGGAAGGATTTCCTCACATAAAACCTGTTTTTCTATATTTTATTTCAATCTTTAATTCATTATGGGTGTTATCCAACTCACTGAAACCTAGTTTTCAATCCCTCTCTAAAAATTCTTTGTATTGGGCTCTTTGGCCCTTAATCTTGTTACCTTGTGGACTTAGGATCCAAAACCAGCCCTTACAATTATATTAAAAAATTCAGTTAGGGCAAGTTTTATCTTGATGACTATCAGCTGCAAAAGATTTTTTTTTTTTTTTTCTCTCTCTCAAACTAGTCATTTTTCTACTTAATTTTTTGTGTAATTCAAAATTTGGGGTAAATTTTTCAATTTGAAGCTCACTAGTGACCCAGAAATAGAAAATATATCTTATTTGGGATTGCATTTGTGAATGAATATTTCTATTCATATATTTATTCGGAAAAGTAAGAAGTTCTAACGATTCTACATGCAAGTCAAACAACAGAACATATATAGTTTTTTGCTAATTATCACCACAAAAAAATATCAATATTTTAAAAAGTTGTTTTCTGAAAAATACATTTTTTTTTAATTCCATTGAAACTACAAAGGATAAGTTAATTAAAAAGGTTAAGATGAGAGAGAGAGAGAGAGAGAGAGAGAGAGTCCCTTGAGTACACGGAGCAATTGGTAAGGATTTTCAAAAAGGATTTAAGTACATGTATGAATAATAAGGGTTTAATAGTTTGCATAAAAAGATGAAAGGGTTCTTTAATTTGAAATTGAGGTCCAGGAGTGGGGGAAGATGCCAAGAGTAGTGTACCAGGCAAGGGCATCTCTTATCTTCATTTTTTTGTATTGTATGCACTATGCACCCAATATTGTTAACATGTACAGTCGGTGGAGCTAGAAAGAAGATCCTTTGACATCACATACCGTGTCTCAACTATGATCACTCATTTTTAAGAGGTTCTCAGCAAATCTCATCATCAAGGACAAATTAGAGTACTCGTAATATATGAAAATTGTGACTCTAATTTTTTATTTTTATGGTTCAGTTTTGCAGCAAGTTTAAAGTACTTTTTTTTTTTTTTTTTAATCTGAGATAAGAAAAAAAATCTTACTTTAATCTTTTTTATTTTATTTTATATAAAAGTTATATACTCTAACATAATCTAAGTATATATGTATGTGAAACTCCTTGATGGAAACTTGAATCTTAGCTCTTGCCCCTCTATCCTAGAAGAACTTGTACTTACAAAGTTACCATCATGCCACAGCTCTTGCTCCTCCATCCCACAAAAAATTATATTTATAAAGTTACCATCACGCCAAGGTATGCAGTGTTCTTGTGTTGTTGTTGTTATTACTATAATTATTTATGAGAGAGAGAGAGAGAGAGAGAGAGAGAGAGAGAGAGAGAGAGAGAGAGAGAGAGAGAGAGAGAGAGAGAGAGAGAGAGAGAGAGAGAGAGAGAGAGAAGTTTTCAATTTCATCATTTTGTTAGAGTTTGGTTGCACACAATAAAATATGGATTCAATAAATGAGCAGATGATTTATGGTAATATGAATACTCCCTCCGTCTCACTTTTTTTCTTCTTCTCTATTCCATTTTGAGATATCCCAAAATATTGTTATATTTCTAAAAATAAAAGTATTAATTTACTAATGTTCCTATTATACCCCTATTAATTTACTAATTCAATTTTTTGATAATTTTTTTTAATGGTTGTTTTGGAAACTTATATATTTTTAAAAGATAAACAAAATAATAAATTATGTTCCCTTAAAAAATTTGACTTTTTAAACATGACAAAAAATGTGGGACGGAAAAAGTATTTTGGTAACCTTTATGTTACCGTAAATGAATCAAACACTTTAATATTGACAATGTTTGTCATTATGACTGTCCCATAGTGTTGAAACTTGAAAGTAAGTGTTGAAAAAAAAAAAAAAAAAACACTACCATTTAAATGGTCTTTGGCCAAAAAGAGACAAAAAGTTTCAAAAGCATAGTTCCAAACCAAATTTAGAACACCCAAGCCAACAAGCATGATCACTAGTATTGGGGTGTAAAACTCCTCAAATTGCTATTTTAACAATTGAGAACTCAAAAAAGTGCTCCAACCCGGTATGTATATCTAAAAAACTTTAGCATTCATGAACAATAGGTATTTATATTTACAACCCACTGCTCCCAGGCTTGTAAACACAAAATAATATAATTTATTCACTTTTCTCTCTTTCTCCTTTGTTTGGGTAATTGAATTGTTTATACTATTTAATGTTGTAATTTATATTATTTTAATAAATTTTATATAAAAATAAAAATTGAAATGTTGGATGAATTATAAAATAGAATGATAAAAAAGATAAATAGATTTTTAGAGTGTAAAATAAAAACAGAGATGCATCTCAGTGTTAGTGCTTTAGTGCTGACTGTTGAGTCTCTTCAAGGCAATGCATAATTCCTGCAGCACATGCATTTGTACCGAACTTATAAGCTAATAGATAGGCTATTTATTATTTTTGAGCAGCCGAAAGCTCGTTTTAATCCTGATCTAAAAAGTCAAAAAAAGTGTGCTGTATGTTATTACATAGGTCTTTTAGGTTGAAGTATTCCATAACATAGATAAGTTGAAAGTTAACTGATGAATTGTATACTTTTGCTGCCAAGCGCCAAGCGCCAAGCGCCAAGTGTCCGGCCTATTGCTGAATTGGTTGGCACTTTCTTATATATTCGACCAAAACATCTACGGTTTAAATCTATTTTCCTCCTAATTATTGAATTATTGAAAATAGTAATCTGCTTTTGTCTATAGATCATTATGAGAAACACGCTTCATGCAAAGGTCAACTACGATAATTTTTTCTTACATTTCAATTATTGTCTAAGAGGTTTACATCCAAATTACTGAGCATTTGGATTAACTTTTTGTGAGCAAAAGTATATTTATGCCTAAAAAACAAAATTTTAAAAAGTGTATAAATTTTAAAAAGTAAAATTAAATGATTAAAAATAAATAAATAAAATATGCTCTACATAAGCACAATTAAATTCTTTTTAATTTAGTTCTATATAGAGTAAAAACACCCACTACTCATTGCAAAAAAAAATTATCTTATGAAACGATCCTATAAGATTTTTCGAGCTCCCAGAACGAGTGTGCATGGGATCACATGTGTATGTCTAACATTTGGTGCTCCTTTCTTTGATGCTATTATTAGTATGGTGGGATTGCTTGTTAGTTTGTTAGGTTTTGGTCCCAGCATACTTTAGTGGCCACTTGGTCTTAGCTATACTCGGATTACATGGGGACTGGGTATGCAGGCTTGTCTTTTGTGTGAGACAATAGAAAGTTGGAAATGAACTACGTCCATGTCATGGCCACTTCGGCCTCACCTGTCTCGTGTGTTTGTGTTGGAAAGCACAAACAAATATGGCAAACACAAGAAAATTGTTTTTTCTCTTGGGTTAATTCGATTGTTAGGAGAGGAAAATTGAAACCCTAAACATTTTTATATTAGAAGTACTAAGATGTGCCAATTGAATTATGAGACTCTTGATGAAATTGAGAAATTTTAGTTTCAAAGGAGAACAAAAACCTTCCCAACAAGCTTTTAAGCATATGTTTAAAATAATAGTAATTCAATTCAATTCTATTCATTATTTGAACACATGTCAAATATATAAATGGTCATACACTTTATCAACTAATCCAATATCATTATTCAAATAAAAGGGATAGAAATCACAATGACAATAAGTTTCTAATTTCTAATTAATCTAATTTGAAAGGATAAGAAAAGATGTATAAATCAATCTGCATATATCATTCCCTCCCCTAAAATCATCCTATATGAACTGACCTAAATTTGTTGTCATTATTCATTAAAAGCACAAATCCTTGTCTCACTTCTCCTTAATTAAGCTCTGTCGTTTCTTGATAATCTTATTGATTCATAGAACGTAAGTTGTTAACAGATAGAGACGAAGGGCTCCTCATTCTCTTCGGTGGAAGTAATTTATGTTGAGATTGGAACTTGTTGGATTATTTTAATAAAAATTGATATTTGTAATTTATTTCCCCATTAATTTTAAGTCAAAATTTGACCATAATTTTTTTTTTTTCATTTATGGAGTTTTATTTGAGAGTTTACTGTGAGTCTGAGATTGTATTTTGTAGTAGGTATTGAGTTCATGTGAGTTTACCTTCTTTTTTTTTTTTTGAGAAAACATGTGAGTTTACCTACTCTAACTACTAAGAATTTGAGATTGTATATCATCATCGACCCAAACCAACTGCACCGATCATACTGAGTCCGTCAAAGATGGCTGACTATGGACAGTCACACCATGCAATACAATGCGGTGCAGTTGCTAATTTCATATAACTAATAAGAGATTCAATCTAAGATTCTTTTTTCAACAATAAAAGATTCAATCAATTAAACTAATTGAAACTCGTCACGTATTCAAAACAAAATTTTTAGTATATCATTAAACTTGAAATAATGTTTTAAAAGCTTAAAAGCATAAAACCCACTCTACATCTTTCTTTCTTTTTTCTATTTTTTCTTTTGAGATAAAACGACAGACCCACCACCACACATCCTTGGATGGTTTTTTTTTTTTTTTTTTTTTTGATGAGGGATGGTTTTAGATAAATATGTATTAAAATAAATAATAATAAAAAATTGAGAGAACGTCAGTGCCATACAGAGAATGTCTCATCGCTTAATTAGTTAATTAAGGAGAAAAGCTTGTGCTTTATTAAAGAAAAATAAAGCTTCACTTTCAAAACTGCTTTTTCATACTTTAAAACTCAACCGCAATGTCTAGTGATCAAAATTTTTATATATTTATAAAAATAAATAAATAAATAAAAGAGCTTTAAATTACGTTATTATATGTCACAAAACTAGGGCACATCCAATCAACATGTTCGTGGTTCTTTAAAAGGCAAATGATGATATTGGGCCAAATGTTGGATGGGATGTCCATCAAATATGCTACTTTCTTTCTCGATAAAATACTGTTCAAAATAATTGTGTTTTATTCCTTTTAGGCTTCAGATAACCTATCACAAGGTGAAAGATATGCCTTTAGATCAGGCATCTTTAATATTCACAATTTGCTGCCTACAGTTTGCCAATATCTTTATAAAAATTCACTTTTCCTCTCTCTATGGGCAAATTTCCCCTGTATGAGGTGGAAAACCATCATCTTTTAACTAGATAGGATAAGATAATTAAGATTTAAATATTTGACATCTGCTTTATGATAATTATTTTTTGTCATTAAGTCAATATATCAATTAAGCTTGATGTAACTTATAATATTAATGTATCTCACTCATTTATTTCAAGTTTAGTAAATTCACTATCTTCTAATAATTTTTGTTTCATTTTAAAAAGGACACCGACTGGTTTATATATATATATATATAGAGAAAACATTAGGTCCGGGCGTGGCGTAAAACCAGTGTTTTACGCCACGCCAATGAGAGCTCGACACGTCAAAAAAAAAAAAAGAATAACACAAAAGCCTTCACGCAGAACCTCCACACAGCCAAAAAAGAAAAAAAGAAAAAAAAAGGCTCCCACGCACACAGCTTCCTTCAATCTCCTTCACGCTCACAAAAAGCCTTCACGCCGAACCTCCACAACCGGCTAGCACGCTCGCCGGTTCAGGCCATTTTCTCTGCTTCCTCTCTTCCTTCACACGCCAAACCTCCAACACCGCCACACAGATCGCCGGAGCAGAACGATTTCGAAGAGGAAGAGTTCGCCGGAGCTTGGAAACAAACCGGAGCCGCGAGGAGCTTTTTTCTGAGGGCTGGGTTTCTTTCTTCGTTCTGTTTGGAGATGGGTTTTAAGTGTGAACTTTAGTCTTCTTTCTTCGTTCTGCTCCGGCCATCAGGCTGTGCGGTGGTGGAAGTTCGGCGTGATGAAGGAAGCAGAGCTTTTGGAGTGGGTTTGCTTTTTTCTATTTTCTGTTTTGTGAATAGCGTGAGCTTTGGCTGTTTGGAGTGGGTTTTAATTTCATTTTTGACGTGTCGAGCTCTCATTGGCGTGGCGTAAAACACTGGTTTACGCCACGCCCGGACCTAATGTTTTCTCATATATATATAGGATTCAAATTTAAGTTCTTCTCAAAAAAAAAAAAAAAAAAAAAAAAAAAAAAAAAAAAAAAAAGAAAGAGGGTTCAAATTTAGGTTTGTTATTCAACTACAAAATATTTTACTAACAATCTTTTTATTATAGTGAGAAAAATTGCTTTGTTGTTTTATTATAGATAACATGTATTTTTAAATTTTTTTTTCGTATGATAAATGAGACTTTAAAAAGAAAATACATCATTCTGTCAAGGTCTATCAACTATAAGCGATTATCTCAAAAAAACTATAAGTGATTAAATACCTTAAATCAAAATACTCCTTTTTCTTCTTCTGTTTTTCATAAAAAAAAAAAAAATTAAAAAAAAAAAAAAACATATTCTTAATTATGGTATGGTTCAACGTTAACTAATTTGAATGAATGATGTTAAAGATATAAACTATTTTACAAATTTTTTTACAAAGTGCAGATTTTGTGAGTGATTATGAGTAAATGAAAATGTGATATTAATGGTGAGCCTAAATAAAAACCAATAAGAGATTAGCCACATCAACATTTTGTAAAAATGTTGTAAAATAGTTTAAAGTTGCAACATTACTCAATTTGAATAGAAATATCAGTGATTCTAAAGTTAAGATCACTAATTAAGATTTTGATTCATAAAAACCAAATGATAGCGGGTCAGAAAGTTTTTTTTTTTTTTTTTAAGTTAAAGAGATCAATTTTTTTTTCCTTTCTTTTTAAGTGATGAATTGATGATATCATTATTTGAATTTTTTTTTTTTTTTTTGAGAAACATCATTATTTGAAGTTGTTGAAACTTGAAACTTGAAACATAAAACATAGTTTTTTTTTTTTTTTCCTTGCAAAGTGATATACTTTGACGTGTGACCATATAGCTTTGTTGACATTAACGCACCTACTGCGAGCTGTCCATTGGGGGGCCCAAATTGGAATACCGAAGCCTAATGTGGCCCCAATGTAAATGTGCACGTGATAAATGTTAATGCAACTAAAAAAAAAAAAACAAAACAAAAGAAGAAAGAAGCATTAAAACACGGTTTTGTTAAAATTCAATCCAGATACGGTTCTGTTTTATTAAGTAGAATAGTAGATACTTGTTGCAGGAGGAGGAGGAGATTAAACAACATAAAAGATATTATTACTAATTACTATTAACTTATTCCATAAAAAAAAAGTTACTATTAAGTTTTCACTCGAAGTCTATCAAATTGCACCTCTTTGTCTAGGTTTAAATTAAATATTCAATAACCAGCCATAAAAAATTGAGGGATACTACATCTACAACAATTTTATAATATTTTTACAACAAATTACAGGTCGTTAGTTGTTATTAGTTCAAATTTGAATTAAACACTAAGATTACTTTTTTGCTCCAACAATAATAACCAGTAACAACCTGCCACTTAAGATTTGTTGTAGAAATATTGTAAACATATCATTCCTCTAAAAAATTAGACAAAGATATGCCATCTTTCTTCCTTTACCATTGGATAATGAATAATACTACAACCTAGACTAACATTTCTCAATCTATCGCTGATTGAGTCTGCTATTTTTCATAATGTAATAAATTTATCTTCTTCTTAATAAAGTTACAAGTTTTTCATATAAAAAAATAAAGATCTCTCAATCAAACTTGTAGGCACCACTCAATAGAAATGATCGTTGTTATTGTTACACAAATTTAAGTGAAAAATATTCCTTAATTATGTTAAAAATTGTTAGAGTGCCGAGTGCCGACTGTTCTCTGCATTTTTGGGGTAAAATCTTTAACACAAGAAGAAGGGGTTGATCCGTATCATCCCGGCTTAGTTATGATTTCTTTGTGATCGAAATGAATGAACTTTCTAGTAAGACTATGACCTAACGTCACATGCAGTCACACAAACGTGTGCTGGTCAAATTAGCGTGTCATGACTCACGCTGGTCGAACCGTCCAAATTCAACCTTAGCTAGGTTGAGAGCGGCTGGTCGGGTCCAAGCAAGGCAAGAACAAATTAAATAAATGTTGCTTAAGTCGGCATCAAATGAGATTTTGAATATTAGTTGAGTAAAAGTTGTTAGATGTTTAATCATCACACCCTTTAATTTGTAGAAGAATTACATACGTCTAGTAAGTTCTGTAAAGTGTTTTATTTATGTGCTCCCAAGTCCCAACTAAAGCTCAATTTCTGTAATTCAGTGTTAAAACTCTTTTATAAGTAACACTTTTTTTGCTAAACAATTCTAAAATAAAAAACATATTTGAAATATTCACATGTATATAAGTTTTTTTTTTTTTTTTAATCATTTTGATTACCAAATATATAAGAGTAATGTTACAGACAAACTATTTTACAACATTTCTACAAACTACTGATATGGCAAATTCTTACTAGTTCTAATATAGGCGCATTACATTTTTACTTGCAATAGCTATTTGGAAAATACAAAAGTCGCATCAGCAATTTATAAAAATGTTGTAAAATAGTTTGTATTTGTAGCATTACTCAACATATAATAGCTTAAACGTTTCTTTCTATCTATAATTAATTAATTATCAAATTCTCTAAACATTAATTAAAAAGCTTTGAAGTTAAGGTCCTTTATCACAAAAGCTTAAAACAACTAAAACTCCACATCTAAAACTCTATTTTTACAGTAATAAGAGCATTCCCATTGGATGATGCCAAATGCATTATAGATGATATTGTAGTAAAAAAACAAATACTATTAACAGTTAGTTTATTTTAAGTATAAATTATATGCTAAACTTAGCATTACTCTTAATTTAATTTTTTGCAAGTCAGGGTGTTCATGTGAACACCTTGACTTCAACATGGAGCCGCCAGTGCTTAGACTCTCTCTCTCTCTCTCTCTCTCTCTCTCTCATGTACATCCTTACCATTAGATGTTGCCGTTGTTGTCATAAAACCAATGTCATCGGTCACGGTGTCATCATCATTGTAACATGGTGATTTGGTTTTGATGCACCAATGGTGGGTTTGTACCATGGTGTTTAGGTTTGGTGGCTTCGGTTGTGGGTTTGTAGCAAGGTTTTTCAATTTGGTTGCTCCAGTGGTGGTGTTAAGGAGGCCAATCTAACTGTAAGTGGAGTTGAGGAGGCCAATCTAGCCTTGGGTGGTGATGATGAGTCCGATTTGGCCTTAGGTGGCAAAGGAGGTGGTGGAGGAGACTAGCCAAGATGGTTCAACTTCTTCTTCTTCATGATTTTTGTTTTCTTGTTGTTGTGGTTTTGTTTGTGGTGGTGGCGGTGTTTGTGAGGTTGGGGGCAGGTGCTGATTTTTTTTAGTTTATTTGTCATAGAAAAAGAATTATTTCAGACTATTTTAATATGATGTATAGAAAAATAAAGAATAGAATGTAAGGTATGTTGTATAAATGGTTATTTAAAAGAGATAAAGTGGTTTTTGGTGATACAAAATGCCTATTTTTCCAAGAACCACATGGGAATGCTCTAATAAATTATTGTAATTTTGAATTTGACAATGCCCTTTTATAATAATTTCAATGAAAATTAAATTTTAGAGTATATTGAGATATTATTTATAGTAAAATTTACTATGATTTTTTTTTTTTATGGTACAAACTAACTTGATTATATTTAATGGTATTAAGTTTAATAATAATAAAAAAAAATGTTAACTTATATACTATAGGGGTCAAAAACAGTAAAGGAAAACCGAAGCCTCCCCTAATATCAAGAAAGTCACAACTAATTTATAAACAAAAGAGTAACCACAATGGGAGGGCTGAACAAGTAAAATCTAAGTTTGAATGAACACTTAAATGTTGGTTGAATACCAATACTCTCTTGTCGAGGTTATAGAAAACCTTGGGCAAATGCAACACTCTCTAGAAGTTCTTCCTCTCTCAATCCTAAATTTCTCCAATACTGCTCTAAGTATAAGGTAAGGCCCTATTTATACACTCAGGTTATCCCTTCAATAGTGGATTGTCATGGTGAATGTCATAAGATGCTTGTCCTATCAGGTGTCTCCTCCCTCCTTTTGATGAGAAAATGGACTTTTAGGGTGTAAAGCCCATTTAAGCTAGTCATTCAGCATCAAATGCGGCTTGTGTTAAGTAGGAGACCCTAATTAATGCAAAGGTGACTATTTCTTGGGTTGCAAGCCTCCTTACCTGGCTCCTCTGTTGGATTTATGGGAAGTGCCTTCTTCCTCAGTCGCCTCACCAGTCATCCTTTCTAGGGTGAGATTGCTCTGCGGTACAATGAGCTTCGTTAGCTATTCTTGGAAACCGAAAGGGCCCTTCCCCCATCAGGCCTTAGCCCTTTATTCAAATATGTGCCTTCTTTCCCATATGGTTTGGGCTAGGTTTGATACCTCGGGCCACTGTGTTCACCCATTGGGCTTGCCATCCTTAGCCCAAGAAGCACATTCAGGGGGCCACCCCTCTACAAATACCAAATTGATTTTTTTTCTTTTTTCAAAGAAAAAAAAAACTTGATTTTTCTAGTTTGCATATATAATATGGGATTATTGACAAACATGACAATTTTAGGCCAAAGTCCTCTAGGCCTAATAGAGTCTCATTTTTAAGATTTGTCAATGTGCTCTAATTGATCCTAGTTGTCCCCCTCCTTGGAGAATTAGACCCATCCTTCATGATATGCAAAGTATGTTGTCTGTCTCTTCCAATCTTTATGTTTTTTGAGTTCTAAGCGGGCAAATCTGGCTGCCCACATACTAGTTAGGCATTCTATTAATTGTAAAGCTTTTGGCTCTTTGATTTGGGTGGCTTTCCCCCTATTTTGTTTCTATTATCAAGGGTGAAACTGGTTGTTCCTTTCGGTTTTTTTTTTTTTTTTTTTTTTGTTTGAATAAAGTCTTTGTTCATAATAATAATAATAATTGTGGGTGGCCAAGGACCGAAGATGAAGTTGAAGAGTTACAGTATTGATGTGGGGATGCCACGAGCCCGAGGAGGAAGATTACCTGAGGAGAGGAAGGGATGAGTCAAAAGGACTCTAAGGCGTTCCAAGTGGAAAGAGGGATCTGATGAGAGAGAATCAGTAATCACAGGGGAAGTTTCTAGTTTGGAATAGCCTATTGCCTCCGCATTAAATGGTGGGCAACAGTTTTATCAGCTGCATTGATGAGGAAGTGACTTGAACAGTGCAAGTCACAGCTAAGCAAACTCCTTCCACCACCTTCTTCAAATGTAAAAAGAGACAAGTGTCAGGAGGGGAGGTTTGTTAGGTAAAAATGGAAGGTTGAGATATAAGGGAGGGAAAATTATATAAGAAAAAGAGAGTTTACAAAGAAGGGGCATCCAGACACAAGTATCAAGATATAGAAAAGAAAAAAGAAGAACACTGAGAGAAAAGAGTGAATAGTAACATTTCTTGTATAACTGTGGCCTCCTCGGGTAAGCTTGTAGAGAGACATTTGCTTATCTGTTCTATAATTTTGGCCCTTTCTTCCTTATTTTCATCCTCGGGCAGAGTCCTCTCTTGCTGTTTGTTTCCCTCTCTTACAAATTTTATTGATTTGGGCCAAGATTGAACTGTAAAACACACTATTCTGAGTAGACTTGGGCCGCCAATTTTCCTGGTCCTTACAATAATAATAATAATAACAACAACAACAATAATAATGTTACATCAATACATAAACAAAAACAAAAATGATGTTAGAAGAATTTCCAGAAAGGATGCCTTAATTACGTATTGTATTGGCTTTCAAAATATTCCCAACAAAGATTTTCTCTAATCCTATAAAATTTCTTTTAAAATATTCTCAACAAAGAACTTCTTTTATAATATTCCCAACAAAGATTTCTCTAATACTATAAATTTCTTTGCAGTTCATATGTGATGCATTATACCCTCTTAATAAGGAAACCTTACGAATACCATTCACTTTGATCTTGGATAGGTACTGAAAAATAATATTTTTCTTTTTACAATAATAGATTATACTTAAGTTGAAGTGAATTTTAATAATTGAATGTACTTTACACCTTACACATGCATGGATGCATGCTGATGCTGCTAGTATTCATTTATATAATTCCAATTCACTAATTATTTTATGTCCACTATGAGAGATTTTAAAATTATAACCTCTTATTTTCATTTGACTAAATATAAAGAAGAAAAAACTCAGCCTAAAAGAAAAAAAAAATTAGGATAAATTATAAGTTTGATCCTTATCCTTTACGCCAAATGTCAATTTAATCCCCAATGTTTAAATATGTCAGTTTAGTCCCTAACTTTTTGATATTGTGTCAAAATAGTCCCTACCATTAAGTGATTGATGAAAAATGCTTGCATGGCTAACGGTTAAAATAAAAAGTTATTTTTATGCCAAATCAGATGACATGTGCACTGCCATCTGGAATTTTTTTAAAGAATAGTTTATGTTAAAATTGGGATCTCAAAACCAGTTTATGTTAATAAATCACTGACTCAAATCTTTACTTGAGCCTTGTGAAAAAGACCACAACTTTTTATGGACATCTATTTGGTTGTTGAGAAACTTGATCAGAAAATAAATAAAAATACGGTCTTGAATATTTGTTTTGTGATTTTTCCATATTTTCAAAAATTGAAGGTTTTCTTCTACTGTGCTTGAGATAACTAAGCTATAGATCTAGAATATGATTGCGTTAGGTTCAGATTGAAGTAATATTGTTCAGTCAATTTAATGATAGGGATAAATGTATGGAATAAATCTATTAATTATAATCATTTTTCATTGTTGATTAACCAAACCCCAACTCCCAAGTGTTCTACGCTCAAAAGGAGAAAATCAAGCCAAAGAAAGTGAAGTGTAAAACCTTGCCGATTCCTTCTTTTCTTACAAGTTTGATTGCCAAAACCAACAAGAACCAACAAGTTATTCCAAAGCTTGAAGACTCTCTTGGTGACTCGTAGTCTAATGGGAAAGCAATTGAGAGGTCCACATTCTCGACATTGCTGCTTTAGAATTTAGATGATCATAGGTCGCTTGTATGGAGTACAACGATTTTGAGATCCCAATTTTAACAAAAACTTTTTTTTAAATAAAAATTTATTCCAAGTAAGAGTACACATGTCATCTAATGTAGCATAATAATAATTTTTTATTTTAGCCGTTAGCCACTTCAGCATTTTCCATCCATCACTTAATGGCAAGAACCATTTTGACACAACACCAAAATGTTAGGGACTAAATTGACGCATTTAAAACGTTAAGGACTAAATTGACATTCAATATAAAGGTTAAGGACCAAACTTATAATTTACCCAAAAAAAAAATATATATATATATATATATATCTATATGGAAAATAATTAAAATCTTCTGTAGATTGAAATTAGGATTTTCCTTTCCCTTGTGGTTGCCTCATGCAAGTGATTAACCATATATATGGCATTTCAACAGGATCCCATTATTGATTTACCATATGAAAGGGTAGCTTGTCAAATGATTCTATACATGTCAAGTCCAATAAAGAACATTTCAATTTCCGTAGAAACTTCTTTGAAAATTCTAGTCATTGGATAGAGTCAAAATTTAATTAGACTAGATTCTTAAGGTAAATACATCATAGAATTTGGTTAATGTGAATTGTTGAAGAGATTTTGGTCATTTATGATTATACCATATCAACATCATCATGTATCATCGTTTGAAGATTGACATTTAACTTTTAATTGACCCCTAATATTTTGTCACATAACCTTTTGTATTCTCATAATTTTACATGTCAATACTTTAATATATTTTTTTTTTAAATTGGCCTTCTTATATTCTATATTTAAACCCTCAATTAAATGATAGAATAGATCTTTCTCAAAAAAAAAAAATATATATATATATATATATATATTGATAGAATAGATAGTTCAATATTCAAACACAATCATAATAAGTATTTATAAATACCACCGCGTACCCTTGGCATGATGGTTACTTCACAAGTATAAGTGATTGTGAGGTGTGGGGAAACAAGGGCCGGGGTTCAAGTCTCCAAGAGTGAGTTTCACATACATATACACTTAGATTAGGTTATAATAGAATTTCTATCTTATATAAAATATATATATATATATATATATTTATCAATAATTATTACAATTATATATATATATATATATATAATAATATCATATAAAATCACAATTATAATAAATAGGAGTACCTATTAATAAATACTTTTCATATTTAATATTTCATATAAAAACACAACTAAATTAATGTCTATCAATAACTATTATAATTATCAAGTTTCATATTTATATACATAAGATAAGAGAGAGAAAATCTTTTCCCATATTCGAACTCTAATGGGTGAAACGTGGGATTTTCCTCCTGCAACTAGCCCAAGAGTACTAGCCTTCTCGTGAGACTAGGGTGAGGTCTATTGTCATCCCAAACAGCAATAGTTATAGCTTAATCTAACATTCCCTAGCGGGTGAATGCCCTAATGATCACGCTCATAGAGGTTCGCCACAATGGTGACCCCCGCTCACCCATCGTGTTTATCGAAAAAAAAAATATATATATATATATATATATATAAAATCACCTCTTAAATTGTAAGGTCATTAGATATACTCATGAATGCTCAATAAACCATTTTTCAAGTTTAGATGGTTTTTATTTTTTGGCTAAACAATTTTAGGTGGGTTGAATGGCATTACATCATACATCTAACAAAGAAATAATCTTTGTGTGTGTCAGAGTTTTGTGGCTTAGTAATAATTCTTGGTTCTTCCATAAAAAAAATAACTTGAATTTGAAATTTGAACCCCCCCCCCCCCCTCCCCCAATTAATTGTTAAAAAAAATACCATAGGTTTCGCCCACCATTTGACACAAAATAAATATGACTCTTATTGTACCGTTTTTTTTTTTCTCTTTCTACTCTTTTAATCATACAAGTAGTAAATTGATTTAAAGTTATTTGGAAAATATTCTATAAATTGAAATTAGGACGTGTCTTTTCCAAGGTGGTTGCCCCATGCTAATAATGCAAGTACAAACTCAAAATGGCATGTCAACTATGGGTGGTGGGATTTTGATTGTTTAAGGAAGCCAAAGTCGAGTAGAGATTGTGGAAGTGTTCGCTTCTGGATTCCACCATTGCCTTAGCCTTGATTCTATAAGAGCACAAATGAATCATCTTGTTATCACGAGGCGGTGCTCTAAAAATTAAATTAGAAGGATTTTTATGTAAAATTTCATACGATAATTTTGATGTTTTTCAACCAAAAGACATACCTCTCATAAGGGATCGGGCTCTCTTTATACCTATTCTACTCTCTCTCATTTCTCCTTTTCCAAGGTTCTTAAAAATTAATGTTTAGGTGATTCGATCCCTAACCAGTCAAGTTTTCTAGAACCCATCAATGGACTGGGTGAGTGGTTAGGGCTCATTTAATGTAGATTAGACTTTGCCGTGTCAGACACTTCAAACCATTTTCGTGTGGTGAACTTGGTGGAAAAACTCTTATATGTTTCCGGTGCGTGTTACGTCTCTCTTACAAGGGAGTGGACTTTCTCAACTTGGTGGCCTACCCTTTAAACACTTGATCATGTCATCTTGGACTAAACCCCAACCGACTTGATGCTTGGTCATTGGTCTCGGTTACGAGTCCCTCCATCTACCATATATAAGAGGAATGGATCCTCCCATTTATTGATTAGCCATACGAAAGAGTAGCTTGTCAAATGATTTAGATACGTTCAAGTCCAATAAAGAACATTTCAATTTCTATTGAAACTTCTATAAGAAAAATTCTTGTAATTGTAAAAGTCATTTTTTTATTATTTATTTATTGGAAGATAGTCAAAATTTTATTAGACTAGATTCAGGTAAATTCATCATGGAACCTGGTTAATGTTAGTCTAATAAAATTTTGACTGTCTCCAATGAATTTTTTTTTGGTTAGGAAAGACTGTCTCCAATGACTATCAGTTTCTCCAAAAAAAAATCAATATAGCGTAAAAGTCATATGTTCTTTTTTCAAAAAAAAAAAAAGAAAAAAGAAAAAGGTAAATAGTATTCACCTTCTTTATTGGTTTAGTATAAACTCAATCAATTAACATAGATTTACAGCTGACATTAGCTTAATTCTTATGTTAATTTAGTAATCTAGCGGATCCTAAGGCTTTATAAGATTCTTTGCTCAAAAAAAAAAAAAAAAAAAAAAAGAAGAAGAAGAAGGAAGATTCATGAGGTCTTAGTTCAAAATCTCTAACTAACAACTTGGGCCAAGAGAATACCTCCATATAACACCTGCTAAAAAAAAAAAAAAAGGAAATGGAATTGGCTCCCAAATAAAGAGAAGGAAATTTATATTGATTTTGATTTTGCTTTCATTTCAATAAAATATTACCCTTTTTTTTAAGTTACCTCAATCAATAAATTCTATTATTATCGAATAAAAAATCTGGGTTTAAATTGTGTGTACACAAAAAAAAATGACAAAATTTAGCTATAAAATTAGTTATAACTTAAAACTATGACCTTACTCAATATCTTTTTATTAGAAATAAATTTTGACAAATCCACTATTAGATTACATCTGCTTCTTATATCTTCCATGCTTGCAAAATTTCTAGAAAATCAAAGCTCAATAGCTATGCCATCAATAAATTGTTTAAATTGCAAGTTTTTTTTAGTTTAAAATTATGCATAAAATATAAGATTAAAGATTATATAGTAACTTATATCCGATTGACACAAAATTTGACGTGTATTGAGAACGTAAAGAATATGTAATTTAGAGGGTGTTTGGTTTGAGACTATCTCAAAACACAAAAACAATAACTCAAAACTCATCACTCATTTTCATTACTCATATCTCAAAACTCTATCACTGCAAAAACTCAAAACTAAAAATTTTTGTTTGGTTCATAACTCAAACCCATGTATCTCATTTTTGTTACTCAACTTTTTCACCTTTTGGTGGAGCCCATAGCCTGCACTTTCAGAACGGTCATGTCTCTCTCGCGCATGTGACCTTTTCTCTCCTTTCACCTAAAATTTGTCTTCCTTATCTCTCTCTCTCACACACACACACCAAATGTTAGAAAAAAGTCCATCAACTCTACCCTTCCACCTCCATATCCACAAGACCCATCTCCAGCAAACCCCTAAAGAAATTTCTTAAAGCTCACTCTCGTCTTCGATTGCCTAGTTTCTACCGGTGAGTTCCGTTCCTTTTTTGTTATATGGGCTATGGTGTGATGATTTCCTCCCCTTCCTCTATCTCGAACTAACCCCAAAATCCAGGAATTGGTCGACACCCATATCCAGCAAATCCCATTTTCCATTTCATCTTGCCCAATCGTCAATAGTAGTCCCAAATTCCACAGTTTTTTTGTGTCTGTTTTAGCTTTAGGGCCACTATTCTGTTTGAGTTTCCCTTGTTCCTCTACCCCGAAAGAACCCCAAAATCAAACAATGGGTCATCCCTTATTTTCCCCACTTAATATTGTTTGTTGCCAATGCTTGTTTAGAAACTTGGTCCTAGCAAACAATTTTGGAGGAAGTGTAGTTATGGATCTAGAGAGAAGAGAGGAAAACAGAGTGGGGCTGGTGGTGTATCTAATGTGAAGCTGGAGGAATTTGGGTATTTGGTTTCTTTAACATTAACATTAAAAGCATGGAATAATTTGGCTTGGTGTTTGCTGCCTGTGCTTGTTTAGAAACTTGGTCCTAGCAAACAATTTTGGTGGAAGTGTAGTTATGGATGTAGAGAGAAGAGAGGAAAACAAAGAGGGGCTGGTGGTGTATTAGTGTATGTAATGTGAAGCAGAAGCAAAAGTAAAGAAGATGAAAAAGCTTCCAACAATACTAATATTTGATGTGACAAGTCACTGCAGTGGAGACCATATGGTTCTACTAATTTACAAGAATGCCATGAAACTCATATTCTAAAAACTGAAAATACCTCTCCACTTGTTCTCAGTTTTCATTCTCATAACTCAAAATTTTGAACAAAAACTGAAAACTCAACCAAACAAAATTTATCTCAGTGGGACCCACAGTTTTTGAGTTTTGAGTGATGAGTTTCGAGTTATATAACTCACAACTCCTCAAACCAAACACCCCCTTAATGGTTGGATTTTCAAAATATGAAGTAATGTTTATTTTATTGAGTAAGATTGTAGTTTTAGGGTACAAATAATTTTGTAATTAAACTTTGTCCAAAAGAAAAACCATTAATATATGGGCTGGTGATAAAAAACAATTATTATGGAATAGACACTATAAATTCCAAATCTTCTTGTATTTGTATATGTTTATATAAAAAAAAAAAAAAAAAATCACTCTTTTTTATGCTAATTTATTATTTCAAATAGGAAAGAGTGCAAGCAGCAAAACATTCTCCCTATTTTCAAATAACTAAATTGAGTCCACTTATATTAACATTGTCATTACATAATACTCATAAGTGCTCTATATACCTTTTTTTTTTTAGTTTGGATGGGTTTTTTGGTCAAACAAGTTTAAAATGGTTAGATGACACTATTATGCATCTAGAAATTTTTTAGTTGAACCCCACGAGGGTAAATAATTTGGTGGCTTAGTGATATATTCAATTCTCTTATAAAATATGCTTATTAAAAAATTTGCTTACAAAATAGAACTTTCAAATCCTCCTCCCCATCCTCTCCAAAAAAAAAAAAAAAAAAAAAAAAAAAAAAAAATCCTCCTTCCCATTAATTATTAGGTTTAAAAAATTGAACCCCATTCCTTTGGATTCCTATTATATTTTTTTGTTATGCAAGATTTCCCACAATTTGACATAAATGATAAAACAAAACAAACATGACTTATTGCTTCATATATATATATATATATGTAGGGATCGAGTTTGAGCACCTTTCCTTGGAGGAAGTGGACCCAAACCCAGCTAGCCCAATACAATAAATTTTTAGAGAGCGGGTTAAAGGACTAGACTTTAATAAGGATTGCAACAACTAAACATGGTAGTGATTGGGTTGAATGACAAGAACGTAGGCTAAAGCATGAAACATGGCTCCTTGGCCCTCCTCTTAGGAGCTGGAAGTTATTATTGTTTCTTCAGTGCTTGGTTATAGAAATGACACAAGTACTATATTGTTTTTTGCCTCCAAAATCCCGTCACCCTTTCTGGGGGACTTCTTACATTATATATCCCTCCTTTGGTTAATCTTGGCCCTCCATTTGTTGGTCATGCAGGTCATCACTTGAGTGTTTGTTCTATTAGTCACCTTCCCCTTCTTTCTGTGGATTGCAGCAACTAGGCAGCCTTACTCAGGGGTTACTTCTCCATTAATGTGGCCAGAATGTTAGTTGTGGGCATTTAATGTGGAGGTGACAGTTCCTCCTGGAATTGCTCCTCCACCATGCTTCCGTGACTGACCCGTTGTACTTGTCTTTTCTTTGAAGACACTCTGAAGGACCACCTCTGATGGTGCTTTGTTCTTCCTCTCCATGGTCTCAGTTGGCCGAGACAGGATTGTCCTCAGCAATGCTTCTTGGTAACTGAATCTTCCTCGATTTGTCCTCAGACATTTCTTCCTCCTCGACGTGGCCTTGGGCCTAATATGAAGTGGGTCAGGGTTATCAAAACCCTATCCCCCACAATATATATATATATATATATTTGAGAATTAAATACAAGTAATAAATTGATTTAATGAATCAGATTGCATATAGGTTGATTTAAAGATTTTTTTTTTTCTTTTGACATTATAGTCATACTACAGACACAAACTATTTTACAAATTTTCGATGTGGAAAAACTAGTTCTCGTCTGAAGTCACTATTAACATTACTTTTTTACTTACCAATAATCATCCACCGCATTAGAAATTTGTAAAAAAATTTGTGGCTATAGCATTGTTGTTGATATTATGAAATGTACGAGAGTCTTACACATTGGAAAATGCTAAAGATACAAACTGTTTTACAAATTTTTTTTGTAAATTGCTGATGTGGTAAGTGGTTATAGGATAAATGAAAAAGTAATGTTAGTGGGCCTTTCAAAAAAAAAAAAAAAAAAAGTAATGTTAGTGGTGAACCCAGATAATAACCAATAAAAAATTGGCCACAACAATAGTTTATAAATATATTGTAAAATAGTTTGTGGTTGTCACGCAACTCTTACACATTTGTAATTAAGAAGTACATCTACCTTTTTTTGAGGGGGAAGAAGTACATCTACCTTGATTGCCAAAATTACCTAATACATTTTCATATTAATAGAAACAAAATCATAAATGGAAACTTATCACCTAGAATCAAGCTGTTATATCCTTCATAATTGTATCATCTCTTTAAAACCATTATATGAACAATATTTCTCCTTTGATGCCATCTCTTCGTATAAATATCGTAGTAGAAGTTAAGAAAGCCCCATAACCACATGTACCTTTTAGGGTAAGGGGGGGAGATCTGAAAAAATATAGGATTACATCATTTTGTGCCATAATTCTGTTGCAATTTTGATGTGGACAAGATCGATACAACACATTTTGTGGTCTCATGAGACAATTTAAAGTGAGGCATTTTATTGTTTAGTTTCTTTCAATGTTTATTGAACACTACTTTATAAAAAGCCATCAATTTGATATTTGTTTAAAAAAAAAAAAAACAATTTTAGTCTCGATTGAATTGGGTTATTTGTACTAATACCACTATGCTCATACCAAAATCATGAAATATTAAATATTTTATTAGCATGTATATTTATTACATGCAAAATATGGCTCCGGTTCTTTGAAGATTTGTAAATTTTAAGAGAAGTGCTACGTCCATAATCATTTTACAACAAATTATAAGTGATAAATTATTATTAGTTTTAATTTGAACCTACTACTGAAATTACTTTGTTGTGAAAGTGTTGTCAACATAATATTTCTTAAATTTTAAATGCCGACATTTCTATTAAATAACTTAATTCAATTTCAAATACGTTCTTTTCAAACGCCACTCAAATTCATGGTTCGCAAAAATAAGACCTAGTTTAGGGTTGAATCAACACATTTTAGGGTCAAACATAAATGTAAAATATATTGTTACTTAATATTTTATAAGTTATACATGAATTAGAAAAAAATAGTCTAACATTTTTATATAATTTAATACATTAATTTAGAAAATATTTTTAAAAATTTGCAATTCTAAAAATATTGAAACAATTAGTATCAGAATAAATATCATTTTTTTTTAGAAACAAACAAATATCAATTTTAGATTGTCACTATCTCTCTTGGCAACGCTGAATTTCAGCTATTAAATAATGAATTTCAGTAATGAATTTGTCTAAAAAACTATTAATTTTAATTTTAATTTTGATAAAGAAAGAAAGGAAGAGTAAAAAATTTACAATCTTAAACTACTACAAACATAGTAAAACATATTAATAAAATGTTGAACATTCAAAAAGAGTATAATATTTAAAAAATAATTTTTTATTAAATTTATGGGCTTTAATTAAAAATTTTATATTGTAAGACAAATAGATAAGACATTCTATTGACCAATAGAAGATGACTTTTTTCTCTTTTTTTTTTTTTTCTTGGTGGGAGTCATTACATTTTTAATAATTATTTTATACAATATTATAAGACAAATAGATATAATATATTATATTTTAGAAGCTTTAGGCCATTGAAATAGCCTAAATACTTAATGGTTGAGCCACCATTGGATGTGGCAAACTAATGAGTGGCAGAGAAAAATTGGTGAGCCTATGTGAAATTGTTGGGTAATTAATCATAATCTGCCACCAGGGCCAGCTCTAGTATAAAAGCAAGTAAGGTTGTCGCCTAAGGCTCCCAAGTAGAAAAAAGCCCTAAATTTTATCCAATAGAGTGATTTTTTTTATTATAAAAGTATTTATTAAGCCCAAGTATTAGCTAATAAATAAACTAATATATTTTTATCAAATGAAAAACAAGCAAAAAGAGAAAGAAAAATTTTGTGTTTACAATATTTTTCACAATAATTCCTAAATGGTAGGTTGGTACTGATTGTTATTGGTGGGGAAAAAAATAATTACAGTGGTGGGTTTAAATTAGAACTAGTAACAACTTAATACTTAAGAATTGTTGTGAAAATATTGTGAATATATCACTTTTCACCAAAAAAAAAAAAAAAAGAAGGTAATGCACAAAGAATTTCATAACATTTTTCATAATAGTTTTTTTTTTTTTAGGAAGTTTCAACTTATGGCGTCCACTCTTGATGATAACACTTTATCATCAGACCAAGACACCAATCAGTTTTTGGTATAAACGGGAATTGAACGTCGTATCTCTTATACAACCATAAGAGACTTTACCAATTGAGCTAACTAGAATCTATAACATTTTTCATAACAATTGAATTGACAAACTTTTACTAATTTTCATCTAGGTCTACCACTAACATTACATTTTTACTTACCACTATCAATCTGCCACATAAACAACTGGGAAAAGTTTTGTCATTTTTTTTTTATTATAATTTTTTTTAATCTATAGATTTTCTAAATAAAAAAATATTCCACATGGTTAATTAGTAAGTTTTCATCTAAAACAAATTAATAGAATTCAAGTAATATTTTTTTTTTTCAAAAAAAGTTATATTTAAATGGGTCATGCTAACGAGTGCCCTTAGGGCAATAATTAATTATCAATTCTAAGAAAGTTTTGATACTGCTTTTATGAAAAATGAAAAAAGCTGTCAAAATATTAATTTTTTTTTTATTTTCTATAAAAATTTTCTTTAAATGAATTATTAACCAATACTTTAAGGATACTCGTTAGTATTTTTCTATTTAAATATATGAAAAGCATCAAATCAATTTTTGCCTAAAACCTCCAAATGCATCAAATTGCCCCTATCCGCCACATATGATAGTTATAAAAAAAATGGCGTGGAAAGAGAACGGTCCTAAAATTACTCTATTTGGATCACCATCGGTCCTCCATACACTGTAAAGTTAGGTGATTTGGTCATCATTTTTACCTTTTAGGTAGCAGCCAAAAACGAGTTTGATAAGTGGGGTAGCTGATACATTCTCAACAAAACAACAAATTCAAATCACATAGGCAGTCCATGACTTTTTACAGCTTGGGTCCCTATTAGCTTTGTTTGAACAGATAACAGTAACACTATATACTGCCAGTTTTCTCTTTTCTGTAACAAAAGGGGCAGTACTGAGTTTTATCTTTTTCCGCACATTCTTGTTTAACCTATGGTTGGTGCAATTTTACAACTGAGTGCTCAAATCATGAATCATCACCTACTATAATATTCAACCCCAAAAAGCTTATCATAATGGCATCTCACTCATACTTTCATTTCAACTCCACCACCCCCACCCATAACTGTGTTTACACACTGTAAAGTGTAAAAAAACAAAATCCCCTCTCTCTTTCTTTCTCTCTTTCAAAACATGAATAATGGAAAGTTCATTCATAATCAAATATTTCTTTATAAAAAAAAAACATTCTGAGATCCCTATCATCATGGTCTCATCAATAGTCACACCACCAACACATGTAAATAATATTCTATCTTTAATTACCAAATACTAATATTCATATTCTTCTCAAAAAAAATTAAAAAAACGTACACATTCGTTTTTCTCTCTCTTAAACAGTTGTCTATATATAATAGTAAATGAAGCAATTGAACAAAACAAAGACCAAAATCTGGGGAAAAATATTAAAGCCACAAAAGGACACCATCCACCTCCCATTCAGTGTTTGTTTTTACCTTCCCTTCTCAAAAAAGTAACCCCTTTTGTTTTTTTTTTTTTTTTGCTTTGTCGTCAGCATTCAACACTCCTTTCTCTTTCTCTTCCTCTCCCTCTCTCACACGGCGTCCCAGTGCGCGTTGCCAGCAAACAACAATTACAAAGGTAGCAGCAGATAGATAGATAGATAGAGATATATAGTTTATACAAAAACCAAAAAAAGAAACAAAGAAAAACCCTTTTTAATATTTTAGAGAAAGAAGAGGTGACATAGGACACGCACACACTCTCTCTCTCTCTCTCTCTCTCAATTTCTCGACGTTTATATAGCTTACTTCATTCATCGTTATCGTTTTTTTGGGATTGCTGAACTCTCTCTTAAAAAGAATCAGAGGAGCTTGCTGTGTAAAACTTGTTCTCTCTCTCTCTCTCTGTTTAACAACAACAACAACATTCACAGACTTGCCTCGGCAATCTGCACCGGCTCACCAAACGAATATACAAGACACAACAAGGTTAGTCCTTTTTTTGTTATTTCCTCTAATGGGTTTCGTTTAGATTTTGATTTCTCCTTCTTGACTTTGTCCATTTCTATTCACCTCCAGATATCATGTAATACACACAAAACACACACACACACACACACGCGTTCACAGACACATAGAGAGAGAGAGAGAGAGAAGCAAAGTTGAAGCATTTCTCATTTTCTCTTACTTTATTTTCCGTGCTGGTAAAAAATAAAAATCTGTTTGTTTTGATGTGCAATGTGTCCGCAGATTTCTGTCTCCAAATACGCATTTGCTGCTCTCTCTCACAACCCAGATGGTGAAATGCCCTTCTTCACAATAGGATTTGATCTCTCTCGCTTAGCTCAACCACAAAAGCAACTCCAACTCACTGTTCTCAATCGCCTCCTTCAACTATATGCCATTTTCAATAATGGGTATCTCTCTTTTGCTTAATAAAATCCCAGCTTTATCTTATTCATCACCAGAAGCACAATCACCGAATGCCCTTTTGAGTGATATTCAAGGTGCTCCACTATTGGAGCTTTCGTCAATATGTATCAATTTGACGCTCTTTCTTGTGTTCCTCTTCATTGTCTCCGCTAGGCAGATATTTGTGTGTGTCGGTAGGATTCAATTTGTTAAGGATGATTCGGCTGCTGCAAATGCCAGCCCAATTAGGCGTAGTGTAGACGGAGAAATCAGCGATGTTAGTATTGGTACGGTGTTTAAAGCTACAGTGCTTTGTTGTTTCTATGTGTTGTTTGTTCAAGTTTTCGTTTTGGGGTTTGATGGGGTTGCTTTAGTAAGAGAGAGTGTTAATGGGAAGGTTGTGAATTGGTTTGGTCTGTTGTTGCCAGCTGCACAAAGTTTAGCTTGGTTTGTGTTGAGCTTTTCGGCTCTGCATTGTAAATTCAAGGTGTCTGAGAAATTCCCATTGCTGTTGAGGGTGTGGTGGTTTTTTTCCTTTTTGATTTGTCTGTGCACTCTATATATTGATGGAAGACAATTCTTAGTAGAAGGTTCAAAGCACCTGTGTTCTCATGTTGTGGCAAATTTTGCTGTGACTCCAGTTCTTGCTTTCCTTTGTGTTGTTGCAATTAGGGGTGTTACTGGTATTCAAGTTTCTAGGAACTCTGATCTTCAAGAACCTTTGCTTCTTGAAGAAGAACAGGGGTGTCTTAAGGTTACCCCTTATACTGATGCCGGAATTTTTTCCTTGGCCACACTTTCTTGGTTGAACCCACTTCTTTCAATTGGTGCAAAGAGACCGCTTGAGCTTAAGGACATTCCCCTTCTTGCACCAAAAGATAGATCCAAGACCAATTATAAGATTTTGAAGTCAAATTGGGAGAAATTGAAGGCTGAAAACTCTTCCAAGCAGCCTTCTTTAGCTTGGGCAATTCTCAAGTCATTTTGGAAAGAGGCGGCTTGTAATGCTGTTTTTGCCGGTCTAAATACTCTTGTTTCATATGTGGGGCCGTACATGATTAGCTATTTTGTCGATTACTTAGGGGGGAAAAATACCTTCCCCCATGAGGGGTATATTCTTGCCGGAATATTCTTTTCAGCAAAGCTTGTGGAGACGTTAACAACCCGGCAGTGGTACCTTGGGGTAGACATTTTGGGTATGCATGTGAGATCAGCTTTAACAGCAATGGTGTATCGAAAGGGGCTCAGGCTCTCAAGCTTGGCAAAACAAAGTCACACCAGTGGAGAAATTGTAAACTACATGGCAGTCGATGTCCAGAGAGTGGGGGACTACTCTTGGTATCTCCATGATATATGGATGCTTCCTTTGCAAATCATTCTTGCTCTTGCAATTTTGTACAAGAATGTTGGAATTGCTTCTGTCGCAACATTGATTGCCACCATCATCTCCATTGTTGTTACTGTTCCTGTGGCAAAGATACAGGAGGATTATCAAGAAAAGTTAATGACTGCTAAGGATGAAAGAATGAGGAAAACCTCTGAGTGTCTAAGGAACATGAGGATTCTGAAGTTGCAAGCTTGGGAGGACAGGTATCGGGTTATGTTGGAGGAAATGCGGGATGTAGAGTTCAAGTGGCTACGGAAAGCCCTATATTCTCAAGCTTTTATTACATTCATTTTCTGGAGCTCCCCCATATTTGTTTCAGCTGTCACTTTTGGTACTTGCATATTGTTGGGTGGTCAGCTCACTGCAGGCAGTGTTCTTTCTGCTCTGGCCACTTTCAGGATCCTCCAAGAACCACTCAGGAATTTTCCTGATTTAGTGTCTATGATGGCTCAGACAAAAGTTTCTCTTGATCGAATTTCCAGTTTCCTGCTGGAGGAAGAGTTGCAGGAAGATGCCACCATCGTCATGCCGCGAGGCAGTACTAATGTGTCCATAGAAATTAAAGATGGTGTGTTCTGCTGGGACCCTTCATCTCCTACCTCAACATTATCAGGAATACAAATGAAAGTTGAGAGAGGAATGCGAGTTGCTGTTTGTGGTATGGTTGGTTCTGGGAAATCAAGCTTTCTCTCTTGCATCCTTGGGGAGATACCAAAAATCTCTGGTGAAGTACGTTTGTTTATCAAATTTCTAATTCTGTTTTCTGTCTCAGTTTTTCTTGGCTGCTGTTTTGTAAATCCTGTTATTAATAGCAGTTGAATATTCATAGTACTTGTTACTTTGATGTTCTTTTCAGGTAAGAGTATGTGGTACTGCTGCCTATGTTTCCCAGTCAGCATGGATACAGTCTGGAAATATAGAAGAAAACATTCTTTTTGGAAGCCCAATGGATAAAGCAAAGTACAAGAGTGTTTTACATGCTTGTTCACTGAAAAAGGATTTGGAACTTTTTTCACATGGAGATCAGACCATTATTGGTGATAGAGGTATAAATTTAAGTGGTGGCCAGAAGCAACGAGTGCAGCTTGCTAGAGCACTGTATCAAGATGCTGACATTTATTTACTTGATGATCCTTTTAGTGCAGTTGATGCACATACTGGTTCTGAATTATTTAAGGTTAGACATAAATTTTGTCATTGTCATTAGTATTGCAGTTCATATGAATGAACTATGCCTAGAATAAAAATAATAATAATAATTGAACTGTGGCTAAATATATGATATGGAACTGCAGGAATACATATTGACAGCTCTAGCAACTAAAACTGTGATTTTTGTGACCCATCAAGTTGAATTTCTGCCTGCAGCAGATCTTATACTGGTATGAAATTGTCTTCACGCTTCATTTTTATATGTTCCTTACGCATATAGAGTTCTGTGCTGGCATCTGTTTTGTGTCCGAGCGTGCGAGGTGGCATCTTGTGAAATTAATCTTGGAAGCTCCTCATGAGTGTCTACCAGACTGGTAGTACATCAATTTGTTGCTTTTGAGGCTGCACGTCCATGTAGCTTCTGTTGCTAATTGCAAAATCCTCAGTTTATTTAATCTCTTCCCCCTTGTTTTAGTTTTCTTGTTTCTATTTTGCAAAAACCTATGTTTTGAGGTTTATGAGATTTATTTAATTTTTAACCTATAGTTTATTAAAAAAAAAAAAACCTAAGAAATTCATTAAAGTAATTAGCTCAAGTTTTCTTTAGCTGATTTTATTGGTTGTCTGATCAAATATATTATTGTTCAAAGAAAAGGTCAAGTGAAGGAAACTTGGCAGAGAATAATAATACACTTTGAACTAAAGTATAGAAGAAAATAATGACAGGACCATATTGCAAAGCTGGCACAAAGTTGCCAGAAGATGACTGACTAGATATATGTGATAAACTTGCATTTACATATTGTTTTTGGCATTATTTTTTTAATAAAAATGGGACTGTTTCAGCTTGTGTATTGATCCAATATGAAGTTGGAGTTGAATGATTATGTAAATGAGCATATAATTCTATTAGAGCGATTCCTTTTTTTTGTATAATGATTTTACTAAAACGGAAGTTAGTTTATCATGTTAAAAAAAATGGCTATTCCAACAATTATTCAATAGAAATTCAGGTGTTCTCAGCTTATTTTGATTCTTTGACTAAAAGCTCTAGCCCTCAAATAACCTTTGATATTTTAGTATTTTGGTAAAAATATTGGAGCATGGTCAAAATCCAAGAGTTAAATAATTATTGGCATTTTATCTTTTGAGTCACTAAGCCTTTGTGGTTGCTTGACTTTATTACTGAAAGTTTTTTGTTTTTTGTTTTTATTGTTTATTTTTTATTGTGGGTTTATAAATTAACACGAATGAGGTTTTGTATGCTTTAGCTTAAATATCCACCAGAGACTGAGATGTGATGGTACAGTCCTGAAAAAAGCTAACAAGCAATTCTCTATATTTGTAGGTTCTTAAAGCAGGCCGCATTATACAAGCAGGAAAATATGATGACCTTTTACAAGCTGGAACTGATTTTAATACTTTGGTCTCAGCTCACCATGAAGCAATCGAAGCAATGGATATTCCTTGTCACTCAGAAGATTCAGATGAAAGCCCGTCTCTGTCTGGGTCCCTTGTTCTTGGTAAAACATGTGTTACAGCTGAAAATGGTATTGGCAGTTTGTCGAAGGAAGTGCAAGAAGTTGTGTCGCCCTCAGACCAGATAGCAATAAAAGAGAAAAAGAAATCAAAACGCTTAAGGAAAAAGCAGCTTGTTCAGGAAGAGGAACGGGTAAGAGGAAGGGTCAGCATGAGTGTGTACTTCTCATATATGGCTGCAGCATATAAGGGCTTATTGATTCCACTCATAATTGTTGCACAAGCACTGTTTCAGTTCCTTCAAATTGCTAGTAATTGGTGGATGGCTTGGGCTAATCCCCAAACAGAAGGAGATCAACCTAAAGTTAGTCCTATGGTCCTATTAGTTGTTTATATGGCCTTTGCTTTTGGAAGCTCTTGGTTTGTATTTGTTAGAGCTGTTCTGGTAGCTACGTTTGGTCTGGCGGCTGCACAGAAATTGTTTCTGAATATGCTTAGAAGTGTGTTTCGAGCACCAATGTCTTTCTTTGACTCTACTCCAGCTGGACGGATCTTGAATCGTGTAAGTTGCTTGATTTCACTGGAAAAACATATGCAACTTGAAATTTTTTCTCTTATGTATCTGTCTATCTCTCTATATAATATTTATTTCTATTTTTCTTTGATCTTCCCTTTGTTCACATTATCTAATGTCACAGATTATTCATGACATTGCAGGTGTCAGTTGATCAAAGTGTCGTGGATCTTGATATTCCTTTTAGACTTGGTGGGTTTGCTTCAACGACAATTCAGCTTATTGGCATTGTTGGTGTTATGACAACGGTTACCTGGCAAATTTTGCTTCTTGTTGTTCCTATGGCCATTGCCTGCTTGTGGATGCAGGTGAATTTTTCTCTTTTTGTTCCCACTTTTGTAATATCAAGCTCATTTTTCTTTTTGTTTCAAATGAAAGGGAAAGAAATTGCTAAATTTTTAGCTTCCTTCTCAAGCACTTTTCCATTCTCATTATTTCCAATAACCAGTGTGTATATAGTTCAGTTTTCAAGTTTTTAAACACATAATTTAAGTCCAAAGATGGTCTGCATCAATGTGCAAATTTTGCTTCTTGTTGTTCCTATGGCCATTGCTTGCTTGTGGATGCAGGTGAATTTCTCTCTTTTTGCTCCCATTTTTTGTAATATCAGGCTCATTTTTCTTTTTGTTTTAAATGAAAGGGAAAGAAATTGCTAAATTTTTAGCTTCCTTCTCAAGCACTTTTCCATTCTCGTTATTTCCAATAACCAGTGTGTATATAGTTCAGTTTTCAAATTTTTAAACACAATTTATGTCCAAAGATGGTCTGCATTGATGTGCATTGAACATCTTATGCTATTAAGAAATTTCAATTCTCAAATATCATGCATCTTTTAATCAATTCACCTTAACACCTTATTTCTTCTTTTTTTTCCTTTTCCTTTTTCTGCTTTTATACACAATACTTACTGTGTTAATGGTCCATTCCGTCAATCTTGTGAAAGTTAATATTCCACTTAATTGTTAGGGAAGCACTTCTTTGATTTAGTTTGAAGCAAATATGAACCCTCTCACTGATTACTTCAGACTTGGAAGTGGTGATTTGAAAATTCTGAATCTTATTTAATGCCATTTACCAAAAGGGCTATGTAACTTATATTACTATATCTCTGGCATGGCAGAAATACTACATGGCTTCATCAAGGGAATTGGTTCGCATTGTCAGCATCCAGAAATCTCCAATTATCAATCTTTTTGGTGAATCTATTGCTGGAGCAGCAACAATAAGAGGCTTTGGACAAGAAAAAAGGTTCATGAAGAGGAACCTTTTCCTTCTTGATAGTTTTGCTCGCCCATTCTTCTGCAGTCTCGCAGCTATTGAATGGCTTTGCCTACGGATGGAGTTACTCTCAACTTTTGTATTTGCTTTCTGCATGGTTTTACTTGTGAGCTTTCCACATGGGAGTATTGATCCAAGTGAGTATATTGCCTCTCCCATCCTCAAATTTCTCTGCCTATTCTTATGAGAAAAATTCTGTATGAGTGTGGAGTGACATGTCCAGTGAAATAATAGGGTGAAAATGTTTTGATGTGCCATTTCCTGCATTTAAAGCATACACTCCAGACAGAAAAAACCTGCTTGGTAGTTGGTGTAATGGGACTATTAACTTCTGCGATGTGGTATTTTTTACCATTTGGACTTTACACTGCCAACCTATTGAGAGCCCTCAATTGTCAAAAACTAACTTTGCACATGATATTTCCTTTTCCTTTTCCTTTTCTAATTTATTCAGTTTGTGTTGACTTGTGTTTTCGGCATGCCACTTCAACGCTTTTTAAGTCACAAAATGTTCTTTGTGCACATGTATGGTATCTTAAGATTACTGATTTGTGTTCTTCATATTTAACTTTGGTCTTGGGGAGGCAAGTGATGAAAAATTACTTGATTTTGAAAATAATAATGGAGGAGTAAAATGTGAGATGGAAGTTCCAAAGTAGGCACCTGATCAAATGCCTTAATTTTTGATAATATACTTTTGCTAAGCATGGTTGCTTCTTCTCTGTAGGCATGGCAGGCCTTGCTGTGACATATGGCCTTAATTTGAATGCACGCCTATCGCGATGGATACTTAGCTTTTGCAAGCTTGAAAACAAAATTATTTCCATAGAAAGGATTTATCAGTACAGCCAAATTCCAGGAGAAGCCCCAGCGATTATTGAGGACTCTCGACCTCCATCCTCATGGCCTGAGAATGGAACAATTGAAATGAATGACTTAAAGGTATGCAGTTCAGTTTGACCTTGACATGCTTGTGCTTTTTCAAAATTGACGATAAAGGTTTCTTGGCATTTGAACTTTGTTGCTGACATTTTTCCCTTTTCTATTCTTTCCTCTCTCTCTTTCTCTCTCCTTCTCTCCCCCCCACCCCCTTTTCCCTATGTAGGTTCGTTACAAGGAGAATCTGCCTGTGGTTCTTCATGACGTAACCTGTAAATTTCCAGGTGGAAAGAAGATTGGAATTGTTGGGCGTACTGGAAGTGGTAAATCTACTTTGATCCAGGCTTTGTTTCGATTAATTGAACCAGAAGGTGGGAGTATCATTATAGACAACATTGATATTTCAAAAATTGGCCTCCATGATCTTCGTAGCCGTCTGAGTATCATACCTCAGGATCCTACCTTATTTGAAGGTACCATTAGGAACAATCTTGATCCCCTTGAAGAGCATTCAGATCATGAAATTTGGCAGGTTAGTATCAACGTTAATTCACTTTCCTTTTTTTCTTTTTTTTTTCACCCTCAGAATTTCAGAAAGGTTCTAAGAAGTTTGGTTATCAAGAAAATTCCATTGTGTTTTTTTTTTTTTTTTTTGAAGTTTTTATTGTTTCATTCATCTGTGAAGCACAGCTTAATCAAGAATCATATGTAAACAAAAGAAAATATTTCAATATAAAGGTCGTACCCAGTGCACAAAGCTCCCATTTTTGCGGGGTCTGGGAGAGGTGATTGATAAGTAGCCTTACCCCCAATTTTATTTTGGGAGAGGCTGATTCCTGGACTCGAACCCACGAATGCACATCGTGTAAGACCAAGTTTATATAAGAAAACCAAAAATTATAATAGAGTGTAAAATAGTTTAAAATAAATAGTGATTATGTATGATAATATGCCCCTAACTAATTGGTGTATTTTGATTTGGCACAGGCACTTGATAAGTCTCAACTTGGAGAGATAATCCGTGCTAAGGAGCAAAGGCTTGATGCACCGGGTATGTGGCAAGATATCACCTACTATAATTATGTTGTAAATTTCTCGCTTTCACTAAGCCTTTGGAGTTATGTGTGATTGATCAGCTGTACTTTGTTTTGCAGTGCTTGAAAATGGAGATAACTGGAGCGTGGGTCAGCGGCAACTTGTGTCCTTGGGTCGGGCTTTGCTTAAGCAGGCAAGGATACTGGTGCTTGATGAAGCAACAGCATCAGTTGATTCAGCCACTGACAATCTCATCCAGAAGATTCTTCGAACTGAGTTTAAGAATTGTACTGTATGCACAATTGCACATCGTATTCCAACTGTTATTGACAGCGATCTAGTTCTGGTACTCAGTGATGGTATGTAAAGTTTAACTCTGAACTCATTAATTCATTGCGACTTATAGGTCTAGCCTCAGTGTGACATTTGTGATTAGTACTAATGAACTCAAGTGGTATTTCATATAGGTTAGGTTATATATCTAAATGTTCAGTTTTCATCATGGTTTTTATACATTCAATTGGTAGATGTATCTGTTAAGGAAGGGTTAAGAATGTTATATGGAAAATGTGGCTGGAAAAGGGAGCATACTTGGAAGTGTTTCGAGATCATTAAAAACTGTATCCATTACATTTGTTTCATTTTATACTATGATCTTCCAATTTGGTTGTAAGAGGGTTTTCCTAAAGAAATTTTTTTGAACTATGGACATAAGAATGTAAAGCAAATTTTGGGCATATTGCTGTAGATTATGCCCACACCAAGTCCACCACGCCCAGATTGTGATAGCCTTATTGGTGGTCTGGTTCACTTTATTCAATCATAATCCATGTATGTGAGATTTTATTCAGATAACTGAAAGTAACGTCAATAATATGAGTTTTGACGGGAGATTAATTTCAGAAAGTTGTCCATGTGCTTATGGCCTTTCAATGATTTGACTGTCCTTTTTTGCACTGGATACAGCCATTATTGCTCCTATTACTGTAGATTCATGATCTATTGTTTATTTCCCAAATTGACACAGGAAACTAAAAGTAAATCTGAACTCCTTGAAACCCTTTGAAATTGGGTCTGACAGGGCGTGATTCTGAATTATCTTAATATTAATTTCCACTACCTGATTTTTCTGTGGCCTCTGTTTTCTGTTTCTGGTTGGGATTTAAGGTTGGGGGGAATGCACACATGTTCTTTGCTCATGAAACTTGTTTTGATAATTTTGCAGGCCGAGTTGCAGAGTTTGATACTCCAATGCGACTATTAGAGGATAAATCATCAATGTTTTTCAAATTGGTAACTGAGTATTCATCACGGTCAAGTGGCATACCAGATTTTTAAAATGGATGCCATGCATGCCTGAGAACCAAGTCAAAGCAGCAAGGACAGAGGACTACCCAAAACTGAACCAGCTGAGTCTGCTCCACTTATTGCTGCTCCATCCAACACATTGATACACAAACACGTGGAATGAAGGTGCGTATCGTGTGTTATCAAACCAGCAGGACCCCAAAGGAAAAAAATAAGTTATTAGTTCAAAGTGATTTTGAGTTAATTCATCCCCTTAAGCATGACTGGGGAATTCATGCGTGGTTGGCATGATTTGTAACACAAAAAATAAGTGGGGTTGGTAGAGGTAATAATAATTACACGAAAGAGAAAATGGGCAAGAAATTATTGTTCAATAATGTAGTGTTTAGACTGAAGAGGAGGCTGTTATTTAGTTAGGGAATTTGTAGAGCTGAACTAGTCAATGTCAATCCCACAACTTCTAGTGAAAATGCAATTTAGATCAAGGTGTTAGACTCAGAATTCAATTCATTTTTTCTATCGTGTTCATTCTCTCTTGTTTTCATTTTCAAGTCCAATAAATGTAGAAGAGTTTTTTTTTTTTTTTTTTTTTTTTTTTTTCACAGAAGAAAAAAAAATGTAATAACTTGGTTACACTGAATCGCCCTTAATCCAACTATGAATTGCCTTCACAGTACGAGATGGATGATATTGATTGTGTTTATGTTAAATAGAGTGATCCCTTTATTGTTCATGTGGTGGAGCATACTCTTACTCTTCCCCATAGCTTCTTGTATTCTCTTTATATTTTCTCAAATATATGGAAAAATAGAGAATATTTTTAAATATGCATTTGCAATAGGTTCACTATTTTTCTTGGATGTTACTTCTAACTTCCAAATTTCCAATACCATCCCACAAGGAACAGCTTTGAACAATGTTTACGTGCTATCTTTGAATCTCATTGCTGAACTGATTCCTAAAAGCGTTTGCAGCTTCCTTTTAATAAAGGATTGTACCTCCGGATGCCCCTCTTCTTTCATTTTTTTGTTTAATCTTATTTTATATTTCCTGGTTTCTTTCTTATCTTTTTCTTTTCTCAGAATATGGAAAGTATATAAAAATTTTAAATTTGCATTTGGAATAGGTAAATTTTCCAACTCACACGCGCACACACCCAAGAGGCCCAGTTTATGGGTACATATGTGTGAGCTATGAAGTGAATATTTTCCAGTTTGATATTTTTTGCGGACAAGTATTATATTCTGATGCATAGAAGAACTTGAGGTTTTAGTCATAAAAAATCAGAGAGTTGTAGGTTTGAACAGTGGCAAGCGTGCCCAGGTGACCTCACAGCCCATGTTATAACGCAATTATAAGCGGTGCGAGGACAATGACCACACTAGCAAATCATTTTTTACATTCACATTGAGAGAGAGGGAGAGGTTCTAGTTGTACCTACCACCTTATAAGGGCCTAGTACTAGAATTTCAACGTCTACTTTTCTTTGGATATGAAATTAAATTTTAAAAAAATAAAATAAAATTAGTGGCTGATATGGAAGCTTGTTTGGATGGAGATGCATGCATATCTGTTTCACCCTTTCATTCAAACCGTACTTGGTTTAAAATTCAAACTATGGGGAATGGGATACGAATGTTTTGGGTTGGGATGGACAAGACTATGCCATTTGTAGAGCGGAGCCTACTCTTCTTTACTAACAACAAATAACGATTGGCGCACACATAAATCATTGTCTTCTTCAAACTCATGACGTTTAAGAGAGAGAGAGAGACAGGAAAAAATAAACACGTTTCTTTCTCAAATCCAAAACTTCATTGATATACAGTCACTTTCATGTTGGCTTAATATGTGAAAGTTGTCGGTAATCATCTGAACACAAACCACCGTCGCTGCTGGTATCAGCACAATCGGCAGTCGACAACTCATGAATATATTATATAACAACAATTAAACTTGGTTTGTGTTTAGTTTCATTCCTAAAAATACTGCCAAAAAATATTTTCAAGTGTTTAGTTGTAATTCTAAAAAAGCCATCGAAAACATTTTTTCTACAATTTTCCCGCATTTTCTCATCTCCTATATATATATATATATATATATATATAAAAGGAGGATTTTAGATTTAAAAAAAAAAAAAAAAAAAAAAAAAAAAAAAAAAAAGCATGATCGGCTGCCAGCAGTGGTGATTTGCGAACAGAGACAAGGGACATTAGTGGAGAAAGGAGGTTTGGTTGATGAATTTTTTATGAGACGAAAAACGTTTTACGATAAATGAAAGTGTGAATCATTTTCTACTAGAAATGCCTTTTGTGGGTGTAGGAGTCCAACGTCATGTGTTGGGCCTAGGGCCCAATTCGGATATCACTATGTGTTTGAAGAGAAGAAAAGGGTCAGGAAGGAGTCCAGGTGGAAGAAATATACCTGGAAATGAACGAGAGGAGTAATCCGAAGAGAACCCTAATGATCGGAAAAGGTCATTCTCCTTGGACTCCAATGGAACTTGATCAAGCAGATATACTGAAGGTTTGAGTGATCTTCCCAACTATTTCCACGATAAGGACAAGCTTTGGGCCTGCCTAGAGATGATAAGAGCGGAGAAATATCTAAAATGAAAAGCTGCTACCATTGCATTTAATGCACTACAGCAACTTTCCTGACCGCATTTATGTGGAGAAGACCCTTGAACAGTGCAATCTCAGCTACCACCACTCATAGAAAACTAAAGCAGATATCTGATGTGACATATACTCAAGTGAATGCTTAGATGAAAAACAAGTGTACGGTGAAGATGAGGAAAGAGAAGAATATATAAATGTAATAGGCCTCTAAAGAAAGCGGGAGAGAATTTGGAGAAAGAACTCTAAGAATTGTATTGACCTTTCAATCAATAACAAGTCTCTTCGGATTTGAGTATATTTAAGCTTTCAAACGTGTTTTTATGTCAGTTCATCATAGATCATCAGAGTGAACCGTTGCTAAATTCATAACCAGTCCAGCTTTTTCACCCACTCTCTACAAATTCATTGTTCCTGGTTCGTTGGGCTCACAATCCAAATCTTTTGGGCTTGGGCTACAAAGTTTGGACCCTACAATTGGCGCCGTCTGTGAGAAGAGCTTGAGCGAGGGTGGAAGCAACATCTCATAATGGCTGAATCAAGGCAGCAACCAGCAGAGTCCAAGGCATATCAGCATGCTGATCCTTTCCTTAATTTGGAACGAAGGTAGGATCGTGAAGGTAGTGTACACACCGCACATGATGATCGAAGTCAGTCGCATGTCCCATGCAGAGAAAAACCAAAACATGCAACTAGAAATTGAAAGGCTAAAGAGAGAGCAGCGCCATGCAAAGAGGAAACGTATTTTTTCGTATTCTGATAAAGATTCTGACGATGAACAGGATGCCACTTACAAGCAGAAATCTCGAAGACCAGTCAGTGAGTCTTTTTCCTATGAAGAAGCGCACTGTCGTGAAAGGCAACCACGGAGCCCATTACATGGAAGCGTAGGGAACGATGCTATGAGCAAGGCTTTGAATTAAATTTTCAAGTCCCCTTTTACACGTAACATCAAGAACGCAAGACTCCCTCGACGTTTTCACCAGCCGACGTTTACCATCTATAACGGCCAGACAAACCCTGTGGAACACGTGAGTCATTTCAACCAGAGGATGGTCGTTCATTCCAGAGATGAAGCCTTAATGTGCAAAGTTTTCCCGTCCAGTTTGGAGCCAATCGCTATGAGATGGTTTGATAGCTTGAAAGCGAACTCTATAAGCTCTTTTCAAGAGCTCACTCAGGCGTATGGGTCTCGTTTTGTCACATGTCGCAGGATTCCACAGTCTTTGGCCTCCCTATTTTCCATAAGCATGCGAGAAGGCGAAACTTTAAAGTCGTATTTGGATAGATTCTGGGAAATGCACAACAAGATGGAAGACGATTGCAACCTAGTGGCCATCAGCTCCTTTAATCTCGGCCTCCCTACTGAATACGGCTTAAGGAAGTCTTTAACGGGCAAGCCTGTTACCAGTGTACACCAGCTGATGGATAGGATTGATAAGTACAAAAGAGTCGAAGAAGACTAGCAGCAGGGCAAAAGGAAAGATAAGGTTATCCCTCAAGAGATGAGGGATTTCAGGTCGGATTGGCAAGGCCATAACAGGTCGCGGAGAGACTAGGTCGAACAGTAAGGTTCGGCGAACCCTCAGACAGTTAATGCCGTGTTTCGAGAGCCAGTGCACCAAGTCCTAGAGAGGATCAAGAATGAGCCTTTCTTCAAGAGACCAAACAAGATGGTTGGAAACCCTGAAAGGCGCAACCACAACCTCTACTGCCAATATCACCAGGATCATAGACACACTACGGAGGATTGTAGAAGTCTGTGAGACTATTTGGATCAACTCGTCAGCGAAGGCAAGTTAAAACAACTCTTACACCATACCTATGGTCAGGGTAACCAGGCAAACTCAGGATCTCGAAGAAATGACTCCCTAAAACCTCCCTTGGGCATGATAAATGTTATCTTTGCAGCACCAGGAAGAATAGGGTCTTGTCCATCCAAAGTACTATCAGTTGTTCGGCTGCCCTCGAAAAACGTTAACAGAGAGCCGAAGATGGTAAGAACGGAGATTCAACCGATTTTGGGCTTCTTGGATGCGAACAAAATTGGAACTATCCAACCTCATGATGATGCTTTGGTGGTAACTCTCAGGATAGGGGGTATGACGTGAAGAGAGTGATGGCAGATCAGGGCAGTGCCGCAGAAATAATGTATCTGGACCTTTATAAGGGGCTGAACTTGATGCCTGAGGACCTAACGCCTTATTGCTCCCCCTTGGAGAGTTTCGATGGGAAAGTGGTTATCCCGAGAGGCCAGATCAGGCTACCCGTGCAAACCGGCTCTGAAACAATGGAAGTAGATTTTATAGTGGTAGACGCGTACTCACCCTACACAGCGATTGTGGCTAGACCTTGGCTCCATACACTCGGGGTCGTTTCTTCCACTCTTCATCAGAAGGTCAAATACCCGTTCGAAGGGCAAGTCAAGGAGATCCTAGGAGATCAATCTACGGCCAGACAATGTCTCGTGGCAACGATCCAGCATAAACCTCAAGCTGAATCCTCAGCCCACAACGAAAGGAACTTATAGCAGTTAAAATCCCCGGTGTTGGACACCGAGGCCTCAGTCGAGGAAGCAGAGTGTGAGAGCTTGATAAAGGTAGTTATTGATGATGATCCAAAGAAGTTCTTTCAAGTCGGATCTCTGCTGCTTCCTCAAGAGAAGGAAGAGCTGATAGAATTTCTCATAACCAACATTGAAGAAATGCGAAAAATGGCAAGTGTGCGTGGATTTCACTGACCTGAATAGAGCTTGTCCGAAGGATCCGTTTCCCATGCTGAAGATTGATCAACTGGTTGATACTACCGTTGAACATCCTCGGATGAGTTTCTTGGACGCGTTTCAAAGGTATCATCAGATACCATTGGCTTTGGATGACCAGGAAAAGACAGCTTTCGTCACCCCCATTGGGAATTACCACTACAAGGTAATGCCATTCAATCTGAAGAACACAGGGGCCACTTATAAAAAGATGATAACCAGAATGTTTGAGCCTCAGTTGGGTAAAAGTATAGAAGTTTATATCGACGATATGGTGATGAAAAGCAAGGTTATAGCTGGGCACATTAGGGATCTCAGGGATGTTTTTGAAATCCTCAGGGGACACAAATTGCATTTAAACACATCCAAGTGTTCATTTGGTGTGGGGTCAGGCAAGTTCTTGGGTACATGGTGACTCACAGGGGAATTGAGGTTAACCCCAATCAGATAAAGGTCATCAACAACTTACGAGCTCCTCAAAACTCCAAGGAGATTCAGAAACTGACCGAAATTACTGCTGCCCTAAATAGGTTCATTTCCCGATCAGCAGATAGGTGTAGATCTTTCTTCTCATTGATCAACAAATGGAAGGGATTTGAGTGGACCGAGGAATGTGCTGTGGCTTTTCAGCAACTTAAGGACTACCTAGTTCGGCCTCCAATCATGTCCAGTCCTGAGCCAGATGAAGTCTTGTTTGCCTACATTGTTGTAGCTCCTAATGTTGTAAGCTTGGTGTTAATACGAATAAATTGTGGCGTGCAAAGGCCAGTTTATTACGTAAGTAAGTCGCTGCATGAAGCCGAGATCCGTTATTTGCCACTGGAGAAGGCTATCCTGGCTGTGGTGCTTGGTACACGGAAGCTGCCCCATTATTTCCAAGCCCATACAGTTATTGTTCTCACCCAGCTCCCACTCAAGGCTATACTCTAAAGTGCCAACTACACTAGAAGGATTGCCAAATGGGGCACGATCTTAGGGGCTTTTGATATCAAATACATGCCTCGCACATCAGTTAAGGGCCAGATCCTTGCAGATTTGGTGGCCGAATTCACGGAGCCACACTTAGAAGAAGTAACGCCAACACCGAATGTGGATGAAAAATCTGTTGGCATGATTTCTCAACGAGGCCCCCTACCCTGAGAAGTGTGTGTGGATGGCGTATCGAATCAGAGAGGTTCTGGAGTGGGGCTACTGCTGATATCCCCTGAAAGAATCATCATTGAAAAGGCATTAAGGCTGGACTTCTCGACAACGAATAATGAGACAGAGTATGAAGCTCTACTGATGGGAATGACTATGGTACGAAGAATGGGAGGAAAGTCAATTGAGGTGTTCTCGGACTCAAGATTAGTCATTGGTCAAGTGCAAGGTGAGTTTGAGGCGAAAGATGAAAAAATGCAGGGGTACTTGAGTCGAATTAAATCCCTACAGTCAGAGTTTGAGTCTTTTAATCTGCTGCACATCCCTAGAAGTGGTAATACACATGCTGATTCTTTGGCCACGCTCGCTACCTCCTCGGTGCAAGAGTTGCCAAGGGTTATCCTCATTGAGGATTTGCATAACGGAGGCAAGAAGAGAGATAGTCCAAGTTCATCAAATCAGGGCTGAGCTCAGCTAGATGGATCCTATAATTAAATTCTTGAAGGATGATATCTTGCCCGAAGAAAAAGGGGAAGCTGACAAAGTTCGGAGGAAGGCAACTAGATTCTGACTATCCGAGGACCAGAAACTGTATAAACGCTCCTATTCAGGTCCATACTTATTATGCATGCATCTTGAAGCGGCTGAGTTACTACTAGAAGAATTGTATGAGGGAATCTGTGGGAGCCATACTGGAGGTAGATCCTTAGCTCACTGAGCTATTACTCAAGGTTACTAGTGGCCGAATATGCAAAAAGAGGCCATAAATATGTTAAAAAATGCGACCAATGCCAACGGTTTGCGCCGAACATACACCAACCAAGTGGAACCTTTAATCCACTATCCAGCCCATGGCCTTTCGCTCAATGGAGATTAGATATCGTGGGTCCATTCCTAAGGCCGCAGGAAACAAGAAGTACCTTCTGGTCGGCACAGACTACTTCACCAAATGGGTCGACGCTGAACCTCTAGCAAACATCAGGGATGTAGATGTAAAGAAATTTATTTGGAAAAGTATTGTCACTCAGTTTGGGATCCCTCATACCCTCATCTCAGACAATGGTCTTCAGTTTGATAGCAAAGCATTCAGGAGTTATTGTAGCGAACTAGAAATCACAAACAGATACTCCACCCCTACTTATCCCCAATGAAATGGGTAAGCGGAAGCTGTTAACAAAGTCATAGTTAATGGACTAAAGAAAAGGCTAGACGATGCAAAGGGTAGATGGGTGGAAGAATTACCACATGTACTTTGGGCATACAAAATTACGCCTCGTAGGTCTACTGGAGAAACCCCATTTTCAATGACCTATGGGGTTGAAGCTGTCATACTTTTGGAGATTGGGTTCCCAACATTGAGAACTAGTTCGTTCAGTCCAACTAGCAATAATGAGCAACTAGAGAAGAGTTTAGACTTGATTGAGAAAAGGAGAGAAAATGCAATGGTCTAATTTGCACATTACCAACAAAAGCTCAAGCAAGGCTACGATGCCAACGTAAAGCTAAGGCCTCTAGAACCTGGCGATTTGGTGCTGAGGAAAGTTGCGTGCACTGCAAAGAACCCAACTTAGGGAAAGCTAGGACCAAACTGGGAAGGACCATATCGTATTACTTCCAGGGCTGGTATTGGGGCGTATTTCTTAGAAGATCTAGATAGTCATGTAATACCACGGCCTTGGAATGTAAATTACCTCAAAATGTACTATTATTAAATGAGTCTTTGCTTCAATCAATATGCCAATTTGTTATATTAAGAATTCTCATAAGTGTTTAAACTAAAATTCAATCATGCCTGTAGTCCTCGGACCAGATGATTTGTGTTAGTTAACACTCCATTACAGTTCTCATAAGTGTTTAAACTTAAATTCAATCATGTCTGTAGTCCTCAAACCAGATGATTTGGGTTAGTTAACACTCCTCTACAATTCTCATAAGTGTTTAAACTTAAATTCAATCATGCCTGTAGTCCTCGGACCAGATGATTTGGGTTAGTTAACACTCCATTACAGTTCTCATAAGTGTTTAAACTTAAATTCAATCATGCCTGTAGTCCTCAAACCAGATGATTTGGGTTAGTTAACACTCGTTTACAATTCTCATAAGTGTTTAAACTTAAATTCAATCATGCCTGTAATCCTCGGACCAGATGATTTGGATTAGTTAACACTCCTTTACAATTCTCATAAATGTTTAAACTTAAATTCAATCATGTCTGTAGTCCTCGGACCAAATGATTTGGGTTAGTTAACACTCCATTACAATTCTCATAAGTGTTTAAACTTAAATTCAATCATGCTTGTAGTCCTCGGACTAGATGATTTGGGTTAGTTAACACTCATTTACAATTCTCATAAGTGTTTAAACTTAAATTCAATCATGCCTGTAGTCCTCGGACTAGATGATTTGGGTTAGTTAACACTCCTTTACAGTTCTTATATGTGTTTAAACTTAAATTCAATTATGCCTGTAGTCCTCGGACCAGATGATTTGGGTTAGTTAACACTCCATTACAATTCTTCAAAGTATTTAAATTTAAATTCAATCATGCTTGTAGTCCTCGGATCAGATGATTTTGGTTAGTTAGCACTCCATTACAATTCTTCAAAGTGCTTAAACTTAAATTCAATCATGCCTGTAGTCCTCGGATCAGATTTAACTCCATTACAATTCTTCAAAGTGTTTAAACTTAAATTCAATCATGCTTGTAATCCTCGGACCAGATGATTTGGGTTAGTTAACACTCCATTACAATTCTTCAAAGTGTTTAAATTTAAATTCAACCATGCCTGAAGTCCTCGGACCAGGTTGTTTGAGCTAGTTAATACTCCAATGCAGTTGTTATTATCACAAGGCCTCCTTAGTCATACTAAAATCAAAATCATTGGATAGTAACATTCTCTATGCATGATTGATAAGGCCTGTAAAATTTCCATGTCACTCGTTGTTTCCATTGTTTATTAGCAATTCTAATACAAACTGCTCTTTTCAGTATTAATTTAGGTTATTTACATCATCAGAGTGATATGGTGGTTAAATCTCTAAGTTATTGTTATTTATAGTGATGATGAGCCATAATATGTACGACGAGAGCATTAAGGGCAGAAGAGAAACGATTTCATTAATCAAAAGAAAGTAGCTTACAGTCCATTAAAAGAGCTAACTAATATAAATAAAAAATAAAAAAAAATAAAAAAAAAGAGAACAAAAAACAAAAATAAAACTCCTAAACATCTAATCTTTTGCCTGAATAGCCAAGGAGTCAATTGTCTGACTAGGCTGAGCAGCAGCAACATCTGATCCTTGAACATTCTCAGGAGTAAGAAGAGTCTAGTTGACAGCGGGCTGATCCAAAGCTTCTAGGAGTTCGCAGATGTCCGGATGATAGTAAACACTCCCAGGCTGCCTCAAGGCAGATTCTGGAGGGACCCCAGCAGCATCAAGGCCTTTGTCCCATGTTACATCGCAATACTCTCTGCAGACCTTTGCGAACTCTTCAGTAAGCCTGACTTGGGTCTCTTTCACCCCCAGTGTGTAGGCTGCCCGTTTTTTAGCCTCAAGCGCCTCCTTGGCCAATTGAGCATCATTCTCAGCCAACTTGGCGGACTCTCTGACCTTATGAAGCTCAGCTCGAAGACCCTTCACCAGAGCTCTCTCTGTTTCCAGATTAATCTCGGTCGTGTACAGCTTTTGGCGTTGGTCTTCGGCCTGCTTCTCGATGTTTTTAAGCCCCGCATCCAAACTGTTCTTCTCTTTTATCACCTCTTTCAACTGCTCAGACAGGCGGGTATACTCCTCCTTCAAATTGCCTAGTGATCTTTCTGCCTCGGACCGAGAGTGGGCCTCTGCTTAGGCTTTAATATGAGTCTTTTTGTTCCATTCCTCAGCCACGTAAACTTGCTGAGTGATCTGCATAACAAAATAAAAAAAATCTTAAATTTTTTCAATATAAAGCAAAGAAAAGTGGCAAATGGAAAAGACCAACATCTTAAAGTTGAAGAAATGGATCAATTCACTTACCATGATTAAATCCCTCTTAAGGGATAAGAAGAGTTCATGCTGGCTGAAGCGCTTATATGACTCCATGTCTTTGGGGAGGAGCAGTGGTTGCTCCAACACCTCTGCAATAAGACCTGCTTTCCCTCCCCCATAATTTCTGAGGGAGGCCTCCCAAGGAATAGGAGCACCATCCAATGCCAGCTTAGGAGACCAGGTACGAGCTCGTCGGCACACATCGACTACAAGAGAATCGTCTCGGCTCTCAGTAGACAAAGCCCTTTTACTCCGAGAATCTTTGACCACCTTTTGTTGCTTGGGTCCCTTCGGAGGTGCCGCCTCTTTTTCTTCGTTTTCGGCGAAAGGCCTTTTTTTTTTTAGATCCGGCAATGGTTTTAAGCCGAGATCCGAGGGAGCCTAAAGAGATGGTGGAGGAAGAGTGACTGTTGGTCGAGATGTACAAGTCTCTTTGGCCCCAAGTTTTTTGCCTCTATTCTTCATCAAGTCCTTCAGGCTTTCCATGTCTTCGTCAGAAGAATCGTCTGGTACGTCTATTCTTTTTGGGAGGACACTGAATTGCCTATCAATCTCTTCCTCGGCGTCTAAAACCTGAACCCCTTCTGAAGCTTCTTCTTCAAATTTGAACTTATCAATCTGCTCGTCAAGTGAAGGAGTCGAAGAAGCAACTCTTTCACCTTGTGCCACCGGTTCTGGGGAGGCCTGCTGAATGGGTTGGACGAGCAATAGTATACCCTGCGGGTTTGGATGTGGCACAGGGGCAAGATCAAACGGAGCTAAGAAGTCTTTCCAAGCAACGTCTATGCGATTGATGCGACGGTCTCCTAGTGTTATCGCGTTGCCAACCGGCTGAAAATCGGATGATTTTGGTATAAAACCAAGAATAAGGTGCATAGCCCGGAGTTGCTCGTCTTCACTTACAAAAATTTCTGATCGTAGAAGATAATTGAGCGCGGCGGCGTTTGTAAGGTTGAGTCGAGGAGCAACTTGTCTTTTGTCTGTGGACATCACAATAGAACTTAGTCAGAAAACTTGAAAATAATGATACAAAGAGAAAATCGAATTATTAAAAAACAGAGATCCTGAATCTATTGTTAGGAAACTTAAATCTAGGATGTCCCACCTAGCTCTCCTGGTTGGGTTAGGCAATGAAGTCTGTCATGCCACGCGCCCGAGACAATCAGATAGTTGTCTTTCATCCCTTTGTTAGATTTGGGAAGACAAGAGACGAGCCTAACAACGTCGAATCGGGACTTAAGATAGTATCCCGATCCTTTTTTGCTACGACATTCGTACATATGTACCACATCGAGCCAGGTGAGTCCCAATCCTAGATGACGGTTCAAATCATCAACTGCTCCTAAAATCCTAAACATGTTAGGCGCACATTGATCAGGGCTAAGCCTATGGTTTCGAAGATAGTCTTTGGTAACGGGGCCCATAGGGATTGTCATTCCTCCTTCTAGGAAGGCAATGATGGGGATTATAACTTCACTCACTTCTCGATCTGTTAATAGTTTTTCTGGAGGACAATATCTCAAACCCACATCTTGTGGTATGCGATATGTTGCCCTAAATTCCTCCATCTGGGCGGGACTGTCCACTAAATACCGAAATCTACCCATTTCAGTTAAAACAAAGAAGGGAAGCGCTAAATGCAGTGGCTGGGGAGCGACTACTCGAGGGCCGAAGAGGCTAGCCGAAGAGAAAATGAAAGGCTTGAGTGAAGGAGAACTTACACAAAACTAAATCAAAGAATGATCTTCAAACTTGTGGAGAGATTATCACAGATTCTGAGGAAAGTTAGAATTGATGACTGGAAGAGCTTGGTGGGCGTGAATGCTTGAGTTCGTTGAAAATCTGTAAAGTAAAGGAGAAATAATCCCCTCTAAGGCTTTATATAGGGACAGATGAAATGGTGGGAGTTATCCCGCTCAAATTTGGAGGAAAAACCACGTTCGTTGGATCAATAGCCCACCATTGGATGCCAGAGACAAGACGTCGCCTGGAGTAATTAATAGCACCTTGGAAATGCTAAAATGACAGCGGCAATGATGAAGCGCCTAAATCTATGCTCATACACGTGTGAACTCAGATATTTGGGGTTTTTTAACTTTTATTTCATAGCAAATCAAAATCCTATTTTTTCTCCTCAGATGTGAGGGAAAAATTAAAATTTTGAGGGGCTATTATGGGTGTAAGAGCCCAACGTCATGTGTTGGGCCTAAGGCCCAATTCGAATATCACTATGTGTCCGAAGAGAAGAAAAGAGTCAGGAAGGAGTCTAGGTAGAAGAAATATACTTGAAAATGAACGAGATGAGTAGTCCGAAGAGAACCCTAATGGTCTGAAGAAGTCATTCTCCTCGGACTCCAATGGAACTTGATCAAGCAGATATACTGAAAGTTTGAGTGATCTTCCCAACTATTTCCACGATAAGGACAAGCTTTGGGCCTACCTAAAGATAATAAGAACAGAGAAATATCTAAAAGGAAAAGCTGCTACCACCGCATTTAATACACTGCAGCAACTTTCCTGACCGCATTTATGTGGAGAAGACCCTTGAACAGTGCAATCTCAGCTACCACCACTCACGGAAAACTAAAGCAGATATCTGATGTGACATGTACTCAAGTGAATGCTTAGATGAAGAACAAGTGTACGGTGAAGATGAGGAAGGAGAACAATATATAAATGTAATAGGCCTTTAAAAAAAGCGGGAGAAAATTTGGAGAAAGAACTCTAAGAATTATATTGACCTTTTAATCAATAACAAGACTCTTCGGATCTGAGTATATTTAAGTTTTCAAGCGTGTTTTTACGTCAGTTCATCCTAGATCATCAGAGTGAACCGTTGCTAAATTCATAACCAGCCCAGCTTTTTCACCCACTCTCTACAAATTCATTGTTCCGGGTTCGTTGGGCTCACAATCCAAATCTTTTGGACTTGGGCTACAAAGTTTGGACCCTACACCTTTGTTTTATAGTCAACTAGAAATTATACAATTTCAATTGCGCCAAACACTCGTAAACGCAGAAATTAATTTTCAGAAATTAATTTCAGTCAAATCAAACATATCCTTAATTCTAAAATTTTATGATTGGATATAATTTCTTAAAGAATAGTCTCTCTTTTTTTTCTTTTTTTCTTTTTTTTGGCTGAGATCTTAAAAGAATAGTCCAGAATCAAGATCAACTGCATGTAATAATGGACATTAACGTATATGTGTTCTCTATTGTGAATTCATTTGTAATAAAGTAAATAAATTTTTTGCCAATGACAAGTTGTGTATGGGTCAAATATCGGATCATTAAGAGAATTGGAAAAGAAAGATTCAACAAAAGAGAGATTCAAGATTCTGGAAGATTTAACCAAAGATTGGACCAATAATTTCATTATAAATAATTTTATAATTAATTAAATATAAATAAATAGATTAAATATGAAAAATATAGCAAAAATTATAAAGATAAAGCATTTCTAAATATTTTTCAAGTGAATTTCTTTAACATAGCACAATTACATTCTCATTAATAGAGTTGCTAATTGCAATAGAAATACTAATAAATTAAATTGCGCTAACATGATTAATATATAGTAAGCTAATTTAATCAAGTAAATTAATAAAAATTGTCTTATCATATGCAATGTACATAACTCATACAGTTTGTTGGGTTGAGTAATGTGCATTTCATATGATAAGAAGAAGTGCCATCTTTTTATTGGTGGTTAGAGTCCAAGGTTTCAAACATGTTTGGAGTGGAGCTTTATTCTTTTTGTATAAAACTATAATAGACGTTGAAGTGTTTGCGAGATCTTTCACAATTTCATACTAGTCTTTCCAATTAATGTGTGTGGAAGTGCCTTTTAGAGGCCCTTTCGTAACACCTAGGCCATCATCAGAGATGTGGAGAAGTCAACATATTTTAGAAGTACAAGAGCTTTTAGATGATCTCCCATGAGATGAAAACCATCACTAACATTTCCTAGAGACATTAGGCAAATATGCTTCAGAGAGGTTATAACAGCTTCAACAACAAACTGATTCCCCACGAGATTCAACAATTAGTAGGAGCAGTCACTAAACAAGACCTGAGTAGCAAAACCGCATAATGCTCATGAAAAGTGTCTGTTGTTTATGGAACTTCTACATAACATCCAAGAATGATATTCAGATTAAGATTTTAACAGTCACATATGGCACAACTTGTTATCCTTTACCAAAATCTCGGTTCTAAAACCAAGCAGCAAGCTATCAGCAGAGGGGAGAGATTCTAATCTGAGACCGTTGTTTGAAGGGGCAGAGTGCTTACAACTTCCTTAGTTTCAGAACTCCTCTCTGCAACAATCTTTGACATTCCAAACATCTGAAATTGAATTTCAACTACATGATCAATAACAAACACAAACAGTTGAAATTGAATTTCAACTAAACAATTAGTAACAAGCAAACACGGGTAACACAAGGAGGATGAAGTTGAAAGAGGGGTAAAAATAAAAAGACCTTTTGGATAGTCTTCTTAAAGCAAGATTTGTGTTCATCCATAGATGCATTGATGAACTCATCAATGTGGTCCTTCACATCCTCAAGGAATGTGGCTTGCTCATTCTTCTTCTTTCGACATGAAGTGATAGGTGGTGGGGTTGTGGCAGCAGGTGAAGTCTGTTTTTCAGCTGGACTTTTCTGCGTTTCCATCCTCAATATTATACCTGACACCAAAGTGAAGGTACTCCGGATTAACACAGAATTTAGTTTAAGAGTTTAAAAAGATGAAAAAAACAAGCAGCTTTGCTTAATAACCATCCATCACCCTAAACTAAACTGCAACCAAATCAAGCCACCCTATTCTTTATACTCATTTCAATAAGAAAACATCACAAAAATCTTGTATTACACTATTAATCCATACTTCTCAATAAAAAAATATTGGGTAATTGTAACCAATGCACAAAACTCCTACTTTTACACGGTTTAAGAGAGGTGATTAGTAGACAATCTACCTCCAATTATTTTTTACAGAGGTGATTCCAGAGATTCGAAATCCCCCCCATTTTGGATACAAGGCACTTGCTATCGAACCAAAGTCCATTCTAAGATGCACAAGTGCAGGTACATTTATGGGTATAATATGATACGACAATTCCTGAAGGTTTTGTTTGGATGACAAAATTTGGATTTGGATTTGGATTTGAAATCCATTGATTTAAAATGCCTTAATTTGAAATCTCTTGATTTTGAAATTCTTTGTTTGGGTCTTTTTAAATAATGAAGGATTTGAAATTCATCATTTGAAATTCCATTGTTTGGATACCTAAATTTGGATTTGGATTTGGATTTAATATCAATAAAATATATTTTTTAATTATTATTTTTCTTAATCCTTCTACATTTTAAATTTAAATACATGAGGAAATATTGATAATCTAATTGACAAGATGATAACTAAATATTTTTAGTCATAGCCAACTAAAAAAATATTTTCTCCCTCCTCAACCATAGCTTCAACTGTTTCGTTCATATGTTCTACACCAAAGCCAATAGTTCTATCCCTCCCACACAAGATCTCAATGTCCTCCCAATTGTCAATAACTTTGTTTTTAAAAGCACCTGCTTTTGAATTTTTCTAAATAGTAAAAAAAAAAAAAAAAAATACAAGCAGTGAGTTAACATAATTAAAAATCAACAACTAAGAGATACTTTTTATTCCATTCATTAATAAGCAAACAAAGGGATTCTATTTCAAACTAAAACAAGACCTATTACTTTTCACATTTCCTGAATAACTCAATTGGTAAGAGACCAACTAGGTCATAACTATATTTTTACTTTCAATCAACTACCCTATCAAGCACTTGCAAATTCTGCATAACTTGATAAGTGATAACCGTAGATAACCACTCAATATGTAGCAAGCCTAGGAAGATGAGTTTTACACATAAAACATACACAATGAATATCCAACTCAAGCAGAGCTGCAAACCATACACATGTTTGCCTTAGTTTTTACGCATAAAACATACACATGTTTGCTTGGGAACCTTGAGAAGAATCAGATACTATTTCCTACAACTTCCAACACCAGAATCTTGTTTTCAAAATTAGAAACGAACAGAAAAATTGAACATGGAAGAGAAGAAATTATGTATTCAAGTAATGCAATTGACAGCATTGAAAAAGATCATGGAAAGATTGCAAAGTTCACTATCAGACCACGAGAAGAGTATTTATGAAACTTGAAGCTTTATAGACTTTTATAAGTGACTTCTAAATGATGTACTTCTCAATAGGCCCATTGTCGCAACTTGGAACAAGCACATGAGTATGCATAATTTTTTAAGTAATTCTAGGACTATATATATCATCCACCACACTTTTTACAATTATCCTTGCTCATGATATAACTGTAAAGTAGCAAATGATATGATCTTCAAGGCAATCCAATTAGGCCATTGAAGTTGTTGCTGACGCTGTACCACTCAAAAGGCCCATCGTCACAATTTCAAACAGTAGCATAAATCAGCACAAACTCTATCAAAAAGTAGAAATTGAAGAAAAGTGTTCATTTGTTACCATATATGATTGTGTGTGTGGTAGGTCTTGTGATTGTGCAATGGCTTTTTTCCTTTTCATTAATCTGTAAAAAGTTGACGTGCAAGGTGTGTAAACAACAGGTTTTACAAAAACTCGTTATTGAATCTAAAAACTCTTGATCCAAATTCACTCTCTCTCATCCCCAATTGTCTATATAAAGCTTACTCCCACATAAAAAATTCAACACCAGCAAAAAAAAACTCTCAGAGATAGATAAATAAACGCATCCCATCTCTCTCTCTCTCTGTGCAATTAATTAATGGCTAGTTCAACTTCTATTCTACCAAATACATCTATACCACTAGATGACCAGTGCTCCAACCACCAGCTGAACCAAAAAGATCAAGCCTCCTCCATTGTCGAATCATCTTTGGTACAACCAAACAAACCACCACCACTACCCCCATCAAACTGGGGCTCAGCCCAGTTGAACCAGTACATCTGCCACAACAAAACCTTTCAACTCCACCACCAAACCATGAGTCATTCCATATCCCCATGGCTGAACCAAATGTGGCACAACCTCAAAACCATATCCAATCTCAAATACAGATGTTATGGTAAGTATTTCTTAATAACAAGCATGCATTTTTCCCAAGTGTCTTCATCGTAGAAGAAAGTGTTGGCAGTGCTACCACATTGTATGAAGTTAGAGAGATCATTACCTCTGTAAATCTTAGTCAAACAACAATTTGTAGTAGACATTATTTAGCCTTAAACTCAGCTAATAATTCCATCTTCCTCACTTTCCATCATCACAACATCATTATCTCAAATTATATTCTCTCACTTATTATTTCACAACTCATAGACTGTTCATAGAAGCATTTCATCAAACACATAATTTGCATTACAAGCCCACGGGAAAAACCCACAGCCTTTGTGGACTTAGGTTTAGTTGAAAGAGAGAATTAGAGAGGTTAAAAAGGAAGATAAAAGTTGAGAGAAACAAACCTGAAGCTGCCAAGAGAGAGATGGAAGAAGAGCTTGTGAGTTGCGGCTAGGAAGAGAGACACAAAGAGAAGCTTGCCGAGAGAGAAATAGAGCACAATGCGTGAGAGATTCCCATATTCCACCGGGTGTGTGTATTTGAAATCCATGGGTTTTGGCTTATCAATTCTGGTTGGATTTGGGCCCAAATCCAAATCCAAATCCAAACCCCAAGAATCCAAACAGACTAGAAAAACTAGGATACGAGATGGTGGGATTATTTATATTTTTTTTTATATATTGTTAAGCATTTATTTTTCATATATTTGTTAAGCATATATCAATTTAATAGTAAAAATGGATAATAAAGCAGCTTCATGGCCATTAAATGATGTTTAGAATATAAAGTAAGATCCATAAGGGTAAATAAAAGATAACTAGATAAGTGTTCAATATTGAAACCAATATATAAAAAATTTAAATAAAAACTCTCACAAGTTTGGGCTCTCTCTCACCATCAAGGATTGGGTTACAACCGTATCACCAGTGTATCGTATCAATGAATTGGGAAACACATGAAAAGTTACCCATACGATATGTATCAGATATGGGTATTTGATCAAAAACGGAGTATCCGTGCATCCTAGCCTCTATTTTTCCATACTTCTCAATAACCAAAAAAAAAGCCCTACATTATGGCTTTTGTGTTTATAAGGAAATGGTACCCACTACCCAATATGATCAGTCTTTTCAAGTGTTTTATTAAACTTCATCATTCCTTCATGAATGTAAATAAAAAGTTATGATTAAATACACTTCAAATAAACAATCTCGATCATAGTGGGTAGCACTATCATAGAACAACCTCAACAACAGTATCAGTAACACACGACACAAATAATATAAAACTTCCATATCTGCAAGAATGTTATCTATACGGATAATTAATCAAATATTGAAAATACGCAGATTAATTTAACTAAATTGATGACAAAATATTTGTCAATAAATCATGATATACATGTTAATTTTTTGATGTAGAAAGTAAATACAAACAATCATCAAAAGCCTTAGAAACATATTTGAAAACATGTTAAGAAAAACTAACTTGCGAAATCAGACACAGATGTCATAACATATGAAGTGTCGTAATATGGCAAAATATTCAACAGTTTCCATTCAGTTCAATCCATAGGGATTTTAATTAATTAAGAGAGAGAGAGAGAGAGAGACACACCGATAGGGTTTTTCGGTGACTGAGACTAGCTCCGGCGTCCGGCTGTGGTTTTTTTCTTTTGCTAAAATCTGTTACGCCCAAACTTCGTGAATGTTCTTTTCGTCTTAAAGTTTAGCTTTTATAATTTTGATAAATTGCAAAATACAACCCTATTTATGGGTATTTAAATTTTATACCTTAAAATTTCTAAATTTAAATTTTAACTTCAGAATTTAAATTCTGTTTACATCAGCAGTCAATTAGGCCCTCCGTCCATATCTAATTCTTCCAATAAAATGATGTCATGTCACTTAAAGCACCTAAAAGAAAATATAGATGGAAGAGCTGTTGATGCAAATAGAATATAATTTTAAGGGTAAAATCCAAATTCTGAAACTTTATGGAATAAAATCCTAGTCTTATAATTTTAGTTGTTATAGGTTGCAAGTTAGATTCTGAACTTAAATTTTGGGTTTTTTAAAAAAAAATATTTTTACCTTTCACGTTTCAACAATTTCCTTTTGATCATTCATGTTTGATTTTGTTTTCATATTGGTTATGCTATTAATTTCCATTAGTAATTTGATAACACTTGTCATTATATTTGGGTGACATGTTTTTTGATAGACAACATTTATCTGACACTTAACAATTAGATTATTAACAAAAATGGAAGATAAGAATATTATGAGAATGAAATCAAACATTTTTTAAGTAATTATGTGAATCATGTTGTACCCGAATTTCAGCCATGTTCAACACCATCCCCCAAATCGTCAAGGGTTTTTTATTTGGCAATGCGTGTTTGGTGCAAAATGCAAAAAGTGTGTGCATGTGTGCAACACTAGGAGTGGAGTGTGCAAGTGAACTTTCTTAATTATATTCATTTTAGGAATCGCCATCAACTGTTGAGATTCTAAGATATGATTAGTCACCTAAGTTTAATCATATCCAACAAAATAGTACGTCATTTCGTATTTAATCTTAAATTTCACCATTTAAATAACAACTTAGGTATTTGACATTTGATTTTAAAATAATGGATGTTATGCATGTGCAATAAAAAAGAAGCAAGCCTATCTTAAGATGGCATGTGGATGTATGACATGTATGATATATTCTAAGATGACATGTGAGAATGACATGTGTAATCTATCCTAAGATAACATGTGAACAATGAATGACAGTATGTATGACATGTATGATATATTCTAAGATGACATGTGAGAATGACGTGTAATCTATCCTAAGATAACATGTGAACAATGAATGACATGTATAATCTATCCTAAAATGACACGTGATCTATCCTAGGATTACATGTAAAAGAAAGACGTGCAAAATGCAAGGACATGTGAACAATTTATTTTAAAAAGCAAGAAAAAAAATCATTACTAAGCATATGATAGCATGACATCTACTAAGAATGTAAATTGCATTATTGAATTAATTATAGCTAACCTCAATCCAAAGCATAGCCTAACAAATGCAATTTTGCAAATAATTTTTCCCAAAGTATTTATCTCATGCAAAAAGTCATAAAAAAATAACAGGAACACAAATGTTAAACTCCTTTAAAGGCTAATTATAATGTTATTTGACAAATTTATTAATTTTAAAGAAAAAACTTTTATTTGGGAAATGTATTTTTGTGGCCTAAAGGGCCTTTGTGCAATTTTTGGGTGTCAAAAGGAATTTTGAGAAGAATGTTGAGGTAAAAATGAAAATTTGGGAAGTTTAGGGTCAAAAATGTAATTTTGGAAAATCTTGGGGTTAAAAAATAAAATCTTGGAAAAGTTTAGGGTTGAAAAATATGATTTTCAAAAGTTTGGGTTTGATTTGTAATTTTGAAAAATCGTGTTTGTGGCTTGTGGACATACTGGTTGGGCTTAGGTTTAATTGAGAAAAGGTTTAAATTTCATGTTGGGCTTGGATTTAATTGTTTCAAGTTGGGCTGAAGAAGTTCTTGGAAGAGTTGAATTAAAGTAACAAGGTTTTGGGTTTTTGGTGATGCTTTGGGAGTTTGCAGTGAGGTTGTTGTTCAAAGGAAATGGCTATAGAGGGTTGGAATTTTCGGGTAAGGAAGTAGAGGAGCTTTTTGCTATTGTTGAGACTTAGGAGTGAGGTGTGCCTAAGTTTTTTTTTTTTTTGGGTGCCTCCAAGAGGCTATTATTGATTGTTCTCCTATCTTGGGGGAAGGGAGAAAGTAAGGGCTTTTATTGGGTCCATAGGATTTTTTGGACCGTGGATCAAGAATGTGGCATGACTCATTGGATAAGAATGTGTGAGATGTGTCACTGAAAAATTTTAGCAACTGGTATCAATGCTACAATTTACTTGTGTATGGATTAAAACTTGGACTACAGTGCAATCACATGTATGAACTAATAAAAATAAAGGACCAAATATGACAAAGTAATTGGATTTGGATAAAAACAGGACACATAATTTATAAAAATTAGTTAAATTCCTTAATCAAATTGATGCTTAAGCCTCAATGGCATGTTTGATTAAAAAGTCCCAAAATGGTACCAATTTTCCATGAAAATCATACTAAAAATTTAACACGTATTACATAGAAAAATTATGTACTTTTTTCTTAGTTAAAATGCAAAGTGGTTAATTTTTTTAATTAAATGACATCTCACATAATTCAAACTTGATCTTCGCTCATGAGCAATCCATTTGCACGGGATTTCATGGTTATGGAATCAAAATTAATCCAATCATATGGTTAAATATGAATTAAACCTCACTTAAATTTATCCAACCACATAAAAATATATGAAAATTAACCAAAAAAAAAAGGGGATTTAACAATTAAAACCATTAAATCCTTTAATTTAGGGCTAAAATCTCTATCAAAATTTTGAGTCAGTCAAAATACGATATCAACAAATCATATGATTGTTAAGAATCAGATAAGTGTTGCCCATTAAATTTTGTGAATGGATGGCGATACTAATTACTAACGAAAATGGATGGTAGGGTAAATACGAAAACAAAAGAAAAATTTAGAAACATAAAGGGCCAAGATGAAAATGTAAGGACTCAAAATGTATTGGACCTCAACAATAAGATTTGTACAGTGGGGGTAGAAGGGCTTGGTATTAGCAAAGTAAACAACGATCAGTGTGTGTGTAATCCATAGAAGTGATAATCGAAGATTTTGACTAAGTGTTTTTGAGGATAATCACTGTGCCCTTGGTTAAATGTTGTGAGGATTTTTATAATCATTTTGGCTAAGTGTTTATGAGGATAATAACGATGACTTCGGCTAAAGATTTATGAAAAAATTTCATTCTCGGCCTAGTCCGAGGAATTCTTTGCTCAGAACTGACACACGTAAGGGTTATCCTTTTTTAACACCCTGAAGATCCCTTTTTCGGTTCTTATCCTGATCCCTTTTTCGGTTCTTATCCTGATCCCTTTCTTTCTTTCCCTCTCCCCCTCTTTTTTTTTTTTTTTTTATGAGGGTGAGATCTATTATATAGTCTTTTTTAGTTGATCTCTGCTGTCTACTTATTAATCATCCAAGCCCATACTTGAGTGTCTATCCCATCAGCCGCCTTTGCAGACTTTCTGTTAGTTGAAGCAACCAAGGCATCACTGCTGGCTGGTCACCTCACTATTGATGTGATCAGAATGTAGGTGGAGTGTATTTAATGAGTGAGTGACAACTCATCCTCGGATTATGCCTTTTCCTTGGTTTGGACCTTGGGCCTGATATCCTTAGACGACTTGAGAATCGTTTTCTCATCCTCGGATCATGCCCTCTCCTCGGTTTGCACCTTGGGCCTAAGGTGGAGTGGGCCGGGGTTGCCATAGTATTTGGGGCCCCACAGAAAATAATCCAATCTTTAAGGACTAAAAGTGTACTTTATTATTATTTTTTTTTCTTTTTACAATTTCAAGTCAAGAGAACCGTCGTACATTTCTATTAGTAATATAGTGATACCAAGTATATATATATATATATATACATGGGTAATATGTCTTAATGATGTCGCCTATTTGGTACTTAGCAATATAATTATGACCAAAATATAAAGCAAGGCCAATCTAAATACGAAGTAAAACTTTCTAAAAAAAATACAAAGTAAAACATAAATGGCCAAAATTAAAATTTTGGAATGTAAGAGCAATCGCATAAGTGCAAAAGTTTTCTTCTATTTTACACTAAAACTCTACTTTTTCTATTTTATACATCCATTTTTACAAAATACCTATATCAGTCTCTATTCTACACATTTATTCAATAAAATGTTCATTCTTTTATAATTTTTTATTGTTTCCTCACTCACTACCCCTCTCTCTCACAAACCCAACACTACCAAAAAAATACTAAAATATTAAATGCACGAGTTATAGTAACCGTGTATATATGCACGGTTACTATTGCACTTGTGAATTTATGAACAATTTTACACCCACTGATGTGGGTATTTTTTGGGTCAAAATGTGCATATCTTAACACTTTTTCTATTTTGCACTATTTTGCACTTACTGATGCAAGTGCTCTAAAGGGTCCAAATGAAAACAACGCAAAGGGTCAAGGACCCATGCACTTGATTTGAGTAGATTGAGTGGTTGTTTAGCCGATACTTGACTCATTCCAATCCAGTGACAACCCTATTAAATTAAAGAGTAATTATAAAATACTACAAATTTTATCACACAAGTCTTGCAAACTAAGGTATCACTCGTCACAAAAAGGTAATTAAAATATTTATTTTTTATTATGTTGTTGAACACTTATCAATCACATTTATTGTCATAAAAGTTAGTAGAACCTTTGGTCGTAGGTTTATCATTTTATTAAAAAAGAATGTTAAAACTATTGTCAATTTTACTACAAAAATGCCTACAATTAAATATAGCAATGAATGGATTCTTAATATATATATATATATATACACATATATATATATATATATATATATAAAGCAATGAATATAGCAATGATTATTGTCACATCAGCAACATAATAAATACTTATTGTTTAATTATTTTTTGTATTTTATTTAGATATATATATGTGTGTGTGTCTGTGTGTGTGTCAATTTTGTGGCGGGAAAAAATAAGTCAAACTTGCATTTTTCCTCATACAATTAATTTATAGAAGTGGGATGTCAATCAAGTGTAAGCACGAGACACAAGAATTGGTTAAGGATAACCTTGGATTGCTTATATTATGTTCCTTGGGTTTGGTCCGAGACACAGATTATACTTGTTCCAGGATTACAATGATGATTCTCTATTTCTCAATTTTCTCAAATGTACTTCCTTCCCTTTCTTTCTTCACAGAGGCTTCTCTGCCTTATATAGTCTCCTAAGTTGTATCTTAGCCTTCCACTTAGAGGGTTAGGGTTTATTTTCCTTGATACTTGTCCCATTAGAGCTTCACTAAAAGGTTTTTGCCCCAGGCTATGAGCTATGATGACACTATTCAAGGGTCATTTCCTCATTAATGCAGCCAGCTAAGTGGGTTCAGAGCATTGAATGCAAAGGTGATGGTTGCTTTATTTGCATTCCTCCCCTTCTCGCTTGACGACAAATCTTCCTATTCTTCCTTGGTTTGTGCCCGATGGTCTTTAGAATTGGCCCCCGACCCTTTCGAGGACACGTTAGCATCCTGGAGGCCCTCAGGTATTGTAGTTTCCTTATGCTTGTGATGAACTATTTATATTTTCCCGAAGACTTGCTGTCGGTGCTTTCTAAGGTTTGCTCTTTTGACTTTGGACTTTTCCCACTTGCCCCTGCTCCCAGATTCTCGTCCTCCCACAAATTTTTAAGATATATATAATAAATTTTGTAGTATCACATATTTGGGTGAGAAGAGAGGAGAGTATTGGGAGGGAGATATGGTTTTAATTCTCATTACGTAGATGGTTTTGTAAAGAGGATGTGAAAAAATTCGAGGTAACCTTCCAAATCTAAAACCCTTTTATTTTTTCATCTTTTTTATCAGAAATTCATTATTAATTAAAAAGCTATTAAAAAAAATCAAGTAAGTTGCATATAAGTCTATCATGGGACTAAAAGATCTGTTACATAAACAACAAGTAGTATTTTATTAACCCAAAAAAAAAAAAAAAAAAAAAAAAAAAACACTTCAACTAATCACAACTTCATTAATTTGTTGGTTGGGATAAGGTCACCAAACCCAAGGAGGAAGGGGGCCTGGGGTTGCAGTCAGCTAAGGGAAGGAATGTTGCCCTCCTCTTTAAGCTAAATTAGAGATTCAATACAGAGAGAGAGGCTCATTGGGCTCAAGTTTTGAAGAGGAAGTATTGTAGTCCAAGGAGAAGTAATGTCCCTAATGCCAATAAGCTTCCTTGCTCATCTGTTTGGGCTGCAATGAAGAAAGGTATGGATACCTTCAATAGGGGCAGTAGGTGGATGGCTAGTAGGGACAGTAGTTTGAGTGTTTGGTATAGTAATTGGACTTAAAAAGACTCCCTAAGACAACTCATTCAGGGTCCTCTTATACTAGAGGCTAGTATCTTGGAGATTAAGGATTTTATGCTAGACACGGATTGGGCTTGGGAAAAAATTCCATTTAAGCTTCCTCAAGATATTAATATGTTGATTCAAGCTACTCCCACCGCATTCACTAGCAGAGGAGTTGATAAATTGGCATGGGCAGATTCTTCTAAAGGCACCTTTGAGTTAAAGAGTGCTTATAAGATTGCTATGGGTATCATGGATGCATCTCCCTTCTCGGCCAATTGGCTTTGGAAAGCAGACACTCTTCCGAGAATCAAGACTTTCTTATGGATGTGTGCTTATAACAGTATTGGGGTCAAGGTGTGCCTTGAGAAAAGAGGGGTAGTTCATGACAACAAATGCCCTATTTGTCAAAGAGGTTCGGAGACCATTTTGCATGCCCTCCGTGATTGCCCTCATATTAAGCATGTGTGGAATCAGCTAGGGATTACATCCTCGAATCATGCTTTTTGGAGAAGTGATTTGCAAGTTTAGCTGTCTTTTACACTGTGTTCGTTTGGGGTGAAAATAGGGAGGATGGAAAATAGAGAGAGGAAAATAGGGTGGAAAATGCTGTTTTTCACTATTCGTTTGAGGAAGGAAAATAGGAAAATATGGAAAACCCGAGAGAAAATTTTCTCTCCCGGGCTGACATTTTTTTTCCTCCCGATTTGGGAGGAAAATCTGAGGGAGAAAAGTGCTGCTATCCACTTTTACAAAAATGCCCTCTTTCCGCCTACCCTCATTCATGACCTATGCCCCTCTCACCTACCCATCTGATGACTTTTGCCCACAAACATCTTATTACTTTCCTCTTCTCATCTCCTTCACCAAGGAGTCCAGGTTCTCTTCTCCTTCCCATTTGACATCTAGGTATCCATTATTTGAGTTAGTTTATTTTTATTTATTTATTTTGTTTTCATCTGTATGGGTTTTTTGTTCTTTTCGTATGACTGAATAGAGAATTCATGAAGAATAACAAGTAATCGATTTTGGGTTTCCATGTTTTCTTCTGTAACTATCATGGATTTTAGCATCTAGGTATTCCTTATTTGTTCGGATAAGGATCTGGGATGGGGTCATTTTTTTTTTTTTCTTTTTTCAATGTGACCTGATCTATTGTTTCTTGTTGATTTTTTGGTTTTGTATGAATTTTTTTTTTTTTTTATTCGTTTATCTACCATATCCTCATTAGTTTTCGTTTTTTTTTTTATCCAGCCAAAGGGTCTTTTGATTTCCTCTCCAACCAAGACAGGTATGACCTTCTCCACTCTTTTTGCTATTTCATTTTTTTTTATTCGATTCTTCCCAGAATTGAACTCCTATATATATATATATATATTTTTTTTTTTTTTAATTCTTTTTCCTTTAACACACACCATTGTGCTATTTTTATTATCTATTTCTTATTTTTTGCAAACCCATTTGGGATTATTGAATCTATGCATATAAATAATCTGTGTATTGTGTGTGAAAGAGAGAGGTTCATGTGCTTTGATGTGGTTGGATTTTATTGTGTGGTTGTAGTTGTGATTGTTAGAATCTGTTGGTGTAAGGTTTTGATTTATTAATGGTTGTGTTTTGCTGAAACATATCATAACTTCTCATGTTTTCTTGATTTATATGGACCCTAGAGCAGTGTTTGGTAATTTAACAAGAAAATACTATGTATCAGGTATGAAGCATGTCATACCTTTTCCTTATATTTTTTTTTATTGATTTTAATTAGGAACATGTTACGAATATAGATGATATTGTTTACTGCCCAGATTAAGAACTTGAGCTTGATATAATTTCTTACATGATTAGTTATGTGTATTAGTTTTTTTTTTTTTTAGTGTTTCTTTGCTAGTTATGTTTAGGATGATAAGAACAAAAAAACAAGGGTAAGGTGCTTTAATTAGTAATTATTATGACCAATGTGTTGATTATTTCTTACTTGTGATGGATATTTGGTAGATGGATAATCCAACTAATTGGAATAATAGTCCACCGGAAGATTTGAGTAAGAGTTGGGAGGAAAATTGTCGAGATCAATTAAGGAATATTTATGAATTGAACAAATTTGGTTTGTAACTTTTGACTGATTGGCAGAGAAGATGAAATGTAGTAATTTTGCAACTTCTTGTACATGTGGTGCATGGAATATGGATGATGGGCATATATTGTAGTCCATGTTATGTGGATAGAGTACTTATTGAAAGTAGAATGTTCGGTAAGAACTAATGAGTGAACTTAGATGTAGTAGGAAATGTAGAGACATAGTTTGAATGGGGTCTTATGCTTTTGCTAAGTTGTGTGAAATTCTTCGAGGAACTGGCCATCTTAAAGACAATAGGAATGCTTCTATTGAAGAGCAAGTAGCCAAGTTTCTTTATATTTTAGCACATAATGGGAGAATTCATACGGTTTCATTTTTCTTCCGTCGTTCTAATGATATCATAAGCCGTCATTTTCACGATGTGTTGAAAGCAGTCATCTACTTAGAAGATCAGTTCCTTCTACAATCTAATGGGGCAGAGGTTCCCCAACAGATACGAAATAATCATAGATTTTACTCATATTTTAAGGTAAACATATTTTCAAGCAACTATATAGATTGCTTTAATATGAATAAAAAATTCTTGATTTAATAGATTGCTTTAATTCCAGGATTGTGTAGGGGCTATTGATGGGACACATATTCGTGTAAAAGTGGCAGCAAAAGATGCGCCTAGATATCGAGGGAGGAAAAAGTACACAACCCAAAATGTATTGGCAGCATATGATTTTGACATGAGGTTTACATACGTTTTACCGGGATAGGAAGGGACTGCCTCTGACTCGAGGATAATTAAAAATGCTTTAAGTAGGGAAGACAAACTTATAATCCCTAGAGGTAATGTTAAGTTATAAATACAAAGTATACTTGTAAAAAAAAAATAGAGAATTACTTATATATGTAGTGAATTACTTATATAAATTATTTTCTTAATAAGAAAATATTATTTAGTAGATGCAGGTTTTATGCTGAGAAGTGGACTTATGGCGCCATATAGGGGTGTACGTTACCATTTAAAAGAGTATTCGTGGCCCAGAAAATGCTGAGGAACTATTTAATCATCAGCATTCCTCTTTGCGCAATGTCATTGAAAGGACATTTGGTGTGTTGAAGAAACGATTTCCTATTATATTTGGAATGACAGAACCTTTTTTCCCAGTTGATACAGTTACTGAGATTATCTTGGCTTGTTGTATATTGCACAACTATCTTATGGGAGTTGATCCGGATGAAAGGTTGATTGCAGAAGTTGATCAAGAGATTTCGAATGATGACATACATAATGAAGCTAGAAACAGTACAAATGATAGTAATGCAGATGCTAGAAGAGGAGCAATATTACGAACTAGTATAGCAACTAGAATGTGGAATGACTATGTATCGCATGATCAATAATTTTAGTCATTGTGTTATGAGAATTGATTTACTTATGTGTATCTTTCTTTATGGAATAGTTTCGAATGAAATGACTGTTACTGAACATTTACCAGTAGTTACTTTTGTACAACTATTATGTGTATCTTATTAATGTTTTAGAAGAATGTTCAATTACTAGTTTATTTATAGCAACATTATGCTATGTCGTTTGTTATTTTGTTGGTTTGTTTGTAGAATTTGTATGTAAATCTTATTAATTTCTTTGTAGTAGTTGTATGTAATCTTGTAAATACTAATATGTTTAACATGTAGTCTTTAAAAATGTCTAAGACATTGAAGAAGACAACTAATAGTGAGTCTAAAGTGACTAACATGAGATGGACTAATGACATGGATGGCTTCTAACTTAACATCATGTTGGAGGAACAAAACAATGGAAATAGGCCCAATGGAACATGGAGTATTTATGCTTACTCAAATATGTCTAAAAAGAATTCAAAATCGTTCGGGTATGCAGTTGAGAAAGGTAATATCAAGAATCGTATCAAAACATTGAAAGGTACTTTCCATTCATGTCATGACATTTTCAAGAACATGAGTGGATTTGCATGGAATCTTATTACTGGACTTTTTGAGGCTGAAAAAGAAGTGTGGGAACCTTTAATAGAGGTTAGTTATATTTATTTTGATATTGTGAAATGTTTTTTAGGTCAAGTTGATTCATTTTGTTGGTACTTTGTTTTTTAGATCAAGTTGATACATTTTGTTAGTTATATTTATTTTGATAGTGTATTCTTATAGGCAAACCCAAATGCTAAAAAATGGAAAAGAACTTCAATTCACCATAATGAGAAGCTGTTTGATTTGTTTTCCAAGAATAGAGCAAATGGTGAAGGTTCTATAAGTGCAAAGGAGAAAGTCCGTTGATGGGAAAATGATAGAGAGGATAGCGTAAATTTGGAGGAAAATATTGATTGCTTTGATGAGTTTAGCATGCCAAATGTAGAATCATATTCTCCAATAGTCTTTCCTTCATACTCATGTGAGACATCATCCAAGAAGGCGAAGAAAACAACTCAAATGGTTGAAATGCTTGAAAAGTAGATGGAAATTTTTCAATCCGGAATTGATAATGTGGCAGCAAGTATAAGGCAAGGAAATGAAATTGCTAAAGAGGAACTTGCTATTATGATGCAAGGACATGAGATTGCTAAGGAGGGACTTATTATTATGGAGAGAGGGCGTCCACGTTGTTACTCTGAGGATGAAGTTTTTTCTGAATTGGTGAAAATAGGAATACCGACGGAACACCAACTTAATGCTATGCTCTTCCTAATTAAGGATCCAGCCAAAATGAGAGCATTTTTTGGTGTTCCAATTAGTGAGTTACGTCGACAAATATTATTAAAGATGATGTATGCTAAGGAACCTTAGTGACTTTTGGTAGTAGCTAACTTTTGTGGGTTCAAAAGGGTGTAAATTTGATTTGCTAACTTTTGGTAGTAGCTGACTTTTGTGGAATGTATGTAGTGGCAACTGACTTTTGGTAGTAACTGTATTTTGATTTGCTAACTTTTGTGGAATTAGCAATATTTGCTGAATTTGTATTTTAGTTAAGACACTAGAAGATAATGTAATATTTTAACTTGTACTGTGCTATGGATGAATGAAATTAATATCATTTTGCTCCAAAGTTTTGTACTTCTTCTTGGTTCAAATCTGCATTTTGTTTGATTTTCTTTAATGGGTCAGTTTCATTTTTTGTTTTAGTTGCTGAATTGGTTAGTGAGAAAGTGTGAGGAAAATGTGAAGTGTAGGAGAATTATGGGTTTCATAAGTTTTGTCATCAGGTTCAATTGTGGGGACCATTTTAGCTGCAAAACATGTTATTGCTTTGTGTTCTGTGTTTTTGGTTGAATTGGAGTTGCATTTGTTGTTTATTTTGAGTTGTGAGAGTGTGTGATGTCTAAATTGAAGCTACATTGGTGGATAAGGTTGTCAATTTCATATGTTTTTGAAGGGTGCCTGAGGTAAAATACAGATAGATAATGTGTATTTTGTATTGTGACCATTTCAAGCTTTATTTCAAGCTTTATTTCAGTGACCATCTTTTCCTGTCATGTTGTGATTAAGTAAATAGTTGGCATTTGTATATTTTGTATTCTAGTGTTTTATCTTGCCAACCGAGCCCTGTTAAGGGGATACAAAACATAGCATATCACATAGAGTGAGAGTAAATGAAATAAAAGGGAGTCCTCAATGGGCAATGGCAGCATCATTTAACCTATGACTTGTTCCATTAATAAATGACCATGGCTTCATTTTATGAAATGCCTATCCTTTAAACAATAACTGTTATGATACTTCTGAAGGCTCTATCGCATTTTGTGCTCCACTGTACATATGATACTTTTTTTTTTTTTTTTATGGGTACATATGATACATTTGATTGGTGTAAAAAATCCAGAGGAGAAATTTACTCTTGAATTATTGGGAGCATAGTCTTACCTATATGTTACTATATAACATATCTAATGAAGCTTCGTTCTTTTCGCATTATGGGAAAGGACATATTTTTATAGCAACTTTTCTTTTACATTATAATAATAAAAATAATAATATAAATTTATATATATGATGTGGTAAATTTTATATTATTTAATGAGTACAAATAAATCTATTTTTTTACATATTATGTATCAAGAGTATAATAGTCAATTTATATAAATTACATTTTCTATCATTCCCTTTTTCTCTCTAACCAAACAAAAGAGTTTTACACTCTCCCACTTTTCCACCCTTTCAACCGAACACACAAGAGGGAAAACTAAATAACTTTCATCCTCCCACTTTTCCATCTTCCCACTTTTCCACTCCTTTAACCGAACGAACCCTTAATGGTAGAAATTGATGGTGAACTAAAAGATAACTCCAACCTCATCCATAAGAGCCGTCCAGGCCAAGAGTGGCCATGCCTAACGAAATAGTCATCCATAAGCTTGTGGGTCGTCCATGGGCCTATGGTCGTCTATGAGGATTGAACCAAGACGATCCCCAACACTTAGAAAAATTCCAAGAGAAGTTTATCTACACAAATTAGTAAATTGGGCCACGTGTTATTATTTTAAAGACGTAAATAAGGCTTCGCTTCATCATTATCCTCCTTCTGAATACTTAACTGCCATTAACGGTTATAGAAGAGGAATATACGATAACTCCCATAGTGGTTGTGGAAGTTATCCAGGGGAAGTTACATGTCAAATAACCGCTCCAAGAGCGGACTATATAAACACTCATTTACAACAAGAAAAAGCAAGTGTGAAACATTTCCCAAAAAGTTGGAACTTTAGAATTCAAGTGAGAAACTAACTTAAGTATCAAAGGGTTCTTGGCTGATCTACGCTGGTCACCTTTGATTCTGTGTTTCCTTTTTAGGTTTTTAAGTGACTACCAGATTAGTTGACGTTTGGACCATTTAACCTACTAATTTCCTGTGCATCATCAGAAATAACTGTAGCTTGCTTGCTCCCAATCCCCCTTGGAGGATTATTTTTCCCTTTGCTATGTGGAATATATGGAAGAGTAGAAATAGGTTTGTTTTCAGCAGTAAGAGTAGAAACCTGAAGCTGGTTTGGGGATATTTTGAACAAAGCATTGGAGTTCATTCATTGCGTGTCAACTTTGAGAGCTTCAGTGCAGAAGGTGATGAGAAGGATTTTTTGGGAGAAGCCGCCTGCAAGATGGTTGAAGCTTAATACAGATGGTTTAGTGGAGGATGGAAGCAGTTTGGCTTGCTGTGGAGGGGTTATTAGACATGTTGATGGGGTAAGAAGTTTCAGCAGAAGGATTGGCGTCACTTACATTTTTGCTGCTGAACTATGGGGATTGAGGGAGGGGCTGATGCTTTGTAGAAGTCTTAATTTATCATCCCTTGTGATCGAGCTAGACGCTGAATCCATTGTGAATGTCCTCAATAATCCTTCCTATGCTAACAATTTTATCTCCCCTATTTTGGACGATTGCAGATTGTTGATTTCTCACATGCCTCAGATTCAGATTAAGCACTACTTCCGCCAAGCTAACTGCTGTGCTGATAGACTTGCTAGGATAAGCTTCAGTCAGATTTTTGAATTTTCTTTATTTGATAGTTCGCTTGTGGACATGATTGATGTGTATGAGAATGACCTCAATGGAATGTATTTTGATATAATATGTCCTGAACCTTGTGTTTCCTTTTAGTTTTGTTTAATGAATAGTCTTTCACCCAAAAAAAAAAAAAAACTTCATTAATTTGTATTTATCTATTAAATTTTTTTAAATTTATTTTGTAGCCTTTTTTCTTTATGTTTCATAACCTATGCATTCACCTAAAGTGAGAGTGTCCTTTGTACGAACTCAAGAAAAAAAAAGTGTTAAAAAAAAAAATTGAATACTTCTTTAAAAGATAGGAGACAATGATTTAGGGCCCGTTTGGTACGTGTATTTAAACAATAAATTTTAATTTTTTTGAAAATACGTGTGGGTGAAAAAGTGTATTAAAATATATGTAATATTATTTAAAAACTAAAAATATGTACTTAAACATATGTACCAAATGAGCCCTTAATTATTTCATTTACAAAAACCTTCAAGAGATATTATCATTTTACGATTACAATTTTATACAAACATATTACTATCATATATCTTATTGGGTCAGCCCAAAATCCCAAAAAGTTTAGAGCAAGGCCCACTAGGAACCCAGCCCGTAGTCATCCATGACTGATGGACCGAAATCCAAACTTCACACAAAATGCGCAAGTTAGCAAAACTTCTTCTTCCCAACCCATACACACTCTCTCTCTGTAACTGAGGTGTAGCAAAGATGCAAGCCATTTCGAGGCGTATAGTGCAGCAGCAATCCCTGAAGTCATCGTCGGCTTCAATCTCATCCCTCAAGTCCCTCTACTCCATCTCCAGCTCCGATCACCGTAATTTCCCATTCCCTCTCTACCCTTTTCCGATTGTAATTTCTGCTCTCATTCACAAGGTCAAATTGGACATTATCAATTTTTTTTTTCTTGCTTGCAGGTTATGGAGCTGATCATCCACGGTACGGATCTACTTTGGCCACCAAAGGCGTCGGTCACCTCGTTCGCAAAGGCACTGGTGGAAGATCCTCAGTTAGGTTTGCTTTTTTCACTTTTCCCTCTATAATGTGTTTGGTTGATCGGAAAATGTAGGAACATTGAGAGAAATATTGTGTTTGTCATTCTGAGATTTCTACCTAATGAACATTTTTGATTTTTGGTTTATTTTTTGGTAATTTGGGGACCTTAGGAAACAAAATTCAATAATTTTTGCTCTTTTTCCTTTCATTTCTCAGTAACCAAACAAAGATTAAACTTATTAATCTTTTTTTCATCCTCCTCGGAATGCAGCTTGTGGGAAATTTTGGTCTTGTATTTTGTTTTTGGTTGAATTAGTAAATTGTTGATTGTTTATATAAATTCGAAACGAAGAATGCTGTGTTTTGCAGTGGTATAGTTGCTACAGTGTTTGGTTGGTCTGAAAATGTAGGAAAAAATTGTCGTTCTGAGATTTCTAGCAAATGATTTTTTTTGGTAATTCATGGACCTAAGGAAGAAAATTTCAATAAATTAAAAAAAAAATTCATTTTCTCAGCAACCAAACAAAGATTAAGCTTTTTTTTTTTTTTTTTTTTGCGGGAAAAATTTGTCATGTCTTTGTTTCTGGTTGAATATAAAATTAACAGATTAGATTCTGCAGAAAATGGTTGAGTTCATAATGTGATTGCTTATATAAATTTGAAAAGGATAATGCTGTGTTTTGCAGTGGTATAGTTGCTACAGTGTTTGGAGCTACAGGGTTCCTTGGTCGTTATGTGGTTCAACAGCTAGGTCAGTTGGTGAATGTAACCATTATTAACTTGAGTGCAATCAATGAAATGGGAACTCAAGTGTTAGTTCTTATGGTGATTTGTGCTGATAGCCTGATACTTTACTTTTCTTCCACAGCTAAAATAGGAACTCAAGTGTTAGTTCCTTTCCGAGGTTCTGAGGATAATCCTCGCCATCTCAAGTTGATGGGAGATTTGGGACAGGTAAATTATTTCGTAATATTTTCATATGCTTGAAAATACAATTTGTGGTTGTTTTGACCATTCATTTATTTAGTCTACTGCTTTGCTTGTTTGTCTCATTGTTCAATTGCTCAGATCGTGCCAATGAAATACGACCCAAGAGATGAAAACTCGATTAAGGCTGTTATGGCGAAGGCTAACGTTGTTCTCAATCTGATTGGTAGACTTTCTTCACTTGTTGTTTTCTTAGTCTTGGAGGTTGTGAATGTACTTACCTGAGTAACTACCCTCATTGACAGGAAGGGAGTATGAGACAAGGAACTATAGCTTTGAGGAAGTGAACTATTCCATGGCTGAACAACTTGCAATGGTAGGTTCCCATGTGTACATTGTCTTTATTTTGTAGTTCCTGTATGCTCCCAAAACTATTGCTGCTCTTCTTCTCTGCTGTATTGGCTTGAAGAAGCATCAATTTTATTTGATAGGTAAGAAAAAGTATATTGAAAAAACTGCTAGATGCAAAATAGCACCAGCAAAACAGAAGTACCAAAACGATAAAAAAGCAAAAACAAAAAAAGCATTAATTACAGAGAAGAAGAGAGCTAAGGAATAAAGGAATAGAGTCACTAGATGTGAGTCCCCAAACCCTAGCCCAATCAAAAAGGGAGCTAGAAAAGAGAGCAAGCAGTTGGTCCTTAGATCTATCTAAATCTTCAAACGTCCGCCGATTGCGTTCCCTCCAAATACACCGCATCAAATGCAGCAGGACTAGGTTCCAAATGTAAGATGAATGCTTCCCTAACCAATTCCACCAACTAAATAGACAGTCTGGCACCGTACATGAGGGAACCCATGAAATCCCAAAAATCCTAAAAACAAAACACCACAGCCGATAATCCTTTCCACAATGTAACAACAAATGATCCATTGTCTCACCGCAGCAACGACACATAATACACCAATCAACGAAATCAAAGCCCCTAAGTCTCAAGATATCTCCCGTGAGGATCTTATCCCATCATCAATAACAAGTAAGAAATGACACATAATACACCAATCAACGAAATCAAAGCCCCTAAGTCTCAAGATATCTCCCGTGAGGATCTTATCCCATCATCAATAACAAGTAAGAAAAGTGCAAACTTATTCACTGTGTGTCTATGATTTCATCACTCATATCATGAAAAATATATAATTTGGGATAAATAGGGTTGAGGGATACCTTTTATTATGGATTTTAATCTTACCTTATGTATATAAATTAAGAAGATTTTATTTTTTATTTTTATTTTTATTTTTTTATTTATTTGGGGGGCGGGGATGTTACTCTATAAACTCTTTGTGATGCTTTATATCATGGTGATACCTCATCTCAAGTAATTCAGTACTACATGCTAGTAAGTTGAGTGTGATTTACTTTAGAGTAGCACTGTGGGAACTGAACTATCTGGTATACCACATTTAATGAATTCCAGCTAGAGGTAACTTAATTTTCTTACCAACATGACCAAAAGACTTTGCTGAATCGGTGTTTCATGATATGTTTTTCCAGGAGACATACTTTGTAGTTTTCTTTTCCTCCGTAGTCATTTCACTCTTTAGTCTTTAACTTGTGCAGATTGCCAAAGAACATGGTGGTATCGCAAGATTCATTCAAGTTTCTTGTTTGGGGGCATCTCCATCATCTCCGTCCAGACTGCTAAGAGCTAAAGCTGCTGCGGAGGAAGCTGTTTTGAGAGAGATACCTGAAGTAAACTCTTTTCTTTCCTTTAGCCTAAGCTGATAATGACACTTCTTGTGAGTTTTACATACATTACTGCTAGGAATATGGTTAGTGACCTTAACCCAATATGCTTGCAGGTTTAATGCTAGCTATATCCCCATTTTTGTATATAAAAGAAAAGATTGAAACAGTATCAATCAAGCCAGAGCAATCTTAACTAATAAAGCTATGTACTAGTCTAGCTAAACATAGGATGGACTATTATCTTTATATTGCACAACCTGTTAGGGTGCAGCCTAGTGGTTGGAGGCTTGGGATGAGCTGTAGATCCAGACATCTTGGGTTTGATCCCCACTAGAAGTTTCCTAAAATTAGCTATACACAGTTTTGGTCAATGAGGTTGTGTATCCATGGTTTAATTCTCAGGGATGAGTCTAAAGGGTATTGCCTTGGTGAGGTTCCATGTCATTAAAAAAAAAAAAAAAAAATTATATTGCACCTTTACTCTATGGTTGATTTGCAGTCTTGGGCACAAAGGAGATAATGGACCTAGGATCAAGGTGCTTAGTTTAAATCAATGGCTGAGCCAAAGAATAATACCTAATACATTTAAGATCCATTTGGGAGGGTGGTTTAAAGATAGTAGTGACCCTTATTGATGAAAAGATGAGAGAGAGTCACTTGAGATAGTTTATGTTCAGAGGAGAGCGGTGAATGCACCAGTGAAACAGAGTGACTTGATTTAAGTTGAGGGAACAAAAAAGGTTAGGAGGACCAAAAATAACATTGATAGTAGTAAAACGGACATGTCAGTTAAAAATGTAATAGATAATATGACTTTAGATAAAATAGAATGGCGGAAAAGAATACACGGGGTCAACTTTGACTAATGAATTGAGGATTCATATTCCATAACCAACCCAAAGGACTTCCGCCCTATCAGTTTGGTGGGTAGTGTGTTCAAGTTGTTGTCCAAGGTGTTGGCGAACAGGTTGAGGGTGGTTTTGGATAATCTCATCTCTGAGACTCAGAATTCTTTTGTTGGTGGAAGGCAGATTCTGGATTCAGTGCTCATTGCAAACGAGTGTCTGGATAGTAGGCTAAAGGGTCGGTTACTAGGGGTGGTTTGCAAGCTTGATATTGAAAGAGCATATGACCATGTTAACTGTGAGGCCTTGTTTTATCTGTTGGACTGGATGGGTTTTGGGTTGAAATGGAGGGGGTGGATTAAGGCTTGTGTCACTTTTGTCCATTTTTCAGTATTGGTTAATGGATCCCCTGAAGGTTTCTTTGGATGTTCTCGTGGGTTGAGACAAGGTGACCTACTATCCCCCTCTTTTGTTTCTCCTGATAATGGAGGTTTTAAGCAGAATCTTGAAGAAGACAAAGGAGAATAACCTTCTTCGGGGTTTTCATGTGGGAGCAGTGAATTTTGTTGGTGTGCGGATTTCTCATTTGTTGTTTGTGAATGACACTATCTTATTTTGTGATGCCTCTAGGGATCATTTGCTGTTCATAAGGTTGGCGATGTCTTGTTTTCAGGCGTTTACGAGTTTGAAGGTTAATGTTGGGAAAAGTGAGATTGTCCCTGTTGGGGAGGTGAATAATCTAGTTGAATTGGCTAGTATTCTTCATTGTAGAGCAGGGAGTTTGCCTATTAAATATTTGGGAATGCCGTTGGGAACTTCTTTTAAGACAACTTCGATTTGGAATCCTATTTTGGAGAAGATGGAAAAGAAACTTTCAGGGTAGAAGCGTCTCTATTTGTCTAAAGGTGGTAGGCTCACATTACTAAGGAGTACTCTTTCAAGTCTTCCAACATACTTTCTATCTCTCTTCACTATTCCTAAAGCTGTGGCTGCTAGAATGGAACGTATTTAGAGGAATTTCCTTTGGGGGTCTTTTGAGGGGAGTTTCAAATATCCTTTGGTGGCTTGGGAAATGGTGTGTTTACCTGTTAAATTGGGTGGTTTGGGGATAAGAAATGTGGCGTCGTTTAATCAAGCTTTATTAAGGAAATGGTTGTAGCGTTTTGGGCATGAAGTTACCCATCTTTGGCGGAGGGTTATCTCCACAAAATATGGTGAGGGTCAAGGGCGGTGGTGTACGAAAGTGTGCAGGAGGACTCATGGATGTGGTCTTTGGAGAAGCATTCATGAAGGGTGGGAGAGTTTTTCTAAGCATTTGTCTTTTGTAGTGGGTGAAGGCACTCGTATCTGCTTCTGGCATGATAGGTGGATTGGGGATAATACCCTACAAGATCTCTATCCTGAGCTCTATTTGTGTTCACCTGCCAAGGATGCATGCATCTCTGAGGTTTTGTGGACTTCGAAAGGAGGTACTTTCAGAGTGTGGGACTTAAGGTTTTTTAGAGCTTTTGAAGATTGGGAGCTAGTTGCATCTTACTCTCTTCTTCAGCTTATCCATCCTCGTATTCCTTGGCAGGATAGGAGGGATACTCTTTGTTGGCGGCTCAAAGGGGATGGTAAGTTTGATACTCGATCTTATTACCAAGCAATTCAGGGTGCTTCGAATTTTTTGTTTCCTTGGAAGGGTGTGTGGAAACCAAAGATTCCGAAACGTGTGGCCTTCTTCTCGTGGACAGCTGCGCACATAGGATTCTCACTTTGGATAATCTCATGCTTGGGGGTTGACGTTTGGTAAATCGGTGTTGTATGTGTTGTGGTGATGGGGAGTCGGTAGACCATCTTTTGCTTTATTGTCCTGTTACGCATACCTTATGGTCCTTCATGCTTCAAGTTTTTGGTATTCATTGGGTAATGCTAAGATCGATGGCGGGATTGTTATCTTGTTGGCATCAGTGGCTTGGAAAGCATAACTCGAATATTTGGAATTTGATTTCAAGGTGCTTAATGTGGATTGTTTTGTTAGAACGAAATCGTTGCTCCTTTGAGAACATGGAGAAGACGTTAGATGAGTTAAATGTTTTATGCCAACGCAGTCTTTTTTAGTGGGCTCATTGTTGGGGCTTTACTGATTCTTTGTCTCTTTCAGAGTTTATGTTTTCCCGTAGATTATCTTTCTGATTTCCTTATCTTTTGTTTTGCTGTTTGTTTCTTCTTTTCCTTGTTGTTCATCATCATGAACAACTTATACTTTTCAATTTTTCTCATTAATAACAATTCTTTGATTACCTATCAAAAAAATAACCAACCCCAAAATTTTGGGGCTAATGCTTGTTCGTTATTGTTGTTGGAAGGATGGTTTAAAACGCACCTTTTAGAATCACAACTTTTTAATAGCCCACTTTCTTTTTTCTAGATACAACCTTTGCAAAAGAACAATTTAAAAAAACCTACAAAAATAGCTTGTGCCAAACCTAGGAAGCAGGGACATGGCAAAAAGCTCAGTGTCCATGTCGGACATGGATCCGATGTCCAGCGACGAAAACTTATTTATTTATTTATTTTGGACACCTCTGGGACACAGGTGTGCCATAGGGATAAAACAAAATTGAAAAAGAAAAAAGAAGTGGGATTTTCCACCTAGACTGCGCTGGTCTCAGCCCATTGCTCTCTTTTTCTCTGTCTCTCTCTTAATTTGGTTGCTGTCGTCCTCCAGCGAAGTCATTGGCACTCGCCTCAGCCCATCGGCACTGCTCTTATCGATACTACTTATTGTTACAACACTGCTCTCCTTGCGTCAATGTTCTTGCCGTTAGCTGCCGTCATATGTTTCTTTAAGGGTTTTTTTTCCTCTTTAGTTTGATGGTTTGAGAGTCCGATTTAGTGGCAAATAGGGAATTTTTGCCGTTATTATGGAATATTTGCATTATACTTTTTTTTTAAAAGTACATTTGCATTTCATTGTTCTCATTAATTATTATTACCAAGTCAAGTTACAATATTTTGCTTATTATCACTAGTGCCTTAATAATTTATTAAATTGTACGCACAAATTTATTGTGGTTTGTTATTTTCTAAATTTTTGTGTATAGTTTGACTTTATCTTTCCAAAATTGTATAAAAATAAAATTTAATGGAGTATTAAATGCACATTAACTTATGCTCTTGGAAAACTCATTAAAAAAATTCTAATATATAGCGTGTTTAAAAATATAAATTTTACATAAGATATTAATTAATATTAATATATTAATAAATATTAATTTACATAAAAATATTAATTAATTAATTGCCATGTTGCCATGTCTTGTTTCTTATTATGTCAGTGTTTGTGTTTGTGTTTGTTCTTCATTGTACTAAAACGGCACTTAAGCTTTGTTTGGTAGGGTGGATAGAAAGTAAGCAAAAAAAATGTAAGTAGGTTGGCATCCAAAACTAACTATAAGGTTGGCTACTAACCACCTCTTCTAGATCCTGTAAAAGTGGGAGCTTTGGATGTTGGGTGCAACTTTCTATTTTTTAACTAGATGTCTTGCGCATCATACTTTAGAATTTCATTTAAAATAATTTTTTATGTATATTAAGACCTACATATAATACTTATTTTGTTTTATATTATTTATGTTTGCCTACAATATTGTTGAATGCTTTAAAACTTGATTATCTTAATTCATATTTTATTAAAAAAAAATTGTATAACACTATAAGACTTTTAACATATTATAATATTTTCTATTAAAAGACTTTATTTTTTAAACTGATTAAATGATTTTGAAATCTATAAATAAGAATTTAAAGCATAAAATACTTTTATATCCTAAAATTACATAAATTCAAGGAACCACATGAACTGGAGATGGAGCCGGGACTTGGAACTTGGGGGCGACTTTGCTCTGGTGTGGCGGTTCTGGCCTTTGGCTCTACTGTGAATTTTTTTTTTAGTGTCTTTGATGTGTATTGCTAGGTAAGGACAATTATTTTATTTAAAATTTTTCAAAGGGCCAGGTTGTATGTTTTGGATAAAATTGGTTGATTGAGCTTAATTTTTTAAAATATTTTTGTTATTGATAATTTTTGTTGCTGGACTACTTTTTTTGGGTTTGTATATTTTATTTTTTGTTTTAGATTTTAGATCTATAAATTTTTTATAGCCTTAAAAGGAGGAAAATGCTAGAGTTAAAAACGTTTTTATGACTTGCTAATGTGTTCAGTGGTTATTGTTATGTAAAAAAGTGATGTAAGTGGTGGCCCCATTGTCCAAGAGTGGTTCCGTTCCTAACCTAAACAATTCCTCGGCCGCTCTATTCTCACAACCAAATATGGAGATCCCAATCTCAAACATCCAATTCATTATCTCAATGAAATTAAGGAAATCATTTATAAGTATTAGCATAAAGAGAATGTGATTAAACAAAGAGAAACTGGCTAAAAACACAAAAAACTCTTTGACTTCATCATTGATTTTTATTTTATCACTGTGGCTCATACTGCATAAAATAGCAGTGAAAAATATACAAATTATGTGTTCTAAAACAAAATAAAAAATAGCTAAATTCATAAATAATCACAATTAGAAGGTTTCTTTTTCTTTCTATTTAGTTCTAAAATAAAATACATTTATGACTTTTTCACACCGAAATCCCAAATACCTAAAGACTTAAAAGCCAATCATAGCCTTCACAAAATTAACACAAAATCCACAACGTCCGACTTCAACATCAAAACCGTAAGCTATTGTCATTGAATAAAAAATGCAAACCCCCTTCCTTGGTCACAGCCTATACATACGAGTTACGATCAAATGGTACGACAATGTTGGAGTTATGTAGATGTAATTGAAAGGTTGAAAGTAAATGACATCGTTCTTGGTCTGGGTGTATTTGAGATGGGATGGCATGAACTGTGGGCATGTGTATATAAAGGAGTAGAAGTGCAAGGGGTGAAAAGGGTGAATGGAAATGCAAAGAGTTTTGTGTATGTGAGAGAGGAAAAGTCTTGAAGTATTGAACCAAAGGAAATCAATAGTAGTCTTGAAACATTGAATCAAAGGAAACCAATAGTAGTCTTGAAACATTGAACCAAAGGAAATAAAGAGCCCCTATTTTTAAATTTGTTCTTATCTCTGATGTGGCTTAAGAGTAATTCAATTTTCTTTTCAAAGAGTGCACCATATGGCAGAACCTCGTGCTCTCCCGCATGAGGTTTTTGTTTATATATATATATATATATTGATTGATGATTAGTCTTTGTCTGAAGGAATAGAAAAGTGGACGCGGAAGCCCTTTTCAAAGAAGCTATTCAAGGACAAATGGAACACTTTCTACTTAAAAAGTAAACAAAGCATTTTTGTATCATGTCCTTGTATGACTCCTTTTTAATAAACTAGAAGGATCATATTGTCAAATCACCTATGTAAGACTACTTCTCATATTTCCCCTTAGTTTAGGAAGATTAAAAATGATGGGTTCAAATAGAACTCTTCTACTCTACAAATGAGAGAATATCAATCCTTCTTCCATTTTCTTTATACCCTCTTATATACTTTTACTTTTCCCACCCTAACAAATGTACTGTACATATGGCATTTTTGTGGAATTATAATGTCATTTGTCTTGTAATATGCTAGCCTTTTATAAAGTTCTTACATGCTCCGTCTTTCTTTGTGATGGAGGATGTGAAAGTCTTCGTAAAACTTATGATTTTTTTTGGCCCCTCATTCTCTCTCTTTTGCTTTCAAAAAAAAATTACATGATTATTGTAACTTATCAAGGATAAATAAAAAAGAAAAGAAAAGAAGAGACTTTATGATTTTAGCTTTAATGGACAGCATAGCTTATGACTATTTAGGAAAATTTTGACAAACACTAGGTAATTTTTTAAAATGAAATGAAATCAACTTCAAGCTAAATGTTAATGTATTTGTGGTTTAATTATGTAGTCGGCTATGGACTCATGCATTAAAATTTGATATTTCTTGTTGATATGAGGTTGGATGATGCACAAAAGTCTGTATTATGTGCTTTCTTAATTTTAAATCTGACCACACTGCTTTTGAGAGCAAAATTTCTGACATGCGGTTCCTTGTGCAGGCTACAATTATGAGACCTGCTGTAATGGTTGGAACGGAGGATAGGATTATGAATACTTGGGCACGTTCTGCAAAAAACTATGGCTTCCTTCCACTCATTGGTGGTGGATCTACCAAGTATGTCTTGAATCTATCATTTGCAGTCTGGTAATAGAATTATGTAATGGTTAAATTTTAAAAATTTTCATTGTAGCTCATGGCAGTTCTTTAAGTTTTAAATTTTTGGGGGTGCTGTTATTGTGAACCATTATTTGCTGCTTCTCCACCCTCATTGATGAGGGCAGCAGCTTTTTGTCAAAATAGCTGTCATATTACCATAATAATCTGTGACTATAAGCTCCTTCCTGACAGTGCTTGGTCCTAAAAAATAATCTCTTGGGTTTAAATTGGCTACTACTTGCGGGTAAAGATCAAAAACTTGGTGGCACATTCAATTTGGGTTTTGTTCAAAGAGATGGTTAGATTGACATTGCTTGAGGAAAGACCTGACTGGTATGTTATTGCTGCAATGTCCTTCATGTGTTTTCCTGGCTTCACCTATTCATCATCAAAATCTGATCCAATTGTGCAGAAAGAGGGAGACAGAGGAATTGGATGGTTGGGAGTGTGGTGGGAAACCCTAATTGGAAAGGGAAAGAAAACCAGCTTGCTGGAGTGGGGGTTATATTTTGGGGTGTGTATCTTATATATTTGTGTTATTGGTGATGTGGGGACCATAGTTTCATGTGAGGTTGGTGCGTTGGTCCTATCTTCTATAAAATAGTAAGATTAGAAGGATGCAAATTTGAAGCCACAGCCATTGTGACATTGAGAACAAATGAAAAAAACTAATGCCCCTTGTTTGGTGCCACTCGATTGCAGGCATCTAGGAGATCTGACTTTACCCAACACTGGTGGTCAACCTCATTGTTCCCCAATCTTCCTTTGGCTCTCCACAACAAACCACAATTTCTTGATGACAAAATACCAAGTGTTCGTTTGGGAATTACTTATTTTTGTTAGCTTATTTGCATAGTGTTTATTAAAATATATAGTTTTTGGACTTTTATGTTAAATGTGTTACAAAAAGCTAAAAGCTAGATTATTTGCCAAAAAGCTAACAAAAAGCAAAAGGCCAAACTTTTTTCAACAATTCCCAAACGCACACCAGTTGTGGAGGTGTAACTTTCTTGTGGGCTCACTAACAAGCAGTTGCCAATTTAAGCCCAAGATATATTTTTTTGTAAAGCTGAGCAATGTCAGGAAGGGGTTTTTAGTCTTGGGAATTTTCAGAAATATAATTGATATTTTTACCTTTATATCACCCTCATTAATGAGGGTGCAGAATCAACAAATTATGCTGCAGAAATGACAGCATCCATTTTTATGGACATTTTTCTGATAAATGCTTATATGCAGAATCCAACCAGTATATGTTGTTGATGTTGCTGGTGCAATTGTTGCGGCCTTGAAAGATGATGGCACCAGCATGGGAAAAACTTATGAACTTGGTGGGCCAGATATCTATACCATACATGAATTGGTAATTCTCTTTCTGATCTTTCCTGTTTTCCTGTTGATATGATCTGATTTTAACTGAGATCTTTGCAAACTCCAGGCAGAAATTATGTATGATGTGATCCGGGAATGGCCTCGCTATGTCAAAGTTCCTTTCCCTATTGCAAAGGTAAATAGATAAACTGTCAATATTTTAGGGCCAATGGAAACGAATCTTTTTGAATCTTCTGTTTTTAGTGCCACTGATAAGCTCATTTTAGCTACTGTTACTTTAAATGGTTGGGTTTATTTGCCTTAGGAAAACCTTATTTGAAGTATCTGTAAGTGAATATTTATCAGACATCTGAAATTTGTGTCACACATCTTAATAGATCATGATGTAGAGGGAGGCTTCTTGATTTTAATTTCATTGAAATACCTCCTCTAAAATCTGAATTTTCGCCAATGACTTCTAGCTCAAATGACACTTCCTGTGTAACTCTCAGGTTTTGTTTAACTTCTTATTGTTTTCTGGAAGCCAAAAATATATTTGATGATTGACTAGCAGTGTAAAGTCTGCTTCAAATGTACTAATGAATGATGCTGTAACAAAAACTCAATCAGACATGTATACTGGTACTCATATTCTGCGTTCTTGCATGTCAAATTAGACTGGTTTCCTTATATGACATTTCTTTTTGTAGCCCTAATTCTGAAAATATAGAAGGATGTCACATGTTCCAATAATCATCACACATTGTGCGTGTTTATATGTGCCTGACAGTTGTTTCTTAATGAGGCTCTCATATGTGTTGTGACTTACCTTTTGGCTATCATGTCTTTTTAAGTTGTTGGCATGTATGTTGCTGTATATGATTGTATCTTGCTTTGTTAGCTGGTAGAGGCTGAACAATTGGATTACTATATGTTTGTGTATGTGTATGTGTTTATTTTATTTTATTATTTTTTATGTGAATCCTAATTACAAATGGTTGTAAATGCTTTCAGGCTATTGCAATGCCACGAGAATTTTTACTTAATAAAGTTCCCTTTCCATTACCCGTTCCCTTCATGTTCAACCTTGATCAGATCCTTGCATTAACTAAAGACACAGTCGTTTCAGAGAATGGTGAGTTTAGCTTTGGCCTGTTATTCTTTTTGCATGTTTGTTGTCTGAAGTTTTCCTTTCTTTTTCTTTGCTTTGGTAAACCATAAGTCTTCCATTTCATTCATATTATTCTATCATTTCTCTTGATTTTGGTGGTGGAATTTGCAGCTTTGACTTTCAATGATCTTGGGCTTGTGCCTCATAAACTGAAAGGATACCCTATTGAGTTTCTTATTGCATTTCGTAAGGGTGGTCCCCAATTTGGTTCTACTGTAAGTGAAAAAGTCTCTACTGATGATTATGCTTGAGGTTCTGTGGATTTTTTGGTCCCAAATGTTTTTTTGTTCACCCAGTTGAAGACTTTGAAACAGGCGTGCAAGGCCTCCATTTCTTTTAGCAAATGGTAAAAAGATTTTTGGGTGCATGACTATTGTATCTTTTTCATTCATATGTAGAATTCACAATGATGTTCAATAACAATGATTAATAAAAGCTGGGATACTTGTTCATATCTAATGGCAATTACTATTCACTACAAAAGTTTACGTGGGGTAAATGTTGGTGAAGCCTGTTGAACATAATAGTTAATATTCCTGGTGATTGAAATTTATAGTTGCATTCAAGTTCAAAATAGCATTAAAAAGAAGAATGCCACTACCTTTTACTTGCTTAGGTGGAATGCTTTTCCGAAAAATGAATGCTTATGAAGAATTCTATTGCCGTCCAAAGAAATTAATGGTAGAGAAACAAAAGTATAAACTAAAAGTAAGAATATTTTGACTTGGTTGAACAAGAACAAATTTATCCTACCAAAAATACTGTCTTCCAATACGCTGGAAGAGTTTTTATGATGCAATACTTTCCTAAATAATTTTGTACTTGATGCGAATTCATTAGAATATATGGCAAATGGCAATTAACACTAAAATAGGAGTTTGTTATTATTCAATTACTTGAACAACACAAGTATAGATGCACTTAAGACTTTGCACCAACAAAGCATGGTGAGTCTCATCCAATTAATGTTTTAGATTCATCTCATTGTATCTATATCGTTCTTGAATAAAATTTCAGTGAAAATTCTTAGAAACTACAGTCAAGAAACCCTCTATTTTGTAATTTAAAAGATCCCAGTGTCATTATTATAGTCAAACCCATAATGTACAGTAGACAAGATATGAGTTTGACCTTCAAATTTAGAAACTTTATAAAATAAAAAAAAATGATAGAAGAAACAAAAATTCTTCACTCTAGTCCCTCTTTTATGGTAAGAAACCATAGTGAGAATAAAACAGGAAAAGCTCATATGTTAAACAACTATAAGAAGCTTAATGAACAATTACAATTTATTGGATATTTTATTTCTCAAAAAGATGTTTATGTTTAATCAAGGATCGAAGATATTTGGTATATATATATATATATATATTTGATAATCTTAGTAAATCTGACTATAAGTCAGGATTCTAGCAACTATAATTAACCGAAGCTTCTAAATTTTCACTCAAAGGTGGTACTCTTCATTTTCTGTCATTTATCACTTCAAGTTTCAGAAGCCATCGATTTTTTTTTTTCCCAGTTCTCAACAATATTTTATCGTGACACATTTTGTCCATTGATCGGCAACAATTGTGACTTCCATTAACATGAGCTGTGGCATGTGATGAATAATAGTTATGACAACCATAGTTGCAATAATATATTGTCCTCATGTCGCAACATTGTGGCCTCAAGCAAGTAATCAATTCAGAGTTCAGGGGAACAAAAATAAAAGAGTCCACTTAATCAATTACTAGTATGTCTCACTTGTTCTATTTTTACTTGTGGCCTATAAATTTTTTCTAATTTCTAGACCAACTATTATATGATTTTTTTCTGTACTAAAATGTCATTTTGAAATGGTGATATATCATATTTCTAGAAGTACCTATCGATTGTCGGAAAATTGTCCAAAATAATTTATAGTTATTTAAAGCTATTGTCACTCATGATAGGTGCAAGTGGTGTCTAAGAGTCCCAGTATTATCGAACAGTTCAATAGGGTGGTGTCTGTGTTGAAGTCTTATGTAAAAATTTACTTTGGGGTTAGGATTGAAAATTATCTTCATTTTCTAACTAATAATTATTGCAACAGTTTTGAAAGAGTGAGATTAGGATTACTTATCAAGAAACATTAAGAGAGAGAGAGAGAGAGAGAGAGAGAGAGAGAGAGAGAGAGAGCAAAAAAGGACGCGTCTTGTTTGATCCTTTAAATAATTTCACATTGCTTCTTTGACAAACTATATATCTGTTTTTGAAATGTAAGTAGAAATTTCCTTTTATCTTTACCAACCAAGTTTAATAAACTAAAAGTATTTAAGTTTTTTAGAGTATGGGTAAAATATACAATACGTCATATATAGTACAAAATATAAAATACTTAGTATTCTTAAAAAAGAAAAAGAAAATTCCTTTTAGTATTTGGTAGATTAGCTACTTTTGTGAGAGTTCTATTGACTATTTTTTAACTCTTTAGTCCCCACTCTTACCCAAAAATGTGATTGCACCCTTTCTCTCCTTAATAATTTTTGGATCATTGGGTTTTTTTAGTGCTAAGTGCTGGTGAGTTTGAGATAGTCACAGAAAAGATAATGAAGAGAAAGAAAAAGCAATATCAAAGAAGCCAATTGGTAATAAGGATCTTAAGCAATGCTAGATTCTTTGTGTTGGGAAGTGACTTAAGCCTTATACCAATAGGATTGGCTTACCTTGTAGGAGAGGCAAACAACCTTACTCATAAAACAAGTTAGGAATCATAAAGAGAGAGAGAGAGAAAAAATCAACCACTAAAATGTTCATGCACTTCAAACATGAATAAAAAAAATAGAAATCTCGAACCACCAACAGAAACAATCAAATATCTCATGGACCCAGAAGCCAGCCAAGAGTCCCAAGACTACTTCTTTGAACACCCCAGCTTGGATGGAAGGAACGTTGGGGCAGCAATGTTCATGCGCAGTAGACCTAGAGGTGAGTCCCATGATTCTTGTTGCATTAACATTTATGTAAACAACAATGTTCAAGGTGCAAACAATTCCACTTTGTACGGGAGTGAGCTCAGAATGAGAGACCCAGGAGTTAGCTTGTGTTTTGGGGATGTCAAGTTGAGTAGAAGATCTCAAACTATCAACAAAATAATGTACAATGATACGTTAGGGATTGGACTTGGGTTTTGTTTAAAGTTTTTATCTGTGATTATCATACTATTTTTGTTGCTATCATTGATATAAAAACTTGGCTTGTATTGAAGACTGGTTCAATAGTAGGCCAAGTCAAAAACCCAGCAAATTTACAATTATTTCCTGATTTAATTTACACTCCAATCATTTCTTGGATTCAAGATTTAATATTTAAAAAGTGGACCAATCTTGCATTTCCTTTGATTGTTTAAATGATTGAAGTTTTCATTTTCTTTCAAGTGTGTTGTAATTATATTGAGAGATGCTACGTCTACAACAATTTTACAACATTTTTACAACAAATCACAGGTGGTTAGTTGTTATTGGTTCAAATTTGAAACTAACACTAAGATTACTTTTTTGCCCCAACAATAACAACCAATAACAACCTGCCACTTATGAAATGTTGTAAAAATATTGTAGAAATGTTGTAGACATAGCATTTCTCAATTATATTATATATCACCGAAATAATGGGGAATCTAATGCTAACCGTGAAGTCCTGTGATACATACACATGGCAAACATCCAGGTCCTACGTGCTAAAAATACAAATACACAGACTTCCAAGTCCACACAGATCTATGAATAACAAAGTCCAAGAGTTCTTATTTCTTTTTTGTTTTTTAGGTGAAATGCTAACGAGTGCTCTTAAGAATTCAGTTAAAGAAAGTTTTGACATCAATTTTATGAGAAATGAAAAAAGTTGTTAAAACATTAATTACTTTTTTTTTTCTTTTCCTATAAAAATTTTCTTTAACTGGATTCTTAACCAGTACCCTGAGAGTACTCGTTAGCATGACCCCTTGGGAATTGAAAAAATGTTGACAACTTTTTTTATTTCCGAGAAAATGTTTCAAAAAATGGATGACTTAATGTGTGCCCTTAAGGCACACATAAATTATCACCACAAGTTATATTGTCAACATTGCTATGTCACAATGTCCATTTCGACTCAAATAATAGTTTAGTGGTTGCCCACTCTTTCTACCCATCAAATGTGTGATGCCCAACCCCCAGACAGAAAGCTTCACAACAAGCAGGGTTGTAGGCAGGTAGGAGAAGCATCTCAAATGGGTACTCAGGAGTTGAGATTAATTCTTATTCTTCAATTTTTTAATGAAAAAGCACATATAGTATGTATATATAATATATAGTGATGATTATATAATAATATACATTCATCACTTACCACAGTAATTATGTTGTTACAAAGTGTCCCTTTATTCTCCTCATCTCTTCCCTAATTTTTTCTTTTCTCTAATCTCTAATAATTTTGATAGCTATCTTCCTATGTATGTGTAACAATTTGAAAAAACTTTTAGTAACATCTGTGCTTATATCTCAAAAAGATTAGTCAAGTTGCAATTGGAGCTCCTCGTAATCTTATAACACACGATGTGAAACTTAGCATACACTCATTCAATACACAATCTAATTCAATCTAATCCAATCCAAGATCCACCTACTGTGTGTGCCTATTTTGTTTCTTGGCTGCTAGATCGACTATTTAACCCTAGCAAACAGTGTTGCTTCCTGTGATTTGGATAGCTTTAATACTAGATCAATGAAATCAGCCATATTTGTTCCACCAGCTGCTCTTGTGACTTTTGAGAATACCGTAGTTTCGTCTCACACTTGTATATATTCAAAATTCCACAAAGCATAGGGAGTTAGGGACAATCTTCAACCCTATCACCACACATTTTACGCATTGCCACATTGGGTCCTTCTAATACCTCTTTCTTCATCAAATTTTTATGAGCTGTTCGAAAGTTGGAGAAACTTTATCACCACAGTACTGTCTTCCTTAGCAAACTGGACTGCTCTGTTTGCATCCAGATTAGAGAAACTTCTTGGTGCTTAATTAATTGGAGAATTTATAGCATGATTGGATTCACCGACATGATTGGTTTGATTACGAGCCTATCACTCTTTTAAGTTAGGGCAAATATTTGACTATAATAGTGCTAATTGCGCTTTTGATGGTGCAAAGAGCATACCATACATATGGCCTTAATAATGAGGCAAAAGGCATTCATAACTTTTTTTTTTTTTTTTTGTTGAGAAAAAGGCATTCATAACTAGAGCATCATGTCCCGGAACTTTAGGAATCTTGGATTTATATAAAGGGGTCTAACTTGGCTATTCAAAAAAGTGAGAAAAAAGTGAAAATAACAATAATATTAAAATTACACTTAATCATTGTTTACTCTAGTTGGTGGATAATACTACCATGTAAAGGTCCAATTTTGATTTTAATCTTATATGGACAGTTTGCTTTTACTTGGTAGTTGGTGTCCACTCTAGTCTTAGATCATGGACTGCATTTAACTATTCCTAAGTTTTGTTTAACATATTTTAACAGAAGACTATTAAACCAAAAAAAAAAAAAAAAAAAAACACACTATCGAAACACCCTTTTACCAAGTAATAAGATAAATTATAATTATATCAAGACTTTTGTAGTTCAACCAGTTAATACCTCCTCGTCTTTTTTTTTTTTTTTTTTTTTTTTTTTTGAGAAGGAGGACACTGAGTTATTTTATTCCAAAACGGGCTAAATCAACCTGAACAAAAAAGAAAACTGATGGTGGAACATCCTCCATTCATATTACATTATCTGAGTAAATACTTCCTAGTGTTTTCATAACATTCAGATTTAAATCTCCCCTCCCGTTGTAATTAACTATAGAACTATAAAAAATGAGAGATTATAAATCTATCATTTTATTTTCATTTCTTACACGTGGAGCTATCCTACTGAGTATTCATATGAAGTAAAAGATTATGGTGTAATTAACTGCGTTCACAATCCGCACCCTAATTGGATCATGCTCCCCACATGCGTTTAGAACAGTCAAACCTCAAGTCCCCCACTATTTCCGCCCAAAGCCTTTTAACTCCTTTCATTGGAAATGGAGCTGGTAAAACATGCATGTTCCCTGCAGCCTTATTCTTCGTGTGTGGATCAATGATCTTCATTTATCTAATGTAACATAATTTGATTTATTATTAATTATCACAATGAAAGGCAATTGATGCAACAACCAAGAAAAGTTTAATATAATGTTATTAGATGCAGCGTGTTGTAGGTAGAGAACGCTCTACTTTGTATTTGTAAAGATTTCATTAGTAATAAGGTGACTAACATTTACGATGAGTTTTTGTTTTGAGATCATGGTGATAGTTAATCTAATATAATTTGATAATTGAATCTTATTCATATGAAATTTCAAAACATTCTTAGGATGTTGATGGGTTTGGTAATAAAACTTTTTGTCTATAGAAAAAAAAAAGTGACAGAATGTTTGTTTGATGTCATCCAACAAAATGAATTTAATAAGAATTTAAAATTTGGTTATGCAATTGCACTATTATATGGCACATAACAAGATAAGCTACCAAAGTTGGTTTCATGCAACAAAATTTTAACAGTTCCTATAAATAATTAACATGATTCGCATTGCAAAACATTATTTCGTAAAACCCCTCTTTGCTGATTTTAGTTCTATGGGTGACTCTGGAAAATTATTATGTATTTTTAAAATAGAAGTGGTTTTCATTCTTTCACATGAATGATGGATTCTACCATAAGTTTAATTAATATAATCCACTATTATATAAGAAAATGGATTTCATATTGCTATATTGAATAATTATTCATCTCAAAAAAATATTGAATAATTATTGAAGGTCAACAGAGTTAATGAAAATTAGGGGGAACAAACATACAAAATTATATGGATAATTTGAGTGTAAAAAGCAAAGTGAGAGATCCACATTATGCATCTACTCCTTTAATTATGTTATTAATACTTTTTTTTAAAAGGGTTTTTTTTTTTTTTAAATGTTATTAATACTTTATACAAACATAGATAATTTTTTGGCAAAAACATCATTTTGGTCCCTACATTTTGAGGTCATAATCAATTTAATTCTTACATTTTGGTAACAGTCAATTTAGTCCCTTTTATTTTCAACTTGCAATCAATTTGCTCCTTACCGTTAACTTATTAACGAAAAATGTTTGTATGGTTAACGGTGTGCACTGTTGGCACACTTAAATCTTATGTGGCAAATAAAAATAAAAATAAAAATAAATTTAAATAGACATTAAAAAATTCCACATCATCGATTAAACAAAAAAAATATATTAAAATCTTATTTTCTTTTGTTTATATTCTCTTTTTAATCTTTCCAGCTATTTCTTATTAATCGAAAAATCAATACATTCTCTTTTTCCTTTTAATCTCTACAGCCCTTTCTTATTACTAACCAAAAAATTAACACGGATCTACTTTGTCTCATTTTCATCTCACACAAGAGAATCCCTCACTTTCTTTTTAGAATCTATTTGGGATTGGCTTATTTTGTTAAAATTGAAAACTTTTTATTGAAAGTACTATAAATAAAAGTAAAGTTAGCTGAAATAGTAGAGTGAGATTTATGAATAGTATCAAAAGTACCGTGGGTCATATAAATAGCAGCAAAAATAATTAAATAATAAAATAAACCGACTTTTTAACTTTGGCCAAAAATACACTTATTATTATATTATTATTTTTTGCCTTGTCTCCTGTTTTTTCATTTCTCTTTCATATGTTCTTCTTCCTCGCTTGCAGATCTCTCTCTCTCTCTGCTTTGGAATCTCCAATGGGCTAGCACAACGAATCACAGCCCAGTTTACTTTAAATTTGGATCTCGGTTTTTCTCAAAAAAAAAAAAAAAAAAAAAATTGGATCTCGGTTGTGACCAATTTTCGTGGCAATTTTCTTGCAAGAGACAAAGGGAGTTCTTTTTGAGTTAATGCATGAAGCGTGGGAGCGGCATTGGTTTTGGCGCCGCTTTGTCTAGGAGCAGCCATATGCAAAATATCTATGAGACCATGGCTGACTCGTGACTGCGAATCTTTAACAGGTGGGTTTCAATGAATGACATACAATGGCAAGGTACACCGTTTCGTTACCAAGAAAATACAAGAAAGTAAAAAAGAAAATTGAGAAAATAAAAATAAAAATCTGTTTGGTTACCATAAAAAAAAATAAAAAGAAAGAAAAAATTGGTAATATTGACGTGACCCCGCCATTTTTTTTTTTTTCATATTTTGAGCGTTGACATGGCTATTAAAATTTGGACATGTCAAAATTAGACATGCCAACAGTGCACACTGTTAGTCATGTAGGTCATGTAGGCATTTTTCATTAGTGAGTTAACGGTAATGACCAAATTGATTGCAAGTTGAAAATAACAGGAACCAAATTAACTACTATCAAAATGTAAGGACCAAATTAACTATGACCCAAAAATGTAGGGATTAAAACGGTGTTTTCGCTTATTTTCTTTTTTAGAGAAAATTTCAACCTATGACGTCTGCTCTTAATGATTGCTCTTTATCATTAGATTAAGATATCAATTAGTTTTTTATGTAAGCGGGGATTGAACCATAGATCTCTTATTCGACAACAAGAGACTTTACTAGTTGAGCTAATTGGAACCCACAAATATAAATAAAAATTAGGTGTGAAGTTTTGAGTTATTTATTTTGAGTTATTTATTTTTATTTTAGTTTTTTGCCTTTTTGTATTTAATTTTTTTCCCTTCTTATTATGTTTGTAAATACAAAATCTCAAGTTTGGAAATCAAACAATAGAAATAGTTTAACAAATTTAAATTTGTATTGATGAATGTATGAATACAATTCTCTGTATTTTGATTCTATTATAATAGAATAACAATAGAATAATAATCTAATTTAATCTCCTTTGAAAAATCTTCAATTCAAGAATTGTCTTGATATAAACACAAATTGTCCTCACTTTGATTTAAAAAGTGGATTGAAAGATCTTTGGAATGAAATTGTAATGAATCTATCGCTGTGTGTTTGTTAGAAATTTCGTGTTCTTTTCATTCTTCATGTTCTTCGTGTGTTGTTCGAATGCTCTTAATCTTCAAAGATTTGTAGTGAAAGTTTCTCAGTGAAGGCTAAACTTCTAACAGTGTTAATAAAAATGATTTTTTTTTTTAGAATCTAATAAAAATTGTGTTAGTAGCTAAGAGTCATGTAGATTAATTATCAGTAATTGTTATTCCCAATGGAAACATTTAAGGTTTAAGTTCCTCCATCTCTATTGTAATTATTAAATTATTTGAATTATCAAAAATAAATAATGGTATTATAATGGTTCCATAAAAAAGTAACGTTGTTGTGAAAAACATTTTAACATCAACATTTATTGTGAAAAACATATATTTTTTATGTTATTGTTTGATTGCGAAAGCAAGCAAAATTGGAAACAGACCATGCATGTTGGTCCTTGCATTTCAATAAGTGATGAAAGTGACCGGATCAACTATTTTCACTCTTGTTAAATTAATCGATTGTAGCATGTATTTGTTTTTGCCGTCTTTTGATTTTACTATGTCAACAACATCATTTTCTTAATCAAAGCTGTGCCAGCTAAGTATAAAAAATCTCCCGGATATTAAAAAAGGAGTGAAGGACAATGACACAAGTTGTGTAAAGTAAATAACTCATGAATTCACACCTTTTAAGGTTCCTTCTAAAGATAGATCAGATTGTTGAATTGTCAAACATAAATAAATAAACTGTTCCTAGAGCCTCACCATATACCATGAATGGATGTGAAGAATCAAACTTTAACAAATTGATTACTTTTCCTAATTTTTACATCGTGAATAATAGACAGATTTTTTGAGAAGCGAAGAAGAATAATATACAATTATATGTACCATGATAGCAAACATCAAATCTCCTAACAGCAGACGATTGAATTATTCTAGAACTTCAATTTTTATATCGCAATTCTAATATAGTAAATTATAATTAATTATTTATCACTTTTATATGAATCTATTATTTATAATTAGTGGTTATAATACAAAAATTGTGTCACCAAATTTTGTTGAGTTTTATTTTTAGAGAGCTGTGATTAAATCTGAATTAATTGAGAAATTATAAGGTTTTCATGATGAATAAGTGATGTGGACTATCATTTTAGTAAAAGATTCCTATTTGTTTAAAATTGCTGAGTTAAAAATTTTTTTTAAACAAAAGCTAATTACTGACTTAGCAATTTTAATATAAATAAGACCCTCTTAATAAAATGATGAATAAATGACGAGGTCTGCTATGAAGAGAGTATAATTTCTGAAATTATCCCGACCATAAGTGGGACCCACTTAGTTTCACCATATGCCCTACACGTGTAATAGCCAAGTTGTAACTTATACTACCGCCACCTCCTAGAATTTTCATTGGACTTCCTATAATAAATAATGGAAATGGAATAACCTTAAATTGACATTTCTCACAAAAACAAAAACCACCATTTTCCTTTCTATAATATCATGATTCATGAAGTCATGCAAATTGCAAACGTAATTTCAGGAAGCCTCCACCCCCATCAGTTTCAGCACACCGACACGCTAACCCACTAAGTCCACGCGTCGAAATCTCACCGGCTACAGACATCAAGACAAAACTCAGCGCACGTCGCTAACGTGCGCCACCCCAAACCTCAGTGACTCAGAATCATATAAAATAAAACTCTCCCTCTGTTCTCTTTTCTCATTAAATGAATCAAAAAATTATTTATAAAAAAAAAAAAAAAAGTTGTCGATCTTGCTCAGAAAATCAAAACCCAGTAAGTCTCTCTCTTTCTTTCGATTCTCTTTGTTCTGTTAATTTCTGTTTGTGAAAATCTTCATTTCTAGCTCTCCTGGAGATCCGCCGACTGATTCAACAAACACTTTCTTTGTGATTTGTTTTGTTGAGAAAATAGTTTATTGGGGATGTGTGTGAAATGGGATTTTCTTTGTTTTGATTGTTACTTTTAGATAATTTTGGGATTGATTTCAAGAGGGTGATGCGACGCCGTACGGCGTCGAGTGTTCCCATTGAGCAAATGGAGAAGGGAACCGGAAAGAATCACAACACTAGGCTTTGTTTCCTGGCATCTTTGTCAGCTTTCTTTTGGATTTTGTTGTTGTATGTCCATTTCGTTGTGCTTGGAACTAGTAATAGTAATGCCACTGATGATTCTCTTAAATTACAACCCAGTAATGTTAACACCGATTCCTTCAATACCCATTTGCCCGATCCCCATCAAATTCAATCTGACACCCATTTGTTAACTGCCCGGGTTCGCGAACCCGAGAATTACCCTGAATCTGACACCCATTTGAAAAACATTCCGGCCCGTGAACCCAAGAAACCCGGGAATTATCCCAAATCTAGGCAGGGTGGGAATGGTGAGGCTAAGAAGGAAACTAAGAAGGAGACTAAGGAGGAGGAGTATCCTTCGTTTATGAGGGCGTTGAGGACGGTAGAGAACAAGAGTGATCCGTGTGGTGGGAGGTATATCTACGTTCATGATCTTCCTCCAAGGTTTAATGAGGATATGCTTAGGGAGTGTAGGTCTTTGAGTCTTTGGACGAATATGTGTAAGTTTACAACGAATGCAGGGCTTGGTCCGCCGCTTGAGAATGTTGAAGGGGTGTTTTCGGATACTGGTTGGTATGCAACAAATCAGTTTGCAGTTGATGTGATATTTAGTAATCGGATGAAACAGTATGAGTGCTTGACGCGTGATTCATCTCTTGCTGCGGCTATTTTTGTACCCTTTTATGCAGGGTTTGATATTGCTCGGTTTCTTTGGGGGCACAATATCTCGAGGAGGGATGCAGCTTCGCTTGATCTGGTCGATTGGCTTATGAAGAGGCCGGAATGGGGAATTATGGGTGGGAAAGACCATTTTCTCGTTGCGGGGAGGATCACATGGGATTTTAGGAGGTTATCGGATGAAGAGAATGATTGGGGTAACAAGCTTCTGTTCTTGCCTGCTGCGAAGAATATGTCAATGCTTGTGGTTGAATCAAGTCCATGGAATGCTAATGATTTTGGTATTCCATATCCCACGTACTTCCATCCAGCAAGGGATGCTGATGTGTTCAATTGGCAGGAGCGGATGAGGAATTTAGAAAGGAAGTGGCTCTTCTCTTTTGCTGGTGCCCCACGTCCTGGCAATCCTAAGTCAATTAGAGGACAGCTTATTAATCAATGCAAGAGCTCAAAGCGCGGCAAGCTGTTGGAATGCGATTTTGGGGAGAGCAAGTGTCATTCTCCAAGCAGTATAATGCAGATGTTCCAGAGCTCTCTTTTCTGCCTTCAACCTCAGGGCGATTCATACACCAGAAGATCAGCTTTTGACTCTATGTTAGCTGGTTGCATACCTGTCTTTTTCCATCCCGGGTCAGCATACACACAATATACTTGGCATCTTCCAAAGGATTATACAAAGTATTCTGTGTTCATTCCCGAGGATGACATCCGAAAGAGGAATATTAGCATAGAGGAAAGGCTGCTTCAAATTTCTCCCGAGCAGGTGAAAATCATGAGGGAGGAGGTAATAAGTCTTATTCCAAGGCTGGTGTATGCAGATCCTCGCTTTAAACTGGAGACTCTCAAAGATGCATTTGATGTTTCTGTACAAGCAGTTATTGACAAAGTTACCAAGTTGAGGAGGGACATCATTGAAGGTCATACAGACGATAACTTTATTGAGGAAAACAGTTGGAAATATGCTCTGTTGGAAGAGGGACAGCGCCAGGTGGGACCTCATGAATGGGATCCTTTTTTCTCAAAACCAAAGGATGGCAATGGGGATTCTGTTGATTCATCTGCAGAAGCTGCTAAAAATTCTTGGAAGAATGAGCAGAGATCTCAATCATGACACAGAGGTAATGATCCATCAATACCTCTAAAGCAAGGAGAATGCAGCTTCGAAAAACACTGCCCACCTTAAGCCTGGAAGATTGCTGGTATAAACCCTGCTCAGGACATGTCATGAACTCATTGTAGAACTTATTTATTGGCCCATATCCTTGTTTAGAGTCAAAAGATAGACATAGTTTCTGCGTCTTATATGTTTTATATAGGACATTTTACTTTCTGCATTTTTGAATCTGTTTAGTGATTCTTTTTGTAATGTATTGTAGCTGAGTTTTCATCATATCATCAACTTTATGTTAGTTTCCAATCAATGCATACAGGAAATAATAATAATAAGTGATTAAAGATCATTTTTTGTGCTTTAATATAGGGAGTGAGGTTTGATTGCAACTTCACTCCATGCATTAATTTTAGCCTAATTTACACTACTACATTTTTCGTCCTTGAAATTTGGTCTGAAGTTTGATTTTTGTATGTGATAGTCTCAGTTCTGAAAATTTATTTATAAAAAAAAAAATGCTGAAAATTTGAAGATAGATGGCAAGCAGGGTATTAATATGGCCCATTAAAACACAAAAGTGAACTGAAGTATATTTACTGGCAGATGAATGGATAGAAAAAATTGATTAGTGCTCTCTAAGTTCTTTGGTGACAAAGTTGCAACGATTTCAATTTCAGCGAAGAAAATTATTTGTGGATTTAATACTTAAAATTATTTTTTATTTTTTATTTTCAGAGGTGTGATGCCTTAATAGTTAATACTACAATATCATTTTTGATGTTTAGTTTGTGATAATGTTGACACTGCTCCATACATGCTGATCTAGAGTTGTTGGTTTTTAAGCTTCATAAGCTACACACAAATGGTGTTCTTAGTTCTTAAAACTCTACCCCCTCTGCAAAATTGTTGGCTCTGCAATTTGAATGTAACTGTGGTTACCGATACATGTCTTCTTAAGTGGGGTACTATATTTCTTGATGTTACTGCATGAAGCAAAGTTGGTTAAACATATCGCATTACACATGTTGGGAGCAAGATTATATTCTGCTATTTTGCGTGTTCTGTAACCATATCTTGCCAAAAAGAACAAAAAGAAGCAGCAAATTAGTAAATTACCCTATGTAAAATTTCTGGCCTTGGCGATTTGCATGTCTCTATGGGGCAAGTGTTGTCTAAAAGTACCAAATTTCATGATGTTATTACTCATATAGGGCAAGTGTTGTCTAAAGTCTAAACCCATAATATTCTACCATGTGTGGAGCATATTTATCTTATGCTATTTGGTGCATTCTATGACTATTTGCAATTTGCAGCCAAAATGAACAAGAACAAGTGAACAGAAAATTCACTGCCTTATTTTTGCTTAGCGACCAACTTAAAAGGGTTTCGTGTAGGGTAGACCAAACCAGGCTAGGGAAGTGTTTATTACTGTGACGGTAATACTGCAATGTGTCATCCCAGATTCTATATTATTATGATTTTTAATTAATAAAAAAAAGAGATTTGGATAACAGGAAAATATCATATATCATATCATATGTTATATTATAAAATAAAAATTGGGACTTAGAAGTTGTGGTCACTCTTGACGCTCAATTGGCAATTTTTAGTATTTCTAAAAGAGACATCTAAGTTTCAAATTATCAGTGCTTAACTATTGAATTATCCACAAAAAAAAAAAAAAGTGTTCATGCCAAGTGGCAACATACAAAAGGTTTTTGTAAGGACTCAATTTGAGTTCCAAGCCCAAGAGTCAAAAGGATCTTGGCCCAAAGAGCTTAATACAATGAATTTGTAAAGAGTGGGTCAGAAAATTAGGCTCTAATAAATTGGACAACAATTATGGTGGGTCTAGAAGACCTGAAAGCAAAGATAAACAGGTTTTATCCAAAGAAAATTGTCTTCGGTATAATCTGAGGAGATGTGTTTTTATACATATTTCTTTTGAATTTGATTACAAGTCTCGTTCTTATTGTTACAGTATTTTTCCTTTTTTTTCGATCCCCCTTCCTCAGTGTATTCTTTCTCTTTTATACTGTCTTCCTTTTTTCATCTCCACCCTCCACGTGTAAACCAGGTTTCTGGTGTTGATCCCTGTTCTATTAGCACATTCTTGAAGTCTTTGGGAGTAGCTGTAAGGCTGAAAATTATTGTTTGGGTATCATTTTCACATTAATGCGGCTAGAGAATTAGCTACAAAGCATTCAATGAGGTGATATCAGCTTTCTCTTAGATATTTCATAGTTCTCCTTTGTTCTGTGCTTTCATGATGTGTATCTTTATCAATAGAATCTCTTGGAACGGTGCTTTGGATGGCAGACCACACCTTCTGACCTCTGCTTTACTTAGCAGAGGAGGCATTCCTCCTCGGACCACCTTCCTGGACCCTTACGACTAGACCCCATTTATTCATTCACTAATGCGTACTATCATGACAGTGTTTACCCATCTTCGGACTACTAGATGCCCTCAGATTGGGCCTCCGACCTAACATTTATATAGATATATACTACTGGGCCTATCATACCTACAATAGCCCCTTGAAATTCTCCTCTTTTGCTCTTCGGGAAGAAATGAGGATTTTGAAATCACTACAATTACCCTGCTCTTATCATACATCATCTTTGTCTACACAAGTACCTTTTTAACTGCCCAACGCATGCTCCTGACGCTTCGACATCCGAGAAGCACCTTCATTAAATTTTTGCGGCTCTATGTTCTCCATGTTCTACGGTGCGATGCGGATCCAACGACTGGTGATTTTATTGGAACTCGGGCGGGAATTCTCCCGCTTATCTCTCTTTCTGATACAAATTTTTCTTGAGCACTTCATTCACTTCACTTTTGCACTCATAAATATCAAGAGCCAGTCCGGGGACAGTTTCTTTCTTTGCGTAAGTCTTTTTAAACATTTTCATTTACTTTCTCTTTTACTTTTCTTTACATAGAGCCCTTTTCTCCTCAACCCTCTTAATTTCCCTTTACCATCTTAGTACCTTCAACCCTCTTTCACATATGGGTAGATTTGCTTACTTGGTAGACTTCGCGGTGAGTATAGAGAGCTTTAAAGCTCAATATAAAGTCCCGTCAAGAGTCTCCATTAGATACTGTAAGGAAAGGGACTGGCATACTTAAAGGTAGGAGGGAAAAGTGGTAATCCTGATGATTGCCTTTATAGAGAGAGGGATGAAAATCCCCATGGGCACAGTCACTAGGGATTTACTTAAGGGTTTATAGATTAGCCCCTACCCAATGTGCCCCAAAAATGTTTAGGATTTTAAGTAGCGTAGACGCCCTTAATGAGAAAATGGGCTTAAACATTACCCATCACAATGTTAATTGGGTCTATAACCTTCACCACTTAAAAGGGCAGGGATATTACCTAAAACCTAGGTACCCTGAGGTTAGACTCATCTCATACCTCCCTGAATCCAACAAAGGTATGAACAAAGACTTTCTAATTGTTTCAGGGGAGTGGCACGATGGCTTCCACTACCTGACGAAAGAGGGGATACCAGGTGGGGTTTTTAGGTCTAGGTTTATTACTTCAAAGTCACCATTTTTTCCTGTTGACACATTCTGTACCCATTTTTCTCCATTTGGGTTTGAAATTGAACTTCCTTTTTTTTTTTTTTTTTTTCTTTTTTTTTTTTTCCAAATGGTTTTGTAGATAAGCATGCCGATATTCTGAATTTCAATCTCATCAACCAGCCAAATCTAGACAAGATACTTAAAGCCGAGGTTTTTGTTCATAGTGATGGTCAGTTACAAGCGGCCCACCTCATCCTCGGCTACAACCTTCTTTCATCGAGTTTCTAGGTGTTGAAGTGCATGATAAAGGCAAAGGACCCATGCTTGCACTTGATCAACGTTGCTGTGCCTGGCTTTCTCAACCAAGGTCCGGGACCACAAGGAGTACTAAAGGTAGAGCCACTCCTTCAGTACAAGGCCGAGGACGAAGTGACCCCTTCACAGCTAGCCACCAAAGAGGAAGAAGAAGAAAAAGAAGAAGTAGTTGAAGTGCTTGATTCTGAGGACGATTTCGAGGTCTTTAACCGACCTCAATCCCCAGAGGCTTCCATCGATGATTTCAGTTATCTACCTTCAGCACAAGTACGCTAGACATAAAGAGATTCCTCTGTTCCAGAAGTTATGGGGATACAGCGCAAGCCTAGGGCTAGTCTTTTAGAGATCATGGAGTCTTAAGTTGGGGGCAAGGCACCCGAGGCGGCCAATCAAGCTAAACACCGCTCTCTCCCCACTCCGTATAACCTTCAGCCCGAACTTGTAGACAAAAAGAGGAAATGGGAATAGAAGGGGAAGGACATGATGGAAGAGGGCTGAGGTGTCCCTCCCAATGAGAATGAGCCTTAAAGAGGGGCCAAGATAGCCATGACTACCCAGACGAGGTCCTCGAGTGATGGGGCACCTGGAGACAGGGGGCGTGATCTTCGCATCAGGGTTCCAAATTGGAATCCCCCCTGGTGTTAGACAGATCCCCTCTCCCTACAAACTCCTCAATAAGGGACTTATAGCAGAGGAAAGTCGGGTACGTAGCAGACACCATAGAGTAGGCCTTGCTACTACTCGATGATATGGCCAATCTGAGGACCATGAAGAGACACGAGGTGTTTCTGGGTTTGAAGAAAGACCTCGCCATGGTAAGTATTTCAAGCTAAGCTCTCTTTCTCTTTGCTGTTCTATTATTTATTATATATATATATATATATATATATTTGTCTTTGCTCATTACTACATTTCCTTTGCAGGCTGTTCAAGCCACTTTTAAGGTTGAGAAGTTGGTGAACATCACTCATCGACAAATGAAGGACGAGGAGGGGTGCCAGATTGCTGTTGTTGAGGCCTTTAATGTGGCAGAGAAGAGCGTCAAGGAGCTGAACGCTAAGCTCACTGAGGCTGAGAGGGAGAAGAAAAGCACTGGGCGGCCTTGGAAGGGGCGGAGAGGTAGGCCGAGACTCAGCGCAAGCAACTCTGCCAGGCCGAGGATGAGCTTGCTGCGGCCAAGGAGCAAATAAAATTGCTGAAGAAGAAGCTGGACAATGCTGAGAAGGCTAGGGACGAGGCCGAACAAGATGGTTACGACGTGGGGGTAGCTGAGACCGAGGAGACCCTTAGGGTTGAGGTTTTGAGGGTATGTAGAGCAAACTGCCTCCAAGTGTGGAATGAGGCCCTCAACCTGGCCAGGGTTGTGGCCTCCTTGGCACTTAAGAGAGCAGAGAATGTTTACTACTCCTTTGCAATCCGGGCACCAGGCTCTTCAGCCTCCCAGGATGATGCAGCCCCTAAAGGTATGAGCCCTATTGAAGAGGTTCTGACCAAGGACCTTCCTCCTTCCAACAGTCCTCCAAAATGGGCAGAGCAAACTGGCTTAACTGAGAAGGAGAAAGAAAACCCCAAGAAGGTCGCCCCCTAAGATTACAAAGCCCTCAGCTGCACCCAAGGATTCTTCCGAGGGAGGGGTGGTTTCCCAACGCCATGAGTTGGTTTTGGCAACTTTCTCCATTATTGCCAAGGAAGAACCCAAGGGTAATGGCCCAACATCCTCAGCAGTAGCAACTGCCCAGCTCACCAAGACTCCAAAAGACAAGCTTGTAATAAAAATGAAGCCATGAGTTGTCTTTTTTTTTTTTGAACTATTGTTTTTATTTCCAAGATTTGTAATCAATTTACCCTTTTGTAATCTATTTGCCTTTTTCTAAGGCTCAGATTAATGATAATTATAAGCTTTTCTTTCATACTTGTGGTGTTTACATGAATCCTAACATAGTTTCTGTTTCATTTAACACTTAATCAATGTGACAATGAGATATAGCTCTATTTAGTTATTTGCATAAGTGGTAGCACAGTTACTACATCCCACATGATTAGCAACAGGACAGGCTAAACCTACTAAGTCTACCATCTCAACAAAGTACACCTTTAACTTCAAAAACATACACAATGATAAAGCATCCATCCATGTCGGGTTCTACCTAACCCTCCATTTATCAGTAAGTCTAAGGAGTTGAAGGTGATAATCAGTTCTCAAACAGATTATAGATATCTTATAAATGCTTTAAGTGATGCTCATGAGTGCCCATTTAATCAAGTCACTACAATGAAGATCTTTACCATTCAGCATGGCTGGTTCTATTTAATACTTAAATAAACAATAGAAAGTATTAATTTACTCAAGGCACATGATCCGAGGAACCAGAGATGACCAAGGTTTTGTTTAACCCTTAGACAAATAATAAGAAGTGTAAATTTACCCAAAGTATGTAGTCCGAGGAACCAAACATGACCACAGTTCTGTTTAACACCTAGAAAAATGATATGAAATATTAATTTATCCAAAGTATGTGGTCCGAGAAACCAGACATGACCAGTGTTCTGTTTAATACTTAAACCAATTATGAAGAATATTAATTTATCCAAGGTATGTGGTCTGAGGACCCAAGCATGACCAAGGTTCTGTTTAACACTTAGAAAAATGACATGAAGTATTAATTTACTCAAAGTATGTGGTTTGAAGAGCCAGGTATGACTAAGGTTCTGTTTAATACTTAAATCAATTATGAAGAGTATTAATTTACCCAAAGTATGTGGTTTGAAGAGCCAGGCAAGACCAAGATTCTGTTTAACACTTAGAAAAATGACATGAAGTATTAATTTACCTAAAATATGTGGCCGAAAAGCCAGACATGACTATGATTCTGTTTAATACTTAAACCAATTATGAAGAGTATTAATTTACCCAAGGTATGTGGTCTGAGGAGCCAGATATGATCAATGTTCTGTTTAACACTTAGAAAAATGATATGAAGTATTAATTTACCCAAAGTATGTGGTCCGAAGAGCCGGACATGACTAAAGTTCTGTTTAACACTTAGAAAAATGACATGAAGTATTAATTTACTCAAAGTATGTGGTCCGAAGAGCTAGATATGACTAAGGTTCTGTTTAATACTTAAACCAATTATGAAGAGTATTAATTTACATTCCAGGGGCGTGGTACAACCTTTTCATCTAGATCTTCCAAGCAGTATGCCCCTATTCTAGCCATCGAGGTGATATGATATGACCCTTCCTAGTTGGGCCCTAACTTTTCCTATGCTAGGTTCTTTGCAGTACCCAAAACCTTTCTTAATACAAAGTCTCCAGGTGTTAATGGCCTTAACTTCACGTTGGCATCGTACTCTTGCTTGAATTTGTGTTAATAATACGCCAACTGAACCATGACATTTTCTCTTCGCTCTTCAATTAAATCTAAACTCTTCTTTAATAGCCCATCATTGTTGCTCGGAGTGAAATAGCTCGTCCCCAGTGTTAGGAATCTAGTCTTTAGAGGGATTAGAGTTTCGACTCCTTAAGTTATTGAAAATGGTGTTTCCCCTGTTGATCTACGAGGTGTAGTCTGATATGTCTAAAGGATGCATGACAGCTTTTCTACCCATTTTCCATTTGCATCATCCAGCCTCTTCTTGAGTCCATTCACTATGACCTTATTGATAGCCTTGGCCTGTCCATTCCCCTGTGGATAAGCCGAGGTGGAATACCTATTCATAATGCCCAGGTCACAATAGTACCTCTTAAAGGCTTTGCTATCAAACTGAAGATCATTGTCTGAGATAAGGGGATGAAGGATCCTAAACCGAGTGACAATATTTTTCTAAACAAATCTCTTGGCATCCACGTCCCTAAAATTTGCTAATGGTTCAGCTTCAATCCACTCAGTGAAGTAATCTGTGCCGACCAATAACCATCTATTATTCCTTGCTGCCTTAGGGAAATGCCTTACAATATCTAAGCCCCATTGAGCAAAAGGCAAAGTGCTGGATAGAGGATTGAGGACACCCCCTGGTTGATGAATGTTTGGGGCAAATCTCTAGCATTAGTCACACTTCTTTACGTACTCTTATGCTTCATTTTGCATATTCAACCACCAATATCCCTGAGTGAGAGCTCTGTGAGGCAAGGATCTGCCTCCTGTGTGGCTTCCACAAATCCCTTCATGTAACTTTTCTAGGAGTAGCTCTATTGCCTCAGGGTGTATGCATAGCAAATATGGTCCAGAAAAAGAGCACTAGTACAACTTTTGGTCCTCGGATAGCCAAAAACAAGGAGTCTCTCTCCGCACTTTCTCCGCCTCAGACTTCCCTTCGGGCAAGATATCCTCCTTAAGGAATAGCACAATAGAGTTCATCTAGCTAGGTTCCACCCTTATTTGATGAATATGGATCATCTCCCTCTTCATCTCAGTAGGTTTGCACAAGTCTTTAACAAAGATAACCCAAGATAAGCTTTGCACCGAGGAGGTTGCGAGAGTGGCCAGAGAGTCAGCATGTGTGTTTCTGCTTCTAGGGATTTGCAGTAAGTTGAAAAACTCAAAACTTGATTGCAAGTGCCTAACTTGACTTAAATATTCTTGCATTCTCATATCCCTGGCCTCCAACTCTCCCTTCACCTTGCCTACAACCAGCCTTAAATTTGAAAATACCTCCACTGTTTTTTCTCCCATTTTCTAAACCATATCCATTCCAACCAATAGAGCCTCGCACTCGGCCTCATTGTTTGTGGTTGAGAAACCCAATCTTAAGGATTTCTCAATAGTGATCTTCTCAGGAGATATTAAAACTAGCTCCATTCTAGATCCTCTTTGATTAGCCGCATCATCAACGTATACCTTCTAGGATAAAGACCTTTGCTGGGAGACCGCACCAACTGATTTTCCATCCATGTTTTGCTTGTCTCCCTCCTCTTCCAGTGGGGATTCAACAAACTTGGCCACCAAGTCAGCAAGGATCTTGCCCTTGACAAAGGTGCGAGGCATATACTTGATATTAAAAACCCCTAAGATTGTACCCTATTTGGCAATCCTTCCTGTGTAGTCAGCCTTCCGAAGTTTTGACCAAAGTGGGAGTTAGGTTATAACTACAATTGTGTGAACTTCGAAGTAGTGAGGGAATTTACGTGTAGCATGTACCACTGCCAAAATGGTCTTCTTCAGTGGTAAATAATGAACATATGCTTTATGCAACGACTTGCTCACACAGTAAACTGGCCTCTGCATATCATTATTAACCCGTATCAGCACCAAGTTCACGGCTTGGGAAGCCACAACAATGTAAGCAAACAAAACGTCATCCACCTCGGGCCTAGACATAATAGGTGGCTGAGAAAGGTATTCCTTGAGCTGCTAGAAGGCTAAGACACACTCCTCAGTCCACTTAAATCCCTTCCACTTATTCAACAACTGGAAGAAAGGTCTGCACCTGTCTGCTGACCGAGAGATAAATCGGTTTAAAGCGACAGTCATTCCTGTTAATCTCTAGACTTCTTTGGGATTTCGAGGTGACTGTAAACTATTAATTGCCTTAATTTCATCAGGGTTGACTTCAATTCCACGATGAGTGACCATATAGCCCAGAAATTTACTTGCTCTCACACCAAAGGAGCACTTGGAAGCATTAAGGCGCAGTTTATGTCTCATTAGTATTTCAAAAATATTCTCAAGGTCTCCCACGTGCTCGGACACTACCTTACTTTTCACCACCATATCATCTATATAAACTTAATATTTTTTCCTAATTGTGGCTCGAACATCTTGGTCATCATCCTCTGATAAGTAGACCCTGCATTCTTCAATCCAAATGGCATCTCCTTATAGTGGTAATTTCCAGTAGGAGTAACAAAAGCCGTCTTCTCTTGATCACCCATAGCCAGTGGTATTTGATGGTATCCCTAAAAGGCATCCAAAAAGCTCATCCGAGGATGGCCTACAGTTGCATCCATTAGCTGGTCTATCCGAGGCATAGGGAAAAGGTCTTTTGGATAGGTTTTGTTCAAATCTGTGAAGTCCACACATACTCGCCACTTTCCACTCTTTTTTTTCACAACTACCGTATTGGTTAGCCACTTAGGGTAAAACACCTCTTTAATAGCCCTGGCTTGCTTAAGTTTGATCACCTTGTCCTTGACAAAATCAGAATGCTCTTTAGATGAATGCCGAGGTGGTTGCTTTTTGGCGATAACAGTTGGGTTGACATTTAAATGATGGCAAATGAAGTTTGAGTCCACCCTAGGAGCTTCGTAAGCACTTCATGCGAACACATCAATATTCCTCTTGAGAAACACTATTAGCTATTTCTTCTCTTGAAGAGGCAGCTGAGCTTCGACTTGAAAAAACTTTTTCGAATCATCATCTATAACAATCTTCTCTAACTCTTCACAATTTGCCCCTCCTGATACCGCATTCATGGATAACACTAGAATCCTTGATTGGTATAAGCCTCTATCAATAGAGGCCGAGGACCCAGTTTTAGGCTGATGCATAATTATAGCCATCAAGCACTGTCTAGCCACGGACTGGCTTCCAATCAGCTCCTTAATCTGGTTCTCAGACGGATATTTCACTTTCAAGTGTAGGGTGAAAGAAATAGCCCCGAGGGCATGAAGCCAAGGTCTTGCCACAATGGCAGTGTAGGGGGAGTAAGCATCCATTACAATGAAGTCCACTTCCACCATTTCCGAACCTACTTGCACCGGTAGTCTAATCTGACCATTTGGAACAACTTTCCCGCCGAAGCCTAACAAGGGTGAATCATAACATGTCAAATCCTCAGGTTTCAAGTTTAGCCCGTTATACAAATCAGGGTACATGATTTCTGCCCTGCTTCCTTGATCTACCAACACCCTCTTCACATCATACCCTCCAATCCTGAGGGTGACCACTAGGGCATCATCGTGTGGCTGTAGGGTTCTAATCTGGTCTTCATCCGAGAAACTCAATGCTGGTCGGACCTTCATCTTAGCCCTTTTCGGCTCAGGGATGGAGTCCTCGGCAGGTGGCCAAGCTATAGACATTACCCTAAAAGGATGAGAACCAGTCTTTCTTGGAGCAGTAAGGATGACATTAATTGTGCCCAAAGGTGGACGTGAAGAAGTATCTCTTTGAGATTTGGATCCTGCCTGGCTGCTTTGCCCACTGGGCTAATGTAGAAATTGCTTTAACTTTCCAACTCTGACCAGCTGTTCTAGATGATTCCACAAAGTTCTACAATCTTCTATGGTGTGTCCTCACTCTTGGTGGTATTGGAAATGAAGGCTTTGATTGCATTTCATAGGGTTTCCTCCCATTTTATTTAGCCATTTAAAGTATGGTTCATTCTTAATCTTTTCCAAGACTTGATGCACTGGTTCCCCGAACACTATGCCAACTACCTGAGTAACAATAAACCCTGACTGCCCAGCGAAGTCTCTTCAGGGCCGATTATTGTTGTATTTGTCTGACCTGAAATCCCTCATATCCTAAGGGATAACCTTAGCCTTTCCTTTCCCTTGTTGTTGGTCTTCCTCGACCCACTGATACTCGTCAATACGATCCATGAGCTGACGTACACTCCTAGCAGGCTTCCTGGTCAATGACTTCATCAAATCATGCTCGGTGGGCAGGCCGACCTTGAAAGTCCTTATAGCTATGTCATCGAAATTCCCATCAATCTCATTGAACATCTCCTAGTACCTATCGGAGTATATTTTTAGGGTCTCCCCCTCTCGCATGGTCATGGACAACAAAGAGTCCAAAGGCTGAGGAACTCTGCTGCAAGTAACAAAACGAGATCCAAACGCCCGAGTGAGTTCCTTAAAGGAATCAATAGAACTTCCTCCCAGGCCATCAAACCATCTCATTGCCACAGGCCCTAAACTAGATGGGAACACCTTGCACATTAAGGCCTTGTTCTTGGAGTGAACAGCCATCCTCTGGTTGAAGTGGCTCACATGTTCTACAGGGTCTGTTCGACTATTGTACATGGTGAATGTTGGCTGAGTAAATCGTCGAGGGAGTTTTCCTCCTTCAATTTTGTGTGTGAAAGGTGATCTGGAAATTTGATTTAATGCTCTGCTCATAGTATCACTTTCCAGGCCTTTGCAAGACGAGTTCTTATTTCTGCGTTCATGGTGGCTGTCCTCATCACACAAGAAAGACTCACTAGAGGGAGTCCTTGACCTGGGCCTGTAACTGCCATCTTTATCATCGTTAGAAGAGAAGTCAGAATTGGAAGGAGTTCGTCTTCGTCGTTCGCGACGCAACCTCCTTCTCAGACGATCAATCTCCAGTTGCATGGTTCTGGTATTCTCCTCATGAGAGACGTTGCTCCCACTTCGAGACTTGCTCCTGCTAGTATGGGTGGTATGCACACTAACTTCCCAATTCCTTCTTTGCTCAAGATTGAGAAAATGATCTTGATGTTGAGACTCCATAGATTCCTTTTGATTCGGACCTCAACCTACCATAATTGAATGTTAAACTCACTACAACATAAGAAATCCCCCACAGACGGCGCCAATTGTAAGGCCCCAATCTGAGTCCCAAGCCCAAGAGTCAAAAGAATATTGGCCCAAAGAGCTCAATACAATGAATTTGTAGAGAATGGGTCAGAAAACTAAGATCTAATGAATTGGACAACAATTATGGTGGGTTTAGATGACCTGAAAGCAAAGATAAACAGGTTTTATCCAAAGAAAATCGTAATTGGCACAATCCGAAGAGATGTGTTCTTATATATATCTATTTTGAATTTGATTACAAGTCCTGTTCCTGTTGTTATAGTGTTTTTCCTTTTTTTTTTTATCCCTCATCCTCAATGTATTCTTTCTCTTTTATACTGTCTTCCTTCTTTCATCTCTACCCTCTACGTGTAGACCAGGTTTCTGGTATTGATTAATGTCCCACCAGCACCTTCTTGAAGTCTTTGGGAGTAGCTGTAAGGCTAAAAATTACTGTTCAGGTATCACTTCTACATTAATGCGGCCAGAGAGTTAGCTATAAAGTATTCAATGTGGTGGTAGCAGCTTTCTCTTAGATATTTTATCGTTCTCCTTTGTCCCGTGCTTTCATGATATGTATCCTTATCAATAAAATCTCCCAAAATGTTGCTCTGAATGGCAAACCACATCTTCTGACCTCTGCTTTGCTCAGCTGAGGAGGCATTCCTCCTCGAACCACCTTCCTGGACCCTCATGACCAGACCCCATTTCTTCATTAACTAATGCAGACTTCCATGACAGCGCTTACCTGTCCTCGGATTGAATAGATGTCCTCGGATTGAGCTCCCGGCCCAACATATATATAGATATATACTACTGGGCCTATCATATCTACAGTTTTTATTGTGTGATTTTTTTGTTATTATGATAATAATTTATTTAGATGAAACTCTATTAACCAAAATATTGAGTGACTAATTAATTACTAGGATAGTATATTGTCCAAGTTTAGATGAAACTTTATTGTCCGAGTTTTAAGAAATTTAAAATGTTAGTCTAACTAAAATACTATTACCAAAAGCTTCTAGAAGACTGGGCATGGTGGGTGTTGAACATCTCCTCACTCCGTAACTTAATCTTCAATTTTAGATTAATGATTTGTGCATTAAGCTTTATCATATAATTTTAATTCTTTTAGAATGTAATTAGGAATCAAATCCATGTACTTTCTTTGATTGTATCTAAGACTAATGCAATGTATTTTTTTCCTATCAAATATAAATTCAAAATTTCAATTAATAAAATGATGAATTCTTTTATTATATGGTTTTTTTTTTAACCTTAAATTAAAAAAAGTTGTAATTCCAAATGTAAAACCCTCAATTTAGGGCAATATCATCAGTCAAAGTACCACTTTGGAAGACAATAACACAATTTTATCCATTCATGTGAGTTCGGTCCAATGAAACAAATGGGTTAAAGTCACAGTTTCTCATAGACCCATAAGTTAACATTATGTAGCATTGGGATTCAAGCTCTTTTGTATATGCCCATTAATGAGATGGTTGTTAAAGGCCATTTCAACTTGTAGTTTGAAAAACAAGAAGTCATTTGGTAATTTTTACTCTCACTCTCTCAGAAACAAAAATAAAATACAAAATAAAGGTAACTATGATAGTTCTCTCCAATTAGCCAAATATGCGACACGCTCATTTAATTTTTTAAATATCACATGTCTTACATCTAAATAAAACTTAAAGAGAATTGGAGGATTCAATGAGAGGGGATCTTGTCCCAATTTGTTAAACAATAATTTTCAAAAAGTTTGATATGTCTTTGTATTAGACCATGACTTAAATTAGAGGTCATATTTTAGGGGTATATATGTGTAAAATGGCAAGCAACATAATATTTTGTTAAACATTTTGTGAATTCTGTAGGCTTACTCAGTATTTAATTATCAATGGTCATTAAAATTATTTTATATATGGTCCATAGGTTATTAATGAATATTAATAAATAAAAAAATAAAATTGAGAATTAGACCAAAAAAGCATAACTAATTTCATTGTATTTGGTTTAGAGAATATTATATTGGTTTCTCATTAGACCGAGTTTAATTCTTTTTTTGAGGAAGAAGAGTTTAATTCTTAATAACAAATAATTGTCACATCATTTAAAAGGTTGTCATGTCATTGCTTTATTAGTTATGTAGACATGAAGATTAATAGTAGTTAAAAGGAAATATAGCACTTATTTTTCAAATGAAAAATTCTTAGTTTATATTGTATTAATAATGTAGACTTATATTATAGACACACAAAATGTGTATAATGTTGTACACATCAATATAAATATATATATATATATAAAAGCAGAGATCTCATGCGAGAGAGTATGAGGTTCTGTCATGTGGCGCACTCTATGAAGAGAATTGAAATACCCTTAAGCCATATTAAAGATAAGAACAAATTTAAAAGTGAAGACTCTTTATTTTCTTTGGTTTAATGTTTCAAGACTAATTTTTGTTACATTTTGTATTCAATATTTTAAGACTACTATTTATTTCATTTCATTCAATGTTTCAAGACCTTCCATCTCTTACACACACAAAAAACTCCTTGCATTTCCATTCATCATTTTCACTTTTACTCTTTTATATACACATGTCCATAGCCTTTCATATCATCCTATCTCAAATACACTTAGAAAAAAAAATGATGTTATTTAGTTTCAACCTTTCAATGACACCTACATAACTCCAACATTGTAGTATCATTTGATTGTAACCCGTATGAGTAGACTATGACCAAGGAAGGGGACTTGCGTTTTTTTATTCAATGACGGTAGTTTATGATTTTGATATTGAAGCCAGACATTGTAGATTTTGTGAATGTTATGATTCGCTTGGAGTCTTTGGGTGTTTGAGATTTTGGTTTGGGAAAATTATAAATATATTTTATTTTAGAACTAAAGACAAAGAAAAAGAAACATTCTAATTGATTATTTATGAAGTTAGCTTCTTTTTTTTTTTTTTTTTTTGTTTTGTTTTGTGTAGAATTCATAATTTGTAGGTTTCTTTGTATGTAGCCATAGTGGTAAAAACAAAAATCGATGGTGACTTAAAATTATTTTTCACTTTTTTTTAAAGGATACAAAAGCCCAACTAAAGTCAATTGAATTTTGATAAATGAATGTGTTTTTAACAAATTTCTCTTTGTTTGGTTTCAAAAAAAAAAAAAAAACAAAAAAAAAAACAAATTTCTCTTTGTTTAATCACATTCTCTTTATGTTGATACTTACAAATGATTTCCTTAATTCCATTGAGATAATTAATTGGGTATTTATGATCAAGGTCTCCATATTTATTTATTTATTTATTTTTTTGAGAAACCAAGGTCTCTATATTTGGTTGTGAGAATAAAGTGATTGAGAAAGTGTTTGGTAGGTTGCTTAAATTTATGTAATTTTAGGATATAAAAGTATTTTATATTTTGAATTCTTATTTGTAGATTTCAAAATCATTTAATCAATTTGAAAAATAAAATCTACTTTTAATGGTAAATATTATAATATATTATAATCTTAAAATGTTATACAATTTTTTAAAAATAAATTATGAATTAAAAAAAAATCAAGTTTCAAAGTATTTAACAATATTGTGGGCAAACATAAATATTATACAACAAAATAAGTATTAAGTATTATATGTAGATTTTAATATACATAAAAATGATTTTAAATGAAATTGTAAAGTAATCTTCGCATCGCGTAGGATATCATCTAGTTTGCAAACAATAATGCAACCAACATGATAGAATAACCACTCAACACTAAATCACTAATCTCCAAAGATTCCTTCTTCAAGAAAACTTTCCAATCCTCTCAATGATGTCCAAAGACAAACAGACTAGACATGAATTTAGAAACATTGTACACATTTTGTGTGTCTGCGATGTAAGTTTATATTGCTAATATAATACCTATAAAGTCCTTTTAAAATTTCAAATGGATGCTATAAAGCCCTTCTTAAATTTCAAATGGGCAAAAGCGCCCATTTTGCAAACTTTAGAGAACAATAGGTTTGATTTTTTTTTTTTTAGGATCACTTTTGAGATGAAATTAGTAGTTCAGCACAAAGCCACTCTACACTAATCTCCAAAGAAGCCTTCTTCAAGGAAATTTTCTAGTCCTTTCAATAATGCATATCTTCAAAGACAAACAAATTATGCCTGAACTTAGAAACGTTGTATACATTTTGTGTCTCTACAATGTAAGTTTACATTATTAATATAATGTATACCAATAAACATTGTCAAATGGACTCTATAAAGCCCTTTTTAAATTTCAAATGGACAAAAGCGCACATTTCACAAACTTTAGAGAACAACAGGTTTTGGTTTTTTTTTTTTTTGTTTTCGAGAATCACTTTTGAGACATAGTTGGTAGTTTAGCGCAAAGTCACTACACTATCTCCAGGGAAGCCTTCTTCAAGGAAATTTTCTAGTACTTTCAATAATGTCCAAAAACAAACAGAGTAAACCTGAATTTAAAAATATTGTACACATTTTGTGTGTTTATAATGTAAGTTTACATTAAGTTTACATTGCTAATATAATGTAAACTTATAAAAGTTGTCAAATGGACTCTATAAAAGCCCTCTTTAAATTTCAAATGGGCGAAAGCCCCAATTTCACAAACTTTAGAAAACAATAGGTTTTGTTTTTGTGTTTTTATTTTTTGAGAATCACTTTTGAGATGAAATTGGTAGTCCAGTGCAAAGCCACTCTACACTAATCTCCAAGGAAGCCTTCATCAATGAAATTTCCCAGTCCTCTCAACGATGTCCAAGACAAACAGACTAGACAGGAACGCAGAAATCATACGATAAGAACACTTTAAATCTTTGTTTTTTTAATTTGATAATTAAGAATACTTTAAATCTGATAGTTGTAAACAGCACCTTCAAAGGCAAACAAGACGTTGAAGCCAAAGCTGATTGAAGAAAAACTACAGGACCACGTAACTTAGGAAGACAAGAACAAACTTAAAAAAGAAAAGAACCTCACTTTCTGAGAGTAAAGAATAATAATTTATTAGTTATTCGGTTTCAACTTTCAAGTTTTAACTTCAACGCATAGATATCTTATTCTTATATATAGGCTTATATATTATTCTTCAAATCCTGCAAGGAATCTTAAAGCTTCCAAGAACCAAGTCTCACTACAGAACCAGGGTAGTTGTTAACTCAAGGGACTCCAAATGTGATGTTGTTGGAGCAGTTGCTGCAGGTTATCTCTCTCTCTACCTTATTCTTCTTTGCTGTGAATTCATTTAGGACTGTAGTTAAGTCTCGTGGTAGATGATAAGTCTCGTTTTCTATTTCTTTATTCTATCATTCACTCTCCAATATTTTCCTCTTACCCTTCGAAATTGTAGCTATGGGCCGGGATTAATGGATTAAGTGATTAACAATAGTATAAAAATCTGATTTTGAGCTCAATAGAATAAGTAGCGGATTAATGAATTTATTGTGATCGAATTATTGATTAAGTGTGCGTTTGATATCAACTTATTTAGCATTTTATTGAAAATTTGTTAAAATATATTTGTGTTTTAAAAAGGTGAAAAAAATATAGTTTTAAAAAACTGTACATAATTACTAAAAACTAAAAACTAACAAAATAAGTTGGACACAAATAGACACTAAACTATGAGTTGGGGACTCTGCATGACTTAAAAACTCAGAATGTTCAAGGAATATACCATTCATTAAATTTAGGCCAAAATACCATATCGTTTCCTAAAGTTTACTTTGTAAGCGATTTTCATCCCTAAAGTTTCAAATAATGGTCCCTAAATTTTAAAAAATGAGGACTATTGATACTTTCGTTAGTTTCTTTGCCTATGTATCTAATGGAGCAATGATGTGGCAAATTTTTTGTTTAAAAATATTGGGAAAAAAACTGTTTCCCTTTATGTTTGGGATAGTTTTCAATTCTCCTCCTTATTTTTGAAACCAACTAATTTTCCCCCATTATGTTTTGGAAATGGGCAAATACCCCAAATCTGTTACTTTTTTTTTTTAGTTAAATCCAATGAAACCTTTTAAAAAATTGTTAGTCTTCCATTGCAACGAAGAGAAAAAGTTGAGAATTGCATTATTATTTTTTTTGATTGCATTTGTAATCATTTTGATTCCATTAGATTTAATTATAAAAGTATAGGATTGAGGGAATTTGCTCATTTTCCAAACGTAAATGAGGAAATTAGTTGGTTTAAAAAATAAGAGACAGAATTGTGAACTACTCCAAATATTAGGGGGGGGGGGGGGGGGGGGGGGAACTTTTTCCCCAAAAAAATTACACAAATCTAGACCCAAGCCCATTTCTTTTCTCCAAATTCAAACCCAAATCTAGAAAACGTTCATACTATGCTAAATTTAAACCCATACCCGTTTGAGAGAGAGACCCTTGTCCTTCTCCAAAATGAACATTTTGTTTACTTATTTTTTAAAAAATGGTTAATTGATAGTGCTCATTTGAAACTTTAAGGAAAATTAACACCCATTAAATAAACTTTAACTAGGTAAACTTTATTAATCAATAGTGTATTTTGGCCTAATATTAATCTACAATTTAGAGTAAACAAGTGTGCATGTGCTAAAATGAAAATCACAATACATACATGACTTTTATATATTGTTCATATCAATAATATTCTCATTTACCTTAAATTAATCTTACATTAACACTGTCCAAATTTCTCCACAACAAAACTTTCTCCTAAGAGTTATCTTCATGTTCATGCTCATTTTTTAAACTTGCTTATGGAAAGAATGACGTCATAGCAAAAGGAGGAAGAGTCGTCACGGCTCAAACATACTCTTTGTTAGGGGGATAACATCTTGGGGAGTTTTTAATTGAGTAGTTAATATAACATATTAGGACATCACTAATTTTTGAAAAGAAAGAAATATACCAATTTCAATGGTAGCATTGCTTTTGTCTTCTCCTAATTAATCTTATTTATTGGATAAATTTAAGAATTTATCAAAGGAAAAAAAAAAAAACAATGGAAAAAAGGAAAGAAGTAGTTAATAATAGGCAATTAAAATTGAAGAATATATTGCCCAAAAAATTTCGAAGACTGTGAACGGGAATTGAAATTCTTAAAAGAAACTGGAAAATTGTACATAGAGTCATGAAGCATTGGAAGAAGAAAAATTTCAAAGGTGATACTGAATTCAAGCCCATAAAGCCATTCAATGGCTTCAAAGCAACAACTATTTCTCTCCCTCCACCTCAAACTCTCACCTTATTCTTCATCTATGCCGTAGAAGTTACCTATTGTCACACTTTGATACTGCATTGTATGTAACCAAAAATGAAAATACACAATTGCTTGATGTTTTTAAATGTAAATGTGGTATAAATTTGTGTAGCCACGTGGTGTAACAAGAAGTGGTCAATAAAAAGTTAAACAATTATTATTATTATTATTATTATATATAGATATATGTGTGTATCTGCATGCGCTTGCGTGTGCATGTGAGAGTGTCTGATACTGAATGTGTGTGTTATTATTTGTTTAATTTCATTATAATATTATTTTTGTGAATTGTGATGTGTGTAAATATGTGCATGTATAGTATAAATATAATATAACTTTATATAATTTAATAATTAGGAAATATAAAGGGTTTGTTACATGTGTGTCCATTGTTATCATGTCATAATAACTTTTTCTTAAATAGTTAGTGATTCAAGAAAAAGAATAGTAAAGTTAGTCATTGTTCAAACATTTGATTGGTTAAATAAACACTTAGTGTATTATCTATGTATTGATGAGTGTAGTCGTGTGGGTCCATAAGTAATACAATGCAAGTGTGTTGAGTTTTGTCATTTAATTTAAAATAGCTTTATAAAAACAATAGCAAATAGACAATAACAAATGTATAAAAATATAAATGTTAGACAAACTTAACAAAATAAAATAGTCATACCCACCCACATTGACAATAGATAATGCAAACTGATAACGAACTATTACGTAACGATTTCAAAATATGAAAACTAGTAGGAAGAAATTGTATGACTTCATGTATTTGATTTTTTTTTTTTTTTTGGATAACTTCATATATTGAATTTTTTTTATTAATTTTTTTTATAAATTTAAATTTCTTAATAATGCGTCTGAAAAAAATTCTTGGAGCCACCACTGTTTGGATCGACCATTGATAGAAACTTTTCCTTGTCAATAATAATTTCCACATAGGACTTCTTGTGAAATTATTATAAAAAATAATGTTGTCTTCCTAGAATTTCTCTAAAGTCGAGAGAAAATCCAATTATATTAAATTAATTTATTAATTTTGGAGCAAGTATTTATCACTTATTACAAAAATTGAGAATTTTGTTAGTTTTATATTAAAATGTGGCAACACTTTCAATAAGAACTATTTCTTTTTTAAATATAAGAATTCTATAGCATATTGAAATTTTAATTTAAAATTTTTTATTTAGACAACTAGACAAATCTTTATTTTAAAAAATAAAAAAATAAAAAAAGGCCCTTATCATTTGATAGAAAGAGTATTATTTTGAATTTGAATTGAGTTAGATAATTCAAGAATGAAATCTTTCTAAAACTATAATTAAAAAACATAAATCATAATTATAATTAACATAACTGATAATATAGGGAAAATTCAAACTTAAATTAAGAATATAATCAAGAATATAATAAAAGAAAAAATTGAACTCTTAATTTTTATTTTTCCAACGTCTCCATCGAGAATTAAAATATAATGATCAAGACCATAGTTTATAAAACTGACTCTAAAACATAACACAAAGATCAAAGTCATAACGAGACATAATAAAAGAAAACCAAATAATACAACAACAAAAGCCAAACTATAATAGTCCAGAAGCAAAATAAATAAATAAATAAATAAAACACAAATTTTCAAAAAAAAAAAAAGAAAAAAAAAAGACAAAATAAAACGAAATACTTTTTTTTTTTTTTTTGGATACCAATCAAAGGAAGCATTAGAACATGGAGTTTACAAAATTGTTGGGTGCACCCAGCTGTGGTGGATAGGCACTCTAGTTGCCAAGTCAGCTAAATTAAGAGTAAACATTGCTAAGAATAGTCCTGGAAACAAAAGAACTTTAGAAAACAAAACCATGCTGCTGTAGAGCTAGGACATCAACAGCCATAGACTTTTCTTGCCAACTAGGTACACATTACATATTGTAGACTTGGACTATTATTCTACCGCTACTTAAAGCCAAAATCTTGTTAAACCCAAGGCTCCTAGCTCGAATAGCTGCCTCCACAAGAGCTTCCTGAGCTGCACCAAAGCCTGTTGCTGCTGCACTACTAGTACACCCCGTGAACATGGTCATTCCTTGAAGGTTAGTGGCTTCATAAGCATAGGCACTCCTTTTTGCTTTTTTTCTCCTAGCTCCAGAAATTTTGATGATTAAATCCCAAGGCCCTCCAATTCTTTGATTTGCTGAACAGTGATTCACAAGCTGCCTAATGTTGATTCTTGTCACAAGTTTGAGCAGTTAGTATTACTTCCATAGGATTGGGAATCTTCCTTCATGAACCACAAGGTTTCTGTGATTCCACATAGTCCAAAGGTTGGTGAAGATGGATTGAAGATAGTCCATCATATCTTTATTCATCTGCTTATATCTGATCAAGATGTTACCAACCCAGGCTTGAACCGATGAACTGCTTAACTCAGATGTGTGGACAGCTAAAGGAGAACCATGCCAGCAGGCTCTAGCAAAGGTGCAATAGAGGAACAAATGGGAAGCAGATTCATCCTCTGCATTACACAGAGGACAAGTACTGGTAGTTGGAATTCCTCTATTTCTTAAGGTAAGGAAGGTAGGGAGGCTGTCATGCATAAGTTTCCACACAAAATTGCCAATTTTTTGGGGTCTTTCACCTTCCATATGAGATTCCACACCTCAGAAGGGAATTGGTTAGGCCTGTGTTCAATTGGGGGGAGGGTGAGCAGACTCCTTAAGCAGCAAATTGTAGGCATTCCTGACTTTAAAATCCCCTGAGCTAGAATGTTTCCACAGAAGTCTATCCGCAACTGCACCTGTCTTAAAGATGGGAATTCTCATAATTCAGAGCATTGAGGGAAAGGATAAATAGCTCTAACCAAGTCAGATTTCCAAGCACCAGAACTATGATCAATTAGATCAGCTACAGTGCCTGTGGTTAGGCTTGGGTTTTGCAGGTTCTGTGAATGACATGGAAACCAATCAGGGTGGTTAAGAGGAATATCCGACCCTTTTCCAATCCACCATCTGCCTTCCCTAAGTTTTGGGTTATCCTGTTTGATGATATTCCTCCAAAACTAAGAGTGGTGAGGTTTAGGTGAACAATTATGTATAAAGCACCTAGGAAAATATTTGGCTTTGAAAGTTTTGGCAAAAGGGACTGAGGGTTATGGCTTATTCTCCAAAATTGCTTTGCAAGCATGGCTTGGTTCATTTGACTTACTAATACAAATAAACTACTACCATATAGCTAAAGCTAAAGTTACGTGATATCAAATCTGAGATATCAATGGTACTATAGACAAGTAATTTGAGGCCAAATGCCCCTTTTTTTGAAATGGGTTTCAATTTGTGCTAACTGTCATTTCATCTCATTTATACAATTTTGAATGTATGATACTTCTAACCTATATAAAACTATTTTAAGTCCATCTAAAATTACTTAATCTAAAACTATTTCTAACTCATTCTATTTAGATTTCATTTGAAATGACTTCCAATTTATTAAAACCTAAATTTTCTTACAAAAACTTATTACTAGTTCAAATATAAATTTCAATTAAAAATTATATTATGTTCTACAAGTTAATTTTTCATTTCTTATTTAAAAAATGAACGCATGAAATAAATTTATTGCATCTCAATAACAAAAATTAAGTTAAGAAGTAAAATAATATATTTTTTCTAAATTAAAATACATAAGCATGAACAATTTGTGCTTTCTACTAAGAATATTCTTACAAGGCTTTTTTAGGAATTAAGAGTTAGCAAAATATAATAATCACTATATTTAGCTTATGTTAGAATTATAAAATACATCTAATTGCATATTTTAAAATGCACAATGCATATGCACTGTGTTCTAAGTTAGTTAAGTATAATGGATAGTTACCAAATTTTATCTTTGAATTTAAGTTTCTAATCACTTAGATTTTGATTGGATTTCTCTTTGTTTTTGAGTTACAGCTCTAGACCTGATTAAAACTGTGGAAGTGCAAGCCATTATTGGGCCACAAAATTCTATGGAAGCCAACTTCATCATCGATCTTGGGAAGAAAGCCCAGGTGCCCATTATATCATTCTCAGCAACAAGTCCTTCTCTTACTTCCCTTCGTAGTCCATATTTTTTCAAAGTCGCTCAAAATGACTCATCTCAATTGAAAGCTATAAGTGCAATTATCCAAGCCTTTGGCTGGAGAGAAGTTGTGCCAATCTATATAGATAATGACTATAGGCAAAGTATAATACCTTTCTTGATTGATGCCTTGCAAGATGTTGATGCTCGTATTTCCTATCGAAGTGTCATTCCTCCAATGGCCACAAATGAACAAATTGAACAAGAACTTTGTAAGTTGACAACAATGCAAACTAGAGTCTTCATAGTGCACATGCCACCCAATCTTGGTTCTCATCTTTTCACCAAGGCAAAAGAGATAGGAATGATGAGTGAAGGCTATGTTTGGATCATGACCAGTGCTATCACCAATTCCATTCACTTGATAGAATCTTTAGTACTCTGTGACTCAATGCAAGGTGTATTTGGTGTAAAGACTAATATTTTAAAAACTGTTTATTTTTAGACCCTTTAAAACACAATCAGATTAACCTAGTTAATTAGCCAAGTGATCACTTAGTCAAATTAATAGATCTAGGTTAACACAAATATATCATATCAATGTAAAGTGCAGAAAATAAAGAACACAAAGATATGATAACCCAAGAAAACCAAACCGGTAAAAAATCTGGTGAAGATTTAACCTAGTTATCCTCAAGGTAAACTGAATCCATTATGAAATAATTGAAATTTACACAATAGCGACTTAGACCACTAACATCCTATTACTACCTCAAGTAAGAAACTTACTACCACGACCACGTGACAGCTTCGAGTCCACGGACTACTTTTTTGGATTCCCAGCAAGTACAAGCACTCCCGCTTGTGTATCTTTAAGCTCTTGAATCTGCAACTAAATTGATCACTAAGCTCTCGACATCAATCTTGAGATTGGAAACCCTAAGTGTATATAAAGGCAAACACCTTAGATCTCGCAAGATATTCACACACACAGCATAAAGAGCAACCCTAAAACGTGGTTAGGGTTTTCCCTTTTATACTTAAAGCAAAACATAAAACCCTATACGTCAAACGGGCTTAGGCTGAGTTGGAAAATTCTGCAGAAAAATAATTTGCACGACTTTTGATCGATCGAGTCTAATTTTCAATCAATCGAGCCAGGCAAATTTACACAGTAAATCTTGCAGAACATTCGATTCCAACTTTACATATAATTACACTTTGAGCAAGTCTAAACAAGACTAAAACCTTTTGATCATGGTTTGCCAACATTACAAAATGAAATTCTAATACCTTAGTTCCTAATTCCTTAGAACCTAACAGAAACATCTGAGCTTGAAAATTTTACAATTCAATGGAAAAGGAAATTCCATCAAGACAACCCAACCATTTTGAATGTTGAATTAGATGTTATAGGTGTATGGGCATATGATGCTGCTTTAGCAATAGCAAGGGCAATTGAGAAGGCTTGGACTACAAATTTTGGCTTTGAAAAGACAACTACTTCAAGTAACTCAATTGATCTTGCAATCTCTCTAAATGGTCCCAAACTTAGCAAAGCATTATTGAGCACAAGATTTAATGGCCTTGCTAGAGAGTTTAGTCTCGATAATGGGCAACAACAATCACCAAATTTTCAAATAATTAATGTGAATGGTAATGGAGAAAGAGTGATTGCATTTTGGATTCCAGAAAATGGACTCATAAGGAAATTGAATTCTACCAATGAAAGCATGTAATCTACTTCCAAGAAAAATGTAGGACCCATTATACGGCTGGATGATTCAAGGTGTGTCCCAAAAGGTTGGGAAATTCCACGAAACGGGAAGAAGTTGAGAATAGGAGTTCCTGTGAAGGATGCTTGTACTGAATTTGTTAAGGTGACATATGATCCTAGCACTAACACAACACATGTCACAGGTTATAGCATAGACTTCTTCAAAGCTGTAATGGAAACATTGCCATATGCTATTAGCTACAAGTTCATTCCCTTTGCAAAGCCTAATGGGGATAGCGCTTGTACATATAATGATATGGTCTATCAAGTATATCTTGGGGTTAGTAACAAATTACATCTTACTACATTTTGAACTATATCTAACATAAGTACATACATACCACAAAAGACAAAGTTTGGCTCCAAACATATTTAGAGAACCACTAATAGGAAGAGGACATTAAATCCTTATCATGTGCAATACACATGACTCACTTAACCCAATCAATCAAGTGATGTTATGTGCATTGCACGTGACAGAACACAAGTAACTTATTGGAAGTTGGAGTTCAAGGCTTCAAATATGTTTGGAGCTAAACCATTTCTTACGATGAAAATACTTATGCTGTTCAAGAAGAAATTAGCCAAAAGAAGGACTGATGATGATAGAAATTCATTTCATTTTATTTTGTGGGTGAATTTGTAACTAATAGACTGATTGCCCAAACATTCAAAGAGAACCTTTATTCTATATATATATATATATATATATATATACACACACATACATATTCATTTAGATTTTTCTTTCTAATCTTGTTTTGTGTATGTGGAAAAGTGTTACTACCTTTATAGGTGAGGTAGAGTGAAAGAAACAATTAGAAAATTTGCCGAGAGATATGAAATTTTTTATACCATAGAAGAGAGGCGAAAATTCGCCTCACAAGAGAGAGGCAAAATCAAAAGGCTAACTCTATGTGCCCTCTGACTTGAAATTTTCATAGTTCGCTTGACACTTTGAAGGAGCGAAGTGTGTGAGGCAAAATTATGCAGAAAAAATTACGGTTTTTTGCAATTTTTTGGCCAAAAGTTGTATTAATTGATATGTAAATGTTTCTAATGACAGGAAATTGTTTCTAATTTTTTAATAATATTTATTTTTTATTTTACACAAAAACTTCACATATTTATCTTAGAAACAATAAAAATAGTGTGGGTCTTTTTCAAAAGTGCTAGGCTTGGTTGTATCTTGAGAACAAATTTGTAGTAACCCGTTAGCAACAGTCGTGTGGGGACACATATTGAGTAAAAAAACGACTATTTGTGCCAAGTCTTGTTCTTTATTTACTTGTGTAATACCCAGGAAAAAAAAAAAGATTAAAAGGAAGGTATTTAAGTAAATTTGTTTATGGGGTCAATTTTATAATTAATATTTCTAAGGGGTTTTTTTGAAAATAAGGTTGAAACCCTAGCTATATAATCTAAATTAAGTCAACGTATAGTGATAGATGTTTTAAGAGAGGAGACTACCCAAAATACTTAAGTAAAGAAGGTTGGACTGCACAATTGAGGTAAGAGTCTAAGAATCTTTTTCTTGTCAAATCTAAGCTTTATTTGAAATTAGAGTATTTTTTTTATGTGAGTATTTTGGCCAATAGTGAGACTGTTTATATATCCAATGAGATTAACGATGTAAACGAAGAAGGAATTTGATTTATTTTCTCTGTGCCCTGTGTTGCGTTAAGTGTAAAAGAAGGCTCTTGGGTCCAGTTTTGCATAAGTTTACCGAATTGGGGTTTTGGTGAACATCAAAAGATAATGGTGTCTGTGTAGGCTTGATTTTGTATGATATAGAATATAGTACATTTTTCCTAGTTTTGTCATCATCTCAAAGAGAACTAGGGGTGAATGGAGATTTAAAATATATATATATATATATATATATATGAGCACACGTATAGAAGATTAGGTGGTGTATTTTTGACCCTATATGGCTATAAGTATGGTGTATCTATAGGCTTTGTCCCTAGGTACTATTAGTGGCAGAAAGTGGAGGAAATATATATATATATATATATATATGTTATGAATACAGTGGATTTTTTTTAACCATGGAATAATAGTGGAAAATTATTGGATATTTTTAGCAGTCTCTCTTTTGGTCGAGTATTCATATAAGTTTTATTTAAAAATATTATATTATTGAGTAAATAATATTTGAAAAAGTGTTAGGGAGAAGTTCCTTTTGGTATGACTTTTAAAGGTAAGTAACCTTGTCCTAATTGGGTTTTATTTTGCTTATATTAATGTATTTTTAACTACTGAAAATTGTTATAATTGTTAGAATTTTTATTTCTATTGTATTACTAATTTCAAGTAAAGAATTATCACAAATATATCTAATTACTGAATATATGATGTATTATATTTAATATTTTTTAGCTATACTGATTCAAAGTAAAGAATAAAGAATTGTCACAAATATATTCTGATACCCAGCCAATGGGGGTTATTTATTGGTACTCTGATACTCAGCCAATAGGGGTTATTCATTGGTACTCTGATACCCAAACTAATGGGGGGTTATTTATTGGTACTCTGATATCCAACCAATGAGTAGTTATTCATTGGGATTCTGATACCCAAACCAATGGAGGTTATTCATTGGTACTCCGATACCCATTCAATGAGAGTTATTTATTGGTACTCTGATGCCCAGTCACAGGGATATAGCATAACTATAGTCATAAGATTGTTAAGAATATGAATTACATTTGAATATTTGAACTATTTTAAGTCCTTAAAACTCATATGTGATTTTGGAAATGTTTGAGTATTTGAACTATTTTGAATCATTAAAACTGCTTATTATTTTTTTTTTCAGGAACATATTGTAAGTTATAGCTTTGATATATAGAAAACTGACTACTTTCTAAACCATTTATGATATATTTGTCAGATTAAAGTATGTGATCTATTTGCAACTTATTATTTTAAGACTATGAAACTTCTTTAGTTATTTTTAAAAACCCATAGTATATTATAACTTTTGAATACTCATATTACATCTTTTTACTTTATAGATCTATTGCTTAATGGAACTTATTAGGACTTTGGTTATTTATTAAGTTGTCAACTTACTCCATTTTTCCCCTCCAGTTTCAGATTGTGAAGAATAGCAAGTTTGGGAGTTTTGATATTGTGTTGTGAGCAGGAAAAGAAGCTTAGTGATTTTGGGATTGGATGGTCTTCTAATAGTTTTATATTTATTGGCCAATTGGCATTATGTAGATGAAGTTTGGATTTTGTTCCTTTTAAATTATTGGAGATCTATTCATAAATGAATTGTTGAGGTATTTTGGATTTATTTGATTTAATTTTTGAGGATAAATTTTAGATGCTAACAAGAAGGCATTGCACACTTGTAGGGTGCTTACTTTACAAGCGTGGGGTGGTTGTCACGTGCCTGTCTTTATAGTTGGGTTCAGGGCATGACAACTTGTTTCATCTTTCCATTGTTATTCAGAAATTTCCCAACAAACCACGACCAAGATCACAATCCCTTTGAACTATTGGACTTTGATGTTGAGCATGTCCTTTTGTCAGTTAGAGAAAACTAACAAAACTTTCTCAATAGCTCCTCTTGATCGTACTTCTAGTTAACCGTTCTTCATGGGATTGCAATGACCTCATGAGTTCATCAGACGAAATTGTCCAATTTCTTTTACTTTTCAATGACCACAACACCATGTTCAAATTTTAGCTTCAAAGAGTAAGAATCCTCTCAATGATACGAACGTCTCAGACATCTTCATTATTTCTCCTCATTTGATTTGTAACTATGTACCAAGATTCTTGTGAAGAAGTTCGAAACTGACTCAGGCTCTTTCATGTCATGAAGAGCTTCAAACTTTCCTATTTGTGTTAGAAGGTGAGTCTTTTTCACTTTATTGATGCCTTTATGAGGTTTGGAGAATCTCCCACACTTATTGCATTTACCAATTTCTCATATATGGCATCATCTAGTAATGGATAAATGAGTAACAGCTTGTTAATCCTTCTGAGTTGGATTAGTGGCTTCATTAATTTCCAGGCTGCATATATCCTTTCTCAGCTATCTACCAAACATCTTGTGATCCGAGTATTAAATTGCCAAAAGTGCATCCCATTTATTGCTATATTTTCTAGAAATATGGTGCTCTGATGCCAATTTATTGGAATTTGAAGGTGATGGTGAACCAAAATTTATTGGACTATCTCTAGTTCGTCCATCGTGTCGTCCAAGACTAGAAAGGTCATCCACCTGATATATTAAATGTTCAAAATTGCAATAGAGATCTAACCTATGAGTACCTCCAAAGGAGGTAATCCAAGTGCAAGAAGGTCGTCCAACATGGAGTCACATGGACGACCGCCCAACACTTAGAAATTTTCAGAGTAAATCTTTATCCAAAAACTTATAATTTGGACCATGTTCTACTATTCAGAAGTGGGAGCGAAATCTTTATTCATCGTTCTAACTTCCTACTAAGTTCTTAACTTCCAATAGCAGTTGTAGAAGTTAAGTCTGAACCTTTTAACTTCCACATACGTTGAAGAAGTTACTAAACAAGTAATCACTCCAAAACTCACTATAAAAGGATTCAGTCATATCAAATTAAGGTAAGTTTTCACCACTTATAGAGTTGGAATTCCTGAGTTCGAGAGAGAGAAAACTAACTTAAGCATTGGAAGGTTCTTGGCCGACTCACCCCTGTCACTTTTGATCTTGTGCTTCTTTCTTTTCAGGTTTTCCAAGCAACCTCAAGCCCATTGAAACCTGGAGCATTCAGCCTACTGATTTTCTGTGTAACATTAGAAGGCACACACAAGTACGTGGAGGGGATATGAGAAACACTAGACTACTCCAAATGTTTTAGAAACACTTAAGAACTCAATATATTTTTTTCTTACAACAAGTGAGAAGATTGCATAGGTATAAACAATTATTTGTTACATGTGTAACTCCTAATGCTATACATGAATATAATTAATTTCATACATGAATAATACTAAGTACATTTATAGAAAGATATGTCCAATATATCTAGAAATCATGTTTATTCTCTACTATATCTAAACAATGGTCCTTAATTAGTACTGAGATTGACGGATATAAATATTTTACTTTGACAGAATTTTGATGTTGTGGTAGGAGATACAACTATTATTGCAAACAGGTCTAACTATGTCAACTGCACATTACCATACACGGAATTTGGGGTAACAATGGTAGTGCCAATCAATGACAACAACAGGAAAAATGCATGGGTGTTCTTGAAGCCTTTAACTTGGGACCTTTGGATGACAAGTGGTTGTTTCTTTGTCTTCATTGGCTTTGTAGTTTGGGTTCTTGAACATCAAGTAAATGATGAATTCCGCGGGCCTCCATTGCATGAGATTGGAACAAGCTTGTGGTACTCCTTCTCAACGATGGTTTTTGTGCAAAGTGAGTTCCCTTCACCATTTTCAAATTTATTATAATACTAATGAATAGTTCAAATAATTGGGACAAGGACCATGCAAAATGCATCAACTACATATATTCACCTCTTGTAGGCTAATTACAGCTTTAGAAACTTCTTTCATAGAAACCAAAAAGTAAGGAATATCCATACTTCAGAAACAATCAAGTAGTAAACTATTTGTCCATTCTGCACGCCTATCTACAATGCCAAAAAATTGTTTGAAACTATAATATTACTGCCTAAGATTCCTTAAATTCTCTTTTATCATGAATAAAAACAAGTTAGACTAATAGGAATGTTAGTGATAGTATAAATGTTACTATATAAATATTACAAATTGATATGTTATTAATCATAAAAGCGATTCACATATTTATTTATTATGTTATTGAAGAGGCAATAATCACATTCAATGTCATATTAGTTTGTAAGATTTTTATAATAAAGTGGTAATAGTGTTAACATTTCCCATAGACTAATAGTATACTTGGATAATATCTCAATCTCATATTAACTTTTCATATATATGATGCAATTATGTTCTTTTCCAAAACCTATTTGAGTATAATTTGTAGGGGAGGCATTGGTAAGCAACTTTGCTAGGTTTGTGGTGCTCATTCTCACTCAAAGTTACACAACGAGTTTGGCGTCACTCTTAATAGTTCAACAGCTTCAACCAATTGTTACTGATGTCAACCAGCTTAATAAGAGTGGGTCGTATGTCGGCTACCATGAAGCTTCTTTTGTTTTGGGAATCCTAAAAGAAATGAATTTTGATGAAAATAAGCTGAAGGCATAAAAATCTATAGAAGAATGTGATGAACTTTTATCAAAAGAAAGTGCAAATGGTGGTATAACTACTGCTTTTGATAACACCCCTTGCATGAAGCTTTTTCAACGAAAATATTGCTCCAAATATACTGTGGTTGGATCAACATATAAAACTGATGGGTTAGGCTTTGCAAGCTCTCTCTCTCTCTCTCTCTCTCTCATGTGTGTGTGTGTTTGTTTAGGTGTGTAGTTGCTCATATAGTTTTTTTTTTTTTTTTTTACAAGATAGAATTTCTACTATAGCCTAATCTAAGTGTACATGTGTGTGAAGCTCCCTCTTGAAGACTTGAACTCGGGCCCTTACCCCCCATACTTCCACATGCATTTATACTTGTGGAGCAACCATCGCACAAAGGGTGCGGGTGGTCATGTAGTTTTCTTTTATTTTAATGTGTCATAGGTCTTTCCAATAGGTTCCCTCTAGTATCCGATGTTTCAAGAGCAATATTAAATGTAACTGAAGGAGAGAAGATGAAAGAGATTGAAAAAGCATGGCTAGGGGAACAAACCAATTGTCCAGATTCTAACACCCAAGATTCTTCTGGTAGCCTCAGTTTTGCAAGCTTTTCGGGCCTATTCCTCATTGCGGGGATTGCTTCCTTGTCTGCTCTCGTCATCTCTGTTTCTATGTTCCTTTACAAGGAGAGACAACAAATCTTGATTCGCTTTAATTCAGAAAGCTCAATATGGAGAAGAATTTATCATACCTTAAGAATCTTTGACAGAAGAGACCTCAGCTTGCATGCTTTTAGGAAGAGTGTACCTCAAAATGGCATAGACAGTGATCACGTTATTGGAACAACTGATGCCTCAACAAACACTAATTGCCCACAAAATTCATCAAGATTTTTAGTCCACACGAACTCCCACTTTTCTTTCTCAGAAGAATCCGGAATGCCTACTAGAGAATCTAGTGATCCCAATCCAAATGGTCAAGCATTTCAATTAGCACTAGCTATTGAGTTAAGTGACCACCAAATCAAGAGAGTCCAAAAACCTTAGAAAGAACTCTTGAAAACTGTTAATATACTTTCATTAAGTTTCCTAAATAAGCTCAAGTTTGTTCGTACGTTTTCATAAGTTTATTATGAAAATTACGTAAACACAATTTTTAGTTAAGAAACTTATTTTTCATGGGTCTAGTTACAGTTAGAAGAATTTGTTGTTTATAGGTTTCTCTTATTCTGTCCTAAGAACAACTCTAGTCTATAGTTCTTAACTTGGATAGGAAGGTGAGGATAATTTTGATTGTTGCTGGGTTGGATTTGATGTTGAGAAAATCTTCTTTGTCTGGATACCCAGTAAATGTTGAAGATAAAAAAAAAAAATAGTTTTCTTTTAATTTAATTTGTTTATGATTTATGCAATTTTGAATTTTAAAGAATTTATTTTATTTCTTTGAAGTACTTTACGCTATTTATTTGCCGTGGAATCATGAACAACACATGTCATGATTTCATTGGATCAATGAGCATACATCATACATGGCAAGTTGAGGTGTCATCTAACAGACAAATCAACAGAAAATAGATAGCGGGGTTGCTAGTTAAAAACTTAAAATGACCCCCTCACATTAGGGGAGTGAATCAAAATTTTGAAACTTCAGAGGGAAAAATCAAAATGACTCCAAACCTTAGGTTATGGGTCACCAAATACCCCATGGCAGCCTAGTAGCCCCCCAATTGCAGGTTAGGAGTTGAATGTGAGACATGAGAGAGTAAATCTTTAATACCACACATCTAACCATTAGAATACTTAAGTGACTGTACTAAATCATGCATACTAAATATATATTTTGCTAGTAGTCTAGTAACTTTTTTTTATTAAGATAGAAAGAGAAAAAAAAAAAAAAAACCATTTAAAACCTTAATAAAAAATTAAATAAGTTTTAAATGTAAAATTTTAAATAGGTTTTGAACTCTTTGACCATTTAGTTAAAAAAAATGATGTGATTCTTTCTAAGAAATTCTTTCCTTTAAAAACAAAAAGAAAAGAAAAAGGAAAGGGCATGATTACCTTAGGCTAGGGGTAGCTCTAGTGGTAAAAAAAAATTCAAATTCCAGCCAACTGTACTCTACTCTCCCTCCCTCCCTCCAAATTGGTCATTATGGTTGGAGTTCCAACAGTAATCATGACCTTTTTTTTTCTTTTAAGTATCCTAAAATCTATTAATACCGTCATATTTCTTTCATTTCTCTCACCAAAAATCTCTCAAATTCAAATTCAATTCCCAAGCTCTCTAAACTTATACTATCTCTCATTATTTTTTCTCTTTCTTATAGTAATATTTATAGAATAATAATTTTATATTTTTAGTTAATTGTATTTATGCAAATATAAGTATCAAAATACAAAGGATACGGAACAGTCCACCACTTTGAAGATAACAATTAACATTAGTTGCAAAATTTATGTAACAAGTTATTTCATTATTTTAAGATTAAATTATTTGATACTCAAATACACATGGATTGAGAATTGCAAATGATAAAACTATTTTTATAAATATATTTTTTTTAATTTATAAGGTCATCAAAAGCCCATTAGAAAGCTCATGGGTACCTCATTAAAAGAGAATTATGCCCAGTCCTGCAGTCTAACCCGCTAAAGATAAAATGGGTATTGTTCATGGGTAAAGTCATGAGTTGGGGTTTTCCATCACTGACTTATAAATTTTGAAGCTTAAAATTTTTTTTTTTTTTTTTTAAAGTTAAAATGAAACAGCTCATGCCCATTATAAACCCTTACCTTATGTATTGTAAGTGAGTACTGTTTATTTTAGAATAGTTTATTTCCGGTAACTTATTTGCATAGCATTTATTAAAATATATAACTTTTGGTAAATTTTTATTTTAAATGTATTAAAAAAAATTAAAAGCTGTTTTTTTATATAATAAAAAAACCAAAGTTAGATTATTTGCCAATAATAATAATAATAATAATAATCATACAACAAATAGGAAAAAGCTAAACGTTTTTGAACAATTTGCAAACGTATAGTCTTTTGAATTTAAGGAGTGTTCATAGGCTCTTCCTTTGTTTTTCAATAAAATAAAACATTTGTATTTCTCTACAATACTATGAATATTAAATGAAATGCTCTTTTTTCAAATGGGCAATATTGTGTCACCATCAGAAAGACCTTTGGTAAAAATTTTGTGGGGGAGGTTTGGGGAGTTGGAGGAGGAAAATGAAGAAAATAAAATAACTCAAGCTAAAATACTAATTTAGCCCCTAAACTTAACTAAAAGTTTGTTTTTTTATCTCTAAACTTTAAAAAATTTGTGTTTTGTCCTTAAATTATTGAAAAATGCATCTTTCGTCCCTAAATTATTAGAAATGTTTTACTTTCTGTCCTTAAACTTTAAGAATTATCATTTTTCCTTGCCTAAACTATTGAAAAAAGTTTTGTTTTTTTTCCATCCCCATTTTTGTCTCTAAATTATTTTAAAAATTGTTTACAAAGTTTATGAATGAAAAAAAAAAAAAATCGGTAAAGTTTAAAAATCAAAATAGTATTTTACTTAAGAAATCGTATATGATTGTGGGTGTTAAACATGGAGTCTATCTCAAAAAAAAAAAAAAATTTATATTAAAAATTGAGAAGTACTACGTCCACAACATTTTCACAACAAATTTTAGTTAACAAGTTATTACAGATTTTTAATTTAAATTTACAACTGAAAATACTTTTTTACCCACTAATAACAGCAAGTAATAAACTGACACATAAAATTTATTATGAAAATATTGTGAACATAAATATAACATTTCTCTTAAAATTTTGAACCAGAAATTTTAGAGAACTCCAACTCTACGTGGGTGTTACAGTGTTAGAATTCAAATGAAAAATGTAACAGCAATATTCATAAATCCAATATTATTGAACAAACATGTAAAACTTGAATTAGAATTTTGGGAAAATTGTAACACTAAATTCACTTCAGGAAAATTATAACATTAAACCTTAAAGGCTGGCAGATAGATTATAGCTTCACCGTAACCCAAAGATTGTTTGTCCCTACAAAACTTGGCCGAAGGTGGCCAACAAATAGAATAGCAGAAGATATCAAAACGGAACACCTGGGCAGAAAGGAGGGTCTAGAGTGAAAGAGAACCCCAAAGGCAGCGAGGCCCTGAGATTTTCAGCATCTTGCTCATGTTCACAGCTGAGATTCTCTTTTATAAAGTGAGTAATTTCTTTCATTTCAGCACAGCTTAATATGTTTAATTTTCTCTATAAAGCTATTATCCATGGAACTAGTTGTACCATTAGAGGCAGAGCCCCTCAGAACTTGTATACTTTAGAAACCCACGTAGCATTATTAGTTAGATGCATTTCAATTTCAAGCACTTCAAATTCAAACCAACACTCATTCACCGTCTCATACCTCATAAAATCATGTGGGTTCTCATTGGAAGCTGCTGTTTCAGCCTCCAAATATGTTAATTTCGAACACCCAGATAAAGCAGACTTAGTCGTTAGCTTTTTCAAGAAAAATGGTTTCTCACAATCTCAAATCTCAAAAATCATCACTGGACTCCCTCCAGTTCTGGTATCTGATCCTCACAAGACCCTTTTGCCCAAATTGCTGTTTTTTCAATCCAAAGGCTTTACAAGCTCTGACATTGCTACAGTCTTGTGTAGACAACCACAAATATTGAAACGGAGCTTGAATAACCACATAATCCCTTCTTTTGATTTCCTTACGAATTGGCTTGGAACTGTTCAGAACAGTAGCATAGCTATTAAACGTTGTCCGGCTATTTTAATCGTGAAACTTGATACTTGTGTGGTTCATAATGTCAATCTTCTGCGAGAAAATGGAGTTCCTGAATCGAATATACGGGCCTTACTTAAACAGAATCCTAGAGTTATTGTGTCATATCGATTGAAAGAAATTTTAGAGAAAGTAAAGGAAATAGGATTCAATCCTTTGAAGTTTCGTTTCGTTCATGCTGTTTATGCAATGGTGGGAGTGAATAAATCCAAATTGGAGAGGAAGGTAAAAGCTTATAAGAGGTGGGGTTTGTCTGAGGAAGAGATTCTCTTAGCATTTAGAACGAGCCCCCACTGTATTCTAGCATCTGAGGATAAGATCATGCGGATAATGGATTTTTTAGTCAACAAGATGGATTTGGAGGCTTCCCTTATTGTCAAACGCCCAGAACTTGTTTCTAATAGCTTGGAAAAGCGACTTATTCCTAGGGCTTCGGTCATTGAAGTTTTGCTATCAAAAGGTTTGGTGGTGAAGAAGAATATATACTTTCCTACAATGTTTCAGTCTTCAGAGAAGTCATTCCTGCAGAAGTTCGTGACACCATATAGGGAGGAAGTGTCTGACCTGTTGAAGCTATACAAGGAAAAATTGGATCTTTCAAAAATGACTACAAAACAAAATATGTATCGGTCAAGGAGCGGGATGAAATAGTTATAGGCTATATGGCTCACATTATGAATCAATTTTCCCTTGGTTTGAGTTACTTTATCCAATAGAATCCATTGGTATTAATCCTTGGGTAACAGACTTCTGTTCTTGCCTTCTGCAAAGAATATGGGTCCATGCTTGTGGTTGAATCTGATCCATGGATGCTACTGAATTTGGTATTCCATATTCCACATACTTACATTTGGCAAAGGATGTTGATGTGTTCATTTGGCAAGACCGGATGAGGAAATTAGAAAGGAAGTGGCTCTTCTCCTTTGCTGGTGCCCTGAGTCCTGCCAATGCCAAGTCAATTAGAGAGCAATTTGTTAATCAATGCAAGAACTCCAATGGCTGCAAGCTGTTGGAATGTGATTTTGGGGAGAGAAAGTGTCATTCTCCAAGCAGTAGTATATGCAGATCATACTGAGCTCCTTTTTTCTGCCTGCAACCTCAGGCTGAATCATATGCTAGAAGATCAGCTTTTGAGTCTTGTCTCCATGTTAGCTGGTTGCTTATCTGTCTTCTTCAACACAATAGACTTAGCCTCTTCCAAAGAATTATACAAAGTATTTGGTGTTCATTCCAGAGGATTACATCCGTAAGAGGAATGTTAGCATAGAGTTAAAGGCTTCTTCAAATTTCTCTTGAGCAGGTAAAAATCATGAGGAACGAGGTTATATGTCTTATCTGGTGTATGCAGATCCTCGTTCTAAACTGGAGACTCTTACAGATGCATAATTGATTTGAAAAATTACCAAGTTGAGGGGGGACGTCATTGAAGGTCATACAGATGATATTTTATTGAGGAGAAAAGTTGGAAATATGCTCTGTTGGAAGGGGGGCAGCATGAAGTGGGGCCTCATTGGTGGGATCCTTTCCTTTTGAAGCCATAGAACGGCAATGAGGGTTCTAGTGATTCATCTGCACAAGCTACAAAAAATTCTTGGAAGAATGAGGGGAGATCTCAATCATGAAAGAGGTAATCTGTTAATGTCTAAAGCACAGAGAATGCAGCTTGGAAGAACACTGCCCACCTTAAGTCAGGAAGATTACTGGTATGAACCCTTCTCAGGGCTTGTCATGAACCCATTGTAGAGCTTATCGTCAAGTTTATCAGCCCATATCCTTGTTTAGGACCAAAACAAAGACATAGTCGCTGCTTTTATGTTTTTTTATAGGACATTTTACTTTTTGCAATTTCGAATCTGTTTGTGATTCTTTGTAAAGCTGAGGTTTCATCATATTATCAACTTTATGTTAATTTCCCATTAATGCATACAGTAAATAGTGAGTTATTAATGATCATTTCAGAGTTTCAATATAGGGATTTAGAGGTTTGATTGTAACTTTACCCGGATGCAGTAATCTTAGCCTAAATTACACCACTACATATTTCGTCCTTGAAATTTGGTTTGAAGTTTTATTTTTGTAAGTTGTGGTCTCAATTCTGAAATTTTAGAAAATATTGCTTTCAGTCTTCGGTCCATCTGTAATTCAAGAAATTTAATAGATATCAGACAGAGTATTGATATAGCATATTAAAACACAGATGTGACCTGAAATAAATTAACTGCAGATGAATGCAAAGACAAGTTTGATGCATTTAGATTTTTTAGTGAGAAAATTGTAACCTTCTCAATCTAAGGGATGGAAGTTATTTGTGTTACAATACTTAACTACTCCAGCATATATATATTGTCTAGTTTATGATGAGTTTTGACGCTACTCCATGTTGTATATATAGGTATATACATGAATATGTTGTAATAATGATATTTGAGTTTGCAGAATATTATTTCATAAAGTAAATAAAGTAAAAATTCAAGTTTTAGAATTTTTTAAGTGAAAAATTGAAATTTAGTATTTTTGATCGGTCGAAACTTTTGCTTGATCGATCGAAATGGTAAGGAAATCTATCCTAGAGTCTTTAGATAATTCGATCGTTATTCAATTTTTGTTCGATTGATCGAAAAGAGCATTCGATCAATTGAAAGTAACTCTCAACTAATCGAAACTCGTAAAACTGAGTTTTCTGCAGAATTTTTTGGTTACTGTTCTGAATGTTTGAAGAAGTTTTAAGCCTTGTGAACGGTTTTATGAAATATTTTGACTCTTCATACGTGCCTTCTGATGAAATATAACCTTTTGGGTATAAATAAAGGCTTACGCTCACTTAAAATCTTGTGGTCATTTTTCAGAATTGTTAGAGAGAAACACAAAAAATTCTATGGTCATTCTCTAGAATTGCTATCTGTAGAACCTAACAACTTGGTTGTATCTTGGAGACAAGTTTGTAATAACCCTTTAGCAACAAGAGGGGGGGGGGGGGGGGGGGGGGCGCTCTAAGTTATCCTTGTTCTTCCTTCGTTACTTTGTGTATTATCCCCATCACTCCATATCTGTTGTCTGATGATCTGGAGCTGATTCTTTAAGTTTCATAATTCATAAGTTGCACACTAATGATGTTCTTAGTTCTTAAAGCTCTAACCCCTCTGCAAAATTGCTGGCTGTGCAATTTGAATCTCTATGGCCACAGAGACATGTCCAAGTAGGTTAGGATATTTCGTGATGATATTGCATGGAGAAAAGTTCGCTTAAACACATCACACTCAACACGTTCGGTACAAGATTATCTCATGCTATTTAAGTGTTACAAAAACGGGCAGCAATTACCCTATGCCAAATTGCTGGCCTTGCAATTTGCACGCCTCTATAATGATAAGTCTAAATTAAAGTATCATATTTAATGCTGTTATTACTCATATGAAGCAAGTGTTTTATCTTCTGCTATTTGGCGCATTTTGTGACTATTTGTAGCCAAAAACAAAAACAACCCATAAAAAAAAAAAACAAAAACAAAAAAAAAAATGAAGAGAAAATTCATTGCTTTAGCGACCAACATTAAAGATCACACATAGATTGGGTCAAACCAGTCTATCAGATGCCATCGACCATCATATAAGAGGTTTCACTAATCTTATCTTCACCTTCACCCCAAAAGAATGGCAAAAGAAAAGCTAGATGCTGACCAAATCAAGTTATCAACCTTCTAAAATGTACCTGTCGTGCATAAAATATGAAATAAATAACTAAATATATGAACTTTTAAAAATAAAATATAACATATTTTTGAGGGAAAAAAACTTGGTGCCATTATGAAGTTATCAAACTCCTTAAGTATACCTGTCACTTGTAAAATAAGAAATAAAGTCAATTTACCTACAAAGAGAACTAAATATATAAACATTTAAGATAAAATATAACATAATAACATGTTAGATAAAGGAAAATAAGTTAATAATTAATACTAGCCTATTGAGTGCGTGTTCAAAGGCCTTTTTTTTTTTTTTTTCTTTTTTAATTTTCATGTGGTACTCTTTTTTCAAAAAGAAAATTTCAAAGTTTCCCAATTCCGGGTTGATACAATTATCCGAGGATAGAATTGCTTTCTAGTATACCCAAAAAAGAAAATTAATTAAAACCCTTAGATGCTCTCATTTTGGGGATTGAGATCAGGTGTAATATCTAGTGATACAATTCCTATGAATGGTTGAGATTGATAATTGCAAAAAGTAACTTTCAATCTCAACCATTAATTAAAAAAGTCAAGAAAAAAAGTGAAGAGAAGTAAAAAGTAAATTTTTTTTTTTTTTTGGTGAGAGATGGTAGGATGAATTGCACCAAATCCTAATCCTATTTTGGGATAATACAATTAAAATGGGTCATTTCATGTTGACACGAATAAATATCTATGTATAATTGTGTTAATTGTAGGTCCACAGGCAACATGTTGCTTATCATGTCAATTGTGGATTGACCTGATTCTGGCTCAAAACTATTAAAGTTAAACCCTAACCCTCCAAAACATGAGTCATTTTCAAGGGTTGTATCAAACATTACCACCCTAACATGTTAGGTAAAATTTAGGTACAATTCCTTAAATGTAATACATTAAGTTCCCCAATAAAATTCAAATACAAGTTTGCTTGCATCGAAGTTTTCTTGGAAAAGAAAAAATTGAGTTTGCTTCATTAGTCAACACACCATGTGTTATAATTTGTTAGGAACTTAATATATTGTACATAAGGAATTGTATCTAAGTTTAGTCCCACATTTTGATTTCTTATTAGAGACAGAGAGCACTTAGTGGTAAAAAAAAAAAAATACAAATTTTACTACATAAAGCTTATAAACTGATATGACAATGAGTATAATTGATAGGCTTCAACTATTTAATAAATAAATGTTATTATTATTATTATTATTATTATTGTTATTTTGGTGTAATCAATAACACATCAGTTTGTAAATTCTATACATTAAAATTTGTAATACTTTTAGGCTCTAGCAGATTGCAGGGGAGCTTGAGAATTGAGATTATTAAGGGGTTCAATAAACGGTGTGGAGTGAAGACTAAACTAAAGGCAAGCAGTGCCGCACGAGGAAAGGGAAGTAAAGAAGCAAACTTAGAGCGTGTGTATAAATGCACTCACTCAGAACCATGCATTTATTGAATGCAACCATTATACTATACTAGTCGCAGACCCGCGCATTGCGCGAGATAATTTTTTTTTAGGGTGATCTTATTAAATATATTTGGGGTAATAAGTAATAACACTCTCCCATTTTGTTTATATTAATAACAAAATATTTTAAATTTATTTAAGAATTTGTTTATAAATGTTTAATCATGGTTAGTAAAGACATTACTCATAACTTTAGAATTAAAATACAATTTTATAAAATACCAAAAGATTTGAAATGACAAATCTCTCCATAACTCATTAGGAAAAGAAAAGGGGAAAAAAGAAAAGAAAAGCAAAAGACATTACTTAATATTTTGAAATACACTTTAATTTAAAATTTTAAAATAAAAGAATTTAATTTTAGAATTAAGGATAATTTTGGAACCTACCTTAAGCACAGGTAGGTTAGTACACAATATTTTAATATTAATTTAACAAAGTTTGGTTAAAAAAATGTAAAGGGTGAAAATATTTTTTCCTTTCAAGTTTGGGGTAGAGTATCATTTCTTCAAACCTCAAGGGAGGGGAATGTAATTACCCCTATATTCTTCTTCTTCTTCTTCTTCTTCTTCTTCTTCTTCTTCTTGTTATTGTTGTTAATAATTGAATTTTCATTTTCTTTTAAGTTAATAAAAACCTTACATATACCTTTTTATTTATTTATAAAATATACATTTTTACATATCTTTTTTTTAATGTGAATCTTTACATATACCTTAAGTAAACTCTATACATTCCACTTCTTTAGATGTGTAAAATCATAGACTATTACTTCATAATGATAGTAGCTAATTAGTTTTATCACTTTTTTTCCATAATTTCATTTATAACATTTTTTACCATTATCATATATTTACTGGCTAATGATTTTCATAACAGAGGTGATAAATGAGATGTAGCATTGTTTATTAGATTTTTAACTGTAATTGTGTAGGAAGATTACATATATATATATATACATACATACATACATACATACATACATACATACATATATATATATATATATATATATATATATATAAAGTTAAATGAAATGTCAAAAAAGGGATTTTAAAATTTTCTAACTTTATTTCTTATGTAATTTCTATTATTACATGAGAACATCTCCTTTTAGTTATGAATTAGAGTTTGATTAGTTTTAAGTTTAAATATATTGTTATGATTGTGTATAATTATTGATTATTGATTCATTTTTTTAAGTTAATGTAACAGTTGATTTTATTGAACTGTAAAATTTTTAATATTCTCCATATTGGTCATATTTATTTTTTATTTTTACTTCTCTTTACAATCTCTTTGTTTTCGAAAATTTGACGATGATTTTATTGCATTAAATATGCATTGTAGTTTTTTTTTTTTTCATTTAATTTTGCTACCCTTAAGTTAGTATATCCATAACTATTAGTTTCTTTATATTATATTTGGTTTGATATCCTCATTATTTTTTTTTTTTTAATTTAGTGTTTCCCAATTGGCATTTGTTTTGTATTATATTTTTTCTTTGATGTATTGGGTTTGAGAATGAGTGTGTCCCTAGTATTACTCCACTTTATGATGACACTTTTATTTATTGAAATTAAGTATAATTTTTAATTTTTTAAATAAAAAGGAGAGAAAAATATTAATAATTTAATGATATGGAATATGTGGGGAGATGAATAGTGATATTAAGGTAGAAGGTAGTGGGGAGATGAAAAGATAGAGGTAAGGAAAAAGCTTGGACAAAGTGTAAATGTAAAAAAAAAAAAAAAAAAAAAAAAAAAAAAAAAAAAAAAAAGGAAAAAAAGAAAATAAAAAGAATACAATTTTTTAATGATAATTTTATTATTTAAATAAAATATTCCATGTTTAATTATTAAAAATAAAAAGAGAGAAAATATAAATAATTTAATGGTGTCGAAGATGTGACTGAATTTAAATGTTGAATAACATGAGATGAGAAGAAAAAAAAAGTAAAAATAAAATATATAACAATAAATACCAATAAAGAGAACAATTGCACATAAAAGATTTTTGTTCTTTGTTATAACTCAAATTAAGATTGATGGTTTTTTTTTTTTTAATATGTGTTTTAGGATTGTGCTTTTTTAATTTCCCATAAGAAAGTCTTTTCTTTCCCTTTTATAATTTTGATTGAATTTTGGTATGGATTAATACTTAGTTGTTTTTGGAAATAGAAATTTGAATATGCCTTCTAATTTTTTGACTAATAAATTATTATAAAATCTATTTTTTATTTCTGTAGTTTTATTTTAATTTTGGTTAAGTTAACATTGTAATTTTGTGATAATTTTTTATTATTATGATAATTTCCTTATTCGTTAAGAGATGAGTTGTTTATTAAGCAAATGTAACACACTACAACAAAGTTAGAAGAATATGGTTCACCTTAAAAATTATTAATGAAATAAACAAAAAATATTAAAATGATATATTTGTAGAGATAAAAAGATTAAAAAAAAAGTGTAAAAATCTTTTTTTTTTTTTTTTTGAAAAAAAGACAATGCTTGAAGTAATTGTTACTTTTTATATATTACACTTCACTGCATAATATTTATATTCCCACGCATCGTGCGAGTTTGCGGCTAGTTTCCTATAAAAACTGAATGATTCTACAAGTCTTCTATTGGGAATAAATTCTAATCTTAGGTTGCTAAATGCAAATGTAGTAGAAACATGGTGAGAGAGAATAATGGGTTGTGCTCATGGTTAGTGTAATAAGCATGCGATATGATTGTGGGCTTCCTTTATAATAGGATCTTTTGTTACTCTTAGAGCAAACAAAATGACGCCCTTATCCCCACCCAAAATGTTTTCCTATAATGACAAATTTTATCTTTTAACCTCTAAGAAATGCAATGCAATGGCCAAAGGATATGCCCCTTTAATATATTGTCTCTACTAAAATAAACAAAGGCTCCTGTCCCCTTTAGGTACAGGTTTATACAGAATTCAATTGCTTTCATTTTTTTCTTTTCTCTGTAAGAAAGAACCATCAACCTTAACTAACCCAAAAAAAGAAAAAGAAAAAAAAGAACCATCAACATTAATTAGAGTTATAAGAAAGAGCAAAAAAAGGGTAACATTTAACAATTAAAGAGAAAAAAAAAAACAATTTAAAAAACAAATCTAAATGGCATTAACCAATGTGGAGTTTTAAAGAACTCTTGGTTTACCTAGAATATAATAGAGAAAATAAAAATGAGACTAATACTAATTCTAGGAAACATATATAGAGAAATAGAAATAAGGATGCTAATTAAAGAACATTGGCAATACCATCAATCCCGTTTGAAGCTTAATCATAGCTCCACTAATTTGCCGACTTTCAACTTTTGGCTGGTATATATTCAGGCATTCTCTAATGCCGCAAAATTCCTTATTGTCTAGCTTTACTTGAATTCTTGCAAACTACCCGATTAAATTAAGTGAGAAAATGAGCATAATGATTCTAGTGTAGAAAAAAAAAATCCCAAAGATTAGTAATTTGGCATAAATAGAAGAATATATAAAAAATTCATTGAAAAATTGAGAGAGAAAGAGAGAGAGAGAACCTTTTTTTGAATTTCGGCAATCTATCCAATTAAATTAAGTGAGAAATGAGCATAATGATTCCAGTGTAAAAAAAAAAAAAAAGGATTCCCAAAGATTAGTAATTTGGCATAAATAGAAGAATGTATAAAAAATTCATCGAAAAATTGAGAGAGAGAGAGAGAGAGAGAGAGAGAGAGAACCTTTTTTTGTGAGAGAAAACCATGCATAGAATGGAATAGATAGTTACCAATTTATAGTAAGAGAGTGTGAATAAGAAGAGACAAAATAAAGGAAGATGAAGAGAAAGAAGAAGAATAATATTTATGTAGAGGGTAGTGGGGAGATGAAAAGAAGAAGAATAATATTTATGTAGAGGGTAGTGGGAAGATAAAAAGGTAAGGATGAAGAAAGGTTAGAAAAATTGTAAATATTAAAATAAAATAAAAAGTAAATGTTAAAAACAATTATAGGAAAATTAGAAAGAAAATGATAATGAGGTGGATGCTGATGTGGCTCAACTGGAGCGTAGCAACAATAAATGCTACGCTTCAGCTTTTAGTAATATATAGATTAAATTAAGTGAGAAAATGAGCATAATGATTCTAGTGTAGAAAAAAAAAATCCCAAAGATTAGTAATTTGGCATAAATAGAAGAATATATAAAAAATTCATTGAAAAATTGAGAGAGAAAGAGAGAGAGAGAACCTTTTTTTGAATTTCGGCAATCTATCCAATTAAATTAAGTGAGAAATGAGCATAATGATTCCAGTGTAAAAAAAAAAAAAAAAAAAGGATTCCCAAAGATTAGTAATTTGGCATAAATAGAAGAGTGTATAAAAAATTCATCGAAAAATTGAGAGAGAGAGAGAGAGAGAGAGAGAGAGAGAGAACCTTTTTTTGTGAGAGAAAACCATGCATAGAATGGAATAGATAGTTACCAATTTATAGTAAGAGAGTGTGAATAAGAAGAGACAAAATAAAGGAAGATGAAGAGAAAGAAGAAGAATAATATTTATGTAGAGGGTAGTGGGGAGATGAAAAGAAGAAGAATAATATTTATGTAGAGGGTAGTGGGAAGATGAAAAGGTAAGGATGAAGAAAGGTTAGAAAAATTGTAAATATTAAAATAAAATAAAAAGTAAATGTTAAAAACAATTATAGGAAAATTAGAAAGAAAATGATAATGAGGTGGATGCTGATGTGGCTCAACTGGAGCGTAGCAACAATAAATGCTACGCTTCAGCTTTTAGTAATATATAGATTCTCTCTTTCTTAGTACACTTTATCAGGAAAAAGAAAACCCATCTGAAGAAAAATTCCCAAAAACATCCAACAAAGATTCACAGAATTTGAATCTGACGGATTTAGACTATATTAAATGTATTAAATCTAACCAAAACATCTCGTGAAGCTTCTTAGAGCAAGAGCAAGAAGTTCTATTAGTTTTAGCTCCCCCAATGAACCACACAGAGAGCCTCACTGTCTGTCTCTTAACAAAGGATCCTCGTGATGGAGAGCTCTTAAGTTTCACGAGTTTCATATTTCACATTCAGAACTCAGAAATGCCTCCCAAACCCAAACCCAGTTTTGAATTCTCTCCTTCTTCTTCTCCTCCTTCAAATACCTCACAATTCTTCCACAAAATCCTTCATCCGACTCCAACCACCTTTGTTTTTGTCTTACTTATCTCTTACCATGGAATTCATAACCGTAACTCAGCTATTCTTCTCCACCCTTTTTGTCTGCCTAGTTTGCCTCAATGCTAACACTCTCCAAACCTACATAGTTCACCTCCACCCACATGGTATGACCAGCTCTTTGTTCACTTCCAAGCTTCACTGGCATCTCTCATTTCTTGAACAAACTGTTGCTTCTCAAGAAGACCCTTCACTTCGCCTTCTCTATTCGTACCATACAGCCATGGAAGGTTTTGCAGCTCAGCTATCTGAGGACGAGGTCAAGTCCCTGAAAAAGTTGCCTGATGTTATTGCAATAAGACCTGACCGGCGGCTCCAGATTCACACTACCTATTCTTACAAATTCTTAGGCCTAAACCCCACAAGAGGAGGTGCTTGGTACAAGTCTGGATTTGGTCGTGGAACAATAATTGGGGTCCTTGACACTGGAGTTTGGCCCGAGAGTCCAAGCTTTGTTGATCATGGAATGCCTCCAGTTCCCAAGAAATGGAGAGGCATTTGTCAAGAAGGGCAAAGCTTCAGTTCCTCAAATTGTAACCGGAAACTCATTGGTGCAAGGTTCTTTACTGAGGGTCACCGAGTGGCTTCCAAGTTATCAGCACCAAATATTGTTCAGGAATATGCGTCCCCAAGGGATTCCCATGGGCATGGAACTCACACATCATCAACAGCTGGGGGAACTTCAGTTCCAATGGCAAGTGTGTTTGGTAATGGAGCTGGTGTGGCTCGAGGAATGGCTCCCGGTGCCCACATTGCAATGTATAAAGTTTGCTGGTACAGTGGCTGCTATAGCTCTGATATAATGGCTGCAATGGATGCTGCAATTCGCGATGGAGTTGACATCCTCTCCCTCTCTCTAGGTGGCTTCCCACTGCCAATTTATGAGGATAGCATTGCAATTGGCAGTTTTCGAGCAATGGAGCATGGAATATCAGTTATATGTGCAGCAGGAAACAACGGTCCAATTGAAAGCTCAGTTTCCAATGAAGCTCCTTGGATTTCTACCGTTGGTGCAAGCACGCTTGACCGGAGATTTCCAGCTATAGTTCGAATGGGTAATGGACAAACCCTCTATGGGGAATCCATGTACCCTGGGAACCATTTCATGACAACTGGAAGAGACCTTGAACTGGTTTATGTGACCGGTGGGGACAGGGGAAGTGAGTTTTGCTTCAAAAGGTCTCTCCCAAGAGACAAAGTTCACGGTAAATTGGTAATTTGTGACCGAGGTGCCAATGGAAGAGCAGAGAAAGGACAAGTTGTGAAGGAAGCTGGTGGTGCTGCAATGATATTGGCAAATACAGCAATAAACCTGGAGGAGGATTCAGTTGATGTCCATGTTCTGCCTGCAACATCAGTCGGTTTTGATGAATCAGTTCGCTTGAAGGCATACATAAACTCTACAATGAAGCCTATGGCCCGGATAGAATTTGAGGGAACTGAGATAGGCAAATCCAGAGGTCCAGCAGTAGCTCAGTTTTCATCAAGAGGGCCAAGTTTTACTAACCCTTCAATCCTCAAACCAGATGTGATTGCTCCTGGGGTCAACATTATTGCTGCTTGGCCTCAAAACTTAGGTCCTACTGGCATTCCAGAGGATTCTAGAAGAGTGAATTTCACCGTCATGTCTGGGACTTCAATGGCTTGTCCCCATGTCAGTGGAATTGCTGCTCTTATCCACTCAGTTCACCCCAAATGGACCCCTGCTGCCATTAAATCAGCACTAATGACAACTGCTGATATAACTGACCATTCAGGAAAACCAATCATGGATGGGGACATACCAGCCGGAGTTTTCGCTATTGGAGCTGGACATGTGAACCCTGGAAAGGCCATTAATCCAGGGTTAGTCTATGATATCAGGCCAGATGAGTATATCACTCATCTATGCACACTTGGATACACAACAACAGAAATATTCTCCATCACTCACAGGAATGTCAGCTGCCATGAAGTTTTGCTGATGAACAGAGGTTTTAGCCTTAATTACCCCTCAATTTCTGTGACCTTTAAGCATGGATTGAGAATTAAGATGATCCAAAGGCGACTAACTAACGTGGGAAGTCCTAATTCAATTTATTCATTGGAAGTGACAGCACCTGAGGGTGTCAAAGTGAGGGTTAAACCTCATCGGCTTATTTTCAAACACATAAACCAAAGTCTGAGTTATAAAGTATGGTTTATATCACGGAAGAGCACGGGAACAGAGACGACGAGGTTTGCACAGGGGGATTTGACATGGGTGCACCATAACAACAGTTTTTATAGGGTTAGGAGCCCCATTTCAGTCACATGGAAGGGTAAGGAGTACTAGAAGATTACAATAGCTATGATCATTTAGGTTGAATAACATATTGTTATTACTTAGAACCATAGAGACTTGCTGTTGGAATTGTATTCTGAGTTGGAGTAGAAATTTTCAGATCGATATCTAAAATGCCTTTTTGTCATCCCAAAAAGGAAAGATGAATTAATTATATAAACTTCTAGTCTTCTGAAAATCTACAGATTGTTTGGAACTTGAATGTTTTCGCTTTAATTATCTCTTTATTCTGATTATTGTCCTCTCTCCTAGTTAAGCAAAGAGGCAGATATAAACTTGCAGAAATCTGCAAAATTAAAATGTATTTATTCCTATCATCTTTGTTTTCCATCACATACACATAATAATAATAATAATAATAATAATAAATATAAAAGATGACAATATATATAAATATAAGCTGACATATTGAGCATCAGGGATGCATTTGGAAGGTATAAGATGATTGTCAATAAATTTTTTGATTCAGTTGCTTAATCTGCAGCACATTAAACAAGCTACACAGGGTTTACAACTACCATTTCATTGACATAAAAGGCTATAACAGATTACTTAAATTTGAAACATGAGCTATATCCAACCTATGTATAAGAAACAATAAATAAATTAAACATTGCCAAATTCATTGAATGAGAAGGAGCATGTGGTATGTTCATATTCACATGAACCAAGTCTTCCAAAGTTTCGCTTGACTAAATTACAAAAATCCAACATGACAGATGAAAGAGCAAAACAAGAGAGACAAATATTGACTCATTTTTTTATGAATTGCAAGCCATTCGCATTGGAGTATCTCTCCATGAATCTCATGAATCTGTCCCAATCTCGAGGAGTCCGCATCACATACTTAGCTTCAATTCCTGCAGGCTTTCCGTTGACAAATTTGGCATTTACGTCAACTGACTGAAGAACCCCTTCCTCATCAATCATGAAAAAACCAGTGATATCACCAACTTCACCAGATGAATCAAAAACTGAGGGCTGATCAAACCTGAAGATAGCCATACCATTTGTGCCATCTTTAGACTTGGTTAGCCTCACATCTGGTACTGTCTGTTCATCAGTTCCTTGGATGAACTGAATTGTTGGTTTGACCATCATTATAATGGATCCATGGGAGTTCTGTCTTAGTGGAGCTACCCTCAGACGAGGCAAGTGAAGAGGTAGACCATTGAATAATGACTTTGCACTTCTATGGACAGCAGCCCAAGATACTATGCCTAAAAATAGAACAAACATGTATGGAATTTATCATTCATGGATAGCCATCTCTATTATTTCATATATGCTAGCATTTTAATGACATCTCTGAATCTCTCAATTGAAACATTTTCATAACCTACTCAGCATTTGTGCCCAAAGAGTGATCTGGCAAAGAGATATTACAATAATGCTCATTGTTAAACATGAAATTTGGGTGTAAATGATGCTCCCCAATAAGGCTGATCAACCATATTACTGTGACACAATCAATTACATATATTGAAAATGTTTGATAGAAGGGTCTTAAGACAAATATCTTTAGACAAAATCATATCCTGTCTTATTTACTATTCCGTTGTGCATGATATTAACATGATATTTTTTTTTTATAAGTGCATGATATTGACGTGATATTGATGTTTGTTTGTTTTAACAAGATTTATTCATAATAAATCTAATTAACACAAAAAAATCTTTAGAACAAATATTACCATGAAATTTGCAAGCCTGTTAAATGCAAAAATCTTCCAAATGAAATGATATTTCATTCTTTTCAATTTGTCTTGGAAAGAAGGGAGAGCATGAGAACTAAATTCCAACTGTTTGGCATTGCAAAATGCTACCGTTAATTTTGGAGGACGCATATTGTCCTTTCTACATTTCATTTGGAAGATTTGCCTTGGAAAGAAGGGAGAGTATGAGAACTAAATTCTGACCATTCGGCATTGCAAAATGCTACCGTTAATTTTGGAGAATGAATATTGTCCTTTCTACTCCTCTTTAATATAATTTCCATACTCTCCACCACACCCGCCCTCCCCACTAAAAAATGGTAAAATTACATTACCCTCCCTTGAGTTTATTGAAATGACACTTCCCCCAAACATTCATACAAATGACAACCCCCGTTCCCCTTTTGTGGTTTTCATAAATGCAACAAATAAGTCCATGCCCTTTCAAATTGTGGTTTCACTCACAAAATGTTCCATTTAAATATATATATATATATTCTTACCAAGTTATGTCATTTTAAAAAAATTCCTTACCAAAATTATGGACAAAACAACACTCCCTTTCTTGAGGTTTGTGGATGAATAACATAACCTCTATTAGGTATGTATAAATTAATCGGATTTTTTTTTTTTATAAAAAAAAAAAAAAGAGAATATTCTAGTAATGAAAAAATAATTGTTTCATTTATATAAACCTCAAGGGGGAGAGTGTCATTTCATGAAAAGTTTTGGGGGGGGGGGGGGGGTGTCATTTCAATAAAGCGTAAGGGAGGTTGGTATAATTCACCAAAAAAAAGGAGAAAGAAAGTACCATCTTATTTTCAAATTGTACTAGCAATCTAGCATTATAAATTCATTTGGATATTTTCCCATTTGAAATTTCATATTACTCCTTTGTCTAATGTAGTTTCAGGAATCCAGAACTCTCTACCAAGCCTATGAGAAAAAATTTGTCAAAGAAAGAAGTCTTATGTAGGAATAGTGGAAGTCCTTACTTCCTCTCACAGAAGGAGAAGAATGAGAGGGAGAGAACAACAACAATTATATATCCCACGTCATATCCAGCGTTATTCTTGTTCCTTCTTCCTGATTTGGTCTTTAGAAATGGTAACTGTTTTTCACAGAAACAGAATTCACTAATCTACCAATCTAAAATGTTCCAGAAATTCACAATTTCACTATAATAATTGAGTGCCATACTCAAATTGATGTTCAACCATCTTCCTATTTACCAATAACCAGTAACATTTCTTAACAAACAGTTTTCAAAATCATAATGACCCACCCCATGTTACATAAATCATTAATTTTCCATATTACATTCTTCTACAATTATATACTACCAAATTCTTAAACAATTTCAAGTAAAACCATGTACCCATTTCACATATAAATATGCTTTCACCCATGGCTCCCACCAAATAAAAAAAGAGGAAAATAGCATAAAAATGCAAAATTTTAAGCAGAGAAGTAACATACAATCCAGCATTGATAAAACCCACTTGCTGAAAAGTGAGAACCACTTACTTTTCAGTTGACATGAACTAGCAAGAAAGACAATTTTACAAATTTCTGAAGAGAGAAAGAAGAGGAGTACCTGAGGAAGAGCGTGGCTGCAGCAAATGGTGTGAGACTGGAGAGGCCAAAGCAAGAGAATGCAGGGTTGCCATTGAGAGAGAGAGAAAGAAAGAGAAGTTATAAAAAGAGAGTTGGTGTGGTTTGTAGGGAGTGTGGTGTGTAAAAAGGACAGCCATTCACTTGTAAACATTCTTATGGATTGGTCAGAGAGAGAGAGAGAGAGACTCTTGAGTTTCTTTCTCGTATGCACCATGCAGAGTCTGGCAATGCACTACAACAGGACACGTGGCACCTGTTATGGGTTGGCCCAACCCTATGAAAGTGTTGCCCACAGCCCACTAAATTTTGCTGGACATTTGTTCTTTTACTGTTACTAACATTATATTAGCTGCAACGAGAGCATTCACTTCAGCTGCAAAAAATTATATTTATTTTAACATGAGAATTACTTTTCTATTTTATTTTTATTCTTACTTTCAAAACACCCAACATCAAATTATTTATTTTATACTTATTTTATTAAAATATTAATTTTTTAAAAATTTTCAATTGTCTTTTTCTTCACACACAACAACCATCAATTACTTTGTTCATTTGTTCTCACGTAAAAAAAAAAAAAAAAAAAAAGTACAAATGAATAGTATTAGTATAAATTTACATAATTATTATAGTAACCATATAACTTTACAAAATTTTGTGTGGTGGCAATTTTTGAACTTGATTGGTTAAAATGGATTAGAGCATACATTAATTGGACCCTTATATAATGCAATGACGGCTCCAAGAATTTTTTTTTCAGGGTGGTCATGGAGAAACTTAAATTAAACAAAATCTAATAAAAAAATAAATTCATATATTGACAACAACCAAAAATAAAAGAGAAAAAAATATTTTTTATTTTTATATTCACTTTTCATAACAATCTAATGTCAAATTATTTATTTTATATTATATTTTATTAAAATATCATTTTAAAAAAAATTATTTGTCTTTTTTTTCATGCACAACAACCATCAATTACTTTCTTCATTTATTCTCACGTAAGGAAAAATTAAAAAAAAAAAAAATACATAAGTGCAAATCAATAGTGTTAGTATAAATTTACATAGTTATTATAGTAACTATATAATTTTACAAAATTTTGTGTGGTGGTAAATTTTGAACTTGATTGGCTAAAATGGATTAGAGCATACATTAATTGAACCCTTATATAATTCAATGGCAGCTCTAGGAATTTTTTTCAAGATGATCATTAAGAAACTTAAATTAAACAAACTCTAATAAAAAGATAAATTCATATATTGACAACAACCAAAAATAAAAGCGAAAAAAGAAAATGAAGTCTTACAATTTTCTTTTATGAATTTTTTTTTTAATTTTGAAATCGTTACATGATAATCTCATTATCAATACTACAAACTACATCTTTTTCAAAATTTTAGTTAAATAAATTTTTTCTTGAATTTTTCTTTTTGTTTGTAAGGGCTCAATATATTGTTAAAAAAAAACAAAGTTTGAGGACAAAATTTGACTACAAACTTAGTTGTAGCTTAAAACTACAACTTTCACTAAAAAAATTAACATGGCTACATATTTTGAAAATCTAACCGTTGAATTGTATGCATTTTATGTTTTTAAAATGCATGTCAAATTTCATGTCAATCGGATATTATTTACTATTTAATCCATAAACTTATTTTTTGCGTATAATTTTAGACTACAAAAACTCAAAATTTAAACATTTAATTGATGACATAAGCTATTGATCATTGATCTTCTTGAAATTTTGCAAGCATGAAGAATATAAGAAAAAAAAATGTAATCTAATTGTAGATTTGTCAAAATTCGTATCCATTAAAAAAAATATATCAAATGGAGTTGTACCCTTAGTTTACAACCAAGTTAATTTGTTGCTAAACTTTGTCCAAAGTTTAAATATATTGAGCCTAAAAAAATTTAGGGTGGTCACACATTTTTTTAAGGGAAAAAAAATTATAAATTTTTTAATTTTATATATAATAATGATTTTTTTCTAGGTCAAGGTAGTCCTGTGACCACCTTGGCTCTAATGTGAAGCCGCCAATGATACAATGAGTTTTACTACTTTTTATGAGAAAATTATAAATAAATAAAAAAAAAAAAAACTAATTTTTTTGACAGTTTTTTTAATTTCTAATAAAAAATTTTCTAAATTGGATGCTTATTAAGCGGAACCTTATACAATAACTAATAAGAGTGCTCAAAGACTAACACAGAAAATTCACAACATTTTTTAAATTGTTAAGATGATTCTTTTTTTTGGTAGAATTTGTTGAGATGATTCAGTTTATATGGATTCACATTTATAAGAATTTGCTGATTTATTTTATATGAATGTCAGTCCTCAAAGGCAGGCTATTAATGGCTTGGCAATTTATTCTTGACCATAACTAAAAATCAGTCAATGAATAACAATTAGGTTTCGTTTCCCTCCAGCTTTATGACTTGGATCTCTTATATACCAATGTAAGTTTTGAATTTCAGGCTCGGTGTACTCCTAATTCATGCATATATTTATACAAAATATTATGGCTAAACTATACTTATCAGAATCAGGAGCAGCTCTTCATGTATCTCAGGGTGGTCAGATTTGCCAAAAAAATGTAAATATATACTTGCAAAATATATATATATATATATATATGCACTAAATTAATCTATTTTTGCCACCCTAAATTGAAAATTATAAGAATTTCGATTTAATAAAATAAGAATAATGCTACATTCACAACATTGACATCACTTTTTAAACTATTTCATAACATAATTTCATAACAAATCTTACGTGATAAACAGAAATCGGTTACTAATTCTAATTTGGGTCCAATATTGATATCACTTTTTAAACTATTAATAACAAATTGTTGTATAAGATTTGTTTTTAAAAAGGCTTAAAAAAATATTTGTTTTAAAAATGTAATAAATGTAACATTATTCCAAAAATAATTCTGGCCCCTCAAGAAAATTATTGTAGTCATGAGTTATCATTGACAGTGCCGACAGTTAAGCTATTTTTAGGTTTGCGGTGGTAATAATTTTGCTTTCCTTAGCGACTCATCTCACAGTTGTAGCAATCATCATTCGTTTTTCTTTTTATTTTCTATTATCATTTCAATTCTCTTACTTTATTACTCTTATCTCAGCATTTTTAATTCTCACTTTATCCTTATCAATCTTTTTTTTTTTTATTCTCTCTCTCTCTTTGTTAGTAGAAAAAAAAAATGGTTACACTTCATGTATTTTTTTTTTTTTTTTTGGTGATATATATTGATATATTCAAGTTATTTCTTTATTAAATTTTGTATAATTTAAGTTTCTTAGTGACCACCCTAAAAATAATTCCTAAAGCCGCCATTCATCTGGATCATAATCTCCCAAACAATCTCTCTCTCACACACACGCACACAAAAAAAAAAAAAAAGAAAAAAAAAAGACATATTCAACAAATATAATATGTGCTTAATAATTTTTTTTTATTTTTTATTTTTAAATCTCATATTTGATAGCATTCAGGAATCAGGATCCGCTCATGGCCTGGGCCTAAGTTCCCTATGCCCCCAAAATTTTATAAAACGACTCTAACACCACCTTGAAGAAGAAAAAAAGTCATAAAAATAGTAGGCTGGTTACGATGGTATTTAATTTTTTTTTTAAAGGAAAAAAAAAAATTAGTGCAGCCGTCTTTCCTCCCCTTCAAATAAGGCCCCAAAATTATTTCAATAAAAGAAAATTGTTATGAGTTTGTTAATTAAGTGGATAAGCTTTTTTTTAGAAAGATTAAGTGGATAAGCTATTATCAATTATAAAAGAAATAGAACCTAAATACAGATACTTATTTAGTATTTTTAAATCTCAAAAGGCAAGAAAATAATTATTTTTAAACGCATATATAATATAGAAAGTTAAATAAAAACTATTTAATTTATATTAAATATTAAAAAAACTTCACTTAAGATTATTGTTTTAAGCCTAAAATTATATTAGGATGGACCTCATAGCATTCATGTGCAATAGCGACTAGTGTGTGTACATAAGATAATTCCAAAACAATTAATACATTTGTATTAATCGGTATCAAAATATTTATTCGATTTACCAAACTGAAATGACTTTTGATATAATATTGAAAACTTTAGTTATATATAACCTAAAAGTTTAAAGTTTAAAAGAATGGCAAAAATAAATAAATAAATAAATATTAAAATACTAAATCCCTTGTCCTTTTGTTTATGGAGAAAATGAGCCCCAACTCTCAACCCATGTTTAATAATATTAGAGAAAGTCTAGGAATACAACAAAATGTCACAATATTTTTACACCAATCTTTATTCCCTTGTCCTTTTGTTTTTGGAGAAAATAAGTCTCAACTCTCAACCCATGTCTAATAATGTTAGAGAAAGTTTAGGAACACAACAAAATGTAACAATATTTTTACACCAATCTTTATTTTTAGTTACGATGGTCTTCACTCACTTTTAGCGTGATAGTCACTTTACAAATACAAATTATTGTAAAATATGGAGATAATGACTGGAGTTCAAGTCTATATATAGAAGCTTCACACACATAATTTTTTTATTTTTTATTTTTGGATGAGCACACACATACTTCAAGATAAAAAAAAAATATTTTTTAAAAAGTTTTGGTGAGTCTCAATCTAATATTTTATTATTATTATTATTATTATTTACTTATAAAGGACTGACACCTTAATATTGTGACAATTTGTTGTGTCTTTAGAACAACTCATGATGAAATGTAAATCAATCTGCTAATTATAAGATGGCTGTAAACTTGAGGAGACTATAGAATAGCATACCGGAGGCAAACCTAAACCGGGTTCAACTTTATAGTTTTTTATTTTTATTAGGGGTTGACTTTATTTTTTATAAGAAATTAAGGGTTGACCTATGTCCCAATTAAGTTTATTACGTATAATCATAATCAAGCAAGATTTCAATTTTTTGATTACGTACATATTTCGTGTAAAGAATATCTTGCTAGACAATATTGTAAACCATGCAATAATGAGGTGTCAAAATTTTTTTTTTTTCTTTTAAGAATCAAGGTGTTAATATTCCCTTCTCAAAAAAAAAAAAAAAAAAAAATTTAGACTATGTTTTGTCTCACAAAGTAATTGTTATTTCCCTATAATTGTGTTACACCTCTGACTTAATTTTGGAAATATATATAGCAAGAATTAGGGTGAATAAAATCTAAGATTTTGTATTAATAATGAAATAATTATGGCAGATCTCTGAGAATAAAGATCAGTAATTTGAAATTTAGGTTGATCTCCTTCTCTTTTTTATATATACCAAGCCCGTGGAAAACTCCATTATTATTTGTGCGTACGTTACATCTTCAGAAAGAGTTCTGAGAAGCCATTAAAATTAGGTACGTTTTTCTTTTATTATACTCTTCTGTATTAGTAAAACCTATATGTAATTCATTGTTTTTTGTCATTAATTGAAAGTTTCACTTTGTGTTTGCTTTGCTACAATTAGGTCTCCCTCTAAATTGGTAGAAACCGTTATATTTTCTCTTTCAAAAATAATTGATTTTTTTTTTTCCGGTTTTATGTTAATTAATTTAGTGAGTTCTTAGGCTTATGTATGCCAGCTGAATAAGACTTTTATTTTACAATATATAATAAAACTGGCATGAAAAGAGTCTGTAAAGATTTGTGTGGTGTGGAAAGAGAGAGAGAGAGAGAGAGAGAGAGAGAGAGAGAGAAAACTAGCTGTGAGTTTGGTATTTGGGAGAGTTTTCCTTAGTTTATTCTTGGATTTTGATTTGGTTTTGGTTTTTATTTTTAATGTTATCTGTATTCTCAAAAAAATTGTGCTGCTAAACTAAGTTGAACTTGGACTTTCTTCTTAAATGAGAAAAGATGTACCACTCAACCATAAAACTCCGTCTGATTTTTCTTGAATAAAATTTTATGCTAAGATTTTTAAGTTCAAATTTGTAATTTATGACTATTGAAGTAAAATCAGCAAAAACCACCTATCCAGATTTGGACTAAAAACAAAAACACAGAAAATAAAACAAAATAAATTGCCCGGCTGCTAATTTGAATTGAATGCTTTAAGCCAATTATATAAGTTTTATTCTTTCACTTAAATTTACAATTTTAAACTATTAATGCTTTAACTTGATCATTTTTAACTCTTTTAATGTCCAAAATTAAGAACAGTACTAAATTCTAAATAACTAATCTTTGTTTGTTAGTTCAGAAAATGGGACGTGGAAAACTACCAATGGAACTCATTAAGAGTGAGAAATCTCGTAACATGACTTTTCAAAAGAGAAAGAAGGGTCTAATGAAGAAGGCTTATGAGTTCTCCACCCTTTGCGGAGTTCAAACTTGTATGATTATATATGGTCCTAAACTTCAAGAACGGCCAATGGAGCTTGAGACTTGGCCCCAAAATCGTGATGAAGTCGTCGAAAGGATCAAAAGGTACAATGAAAATTTAGTGCATAAACGTCCTAGGGGAAGCACTACTTTGTCCGATTTTTTCATAGAGAGGAACAAGAAGGTTGAGATTGAGATTTTAAGACTACGCAAGAACATTTTCAAGGCCAAGTACCCAACATGTGATGACCGCATTGAAACATTGCCTGAGGATCAACTAGCTGTTGTTCTTGATGTTTTGGATGCAAAGTTTGAAGCTGTGACAAGGGCGATGAAGATGTTGCAAGGAAAGCACCTTATGATTGAAAATTCATCAACATCAGGGAATATGTTAGGTGGTCATGTTCCTCATCACCCTGAATTAATGAGAAACCATTATGATAGTCTGCAAATGCAAGCTTTGCAGTGTCAAGACTCTTCAATAAAGCCACTTGATATTCAGTTTCCAACTCAGTTTCAAAATCCCCAAGGATCTCAAATGGTGCCAATTAATACAAGTCATTATGGTGATCATATGGACAATTCTTTCATGAATCTTTTGTATGCTGCTGAATGGACTCAGTTCAATACAGTTTCTTCTAATAATATCGTTCCATATGCTCCACTGAATGATACGTCTAACTACAATATCATGCCTGGGATGTTGGAGAACACAGTCTTGAACAATCCTAGTGCCTCCATGAATTACTATGACCTAACCAAACGATTCAGTATTCCACAACATGTGCCGTATCCGATGCTGCCAAGTATTTCATCTCAAACACCTAGCTTTCAGGTGAATGAGTTATATGATATCAGCCAGTTTGATATGAAGAACAAGAATGCCATGATTTAGATTTGCTAATCTCGAAGGTTAGGACTCTAGACTAGTTAGTTTAACTTTGGCTTTTATGTACTTTGTTGTTAACCTTGGTTCTTATTTTAGTTCCTTGATAAGGATTTGAATTTATCTATGGTTTTTTTTTTTTTTTTTTTTGGAATTCTGAGGCTCGTCTCTAAAATCTATTACTCCATAATCCTATTGGATCTTCTACCTTTTATATATTATAGTTGTATGATTGAATGTTATTTATTCTAGTTGTATGATCACTTAAAACATATTCCAGGTACAATAACCTTTTTATTTATATTTCTTGGTTTGAATATGATAAAAGTAAGAAGCAAAATTCATATATAAAATGGCTATTGTATGATGGAAAACTATAATGTTGATTTATGGTAACAGAGGCAGTGATAACTGAAAAGTAATTTGCTCTTGTTAGCTTCTTTCTTTTCTTTTCTTTTTTCCTTTTCAATTTCTGCTCTATGAGTCCATACACACACCAAAAAAAGTATACTTTTCTTTCTTTATATGAAGTTCTTCATATATATATAAATAGTTCTATAAAAGTAAAACCATTGCTATTTTCTTTACTGAAGTCTGTATTTATTTATTTGACCATTTATTGTGACATCAATGCACAACCTGACTTGGGATTGCCATGTGAGTGAGTCTCTTTTGAGGTGGCAAGAGCTGGGTGAATACTACATTGATCATGTGTATAGGTTAGGTGGCCAATGAGAATTTTTCTTTTGGAACCAGTGACACCACTTTTGAACTGCAAATTAACATGCATGGATTCTTATTCTTAGTGCTTAAGTTAAACCTAGTTTCATCAAATTATTTTCACAACTATTTCCTATATAATCCAGTCCAATTCTTGACCTTAGGTTTCCAAAACCTTTCCTTATGCACACCATGTTACTAACTTGCACACATTTCAGCTGGAACTCTGTTTTTGGACACAGTTTTCTTAGGAAGAAATTTTCCTCCAATTTATTATGTGGCAACTTAAACGGGTATCCATATATAGTTTTAATTACATAAAATATTTTAATAATCATATATAACTTTTTAAAATAATTTAATAAATTATGTGATTTTAATAATCATATATAACTTTTTAAAATAATTTAATAAATTATGTGATTTTATACGAGACCTTATGAAGTGTTTTGTTTTGAAAAAAATACTTTATCGGTAAATGTTTGAATGAGAAGTGAGGTTGAACTCTTTAATAGTAATCGAAAAGGAAAGAACAATTTAGGACATCTTCGGACTTTAATCATGAACCCACATCTTGAAAGTAACCATGTGGACCATGTGGTACCAAATCGATGTAAGTACGTAACTGGTGGCATAACCTTTCCACATTTCACTACCCCATACCATATATATTTGTTCATTGACGTATACAATTTTGTCGAGTAAGAAGTATGCGATCTTGTTGCCATATTTTGCTTATGGCTAAACCATAAGCAATAACTAAAATATATTTTATAATTATAAAAAGTAACTAAAATATAATAAAAATATGTCATTAATGAAAATTATAACCAAAAATATTTTAAAGAAACCTCAAACACGTACATAAATTTTATATTTTTTTGATAAATTATAAATATTAATATCATTGATTTGATTCAATAACAGAGCGTAATATAAAAAGATTATATACAAATCTAACATAATTATATATGGAGGTATGCATAATTGTAGATCATATATATATATATATATTAATTAGTTCCTAAGACCTTATAATATTCATAAGATTTTAAGTTTGAAACATCTTGCCAACATTTTTGGGCCACTCCGAAAGAATTTCTTTCTATAATAACTTCAACTATTTTTTTCTTCTCCAAAAATATATATATATATATATCAATCACAAAAAATAATAATAATAATAATAATGTTGAATAGTTTATTTTAATAATCACAAAAGCGTCTTAGTTTGTTGGATGCCTAAAAGCAATATAATTATGTTTCTCACTCTCTAGCTAGATGGTCTTTACTTTGTAATTTTTTTTATTCCTAGCTTTAATGTCACCCCTTATTTTGTTTATGTTGTGAGGGGTGAGGCAGGCCGGTCTCTGTAGTTTGGTTTCTCTTAGCTTATTAATAAAATTTTATGATTATCAAAAACAAAAACAAAAAACTTGCACTTGAATAGGTAGTACGTACTACGTAGTGGTTGAGTGGTTTGAATAGTGACAATATAAAATACTAGTTAAGAGTTTTTCATGCGCGCAGCAACAAGTGAATATGATTCTCTAATTTTGAAGTGATTGACTACTGGAGAAGGTAAGTGGGGCAGTAATTTCTGAATGAGTATTAGAACAAAAAATAGTAATTTTTATTAAATAAAAAATGTTGTAATGAAATAATTAAATATATTCATACGATTTGGTTGTAGGCTGTAATATTAAAATAAAACTTAAATTTTATATTTATGAAATATCTTACTTAAACAATTATATTATGTTCTAAAAAAAAAAAACAATTATATTATCTTTTTTAAAAATCCAGAGAGAGGTTAATTTTTATGATTTTTTATTTTTATAATTATTATATACGTATGGAAATTTTGTATATTTGTAACGGTTTTACTAATAATTGCTCTTGGGGCATAAATTAATAAACAATTTTTGGAAACCTTTTATGAAAAAATAACAAAATATCTAACTTTTATGACGGATTTTTCAATTTTCTATAAAAAATTCTCTAAAATAAATTATTAATAGGGGTGGCGTTACTAATGCTTTAGGGGGTTCAAATGAACCCCCTGACTTGATTAAAAAAAATATATGTATAAAATATTATTTTATTAGTTAAATTTACCTTTAAAAATATTTTTGGCACATCTTGACTTAAATCTTGCACACCCTGACATAGATTAGTTCAGCCCAAAACTAAACAACACAAATCAGTCCATTTCAAAACCAATAACATAAATCGTAGATCTCTCTCTCTCTCATGAATCTATTCTCTCTATCTGACTATTGGTATAGTAAATAGTGAGTGTTTGTCACTCTGTGAGTTGTATCTCTTTTTATTATAAATTTATATATTATTTGTATGAGTGTATTTTTGATACTGATTGTATACGTTATTTATTTATTTATTTTTGTTATAATGTTATTTGTGTGAATGTGTGCGTGTATAGTATACATATAATATAACTTTATATAATTCAATAATTAGGAAATATAGAAGGTGTTATGATAACAATGACATTTTGTATAAAGCTAGTGATTAAAAAAAATATTAAAGTTAGTGATTCTTTAAATATTTGATTAGATAAGTAGACATATAGTATATTATTTATATACGTATGGATGAGTGTGGCTTTTTAGTTCAATAATTAATACAATACATGTGGGTTGAGTTTTGTTATTCAATTTAAAATATTTTTATAAAAACAATAACAAATAGATAATGACAATTGCATAAAAATACAAAATTTACAAAATAAAATAATTACACTTATTACAGAATATCTATTGCATACATCTTAGAGAGAAATATATATTCATGCAATTTACCAAACATGCCCATAATATTAGAAGGGTAGAGTGTTTGGTGAATTTACTTAAAATTATTTTATGTGGATTACAGTTAGGTAAAATCTCTTTTCGTCAATTCTCTTTTATTGTGTTTTGTCCACATGTCAACAAGTGAATCGGTACTTTTTGCTGTTTTTCACCGTCTAAAACCAAATAATTGCATAAACAGTACAAAACTCGAAACCATTTCATATTTTGTTCCAAAACAAGGTTTTTGCGATTTAACTGGTGGCACAGTACATTGGTCTATTGTTGAGAGAAATTTGGATAAGTTTCGGATAGTTGGGATAAATTAGATTACGAATATCTGAAGAAAAAGAAAATTAGATTTAGGAAACTTGAAACTACAGCACGAAGAAAAGGTTGTGAAGTTGTTTCATTATTTTGTTCAGTATCCTAAACCTTTATCTTAAGGAACTCTAGATTCTAGACTTCAATGTCCTGAAATACTCAATACTTTGATCATTTAAGACTTTTAACTATTCTCTAACCTTTTCCTGATCCAAAAAAGTTTGATTTATACTATTATTTATGTATATGAAAATTCAAAATTAAATATTATTAATCTCATGAGATAACTCAATTGATAAAGAACTACAACATCTATTGAAGTTAAGATTACTGATCTTAAACCCTCAGTCCCTGTGTTCTTGGGGCTAAATTTACTCATGGAAAAAATATATATATACAAAATTACATATTTTTCTCAAACTAAAAACATGAAGGTAATTTCTATTATTAAATTTTTATTATTTTTAACAAGAGCTATCGATAACGCTAACTTGTTACTAAGTGGGGCATTAAAGTGATTGAATACGTGTAAAATAAAATTGCTTAGGTTAGATGCGGGTCCTCAAAACCCTCATCCGTGGATAGCCATCATCTTTGACGTCAAATAATAATAATAATAAAATTATTAATTATTTTTGTATAGCAATTACAATCTCTCTAATAGGTGGATAAAAAGTGATCCAAAGGTTCAACCCAACACAAAAGTTGGTTTGTCATTTTCTTTTTGGTTAAATGTGATTTGTAATTAATAGATGGTTGTCTGCAGTTTAGATAGTGATGTTGTGGGTTTATCCCTGCGTCTTCTATATTATCTTTTGAAAGATACAAATCACATTTTTTCCTTTTACTCTATTGTGTTTGTAGTTTAGATATTCAGTTCTGTTTTATTCCTCCAACTTCTCTTTTTGAACGTATTTTGTATATGGCATATAGTTTGCCGGATGAAGATCTTTTTAGGATAATTTCACCATTAAAATTTTAAAATCATATTAATCTATTTTTTGGGTCATGAAATTTTGAATATATAGCTGGTAGAGATTGAAAAAGCTCAATACATTATTATTATTATTATTATTATTATTATTATTATTGATAGAAGTTTTGATCTTTTTGGATGTTAGAGCATCTGGAATGGGTTTTGTTTGTGGATATACAACATCCATAAAAATAAAAGGAAACTTTGTTTTTTTTATATGGCAAACCAAACAATGAAAAAATGGCTATCGAAACATTTTTATAAACACAACGAAACACTGAAAAACAAAAAATGATTCTAACATATATTGTTGCCAAATATTTTATAACGAAACAACCGAAACCTATAAAAGGGAAAAATATTTGTTTTAAGTTTTCATATATATATATATATATATATATTTGCTTTAAGTTTTTAATAGAAATAGGAAGTACAAATTCATGGTTCAAATAATTAATTAAGCAGAACACACTTTTTTTTGTTGGGAGTTGAGTTGTATGATTTGGAAAAGCACCGAGAAATGAATTGAATATTTATCAATCGTGGTGGCCACGTAAGGCGCGTTGACAAAGCGTACCCCTCGCGTACGCACTTTATCCAAGCCAGCAGTCACGCCCAGTCATCCTACGTGGCCTCTAACATCCCTCTCATGTACAATGCATGTTTTACATACTTAAATACCCTCACCCTTTTTGTATAATACCGTATTTAGCCCTGCCCCTTAATGCCATTGCACTTTTTTGGGAGAATAATTCCACCGTTGTAACGAGAGATTTGAAAATATAACGAGGTGTCAAATAATTGAGTTGTTAATTAATTAAGTTACAAGATTTTTAGCATAATTACTATTGTTTTGAATTTTGTAAACATTATGTTAAGATATAATTTTTCTGTACTATTTTTTGTATTCTATTTTATGTTCTACCAATCATAATTTGTTTTTTTTTATTATATTTTTTTTAACTTTGGCTATTTTATAAGGAAATATAAATAAATATATGACAAATTGTGATTGGTGGAACATAAAATGAAACACAATAAGTGATAAAAAGGATTTGTATTCATTATGATATGCTAACTACTGAATCCGAATCTTCTGTCTCATCAATTATGCTCCACTTCATGCTCCACCAATAAAACTTGGACAGCTAGTCTCTCTCATTAAATGAGATAACTCTGACTTTAATGAGAGAGGCTGATTGTCTCATTTAATGAGAGAGACTAGCTGTCTAAATTTTATTGGAGTATAAAGTGGAGCACAAATGATGAGACAGAAGATTTGGACTCCTAACTACTTGAGCTATATGAGCAATTAGTACAACTTACCAAAATATGTGTCTTCTTATTTTAAGATAAAAACTTACTTTTCCCATTCAACCATATCTTCTTTTTTTTGTTAAAAAAAATGAGGGCCTTTATGACTATATTACACCCTCAGGCAGGGCGCCGATCTTACATAAGCTCCGGCCGTTCTCACCAAATCGTGTGAGGGGTCAACCCCACAAAGGATGCCCACCAACAATTGGCTATGGAGGTGATTCAAACCCAAGCCTGACAAGCAAGGCCACAAACTCCTTACCATTGAACCAACCAACGTGTTAGCCATTCAACCATATCAAATTTCTTAACTTGAATCATATTTCATTTAAATATTCATTTTTTTTATAATTAATTCTGACTTTTTAAGGTATCTACTTATTTCATCACAGTTACTAAGTCACAAGAACAACAAAATACTAATTTGGGAAATGAACAATGCAAGCCCAAATATAGGGAGCACTGTTGCTAAATTCGAAAATAGGGACAGATGAGAAATCTGATGTGGGTTATTTTTTGGGTGATTTTTTTTTTTTTTTTTTTTTGGCTTACCTATATTCATGACTTACCCTATTTTACGGAAGTTGCTATCAATGCTAGCTTAAAAAGAGTAAAACTTGTAGTATTTGTTACACTACACTTAAAAATACTAAGCAGTAGAGCTGGAGTCACAAAACTGTTAACCATGTCCTTACTCTATTCCAAAGAGAGTCCAGTCATTGGTCATTAGTTGAGTTGACCGCCGGCCCTTTCTCTCTCTCTTTCCGTATATATTAAAAATACATATTTCCCGCAAAATTGGACTGGTATAAAAGCACATAAAAAGAAAAGAAAAAATATATAAAAAAAAAACGTGAATAACAATCCAATTCACCAAACTCGTAGTCTCTTTCTGTTTCAGTTTCTGTTGCAGTTGTTTTTATTTTTTTTTTCTCTCTAAGAAAGTGTGCGAGTGTGAGAGCCCAGTCAGTTAACAACTCCATTTTCTCTTTCTTTTCTTGAATCTCTGGGAGATCGCAGCGAAGCCATCGCTGCGATCGCCGATACGACGTCGTCGTCGATGGTAGGAGGAGTCGGAGTCGGAGTGGGACCAGTCGTGGCGGTGGTTGACGAAGGAGGATTGGGAAAGCGGTTCTGGATCAAGGTCCGAAACGACACCGCTGCGGTTCTCTACTCGCCGTTCTTCATTTCTTTGGCCTCCGGCCACTTGCTCCCCGAAACGTTTCGCCATTTCATCTCTCAGGACGTCCATTTCCTTAGAGCCTTCGCTCAAGCGTGAGTACAAAACCGAAACGTTTCTCTCTCTCTCTCTCTCTCTCTCTCTCTCTCTCTCTCGCTCTATATGTAATATAAGCGGTTTTTCTTGAATCTGGAAATCTGAGGGTTTGTGAATTGGTTTTTTTGTTTGTTTGTTTGTTTTGTTTTGGTAGATATGAAATGGCGGAGAATTGTGCAGACGATGATGAAGACAAGAGAGCAATACGGAGCTTGAGGAAACGCGTGCTCGAGAAGCTTAAAGCGCATCCTACTCGTGTCCAAGTAAGCTAAGCAAAGTTCTTTACTTTACTTTTTCATTAGGTCCTGTTTGTCTCCTGAGAAAAGTAATTATTTCACAATTAAAGTTTTTTTTTTTTTTTTTTTTGGATGATTAGAAAAGCGATCGGAGATTTCAATTTTTCTTGTGTCTTTCTTGATGCTTAATCTTTAGTGAATTATATCAAATTGATCTTTTTTTAATTATTTATATATTTGTTTCTTGGATGTTACTGATTGCGTGAAAGATAAGCAACGTTTTGTATTAAAAAAATAATTAATATTAGTTTTGATCTTTGTTACTGAAATCATGGATGTGAGTGAATTATTGTTATCATCATTGTATTCATGTTCAGATTAATAAATAATAAAAAAGAATTATCTTGAGTCTTGACATCTAAGTACGTTTTTTTAAGAATTAAATCAATGGTTTATTACATTGATTAGACAAGTTTCATTCTTTTTCTTTTTCTTTTTCTATTTGTTGATCATGTAAAGTTTCGGATTGATCTTCTACTCGAGTAATTTTCATATTATAAATAAAATCGATCTTTTACTTATCTCTAAAAAAAAACTAATCAATGGATGGAAGTGTAACTTTGGCATTGATCTCTGCTATTATATTGATTGTTTTAGCTAATCAATCAACGTAAAAGTAATCATTGTCCTTTATTTTCTGACTATGGTGATGGTATTGGTGAGAGAAAATTTTTCTTATGTTTGTGAGATTAGTTTTCCAGGAATCAGTGTCCCAAAAAATATATATTTATATGGGGGGTGAGTTTACCTATCATCACGTCTCCCAGGCCCTACTAAAGTGGGATATTTGTGTATTGGGTACGACGTTTTGTTTCTTGTAAGATTAATTCTATGTTGATTAGCCAGTCTCTATAGGCACCCTAAGAATCTGAGACCCTGTCCCTCCCTTTTTTCACATTTGTAACATGGGTATTCAGGAGATTGTTTTTTTCTTGTAGACAAGTTATTAGTATTTAGTAGGGTTGAGAAATTCTGAACTTTATTCATTTATTGTGATGATTATTTTATGCCTATATTTTGTACTCTTGTTGGCTTTTATCATCAATATAATACTTACAGGATTATCATACAGGAATGGGGTTTTGAACTCCCAGATGAGAGCGATCCCATCAGTGCAACAGTCAAATTCACTGATTTCTTACTGGCAGCGGCCTCAGGGAGAATTGAAGGAGAAAAAGTTCCTGGTAAAATTGCAACTCCTTTTGAGAGGACAAAAATTGCTGCTTATACTCTTGCTGCTTTGGGACCTTGTATGAGGCTCTATGCCTATATTAGTAGTGAGATCCAGGCTCTTCTAAATCCAGATGATAGCAATCACCTGTACAAAAAATGGATTGACAGCCATTCTTCTCAAAATTTTGAGGTCTGTCATATTTTCAGTTGCGTTTACTATACACTTTTGTTCAAACCTTTTGTGTGTTAGAAAAAAAATGTGTTGAAGTTGTAGGGGAAATATGTGTCGTTAGTACTTAATAATCTTCTTTCTGAATTCAGGCATCAGCTTTGCAAATCGAAGAAATGCTGGATAAACTAAGCATTTCTTTAACAGGTGAAGAGCTTGATGTCATAGAAAAGCTTTACCATCAAGCTATGAAACTTGAAGTTGATTTTTTCAGTACTCTACCAATTTCTCAGAAAACTGTGGTCCCTTTGGCTTGTGTGCATGACCCTGCAGAGCATCATCTTACCATATTTTGTGACTTCGACTTAACATGCACTGCGTTTGATTCCTCTGCTATATTAGCAGAGATGGCAATTATAACAGCACCAAAGGCTGACTCAGATGTATCTGAAACCCAACTGGCTCGGATGTCATCAGCCGACTTGAGGAACTCATGGGGTACTCTTTCCGCCCAGTATACTGAAGAGTTTGAACAATGCGTAGATAGCATGATGGATAGCAAAAGAGGTTTGCTAACTGACTGGATTGCCTCTCTTTTTATACTTATCAAAGAATAAAAAATTTATGCTTGTACTTTGAGTTTAATATCCTGAAAAGTTTAGAAGTTAGTCAGATGAGAATTTTCTGTATAATGACTACACTTGTGTTGTTGCAGTGGAAAAATTCGATTATGAAGGTCTGCATAAAGCCCTTGAACAAGTTGCAGAGTTTGAGAAAAGAGCAAATGCACGGGTGATTGAGTCAGGAGTACTCAAGGGTTTAAATCTAGAGGATATGAAACGGGCTGGCCAGCGTCTCATTCTTCAAGATGGTTGTAGAAGTTTCTTTCAAAAGATTGTGAAAAATGATACCCTGAACACTGATGTTCATGTGCTTTCATACTGCTGGTGTGGTGATCTCATTAGGTCAGCTTTTTCATCAGGTATAATTTTCATACACACACACACACATGGGGGGAGTGGTGTTTCTGTATAATTATCACTATGTAGAGAAATCTTTATGTAAGTTAAGAAAAATATTTCAAACAAATGTCAAAAAGAAAATATTTACTAATCTTCTTGATTCACTCTTCTAGATTCATTTGTATATGAGGGTTGTCAATCAGCCTATGTTGCTTCTATCAATAATGTGCTGTTTAACATACTCAAGATTGATAACAAGAAAATATATTTAGGTATCAAAATGATAAAATCTAGATTTATCAACATTGAGGTTTAGAGAAGGAATGGTGATGATGATGGTAGTGGTTTTGTACTTGAGCACTTTTTGCTGATTGACAAACATGTGCTGAGTCGAAGAAGAATGTGATATTTGATAGATAAAAGAAGAGGAATATGATATTTGATAGATAATGAGTTTGTGATTAATAACCAATTGATCAACTGTAAAGCACAAAATATTTCCTGGATATTAAAGTTAAAAAATGATAGAAGGAATGCAGATATATGAAGCCCTGACCTGGTTTGAAGCGAAGCATAGACAGTGGTCAATTAACTAAAATATAGAAAAGTGAGGGCTATCTGAGGGAAACCAGGTAGGGACATGAAGTTCGGTTTGGTTACGATCTAGTCAAAATGTTATCTCAGACCTTGTGAAGCTTTCTGATTGGAGGCTGAACTTAAATAAGTAATTGATTCATTATTTGTTGCTACACACACATTCATACTATCGATTTTCTACAAGTTTGTTTAACACATCATCTGGTTGATAAGGAGATGGAGATGCTTCAAGCTTGATTTGAAAGATGGTTCTTGAATCATTACTCAGCACTAGATTAGATTGGCATGCTTCAGAACTCCAATTTTCTAGCTATAGAATAATTGGCAGTCTCAATTGCTTTCATTAATCTAAATGTGCGGCTTTGCTGCTTTCTTTCTAGTTTGTGGATGGCTCTGGAATGCAGATTCATGCAGTAAATCTGCAAATTCTAAAGTTTGGTCCACTGTCTTATGGTGGAATTACATTCTTGAACTTGATAGCCACTCTTTTTTTCTTTGTACTTTTTTTGCTACGATAAAGACAGGACACACACCCAGAGGGACACAACCCAGACTCTTCCCCTTGGGAGAGAAACGGAGGTACCACCTGGACTAGAGGTTGGGTGGTGATACCCACTCCCTTGTAAATTAGAATAATTTGACATCATAATACTTATACTGATGGGGTTTCATGTTGAATGAGGTGTCCTTTTTACTTTTTTTAAGAGTATGCGAGTAACAATATTAGAGGTGATGTGAATGAATGTACCTTTCCTCTTTTTCCTTGTCTTCTTTAATGTTGGCATAGATGATTTAAGTTTCTTTTCTATTTTACTAAGCAGGGGACTTAGATGAGCTAAAAGTGCATTCGAATGAGCTTACCTATGAAGAATCTGTTACTACGGGTGGCATTGATAAGAAGGTGGAGTCTCCCATGGAAAAGCTTCAAGGCTTCAATGAAATTCTAAACAATTGCAACAGCAAAGGCAAGCAGTTGACTGTCTACATTGGAGGCGCAGTGGGTGACTTGCTTTGTCTGCTTCAAGCAGATGTAGGCATTGTATTTGGTTCAAGTCCAAGCCTAAGGAAACTGGGAGATCACTTTGGTGTTTCTTTTCTCCCGTTGTTCTCTGGTTTAGTGAAGAAGCAGAGAGAACTTGTTGAAGATGGCTCCGGTAATTGGAAAGGGCTCTCTGGTATTCTCTATACAGTCTCTAGTTGGGCAGAGATACATGCATTCATTTTGGGGTCATAAGTATCTCTCTCTTTCTCTCTTGTGTCTTCTCGTTAGAAAAACTCTCAAGTGAAAATACATTACACAGTAGGATATATAGAGTACAAATGGTGGCTATTTTTAACTAAGGGCCACGGGTCAGCCCTCATTCTTTTTTCCTTAGGGTCTGCCACCCAGAAATATATAGAAATTTTACTAGAGCCAAAAAAATGTATGTTAGAGTCAGATACAGTCTATTCTTTTGATTGATCTCCTGTATTCAGCTTCAGTTTTTCTTCAATGTTTGTCATTTGATATGTGAATTTGAAGTTTCAAACGTGTTCATCACGATAAAGATTTCAGTGGCAACTTAAATTCGAGGCAGAGATCTATCAATTTGTTTGTCTAATGAGTTTTTATTTCAATAGATGCTTTATTTATGAAAATTGTTGCAAGTAAATTATAACATTTTTGAAGCTCCTCTACAGCCTATTAATTGCATATACATGCACAAACTGGCTTGAATGTTCTAGTATAAGTTACAGATATTATTTATGTAATTGAGTTTGGAGTTATCAATGGGAACTCGTTCCTTCAGGGACACTTGGGTGAGGGGCTGAAATAGACTTAAAGAACATGTTGTAAATTTGGAGGTCTCAACTTCCTTCTACTACGTTATTTTTTAGCCTGAATGGAAAATAGAATTAAAGCTCAATTTCTGAACTCCTTCGCTAATGAGTGGAGAGTTGGTAGTCTGTATCTGGTGGTCAATTTGTAAGAGTTGATGAGGAGTTGACTTGACTCTGTTCAATGACTAAAGGTCAAGTTAATTGGCTTGTGAGTTGTGATGACTCCCCAGGTACCCAGGAGACAAAGCAATCTAACGTGGTAGTCGTAACACGGGAGACTAGTTGATTGGCTTGTGATGACTCCCCAGCTTCCTAGGAGCCAAAATAAAAGTAAATCCAACCTAGTACTCTTCACGTGTAATGTGAAGACTTGTTCCATCAATGAGTTCTGAATCTCATCCCATCCCATCCGTAAAAAGGGGTGGAGGATAATAGAGTCTTTAAAATGCCACTAATATGTCAACTTACCAATAAAATAGGCTATATCTCAAAATTGATTGGAACGGAAAACTTCGTTATCTAACCCACTACAAGGTAGTATTTCACAAATCTCTTGCATTAACAAAACCACAACACCCCCCCCCACCACCCCCCACAAAAAAAAAAAAATTCCAATAGGACTACAAAAGACATAATAATAATAAGTCAAAATGAAAATGAAATTTCTTTGTATATATTCAAGAACAGTTATAATGACTAGATGGTAATGATAAGGCTGAGAGAGACAGACATCAAAACTAGGTCCCTCCTACTACCGTCGGTATTGTTTTTTGATGAATCCTAGTGTCGGTATTGGTAGCGCCAGTTATAAGGACTTGCATTGTTTTCTTAGCCACCCTAAGCTAAATAAAGGTTGTCTAGGACATTGTAAGATTTTGGCTCGTTTAGTACATGTGTTTAAATACATGTTTTCAATTTTTAAACAACATTACATGTATTTTCACACTTTTTCATCCGCACATATTTCCAAAAAAACTAAAAACTGTTATTTAAATACACATACCAAACGGGCCCTTTGTTCACAATCTCTCTCCCTTTTCTTTTTATTTTATGGTTTAGGGAGGATTTTATAACAAATTCTGAATTTTAAAAGTTTCTATTAAAATTTTTAACTTTCTAAACTGTCTATTCTCATTTTCAACGAGTCACTTTTAATAAGTAATGGAAACCGAAACAAATTGAACTTACATATCTAGGCACCAAAACATTTGTTGCATAAACACTACATCGTATTTTAGTGCCAAAAAAATTCACAAATTGATTGTATTCTCATTAAAATGTGTTTAGTTATTAGGATTTTTCAAGTCGTTTTGTAGATTTACTTTAGTACCAAAATACTATAAGAGATTATATGAAATGTTTTCGGTGGTCAAATAAGTAGGGTTTATGTGGAGTTTTGTTATTTTTAGTTCAAAGAGCCTTATAAAGTATTTAATTGTGATAATTTTGATACCATAAAGTTGAGATTGATGAGTTTAAAAATTCAGAGTTTAATTTATAAATAAGGTCAAAAGTTGAGGTTTCTTAGGTAATTAACCCTTTGTTCATTTGTGAGTTCTAATTAGTTTAACTGATAAAATTTATTATCCTCCAATAAGAGAAGAGGTTTGAATTATGTCTACAATAAAAATCAATTGGTTTATTGATCTAATGATAAAAAGCAATCATTACTAAATGAATATTATAGGCTTGAAATTCCATCTTATCTAAATTTTTTTCTTAAGAAAAACCCTTTTATTCCTTGTTATTGTTATTATTACTAAACAAAAAATAGTATTTTCATCCATAAAATACAGATCATGTTCCTTTTTTGTGCTTCAAATTTAAAAATCCCATTTTTTTCGCCTGAAATTTTAAAATTTCCTATTTCCTCTTTATGTCCACTCTTGTTAAGTTTTAAAGACAAACAAAACTCATTAGATGAGTTGAGCTGGATGGTGCCTCCCTAGACATGGGGGAACATGGGAGCCTCGGTTTGAACCCAGGGAGGAAGGGGTGGGGTATTTAAGTAGTCAGTGGCCTAGTTAGAATTTTTTGTTTGGGAAGGTCAAATTTTGGTATAAATATGTTAGTCAAGAGTCAAGAAAACCCCCCACACACATGCATAAACATAGGTCATAATTTATAAATATATTGTATACAAAATGATTAACTTTGACATATGTATATTCATGAGATAATTTTTTAGGAAAACTTATTATCTTTTAAACCCCAATGTTTATACAAAATATATCTTGTATGATATTAGACATGTACGAAAAATATCAACAAAAAGAACTTAGTATCTCCTATAAAAATTATGCTCAATGGTGATTTTTTTTAGAATAAAATTCATCTTTTCATAGTGAAATTTATAAAAATTTTACTTTCAGTATAAATTACAAAATTATCTACCAAAATGAATAAAAAAAAATTTAATGGGACCACTGAAGTTTCCAAAGACATAAATAATCCAAATTTTACAAAAACTAAATTTAGAAAACAAAAACTACATTGTCTCTATAACTACTAGACCAATTGGCAATTTTTTTTTTTAAGTGTATCATTGGACTAACTCAAATATATGGGTGTCAATTCCTATTTTGGTAGCTAAAACTTTAATGTTTTCAATAATTATACATAATATAAAATAATTTTTTTTTTTTTTTTGGTGGCGGGCATTGCCCCCAAGCACAAGTTTAGCTCTGCCCCTGTATGTAATAATATTTCTAACCAATTAAAAACAAATAATATTTCATGGAACAAAAAATAGAACGTAAACTATATCCTTATTGTCCAAAAAATATAATTTAGGTTCTATTTTCGTTCCTAGAATATGTATCCTAATAGGACACTGACAAGAAAGTAATGAAAGTAGATAGAAGGACAAAAAAAAATAAAAAAATAAATAAATTTTAGGACCGGAAATAGAATATATACTATACTTTAAGAACGAAATTCGAACATATATTATACTTCAAGAACATTTAAATTGTGTAGTTCCAATTTCTAGTGTGCCTCCATTCTTATTCTTAAAAAAAAAAAAAAAAAAAAAAAAATTGATAGTTAGAGGAGGGGTTTGAATTTTGGAAATAGCAAAATACGTCAGTTGAGTTACAAAACTCTTAGTTTTTAGTGCGACGTTAAAATAATAAAAAAATTATTACAGATTGTCCCTTAATAATGAAAACCAACAATTTACATCAATTTTTTTTTTTAAGAAACAGTTTACATCATCAAGTATTATAACAGTATTAATGTGCCTCTTCTGTTAACATATGTTAAAATCTTGTTATGACTTGTGAGCCCACCCAAAAAAATCATCCTACATATATAAAAACAATCTCGGTTTTTAGGCAGGTTAACCAAAATAATATAACAGACCATAAAGGAATAAATACATTGACATTATTATAATAACTATGGGTGTAAATTGTAAATTTTGAAAATGGAGGAATTGATTTCATAGTGACCCAAATTTAGAAGGTGTAATGTGCATTTTATAATAATAATAATAATAATGATAATAATAATAATTGAGTTTTGGGCTTTAAGGGATGGTTTGCTTCAGGCTGTTCAGATTGGGGTGTAGAATTTTGTAATTGAGTTAGATGCTAAGGGGGTTGTAGAGCTGGTTCAGTCACATTCCCCCTCTAATGCTTTTTATTCCTCCTTGTTGGCTGATTGTAGGTCTCTTCTGGGCATATTTCAGCACTACAAAGTGCAGCATGCGTTCCATGAAGGGAATAGATTTGCTGATGCTTTGGCTAAGTTAGGATGCGAGATGCAAGAGTAATTTGTAATTTTGAAAAATTCTCCATCTGATGTAATTTCAGCTTTTGTATATTCCGATGTTATTGGGGAGAACTTTTGTAGGCTTACTGCCTCTAATTTAGCCATTTTGGCCAAGTTGAATAATAATTCCTTTTAACCAAAAAAAAAAAAAAAAAATAATAATAATAATGAAATTGCTTAGCATCACATTCCACCATTCCAGGCTCGAGATCCCCTTGTGACACTAACCAATTGATTTTAAAGTCTAGTGTCTCTGCCCCAATAATCTTGAGATAATGAGCCCAGATAATTATCCTCCATTGGGCCCAAGCCCATGGCCCAAGAATCAGCCGACCAAATGACCAAAAAATAAAATAAAACAATGAAAAGAAAAGTATTGTAGATCAGATTTGTCTCAATAATGTGAGTGCCCTATGATGGCCCAAACTTAATCCATGTGGGACATGTGCAATCACTACCACTATGATCCCATTTTCACTATTTCTCTCTCCCAATCTTCTTATAATTTTAAAAGAGTGGTTATAGGTGTGGCTTGGCATAAAGCCATGTGGACGCACATAACATTTCTTCCCCTCTCAATGCATGAATGGATTCCATATTATAAATTAAAATAGATGATCTCTAACCATTATCTTTAAATCAAATAGCATTTCTTCATGTTTTCAATTAAAATTATTTCAATTTTTTTTTTTTTTGGTAAAACTAAATTGTATTAACTAACGTAACCAACTATAGCAACATTTAAGACAAAGCCTCCCATGGTGCAAGCCCAAATTATCATAAAAAAATTAACATTTATAAGTCCACAAGCATACTATCAAAAAACACAATGTCTTGGTCAAAAGTTAAGTCTTTCCTAGCTAAAATATGAGCACACTTGTTCGCTTTACAAAAATAGCGACTTATCTCCACTTGAAAAATTTGGCTGATGAGAATAATGCAATCCATAATAAGATAAATATGATGTAAACTATTATTATACTAATTGGTTATCCATCTAAGCAGTAGTTTAGCATATATTTCAAATACATTTTTCCAATTAAAAAGAAATTTTATAAAAAATCTCTCTCTCTCTCTCTCTCTCTCTCTCTCTCAAATAATAGGGCAGGGAAGGAGGTAACTCCCAAGGAAGCTACTGTTTCACATGGCTTCCCATTCTAATTCCACATTAGCACTATTCTAGTTTCTAATATTAATTTGAAAAGTGCATCAATTACACTCTTTTTTAAAAATCATTTAATCCAGCAGGTCCACATGTGTGCATGTGAAAGTACAAAGGAGAGAAAAAAAAAGTAGAGAGAAAAAAAAAATATTGTCAGTGAGAGAAATGGCGGTTGGTGGGCTCAGACCATGATTTATTATGTGAATCACTTTCTAACGATTTCTTTCTCTTTGCTGCCACCCCTTTCTTTATTTTATTTTGCATTTGATTTGTGCACTCCCTTTTTGTGCATTGACAAGTTTATAGGTAAATGAAATCTTTCATTTAATTGGAAAACCCAAAAATAAAAAGAAGGAAAGGAATAAAGAACTTCTTTCATGGCTAATATTAGAATTTTAAGGATACCTTACAAATCAACATTTGGTGTGGCCCATATCAAATTTTCTTCTTCTTTTTTCTTTTGACAAAATAAGATTTAAAAAAAGAGAGGTTTGTTTTTATGTTTGCTTCATCCCATAACATGGAAAGATTCCTTCACACTTAATCATTGTGAATAGCTAACCTGCTGATTGAACTATCAAGGCTAATTAAACATTAAAGGCTAAGTGGATGATGTGTAAGATCTGGTGGTGCTCTTAAAATATTTACAGGACCTTATGTACTTTTCCATCTAACATGTTTACAAAATTTTATTTTATTTTTTCTTTTCCCCCTTTAATTGTGTAATATAAATTTAAGTTATATGGTTTCTTTTGGCTAATTTAGAGAAAATAATTCCCAAAATCACATGGGTTCCTTTTTGATGCCAGGTTTGATCACATGTCAATCAATGTCCTCTGTTGGGGTTCCCCACCTTTAATTTATATTCTCAAAGCTTATATGGGTCCATGTTATGCATCATTCTGAATCTTTGTCATACTTAGAAGTTACCCTATACCTGTGGAAAAGTCTTAAGATGAAATCTAAATGATTTGAGCTTGCAGGCATTGGGTTCCACTTGCTAAAGCCCCTAAAGATTGTAAAAATAATCTAAGCTTTTATCTATAATCTATTCCATGTACTAGGTAAATGCCATAAGGTTTTTTTTTTTTTTTTTTTTTTTTTTTTTTTTAAGATAGAAATTATATTATATATCTTCCCACCAAATAAGAGTTAAAAAGTGAATACCAACAACCCTCTAGTTAGATAGAACCAAGTACATTGAGGAAATGACTAACACCACATTTTTTATAACTATTGATGTAACTTGTTGTGATTGATGCGTAATAAAAATGATTTCTATAAAGACTGATGAAAGTGATGTTTCCAATCATAACCCATATTAGCAGTTATGAAAAATATTGTGACTCTAACATTAGTCATAAGTTAATCCATTGCCAAAAAAAACTTTATTTTCCTTGGATCAGCAAGTGGAGTGGAATGGCACATGAAACTCAACTTACTCTATGGGACACCACATATATACAGTATACTTAATACTCTATAATTGTTTAATCTATATTGGTAATAATTTTCTGAAACTAATGAGTGTTAAACTGAAATTATTAGTGGAAGAAAATAATAAGTTAAACCAGTAAGCACATTATGATGACTCGCTCAAGTTGACTATCATAGCAGAAACAGTTAAAGAAGAAACAATGCATGAATTGTAAGAAACACATTCCTTCCCCATGTTTAGTGTCGGAGAAGGTTCCAATAAGTCCAAACCTTCCCCGTCATTACTTGCTGATTAACAGCTGTTGCAGTACCCAAGACCTCACGAGTCACTCAAAAAATAAAAATGGAAACTAATCATTCAAATATATTAATATTTATATACCAGCACATATGATATTAGTCAATCTTCTTTGCACTACTACTTCATAAAACAAACACTAACACTCACTCTAACTCAGTTTTTTTTTTCCCAAATCATCCATCTTTCATTCTAGCTGTTTCAGTCAGCCAGTGGAAAATGGTGGTAAACTGAAACATTAAGAAAGAAAAATAAGGAATAACAAGATGCAACTGAAAACCCAGTTGTTTTCATTGTTCTTTTTGTACTGTTACATTGGTTGTTATGTTATTGGTCTTGCTGCTGCAGTTGATGATGAAGTAAATGTTCTACTTTCAATAAAAGCGGGTTTTGTTGATCCATTAGATAGCCTCCAGAATTGGAAATTGCCGGACAATGCAGCAGGAAGGAATGCAACTTATTGTAACTGGACTGGAGTGTGGTGCAACTCCAATGGAGCTGTTGAAAACTTTGATCTCTCTCACTTGAATCTCAGTGGCAGTATTTCAGATGACTTGCAATGGCTGAAAAGTCTCACTTCTCTCAACTTGAGCTACAATGACTTCTCGTCATTCCCAAATTCAATTTCCAATCTCACAGCACTGAAGAGCCTTGATGTCAGCCAGAATTCCTTTATAGGAAACTTTCCAGGAGGCCTAGGAAGGTTGGCTGGACTACTAACCTTAAATGCTTCGAGCAACAATTTCTCAGGTTTTCTACCTGAGGATCTTGGAAATGCTACTACCTTGGAGATCCTGGATCTGAGAGGGAATTTCTTCCAAGGCCCCATCCCCAAGTCCTACAAGAACATGGACAAGTTGAAGTTTCTTGGCCTCTCTGGTAATAATCTCACAGGGAAAATACCAGGGGAACTTGGCCAGCTTTCATCACTAGAAAGAATTATTCTTGGTTATAATCAATTCGAAGATGGAATCCCAGTGGAGTTTGGAAATCTCACCAATCTCAAGTATCTTGATTTAGCAATTGGCAATCTTGGTGGTGAGATTCCAGCTGAATTGGGAAGGCTAAAGCTACTAGAGACAGTATACTTGTACAAGAACAATTTTCAAGGCAGAATTCCAAGTTCCATTGGCAACATCACTGCATTAACTTATCTGGATCTCTCTGTTAACATGTTGTCAGGAGAAATTCCAGCTGAGATAGCTGAGCTGAAGAACCTGCAGCTCTTGAATCTTATGAGCAACAAGTTGTCAGGTTCAGTTCCTACTGGACTAGGAGGGTTGACTCAGTTACTGGTTCTTGAGCTGTGGAACAATTCTTTATCAGGCTCACTGCCCAGTGATCTTGGCAAGAATTCACCATTGCAGTGGTTGGACTTGTCATCCAATGCATTCTCTGGTGAGATTCCACCGAGTGTGTGCAATGGGGGCAATCTCACAAAGCTCATTCTTTTCAACAATGCCTTTTTGGGGCCAATTCCAGGTAGCTTATCAACATGTCTCTCACTTGCCCGTGTTCGAATGCAGAATAATTTTATTTCTGGGACAATTCCTGTGGGGCTTGGCAAACTTGGGAAGCTTGACCGGTTAGAATTGGCAAATAATAGTCTTATTGGTCAGATCCCAGATGATATTTCTAATTCTACATCGCTTTCTTTTATTGATTTCTCTCATAACCACCTCCAATCTTCTCTGCCTTCCACCATTCTTTCCATTCCAAATCTGCAAACCTTCCTGGCCTCAAACAATAACTTAGAAGATGAAATCTCTGGCCAATTCCAAGACTGTCCTTCACTTTCTGTGCTTGATCTCTCATCGAACCATTTCTATGGAAGCATTACAGCAAGCATTGCTTCATGTCAGAAATTGGTGTCTTTGAATCTCAGGAACAACCAACTGACCGGAGAAATCCCCAAAGAAGTTGCAATGATGCCCACTTTGGCCACTCTTGATCTATCCAACAACTCTTTGACTGGTGGAATACCAGACAACTTTGGAATTTCTCCAGCCTTAGAAATGCTCAATGTTTCATACAACAAACTAGAAGGAACTGTTCCAACAAATGGTGTGCTAAGAACTATTAACCCGGATGATCTTGTGGGAAACCCCGGTCTATGTGGTAGTGTTCTCCCTCCCTGCAGTGGAATTTTGCCATTCACATCAGGACAGGGGAGATTGCATGCTAAGCACGTTATTGCTGGATGGATCATTGGAATTTCATCCTTTTTAGCAATTTTAATTGCTCTTTTTGGTGCTCGGACTCTATATAAAAGGTGGTATTCGAATGGAAGTTGCTTCGAAGAAAGATTTGAAACAGGCAATGGTGAGTGGCCATGGCGATTGGTGGCATTCCAGAGGCTTGGTTTCACCTCTGCTGACATTTTGGCTTGCATTAAGGAATCAAATGTAATTGGAATGGGGGCTACTGGGACTGTGTATAAGGCTGAGATGCCTCAACTGAATGCAGTTGTAGCAGTCAAAAGGCTATGGAGATCATCGGCCGACATTGAAACTGGAAGCAGCAATGACCTTGTTGGAGAGGTGCATGTCCTTGGAAGGTTAAGGCATCGAAATATTGTTCGGTTATTAGGATGTCTTCATAATGACACCAATGTAATGATAATTTATGAGTTTATGCAAAATGGCAACCTTGGGGAAGCCTTGCATGGCAAGCTAGCAGGAAGATTGCTTGTAGACTGGGTTTCAAGGTATAACATAGCACTAGGAGTCGCGCAAGGGCTTGCTTATCTCCACCATGATTGTCACCCACCTGTTATCCATCGAGACATCAAATCGAATAACATACTGCTTGATGCAAATCTGGAGGCAAGGATTGCTGATTTTGGGTTGGCAAGGATGATGATCCGGAAGAATGAGACAGTTTCAATGGTGGCTGGATCCTATGGATATATAGCTCCAGGTCAGTTACTACTCTGATTTTATTTACAATAGCTAGCAAATGATTAATTAATAATTAGTCAGTCTGTTAGAGATCTGAAAACTGGTTAGAATAAATACATACTACTCGAAAATAGTTCAGGGCTTTAATCAATTTAGGAACTCTATTGACCCGTGAACTTTTTTGTACTTAAGATGGAGTAGATGTTATTAAGGTGGATTGCAAAGAAACTTGTATATATGCTGTACTGACAATTTTTTACAATTTCTTTGCAGAATATGGATACACCTTGAAGGTAGACGAAAAGATTGACATATACAGCTATGGAGTGGTGCTTCTGGAGCTTCTCACAGGAAAGCAGCCATTAGATCGCGAGTTTGGAGAATCAGTCGACATTGTTGAGTGGATACGAAAGAAAGTTAGAGACAATAAAGCATTAGAAGAAGCACTAGACCCCAATGTAGGAAATTGCAAGTTTGTTCAGGAAGAGATGCTATTAGTCCTTAGACTAGCACTTCTTTGCACTGCCAAGTTCCCAAAGGATAGACCCTCCATGAGGGATGTAATCACAATGCTAGGAGAGGCAAAGCCTAGGAGAAAAAGCAGCAGCAACAATGAAGGAAGTACAACTAACAAAGACAAGCCTGTCTTTACCACATCACCTGTAAATGGCCTTCTGTAGGAACAAAATTGAGTTCCCCCTCTGGCCATGTCATTGTTACATTTGTTCTTTTGTACCTAGAATTGCCTTTCTTTGATGTTCGTAATCATGGTTTGATATTTGTGTCTATAGGATATTAACGGGTATATGAAATTAGATTTTTTCTTGCAAATAAAGCCATCCTTTTATGTAATAGCAGAGATTGTATTCAAGAATAGACAGGCCTATTTGTACTCATTCTTAAGAGTAACATAAATAAATTGTGTCATGTGAAGATGGAACGCTCAAAAACTTGGCTACCATGCCATTCATTGACCCATGAAGTACAAGATTGAACCGTAGAATATATTTCAACTCATTATACATATATTCTTTCCTTCATTTATTAGTCCAGATGTTCCCCAGTTTTCTTCAAAGTACTCAACAATTTGGGGTACACCCTTAATTAATAAGTTACACATGAAGCCTAACTTTAACAAGAATGAAGCCTATACATTTCTTAATTGATAATTACACGCATCCGAATGAATCTACATTTCACCCTATTCTTATAGGAAAAGCTGTCATTTGACCCAAACCTATTGCAGAAAATATACTATTAATAATCTTTTAGAAGCCGCTTAGCTAACCTTTTATAGGCCTTAGAAAAATTATTTACCACTTAAGAATCTCATTCGACAATATTAACCTAAACCATGGTAGCTGTTCCGTGATATCAATTATTTATACCACCAGGTCCATGACCAAACTTTTGGGGAACTCAAATTTTCTATGTAGAGAGTAAAAAAGAGAATATCCAATACGTGGATTTTCATGACCATGAAGTCGTTTGGCTTTTCCTTGTCTTCCTGCTCATTTCAAGGCAACAAAACTGGTCACTATGTCGTTATCTTATCTATGTCGGAATTATTAGAAATTGGTTGCAGACTTCTGAATGATGCTGCTACTATTATTAGTTTGCGACAAATACATGCCTCCTAATGCGATCCATTCAGCCAATGTCAGTCTTTTAGTCACAATATCTGAAAATCTAAAATTAAAAGTCCTAGATAGATACCAAGCCAAAACTAGTGAATGACAGGCACATTAATTATCCCAAAGCACAAAGGATTCCAGCAAGATAACTTATGTTGGTGAACATGACAAAATAAATTGCAATTAGGCACAAGACACAATATCAAGCGATCCTGTTACTCTATCTTCTCAATCATCATCATTTCCAAACATGAGATTTTGATTATGACAATCCGATATTGCCCTCAATTTTCCACCTTTGATTTTATTTGTATTAGAGCTTCATATTAAGCAAGATCTGTTAAATCAGACCCCCAGTAAAAGATCATAATTTTGTAGGTCGTGAAGTTTTCCCATTAAGGATTTTACCCAACACATACAAAATCTCTCCATTAACCAATAAAAAAAGGACCCATTGTAGCCTGCAGAAAGCTTAAAACAAACACATTGAAACACTCACATTTACAGCATAAACAAATAATATTTACTGAACTATGCATGTGTATAGCAGTATGGCAATGAAAACTAAGATGCCTGTGGCTTCCAAAAGGCAGGGATAGAATTCCCAGGAGTATAGTAACAAAAACAACTGAACAGAAAAAATATACATATATATATTCAAGAAAAGCACAATTCAAAACAAATAGAAGAGCCGTGGATCAATCATTACTTTTCAAAATGCATTGACTATGCTGTAACTTTTTCTCTCTTTTGTATATCACTTTCAAGCCATGTATCGTCAGTTGCTAAAGTTCTGAAAACCAGGTCTAGATGGGATTGGTTCTTTGCCTCCCATTCCTTTCTTCTGACCTTGGAGCTGCAGATTAAGAGTCATTTTACCACATGATACAAGTAGAAATGCAGCTTTCTAGAGCTGAAACATAGTGTTGATTGCAAAGCTACTTACCAAGTCCCTTAGCTTCAGATGTCCTCATAATTTTTAGCCTCCTTACAGAGTTAATGAACATCCTGAATGCAATTTAAAGAACAAAAGAAAAGAATTTAGATAATCAGACCAGATTATATGACAAAACAGAGATCAAAAGGTAGAGGATAAAATCACCAAGAGTACATAAAATTTACTAAAAAAGACAAACTCAGCTCAAAGTTCATTTCTATGCTTTTGATTTATTAATTTGTGTTTTTTTTTTTTTTTACCTATTCTAAGACTCAACATTCTTTACTCTCACATTTGTCATGGAACATAAATCCTAGAATAAAACCCAGAATGTTCACACATGGAGCATGGAAGACAATTATCAAGAGAGCACTTCATTGAAGCTCTCCCCCACCTACATGTCCTGAAACTTTGAACCTCAGCAGCAATAAGGTTCATAATTCCAAGGTTATACCCCATTTAACATTATAGTGAGCTCTTCCTAGCATTTCCAACAAACATAACTCAAATTCAAAGCTAACAATTGATTCATAGTACACATCATGACACAGAAATTGGAATGAAAAATAATTAAGATGAGTTTTTGATCAATTCAGGATAAATTTAATGGTCCTTTGCCAAATAAATTCAATGAGATTAATGGCTGCAAGTATCTTGCACCAATCTTGCATATTTCTATAAAACGACTCAAGTTCATGTATTAAAAATCCAGGTAGTTATTGACACACTGCCTAACAAAACAACCACTACCTGCATTATGGCTGTGGTAACCAGGCAATGCCAACATGACACCTAAGTAACAAATTAAGTACTAGGTGGACATGGCAGTGTCACAGTACTGAGAACCTTATCCTCATGAATTCCTAGGTCATTCATCACTAGATCAGATAATGATGAAACATATTATACATACCCCCAAGGAACATCCCCAACAAGCATCCAGTCTCCCTCTTTGTCTTCATATGTAAGCACAAAATCAGATGATCCACCCAGCATTTTTGATGATCTTGTTGCTTTGTCATGTTCCTCCCCACTTGATCCTAATCAATTACCACCAACACCACTCAGTTTAAAAGACATAAAAATAAAAATAAAAAATCCAAATCATGAATAACTATAAACACAAGCTATCATCGAAGACAAAATCAACGAAGAAGTATTGGATGAAAAGAAATTCTTAGATTTGACATTTTGCTTCAATCTTAAATTATCCAACGCTTCTACTGCTTCAAAATTTAGAGAAAATATTATCGTTCCTATATGAAATTAAAAAATTGTTGGAATACTCAATGGAAAAAGACTCAATATTAAGGAATCAGTTTTTGAATGTACAAAGGCTAACGCCAAAGTTTCAAATTGTAACTTCAAAGCTTCGCTTATATAAGAACATCAATTAATTGTGCAGAGAGACCTGGCTTTTTAAACCATAAAATCAGTCTTTGAAAGGGTTATTGACTCTTCATTCTGAAATTTAAAATAAATGGTATAAGAAACACTCACGTATTGAGCTTATTGTTGAAGTTGACGTGTGAAACATATCCTCCAGTGTTTGTGCCAAGGTTTCATAGCATCTGTGTGCACTCAGATCAACCTTCCTTCCAATAGGAGTTCCATCCATATTCACCTTCACAAACAGAGAACTCCTTAAGTGCCCATTTTCTTTGGCACTACCATTGTTCATGTCACTGCAGTTGTTAGTTCCCTTCCCAACCACAGTATTGCTGTTTTTACTGCTACCAATCAGTGAGTTGAATTCTTCAGTGGCTGGTAATTTTGCTTGGTTGACCAAACTATTCATTCTATATGATCTTATAGGAGGCCATCCCACAACCTGACTGCTGCAAGAATTTAATAAGAACATCAGTGGAGAAAACAAAACTAAGACAACAGGTTGCTGAAATGCAACCACCAAATTCAATAATATGTAGCACAAATAGAAAGAACCAACGTCAACAAAATCTCAATACCAGAAAAATTAAGATTTTCTTTATTTATTTTTTTTCCATTTTACAAGATTTTCTGCATCTTCAAGACAAGTAATTAGATCCCAAACGGTAAAGACAGAATTAAAGGGCCATGGCATCAAGAAGCAATTTTATCTTATAGAATAGACATGATACTGCCAACAATCTACTCTACATAAGAAACTTTCGAACAGCAAAAGCCAACAAACACATGGTGGTGAACCACTCCTTATGATGTCAAAATCACCAATTTGATGGCACTTTTGGACAAGACAAGCAAAACCATTTGTTCTGCTCCATAATGGTTTCAAAACAAAAGACATGAATGCAACAACTCCAGCCAGGACAATGTTGCTGGGTAATGATACAAGCTAGTTCAGCCAGGAAAAAAAGGACAATGTGCTAGTTCAGCCACAGAACAACAAGAGGAAAAGTCAGTGATATTATGATACTCAAAAGTTCACGACTAATTGCCAATTAAGAAAGCTCTTGGCAAGATAGCATTTGAAAGCAAGACCATGCAAGATCCAATTACAAATCATTATTTGTTGGGGGAGGGGGCAACTTCCCCCTTGAAATATTAAAACTTTCTATGCAATAATGAAAACTTCCCATTCCAATGTGAAAGAATGTTGGGCCTGCTTTTTTTTTTTTTTTTTTTCAAATATTATATTGGAAAAGAAGTGACGATTTAACACAACTTGACTATGAAAGCATTATCAAACATTTTATGCCTTTGAAATACTCTGTTACACTTATTGTTGTATTACATTAGGTTGATCTACTGAATTAGAATATTGGATCAATTGAAGGATTGATTTCAATCCACAACTTTAAATGAGTAAATGCTAAATCAAGATGTACAGCTGATTTAGAAGTGTCAGATCCAACAACATACACAATAACACACATGCTATTCTTATTTGCATCTCATCAGCAATGTATTAAGATGTATCTATTGTGGATCCATCTGTACCCATCATCGAATTTACTTGGAACTTCATAAGAGTTGTGTGAAGTGTGAACATAACTTATCATTGACTCTCCTGCAATCAACCAGGATCTAGGATGAAATCATGCCAATATTAGTCTCTTGTGTGATTTCAACAATTGCATTAAATCAATGCAATCTAAAATTTCAACCGTGTTATATTATAATCTTTAGTGTCAGCTTGTCTTAAAATCATTCATGTTAGTTGGTGTCATGTTTGAGGAAAACATAGTAACTTTATCTTCTTGAAAACTATTGATTGAGGGACATGCTTAGATGATTCTTATTCCTTGTTGTTTTGGGTGCCAAGTGGGAGACAACTATTTATTGGATTTCTCAATTTTTTGAGCCCAAACAAGAGAAAGCTTTGGTCTTCCATTAGACAAAGGAAAGGCAGGGCACAAGTCCTATCACCAATGGTTGCCAAAATAACACAAATCTAATATGTGTCAATAGTCACTCGTTGTTCCAACAAAACTTGTTATGCAGATCAAAGGAGATGTGAAGATAATTACAAAACAAGATTATTTTATTATTATTTTTTCAAGCTTCATCTTGGCTTTATTCCCAAATATCAATGTTTTGGGGTCATTAAAGTTTGCAATTTATCACATGTAAGCGCGTACGATTATTTATGGGAATTAAACCTCAAAATAAAGGTAATCAAAAGCCCCATACGTTTATAAGTATCAGATCTATCAAAACCCAACAATAAATATTCCAAAAAAAATCCCAAAATAAACATGTGACAGATTCAGAACAAACACACACACACACACACACACACACACACACAAAAGAAGAAGAAGAAGAAGAGGATTGCATTAAAAAGAAAAAAAACAAAAACAAAAAAGCATAGTAAGGAGAGATCGAAGTTATGAACTGACAACCTGAGGAAAAATATTATTATGATTAAAGGCACATAAATTAAACAGCTTGAAATTACAAAGTAACTTAAAGCAGTAAGCAGAAAATACAGAAACTAAAAGGCAAAATCCTAATTCCTATAATCATAAAGGTCTTATTACCTGGCACCATTAGCAGCAGCAACAGAATCAGCACTTCTCTTGGTCCCAGCTGTAACACTAGCTCTGCTCAATGAGGAGGAACAAGAAGAAGATGAAGATGATGAAGAAGAAGAAGCTGAAACTGAAACTGAAGAACCCACAGAAGGAAAATCCTTGGCAGTCAAAATCCTAGCATAGTGTTGTTGGGGCTTGCAAGCAGTACCACCAAGGCTTAAGCCAAGACCCAACTCAAGCTCAGACTCATCTGGGCTAGAAGAATCCTCAGAGGACAAGACTAGGTTCTTGTCCTCCATTGACAGAGTGGATATTGACCCACTTCTTGTAGCACCGCCAAGAACAACGACACCCTGCATCAAAAATCTTTCAAGTGTTTTTGGTTTTTTGTGAAAAAATCCCTGAGACCCAGAAGCTGTTTTTGAAGAAGAAGAAGAAGAAGAAGATGGGGACCAAAGTAAAGAGGTGGCGGGTTTAAGAAGGGGTTCTTCACAGAAAAGGAAAGGAGGGGACAAATTGCAAAAGAAGAGAAACGTGTGGGGTTTGTTTGGTTTTGTTTCAGGAAGAGAAGAAAAAAAAAAAAAAAAAAAAAGGAAAGGGGTTGGGTTGGTGTGTGGAAGGTGGTGGTGAGTGGTGAATGGTGAATGGTGATGGTTTTGTGACTAATTTATTGCACCATGGCCCCACCTGTCTGGTTTATGCGCCTCCAATCTATTACCGATCAATCCTGTTTACTTCTTATTATAATAATATATTTTCTCCTTTCCTCCTACCATCTTTTTTGTTCTTCTTCTAGAATGCTTCCTTCTTGTAGATATTCTCAATTTTCATGAAAATTTTCCAATTTTGTAATCTGGACTATTCACACTAACCTCAATGCACTTTTGGTTAAATTTTGATTAAAATCTACGCTTTTAGTGTTAGTTTGGATAGCAACGCGTTTGCGTTTGCATTAATGACTGTGTTTCTTGTGCGGATTTTGTGCACTATTTATGAAATTCGCAAGTATGAATTTTAACAAATTTTTCTTTTAAACTAGGTCTCACAATACTATTCATATATTTAAAAATTATTTTACTATAGTGTTTTCAGTTTTCAATAATAAGCGATATCCAAACAGACTCTCATTACTTTTAGCTAATTTGCTAGTGCATCATATTTATGGTGTGTTTGAATATCATTTATTTTGTTGAAAACTAAAAAACTTATTGCTAAAAACAATAAAAAAAATAATTTCTAAGTTACTGTTCACGTAAGAAAACATTGTTCAGCACTGTTTATTTGCTTTAATGCATTGTTTATGTCCTATAAACAGTGCAAGAGGCACTAGTTTAAAAAAAAAGAAAAAAGAAAGGGAAAAATGCCAGACGTGGATGCGCTGGACGTGATCCAAACGGGTACTTATATTGCCTTTGGAATAAACTTATATTGGACAGCTTCTTTTACTATTTAGTTTATTTTTGTTATTATTCATGGGTCTTATTACATTTTTTGGTATTATTCATGATTTTTACTATACTATTTCAGCTAACTTTTAGATTTATTTACAATACTTTCAGCAAAAAAAAATTTCAATTTTAACTAAATAATCTGTTTCAAACAATCTCTTATAATATTATGTTCCTATTTCATTTGACCAATACCTCATATTTAATATTATGTTACTATTTCATTTAATTTTTTTTTTCCTTCAAATATCAATTTTTCTTCCCCCTATCTTTCCCCAACTCAACATTTTCTCAAACTTTCTAGATCAGACAAACACAACCACATCAAACCCAAATAGATCCTTGTCGACAACGCACCACCAGATTATTACCCAATGGGGAGAGCTCAAGCTTTGCGAGTCCTTTTTGTGGAGAGTATAAAATGGTAAAATAAATTGGATTGTTGAGCTACAAATAGTGTCTCAATACATGTATTTAGACACTATTCAAAAAATTATTTTGGCTTACAGTTTGTAGAAGCTAATGCAGGAATGTTCTAGGTGAGTTTAGTTATAATCTTGTTGAAATGTTATTTTGGTGAAGCTAATGTTAGTGCTCGTAATTTAACTAACTAGTTATATACTTCTTTCTCAAAAAAAAAAAAAACGAATTATATACTTTTTTTTCTAATTTCTCAATTTTTAGGCAGGAGAGAAGTTATAATCTAAGGTGCCTAATATTCATAAAATAACTTATAAGATTTATGAGGTTTTTGGTTAAAAATTCTTAATTAATATTAAGAATTTTATAACTCAATTGGCATTTATTGAAGTTTTCAAAAGAGATATGCGGCGTTTGAATCCAACTCTCTCCCAACTATTAAATTATCACCAAAATAAAAATAATAGATCCATTAGAAACTTTATGAAGTGTCAGTTATGTTCTCTTGACAAATAAATTCTCTTTTTAGTTACTTCATGTGTTGGGAAAATGATCAAACCCACCACCCCATTTTTTCAATTAAATTAAAAATCAAAATATAAGAGGACCACAAAAACGAAATATAAGTTCACTAGCTTAGTGCCTAGTAGGACCACACCACACTAGGAGGATTGTGCCTAATTTTGCTTATGGTAGTTGAGTTTACTAAGCTTAGCAGGGGCGTAGCCAGAAGTTTTTGCTTGGGGGGGCCAAGATAAAACAATCATATTGATTTGCAATTCAAGAAAAATTCAAAATATAACATTCATACATATCTTGGTGCATTAGTTTAGAAAAACAAACATTAAATCCAAAGTAAGTCTTAACTATATATGTATCATATATATATATATATATCATAAGATTACTACTAGAATTTTTTTATTAGTGTAATTCAAATTAGCACTCAAAATACTAACAAGCTAATCGACCAATTGAGCATCGTAAGGAAGAATTAATGAAGAGAAATTGAAGAGAGAGCACTCAGTAATGGCAATGAGAATTGAGTAGAGTCTTTTGGGTGACTATAAAGTGTAAGGGGATATTGTAATAGTTTTGGGAAATTGCAAAACTTAAATATAATATCTAAAGTGTAATACATTAGGTTTCTCAATTAATTCAAACACATGTTTACCATGACAAATAAAATACAAACAAAATTATCATTTTTAAGGACAATGAAATTCAATACAAAGTTTAATTGGGAAATATAATGTAGAACACCTCAGTTTTATAACTTTATTCTATTAGGAAAATTGAATGACTAAAAAGTGGTAAAAATAAGGGATAAAACTGTTGTAAAGGACATGGACATGAACATCAAGACATGGGATATGGTCTTAGCCTCTTAGCAAAAAAATAATTAAATAAATAAAAGGGGATCTGCCAGTGGCTGTGCTTTTAATGGAGAATGGAAAAAACAAAATGAATAAATCTTTATGGCTGAAAAGTGGGGATTTAAGAGGAGGGAAGGGAGTTCTTATGGCTGACATATAGGAAAGGGGGCCAAGTTTTTTATTTGCAGGGGCCAGCTATTAAATCAAAGGGACTGAGAACTAGTTTTCCTTACAATTATAGAGGATTTAAAAAATTTTGGAGGGGCCATGGCCCCCCCAATGCATTACTTAGCTCCGCCCCTGAAGCTTAGGTCAGAGTTAATAAGGACCCATTTGATAGAAGAATTTAAGTAATGTTGTTTGGGTGTTTTTGATATAAATGTGTTAAAATATGTATAAAATTGTTTAAAATATAAAAATATGTGTTAAAATTTACTTGCCAAATCTGGCCTAAATATTTGAGCCTAATCTTGCCGAATATTGCCCAACATAACAATTCAATCTCAAAAGTCAGTCTCCAATTATAATATTTTATTATGCAAAACAGAAATTTTGACATGGAAACAACTTATGTCCATAGTTTACTCAACCAAGACCGTGGGCTAATCATAGTTTTTTTGTAAAAATCTAATCACCATGCCTAACTGCAACATCACATTTCAACTACATCAATCATAATAAACAGTTATTTTGAGTTTTGACAACTTGAATTGATCAACAAATTAGTTTGATATAAATTCTTACATATGAAAATAACCTTATAATCATTATTTTTTTCCTAAAAGAAAAGTAAACAAATATTATAAAGAAATTTTTATAGTATTTTATATATATGTATATAAAGAAATGTTAACGAATGTCTTTAAAGTAATGATTAATAATTTATTTTAAAAAAAATTTTATACTACTTTTATGAAAAATGAAAAAAATTGTCAAAATATTAATTATTTTTTTTACATTTTTCATAAATTTTTTTAAAAATTAATTATTAATCAGTATATACATATCACAAAAAACAAGAGCTAAAATTAATTGTAAGATTTTATTTTTAATTTTTTGGATGGAAAGTGGAAACATGTGACCTTGGCTCTGAAAACATCAAATCAAATTAAATAGAGCAAAAATAGCTGTAATAAATTCGAAAATTCAAAAAAAGTCTATCTGAAGTAGGACCCACAAAACGATGTGCTCTCAAGTTTCAACGACAAGCCGACAAGGCAAGGTCCCACGTAGTAGAGAGTGAGAGAGAGAGAGAGAGTATAGGACACATGTGTATCACACGGCTCGACGACACCACGTCGGAGATAGGACTATTATAGTAGAAATTGAAGAGTGGGGTCCCACATAGTAATGAAGAAAGAGTGTGACACGTGGGGGACCACACAGCATCGGATTCATCAATTGTAGACAGCTCAACAAACAAGCTATGCATATGTGAACCCAACAAACAAACGTACGATTTAGAACACAAACACGTTTTCAAGAAGTCCCGTGAAAATTATCAATTTCCCATTAAACATAAAAAGTAAAACGCTTCAAAGTTTGGGAAAATTGATGTGTGTGTGCCACGTGGATTGCCTGAGCTCGACGGCAATTCGGTAATGTCATGAACATAGGGGACAGAGTTCACCAATGCCTCACACATTTTTGTGCACGTGTGGGCCCACTTGAAGAGGATGAGAAACCCCTCTTTTTTTTTTTTCTTTTCTTTTTCTTTCTTTTCTTTTATGAGAAACACTTGAGGATGTGAACCTGCCTAGCAATTATCACATAGATCCTGTTATCCGTGACTTACACTATTGGTTTTAATTAACCATCATTTCAATAAAGTTTGAAGGGAAAAGTTACGGATACTATTGGTTTAGTAAATATTTTTTTAAAAAAAATTAAGGAAAAAGTAACTAACATTTTTTTAAAAATAATTATAATAAACCCGCCTGTAACAAAGTTTAAAATCATTTTACCTATACGTAGTTTGAAAAGTGTTATTTAATCTATTTGAGATAAGTTTTGTTTGTCTCTTGTAAACCACTTCCATTACAAATATTGGCAAATATGTATTTCTACACCCTTTTTATGTCTCTCTCCTCCAAAATATGAAAATACATAAAAATACTTGAGAAACAATATCAAAAATTAATGCTGAGAAGAAAATGAAAAGTCAAAAGAAGGAAATGGAAGTGAAAAAGAAGAAGAAAACATAACTGATAATGTTGAAGCATAAAGATTAATTGAAGAGGAAAGAGAGATCGGAATCACTTTACCTACCCGTGTTTTGAAAAGTGTCTTTTTATCTACTTGAGATAAGTTTCGTTAATCTTCTGTAACCCACCTCCATTAAAAATAAGGGCAAATGTGTGTTTCTACTCCCTTTTTATGTCTCTCTCCTCCTAAAACAAAAAACAAAAAAAGACATAAAATACTTGAGAAACAAGATCAAAAACTACCGCTGAAAAGAAAATGAAAGTCAAAAGAAAGAAATGGAAGTGAAAAAGAAGAAGAAAACATAACCCACAGTGTTGAAGCATAAAGATTAACTGAAGAGGAAAGAGAGATAAGATTGACCACAACCAAGACCCAAATCGCAAAATGGTGTGCTCCTCCTTAAACCCCAAATCCAACTGAACGCAGCCATGCTCCTCCTCAAAACCCAGACCTAACCCAACACAAGCTCCTTCTAAAAAACCAGACCCAACCCAATGTCGTGCTCCTGCCCATACCCAACCCAACACTACCACCTCGTGCTCCTTAACAGTTACCACCAAAGCCATCGTGATCCAAAGCTACCATTGAGAGAGAGAGAGAGAGAGAGAGAGAGAGAGAGAGAGAGAGAGAGAGAGAGAGAGAGAGAGAGAGAGAGAGAGAGAGAGAGAGAGAGAGAGAGAGAGAAATTTTGCCTTCTGTGTTCTTTTTCTCATACATTAAGTTAAGGCTGCAAGTAAATTTTGTCTTTTAGTATTATTTTATATTGAGTCTATTACAAAAATATATTTTGTGATTTATTGGAGTTCTTAAGCCAAATTTCTAAATTTTTACAAATAGCATCTTTTGATCTAATTTTCTTTTGTTTTTGTGTCTTTTTTGTTTTGGGAGAAGAAAGACATAAAAGGAAAGTAAAAATGCTTATTTACCTCTATTTTTAATGAAGGTAGGTTACGAGAGACTAACGGAACTTACCTTAAGTAAGTAAAATGACACTTTTTCAAACCATGGGTAGACAAAGTGATTTTGAGTCAAACTATAGGTGGGTTTATTGTAATTATTTCAACATTTTTATATATTTTTTTTATGAAAATGGTATTAAAATTTGGGTCTTATAATTGGTGCTCTTAGGAAATCTGTTAATTTTTTTTTCCTTTTTATTTAGGAGTATGCATATGGCATAGGCTAGGTTGAAGGATTTTTTTAGACTTGGAAAAATTGGACCTAGCCTAGTAACTTGACCCAAATCCCAAAGAAAATATCCAATTCGAACATGAGATTTTTTTATCCAAAATAAAAATGGGTTGACCCATGATCTCACTTGATTTATCCCATGTCAAGTCAACCCATATGACTTGTTAAACCTTTATAAAATAATTTTATTTATTTATTTTTAGGATGATGGGATATGTAGGGCTAAGTGTAAATAGGATGAGAAAATATATGGCAAATAACAATTCTCAAGTATGAAGATTTCTAGTATTGAATATGCTACTAACATTGAGTAGATTGAAAGGCAATTCATATTAAATATTTACTTATTTTTCTTTATCTAATATGGTTTTTTTTTTGGTAAAGATGTTTTTTTAATTATCTTTTTAGGAAATATAACTTTTTTATTATTTGACATGCAACAAGAAAAATTGTACATGAGAAGGCTCATAATTTGACATGGTCCATGACATTTAGATTTTTTTTTTTTTTTTTTTTTTGAGAATTTTTTTGGTTCTTTTATTTTAATTGAGAATTTTTTATTTTTTAAATCTAGTTTTTTATTATTATTATTTTTTTTATGTGATAAAATACAAATGGACCTATAACCCAACTGACCTATTCCGCCTGCAATCTAGTTAGGATTACTCTTTTTTTTTTCTTTTTTTTTTCCGGCTACCAAATCTAAGTTTTTTCAACCTAACTCAAGTTTGTTGAGTTGAGGAATTTCCAATCCACATGGTCGAGTCAAGTCAGATTAGGTTGGTGGGTTGTGCTTACATGTTTCATTTCATGTAACAATTTGGATTTTCATTAATTATTTAATTACCTTTTTTAATAAATTATTACAATTCACATAATATGTTAAATATAGTCCGAATTTTCAAAACTAAATATTTAATGCCAAAATAAATCAAACTAGAAAAATTAAAATAAGGGCAGTAAAATAAATAAATAAATATAAATAATAAATATGTGTGTGTGTGTGTGGTGGGTCAGGTTGGATCAAATGGGTTGAAAAACTATCAGCTTGAACCTAACCCAACCTGAGACTTGAAATAAAATTCCAACCTAACCCCACATACCAGTCCAAGGAACAAAACTCAAGGTGTCAGATTGGGTTATATTTAGTCAATTTCATTAGGTCAATGGGTTGGATGCACGCCCTTATTACCTACTAGCAGATTTTTAAAGTCTACTAGCACTTTATCTTTTTAGGTTTCACCATTTGGTTTATATTAAATTCAATATCGAGGTTCCCTTTGTCACAAGAAATATTTTTGCATTTACTATAACTCTGTGACTCATTTAAGATAGTAACGATGTGTGATTTTTTGTTGTTATTTTGTTGGGAGATTAATTACAAATTGTAAATGCAACATTTGATTTGATATTCAATTTGCTGAGGGCATGCATGACAACTTGACAATCCCCCTCCAAAATGACCTTTTAAAACCCTAGGTCTGAAGCTAGTTGCAAGGCCGAAGATGCAGCTATACCCTCAACTTCAAATGGAGAGTGTACACAGCTTAGGATCCTGGATAGAGAGGCCAAGACAGCTCCCTGTGCATCGCATATAACAAGTCCAATCCCTGATTTTTGCTCCCTACTAAATAGTGCACCATCAAAATTGACCTTTACCATGTCCAAGATAGGAGCTTTCCAACGAACTCAGATCGGTGTGGACTGTGGTTGGGAAGGTTGCTGCATCGCTTGGAATTCCATTAAGAGTTCTTTGGCCATGTTTGCGAGCTGATTTGGACAGCAACAAGGTTGGTTAGTTTTGACTCGATTCCAATGTGCCCATATTGTCCAAACGGTGAGCGAGAACAGCTCTGTATTCTGTTGCATTCTAATCATCCACGACAGCAACTCTTTGAAGTCCATGAATGCAGTGGTTCCTCAACAAGCCCATTTTTTCTGACTTACATGCCACGTGTGTCACGTGGGGATGGTGTGCCAGTTGTTGGAGGGTTATTAGGTAGGTTATTATGTGGCTGAGGTACATTACTAGGGTTGTAAATTGTGTTTAAGGATGATAGGATGTTACGGTTTGGCTGGGTAGTAAAGTTTGTGGTGGAGTCTATTGGCGCCTCCTCTAAATGTCATCAAGCGTTGCACCAATATTTGGCTGGTTAAATGAGGCACGTGGTTGATGGTTTAGGGTTTTTGTAGGTTTCGGGATTGGGTGTAGCTGACAAGACCCCTCAGAATTAACTGATTCTACCGTTACTGAAACATGCATTACCAAGTTAGGAACTTCTTTCCTTCTGTGATTTTTGCCGTGATTAATGCAGCCTTGATTGTTTGCTTGCTTCTTCCCCACCGGCGTCGAACCATGCACACCGGTTTGTCTAACACTCTATTTGTGAAGACTTCTCTCCCCCCCCCCCCCCCCCCCCCCCGGGAACCTGTACCTTGTTCCCTCAAACTAGACTTCTTTGTCGTTTAATTAGAGGTCAAATCCTCCAATTTTGTAGACAAACTTTATTCGAATGAATATTTAGCTTATAATATATGATGCACTATAGTGTAAAAGACGTGTAGGGGAAAACTATTAATAACATTTTTATATTAATAATTTAGATATTTTTTATTTAATGCTCATTTAGATTATTCAAAAAGATTTTCCTACAATTAAAAGTATGCCAATACTATAGAAAGATTAGTCAAAAAATAGTGTAAAGGAAAAAAAAATGTTAAAGGTACTACAAATTTACTACATAAATCTTACAAATTGATATGATAATAAATGTGATTGTTAGGTTTCAATCATCTAATAGTTGGATTTTAAATTGCCTCTTTTTAATTTGTGACACGCAGTTCATAAGACCAATGTAATAAAAGTTGTAATATATGTAACATTACAATAAATAAATAAATAATGGAACTGCTTACGAAAAAGTAGATAATGAATAAAACTAACATGAGCCACGTAATGAAAGGATAAAATGGAATTTTAATAATTACCTACGTACATAATGAAAGTTAAAATGTAACCATACTTAAAACAAAAAACAAAACAAAACAAATACTAAAACAAAACAAACAAACTTAGTTTGGAGCTTGACCCAATGTAAGCTTTAGGTCATGAATCACTCGTTCAATTAATGAGCCATTGGTCGAAGCGCTCAAACACGTAGGAGGCACTAGAAAACAAGTCCTGAACACTAAAAAAAGGAAAAACTTGTGAAAAACTTGTATGACAAGTGATTCTCTCGTGATATTGAACTTGAGAAGAGACAATTTTTATATGGCACTATTCTTTTTTTTTTTTTTTTTTTTTTTTTGATTGAGTGTGGCACTATTCCTAATACATGGACAAGTGGGAGCAAATTAATTAAGGAGGATTGATTTGGGTTAAAACAAGTTGAGTGGATAGGTACCAAAATCAATTTTAAGGCTAGAGATTCTTGATATTGGAAACAACCAGATCAATGAAACTTTCCCCTTTTCATTAGGAAATTTTCACGAGTTGAAGATTCTCATTTTGCACTCCAATGGATTTTTTGGTGCAATAGTGGGTTCTAATTTCAATTTTACGTTTTATGAGTTGCGCATTTTTGATATTTCTTGCAATAATCTTAGAGCATTCACATCTGGGAATGCTATCTCATCATATTTTACCATCCCAAAAAGTTACTTTATCAATTATACCATACCATTTTACAATACACCAAATATCCCAAAACTCTATTATTTTACCATTTTATTAAAATATTATTTTTTAATCGTCTTGGGTAAACATAAAAAATATTTTTTCATTCGTCCTCTCTCATTTTTTTTTCATTCCTTCCTTCCTCTCTCTCTCTCTCTCTCTCTCTCTCTCTGTTATGTTTGATTGTGCTCTAGTTCGTGCATTTGTAAGATTGTGGGTCTATGCTTTGGTCATGGATCGTGGGTCGTGGATTGTAAATTTGTGATATGGGTTTGTGGGTCTGTGCTTTAGTTGTGATATGGGTTTTTGTTGGTTGTGCTCCGGTGGGTTTTTGTTGGTTATGGGGTCAGATTTATGGGTTTGGCTGTGCTCGATGGCGTTGTCGTCGATTTAGCCATGGGTCGTGGGTGTCATCGTCGGTATGGCCATGGGCCATGGGTTGTGGTTGAGGTGTTGGGTTTTTTTTGCTTGGGTTGTTGGGTAGCGATGGTGGTTCGATGTCTGGCTACATCGTTGGTTCAGTGGTTGGTTGTGCATGTGTCATGGGTTGCCATTTGATCTGTGGTGTTGGGTTGATTGTGCTGTGGGTTATGGTTTGATCTGTGGGTTCAGTGTTGGGTTTATGAGATAAGTTAATCGTCAAAGGGATTTGGAGATGGGTGAGGGCGAATCGGTAGAGAGAGAGAGAGAGAGAGAGAGAGAGAGAGAGAGAGAGAGAGAGAGAGAGAGAGAGAAAGGACGTGTGAATTAGACCGTGGGAATGATGGGTGAGGGTGAATCTATGGGTTCAGCGATGGAGAGAGAGAGAGAGAGAGAGATGAGAGACGTGTGAAGAAAGAGTAAAGTTGATATTTAGAATAAAATATTAATATTTGGTTTTGCAATAGTGCTATAGTGCAATTCTACATTTAGAATTGCACTGTAGCACAATTGCAAATTTTTTTGCAATAGTCTACATTTACAATTCTGGATGCTGAGCTCCTTTGAGCTTGAATGCTAAATTTTCCTTACATTTGGCATTTCACAGGCCCAATGTGAATGCTCTTACTGGTTGCCTTCAAACTTCTTCCAAAATTTGACTGACATGAAACTTGTTGATATAGATTACTTACGTTACATCCAAGTGTAGGTGTGTACTTTCATTAGGGGATTTATTGATTGTTATGATTATTCGATGACGGTGACAAACAAGGGCTTAAGAATAAAATATGATAAAATATTATGATTCCTGACAATCATTGATTTCTCAAGCAATAGATTTGAAGGAGTGATTCCAGAATTTTTTGGAATTCTCAAGGGGCTTAACACGCTTAACTTATCCAACAACTTGTTCATTGGTCATATACCATCATCTATAGAAAACTTACCACAACTTTAATTATTGGACCTTTCTCGAAACAAGTTCTCAGGAGAGATCTCTTAACAACTAGCACAACTCACTTTCATCGAATCTTTTAATGTGTCTTACAACAACTTTACGGGATCTATACCACAAGAAAGCTAATTTGATACATTTCTAAATATTTCATTTGAAGGGAATCCAGAATTGTGTGGTAACCTATTCTTAAGAAAAGGTTAAGGATCACCGCCTTTAACCTCCAAACAAAATCAAGAGCACCCTAGATCTTCAATTGAAAGTGATTGGAAATCTGTTGTGATTGGGCATGGAAGTGGTTTTGTTATTGGACACCTAATGACTAGTCGAAAACATGATTGGTTTGTGATTTTTTTGGAATAAGGCAGTAGAATGGCGAAGACAAAAGAGGAGGGGACATTGCAAGTCAATTTGTTTAGTCAAAATATCCTCCACATGCATGCAAATTTGTTTATGCATCTGTCATTAATATATTTTAATTTCTTTATTTTATTTTATTTCATTTATAGCGAGTGGGTTGAGGCATAGTCTATCATCAAGCACTCTTTTAAAAAACCAAAGAGTTATTCCATATAATTATATATGAATAAGATCCCTTATAGCTACTTAACATAATGTGAGGTGGTAATGCCTTGGTTGTTGATCAAACCATTGTGCCTAAGAACCATGATCTCACTTACCACTCCCATAGTAAATTGGGGATAAGAGCTACTATTTCCATTGAAAAGATGTATACTCACAAGATTGAACTGTGATCTTAACAAACAATCGAACACATTGCCAATAAATTCAATCCTACTAGTTGTAATTCAATTATCAATTAAAAAAAAAAAAAAGTGAAAGGTAAAAAAACTAACGAATGTTTGACATAAGTTAATTTTTTTTTTTGCTTAGTTTGTTTTGATGAAAATATTTTCTAGAAAATTATTGATTTTCTAGAAACATAATATGAAAAATTGACTCTCTCTTTTATTTTTTATTTTTATTTTTTTATGTTTGGTTGCAACCCTAAAAATGAGTTGAAAAAAGTCTTTTGATATTTGGTATATGCATAAAATTAGTAATATTTCTTATAATTCAAAACAATTCTACGAAAAAAAAACTTTTATGCATGACATATATATTTAGTAAATAGACTACCCAATCAATCTAAAATAGTTCACAAACATTTAAGGAAAAAAAACCAAAAAAAAAAAAAAAAGACCGAACAAAATTTGCATTGAGAAATGCATAGGGAATTCAATCAATTCTTAAAAGCTTAGTGAGTTAGCTCAAAAACTACGGCTAGGGCTGTTCAACCACTTGTTGGACCCAACCTACCCGCCGCCGCAGATTGAACCAACTTCTCTAGCTGCCGATGATGGTGACCGACTGACCTACACATATTCTTGTGATATATGGTAGATCTAGTGAGTTTTGGGATGTTTTTGGCTAGATTCAGCAAAATCTCACTGTGTCTAGTTGAGATCTTGCCAAAAATGGCATAGATCTCACTGAATTTGGCAAGATCTCAAAGGATTTTGGTCGATTTATCATTGTTTTCTCGTCGGAATCTCACCGTTTTCTAGATCTCGACTCGACCAACCTATCCGCCACCCTTTGAAGTTCCAACCCACCTGACCTGATCATCCGCCCGGTTGGCAGAGGGTTGAGAATTCGTCCACCCAATCTAGTCAAGTTGGATGTAGGTTAAGCTTAAAACCCGATTCAACCTGACCCGTGAATAGCCCTAACCATGGCTAAAGAGACAGGCCTGAAGTCTCCTAATAAATAATAAATAAAAATGAAATTAAGGAGTCTATGCTCTAAATAACAAAATCGGCATCTCCTACAAAATGTTTATCAACAAAGCAGAAAAATACCAGACATGCACAGTAGTAGCCATTGCAGTTCAAATGCTAAACATTTGGCCGATGAAAAAAATACAAACTTTATCCCAAAAAAAAGAAAAAGAAAAAAAGAACCACATAAGCATTTGAAGCCTTGAAGCCCCAACAGACAAAATCTCATGGAGATTAATAAATTTTGCTGCTGAAATTCATTAGTTGGTCAGCCCTTTTTATTCTATTTTATTTAGTTGGGTAACCAGGCAGCAAACAAGCCTGCCTATGAATTAGCATAAATCATTCAGCAATACTGTTTTTGGGTATTTTGGTCTAGCTCCGCTGCTCTTGGTCCTCAGAGTTTTGTTGATGTAATTTCAATGGAATTGAATCATGGATTCTGTCATGTGCTGTTACTTAAATTTCAATGCTTTCATTTAAAGACAAAAAAAAACCCACATAAGCAATAATTTGGATGACTAAAATGTCCGTTCCAAATCAAACGAGTGAGATAAGGTTGATGACGAGAGAGGAGGAAAGAGGGGAGAGAAAGAAGTGAGATAATAAGGGTGTTGGAGTTTCTTTTCTGTGGCTTGTTTTCCCACAAAAGAAAAAGAAAAAAAATCGGAAAACAAGCGTATACAAAATAAGGGTGTTTTCTGTTGACTAAATGTTGACCTTGTTTCGCAAAACATAAGAAAATGAAAAAAAAAAAACATTATATACAAAATGTTTTCCGCCCAAACAAACACATTAAAATTACTATGGCTTTTTTCTTTAAAAAAAATTACTTTAGTTATTAGTGAAATTTGTGGTATTTTTGTGTATAAATCTCATTTCCACTCCTTTGTGTGTTTAACACACCTTGAAGGATCTCTTTCAATCTTACGATCTCTTTCAATCTTGTGATTTCTTCTTATGAGCGAATAAATAAAGTATCAAACGCTCCATGGACTGTTGCAGAAAGTATATTTGGTAAACTTGTAGATCTTCTCAATTTTGATAAACTTTGCCCTATTGAAGCTACATGCATGCTTGAAGACATTAATTTAATTAGTGAAAGTTTTCATTCTATTTCTTTTGTTAGTATACCTTTAAAATGTAATAGAGCTGCTCTAGCTCTTACTAGTATTGCCAAAGAAAAAGAGGAAGTATTTTCTTAGTTTGAAAAATATTATTCTTTTCTCCTCCTAATTGTAGACCATGATAATTAATCACTAAAGTTTACCATTCTATTCCCCTACAAAACATGTTAAAATTAAAAAATAAGAATTAAAAAAAAATCAAATAATATAGCAAATTCCCAAACCCATAGACCACAAGGTGATGCAGTCAAACTCTCAAGTCTGAAATTTTTGACCCTCACCACCTGGTGGCCACTCCGTCTCCCCCAAAAATTCCCAAACCCACAAACCGCAAGAGGAGAGACCCATCACTTCTAAAATGCTATAACACCCAATACAAGAAGAAATACAATCAGTACTTCTCTTAGTTCTTGCTTGTTCGAAATTCCCTGTATCCTAATTCCCCTTCACCACTTTCATTTTCATTACATCAGGTACTGTAATTCCATATCTCTCTTTCTGCATGTTTAAATGTTTAATGTGTATGTTTTGTCAGATTAGAATTGTAATAATGTTGCAAAACCCTTACTGTATGTATACTAACCGTTTTTAATTAAAACCAAAAACCCATCACCGACCCTACTCACATAGTCGGTGGTGGGTTAGCATTCTTCGACTGTTACTAGGAACCCAAAATCCTTATCTATATATATATAACCCTCTCACTATGTAATAGACACATTGTAATAAGAGTCTGAAAGAGAGTTGCAGTAGTTATTAAGGGGTTGGGTTGTTCTTTGCTAGAGAGAACAATGGTGAGGGAAAGAAGGTGCACCCAATGTGGCCTCACTGGCCACACCTTTAGGAATTGCGCCAGCTCTGTTATTAGCAATACTGCCAATAATAACACTAATGCAGCTGCGTGCATCAAAATTTTTGGTGTTTATTTACAGAATAATGTTAATGGCAACGTCGAGAACAACAAGAGTCAAGTTGTTAGAGAGCCAAGCATTGCTGTTGATCAGAAACCGAAAGGTATATATTATGTCAAAAAACTGCTTTTAGTTTTAGTATATAAAAAGTAAAAAAATCTTGTGTCTTCTTTCTTATGGAAGTAAAAATATTGTGTCAATATGTTGTTTGCTGGAAAGAAGTTAGCATTGTACATACAAATTATTAATTAGCAGTTTTTAATGTACTTAATTTGCTGTTTGTTTCAGGGAAGCGGTGGACTGAGGAAGAGCACAAATTATTTCTAACTGGTCTAAATCAGATTGGGAAACATGATTGGAAAGAAATTTCACAGAAGTTTGTGACCACCAAAACCCCAGCCCAGATTGCTAGTCATGCACAGAAATATTTCCTGAGACAGGCTGAAACTAATAAGATGAAACGGAGACCGAGTGTGTTTGACTTGACTCTGCAGAATGAAGCGGAAATCTCTCCGTCTGCTCCTAAGGATTGCCAAGTTTCACAAACTAACAAAAGTGATGCTGAAAAGTCATTAGAGGTAAGTCCATCCATGCTCTAGTTTATCCAAATACGATGTAAAAATAGTATATTAAATATAGTTGTTAACTTGTTGTGGCTTGCACTCCTATAGGCTGGCAGCTCTGAATCTTTGGCGTTGGATATTCCACCACTTGCTCAAATTCCAGCCTCTGTATGTGGTGCTCCAAGTTATTGTCAGATTCCTCCCATGGTAATTAAAAATTTGATTTTTGCCACTTTTTTTTACTTGTTGAATTCTATTTCATATGTAGTAAAATAAAAATTATTTGAACTGATTTTAAGTCACAACATAGTGTGTATTTTATCTTTACAATTAGATAACTGGATAAGAACTATATCAACTATTAAACTAAAAACCATTGTTAGTGATCTTTAAAGCAATTTGTCAATGCAATGAACCTTGTGAGTAATTAGACCATCATTTGCACACTGTTTACAAATTTAATATCTTGCATTGCTTAAAAAAAAAAAAAAAAAAAAAAAAAATTCTTTATGCAATTTTGGTGAGGGATTAATAGAAAGGGCTCTCCCAGAAATATGCTTGCTTAAATTGTGGTGAGTGGTAGCTGGCAAGATTATGGGGGAAACTTTCTACTTCATAGTGCTTTAAAACAGTGCTGTAATAGTAGGATCTTCTATGCTGTGCTTCATTAGGACTAGTGTCAGTTGATTGGAAATTTGCAACTTTACTTTATGCTCCATAGGCTGGTGGTGTCTGCGATTTTTAATAAATCGCTGCAAAATTGATTAAAATGGGATTACTATTCTCTAAAGTTCCACAAATAGCATGTTGAATTATATGTTTTTAATATCCTTTATTCGAATCAAGATTGCAGCCCCAGATGTTTTTAATAGCTAGCCACATATGGCTTGTTACAAAATAGATTTCTTTAATCATGGAATTTTAATTTATTTATTTTCATTCACCACTAAATGTAAATACTTCATCTCCTAGGATATTCATAGCATCAATTTCCTTCTGTTTCTTTGATCTCTAAAATTCTCTTTTTTATATGAATCTTTTTTCTAGCCAAAGCATCAAACCAGTTTCTTTTTATAATGATTTTGCTTGTCTTAACAGGTGGGAATGCCTGGCAGAGGCAGTGCACTATTCATCCCAAACCCAAAGGTGAATTTTGCCGGACCAAGTTATTCGTGCTGGTTGCCCAGAACCCAGCAGACTTTTTGTACTGGTGCTTCTGGTGTTATTGATCCATCCGACATTCCTTCACCACCGCCTTTCCCTCGCAGTCTATCTGATTTAGGCAATAGGCTTTCATCAATTGCTAGAGATGTTGAAGAGCTTACAATAGGACAGCCTCAGACCTCCCGAGGAATAAATGTATCAACTCAAACATCTGGAGCTATTAGAGTGACATGAAAAGTTTTGATGAGTTGAAGCTTGATTTTTGCATTTTGATTTGTCAGCTGAAGGCTATAAAATTTTCCCCCCTTGCGTATAAAATAGAGTTAGAACAAAGAGGCAAATTATTCTTTAATATTTGAGTACTTAGAGATATTTTTCACTAATCTGGCTTCTTATCTTTTTCCTTTCAAGTAATTAACTTGTGTCAAAACCACCAATCTTGATCTATTTTTTATTATATCAGATTGCAAGGCCATTGCTAAATGTTCCACAATATTTTCTTTAAGTAGACGTCAATCTTAGTGATTGCATACTCTCTCTAGTCCACCACCCTAGTTCACCTTAGAGGCAGGAAAAAGAATAAAATGTTTGAAATATATATCATAAACTACATTCCTCTAAGTTTTTGGAGGTGTGAACTGGGAAGCATAGGGGCTGAATGGCATATGTAAAAGTCAATTTTACGGTTCATAGGGCTGGCTCGATTAATAGGAGGCCTAAACCAACAATTTTAAGTAGGGCATTCTTTATTTAATTTTTTATATAATAATTTTTATTTAAATTCATTATTCTTGTTATTTGAAATACAAAATTAATAATTAAGTTTTTATATTTAGGTTTTGCTAACATCTACTTTTCATTTATAATATCACTATTCCACTTAATCTCCTTGTGATATAATTGATTTTTCTTAGAATTAAAAAAAAAATATAAAATTCTTTTTTGGCAAAAACAACTGTAATAAGTATTATCAATAACATTATGTAAGTGATACATACATTTGAAATAGAATTTAATCTTTTTTATGTAGTTAAGAATTGTTATATTACAAGTTTGAACATCATTATGATTATTTTCATTGTTGTTTTTGCGATGTATTATTTCCTTATCTTCTAATTCAGGGACCAAGGTCAATCTTAAAATTTAAAAACAATGCTACAACTTCACTTAATTATATAATTATTTAAGAGTCTCAACTTGTCAAAAGTCAAAACAAAGAGAAATTAAATACATAACTTGATCAATTAATACTAACCAATTCAAGATTAATATTTTATTACTAAAAAGAATTAATACCATGGTTATTATATAAAATTTTACAAAAAATATAATTTTATTTTATTTTAAATGAGTATTAATTTACCTTGAGTAAATTGATATATGGTGAATGAAATTTGAAATCTAATTTTCAGATTTGATTTTGGTGTTGAGAGAGAAACAAAGATCGTTTGGTGTGTTATCATATGAGATATTGAATGATTAATGTTGACAATAGGAGACTTACAAAAATTCAAATGTCAAGTTATGAGAAATATCAATGATGATTCGGTGCACTTGTTGAGAGAGAAACAAAGATCGTTTGGTGTGTTATCATATGAGATATTGAATGATTAATGTTGACAATAGGAGACTTACAAAAATTGAAATGTCAAGTTATGAGAAATATCAATGATGATTCGGTACACTCACATTGTTTTTTGGCTTAAATGCAAATTGCATTCTTTAAGTTTGACTAAAATTTATTTTAAACTTTTAACTTTACTTTTGTTCAATTGAAGCCACTAAGTTTCAAATTAATTCTATTAAGACATTTCTTCTAATTCTGTTAAAAAATTGCAGTTAAGTATGCAATTGACTAATAAAAATATAGTTTTTGAAAAACAATTCTCACAAAGCTGGGTAGGAATGTAAAATTACATTATGGACTCAAATGGGATAGTAAAATTAATCAATGAAAGTAAAACTACATTTTGGTAGGAAAGTTACAGATCTTTGATCCTATGTACAATCTAATTGCAATTTTTTTGGGTCAAAATTCTACTGAAATCTTGTTTTTTCATTTTCCACTTAAAAATCTTATTAAATTTCAAAAACATTTTCAAATGCAGAAATTTTAACAAAATTATGCTACAATTCTAGTCATTTGATTTTTGACTAAAAACATTTTTAAAAGATTCACTTTCTAGTTTACCTCATCTGTCTTAAATATCAAAACATTTTCAAATGTTGAAACCATAGTTTTAAAAACCAAAACGATCAAAGAACAGAAAATATGTCTAATTCCATTTTTTTTTCTTTTTTCGGTTGAACAAGCAATTTTCACGATTGAACTACTGGTTTTACTAGTTTTTACCAGACCAATTCCATGTTCGGTTCTTGGTTGACATGTGACATATATATAGTCAGAAATAGAGCCTTTATTTGTAAAGATAAGATGAAAATTAAGGGTTAAGAGGCCTAATCTAGTAATCTTACTTGTATGCTGACTTGGACCTAAAAGCCTATTGTGCAATAGACCTAGGGCTTTTGTGCCAACTTGGACTCAACTAGATCACTTTGTGTCCCCAAGAATGGCACCCACTGTCAATCTCGAAGAAGCATCAATTCAAGCAAGTCGAGTATCTTTGGGTGTTGGTTGGATGTTGATTGGTGTCGGTTATTGGAGGGGATAGCCGATCTTGCAACATCTGGCTAAAATCTCATTGGATTTGGCCGAAATCCTGCCAAATCTAGCGAGATCTTGCAAGATTTGTTGAGATCTCAACAATATCTTGCTTGATCTTGACGAGATTTTATCAAATTTGGACCAAATTTGACTAAAGAAAGGCTTACACTGGCTAAAAATGGAGACTTGGAGATTGGTTGGGTCAATTGAAATCGAGTTTTTATGCAACAACCCACCAACTTACCCACATGAATCGGTTTCCAATGGCAAAGACTAGTCACTGACCACCACAAGCGTTGGGTTGGTCAGTAGTTGGCTCGAATTCGGTCAGTTGAGGCGGGTGGATTGGTTCCACATGTTACGTAGACAACCCTAAGTAAATTGAAAAAAGAGTTATGAACTAAATTTTTATTGACAAACAATCACAATTTATTTTCAAAGTAAATGATAAAATTCTATCAAATGCATAACGAACTACTATGTTGTTGACGTGTCTTTTGAAAAAGAAAAGATTGTGACCCTTCTTCAATGAATCATGTTTAATAAACCAAATTCAATGAATCATGTTTAATAAACCAAATCTGATAATCACGTCAGCAAAAGACGTCTAATTGAAATTTGCTTCTCTTTGATGGGCATCCACAACATTTAAGATCCTGTGTATACTGTATAAGCAATTAAACATGACAACCATGTTTTTACTTTTTAGCCGGACTTTCATTCTGATGGAATGGTTTCGACCAAAAGGACACTATGATGAAACAACTAATGAATGAAACTGTGTCCATAAGCAAGCCTTTTCTTAAGGGGGCCAAATCGGATAAGAACCCTTCCGCTTTAAATTCTCAAATTATTCCTAACTTTATCGAGATATAAGATACACGTTACACGAATTTTTTTTTAAAGATTACGGAATTTTTTTTAATAGATGCTTATATTTGACTAAGAATGATAGGAAATTAGATATTATTATATAGCAGGAATATTTTTCTAGCCAAATCAATTCCTTAATACTATCAAGCTCATTGTTAAAGGTTCTACGACATTTTTTTTTTTTTTTTTAAGGTTCCATGACATCATGTTTCTATTTTTTTTTTATTAACAACAACCAAAAAAAAAAAAAAAAAAATTCTGGCTTAATTGAATTAAGTCTTGTTTCTCAAAAAAAAAAAAAAAAAAAAAAGTCTTTTTGACTTGACTAGCAACGTCTGAAAGCAACTATAGCAGAATAAAAGCACAATAGTTCTTTTATGACCTCACAATTTGATGATATATGCGACTGTGAGTGATGAACTAGTAATCACATATAATAAAAATCTATAATTTTTTTTTCAACTACTCACAATTGCACATTCATCAGCTATGAGAAAAGTGTGGTAAAGTATATCTCCACATACTTTCTAAAAGCAGCACATCCATAGAGAGAGAAATCAAAGGATAGAAGCACAATATATCTTCTATATTGTTTTTTCCACTAAAGATTGCCAACTTTACTTTGAAACCTGTCTGATTTTAGACCAAAAAGAAAAGGTGTAACGGGCCAATCCAAACAACCTATATCTTGTGGTGGTGAGACTGAGACTTGAAAAGACCATTTAAAAAGGCAAACATCACTCAACGGTAGACCATCCCAGAACTTGGCACAGGTTAGTCATATTGACCGAGGTCCAAGAAGTAAAAGTGTAAAAGTAAAACCATTTTAGTGCATCCATCATTTCGTGTCAACCACGTAAAAGCCGTTGTCATCCTAAAACCTTTTTTGTGTATTTGCCACTAACTTTTCAAATATTTTTTTTATTTAAAAAAATATAAAACTAATAAAATTATATTTTCATCAATTTTTACTAATTTAAAAAATAAATGTTCAATAAAAAGATCCATTCAAACAAATACACACTTAGGCTTCGAGCCTTTAAATAGTGTGTTTGAAAGCTTGGAAAGAATGAGAGTAAAGGGGGAAGGAGAGGAGAGGAAAGAGGGAAGTTGAGGGGAGGGGTAGTATGTTTGCCAATTTATCTTATTTTGATGTTTTAAAAGTTAAATTGGATAAAAGGAGATAAATTAAATATCACTTTTTTTTTTTATTTGGATGTTTTAAAAATTGTGTAGAGGAGAAGAGCTATTTAGTCACACAAATTGACTTTATGACCCTCATTTACAAGTTTTAAAAATGTAGATATAAAAATTGACATCATCAACGGAAATTTGATAATTTATTTTTTATAATATAAGTGGAACTCTTCCCCTCACAAATTTGGGGAATTAAAAATATCCCTCCATATTCACTCAGTCCTTCTTCCTCAAGCTTAAAAAAAAAAAAAAATCCAAACAAGATACATTAAACTCTCAACATTCTCTCCCCTCCACTCCCCATCCATGGTCTTGATTCAGGTGGGAAATAACATGAAAAAATTTCTAAGTAAATTACATTATTGGAAGATTGCTTGACCATTACAATGTCATTCCTTTAATTTAAAATGTAGCAATGTATGCCTTATTTTTTTTTTTTTAATGAGTACTTTACCTGTATGTTAGTATTTTTCTTCAAATTAATAAATAAATAAAAAATCAATTTTTATTCTAAAAAACATGTCCTAACCCACACATTAATTACCTTAATAGTCTTGAATAATAAACACATTGTATGCACAAACACATTACATGCGTGATCTAAATGGATTTTACGTGTGATGTGTTTATTATAGGAGGTTACTAACTATTAAGGTTAGATGAATTTTAGTTAGCTTAATTGGTAAAATTTCTTGTCAAATACTCAAATAAGGGATTTGGGTACGAATTTCGCTTACACTAAAATCTAATTAGCGTTTTGGCCTAAAAATAAAAAACCATCATAAAACAAGAGTTATAAGTTCAAATTTGTCACTCGTATATGTGTAATATCTAGGTCAACATTGTCATTGTGTATGTAATTGATTTGTTATTGGAGAGAATAACACATTTTAACAAATTTAAATTCCTAATTTGATGAAATACTAACAAATAGAGTAAAATGCTGATTATGAAAAGATACGGGAGTTTTATACTAAAAGGGACATTGCAACTATCCAGTACTGATGAGAAAAAGTGCAAATTTCCCTTATATTTCTCTCTCTAAAATATATAGCTAATTTAATTTTGGACATGTAATTTAAAAAAAAAAAAAATCTAATTTAATATTTTTAAATTTCTAAAAAAGAATAATCTTATCTTTCCATCTATAATTTGCCTATTCAGGGTATCGGTTCAATTTTGACCCTTTAAATATCGGGTCTCTCAACATTCGCTATTACATTTCCATATTTTGAAAAACTAAAATCCAAATTTTCAACTTCAGGAGACCAAAATCAAACAAATCTTATATTTTAGAGATAAAAATGCAATTTACCCAAAAGTATCATATATCTTCGGTTACATAAACTGCCAGCTGAGTTTTTATTATTATTAAGTGGAGCACATATTAGAATACGCCAAAATATGTGCATACTATAGGCTATATTGTATAAGAGCATCCACCCAATAAGAAAAAAACAAAACAAGAATCAAGAAAGAAGGTACAAAAGGGTGAAAAACAAAATATAAAGCTAACTTATAAAATTCAATAACTCAATAAACTTAGGAAAAGAGAAGGACCGGATCAATGATCAATCTAATCATTTTCTTTTTGGTTTTAAAAGAATACAAAATTTTTATGACTTATTTTGTGGGCGTGTCATTTATGATGGAGCTCCACTCTGGTTTAATTTACAAATCTCGGATGGCAAGAACTTGTAAAAGCAAAAAATTCAAATCAGGAAACATCTTTCCAACTAAACTAGTATATATGAATTTCATTTCTTCTCTGGATTCTCTGGTTCTTGAGGCTTGCAGTCAGAGGTAGTGCATGCCTCACAAGCTGGAGAAGAAAGAAAGTCAGAGAGACTGATGCGCAATGTTTGATGTTTTTCATCATTTGCGGGAACATGGAGGAGAGCTTCCATAATTAGAATCTCCCAATCACGAGGACGGAGAAAAGAGAACCAGGAGTCATCTGTTCAAGGACAATCTGGCTTTGTTAATAAAGGAAAAGTTTGATTTAAATTCATGCGATATATGTTGCTGAACTAACAAAAATGATTAAACTATAAAATGTTTTTTCCCCCCAACATAGACATTGATGGTGTTCAATCACAAGAATTCTCCAAAAAGCTTTTACGATACCAATTTTTCGTACAAACCAAAATGGAAAATGTCACAAGGGAAGTAGTAACATATTGACAACAGTTGCTTATAAAGGTTACGAATTGATTGCAAAATCATCAGACACACATGAAAGAGCTTGAAGAATATCAAACACCAAAACTGTAACTGTAACAGTAAATATCGAACAATACAAACCTCCATTGCGAACTGCCTTCAGCTGGAAGACTCCAGAGCCTTGTGGTCCAGACACAGGAAATGTGCAAGACACAGACTTTCTCTTATGAGCTACTGCAAGTGATGCATTGTACCATGGACCCTTCACAATTGGTTCCCCAATAGCATCTAAAAGTGCCTTGTTCTTACTAGCTTTCTCCAAGGCTTTGCTGCAAAATTTGTAGGGAAATTATTAACTCCAAGGTGAGTAAAACTGAGCATAAATGTGATACATGATACATTGCTTTAATCATACAAACAATGAAGACAGATAAAAGAGGTTTTCCTTAACAACCATCCCCCCTCTCCCTCTCTCTCTCTCTCTCTCTATCTCTCTCTTCCTTACTCTTTTCCCCCCAACCTGCACTCCACCCTTCCCCTTTATCTACTAAAAAAGAATCAAGGGTGATAAGATAACCTTGTATCTGTAAAAACAACATCCACATTCCAACATCTAAGAATATATTAAGTAGAGGAGAAGAATTAGTGCTCTATTTTGTTTAAATGGAAAAATGTTCTCCATATTTTCTAGTGTTTAGTACAACAAAAATAAAAAATCAACAGAAAAATGTTTTATGTTGTCAACAGAAGCAAGCCAAAAGAGGCATTCCCTACGCTCACCTTCTCAATTGCCTTGTGCTGCCAACAACACTACTGCCACTGCCTCCCTCGCCAAACTACCACCGCTGCCACACCACCACCATGGCAGCTACCACTCCCCGCCATTGGCAACACTATAACACTATCTCCGACACCACCACTATTGCTGATAAAAAGGTTGTATCTAGCTCACAAAGCTCACACATTTGGTAGGTAACCTTACTCATTTTTTTTTTTTTTTTTTTTTTTTGGGAGAGGCTAATACATGTGGCTGCTCCTATTTGATCTGTTGAGGATCCACAACTAATCAGAAAATTTCAGGACCAAGGTTTTGTTGTTGTAGGTTTTGGAGAGGTTCATTCCTAGACTTGAACCTAAGACTTTGCTTTTGGGAGAAAACACTAGCCATCGCACCAAAGCTTCATCTTTACCATTGCTTATACATATAAAGATCATACCTAGTGCACAAAACTTTCATTTTTTGCGGGATTAAAGAGAGGTTACATGCAGCCTTACCCACCTGCACCCCTCCCCCCCTCTTTTTTTCTCGACATTGATTTCCTGATTGGAACCCATAAGCCACAACTTGTCACTTTTGGTAGAAGGCACTTGCAATCGCACCAAAAGGTCCAATCTCTTACATTTTCATACAAGTAAAATATATATATATATATATATATTTTGTGTGGATAGAAGTAAAATAAATTTATTCAACAAAGAAAATGAGAATTAATAGTCTAAATTTTACATTTACAATCTTAAGCTCTTTATAAAATCTAACAAAGAGCTTGAGGGAAAACTTCCTGAATCAATCATCCAATCATACATCACCACTGTCATTGTTACCGGCCTACCGCCATCACCACCACCACCACCACTTCACCCACTGCAACCATCATCATCACCACCAGTGTTTCCCCAATTACTATCACCACATCACCTTTGCTACCACCACCACCACCATGACTTTTGCTATCACCATGCTTGCATGAAATATTAAAGATTTTCCATGTAAGCCAAATGACATAATTTTTTCTAAATTATTTTCAGAGCCATAATCAAATTCTACAAAACAAGCCATTTTCCAAAAATTGTTTCCCACAGAAAAATGTTTTTTATTGAAAAAAAAAGTGTGTAAAATGCACAGGAAGTGTATTGAGCTATTCCTAAAAAAAAATCTAATAGTGAAAAGATCTTAAATTTCTAAAGAAAATGTGAAAGGACACTATCTAAGACAGATCCAATCATATAAAGATCTCAAAAATAGTTCTCTATGACATGTCGGACATTTAACACCTTCAAAAGTCCTATGAATCCTCTCTCCATGTTGTCCAGGTAACAAACATCAGAACAACATACATTCTCATGTATCGGCTAAATCTTCCTTACCAACGTACAAGCATTTGAATCACATTCTTCAGCATCACCCAAGATATATCAACTAACAAAAACACAAGTGACCAAATTTCTCATAATTGAGTAATGAAGTAGAAGATGATCAATTGATTTCCCACTACATTTGCAGATACAAAACAAATCAACATTGACTAAATTCCACTTTCAAAAACTTTCCCAAAGTTGTTCTCCAATGTCCATGTAAAAAAAAAAAAAAAAATTTACCTTACAAGGCACCTAAGCACTCTAAATACTCTTCCATGGGAACATTACTCTTGAAGATCCTCTCAAAGCATCATAGAATGATCAAATATGATCAAATACTACTTATAAAAACAAATAAAAAAAAATCAAAGAATGATCAAACATGGACTTCTAACCTCCAAGACACTTGGTCTACACCTCCATTAGTAGGAAAAATGAAAATATAACAAATCAAAAAGCTAAACCACAGACCCAATTCTCAATCCTAGAAAGCACAATTAAATCAAGAATTCCAAGAAGCCACTCCTGTTTCTATTGGGTTGCCTATAGCTGAAGCATTCTTATCTACAGCCAAGTAAAAAAATCAAGAAACAGGCCGATTGGTTATAGCTCAATTGGTACTTCTCCCATGATAATTAGTTGGAGGCTGAAGTCATGTGTCTAAGACACATCGGTTGATTGTGTAACTTACAAACCAAAAATAATAATAACAATAAAAATAAATCAAGAAACAGGTCTTTCATAAAATAATTATTACACCATATATCCTGCCAAAAAGAATTGTTTTACCATCTCTAACTAGAAATTTGATATGCTGGAAAAAAGACCTAAACTCCTCTAATACTCTTCCATATATCAACCCCATGAAATCCCCCTTAATTGTCTTTGTTGGCCCCTCCCCACACCCCCCTCTTCTCCCCCCAACCCTTTAAAGAAATGCCTCTCCATGTTCTACACTAATGACACGCCTCCAAAGTTGAGAGAGACCTCCACAATCATTGTCCTAGGAGGAATTGATTAAAAGTACTTAATTTATGCACCCCACTCCTCCTCCACTAAATAAAATTTGTTGGTGCCACCCAACCCACAAAAGAATTGTTTTGCAGTTTTCCCCATCCATTAGAAATATGAATAGGCTCAGTGAAAAGCAAAATGAAATATGTTTGTAGGCTAGATAGCATACTTTTGATAATGGCGATCCTTCTTTCTTTTTAATGAATACAACTTATTCTAACCTACTAATATCTTTTCCAACTTTTCAATGATATTAGGGTTTTTGTCTTTCTCATACCTTTTCAGTGATGACATTCCAAATTGTTTGTGCCTTAGAGGACAAACTCAGAGATAATCCCAAATATACCATAGGTTGGGTACCCACCTTTATTTTATTTTATTTATCATTATTATTTATTACAACAATCAAGTTAGTCAGATAAACATAAAGCATTTAACCACTCAAGCAGAGTATTGAATAATAAAAGCTTCAAATCATTAAGCATTCCTCTCCAGCCAAATACCCACCTTACAATCCAAGACTCAGGCTAGCTCTATTATGCCCTTCACTTCATCTATTGATACAAGCTCACTTTGGTTAACCTTTAACCTTGACACTAACTCAAAATAGAGAAAAACATATTGAATATAACCAAGCTGACCAGAATTTGATTCACATAATAACATTGTAGCATCAACAAAAATAGATGAGAGATTTTCATAACACCTTTACTTTCTCCCATAAGCTGAAAACTAGCTTACCCACCCTCCACAACTTTGTATAATGTCCTACTGAGTATTTCCATCACCAAGATGAAAAAAGAAAAAAAGAAAAAGAAAAAAGATAATGGGTCTTCTTACCTCAATCCTCTTGAACTATTGAAAAAAAACAGTTTGGCTTCCATTAACCATAATTGAGAATCAAATTGTTGAAACACAAACATAAAACTAAACCCACTTCCTCCACTTTTCTACAAAATCAAAATTTTCTAATCGATACATCAAAATAGCCGCAAATAACATGATCATTTGGTTTTTCAATATCCAGCTTACATATTGCCCTAGGACTATTTCTTCATATTCAGCTATCAATGCACTCATTCTCAATAAGAACTGAATCAAGGATTTGCCAGCCTTCTATGAAAGCAGTTTGTGTATCTAGACTACCTATAGCACATTTTAAAGCTATTGACCTACATCTTTTGATGCGGACAAGAAAGAGTTCAAAGAAAAACAAGATTAATTATATAAAGATTCAAGATTTGTGATCTAGTTTGACGTGGGACTTCCTTGACACCACGGATGAATGGCCATTTGACCAACATTAGGAAAAAAGTAAGTAATTTATAGGAACTTATAAAAGGAGACACCACCCTTCAGGATGTTACATAACAAGCCCCAGTTAAGGGTCTTCCCATAGATTGTAAAGACTCCTTTGTAAATATATTTTAATCTTCTTTTGTGGATTTTTTTTTTTTTTGGGGGGGGGGTGGGGGGGTGCGGGGGGTGGGAGTTGGTAAGAGGTAAAGTAATCTAAATATGGATTTGATGACTTACAATATGTTGCCATCTGCCAAAGTGATTGAGCATTTTGAACCGCTCATAATAAGGATAACTAAATCATAGTATGATATATTCTCTAAATATCACAGAGAAGTTTTTATCATCACAGTGAGTTAAATATTAGGGTGCACCATATACTGGACAATGAGTCAATGACTGGTAATTCTTTTTTGACTGGTAATTCTTCATAACTTTATTCAGTTTCTAAGTCCTTCTTTACCCTTTATCTAAGTCTTAGATCTCTCTCTCTCTCTTCATGAAAGACAACAGACATATCCACCATGGTCAAGATTCCATGGGTCTCAATATATGGACTTTTTTTTTGATAACTGAGAGACCTTCCCAACACATGCCCTTTGGACTCGTGGCAGCCAGGGAAAATTCGAGATGTGGGTGGGTCCCCCCTTTAAGCTTGCACATCAAGTAATTGCAACTGAGATGCAACAGCTAGGGATATGGACATCCATATGCTATTTCCATTTTCCACAAAGTTTCTCTTACTATTAAGCTATTTTAAGAAGGATGATCTCAGTTCTTTCTATCATGTCACACTCATTTGATCTATACCTGATATTCAAAGTCAATAGATTTAACACTACCAAATCTGAAGGACAATTGTGGTATAATGTAAAAGATATGCAAGCACATGAAGCTTAAATAATGAGCCATGGGATATTTAGACCTGTGGAATCTTGACCACAGTGGGTATGTCCATTGTCTCTCTCTCTCTCTCTCTCCACACACACATACACACTAGATTTACCATGACAAGATGACAAACATAGACATTACACGATGTTCTTCCTATAAAAGGACCATGATGTTGGCAGAAGGCACTCTGCATATAACCAAATTTTCAGACTTGTAATTTCCGGTAAGAAGCTGGAAATGAAGATGAGACACCATTAACCCCCTCCAACCAGCTCTGTCTTGAAACAATAACCATCTGGATATGGTCATGAATGCATAAATATGCCATATCCAAAATAACTTGCCAGAAGCCTATCATACAGATGCTTTAAGTTCTACAAGACATCTCAGTCTCACATTGCAAAACTTTAATTGGTTCAGTTAAATCAGAAATATAAAATTTCAATATACAAGTTCAATCAACATCATGATGTCTTATAAAAGTTCCTTTTATACTAGTTATAAAACTTCTTGGACAATAAAAACCATCCCACATAAAATGCAACATACCTGCTACAGCTATTATAAATAACAAGGTCATCAAGAGCACTCAAAGCAACTCCGCCGGTTATGGTAATCAAAACAAAAGACACTGCTTTCCGACTAAATGATTTGCTCTTCCCTTCATCCACGGGCTTTGCAGAACTGCAGGAAGCAATCTAATCAGTCAAAATCAAGCTCAACTTCCCCAATTAAATATGGGTATGAAAGCTTTTAGCTTTAAGCTCGAATTCATTGATCTTAACAAGTCATCTTTTTTGGTCTCCAAAAAGAAAAACACAACACAAATGGGTCTGATCTGAAATCACAAAATTCAACTTCTCGAGTCATTTACATGTATTATTTTCTTCCACATTTCTCATTTCTCAAAATTTTAAATTAGACCCATTGCCCCTTTCTTTTCCATCAAATTTTCCTGCTGTAAAGCATATGAATTTTAATACAGTCCAACCAATCTATCCTTATACAGACCCTGAAACTCAGTTCTCATATTTCCTCAACCAAAACAAAAACACATCGTTTTCTCGGATAACAAACAAACAGAGTGACAATAAAAACCTTGCCTCAGTCAAAGATATACTAATAAAGATTCGAAATCAAAATATGAGTAATTAACAAAGATAAAAAAGAAAAAGATGGGTGGGAAATATCGCATACCTGGAAAGTTGTGACGATGGGGTTGGGGAGTTCTTGAACAAGGAAATTAATCTTCTCCCCAACATTTCTCTGCTTTGCTTAGCTCGCTCTGAGCCTATGCCTTGTGTTAAGTTTAAACCCTTCTTCTAAGCAAGATGGGTTTTGTGGGGTTTTACAACTTCTCTTGTTCTAGTATGTATATGTTTTTCTGTGTTGCTTTGCTTGAAAGTTCCAAAGGTACTACCAAAAGTTTTTTTTTTACTTGTTTTTTTTTTTTTTTGAAAATTGCTGTTGCAAGCACAGAAGTGTACAAACAAGAAGGGAAATCTTATTTTGAAAATCTAATCTTAGTTAATATTTTGATTTCACAATTTAAGTAAAATTGTGTTTTGAACACACAAGGGGCATTTTTTCAAAAATAACTATAAAAGGAAACTATTTTGTTAGATAGCAAACAAGGGGCATTTTTTCAAAAATAACTATAAAAGGAAACTATTTTGTTAGATAGCAAACAAGGGGCATTTTTTCAAAAATAACTATAAAAGGCAAACTATTTTGTTAGTTAGCAAACTTTTGAAACTATTTTGCTATCTAACAATTCGAGCGTGTTAGTTTCGATTTTGGGTTATAAATCGAGTATTATGTACTCGATTTTCTCGTTGCGCCAACAGCTAAAGTGGACAATATGTCCACGTAGGATTGGCATGCAAATCGAGTCTACTGGACTCAAGTTTCTGGTCATGGAAATCGAGTCTATCGGACTCGAGTTTTTGGTCTGGTCCCACTAGTACTTTTCACGCTCTTTTGGCCAGGTGGATATATAACTCGAGTAAATTAGATTCGATTTGTCTTTAATGGAAATCGAGTCTACTGGACTCGATTTTCATGAATGGTCACCACCCCTCCACGTGTTGCATGTGGGTCCCACTCCCAGCTGTGACCTTTTTTTCCCCTTTACCCGTCTCACTCAGTCTCTTCAGCTCACACCCTTTCTTCACTCACTCACAACTTTCCTCAGCTTTCACACACCACTCACCTTAACAACACTCTCTCACAAGTAATGTTTTTACAATATTGGGAATATTTTTTGTTAGTTAATATTGTGGTTATTTGCTAGGTTTTTTTTTTTTTTTTTTTTTTTTTTTTTTTTTTTTTAAGAAAAAATTAGAACATATTAGGAATTTTTTTTTGTTAGTGTAAATATTGTGATTAATTTATTTGTTAGTATATTGTGATTAGTTTATTTGTTAGTATATTGTGATTATTTGCTAGTTTTTTTTAAAAAAAAATTAATATTATGATTAATTATTGGGAATATTTATTACTAAATATTGTGATTAATATTATTACAACATGTTGGGAATATTTGTTCTTTTTTTTTTTTTTTTTTGGTTAGTGTAAATATTGTGATTAATTATTGGGAATATTTAGTACAAAATATTATGATTAATTATGTTATTACAACATATTGGGAATATTTGTTTATTTTTTGTTAGTGTAAATATTGTGATTAAATTATTTGCTAGGTTTTTTTTTTAAATTAATATTGTGATTAATTATTGGGAATATTTAGTATTGGGGGAATATTTAGTACCAAATATTGTGATTAATTATGTTATTACAACATATTGGGAATATTCAGTTTTTTTTTTTTTAGTGTAAATATTGTGATTAATAATATGCTAGGTTTTAAAAACAAAATTAATATTGTGATTAATTATTGGGAATATTTAGTACTAAATATTGTGATCAATTGTTAGGAGTATTTAGTACTTTTAGGTCTTTATCATGGGTATGAAATGGATTATGAGTTTGATACCTAAGATAGTATTTGTAGTCTTTTTAGCATAAATTATTTCAAGATATATTTGTTTAAGATTTGTAACAGAGATTTCAATGGATAACTGGTTGGTATAATATTTTTGTTCATCATAACTTATTTGAATGGGTTTTGAAAGTCATGCCCCTAGAATGATTTGGAATTTTAACAGAATATGAAATTGGTAATGACTATTTTTGTATGTGACCTGAGGTGAGTATATGCAAATTTGGTTGATGTTAGTATTGTTGGCATTTCATACTCAAAGTTTTGTGATTGATGTTGATTGAGAGTTATAAATTTGTCACTAACACAATTGCACTTGATGATCTATAGGTTGAAAATGATTCATATAAATATATACTACGGTGGACCCCTTAGCAATACCAACCCTTATGATGGATTCCTATTTCAAGGTCTAGGTATCTAGTGCTATTATATGATGATATGACGTAAGTTAAAGACCCTAAATGATTTGAAAATAAAAATTATGGAAGAGCTGCAAGTGAACCTTGCTTTGCATGACGTACATATTACTTTTTGTTCTCTACATGAAGTCCTCAATCAATGCATTAATTACAGATATATGGCGATAACAGAAGACAAACATGTGAGGATCATATTTAGCAAGATGCAGAAATGAAAACAAACAGCAAATTTTGAGTTGTATGTCACTTTGGAGCCACGTGCGGAAGTTGGCATAGAGGAAATTGTACAAACAACTACATCTCTATAGTTTGCAGTCCTAGATGATTGATGCACCACATTGGGAGGCTATACACCCCTTTTCAAGAGACACCAACAACAATTGAGAGCGAACCTAGCAATAGATATGAAGATCAATTTTGTACACATCGAGGTGAATCCTCTATACTTCCAGTAGTTGAAGATGAAGACAAAGACTATGTTGATCATGTTGCCATTAATGGTGAAGATCTTGATGATAGAGATGAGTACGAAGAGAGGATTGAGTGAGATGACTTTGATAGGGATGTTGATGACCATAAAATTACTCCCAATCCTCATGTTGATGATATGACTGAATGTGATGAAGATGATATAGACACTACTATTAGAGTTTAGCATGTTACAAATATGACCTCCGTTTATGAACCTCCTGCCTTATCATTTTATGCAAATACTTGGGAAAATATGGTTGATCCTGAAGTTGTTCAATAAGCATTTGCTTCTTCTTGGAAAGAGGACATGAATTTTAGTATAGGGTTGATTTTTGCGAATAATTAAGGAGGCGGTGAAACGTGCATTAACAATTTACGCCGCAAAGCATAACGAAACTTTATGACTAGTAGGTCGACCAAAAGTAGACTGTCTGTGAAATGCATGGATGGGTCATGCAAGTGGTACGTTGGGGTAGTCGTGAAGCCTAAACATGGACTATGGATGGTCACATCTTATGGGGGTCCTCACAGTTGTATGCCCCTTGGCACAACCCTTGATGGTAGAATGATGGATTGTAATTTTCTTGCAGCAGAATTTGTTCCAACATTGCAAAAAAATCACATTGCAACAATTGATCACTAGAGACTTCAATAAAGTGAAGTATTATAATCATAAGCTTTCTTACTATAAGATATGGGATGCGAAACAAAAGGCTATTGAAAAATATTCAGGGATTGGGAAGAGTCTTACCAAAGGTTGAGAAAGTTGTTGTTGACATACTTGGATCAAGAAATTGGCACCTGGTACTGGTATCACACCATACCTAGGGACGAGTTTGGTGATTCAATATTGTGCTATGTATTTTGGGCTTTCGCTTCATGCATTGAAAGATTCAGATATTGTAAGCCAGTGATCAATATTGATGGGACCCATTTGTATGGTAAATATCGAGGGGTATTCTTGATTGCAATGGTCATTGATGCCAACAACAAGGTTTTGCCTCTCGCCTTTGCCATTGTGGACAAAAAGTTAGAGCCTAGTTGGGGGTGGTGATAGCAAATAAGGACATCTGTGTAATTTCTGATTGACATAAGGGTATTCAAAACGCAATTGCAAACTAGCCTAGAGATGATGATGGACGAGTACGAGTATTTCACAGATATTGCTTTTAACATGTTGCTAGCAACTTCAACATGCATTTTTAGGACACCACTTTAAAGTCATTGGCCTTGAAAGCGGGGTATGCTACTCAGGAAGCTAAATTTGAGTTGTACATGCAAGTTATCAAGGAAGCCGAGATTGAGGCCCTTAGGAAGAAACTGAGAATTGAGCTATAGGAAAGTGAACCTGACTCATCCATCATGCCATACATATATCTAAAGAAAGAGGATCTAGACATGTGGACCTAGCTACATGATGGTGAATACTGTTATGGGGCTATGACAACTAATGTCTCGGAGCGCTTCAATGGAGTACTCAAAGGTGCTCGTGGCTTGCCCATTGCTACAATGGTTGAATTCACTTGGAGCAAATTTGTCTCGAATTTCCATGATCGACACAAAGAAATTACTTATGATCTCTTGAAGGGCAAGGTGTGGAGTAAATATGCCTTAAAAATCTATGATGCAAACTTACAAAAATCTACAAAATACCAAGTAAAGGCGTTTAATAATCTGAATGGTATAAATCAAGTAATTACTACATACAACATCCATAGCTCTGGAGGGGGACACCATAGTCATGAAATAAACCTAGTGGCTAGAACATGTGGTTGTGGAAAGTGGCAAAATTGAAAGATCCCTTGTTCACATGCAATTACAGCTCTTCAGTACCTGAGGCCAGATGCAACTAGATATATTGACCCATGTTATACTTTGGAGAACGCCATTCGCACGTACTCACATGCATTTGTGGTGCCAAAGTTAGAGTCATTGTGGAAGGATGTGGACGGTCCAAAGTGGATGCCTGACCTAGAGCTGTTGCGGGCTAGAGGTCGACTTGCGAAGTTTAGGATACGGAATGAGATGGATGGGGTCTGGCTAGAATCGGGAAGCTAGGAGAGGCCAAATTTTGACTTGAGGGAGATTCAACAAAAGCAGAGCTGTGGACTGTAAGGGGTGTGCAGAAAACTCGCCAACCTACCAAACCTGACCCGACCCAACCCAACCAACCGGGTTAGGTTGGTTTTTAGGGCTTGGTGGGTTGGGTTGGGTTACAAATTTTTTATTATTATTTATTATTATTTTTTTTTATAGCGGGTTGGATTGGGTTTGGGTCATAAAATTACAAACCTGCTAAACCCAACCTAACCTAACCTAACCCACCTATATTTTAATATATGTTTAAAATATATTATATATTTAATAAATTTTTTTTAAAAAACCAGCTGTAGAGTACTTCCTCGGTTCCTACTATTATATATAATATAAAGTCCTATTAGTTCTTTTAATATATATTTAAATATGTTATATAATTAATAATTTTTTTTTAAATTTTAGATATATTTTGTTTATAACTGAGTTAGGAACTCATGTAGATTTTATTTATAAGTGAATTAGGATACTAGGTCATTTATATTTTGTTTATCAACTCAGTTAGATATTTAAAAATATTTTGTTTACAACTAAGTTGGAATGTTAGTTTATATATTAATATATATTTTGTTTATTAACTCAGATGGCAAGTGTGACATATTTTTTTCTGCTCAATTTAATAATAATAGTAATAAAAAAATTTGTCAAACCCATGGGTTCAACTCAACCTAACCCAACCCATGTGAGTTGGGTTGGACTTATGTAATGGGTTGGGTTGGGTTGAATTTTTTTTTGACCCATTATGGTGGGTTGTGTCAAAAAATCCCCTCACCTCAATCCAACCCGACCCATGCACACCCCTAGTGGACTGTGTCATCAACATGAGCATAATCGTAGAAGATGTTTGCTTTCTCGTAGGGCTTCGACAAGCAGTAATGATCCAAACTAGGTAAGTGATGCTTTTTATATAAATTGCCATGATTGTATCAATTAGCCAAGTTGCGTAGATTATTAGTACCTTTGTTTTGGCTTTTGGTATCTAATGACAATATTTCAATTTTTGTCAGGCATGCAAATACTTGATTTTGGAATGGCATTGTAAATCTAAATTGTGATTCTCTTTATGGTGTATTCGAACTTACTACTGCATTGTATTGGCATAATTATTATTTTTTTTATCACTGAATGCACTTGTAATCGAAGTATTCTATATCCAATGTACCTGTTTCTAGATTGTGATATTATGAATGTTTAATTTTGTCTTTCAATTAGTTGTTAATTATTTTCATTCTTTTCCCCCTCTAAAACATGGTATTGGGTTGTGATTTATCATCAAAATAAAAGCTTAATTTTTTACTTAATCATAATATTTTAACCTGTTGGAAACTAAATGAGAAGTTTATATTATGAAGGATTGACATTAGTTGGATATTGCTTGTATGTTCTTCATTTTTTGATATTCTTTCCTACATTATTTTCAAACATTATTAAGTTGAGGCAAAGTACTCTGTGCCAAGTACTCTAGGTGACTGCATTATATATGTTGTGAAGTTTGAGATCATAGAGCTTTGATACTAAAAGAACTTGCCTAATGAAGAGACATCTCACTACAAAAGGGTGGGGCAAGCTGTAGAATATGAGTCAACTTAAAGTGACGAACTTCAAGGGAATGTGTAATCAAGAAGCGAGATTGCTAGACTGTGGAGAGAATGTGTAGTCATGAAGCAAGATCCAGCAAAAGTCTTGTCATTATGGCCTTGTAATCAAAATGTGTTTCTGCAGGATTGAAAAAAAAAAAAAAAAAAAAAAAACCTAGTAAAACTCAAGTTTCTAGTCTTCGAGTACTGTGTAGAACTCGAGGTTCTAGTCCTCGAGTACAACTCTGTTTTTTTTCTAGGCTCTTTGCTTGAAAACTCGAATTGCGGCAACTCGGGTACTAAATGTAGAACTCGAGTTTGTAGGACTCGAGTTCTAAGTAAACAGAAATCGAGTTCAAAGAGCTCGAGTTATTTTATTTTATTTTATTTTTCATAAAGCCATTAGGCCCTTCTGTGATACACCTGCCAATATTCTCTTAAGTAACAGGAAAATTGAATCTAACCATGGAGTGAATTCTACCCACTTAAAGACAAATGAAGAGAATTTTTTGATACCATTAGATTCAAGAAAATTAATTCTGAACTTCACTTGGATAGTCTCCACTAGACAAATTGAAAAAAATCCTAATCTAGATTAAGCATAATAATCAAGCGTACTTGAAACAGAAAGACACCAAAGGAATAGTCACCGAATAATGTTATAGCAAAGCATAGTTTGATACACTTTCACTAGTTTACATGGAGAAACCCACAGAAGTATAATTATTCTATAAGCTATATATTGAGTTCAAAGCTACGTGTCTGATTTCTGGTCTACTAGCAAACTCTTTAATGCTACCATGGTTCAGAAACATTAAATGACCTACAACAATGAATAGCACTTCTTCATCAAGATCAGCACTCTACTTGATCTTCTTCTTTGGCCTCAGCTGCAACACAAGTAACAAGCAAACATTTTTTTAATAAATTTTACCACAAGAAAGTAGGGGGGAAGCAACCAGATATTGCCTCTAGAGAAATAGCTACTGAAAATAGTCAACCTGTAAGTATATAACAACAAAAATTGATATACCTGGTTGCTGTGTCCACACTTCTTCTTCCTGCTGTTGACCGCATGTGGGTGCAAGCCTGCATAACATCTGTACATCACACAAATTCATTGGGAATTAAGCCTATGATTCTTTTATTGAATAATTAGGATTAGGAAAATCAGGAAAAATTTAGAAGATGCATGTTTTAATATATGGTTTAGAGCATAAACTCTCAGTCCTAGAGTTAAGATAAAGAAAAGTAGATGCAACAATTGTTAACCTGCATTTCGTTGAAAGCCAAATGCCCCTGAGGTGTGGGAAGCGCTTCCTAATGCAGTCAGCAAGATGCATGTACCCTTCAAATTCAACTACCTTCATTTCACATGCTTTTTCTCCCATTCTTACATGCGTGCTTAGCAGTGGCCTAGGGATCCATGGTTTATGACTTGACCATACGTAATCTTCAATATCAGAATTTGGCTTATTTGTAAATTCCTGCAACAAGAGTGTTCTCATAACAGCAGTCATGCTTAATTATTTGATTTAAACTTCTATATATATATATGATGGAACTCCACCAGTAAAAAGGTTAAAAAGCTCATTCTACCACCAAGATAAGATGAGAGAGAGAGAGAGAGAGAGAGAGAGAGAGAGAGAGAGCTTTCGAATTCCACTACAATTTGAAATTGGAGAATGATGCCTAAATTTATTCCCTTCTTTCCTCCAAACAGATAAGTAATGCACAAGGGCTTAAGATCAACAAACCTGTGGCCATTCCTTGCGAAGACTTTTCAGAACTATTTTTGCAGCTTCCTTTCCAAATGCAGCATGGTGGGCAACGTTTAATAAGCCACATATGTACTCTGATTGAAATCTCATCAAGTAGCGCAATGCCTGCCAACAATGTTGACAGAATTATAGTCATTAGGTTTCGCAATGTTAATTCCTTTCACAACTATAATAAGTCCATGAGTATAGGAGATTCCACGGTTCATCTTGGCAAACCATAAAAACTGAAAATATCAATCCTTTCAGGAAGAAATTTAAGATGTACCTGTGACCTCGACCACCTGCGATCCATCTTGCGATGATAAGCAATCAAGCTCCCATTTATTTCTGTTGTTGGTTACAAATAAGCCCAAGGATCACCCCATAACCTGCACTAACAATTGACATTAATGAAATGAGACATGAAAGGCAAGAAATCTTTGAGAGCAGGTTAAGTTAAATGCTTAGATATGCAGTAGCTTGCCTAGGAGTCCGTCCAGTCCATATTTCCTTTGAACTGTAATTTTCTTTTGCAGTTATGATTCCTCTTTTCCATGCCTCATCACTCCCCAAAAGATCAAATGCACGGTCTCGACATTCTTGAGATGTTTCTGGAAACAAATAGCAAGACCAGCTGGCGCGGGAGAAACCTACAGAGAACACTTGGTATGTATTACTATCAAGGGTTAAATGTTACATCATCCACTTGTATTCTCACGCTAACTAGACAAAGATTTGTCTACCAAACTTTCACAAATTACAAAAGCATACTATGAATCTTATTTACAAGAACTTCGCACCTCCCTACTTTTCTTCTTACTAAAGCAGTAAAGTGCAATTACCTTGCTTATATAAGAACTATTGCACCTCCTTACTATTTCACTTATTAATGTAGATTCAGAAAACAATGAAAAAGCCTCTACATCCATCATGGTCAGCCCGATTATAGTAGTTGGTAACAAGGACCCTTTTCTCATTAATTGCATAGCAAGAAGACCACACATTCCAGCAAGCTGTGCTCCAATTCCAAATCCGGGTATTCTCTTCCAGTCAGCTACAATAAATTTTACATTTGGATCCCTGCAGTTCAATGGATGCTGATGCAGCCATATGTCCCGTTGCACCTTTCTAGTATAGGGATAGTTTCTTCATCTGACCCTGTAATCTGCAAATTTAAGTCATAAATTAAAAAGTCATCATTGCCTTTTGCTTATTGGCCATAAACTGACTGATCAGACACGTTTATTCCATGGTTATATGAGAAGTTTGGAACTAAGAGATGATCAATGGTCGATTAATTTTCATTTTGTAAAGCCCTTAAATGAACGTATTAGTCAAAAATCGGCATTGAGAATATTTACCTAGGGGAAAAGATTTTGATGTGAAGTCATTTCAGATTAATAAAATGATTTAACTAACAGTGTTTCCACAACATTCAGTAAATAATATTTTTTTGAGAAACACATTCAGTAAATAGTATATACGTATACTTTAACAACATCATTTGCTTTATGATTACAAGGATTTCATTGGAACTTGTGTACGTGATCAACAATTAAAGTTTAATTGATTCTGTCTATTGCGAGGTAGAAACTAAGATGGAACCAAACGCATCACCTACATCTTCAACTACTAAGAAAAGAAAGACACATGATTTTGCGTGTTTTATTAAATCAGAAAAAACAAAATGCACATTTTGTATATCCATATGATAAATGACTTAGAACTGTGTATTAGTTGTGAAAAAGGTGCATGGATTATGAACATTATTCTACAGGGTCAATTTCAGAGATATTGCCTAATCACTATCCATTTTGGCATGGGACTTTTGTTGTAATCTCAATTATGCAGGCCATGCATATCTAATAATGAGCCTTGTAGAAAATGTATATTGAATATTATACCTCTTTATGTTTACATGTGAGATTCAATGTAAGTATAGATATTACTTCAATCAATATTATTACTTGTTTAGTCGATAAAAATGTGCTTGACTATGATATAAATTGAATTCAAACAAGTATTTTGGTCCCTAAATATGCGTTAGAATTCAATTTCATTCTTCAACTATCAATTGCATCAATTTAATATCCCAAGTTATCAAAACGATGTCACGTTACCCTTTCCTCCATTTTCCATCAATTGTTAAAATGGTACAAATGATGATTTCAAAGTCTTTTGTCTCATATTGGTGAGGATTAAAGTTAACTACAAGTCAAATTACTCTATTTATTAAGAAATTTTGTAGAAATTACCCTATTTCTAAGAGAATCGAGGACAAGGATAACATTAAACTATTTTCAAAACTTCAAAGACTAAATTGACACAATCAACAATCCAGGGTTGAAAATGAACTCTGATGCATAGTTTAGGAACTAAAATTGTAGTTTACCCTAGATTTTAGTTTGTTTGTTTGTTTTTAAATTTTTTTTTTTAATTATAAATAGAAAGAAAAGGATTATCATTTAAATTTAGCATTTTTGCTCAGTAAAAACAGGGTTATTGTTAAAAACAAGAATTGATTGTTTAAATTTCTGGTGTTTTTCTTGTCATGAATTGCTTGATTACAAAAATAAATCAAATACATATACAACATTCGAAAATTCATAAGTTCACACATATTAGAAAAAAATCATATATTACAAATGCATGCTTTAATGTATGAATGTAGAAGATTTTTAAAGTAATATTCAAAGTTAAAACCTTAATTGCTATGAAATTGTTTATCATAGTTCATAGAAACATACCCAAGAAGGGTAAGCACCTTCAGATATAACCCGATGCCTAAAGTACGTCATCTGCTCATTAGTTGTAGCTGCTGGGTTCATGTCTAACACTCCCTTCCAACCAGGACCTGCAGAATGGTAGAGCAATAGATGCAGTCGCTTAAGGCCCGAAGTAAAAAAAAAAAAAAAAAGCCCCTAAATTTTAACCAATAAGGTTATAAATAATCAATAGATAAAATAATAATTTTTTATTAAATGAAAAACAAAAAAAAAAAAAAGTGAGAAAAATGCTAAGTTTACAATATTTTTCACAATACTTTTACAACAAATGCTAAATAGCAGATTGTTACAGCTTGTTATTGATGACAAAAAAATAATTGTAGTGGTGTTCCCAAATAGAAAACAAGAAGCAACTTAAAACTTAGGATTTGTTGTGAAAAATATTGTGAATGTTGCGCTTTTAAAAAATAAAATAATAGTAAGAGTTGAGTTAGCAAACTTTTACTAGATTTTATCTAGTGCTACCATCAACACTACTCTTTTATTTATCACAATCAATTTGCTACATCAACAAGTGTGAAAAGTTTTGTCAAATTTTGTGTCTATAAAATTTCTTAAAAAAGAAAGAATTCTACCTAGTTCATGTTAATTAGTAGTAATTTTGTATCTAAAACAAAATAATCAATCTTTCCCTTAGGCCCTTAAATGCATCAAGCCACCCTTGCTTCCAACCAGTCCAAGGAGGGAAACTCTCAATCCCAGGATGCCTATCGAGATGCTCATTTACTTGTGTTCTCAACTTGCAGTTTTCCAAATGAGGGGCATTTGGCACATTGGATCTGCTTAGTCTCAACTGCTTCAAATATTCACTTTCTTCATCTGCTGATTTCGTCAGCTTGGCACTCCAAGCTGAATACAACAGGGGGACTCTCTCATCATCTGTCCTTTCTTTAACACTTTGTGAACCCACCTCAAGTCTCTCTGTTTCCTTTGGTTTAAAATTGCAATCTGTACTCGTAACAATATCTTTAACCACCCACCCCCCCAAAAAAAAGGATGTTAAGTATGACATTAGTGTAATTAGTAATCAAGAATGAGCATTCTCCAAAGCAAAATAATGACCAAACTTATTAAATTACTTCCATTTAGTTTGCTGCTTCATTATTACTTATCTAGAAACCAAAAGTATGATTTAGATTAAATTATTAACTAATACATCAAAAAGTAGGTACTACTGCTTTCTATTGGAAGTATATAAAGGAAAGTTAGTGGGTGGACTTTATTAAACTAGAGTCTAGACTATGATCTAGCAACTTCGGTCAAAGCCAATTATGGAAGTGAAAACCAAATGTATTTAACAAGCTAATTCTACCTTTAGCTTGCGTCTAATACACCGTTTAATCATTCTCATTCATGAACTTCCACCTGAATACCGACTTTCCTAATTGCCAGCTTCTGACTAAACTTTTTGCAAACAGCAAGAATTGAAATTTAATTATCAATATAAATTCAGCCAAATAATAATTTCCTAAATCTTTATTGCTTCTGAAAAATTGTTATTTAAGCGGCAGCCCAAAATAAATTATAAAAAAAAAAAAAAAAAAAAAAAAAAAAAAAAAAAAAAAAGAGAAGAACAAGAATTATCAAAGAAACCAAGAAAATTTCACTTACTGAAAATTTCTGAACCAGAATTCCTTGGTGAGGCACCGAGGGACATGGTTGATAATTCAAACCCACCAAACTCAAAGGAACCAAATGAAGTGAGAGCAGCCAGGAACAAAGAGGTGAGGCAGACTCCACAAAGAAAACCCAGCACACAAATTTGGCATGGAAATGAATTCCCCATCTGCAAAGCCCTTTGTGAAAGTACTTTCTCAAGAGACTTCTGGCTTGATATCTCCATACTTTCCTCTATCCTTTTTCCCAAGTAATACTAAATTTGGGAAAGGAGAACCCCAAACAGCTTTGGTGTTCTTCTAAACTTTTATGGAATGCCAACTAACTCATAACTACACTCACATGAAACCATCCTCAACTTTTTCTGCTTATGCCTAAGAGATCATTCATAACCAACAATTCTTGAAAATGGGCTTATCTCCAACTACTCCAAGAACCAACCAAAATCACAGAATTGCCAATCTCAACCATCAATTCATCTTAAACTTTGTGGTCCAGCTCTATCTTCCTTTCAACTGCAAAGTAAATGATAATCCTAACTAGATATCACAATTCACAAGAATATGTTTACTTCAAAACTAAATAAATAAGAAGAGAGAAACCAGCATAAGTCCACATACATACACAGACCCATTACAATTTTATAAACAATTATGCAAAAAAATTTGTTCTTGAATGAATTGAAAGAAGCATAAGTACAACCATGTCAAACATAAAATTGGGTTTGCAATAACTTTTAAAGGGCAAAAGGACAAATAAGCTTACACATGCACTCTTTTTTTTTTTAATCTACTCTGAAAATTATAGAGAGAAAGTTGTTAGGTTTTAAGGTCTTAGGATTTTATGTATTTAGAACCTAATTTGTAATGTTGGCAAACCATGATCAAAACAATGTATTTAGTCTTGTTTAGGCTTGCTCAAAGTTGGTTTAATTTTGTAAAGTTGGAATCGAGAGACTGCAGAAGCATTGGAGCTTCTCGGCCTGGCTCGATCGATCGAATGTAATTCTCGATCGATCGAAAATCGGCCTAGATGCGTTTTTCTACAGAATTCCAACTCAGCCCTAACTCTTTAAACGTTTAGGGTTTTATGTTTTTGCCCTAGGTATATAAGGCAAACCCTAGCTACGTTTTTAAGAGTTGCACAAGTTGTGTTGTTGCTCATACATTGCGGTTTTGTGTAAATCTCTTGTGAGATCTAGAGGAGCTTTCCTTTACACTTAACTTAGGATTTTCAAGATTAAGATTCTTCTACATCTTGATGATCAACTTGGTTCCTGCCTTTGGAACTTAAAGATTAACAAGTGAGGAGCTTGTACCTGATTGAAGGAAGACAAAAGAAAGAAGTAGTCCGTGGATTCGGAGCCTGCGCGTGGTCGTGTCAGGAAGTTACTACTGGTGGGTAGCATTAGGAAGTCAAGCGGGGTTGCTTGTAAGTCCTTTTGTAACAACTTCAATTCTTTCTTAGTGGATTCCGTTTTGCCTTGAGGATCGGTGGGTAAAATCCTCCCAGGTTTTTTACCGGTTTGGTTTTCCTGGGTGATCATATCACTGTGTTATTTACTTTCCGCTGCTTTTTATATGTTTACATGCATGATATGATTTTGTAATTGTTTTAACCTAGAATTGCTTAATTTGACTAAGTAAAAACTTGGCTAATTAATCTAGGTTACGCAATTTGTTTGTGGTTTAAGGGGTCTAAACCCTGTCAAAAGTGGAGCCAACAACAGACCCATCTGGATTGAAGCTAAAATTATTGGTAGGTGCACTGAAATAATTTCAAACAATAAGGGTCAGAATAAAGCTGTAGATTCCTGTTTAGTGCATACAATTATTGAGATCAAATTACAAAAGGAAAATTAAAAAACAACACAATAAAAAACAAATTAAAGAGATCTCACCCCCCACTTCAAGCAAAGCTTTCACGTTCTCAATCTATTGAAACAAACCCAGATTTCAAAAAAGCCCAAAAGAAGAGAAAAAACATTAGTATCTATCAAATTATTTACAACGACATATAGAAATATACACACACATGTCTGCATGCACGTATGTGAATAAATGTTCCCTTCATTAATACAATGATTTACAAATTCAGATGAAGTGCTGACGGTTGGAAATAAAGGAGAAATAATACCTGAATTTTCCTTGGAAATTACACAATTTAATTTTACCAAAAGAGGTGGCAGAGATGAGGTATGGACCAAGTCACTGTCTTGAGACAAATCGTGCGGTCTATTGTATATCTGATGTAGTTAGACAAATAGTTTCTGCACGTTGCCCCCAGGATACAACAGCCTAACCACCTTTGCTGAATATCCTTGTGAGCCTACATTACTCGTAGGATATAAGTTCTCTATAGTACTTTTTTTTCTCAGAAATTTATTGTAAAAGATAGAATATTTTTGTGAGTAGTAAAAAGCAATAGATGGTAAGTGTTTAAGACAATAAAAAATTGTTTTGAAAAGTCTGTAGCTTTGTAATTCAAAAATAAGCATGTGTATATAAAACTTTTAGTTCTTTCCATATATATATATATAAAGCCAAACCCGTTGCTTGTCCTTAGCCAAGAAATAAAATGTTTGCTAACTTTAAAACTTTAAATGGTCATAAAAATGTTGAAATCAATGTGTGATGAATAACTTTCTTTTTATATATCCATTATATATAAACCGGTCAAAACTTTTTTCCAAAGTATATACGTTGAGGTGAGGTAAGTTAATAGACAAATCAAGTTTGTCTTTTAGTGTTGTAATGCCATTAAAAACAAAATTACAGCCCCTAACATGGTTGTCTTTTAGCTATCAAATAATACTTTCATTACAAACTTTGACTACACACAATAATTACAACAAAAAATGGAAAGCAATATATAATGCAATAACCCATCAACGGTAAATTATATAAATATATAGTTGTACAATATCTGGTACTTTCTATCTATAACATTACTATTAAATATATTAAAAGAAACGTTTTAAAGCAAAAATTTATAAAGGAAAGTATACTAAAAGCTGGCAATATACGGTATTAAAATTCACATTAATTTTTAGAGATTTCCTAATTAAAACCATTGACAATAGCTATTCAAATTTTGAATTATATTTGAATTTTCAAAATTTAGCAATCGACGTATCTGACATTAAGGAATAATTGATTTCCTCAATTCACATAATGAGTATTAAAATAAATATGATATTTTTTTATAAAAATATCCAACAATCCCCCACTTATTTTTATAAAAAATAAATAGGTAAATATATATATAAATTTTTTTTTTGGGTTAAGTAGAACATTATGCATAATGGGAGTGCCAATGGCTTGAACCCTCATTTAGTGTTTCAGCAACATTGTTCCAAAGTTAATAGTGATCTAAGTCTTGAACTATAACTTTTTCTATGGATACAAAACATTACATCACACACATAATATTCTAGTACTCTACTACGAGCTTCTAAGCCAGCACATTACGGCCTTGTGCTTTATCCTAGCATCCATGAGCTATTTAGAGAATTGGCCCCATTCTCAAAGGAAGCGGCCTCACTTCCATGCTCATTTAGGTGTGGTTATCAAGGATATTCTTGTAACTCTAACATCCCACTCATAAGAGCTATAGTCCACATTAAGAGTTTTATTTTATTTTATTTTTTTTATTATTATTTTTTTTTAATATATAAAAACTCATCCTATATAAGGTTACAAGATACATGCATGCACACCATAGGGAGGGACATGAGTATTATTACTCATACATATATTTAGTGCATGTTAATCAAACTACTCTATGATTAGTTTTTCCCTTTGAACCTAGTTCTTGGGATCTCCAATCCCTAGGTAGGGTATCCTCATAGATAGTTTATTCTTCTTTGGGCTTAAGTCCCATCCCCCTCGATGCTATCCAGATCTTTTTTCTAGCTAGAGCTTTAGTTAATGGATCCGCAATATTATCATTTGTACTAATATAATCAACATTTATGGTACCATTGTTTATGTATGATCTCACAGTACTGTGTTTTCTTCTAATAGATCTGGATTTACCATTATAGTATTTATTACGCACTCTACCAATAGTGGCAATACTATCATAATGAATTAAGATGGGTGAAATAGGTTTCTCCCACATGGGAATTTCAGATAATAAATCTCGTAACCAACCTGCTTCTTCACTTGTTGAAGATAAGACAATTAATTTTGCCTCCATGGTGAATTTAGCAATAATCTGTTGTTTTTAAGATTTCCAACTTATTGCTCCACCACCTATTGTAAATACATAGCCAGTGGTAGACAAAGAATCACCTGATAAGGTGTTCCAACTAGCATCACTATATCCTTTAAGAACAATAGGCTATCTTCGATATAGCAAACCATAGTGCACAATTCTTTTTAAATATCTCATTAATTGAGTCATGGCATTCCAATGCTCAAAATTAGGTTTGTTAGTAAATCTTGCTAGAACTCCTACGGCATAAGCAATATCAGGTCTAGTACAAGCAGTAGCATATCTAAGACTACCAATAATACTAGCATATTTCTTTTGATTGTAAATATCATTTTCATCTTTAGTAGGAAAAAGATGCACACTAGAGTCAAAAGGAATACTTGCAGGTTTACAATCAAAGTAATTATATTTTTTCAAAATTTTTTTTATATAATGAGATTGATCTACAAATATGCCATTTGAAGCTCTAGAAATTTTCATGCCAAGAATCACATTAGCTTCTCCTAAATCCATCATATCAAAGTTATTTTTAAGAAGCATTTTGGTAGCATTTATAATATCCATATTAGGACCAAAAATTAGAAGATCATCAAAATATAAACAAATTATAACATGAGCATCATCAAAAGTTTTATAATATATACATTTGTCACTTTCATTTGTTTTAAAACCATTAGAAAGCAAACATTGATCAAATTTCTCATGCCACTGTCTAGGTGCTTGTTTTAAACCATATAAAGATCTTAATAATTTACATACCTTGTGCTCATTACCTGGCATTGTAAAACCTTTTGGTTGGTCCATGTAGATTTCTTCTTCTAAATCTCCATTTAGAAATGCCGTCTTTACATCCAATTGATGTATCATCAAATTATGAATAGCTGCTATAGCAATCAATAATCTAATAGACGTAACTTTAGTAACATGAGAAAAAGTATCGAAAAAATCAATATCTTCTTTTTGTTTAAAACCTTTAGCTACAAGCCTTGCTTTGAATTTTTCAATAGATCCATCAGGTTTTAATTTTCTTCTAAGTACCCATTTACATCCAATTGTTTTACAACATGGAGGTAAATCTACAAGTTTCCAAGTATTATTAGAGATAATAGAATCCATCTCATCATTGATGGCTTCTATCCAAAAACCTGAATCGGGAGAAGATAAAACTTCTTCTAAAGAAGTAGGGTCACCTTATAAATTATACACATAATATTCAGGACCAAAAACCTTTTCAATTCTAGGTCTTTTACTCCTCCTAGGTTCAATCTTATATTCATTAACATCTTTTGACTTAGATGTTGAACATTCAAATTTCTCTTATTGTTCAAAACTCCCACTATTTTTATATTTAAATAGAAATTTATTTTCATGAAAAATTGCAACTCTAGATTCAATTATTGTATTATTATCAATATCAAAAAATCTATAAGTTGTGCTATATAAAGAATAACCCAAAAATACACATGTAGAAGCCTTTACCCCAAGTTTAGGTCTTTTGGGATCAGGTAGCCTCACATATGCTAAGCAACCCCAAACTTTGAAAAAATTCAGATTTGGTTTATATTTTTTCCATAATTCAAAAGGAGTTAAAAAAGTCTTTTTATGAGGTACTCTATTCAAACAAAATTTGCAGTTAAAATAGTTTCACCCCAAAAATATTTAGGAACCCTAGAACTGACAAGCATAGTATTAGTTAAATTTATAAGAGTCCTATTTTTACGTTCAGCTACTCCATTTGAAGATGGAGAATAAGGGGCCGTAGTCTCATGAATAACACCAAGAGATTGAATATAATTATTAAGACCAATAGTATCATATTCTTTTCCTCTATCAGTTCTTAACCTTTTAACATTTTTATCAAAAGTATTCTCAACTTCTTTTAAGAAAATTGATAATTTTGCAAAAGCATCACTTTTACTTTTCATAAGATAGACATATGAATATTTTGAAAAATCATCTATAAAGGTTATAAAATACCGATTACCTCCACGTCTCAAATGTCCTTCAAATTCACAAATATCACTATGGATAAGTTCTAGTAATTCAGTATTTCTTTTAATTGATTTATGAGGCTTTTGAGTAATTTTAGTCATGCTACAAATTTAACATTTTTCAAGTTCATTTTCAAGTTTAGGAATTAAACCTAAACCACTCATATTTTTCATATATTTATTATTAATATGACATAATCTACCATGCCAAACATTCACACAAGAAACAACATAAGAAAAACTTGAATTTTCATTCATCTCAACATTAAGTTTAAACATGTCATCACAAGCATAGCCTTTGCCAACAAACATGCCCTTTTAAGAGAGTACATATTGATCAGCCTCAAAGACTTGTTTTAAACCAGCCTTATTTAACAAATAACTAGAAACTAAACTCTTTCTAATGTCAGGAACATGAAAGACATCTTTGAGAGTGACTTCTCTCCCAGAAGTAAATTTGAGAAGCACCTCTCCAATACCCACAACTTCAATGGTATGAGAATCACCAAGCATAATTTTCTTTTTCTCATCCAGGATGGTGTAGGTTTTGAACCAAGTTTTATCATAACAAACATGTCTGGTTTCCCCAGAATCAATCCACCACCCTCCTAAGCCTTCGATAATATTAATCTCAGTAACCATAGCCACAAGAGGCTCTTCAATGACATTAGCTTGAGCCATAGACCCATGTTTTCGAAAACGACAATTTCTAGCCGAATGTTTAGGCTTTCCACATACAAAACATTCATAATTGCTATTATTTGTGTGGCTGCCATTATTTGGAGCATGCTTAGGATGGTGTGCTTGGTTCTTTCTTTGATTAGAATGGGTCTTATGTTGAGGCTGATTTCCATTTGGCCTACGTTTGAAGTTCCTTTTCTTAAGCCTTACATAGTCATTATTTTTTGCATTGGCTTTTGACATGTTTTCATTTGAAGAGATAAGATTTACCTTAGGACCATTTGCTCCATGGAGTTCAACAGCTTTGTCTTGGTTCCTTGCCTCTTCCTCTACTCTTAAACGGGTGATAAGGGACTCAATGGAGAGTTCCTTTTGCTTGTGTCTCAGGACTTTGGCAAACTCCTTCCAAGATTCAGGTAGCTTGTCAATGATGGCTGAAACTTGCATTTGTCCATCTACTCGAATGCCTTCAGATTGAACATCTTGTGAAATCATTTGGAGTTCATAGGATTGTTCCACCACTGACTTGCCTTCAACCATTTGAAACCTGAAAAATCGGCTACATGCATATTTCTTGGATCCAGCTTCCTCTGTATCATATTTTTGATTCAATGCCTTCCATATCTTTTTGGCTGATTTGTAAGCTTGATCATAATAATCATACAAATCATCAGAAAGACAATTAAGTAAATAATTTCTACAGTAAAGATGATCCTTATCCCATTTCTTAACATCTTTTTCATGTTGAGAAAGCTTTAGTCAATTGTTCAAATTTCTTTTTATTTGGTTTTTTCTCAGTTAACACATAAGCCACATTCAAGAGAGTAAGATAAAATAAAGTCTTTTGTCTCCACCTCTTAAAGTTAACACCACGGAAGCGGAATGACTTATTAAGATCACCCGTTCCAGAGGAATTAGACATAACATTACGATTTTCCAAGGATGATTTTGTGTTCTCCATATCGATTTGTCTCAATTGTTGGAAATAAAGGAGAGACAATACCTGAATTTTCCTTGGAAATTACACAATTTGATTTTATCAAAAGAGGTGGCAAAGATGAGGCATGGACCAAGTCACTATCTTGAAACAAATCGTGCCATCTACGGTATATCCGATGTAGTTAGACAAATAGTTTCTGCACGTTGTCCCTAGGATACAACAGCCTAGCCACCTTTGCTGAATATCCTTGCGAGCCTACACTGCTCGTAGGATATAAGCTCTCTATAGTACTTTCTTTTTCCAGAATTTTTTTGTAAAAGATAGAATATTTTTGTGAGTAGTAAAAAGCAATAGATGGTAAGTGTTTAGGACTGTAAACAATTGTTTTTGAAAAGTCTGCAGCTTTGTAATTCAAAAATAAAAATGTGTATATAAAACTTTAGTTCTTTCCATATATATATAAAGCCAGACCCGTTGCTTGTCCTTAGCCAAAAAATAAAATGTTTGCTAACTTTAAAACTTTAAATGGTCATAAAAATGTTGAAATCAATGTGTGATGAATAGTTTTCTTTTTATATATACATTATATATAAACCGGTCAAAACCTTTTTCCTAAGTATATACGTTGAGGTGAGGTAAGTTATTAGACAGTTGAGGTGAGGTAAGTTATTAGACAAATCAAGTTTGTCTTTTAGTGTCATAATGCCATTAAAAACAAAATTACAGCCCCTAACGTGGTTGTCTTTCAGCTATCAAATAACACTTTCCTTAGAAACTTTGACTATACACAATAATTACAACCAAGAATGGAAAGCAATATTTAATGCTATAACCCATCAACGGTAAATTATATAAATATATAGTTGTACAATATTTGATACTTTCTATTTATAACGTTACTATTAAATATATTAAAAGAAACGTTTTAAAGCAAAAGTTTATAAGGGAAAGTATACTAAAAGCTAGCAATATATGGTATTAAAATTCACATTAATTTTTAGAGATTTCCTAATTAAAACCATTGACAATAGCTATTCAAATTTTGAATTATATTTGAATTTTCAAAATTTAGCAATCAACATATCTGACATTAAGGGATAATTGATTTAACAATCAACACTGACCCTAATGCATTTTACGCTTATGTTGTCTCGTATAGTGTTTGGTATGGGGGGGAGGGGGTATTGCATCTCCTTGGTCAGGCTCCTCGTGTTGCTGCAAAGATGAAGTTAGAACCGAAGAATGGATTAAATGAATTCTAATACCAACCATAACAGTAGTCGCGAAATTATTCATTACATTAAATTACTTGTCATACTGTGGGGCCAGCGTTGTGTCTTGCTTTGTGACCACCTATCCCACAAAGAGGTGGTTTTCTTGTGCATTTAGGTCGACCTTGTGGGGGCAAGGGTAACCCAACTACCTGCTCATTCTCGACATGCACATCTGACTGTTTTCCTTGACTCCTAACAACTGAAGATTCTACAACTGCGGGGGAGGATGGTGTAGCGGATGATATGTGAGTGAGGCCTGTAATCATGGGATCTGTATGTAGTCCAGGAGTGGGCATGAATGACATGGAGTCACTATAGGGTGGTACATGGTCTAGATGACCAATGCTGTATGAGGGGGACTGAGTGTGCATGATAGGAGGGGTCTCATTGAAATCAAAGTCGAGATCAAATCAAAGGATGGTGAAGTAAGTGAAAGATGCGTAGGGTCAAAAAATGTGCATGGGGTGGGTGAAGGGATCTCGGGGTGAGAAGATGCATGAGCAGTGGGTACAAGGATCTTTAGGTCAGGAAATGTAGGAGCAGTACGTGGAGGGATCTCTGGGGAAGGAGATGCATGTGGAGGTGGAGGGAACTCTGGGGCAGGAGATGCATGTGGGGGTGGAGGGGGATTCGGCCTACTAACAACCTGAAGGGATGCAGCACGTTGACTATGGCTATGGCTGGCAGGTGTTGAACTCATGCTTGGTCTTCCAGTATCTTCTGGCACTTCTGGATTTGCCCCATCAGTATCTTCCACTGGAAAATGGGCAGCTAGACAGTGAAGGCGATCCATTGCCTTCAGCACAGTTGTAATCTGCTTGTACTCAGGATTGCCTACTACATAATGCGTCAACATCTGCTTGTGATGGGCAACCTGTAAGTAAATAAATACAATTAGTACATCTAACACAAAAATGGTAATACGCAACAAAATTTGGAAAGAAGGTCGAAGCGATTACCGTAATAAGAAGTGTGGCACTAGTGTGGTTGACGAAAGTGACCCTATCGTACCAACGGAAGTATGGATGAACACTCGGCATAGCACCCTCTAGTCGTGCTCCATGACATGGTAATTGTGCTCTCCTATTCCATACTTGGATATGGGCAAGATGTTTGGCCCTCTAATCCACTTTGGTTTTCCCCCTCAGGTCTATGACATGAAGGGCATCGTCAGTATCAACATCTCGTGGAATTTCTTGTACCATCCCAAACTAACAAAGAACATGATCCGGTGTATGTTTCTCTATTAGCCAAAAACATACAAACGGCACCCTCGCCGTCCACATGTCCCGTCCTGTGATATAGAATGCAGGCAAGTGGCCAAATTCGGCTTCATATGGTTGCCACACCACCTGATATAGCCAAAAAAAGGGCAGCACATTATGCAATGTTCCATTATTTTCAACAATGAGATATTTTATAGTTTTAACAGTATACACTATTCATAAATATTACAAGAAACACAATTTGGGTACCTAGTTGGGATGCATAAAATCTAGAAGTTGACGGTACCGGACCAAGCATATTTCGGCGGGGCTATTCTTCATGCTCACGATTGACACCCACCTACAATTAAGAAAGAGGGAGTCAATATCTACCAATTATGCAATCTAATAAAAAAGAAAAAGGAATTGTATGCTGATGGAAGCTTAAAAGAGTCCATATTGTTTATTTTTCTTTCTAATACTACTACTATACTACCTAAGCATCCTTAGTTGTAAAATAATACTTGAATAATGCTAAGTTCAATTATTTTTTTATCAACTTAAGCCATTTGGGACAAGTAGGTCTAGACTTCTTTATTCGAATACATAAATTTAATTCGTGAGAGAAAGGGAGAGAGAGAGACTATAATAAATTTTTTTTTTTGTTCATCATTCAATGGTTATAGATCTTTTTGACACACTAGCTCACAAAATAATGATTACTTCTTATAGACTAGCAAGAGTGAAAAAAAAAAAAAATTATTTTAATTCTTTTCCTTATCAATAGTTGTGGAATTCAATTAATGCATTTCCTATGCTATTTATCTGCAAAACTCAGCAAAATTATTCCAGCAAAGGATGAGTTATGAAAGAAATAAAAAAGAAGAAGAAATTGAAAGAAAAAATCTAATTAGCAAAAAAAAAAAAAAAAAAAAAAACTAAGAGAGATATACAAGCTTTGTGTCATATATATGGCCCATTCTTCTTGCAATATTGTAATTGAGAACTTCCCATTTATTTTTTGGCCATAACCCCACTACCTTATCTAAAAACAATAGCAATAACAGAAACAACAAGAAGAAGAAAGCCTTAGTCCAAAAAGTATGGGGCAGCTACCTTATTTTAATCTAAAAAATACATTCAATGGATACTACATCCAAGAAATGACCCATAAATTTAACAACTCAATAACATTGACCATTGCTTAAAGCGTACTAAGGAAAAAGGCTGGCCTGTAAGTAAGTAGTAGACACCCACATATTCTGATTATTAAGATAGCAAAAACATAGCAAACCACCATCACACCCCTGCCATATAAAACATGAAATGGGTTGCCTTTTTATCGCATTAACATCACTGCAAACCCATTGAAGAGGGAAAAACCTGCACGCATCTAGGACGGGCTATCTTCATGACGGGCCTAAGCTTTGATAGGCCACATATTGTGGGCCGAATTTATGTGGTCCAGTTGAGTCGCAAGGCCCATGGCTAGAACCCTAGCGCTAGTAAGATTCTATTAGATGTGATCATTAAAGAGTTCTCCCTACAAGGAAAAACCTTGTCCATCAAGTCTAAGATTTTATAAATAAGAGCCCTATAAGGAAAGGATTCTTCAATCCGCGTCTACGTGGGTTTCCTATATGGAAAAGACTTCTACCCCAAGGAAGAAAGGTCGACTCATTCTACTATAAAAACCCCAACACCCTCACAAATCGAGGTATGCATAATTTACCCTCTCTAGCACTCTAGAGTTGTGAGAATATTTCTGACTTAACCTTCGGAGGGTATTCGGCCGGCACCACACCGGTGCTCTTCGCAAGGTTTTCTCTTCTTTTTGTTGTGTAGGTTTACATTCGGGTGCGTAGGAATTGTGCAACTCACTGGTGAGATTTTCGGCATCATCACCCATGATCGTGAACAAAATGAGCCAAATATTTAGCTCTGAGATACTCAAAGCCGATAAAGATATTGAACCCACTCGCTTAATAGAAACAACAACAAAAATAGATAATCACGAGACACCCTTCACACAAGCAACAAGTCCATAATTCAAAATGTAGCTTTTGGGCAAGTTATCAATACACTCACAAGTCATAGCCCATTAGGCATTACCTCTAACTACCATCCATCTCTGAGAGACAACCCAAGTTCGGAACCATTTCACTTAATTAGTATAAAAAACTAATGTATGACATTGCACACCATTTGAAAGAAGGAACTCCCAAGTTCACTGAGATATGAAAAAACCACACTCTTGGAAATTACAATGTGATTAGTTCCATTCAAATTTAACATTACATACCACTAAGTTTATACCAATAAATGATTATCTGAACATATGATTAAAGGTGGAGCTAGAAATTAATAACACTTTTATTATACATCAATCATAGCATATGACCTCAGTGGTTGTAAAACAATATATAAAAAGAAATAAAAATCCTATTAATTTTCAAAATTTGAGGAATATCAAGGTTAAAATTTAATTTTCTATGTCTAACAATGTGTCATGTTGTTTAAAATTATGGATCCATTTCCAATAGAGAGAATTGGTCAAAGAAGAGACTTACTTAATGGACAATGGAGAAGGTGTTAATGGTGGGCCATATGCATCATTTGGTGGGAGGTCCATCCTTGGGCACAAAAATGGGAATCTAAACCATGCCCAATATTGAACCAGTATCAAGGCCCTACCAATTTGACTGGCACCTCTGTCAGTTGCCCTACACAACTCTCTGTACAACTATGCAAGGTAAGTGCTCCCCCAATTGTACCGAGGTGGATTGCAAAGGTCCCTCAACATCTGTAACCACATCGTATGCACCCTATAGGCAGACTTGTCAGCGAAAATTATGTCCCCTAGGAGTGTTAGAATATAACATCATGCATACTGATGCATAGCATCCGTTGCTGCACCATCGGGCAACCCTTGGTTAACATTTTCAAGTAGCTTGTTAATTTGGATCCTTTGTCCTTGAAGCACCATAGGATTAGTAACAATTCCAAGCATATTCTGAAATTCAAGAGCCCACCCCAAGTCACAAGTTCCAACAATTGCCTCACCATCGATTGGAATCCCCAAAAGAACCTCCACATCCTGCAATGTGATCATCATCTTACCATGTGGCAGGTGGAAGGTGTGGATTTCAGGCTGCCATCACTCAATAAAAGCTGTTATCAAGTTATGATCAATCTCTCTAGATGGGGTCCTATACAACCCCTCTAATCCAACTCTCTTGACAATGTCGAGGACGCGATCATCCACCATTGGGCAACGTTTTTGGAACTCGTCATTACGACCATGACATTTTAGTGCCCCTGGATCCTACACATGATAGAACCATGGTGATGAGATGCAATATGCCATAACCTTTGTATATATGATTGTAGCTATTGTTCCCAAAAAACCAATAATAAAACAGTTATCAGGGGAAATTAAAATGTCATCCAAAAAAAAAAAAAAAAAAAGCAACAAAAGGAGAAAATAAAAGGATGCAATGCACTTGATACATTTGTTTTTAACTATTTATCATGCTTCTTATGCCGTGCGCGCTATTGTGTAAACAAAGGGAAGCAGCAATATAACCCTATCTAATGTACCACTAGTTTTGATGGGCTATAGAGGCCCAATTAGTGATGGGCATGAATCTGTGTAACCTTTATGTAAGGGTGTGCAACAGTCAAACAATCTAACTTAACCCAACTAATGGGCATGACTATGCATTCAAAGCTAGTAATACCATTGACAAACTTAGAATTTTAGAAATGGGAAAAAAAAAAAAAATCAACATAATGTAAAAGGATAAGAAGAGAATATAGAAATTTAGCAGGTGGTCGGTTTTAATTTTACCTCGCCTTCCCAAATAGCGCACGATCGATGTTCTTTTAGAAATCTTAACACCGAACGCTCCATAGGACTAGGACTAAACTTATCAGGGATCTCAGCAGCAACGGTAGCCATATTGCATGAAGTTTAGGGAGTCAAGAGTAATAAAAGCACATGTTGAAGATAAATTGGCAAGTATCTCAATGTATAGCCTAATTTCTTGCACAAATGATAAGTATGACAATCAACAACAAGGAATAAAGATACATATAAAAAACTCAATATGCTACCAACAATTGTAAAAGCAAAGCTTTATGTTAAGATTAAAGAAAGAAAGCTTAATTTGCAGCACAATTCTGACACTGAACTCTTTTATGTTTTATTATGACAATCACATCTCCAATAATAGATAGGAATCTAAAATGTTTAAATCAGACGCTTTGCTTTGTTTAAGTGACTAGGGAATAATGTATAATATAAAATTTGCAGTTCATCTGACTGCCATACATTGTCACTTTTGATAAACCCCAAGAGAAAACCAATCTTTTAGTACATTCTATCATGTACAAAGTTGCTCATAAAAAGCCAAGAGCCAACACAATAAAACATATGTTGTTTAGTAGTAATTAAAGTTAGAGGGCATTGCAACCTACACCCACTATCTTCAAGCCAATGCAAAAGCCAAAAGTGCCGACAAAGGTTACTTTTTTCCTTTGGACTGCGGCATTGGGGAAAATTTTGACTACTAATAATTTGCAAAGGAGTCAAGTGGTTGTGATTAATTAATTCTGTATGTGCAAAAGAGATGGGGAGACTACAGATCATTTACTTTGGCATTGCCCTGTAGCTAAAGGGATGTGGAATATGGTGTTTTCACTATATGAGATTTATTGGGTTATGCACAAGGGTGTTGTGAAGCTTTTAGCTAGCTGGTTGGGCAAGTTAAACAAGCATAAAATTGCGGTGATTTGGAGAATGATATCCCATTGCCTTATGTGGGGTATTTGGCGAGAAAGAAGTGTGCACACATTTAAGGGAAATGAAAGATGAACTCATGAATTGATGCTTTCGTTCTTCCAAACTTTGTTTGAATGGACAAATGATTCAGGTGTTATTCTTTGATCCTATGCTTGATTTTTGTACTATATCATAATTATTTTCAATCAACTCCAGGACTTATAAAATTATAAAATTCTAGGATTAACACTCTAATTTAACCTTTAATTAGGATGTTGTATGCTTGCACTGAACACTACCATAAAAGCACTATCAACAGACCTACAAACAAAGAGTATTTTGATAAAAAGCAACACTTAACTAAAAGTATAATATATTATTAGTAGACATAGACAATGCCATGACTTTGATCGTCATGTTTCGATGGTGATAACAAATTGATATGAGTAGTATAATCAACAATGGAGATAAGGCAGAAGAATGAAACTTTATACATAATTGATTTATAATCAAAACTAAGAATACTACTGTCAACTGTTTCTGAAGGTCAACAATCGCTTGAAAGAAAGGAAAAACTCATGAAGCCAAATTTTAAGTCACAACATGAAGAAACCAAACTCAATGAGATATTCTATGTCCAAAAACAAGAGAAGATAATAAGGCCAATGTTACACATTTAAAGCAAGAAGAATGAGAAGAAACAACCTAAAGGCTAAAGCAAAAGCATCATAGGTACCTCATTGTTTTATTTTGCTTGGAATGGACCACAACTATTATAAACTAACAGTCATCTAAGGGAAAGCTCCAACATATAACACTACCTAAATTCAGAAAAGCCAACAAATGTTCTTCCTTTTTTATCTTTTTATTTAATGAGTAAAAACACAAAAGAAATTCTAATAATAAATTATATAATATATCAAAATTGACATTCAAAATGCAGGGAATCATTACTGAAAATCTAGTCAAAGTGACCTTGTATAAGATACCATATATTTCTAGCCATATTGATGCTACAATCACAGATCAACACAAAGATTCAGCAATTACTTTAAGTTAGTACTGCATTACCAAGCAAAGAATTAGGGAAGTTCAAAACCAGCACATAAATACATAATGCAATTGATACATGTGATAGGTAAGAACCAAAAATAGTACTTCAAAATAGTGGGATGGGGATTCATAATAAAGATACAATTTTGATAGCATATATTGGATTTTATGCTATCAATTACGAGAGAGAGAGAGAGAGAGAGAGAGAGAGAGAGTCCTTACTTTTGTGATAGACTACTAGCGGAGCCACCCAAAATTAGTGTCTGAGGGAGAAATGATGAACGAGGCGAAGACGGAGCGACAGAGCGAGAGGGAGTGACAGAGCGACGGATACGGAGCAACGGAGATATATAGAGCGAATGAGACGGAGCGACGAAGCGAGAGGGAATGCGAGTGAGAGTGAGAGATTGTGAGACTCGGTTTGAGTGTGCTTGAGTTTTGAGTGAGTGATTTGTGTTTTGAGTGATGGACACGTGGAGGGCTGAAAGGAAATCGAGTTCAAAAGACTCGGTTTCCATTTAAACTAAATCTAGTCCTTTGGACTTGATTTCCTTTAAACCAAACCGAGTCCAATGAACTCAATTTCTGGGCCTACGTGGACAGTTTGTCCACCTCAACTGCTGGCGCAATGGGAAAATTGAGTACAATATACTCGATTTATAACCCCAAAATTGAGTCCTTTGGTCTCGATTTGTTAGATACCAAAATAGTTTCAAACCTTGGCTAACTAATAAAATAGTTTGGCTTTTATAGTTATTTTCAAAAAGAAATCCACACAAGGCCATAATAAGTTCAACAAAATATGGTCCACATGTTTCTTGTCACAAGTTTTCAGTTGAAATCTATAATATGGTCCAACATAATCTTCTTTATCTTTTTTTTTTTTTTTTTAATACCAGAATTTTAACATTTTTTAAAACCCATGAATCAAATGAAAAAACATATGAATTTCATATTTTATATATTCCATTCCTTACATTGTTATAATTAAAAACTTTAGATTTCATTAAAAAAAAATTAAAAAATTTAGAGACTTACTAAAACTAGCTGCTAAATTGTGTAATACACAGAAAAAAGGTAAGTAATAATAAATTAAAATGTAAATTAGCAATAATTTTTTTTAAAAAATAACCCCCAATGTAAATAGAATATATTTAGAGAATATCAAACCTAAGTTAATCATAACTTTTTTAATTTTGACTTACTTTACCTAAAAAATGGTGAGTTTTAATTAGTTTACCCTAACATAGTTTAACACTAATATAGGAAAAAAAAAATTAACTTCAAGTAGGTGGCGCTTAGCATTTTTTTTTTTTTTTTTTGGTTGAGAATCAGCTGGCTTTTAGCATCTGGTATTAAATCTAATTTTATTTTATTTTTGGGTGAATAGGCGATATAATTAACAACTAAGAAAGAACAATAGGTTCAGGGCATATCCTATTAAAATACATCCGATTGAGGTCATCCTCAAAGACATCAATCATGTCCACATGCGGACTATTAAAAGAAGAAAAAGCAACATCCTAACTAAAACTCATCTTGGCAAGGCTATTAGCACATCTATTCACCTGGCGGAAGCAATGCTTGATTCGATCCGAATTTGTTGAAAGCGGGAAGCCAACAGCCTGCAATCATCCAATATAGGGGAGATGATATTATTTACATATGATGAATTACCTAGAAGATCTACAATAGCTTTAGCATCTAATTCAATTACAAGACAAGATATATTAAGGTTGCAGCATAGCATGAGACCCTCCCTAAGCCCCCATAATTCTGCCTCAAAGCTATTAGTAAACCCAATCCGTCTGCTAAAGCCTGTTATCCAGCGACCTCGATCATTTCTAATGACGCCTCCGCAACCAGCCAGCCCGGTATCACCATTGGATAAGCCATCCGTATTGAGCTTCATCTAGCCTTATGGTGGTCTCTCCCAACATATTCTCTTGATCACTTTTCAAGTCTGCAACCTTGGGGAGGATAAAAAATGAATAAATTTAGTAGCTTGATTCACTATCGCCACTACTAGATTTGGGTTCCTCTTTTTCCTGCTAAACATAAACTTGTTCTTGCTCTTCCAAATGTTCCACACAGCAAAAGGGAAAACAATTTTCCAAGGGGGGTTTGTAGCAACTAAACTACAATTTTCTCTACCATTAGATGATAGCCAATCCTGCAAGTTGTTCCTCCAAAAAGCTTGATTAGAAGACATAATACCCAGCTGATTCCACATTTGCTTAATCTGAGGTCAGTCCCGAAGGGCATGCAAAATGGTCTTCGACCTTCCCTGGCAGATGGGACATATAATCTCACGAACAACACCTCTTTTCTCAAGGCACACCTTGACCCCAATGCTATTATGAGCACACATTCAAAGAAAAGTTTTAATTCTAGGAAGTGTGTCAGCTTTCCAAATCCACTTAGCAGAAAAGATGAGGCTATCTTCAATACTCATAGCAGTCCTATAAGCACTTCTTAAGTCAAAAGTACCTTGGGAGGAGCCGGTCCAAGCCAATTTGTCCACTCCTCTAGATGATATTGTAGTGGGAATAGCTTGAAGCATCCACTTGATATTAGGTGGAGTTCAAAAGGAATTTTTTCCCAATCCCAACTCGTGTCTAACAATATGTCCTTTACTTCCAAAAGGCTTGCTTCCTCGGTGATGGGTCCCTGTATAAGCTATCTAAGTGGACCTCTATTTGTCCAATTGTTATGCCAAATATTTAATCTACTATCCCTTCCAACCATCCACCTACTACCCTTAATGAATGTATCCATGCCTCTCTTCATTGCTGCCCATGTTGGTGAGCACGAAAGTTTGTTTAGATTTGCAGCAACCCTCCTTCTTTAGCTGTGGTATTTCATCTTCAAGACCTGAACCCAATGAGCCACTCTTTCAGTGTGGAACCTTTAATTGAGCTTGGCAAGAAGGGCAATGTTCCTCCCCTTCGCTAAATGCAACCCAAGGCCCCTTTCCTCTTTCGCTTTAGTCACCTTATCCTATCCAACCCAATGAATTTTCTTGGTTGTGTCTGAAGACCGCCACAAAAAGTTTCGGTTCACTCTATCTAAAACCTCCAAAATTCTTCCAGGGAGGTGAGAGTATAGCATAATATAAGATGGTATAGCAGCCGACAAGGCTTGAATGAGCACTGAACGATCGGCCAAGGATAACATATTGGCTTTCCATCCCGAGAGCTTTTGTTTTACTCTATCAAGAATAAAATTATAGTCTTGGGATGAAGAACCAAGATGCTTTAGAGGGAACCCAAGATACTTCTTAAGAGCAGTGGTGCAAGAAAATCCAAGGATGTCGCACAACGACTCCTTAGTGTCCCTATCCACATTTGGAGAGACATAAACTCTCGATTTGGACTCACTTACTGTTTGTCCAAATAAACCGCAAAAACAGTCTAACACTTCTCTTATGGCTAAACAGTTCACTCTATCAACTTTAGCAAAGAGCATAATATCATCTACAAACATCAAATGGGAGAAAGCTAGACCACTTTGGGAAGCCTTAACTGAATGCCAAAGTTTCGCATTGCACTTCTCTTTAATAAGCTGACCAAGGAAGTTCATGTAAAGAATGAAGAGATAAGGAGATAAATGGTCTCCTTGCCTTATCCCCCTAGAAGGAAAAATCGGGTTAAGAGCTTCACCATTAAACAACATAGACGTAGACACCGTTGAAACGCAGCTCATGATAATATATCTAATATCAGGAGGAAAGTTGGCCCTAATAAGCATTTTTCTAATGAAACTCCACTCTAACTTGTCATAAGCTTTCTCCAAGTCTATTTTTAAACTTTAGATAGGTGGCTTTGATTCTTATTTTTGCCATTGATATTTTTAAGTGGGGCACCCATATTGGGTTTTCTAAGAAAAACAGGCCCAACAATTGGAGCCCAACATGCATCACACGCGCCCACCAAAAAATATTCTACTCCTGGGATTTAAATTTGGACTCTTGTAATCATCAAGCATTGCCATTGTGTTACAACTTACAATGGACTTCCTATCCTATTTATCATCATTTTATTTAATATCTATTTCTTTCCAAATGGCTGAAAACTTATTTGATTGGCAGCCACAACCTCCCAATAGCCCAAATGAATTGAATAATTATTTTAGCCTTGAATTTGCTACTCAAAAAAAGAAAAAATAAAAAAGAAAAAAGAAAAAAGAAAGAAGAAAGGATAGAGTATTATTTTAAGATTTTACTTACTTCAAATGTCATATTATTTTTCTTATTTATTTGTAAAAACCACATATAAATATAGGTAATACATTTGATATTGTAGTTATAAACCGAAAGATAATTTGAGAAGGAAAAGAAAAATAGTTTTATAGGTTTTCAAAGAATAAACCAAACATGGATATCTCAAGGTTAAGGGAATCTTATCAAATTCCTAATTAAACTAAATGTGTGTAAAGAGTTTTATTTATGGGCATTCAGTTTCTCAAGTATAACATTGTCGATAATGTAGATGTCAAAGGGCATATTATATTCCGTGAAAGTTAATACCTCCTCAGCTCCTCTTGTCAATGGGAGATATCATCTATTTATAATATATAAAATAGAAGTCTCTGACTTTTTTTCAATTTTTTTTTTTTATGTTGCCACGTAAATTTTTAAAAGCTCACATTGTTCCACATTAACATTATAATATAAATTCTTAATTTGGTTTCTAGAGTCATTAATAGTCATTAATGACTTTAAAAATCCTTCTCTCCTCTTTTCGTGTGTGTGTGTTAAAAATACTTAGTATTCTTAAAAGAAAAAACAGTGGATTAATCCTACATTAGAAAATGAGTGTGAGTTTAAGAGGTTTAAAGCCTGTGCTGTGTATTCAAGAGTTAGGCTCTTTTGGATAGACACCACTGTAAGTTTATTTAAAAAACTTTCTCTCCTTTCCCCGCGTGTGTGTGTTAAAAATACTTAGTATACTTAAAAAAAAAAAAGTCATTAATTTGGTTTCTTCTTCTTTTTCTTCTTCTCAAAAAACTAGATTATTTAATATATATTTTTTTTGATGGGAAAAACTAGATTATTTTAAATTAATTAAAACTCTTTTTTTTTTTTTTTTTTTTCTTTAAAGCAACCTAACATTAAGTGAATGATGAATAAATTTGATTTGATATTCTCTAACATATTTTTTTTAACCCAAAAGGGTGCAATCTAGTGGTTAGAAGCTTGAGATGAGCTATAGACTCAAGCATCCTAGGTTTAATCCCTGCAAAAAGTTCTCATTTACCAAAATAAAAATTTCTTACTAAGAGTTCCCCTCAATTACATGATACACTGAATCGTGTATCTCAAATATGTATAACATATTTGATTTAAATTAGAAACTATTTTGTGAAAATTCTCTAAATCAACTAATACCAAATATTGATAGGCCAAAAACATATTGACCTCTTGTGATGAATTAATTGATTAATTAGTCAAATTTATTAATTAATTAAATTAACATGCAAGATGTGTGGTAGCACAAACAAATCACCAATTAACTAAAGTATGTAGGGGAAAATATATTGACATGGTGATTTGTTTATGAATGGGGAAAATCTACATGGCAAAAACCCTACTGGGTGATTTTAAGGTCACTACTCCCGAGAATCCACTATTATCAAAACAAGCGGTTACAAGTAAAGGAATCCCAGTACCTTATAACAACCTACAGTTAAACTCTTATTCCAATACCCAATTGGACTTGTTCTGTAGTGACAATTTCTCATTTTCAATGCACGGCTCCCAGTAAGTGACTAACCAATTGCGCAGATCCCAGTATGCCACTTGATCACTAACTTGAGAAGGATGTTGATTGCAAAGTTCTTTAGTTCATCTAGACGATGAAGATCATGAAGTTGCTTGGTCATAAAACCCTACGGTGTAAAAACAAAATAGCTTCTTGAAAAACTAGGGCAAACTAGGTTTCCGATCACACTCTTCTTCACATTTGTGGAATTGTGCTCTTGTGCAACTTGTCACCTTTTTCAGCCCTTAAAATAATCCTTATATATGTTTAGAATTGTGAGAAAAGAAAGCCCAAACATACACTCACAGATTGGATGAAAATTAGTTTGAAAAACTGAACTTCATAAATCTCGACAAATACCCTATCTATCGAGCTAGTTGTCAAGCCACAGATTTCAGTAGCTTTTAAATCTCAATAGATGCTAGCTGTTGAGCTTTAAAATCCTGCATTTCATTGCTTGATGCTTGGACAAACTTGCATGGCTTTAACACTTGAACTTGAAACCTTATTTCGTGAAGCATTAAACACATTCTAGATCTACCTAATTACAAGTAAAGTGCGTTTTGTCAAAAGATTAGACAACTACACAAAATAGTGACATATATTCCTAACAATGAATCACATATGTCCTAACAAATATTATAATTGTAAATTCTATTTGTGAGACATACACAATAAATAAAGAAAACAAAGAAATATGAAATATCTAACTATAACCATAAGCATGAAAAGATTCTTTGCTTAAGAAGATCTTGATTATGAATTGCTAATTCAAATTCTAAAACATTGCATGCCATATACCAAAATTTTGTTGCAAATCCTTGATAAAAAGAAACACCTTTAGCCAAAACTTAGTTTCCTGCATATATAATTTTATGAATATATTAGTAAAAATAATTATGACAAGCATGATGCTGAAAAGATTAATTTTCTTATTATTTATTACATTTTGAGATAAGCTTGATATGATGTTTTATTTTTTTGATCACAGCTTGATATGATGTTGATTGGTATGATAATGAATATCCGTATGATTGCCTGATCAGGTGGCATGATGGAGCAGCTTGTAGAACTTAAATAAGACTTATTGTGGGTTTTAGTTAGTATATTTGATGGTTGAATAAAAGATCTGAGATTCAGTCTCTGCCTACACTAAGAACCGATTGGTGTCTTGGTATGATAATAAAGAGCGCACATCAGGAGCAAATGCCATAAGTTGAAATTCTCTCAAAAAAGAAAAAAAGAAAAAAAAAAGAAAAAAGAAAAAAAGAGTAAGACTTATTGTTCATTATGCCTTTCAATATTTCTTCATTATTTTTTTCCTTGTTAAAAAACACACACACACACAATGGTTCTATTTACATAAAGGAGCATATATAGTAATGAAATACCTTTTGTAGATTATTTAAAATGCAAAAAAGTGTTAGCTTATCTTATAAGTATCATGATTTTTGAGAGAAGATGTTATTGACCCACAAAATAGCGGGAGTTCAAATACTATTTTAGTACTAATCATTAAGTACTTAGTTACATAGTAAGAATACTCTTCAGATTTGTTTGTTTGTTTGTTTGTTTGTTTGTTTTTTTTTTTTTTTTTACTAATTTCAAGAGAAACACTAACATTACATACTATATTTTTGATGTTAGACATATTATGGCCCATATCAATTGTGGGCCCATATACTGAATAAGCATATTAACCTTAGGTTAGTCTATGATTAGTCAAGGGTTTATTATAATACAAAGTGCTTAATATAATATATAGTTGTCAAGGGTTTTGTTATTGTGGACATAGGCCGTAACGTTGAACCATGTGTGCTCTCTCACCATGTGTGCTCTCCTTTTCACGCTTTCACTCATCATTCAAGCATCACACACAATCACACAACTTTCACATTTAATATTTGTACATCAATCAAAGTGTAATATTAGATATTCTAATAATGTTAGGCTAAGATTTGCTAATAATATAATAAACTGTATCAACTACAATAATAATGACTTGGAAACTACTCACATTGTAATATTAATATAATATTCTAATACGAGATATTCTTATCAATAACTTATTGATGGTAAACAATAAAAATCAAACGTGTTAGGAGAGGATTTGCTGCAACCTTGTATGCAACAATTGCTGCCTACAAGGTAAGATGGCACACCCAAAAAGAAGTGACAAGTGTCCAAGAGTCATGTGTAATGCACTAAAAACCAACCCAACCCAAAGGCAGGTTGGATTGAATTGGATTCGTTTTAGTAGATCGATGAGTTGGTTGCACATTAATAACTTCATTGAGATCATTAGTAGCTCAATAAATCCACTTCCCACAACCTTTCATAAAAATTTAGACAACTAACATGAAAAGGCCTTACAATTCACTCCAAGACATTAATTTACCAAAGTTGGAAAATTTTCAAAAATCAATTAATTTTTAGAGAAATCAGTAACTCATTAATTTTGTAACCAGTAATTAATTTTGCTCCAAGACCTTTTTACTCTCATTAATTTTGTAACTAGTAAGTAATTAATTTTTAGATAGTTCATATGAATATATTTTGTAACAATTTGTATTTAGAGTTCGAATTGGGTAAGGATGAGGTGTAAAACTTATGTTTTAAACCATCTAATAAGAGATTGCCTCATTAGTATTTTACTTAAAATTCAATACATTCTATCACACCTAATAACATCTCAATAAACTCCCAATTTTATTGGATTTATATATGGGTATTAGAATTGATAGGGTGTAGTTGTGCTTATTCTTAAATACGTGATAAGATGATGTGATATATTGGGATTGGAGGGGATAAAACATGAGTTTTACACCACATCCTTATTGAATTTAATCTCTTGTATTTATAGTTTATGTATAATAATACTTATTAGGTAGAATATTAAATTTGAGGATCAGTTATATCACATGGTCATTAAAAAGATAGGAAATCTAAATTACTAGAAATGATATAATATAGTATACAAACATAATATTTAAATATAAACTCAAAAATATAATTAATTATATTGTTAACTTAACCGCATAATTATTTGCTATATATTTTTATTGTGTCTACTATTAAATTTGCTTTTGTGTTCTGTTGCCTTTTGTTTTAGTTATTGCTACAACAAAAAACCTGAGTAGGAATGCTGTATTTCAAATAAATTGTTTTTAACATAAATCTTAAAAGAATAACCATATAAATTACCATGACCCTTGCATCTTAGTTGCATTTCTTGGGAGAACCCAAATTTAAATCCTCCCTCCCAACTTACTATTTGCCAAAAGAAGAAAAAGAGCTCTATTGATGTCCCTTTAATGCTAATTATTAGTGTTCCACCTAAACCTAATTAATACTTAGAAATGAATGCATCTACCTCATCAAACACATGACAATAAATTAATATTTTCTTAGAAAAGAAACACTATTATTTTTTCTTAATTGAAAAGAATAATATAAAAATTAGCACTTAGAAATGAATGCATGTACCAGTTGAAAACGAAATGCTTGTTTAATTTTGAAGCAACATATATGACATATATGTACAATGTATGGAGATCATTGTTGAAGGGTGGGCACTAAAATTAATGGCTTATGCAACTTGATGGTCCAAAGTTCTAAAATTTCTAGACTTGGTCCAACTTTGTCACTGCCGTCAAAAGAGAATGTGAATGGTTTTAAGGGTTATGCTAACGAGTACCCTAAGGGCACTCGTTAAGAATTTATTTCAAGAAATTTTTAACATCACTTTTATGGGAAATGAAAAAAACTGTCAAAACATTAATTGTTTTTTTTTTTTTTCCCATAAAAACTTTCTTTAATTAGATTCTTAACGAGTGCCCTAAGGGCACTCGTTAGCATTTTCCTGACTTTAAATTTAATTAATGAGAGAGAGAGAGGATGCTATTAAATGTGTATTAATTACATCACTAGTGGTTTGTTAATTGAATAATTATGATACACATTAATCAAGCCACATAAAAAATATTGTTTAAGATGTGAAAAATCAATGGAATTATCCAATAGAAAATTTAAGCCTGAATTGAATTCATTCTCATAATTGGTTATTAAATCAACTTGGTTTAATTCTCAAAAAAAAAAAAAAAAAAAAAAAAAACCAGCTTAGCTTAATTTTCCTAAAATTGTCAATGGGTCTAAATAGTAAAAATATATAAACCTAACACTATTGTATTGCAGTAGGACTCAAGTGAAGTGAATGCTTGTGAGTTGTGAGATGGATGTGAAGAATTTAGTGGGTTTTTAGGTGCCGGTATCACTAATAAAAAATATTGAGAGAGAGAGAGAGAGAGAGAGAGAGAGAGAAGCTAAACTTAACAAAGTAAAATATACTGATAGGCCAAGAATGTATTGACCCCTTTGGTAACTTAATCAACTAATTTAGCCAAGTGAAATTAATTAGATTCAATTACATGCAATAAGCGTAGTAGCACAAACAAATCACCAACTAAGTTAAATGCAGCAGAAAATAAATTTGACACAGGTAATTTGTTTACGAATGAGGAAAACCATCAAGATAAAACCCCACCGGGTGAATTTAAGGTCACCACTCCTAAAAATCCATTATTATAAAAAATAAGTGGTTGCAAGTAAAAGGAATCCTAATACCTAAAACCAACCTATAGTTGAACCCTTACCCTAATACCCAATTGGACTTCTAATGTAGTGACAATCTCTCCTTTCAATGCATTGCTCCTAGTACGTGACTAATTAATTGATGCACGAATCCAAGTACGTGACTAACACACCAACTTGAGGAAGATGTTGGCTACAAAATTCTTCAGTTCATCCAATGATAAAGATCAAGAAGCTCATTGGTTACAAAACCCTTAGCACAAAGACGCAGTAGATTTTACAAGGAATATGATGAATTAGGGCAAATTTTGTCTCCGGTCACAATTTGCATACACAATTAATTTGCATTGAGTTGCATCGCTTTGCATCATCTTTGACGGCCCTTAAAATAATCCTTATATATGTTTATGGTTGTGAGAAAAGAACCCCTACACAAATACACATGGATATGCGTGAAATCATATCTGAAAATCTGAATTTCATAATTCTCGATAGATACAGCTTCTGTTGAGTTGCTGTCAAGTATCAGCATTAAACCTTAATGGATATGGATCGGTCGAGCTTTAATGAACATCACTTCTTCACTTGTTTTTTGGACAGATTTGCATGGCTTCAATGCTATACTTGAACTCTTGTTCCTTGAAGTATTAAACCCATCCTAGATCTACCTAATTACAAGTAAAATGCGTTTTGTCAAAATGATTAGCCAATTTACATAACATATGTCTCTAACAATATCCATATATGTCCTAACATATACTACTAAATGTACATTAATATAATAAATTTAAATTCCTTAAACAATATTGGTCTCACTCAAAAGCAATTATCCACCCATTTGATCCTACTATTGGAGTGGATTTTCTAATGAAAATTTTAATATTAAATGTATGTTTTTAGACCCCTTAAAACAAAAGTTGACCAAATTATTTGGCCAAGCGATTACTTAGATAAATTATTCAAATCTAGGTTAAAACAAAACAATCATATCATGTAAATAATGCGGAAAAGTAAATAACACAACAATATGATAACCCAGGAAAACCAAACCAGTAAAAAACATGGGGATGATTTAACCTAGCTATCCTCAAGGTAAAACATATCCACTATAAAAGAATTGAAGTTTGTACAATAAGACTTAGACCACTAACATCCTATTGCTACCTCGTGTAGAAAACTTACTACCACGATCACGTGACAGCTTCGAGTCCACATATTACTTCTTTCCTTGATCCACAGCAGCTACAAGTTCTCCTACTTGTGTTTATCTTTAAGCTCTTGAAGCAGCAACTGAAGAGATCACCAAGTTCTCGACATCAATCTTGATCTTGATAACCCTAAGTGTGTATGAAGGTAAACACCTCTAGACCTCACAGAAGATTTACACACACAACATATCAACAACCTCTAAAACGTAGCTAGGGTTTTTCCTTTTATACTTGAAGCAAAAAATAAAACCCTACACGTCATATGAGCTTGGGTTGAGTTGAAAATTCTGTAGAAAAAACAATCTGCACTAGTTTCGATCGATCGAGTCTAATTTTCAATCAATCGAGCCTTGCAGAAATTGAATAATAATTTCCTGCAATTACTCAATTCCAACTTTACACATAAATACATTTTGAGCAGCCTAAATCTAAACTTAATGTTTTTATCATGATTTGCCAACACATTACAAGTTAAAGTTCAAATACATTTAAATCCTAAAGTCTTAGAAACTAATATTAAAATATTATACTAATCTTTCCAATTTTTCTTTATGTCCCAAGAGTGATGTCTCATTTTATATTAAAGTATATTTGTATAAATTTTTTGTTATTGGCTTATTTTGTAAAATAAGTTGAATAAAATAATTTTTAAAAGTGAAGTTTCAAAAATGTAAACATAAGCCAATGCAAAAATTATTTGGGATTTTAATTAAGTTTAAAAAATCAAGACCTGAATCAGATCTAAGTGCCTGTTGAACACTTGGATACCAAGACAAGAAGCAAATGGAAGTTGTTGAAAGGAAGCAATAAAGTCCAAAAGAGAAAAAGAAAAAGCAAAAACTTTGTAAACTTTGTAAATTTTGTCAAATTAATTGTACTTATTTGTAGAAGAAAAATTAATTGTACTTAAAAGTCTTAATTTTAGCAAATCCAGAGAGTAAATATAAAAAAAATATTACACCTCGTTCTAAACAAACCTATTCCGAACCCTAAAAGCCCTAGAAACGTAGGTGTAAATACTGAAATTTAAAAAATAATATGTCTAAAGTATTAAAAAACAGTTATGAAGTTGTTATTTTGGTGGCTGAGGAGGCTGGCCATTCACTACAATTTTGGTAAGAAAGTAAAATCCAAATTTAGCTCGGTATATGCATTAGAGGACCATACTCTACTTGCCTTAAGTTACATATTGAAACCCTTATATCATATGTGCCTCACTTATTCCTATTTCATGTGACTATGTTGGTCTCACTACATTGAATTGAAATCTCACTTGGACTTGGAGAAGCTGAGTGTTTTCTCCATTCTTTACAAATAAAAAGGACAATTTAGTAATTTCAAATCACGCATCTATATTCTATATAATAACTAGTAACCGAAACGTTTGATTTTTTGTTAATCACTTCTCATTGCATCACGTGGCTACATAAATTAATGCCACATATACATTTAAAAACATGACCAATTGTGTTTTTTCATTTTTCAATAGGCACATTTTCGGTTCATAGGTACATTTTCATCCAATAGGCACATTTCCGGCCAATAGGCACCTTTTCAATCAATAGATACATTTTTTTGACTTTTTGTTAACCACTCTTTATTACATCACATGGTTATATAAAATATAAATTTATATAATAACTAATAGCCAAAACGTTTGACTTTTTGTTGATCACTCCTCATTGCGTAATGTGACTACATAAATTAATACCACGTATACATTTAAAAACACGAACAATTATGATTTTTCATTTTTTAGTAGGCACCTTTTCGGTTCATAGGTAAATTTTCATCTAATAGGCACATTTCCGGCCAATAGGCACCTTTTCAATCAATAGATACATTTTTTGACTTTTTGTTAACCGCTCCTTATTACACCACATAGTTATATAAATTAATTTATATCTATATCTATATCTATATATAATATAAAAGCAAAAATTTTGACTTTTTGTTAATCACTCCTTATTGCATCACATGGTTATATAAATTTATGCCACATGTACATTTAAAAACACCAAATAATTGTGCCTTTTTATTTTTTCCCGTTAAAAATTGCTAAATGTGGAGTTTCACTTACTATGAGAAGGTTTCTAGAGATTTCCACCAGCAGTGAAAACAAAGGAGGAGAGCAAGGGTTGATGTGTAAACATATGTAGAGGTTGGTCGGTGATGTCATGGCAATGAGAACAGAAGAAAAGACAGTCAAGTTTTGTAAATTATGGGTTTTTTAGGTTTTACATACAAAAAATCGGTGGCCATTTGCAGAGGTACGAACAAAGTTGATTTACTTTCAAATTGAACTACGGCAACACCAAATGCTAAGATTCATCCTACATTGCTATATACCTTTGATTCCCTGAAGATTTAGTAAGCAAATCAATGTTGATCTCCACAGTAATAGAAGAAAAATAATGGACAATCCATTTATAAAATATTATGATGAGAATCTTTTAAAAAATTTTAAGGACTCAATGTTTTATATTTGGATATTTATCAAATATCAGTTATTATATCTCTGAAAGAAAAAACAATTCTTCATTGCTTGATCCGACCCCTTGCCTGGGCTTTTATTTTTATTTTTATTTTTTTTTTAATTTTTGCAAATCTAGGCTTTCAATCAAAAAATCCAAGATTGGATCAAGAATTATGTACAAAAAAATGTTCAAATATCCTCTGGTGTAGAGGGAATTGCATGCATAACTTTAAATCTGGGTTTTCTAAGTTTTAAAAATACTATAATGAATTAATAAAATCTTATGTGTCAATAGCACCATTATTTTAATAATTTTGTTAGTGAAATAATAATATGGCATAATCTGAATCGTCTATTACAAAATAAAAGACCAAGATTTTAATAACTCTATGTAGTAGAGTATCCTAAAAACTCTATAAGATCTTAATTTAAATTTTTTGTGTTTCTAAAAAAGATGAAAGAGAAGAAACTACTAAATGAATATTGATAATCCTGGAAAATCAGTGGGTTGAAAATCTCTGGGCTTCGATGATCTTGAAGGCTAAGTCCTGAAAAACCGAATTCAATCAGAGAAAGACCGGTGGAGGCCGGTCTAGGGTCCTCCGATGGTAAAGTTAGTGAGTTGAAGTTCAAAAGAGAAAATACTTCTGAGAAAACTTTTTTAGGATAAATGTGCGAATCAATTACCTCTTCGTAGAGAAATGTTTTTATAGTGCACATTGAACGGTTATTCGCTCTATTAAACGTTCCTTTTGTTGAGAAATTCGTTGAAGTTAGAAATAACTAAAATAACTTCTATGGTAGTTATTTTAGTTGGAACGATGCCTCATCTTGGCTTGTGGAGGCATTGGTTCATAGGTAAAAACTACATTTGCCAAAGACTTCTCATCCTCGTCTGTCATTAGGGACGGACGAGGCCCCGTCCATCCTTCATTAAGGACGGACGAGGTTAATTAGGACGGCTCGTCCGTCCCTTACTGGGGGCGGACGAGATTTGCTGGGACAACTTTGTCGTGTCCTATCCTTTTCCTTCTTCGGACGACGTGTGTGGACGAGAGGGGAAGGGCTCTGTTGTGCCCTTCCTACATCCTTTATCCAAGGACGAACCATATGGACGATTTTGTATGGACGATTTTGGAAGTTGCATTTTATAGCATCATCAGTTCCCCCCTTGTCCGTGGGTCGTCCAAAGAGATGCAAGACGTGTGTTGACTGCAGATTGGTGTGCCACGTGTCAAGAATTCATTAGTGAAAAAATCTCGTCGATTGATTTAACCGAGGAGCACGCCACGTGTCTCTTGCTGATTGGGCCGTGTCGCTTCAGGTGCTGGGGTTTGTTCCCTATAAATAGTGGAATACCTCCGCTACCCTCTTCATTTCTGAAATTTCTCTCCTTGTCCTTCCTCGTCCTAGATCTTCGTCTAGAAGCTTCTCGCGTCCATAGCTTTCCTTCGTCCTAGATCCAGGTATTTCTCTTCTCCTCGTCCTTAGTTTTTCTGTTAAGATGGCTGAGGTTGTACTTTCCTCGTCCAGCGATAGTGTAGATAAAGCCATAGACGAATATTATGATGAGAGTAGCTACTACAGTTCCAGTAGCAGTAGTGATAGTAGTGGGGGGAACACCACGGACGAGGAGTATGTCTCTGGCGTCCCTAGGCTTCCTATGGAGGTTGTACAGGAACAGCTTAGGAAGACCTCAGGGTCTCAAGGTGGTACCTCGTCCACAGTCCCTCCTTCTGATCCTTTGGATGAGAAGGAGGTCACTGTTTATAGTTGTGCAGTAGACATCCCTTCTAGGACAGATGAGCAAAGACTAAAAAATCTTAGGGAGTGGTACCAAATCCCAGACGAGTTTAACCCTAGGTTACCCGTCCGAGGAGAATAGTTTTGCAACCCTTACTTTGGAATAGGCGTCTATGAGGCTTATCTTCTGGGGGGTTTGAGATTTCCTTTTAATGCCTTTATTAGAGAGTTGTTGATTAGATTAGGTTTAGGAGTATGCCAATTCAACCCAAATGCATGGAGATTGATCATCTCAATGCAAATTTTGTGAGGTGAAGCATTTGGAAGGGACCGTCCTCTTACTGTGGACGAGTTCCTTTATTGTTACAAGCCTTCAGAAATACATCAGTCCCTTGGCTTTCACCAATTCATAGCCAGGGATAGAGATTGTAGATTGATTAAGTCTTTAGCCTCGTCTGACAGAAAGTGGAAGACGGAATTTTTCTTCGTCTCCGGCTTTTGGGTTGGAAATCCTGTAGACGTTGGCCGGGACACGTTTGGTCGTTATACCGGGGACCTAGGAAACCTTCGTCCTGAGGGTAAGTTGCTCCCCTTTTTCTTTTGATTTTCCTTTTTTTTTTTTTTTTTTTTTTTTTTTTTGCATTAATGATTAATTAAAATTTTTTTACTTGTTTCATTTCAGCTGTTAAACGATCGTCTTTAAGCAAATTCCACCGTGACCGCGTCCACAGGGCTCGTCTACACGCGGATAGGGACTTTCATTCCTTGGTCTCGCTTAGATGACTTGCTAAGTGGGGATTGGGCCTTAACCCATCTGACGAAGCAATTGCACACGAAGTCACAGTAAGAAAAAGTAAGTGTTAGATTTCTGCGTTCCTTGTATCTTTTACTTTCATTTTTCTAAGTAAATTCTCATCGTCTCTTTATAGGGATGACAACCATGAGAGGTGGTAAGGGAAAAGAGGTAAGTGCTGAGGAGGATCGTCCTGTGGTGGAATCTCAGGCTCGTCCTGCGACTGGGGAGAAGAGGAAAACTCTATCTAAGAATTTAGATCTGGGAAATCTTCCCAGTCGCAGAGGCAAGAAGGCTAAGAATACCTCGTCCCAAATAGTCAAGCCTACCCCTCCTTCGTCCCAACAGCCTGTTCCTGTAGTTGATGTAGACTCGTCCATTCTGAGTGAAATCATTCCGCCTAAGACCACTCCGTCCAAAGCTGTGTCTACCTCGTCTTAGCCTTCTCGAGTGGTCCCTTCAAATATTATTGAAAACGAGGACTTAGCCTGGGAACGTTTCAAGAAGGCTGTGACGGACGAAGATATAAACGTTTGCTATGACATGTCCCTTAAGGATTTTGAACACTCTGGTGTTCACGATCTTTTCAAGGTAACTCTCATATCTCGTCTTGACCAAGGATTTTCATTTTCCTTCTTTGTCTTTCTCTCTTTTTTTTTTTTTTTTTTTTTCTTTTTTTTTTTTTAACTTTTATTTATTGTTGTGTTTATTTTTTGTAGGGCATGTCAAAGTTTATAGCGGTGTCTAGGCAGGCCACAGGGTTGGACAAGACGAGGATCCTGTTAGAGACGAGGATCCAGGAGTTAAAGGTCGAGGCTAAGCAGTAGGCTGAAGTGGCTGTCAAAACCACGGACGAGGTGAAGGAGTTGAAGACTATGGTTGAGGAGTTAAAAACCAGTGCTGTGGAGAAGGACGCTTGTCTTGAGGTCCTACAGAAAAAGAATGATGAATATGGCACTCTCCTCTCCAAAGCGAAGGAAGACGCAGTGGTTGAGTTTAAAGTATCCAAACAATACACTAATGTTTTGGACACTAACTATGCAGTTGGGTTTGAAGATTTCAGAATGGAGGCTATGGAGAAGTTCCCCAATATAGACTTCAGCCCCATTGTCCTTAATCTGAATGCTGCTGCCACTAGTTCTCTCCTTCAGACTGGTTCCGAGGATATTAATGTTGAAGATGATGCTACAACCCTTCCTCAGGACGCCTCCAATGTTGATGCTTTAGTTTAGAAAATATTTCAAATGTCTGGTGCTTTTACTCTCATTGTATCTTTTCTATCTTCTTTTTATATGTAATCCAAGCACATTAGATTCATCCATGTCTAAGGACGAGTCTTTATAAAACAATTTTAATTTTGGGGGTGTTTGGCCATTCTTCGTCCGCCTTCGAGAGTTTGAATGAATGTTGTTTCTTTTATGTATGTATGGACGAGAATTCTTATTTTCATATACAAGAACTCTTGTTTAGCTCGTGTACATTTTATATATATATATATATATATATATATGTATACTTTGACCATCTTTATTGGAATTTCATTAAGTGTGATTTATCCAAGTGACATGGTAATTGAGCGTTTATTCGTCCTTTGGACTCGTCGTTGTATTTTGCTTGTCTATGGACGGCTTTTTAGCAGGTGACTTAAGTTCACATCTATGCTTTTCTCGTCCAAGGTATGGTTGGGTATTATGTTTTACCTCGTCCATCTTATGGACGAGCATGCCTTAGATCTGTTTGTAATTTGCTCTTAAGGAATTTACCTCGTCCTTTTCTTGGATGGACGAGCATGCCTTCGATGTAGTTTGGTCTTAGGCATGGGATTTACCTCGTCCTTTTATTTGGACGAGCATGCCTAGATTTTACTTTTTAGGAAAGCTTGAGATCACATCTCCGCGTCTAGAGAATTTTCTCCTCTTGAGTTTTTCAGCTTTCTTCAAGAGTCAATATGAACAGAAGTGCTATGGAAATCATTGATTCACACAACATTATGTACATTTCACAAATATTGTTCACAACATAGATACTGTTCATAGACGAGGCATGCACTTTAGAGGCCAATGCCTTTATTTAAACAACACAAACTATAACGTTGTCCATAAATTTAACATAATAACAAAACCACACAAAGTATAATAATAAAGTTTTTGAAACCAGAGCTCGTCCAGAGTTATGCTCCTCCAGGCTGGCATTCTACTGATAATACTTCCTCAAGTGCTCTACATTTCAACGATGCTCCAACTTCCTCCCATCAAGGGCTTCCAAGTAATAGGATCCTTGTCTTTTGCAGTTGACGACTCTATAGGGGCCTTCCCAATTTGGTCCCAACTTCCCATGCGCTGGGTTCTTTGTTGCTAAGGAAACCCTTTTTAGGATGAGGTCCCCTATGTTAAATCGCCTTGACTTTACCATTGCGTCATACCGTCTAGCCATAAGGTTTTTATACCTTGCCATCCTTTGTTCAGCATTCGTCCTTACCTCTTCTATTAAATTGAGGTTCAAACGGAGTTGTTCCTTATTAGTTTCGTCCTGGTAGGTTGTCACCCTATGATTGGCCATGTGTACTTCCACGGGTATAACTACTTCAGTTCCATATGCTAGCTTGAAAGGAGTTTCTCCAGTAGGAGTTCTCACTGTTGTTCTATATGCCCACAGAACACCTGGTAGCTCATCTGGTCATACTCCCTTAGCCCCCTCAAGCCGAGTCTTGATTATCCTTAATAAGGATCAATTTGCAACTTCTGCCTGGCCATTAGCTTGTGGGTGGGCTGGTGAGGAGTAGTGATTTTGAATTCCGAAGTGCGTGCAAAAATCCTTGAAAAGTGCATTGTCAAATTGTCGTCCGTTGTCCGATACCAGTACTTTGGGTACTCCAAATCTGCACACAATGTTCTTCCACACGAAGTTCTTGACATTTTGCTGTGTGATGGTGGCTAAGGATTCTGCTTCTACCCACTTGGTAAAATAATCAATACCAACCATGAGTAATTTCATTTGCCTTATACCCAGTGGAAATGGACCCAGAATGTCTAGTCCCCATTGTGTAAAAGGCCACGGGGCCGTCATTGGAGTCAAGTACTCTGATGGTTGCCTGGGGATGTTGCTAAACCTTTGGCATTGATCGCAGACCGTGACGTAGGCTTTAGTGTCAGCTTGCATGTTTGGCCAATAGTATCCTGCACGGACGACTTTGTGGACGAGCGACCTGGCTCTTGAGTGATTGCCACATGCTCCTTCATGAATTTCTCTTAATACGTAGTTCGCTTTGTCTGGGGCCAAACATCTGAGATAAGGCTGGGAAAAACCTCTTTTGTAGAGAATCTCGTCCATAAGAACGTACTTGGCCGCCTTTGTTCTCAGCTTTCTTACTTCGTCTTTTTCTTCTGGGAGTCGTCCGTCTTTTAGGTACGACATAATTAGAGCCATCCAATTTGCTCTAGTTTCCACCTGTTGTACTTCTGGGATGTCTATACTTGGCATATACTGCATTTCATCAATTTTGTCTACGGCTTCACTTGCTGAGGCTTCTTTTGCCAAGGCATCAGCTTCCATGTTCTCCTCCCTTGGGATTTGAACGAAGCTAACTTCTTCAAACTTTTTTATAAGGCGCATCACTCTGTTTAAATACTTCCTCATTCGCTCTTCTTTAGCCTCAAACATTCCATTCACTTGGCCTATGATTAACTGAGAATCTCCCAAGACGAGGAGTGACTTCGCTTCTACAGATTTGGCCAATTTAAGCCCTTTGAGAAGAGCTTCATACTCAACTTCATTATTAGTTGTCTGGTACTGCAAACGAACTTTGTGTTTTAGTTTGTCCCCCTCTGGAGATTGCAAAACCACACTTATTCCTCTTGCGTACTGTGTAGACGAGCCATCCACATGGACGACCCACTTGTTGTTTTCCATTTCACCTTTATCATCACAACTTAAGGTAAACTCAGCAATGAAATCTGTCAGAGCTTGAGCTTTTATGGCATGCCTTGGTTGGTACTTTATGTCAAACTCACTGAGCTCGACGGCCCATTGGATCAAACGCCTTGCAGCCTCTAACTTGTTCATTGCCTTCTTGAGTGGGTGATCTGTCATGACGTTAATGACATGAGCCTAAAAATAATGCCTTAGTTTTCTGGAGGCTGTTATCAATGCAAAAGCCAGTTTCTCCATTAACGGGTATCGTCCCTTTGCTCCCCTCAATGCTTTGCTGGTATAGTATACAGGTCTTTCTACCTTGCCCTCTTCCCTCACTAGTGCTGAACTCACTGCGTGTGGGGTGACTGCCAAATATAAGTACAACTCTTCTCCTTGCATGGACGGACTCAACAATGGGGCTTTGGTGAGATACATCTTCAAATCTTCAAAAGCTTTCTGACACTCGTCGGTCCATTCAAATGCTTTTTTAAGAACCTTAAAAAATGGCAAAAATTTGTCAGTAGCTTTAGAAACAAACCTGTTGAGGGCGGCAACTCGTCCGGTGAGGGACTGAACTTCTTTAACATTGCTCGGAGGCTTTATATCCAATATTGCTTGAATTTTATCAGGGTTTGCTTCGATTCCTCTATAGGAGACCATAAATCCTAGGAATTTCCCTGATAATACTCTGAAAGCACATTTGTTGGGGTTTAACTTCATATGATACTGCCTCAATGTGTCAAATGTTTCTTGCAAGTCGTTCAGATGCCTTTCCTCGTCTTGAGTTTTCATCAACATATCATCTATGTAGACTTCCATATTCTGCCCGATTTGTGGACGAAACATATGATTGACCAGTCGTTGGTATGTTGCTCCAGCGTTTTTCAAACCGAAAGGCATCATTTCATAACAAAATAGTCCCTAACTAGTGATAAAGGACGTCTTCTCTTGGTCTGCTTCATCCATCCCAATCTGATTATAACTAGAGAAAGCATCCAGGAAACTGAGCAACTTGTGGCCTGCAGTAGAATATACCAATTGGTCAATGCGCGGTAACGGGTAACTGTCCTTGGGACAAGCCTTGTTTAAGTCAGTGAAATCAACACACATTCTCCATTTGCCGTTCGCCTTCTTGACCATGACCACATTGGCTAACCAGTTAGGATAGTACACCTCTCGAATGAACTTTGCCACTATTAACTTCTGAACTTCCTCCTTAACAGCATTATCTCTCTCAGGGGCGAACACCCTCTTCTTTTGTTGCACTGGCTTGAAGGAAGGGCATACACTCAGACGGTGGGTAATGACATTAGGATCTATACTCGGCATGTCTTCGTGACTCCATGCAAACACATCTCTGTTTCTTTTTAAAAAACAAATGAGATCCTTCTTAATCTTTGCTTCCAAATCTGCTCCAACCCTGGTACACCTCTCAGGGTTATTTTCATCTAAGGGAATATCTTCCAACGCTTCCATGAGTTCTGCTACAACTTTCTTTTCTTCAATATTCATTGCTTGCATTTGCTCGTCTGTAGCCAGCATGGCTAGATAACACTCCCTTGCTGCTAACTGGTCTCCCTGTGCTTGGCCTATCCCATGTTCCATCGGGAACTTGACTGACAGGTGGTAGGTAGATGTAACTGCCTTCCACCTGTTTAAGGTCGGCCTTCCAATTATTGCATTGTAAGATGACGAGCAATCTACTACTAGGAAATTCACATCGGTAGTCAACTGTTGTGGATATGCTTCTACTACCACTAGTAATGTAACGGTACCAATAGGCTGTACCTTCATTCCTCCAAAGCCTACTAGAGGCGAGTGCACTGGGCGGAGTTGGTCTTGTCCGATTCTCATCTGCTGAAAAGCTGGGTAATACAGAATGTTCGCCGAACTTCCATTGTCTATTAGCACTCTTCTAGTTGTGTAATCAGCAATGAGTAGGGCGATGACAATAGCGTCATCATGAGGATGATGGATTCTCTCAGCTTCCTTATCCTTGAAAGTAATCAGTTGTTCGTCCGTGGACTTCGCTCTTGGCGATCGTTCTGAAAGTTGGACGCTCTGCACTTCCTTCAAGTATGCTTTCTTCGTTTTGGATGACCGTCTTGCCAAACTTCCCCCCAATGATAACTTTTATCTCGCCTAGTGGCGGTCTTGATGACTCCTCTACCTTCCCTTTCAACTTCTCATCCTTGTGATCTCGTCCAAGGAAATTTCTCAACTTCCCTTGCCTTATAAGATTCTCAATCTGCTGCTTCAGATCAAAACACTCATCTATGTCATGGCCATGGTCTTTATGAAAGCGACAATACTTGTTCCTGTTGCGCTTGTTGGGATCTCCCTTCAATTTCTCCGGCCACTTCAGGGAAGGCTCGTCCTTGATTTGCATAAGGACCTGTTCAAGTGGCATGTTTAGTGGAGTATATTGCTGGTTGCGTGCTGACGAACCTTTCTTGTCCCGGTCTCTTCTGTCGTCCGTTCGTCCCTTCTTTGGACGAGGAGGGCCTTGTTCTGGGTGCCGATTTGTCTCCATTTTCTCTGTCCTCTTTCTTTTCTTAGCTATAATCGCATCTTCTGTATTCATGAAGTTTTAAGCTGAATGGACGAGTTCTGCCATGGTTTGTGGCTCTTGCTCATAGAGTTTATGGATGAACAAATCCGAATGGACTCCGTTGTGGAAAGCTGCTAACAGCAATTTGTCGTCCATTTAGTCCACTGTCAAGGCCTCCCTATTGAATCGAGTGATAAACGATCGCAAACTCTCATTTTCCCCCTGTTCTATTGTTAACAGACTGGAAGTAGAATGTTTGTGTTGCTGACCCCCTACGAAGTTATTGACAAACAACTTGCTTAATTCTTCAAAAGAACTTACTAAGTTTGGGGGTAATTTGCTGAACCATACTCTGGCTGGACCCTTGAGAGTGGTAGGAAAGGCTCTACACATTATTTCATCTAGAACTCCTTGAAGATGCATAGTGGTCTTAAAGGTGGCAATGTGGTCAAAAGGATCTCGATTCCCATCGTATGAATCTAAAGAAGGCATTTTAAACTTTGGTGGCAGGGGATGGCCATTGATGGAAGCCGTAAAGGGAGAATCTGTTCTATGAACCAAATCCTCTATTGGGTTCGCCCTCCTCATATTCTCCTTCATTTCGTCCATAGCCTTCTTCATCTGATCCAACTCTTTTTCCAAGTTGGGTACCCTTCGTGAGGTGGTACCCCTCGATGGACTCCCATGTTGAAAATTCTCTCTGCCCTCTTGACTCCGAGTTTGCCCTTCTTTTTCATGCTCTCTATGTGTCTACCTTTTTAAATTAACCTATCTCCGTAGTTCTTGATTTTGGCGAGTTAACTCCACCATCACAGCCACCATGGAGTGCATATGTTGGACAGATGATGCCTGCATAACTGGTGCAGACTGGCGATCGCAATGAGGGTTACTTGATGCGTCTCTACTCTGTTACGGGCCTGGGCTAGTTGCCCTCGATTTTGTCCGAACCATTTCAACCCTTTATGAGAGAAAGAAATTGCAGAACTCAACAAGTTCAAGAGCGACAAATATTTCTTTCCCACAGACAGCGCCAACTGATAATCCTGGAAAATCAGTGGGTTGAAAATCTCCGGGGCTTCAATGATCTTGAAGGCTAAGTCCTGAAAAACCGAATTCAATCAGAGGAAGACCGGTGGAGGTCGGTCTAGGGTCCTCCGATGGTAAAGTCAGTGAGTTGAAGTTCAAAAGAGAAAATACTTCTGAGAAAACTTTTTTAGGATAAATGTGCAAATCAATTACCTCTTCGTAGAGAAATGTTTTTATAGTGCACATTGAACGGTTATTCGCTTTATCAAATGTTCCTTCTGTTGAGAAATTCGTTAAAGTCAGAAATAACTAAAATAACTTTCATGGTAGTTATTTTAGTTGGAACGATGCCTCATCTTGGCTTGTGGAGGCATTGGTTCATAGGTAAAAACTACCTTTGCCAAAGACTTCTCATCCTCGTCTGTCATTAGGGACGGACGAGGCCCCGTCCGTCCTTCATTAAGGACGGACGAGGTTAATTAGGACGGCTCGTCCGTCTTTTACTGGGGGCGGACGAGGTTTGCTGGGACAACTTTGTCGTGTCCTATCATTTTCCTTCTTCGGACGACGTGTGTGGACGAGAGGGGAAGGGCTCTGTTGTGCCCTTCCTACATCCTTTATCCAAGGACGAACCATATGGACGATTTTGTATGGACGATTTTGGAAGTTGCATTTGATAGTATCATCAAATATAAACCACTATTTATACCCAAATGATTATGACCCTTCAATAGACATCCTTTTGGTTAATAGACACCTTTTTAATTCAATAAACACATTTTTTCAATTAGACACATTTTCATTCAATATGTACCTTTTCAGTTAAGAGGCACTTTTTCGTTTAATATACATATTTTTTATCAATAGACACATTTTCATTTAATAAGCACATTTTTGATCAATACATACATTTTCGTTCAATAGGCACCTTTTTGTTCAAAATACAATTTTTCATTCAATAGGCACGTTTTTAGTCAATAGGCAACTTTTCGTTCAATAGGCACATTTCAGTCAATAGGCACCATTAATATATATCCAATATGAAGGGTTATGACCTTTCAATAAATACTTTTTTTGTATATCCAAATTAGAATGGTGATAACCTTTCAATAGGCACCTTTTGGTATATATATATTAAAACCTATCTTGTATATATGTAACATTTTTTTTTTTGAAACTCATCCAATAGCTATTCCTGTGCATCGCACGGGTTAGTGACTAGTTTGTATGAATCGCGGAATCAACTAGTCTCATTTCTCTCATACTTTAAAATTTAATTAAGAGAGATAAAAGTGATCCAAACAAAACCTTTGCTTAAGGTAAGCCTATTTCTTCACAAAAACATCCATCTTTTTTTCTTATCTTGTTTCCTTTGTTTTCTTATGTGTGTTAAAATTATTCCACTAAAGATTAAAAAAATTTTCTTGTCTTGCGTGTTATGAAAATAGGATGTCAATGCAGTAAAATAGCTTACCTTTTATCAATGTGCAAAAGAGAGAAATTTGATCCGAAACGTGATTTTATTATTTAATTTTTATTTGTGCCATAAACATTTTTATGTGGGCCACCTATGTAAGAAGAATAGGCTCAATGACAAGAGCTTAAAAAAAATGAAAAATTAGAGTGTTGATATTAGCAGTCTTCTTATCCTAACATCTTAAGCTTAAAAAAAGAAAGAAAAAGAGTTATGTTAAAGATAAATCTTACAATTTTTTTTTCTTCAGAAGATTAGACTTACAAATTGATATGTCACAAATTAGAATAAGTAATTTGACACTCATTTGAATATTCAATGCCACATTAGCCTCTAAGGTTTTGTAATAAAATTGTATTATTTTTTGGGACAAAATGGGCTTTTACCTTTTTCAGGAAAATTAATTAACTTTATGCTCCTCTTCCCAAACTAACTAGGGAAATGCCTCTCTTTTAAAACTCGATTTTTGATAAATCGAGTTAGGTCCTATAGTGGCGTTTTTAAGATCTTATAGTGACGTTTTAAGGACATATAGTGACGTTTTTTAACTCTGCTTCAATGAAATCGAGTTATAGGCAATGAAATTGACCTATAGTGGCATTTTTTTTTTTACCTATAACTTGATTTCATTGAAGTAGAAAAAAAATGTCACTATAGACTCTTTAAAACGCCACTATAGGGATTCAACAATTTTTTTTTTTTTTTTAACTTGATTTATTAAAAATCAAGTTTTAAAAGAGGGGCATTTTCCTAATTAGTTTGGGAAGGGAGGCATAAAGCTATTTAATTTGCCCAAAAAGGGCAAAGGGCAATTTTGTCCTTTTTTTGTATTTAAAAAAAAAAAAAAGAATTCCAAATACCTACCTTACATAAGCCTATATTCATAGAGATCTAATAGTTACTTTAGAAGCTGTAAAACATTAGTGTAACATTATTATATATAAAAAAAAAAACTTTAGCGTACATTTTGAAATTTTAAGAGAGTAAAATAAAGGATTGAGAAATTGAGCGGGTAAAGAAAGAATTCTTCTAGAGGCACAAAAGAAATTCACAAAATTTTGAAATTAGCCTAGCATCTCATATATGAACCATTAAAAAAGATCAAATTGAAAATTATGTTGGGCGAGGTGGTATGGATTTTTTTTTTTTTTTTTTGAGAATAAGGTGGTATGTTAGGTATAGGCATTATATGAGATGGTTAATAATTTTTGTTCTATTTCTACCTTTGATTGGTAAAGAAGATTTAATTTGGTTCCCAAAAATACAAAAGAAACTTTTAAATTTTGGTGGCCCACACATTCCAATTATGAAGAGTGCTTCACTCACTTCTCTTAAATGAAAAATGAATCCTTAATGTATTATGTATCACATTATCATTAGTCTCACTTCTGGTTACTATGTTGGTCTTACTACATTGAATTGAGGTATCACTTGGAGAATCTTATTTATTATCTTACGTTACAAATGGAAAGGAGAATTTGGTAATTTCAAATATCATGCATCTATATGAATCAATGCCTCTCATCTCTCTCAGACTTCAAGATCAAAGAGAGAAATAAGAGATCCAAACAACACTGAATTCATTTCAAGGTAAACATCTATTTTTTCCTTATTTTTGTTTCCTTCATCTTTCTTATGTGTGCTAGAACTTTCGCACTAAAGAGAGAGCTTTTATCTTCATGCATGTTATGCAAAATAAGAGGTCAGTACCATTATACCATTGTAAAATAACTTAAAAGTACAATGAGATCAAATTAAAAGAGAGTAATTTAATCTGTCAAGGAATTTTGTTGTTTTGAAGTGGTTTAGTTGGATTTATTTATATGACTAGTTAGGATAGTAGTTCAAGCTTAAAAAGTCCAAAATTATACAGTGCCTGAAAAGAAAAATAAGTTTGCAATAATAAAAAACTTGATAATTAAAGAAAAAACATTTTCTTTTTAGTTGATTAAAAGAGGTTTCATTTTATATACCACTCATTTCTGTTAGATTATTAATCTTTGGTTCATTTTTAGTGCCTAAAATGTATCTTTTTTAAGGAGGCTAAGATTATCAATTTTGATCTAAATTATAATTTTTTCAAACTAAATATCAACAAGAAAACTGAATAAAAATAAATAAATAATTTCTAGCATTTGAAAAAAAAAAGAGTGACTTCAATCAATTTTTACTTATGATGTTCTTAGTAGATTTCATTTATTTATGGATTTCATTCATTTTGAGATAACGAGATTTATTTTATTATATTCTAGAAATATCATTGGAAAAGTTACTTTTAGAATTTCTTTAAAAAACTTTTGTTGTTTAATGTTTGGACACGGTTGGATTCAATGTCTTATGCGTTGAACTTGATACGATGTGGTCATGTGTCCAACATTTACCACTTGTCTGTATCATATTGGGTCCAATGTATAGAACGCACTGAACTCAAGCCTAATTCTTAACGTTCATGCAACGAAGTATAGTTAATTAATATGGTAAGTCTGTCTGCTTTTTCTATTAGCTAATGAGATCTTTAGAGGTCTTTGAATACTTAACTAATCTTTGAGTACGTACAATTTCCAACATAGAAGCTATTTATCATTAATATAATTCAATCCTTCAAAAATGTCGAGAGAACTTTCTTGAAGGTTTGTACGTGTAAAAATAGGGCAATACTTGAAAGTTTTATTCAAAATGTCTACTTATTCGTGGATCTCAAATTATTATTCTTTGTTTTCATGGTTTTTGGCAGTACCCAAATTATTTGATCTAGATCTCTAAATTTCTATGTTGCATAAAGAGTGAGAAGAGATCCTACTCTTTTGAAGACTTGCTAAGAATTGGTTATCTTTCTGGAATCAGTATTTGATAAATCTAATATATATATAGATAGATAGATAGATAGATAGATAAATCTGATAATTTTCATATCCTTTTGGTGTGAGACCTGCACTGTGACAGTGCTTTGGAGAGGAACTAAAAGATTTAGGCAAATGAACTCTAAAAGGAAAAAAAAACATCAAAACTCTAATCAAGAAACACACTTGTCTACTTGCATATTGTAGAATCATTTATTGCCAGTGCCACTGAACAGACTGAACCAACAATGGTTGATGTTGAATGAATTTATCCCTTAATTCATTTATTTCTTTGATGCATATAAATAGTGTGACGTCTTTATAGACATGACCAAGATTTTCTTCTCTATTTGTATTGGGCAATTTTAGGGCAATTGATTTCAAAAGATTCATTTCATTAGTCAACTTCACTATAAGACTTTTTTATTGCTTTTCTCTTTAATTCTTATAAATTCGACAATATGGTCTTGAATAATCCTCCTACAAGTAAACTCTTGAGTACTGAATTTCTTTGAATCGAACTTCATTACATGAGATTCAGATTTCTTAATGTGGTCATTATCTTTAAAAAGTCACCTAAATTATTACTATTATTATTATTTTATAAAAAATCGTTCTTCGTTTTATCTAGTTTATCTTAGCACTGTCACAAACTATGTGATGTTATGAATTTGTTACAAACTTTGGATGGAACTTCTATTTTGTCATACTTTTCCATGTTTAATGCACCATCAACAAGCACATTGAACACCATCAGCATGATTATTGTTAGTTTGTAGAGAAAGTGAAGTAAACTCATTTTATGCTTTGTTTGCATAGGCTGGGTCATAGAGTTGTGTGATAAAGCAAGTTAGTTTCTTGCCATCTCAGTTCCATGTTATTTTATTACAACCGTGATGACATGTCATTTCTAACTATTGAGAGAAAAATCTATGCCTCCTTCCCTTGTGCTCTCATGAGAAAGCCTGGGTAGTTTATTAGATGTGCTTTTGATCCAATGTTCTTGAGACCTGAAACAACTGAGATGTTTTTCATAGCTATTTTGTTTGGTGGGAAATAGGAGCTTAAATATGTTTCTACTTTCCTGTCATGTCTCATCATTATTATTCTTTAATTGCGTTATTCTTTCCTCAAACTTGGATTTTTCGGTTGTCTATAACTAGCACCAGATCTGACAGTACCAAATGCACATTGATATAGAGACACTAGAAGAGCCCAAAATGTTACTTCGATAAGTTATTAATTTAACACATTCATTTATATAATTGTCCAAGTGATTAGGTAATCTATTATTAGTTCACAACTAGTTGAAGTGGACCTTAATTAAAGGCGTTACCTCTGAGATAGAATCACTGCTTACTATGTTTCTATTTTTGTGTGTTGAAGGGAAAATCAGTTTTGAGTAAATGAGGAACCAGGGTTCAAGTGATCGCAGCTGGAATAACATGGATTACAACATCCTCGTCAAGATATTCATGACTCTGAACTTTATGGATATAGTTTCCAGCGTTTCTCTGGTGTGTAGCTCATGGCGCTCAGCTTGTTGTGACCCGGCTCTTTGGACAAAACTCGATTTAAGTACACTGAGCCCTGACTCCAATGATGTTCTCCCAAAACCATATACTTTGTCTAATGACGAATCAGACAAGATATTAACAAAAATCTTGAAGAGTGCTTTAAATCTCAGTCGTGGAAACGTGACTTGCTTGGTTTTCAACTACTTTATATCCATAAATGATGAACACTTGGTCTGCGCATCAGAGAGGTACTGAGTTTCATTCCCCAAAATACTAATATATTTAATCAAAAGAAACCCATCTAACATGCTAAATTGGTGATTTAACTGAGAACCTTTTCTTAGCAGGAGCCCTAACCTAAAACGACTCATTCTACCACTTAATTGGCATCAATTAACAGAGAGTGGAATTCAACAGTCTTTCAAAATGTGGGAAGGGCTCGAGTCTTTAACTGTTCCTAGCGTCATTGCTCCTTTCAAAATAATGGAGGCGATTGGCTCATACTGCAAGAGCTTCTGTGAACTTAAACTTCAATGCTTTTTCAACCTCAACTTTGCTGTTCCCCTTACTAAGAATGTACCAAAGCTAAAGGTACTCAGCCTTCGGGGAACAATGGTGCACAACCAAGCTATGATCTATATATTGGACAACTTCAAACATTTAGAAGTGCTCAATATGTGTCATTGTCAAATGAAAGAAGTTTATCAGTATGAAGTTGGCTTTACATTGTATCGGGAAATTGACCCACCGATTATTGAAAAATGCTCGCGGCTTAAGAAGTTTCTCACTTGTCAAAGAGATACCTGCTATATGTGTAAGTGGAGGCCTTACAATGAAAGGGTCTTGGATTGGGCTGAATTTGAGCAGAGATGTTGGAGAGAGGATGAGGTAAGTTCTCTTGCACTTTGACCCGAAAATTGGTGGTTTCAGGCAGCAAGCTAGCCAACTGGTATGAATGTTTTGTGAGTTTCTCATGAGGACATGTTTTGAATAATGAACATCTCCTTAATTAGACAAATTCCTTGGATGTTGCTTTTTAGTAAAGTCATAATTTTTTTCTATTAAGGTTTTCCTATAATCCTATTGCTATAATCCTATTCCTATCGCAAAGCAGTGAATGGAGATACAGTAATTGTTACAAAAATGTGTGTAGATATTGCTTGCAGTCACGTTAGACAGAAGTTTCCATCCATTCTGTTCAACTAGGGAGATCAATGATGTCCCTAGTCATTCTTTCATAACATTATGTTCTTTGGATCCAACTGCGCGCTTAAAATGCAATCAAATTCAGACCACAATTCAGTATTAGCATGTTGCAAATTGCAACGATAATTGTTGGGCTGAATTTTTGGTAGCGTAAGATATTGTTATTGACACCCAAAAAAAAAAACAAAAAGCTTTGTTGGTTTTTAAAATATTTTTTTTAAGAGATATAATAGAATTGCAACTTATATCATAGAAAAAATATTGTTAAAAACGCCTTAATAGTTAGAAATCATATGTAAGACCAAGTTAAAAGTTTAGATGATTAACGTCTCAAATAAGGGTTGTTAGGCTCCCTTTTCTTTTAAATCCTTTTAATCTATATCTATATATTACTAAAAGCTGAAGCGTAGCGTTTAATGCTGCTACTCTTACGTTGCGCCACATCAGCTGCCACATCATTTAAAAATATATATATAATTTGTCCTACAATTTTAAAATGGTTTTTACAATTTTCAACCCTATAAATGCAGCCCACTACTTATTTATTTACTTCTACTATCACCCTATAATAAATCTAGCCTACTACTTATTTATTTACTTCCATTATCATCCATAATAAATCTGTATAATTAATCCAGCCCATTACTTATTTATTTAGTTCCACTATCAAGCCCAACCCAAAGCCTTTTCAGTTCAACCTTAGGGTTTTGTGTGAGTCTTTTCAGCTTAAAGGAAAAAAAAAAAAAAAAAACTAATTGTTTTTTTTTTTTTTTTTTTTTTTTTTTTTTCAATTTTCCTATAATTGTTTTTAATATTTACACTTCTCCAACCTTTCTCTCTCCCTTACCATTTCATCTCCCCACTACTTCTTCAATCTTTCTCCCTCCCTTACCTTTTCATCTCTCCACTACCCTCTACATTAATATCATTCTTCCTATTTCCCTTCATCTTCCTTTAATTTTGTCTCTTCTTATTTATACACTCTTACTATAAATTTGTCACTATCTCTTCTATTCTATGCATAGTTTTCCCTCACAAAAAAAAAAAAAAAAAATGGTTCTCTCTCTCTCTCTCTCTCTCTAAATTTTTTGGTGGATTTTTTTATTTTTCTTGCACCTCTACTTTAGGTTGATAATTTTTTATAATCTTTAAAACTCTATTTTGGGTTAATGTGATTTAGTTTAGTTTTTTAAATTGTTGTTATTTTTTATTTTATTTTTTATTCTCTTTGATTGTTAAATGTTATCCTATTGTGTTCTAAATAATTAAATATAGCATATAAAAATATAATATTATTCTATTACATAGCATGATTTGGATAATTTAGTATTTATTCTATTACATATCATGATTTTTTATAGTGCTCAATTTAGATGTTAAACTATGAGATTTTACTAATTTTTGTTTATTTTCTAATCCTTTGTGGCGGACAAAGTACTCTTAATAGTTGTATTATAAGTAATCTATAATGCCATTCATTTAAAGAAAAGCAAAGGTTAGCCAAATGAAAATAATCGGATAGATGAAAAATTTTAAGTTTTGCAATTTTATTTTAATTATTATTATTTTATAACAATGCATGTATAGAAATTTAATTCTTAGATTTTGCTAATAATTGTTTATTTGATAATATGTTTTGGGTGGCCAAAATTATAATTTCTACAAAGAAAATAACTTTAATAGATTATCAAAAACAAAATTTTATCCTAATATTGGTTCAATTAATCATTGTTTAGTTTTATTAATTTTTTTTAGTTTACGTTTTTTTTTTTTTTTTTTTTTTTTTTTTTTTTTTTGTGTTTTGGATTGTTCCTATATTACATTTATGATTGTTCCTATAATAAATAAAAATATAATTACGAAATACATTACTCATTATTAGATTCGTTTAAATTGTAAATTTTTTTTTTAATAAAACCACCATAAAAATAATTATTGTTAGGACATATGTGGTTCACATGTTAAGAATATATGTCATACTTATTTATATAAATTGACTAATCCTTTGACAAAACGCACTCTACTTGTAATTTGGTAGTTCTAGGTGTTTTTAATACTTCAAGAAACAAGGTTTCAAGATCAAGTGTTGAAGTCATCAAGTTTGTCCAAGAAAAACAAGCTGAAGTGCAAAATCATTAAAGCTTGACACCTTCTCAATAGCTCCTCGACACCTGCTATCTGTCGAGAATTAAAAAGTCAGATTTTCTGATCTGATTTCTTGGGATCCGTGAATATGTTTTTGGGCCTTCTTTTCTTCTAACCCTAAACATATAAAAGAATTTTTTTAAGAGCCGTCATATGGTACATAAGTTGCAAAAGCATTGAGCAATCTCTGTTCAAGCAAATTGTGATCAAAGACGAAGTTCTTGACCTAGTTCTATATAATTTTTAGACACATGTGAGACATGAGGCATTTAAAATATATTCCAATGGTTTTAAATATAAAACATATAAGCCATTTAAAATCAAATAAATGATTTGTATCTCACACCCAATTAAAAATTAAAGAGAATTTTTCTTTATAAAATAAATGGTGAGAATTAAAGGATTTTGAAAGCTCGAATATGTGTGAAAACACGAGCTGTTTAGACCTTCAAATTAAAAATTACGGCTCGATTGATTTTACTCTAACCTAAACTAAGTGCGGAATAGAGTAAATGCGAGCGAACAAACAATAAAACTACTCTAAGCCATATTCATCAAATATCAACAATAAAATGAAAGCTAAAAGAGAAGAGAAGAAAGATGCAAATATAAGATAATACCGAGACACGTTATTGAAGAGGAAACCAAAGAACTTGGTGAAAAACCTTTTCGCCGCCCTCCAAGCGGTAAATCGATCCACTAGAGAATAAGTTGGAGTACATGAATAACAAAAGATCCTCCAAGCCTAGTCTACCCCATGTACTTGAGCCCTCCAAGCTCCTACTACCAACTGACTTAACGAAGTCTTGTCTTCTTTAGCTCTCTAGATCACGCAATTTAGCCTGATTGCATCCACCAAAAAAATGGCTTCTTCCAATGCTTCCCAGTAGCACCAAAACCCCACTTTACACTCAGAATGAGTGTGATAAGTGTTTGGGTTATCAACCTCTCAAAGATTTGGATATAGAGAGATAGGAGTTGAGGAAAACCACACAAGATTGTGTAGAGGATTGTGGGTATGACAATCTCTAACTCTCAACGGTTATGTCTAAGGTTTTCTTTCTGAAAGCACTCCTTCCAATATGTCAGTAATGTGAGTATATATAGTGTGGGTGAAGACATGGTGTAGCAAATGCCAAAATAGCAAAACAGAATGTTTTGCGGGTATTTTGCAAGAAGGCTTTACCCGCGAAATACTCGCAAAAACCAGCTGTCATGACTCTTCACATTCTAGCTCACTTTGCAGGAAGGCTTCTCGCGAAACTTTTTGCGAAATCCACTTTGTCTTCAATGGGCGCTTGAGTCTTCACACTTTCTTTCACACACAACCCATGCAATAAAATCCCACATAAAATACAGGGTACATATGATTGAACAAAATTACAATCAAATTTGGCACGGAATTAAAGCCAACACAAAATAGTTGTAAATCACAACTTTAAGATCTCCCCCTTTGGCTATTCATGACAAAACCCCTAAAACAAACTTTAGACTTAAATGTGAGTTTGGGAACAATGGCAAAACGCACTCGTACCTAATCTAGAAGCTGTGAAGAATTTGCATGTATACACTTGTATCCTAAAACACTCGCACACAAACAAAACTTTCATTAAGTTGATGACAAGTTGAATACAAGGTACATATAGGAGAAAGTAAAATGCAGTCAAGGTAATTAACAAGATATAAACTATGAAGGATATCTTGATCAAACATGAACAGTCATTAAAGAATGACTACAATGAACATTTAGCTAGTAAATGATCATCCGAACACGTAATGCAATTGAGAGCAACGTGAAAATCAATTGCATGTCCAACACACAACCAATGCAAAACACTAAAGTATTTGAATCAAGGATACAAGATCCAACAAGGGCACAAGTGTGTAGTACTAAAGATAATGCAATATAATCTAAAAGTACTTAAAAATGCTAAAAAGCAAGGATACAAAAACAAAGTACTAAATATAAACTGAAGTTTTAAACTAGAGTACTTTAAAGTTTTAAAAGAAAGCAATGTAAATAAAAACATAAAACAAAATATAAGTAGTAGGCTTTTCTTGCTCTTGTTCTTCTTCTCTAATGCTCCCCTTTCAATCTAGCTCTTTCTTCCCTTATCAAGAACCCATCTCCCCCTTTTTGTCATGGAATAGCTAGTCTTCATCTTCCTCTAGCTTCCTTTGAATTTGGTCGAATTAAGTTTGGAAAGACGTGAACTTTGTGTCAAAACGGGTGTGTTGGGTGTGCATGATAGATGCAAGTCCGGATAGCTTAGTGTTGATTTCTTGGATAGATGACATAATATTGTCTAACTTCTCATCATAGGAATATGAGCCAGAGCTTGAATTACTATGAGGAGCATGACTTTCTTGCTTGGCTCCCTTTTGGATGTGATTAATGCTAGTATTAAGAGTGCGAATGTTTATTGGACTTTGCTTAGGATAATGGCTCTATGTTGCCAATGGATGAACGCCTTTAAGCTTCAAAATTTTTGAGATGAGGCAGCAAAAAGGAAGGCAATTCCTTGAGGAAATTCTCTCAGCAGATTTACTTAAGATGTGGAAGATATGAGAGTAAATATCGATCTTTTCATCAGTGATCAGGTCATGAAGGAATAACGCCCGACTAAGATTCATGTATTCAGTACTTAAGAGAGGATAAAGGTTGTGGAACATGATTGTTGTGAGTAGCCTCAATTTAGGAGATAGTGATGCAACACTTATGGATTTCCCATTTGAAGAGCACTCCAAGTTTTCCTCGAGAGTTTCTCGAAGCAAGTCCTCCTTCGAATCCAAGTCATTGTATACAGGTGGTTTTTTGAATATTAACCGGTTGATGCGCAAAATGATAGCAAGATAGAAAGGTTTCATTGTGAAGTATTTTCCTCTAACCCAACATTTCAGCTCATCCCCATCAGAAATGGCATTTGCATAGAATTACTTCACCATTTGTTCATACGTTTCGTCAAAGTTGGTTAGAAGGAAGTTCCAATCCTTGGTGGCAAACCATTTTGGAATGTTTGTATCAAGAAGAGAAGCTTGTTCAACCACCCTTTCAAGCAACAAAGGGGCATCTTTGAAATATCTCTAATAGGCTTGAAATGCGGCATACGATCTAAACTTGTCGGTATCATAAAATCTTGTTGATGATCGAGTCTTCTTTGACTTTGGGGTGAAGCTATCAACATCAATCACGGGTTCTTTTCCTTTGCCATTACTTCCTTTCATAACTAATTTCTTGAATGGAGACATTTGCAAAAACAATCACAAACACAAAGGAACAAGTGCAAAAACACAAAAATAAGAACACAAACTTAATTAGTAACAAGTTAGTTCATAAAATAAACACAAAGTCCTAAAAGGAACATAAAAAATGTCACAAAATCATGTTGTAAGTGCTAAACATGTAACAACATTTATCTAGCATGAGTAATACGCAAAACATGACAAGTAAGCAAGTGTGTGCATCAAGTGTGCATGTGGTGTGCATATGTGATGCATGAGCAAGGCATGGCGAAGCATATTTGGGTCAAAGTGTGTAAAACACACAACCAATGATCAAAACATAATAAACATGTATAATCATGGTAATCCCCAAAGTTTGGTACTTATTGGAGTCCAAAACAACACCAAAATGCCATTTGAGCATTTTATCAAACACTTGGTATGCACCAACACAACTAACATGTGTGAATCTTGCCTAAATACAAGTTAAAATGCCACAAGGGGCCAACACAAACACAAACAAAGCAAATGGGACAGAGTCCAATCAAGAAATTGAAAAAAAATTCACAAAACTTAATGTTTCCCAACCCTTTTTCAAAAATAAACCCAACTCATGCAAAACCTAGAATTTTAATGCTTAATCTAAGGAAATAAAGAGAAAAGAGTGATCAAACATACCTTAGAGATGATTTTGAGAAGATTTCACTTGAGTTTTGGTTGGGTTTTTGAGAGAAAATAGGTTTAGGGTTAAGAGAGACTTGAGAGAGGCAAAGTGTTTATGTTTGAAAAACTATCTTGATAAGCCCCTTAAAAACTAAAAACACGCGTTTTTCGCAGGTTAGCTTCTCGCAAAGTTACTCACGAAAAATGCCTTTGAAGCACAAAAATTTTCGCGGGTAAGCGTTACTCACGAGACAGTCGCAAAAGGTTTTGTCTGAAAATTTTGGTGTTTTCATTTTATCTCATTTTCACGGGAAAAGCTTACTCGTGAGCTTCTAGCGAAAATGCCTCTGAAGGAGTTTTTTGATGAAAAATATGAAAAATGCAATATGAACAAAAACTCAAAACATGAAAGCATAAAAACACTTTCAAAAACATATAAAATACTCAAAAATCTTTTTGGGTTTGATCAACAAGCAATTGAGTATACACATCACATTTGAACACGTATAATCACACAAATGAAATAAGCATTCATTGAACAATAGACTTGTGTGTTGTGTGTGTGTATCAAATGTAGAAAAGTCCTTAGTTTAGAGTGAAATTTCAATAATCAATTCAATCAAGTCATACACAACTAGTACTAAATCAAGTGGTCTATCACAATTATAAAAATGAACAAATATGACCTCTCACAAGAAAATGATTACTTATCTTTGAAGCTTTCCTTTTAGCTTCTTTCAACTCATAACTTTTGATCATTTATGAACAATACATCTCATTTTGAGATCGATGCCTGAAATTTTGATACTTTAATTTTGAGAGTAAGCCTTTGGCTTTTTGGGCATCATACATTTCAATACAAGTCACTTTCCCTTTTTCCTAGTCAAATACTAGTATATGCGACGGCTTTTGCAGCTCATTATCTCTTTTCAAGATTTGACATTTGTTGAGTTATAAAACAAAAACATAAAGGTGTGGGAAGATATATAGGCACAAGTCTATGCATGTATCAAAACTTCAAGACTATTAACTAATCATTCATGACAAGCTTGAAGATCGATTTACAACAATCACACATAGATGTCAAGATTTTTCCCACAAAGATAGATGTGCATACATGACAAGCTAATCTCATAAATGCACTACGCCATTATTACGAATGCACTAGGCCAAACTCACATGTGATATACACAACACAAGCGATCAAACTTTTTGGAGATTTTTCAATTTTTATGAGTTTTTAAATTTTTCAACATACTAAAAAATAGAACACGAAAAGCAGGATCAACAAAAACAAGTACAAAACAAGCTTGAAAAAGAAACATGCTAAAATGAAAACATAGGCGAACAATCAACCAAAGTCACAACATATACAAAGAATTGATGCATGAACATGGTCTAATGCTTATGCATGTGTGCCCTTCTTTACCCATACGACACGTGCGTTTAGGGTTATATCCCTAAAGGATTGGGTATTAGAGTTGTCCTTCTCAAACCTTTGGCTGAAGCTTGCCAAATAAGAAGTGATGGTATCTATTATCTTCATCGGCTTCTTGGCCTTTTGATTGCTTGACATTCCAATTCCCCTTTCTTTGTCCTCTTAGCCTTTGAGAATCCTCTTTCTTCAATGTGTGAAGTTTATAATAGTTAGGTCTAGTGTGTCCTCAGATTCCACAATGTGGCAAAAATGTTGAACTTGAGGACCTCTTTGAGACTTCGGAAGAGACTTCCCTTTAGCCTTGGGTTTGGCCACAAATGGGCTTTGAGGTTTTGTCAAAACCTTCTGAATAGTTCCATTTGGCTTCTTCTCCACTTTCACATTCTCAACACTTGGAGTCGCTACCATTGGTTCCTTAGCTTTAACAAACTTCATCTTCTTGGACACATTGGTACTTAAACTACTTTCTTCAGTATATCCTAAGCCGCTTTTGTCAGAAAAGGGCTTTTGATGAGCAAGCACTTTGTCAAGCTTTTGGGAGGCAACCCGCTCCACTTTGACATTAGCTTGAATCACTTCAAGCTCAAGAAACTTGATCTTGGAGTAGACTTCGGTTAGTTCTTCATTCAGCACCTCAACTTCACACTTCATTTCTTTGTACCTCACGAGTATGCTCTTGTAGTATTGTTCAGCTTTCTTTATTTTTTTTTATGGCTGCCTTAGCCACTCTAGCTTACTCTCCGATCTTCTCAAGAAGAGAATTATAGGATTCTTGCAATCCCTTTGCTCCTTCATCTTCATCATTGGATTCTTCCCTAATTCCCATAGACTCTACTTCGGTGTACTCACCGAGTTCTTCCACTAGAAGGCTTAAATCTTCCAATGAGTCCATGGGTGCAATGGCCATAAATGTGGAGTAGTTTCCTTCTCCGTCACAACTTTCTTCCGAATCTGAATTGGAGCCATCCAAGTCACTAAGGTCAGTTTCAAAAATTTTACCCTTTGCTTTCAAATACGTGGGGCATTGTTTCTTCACATGCCCATGCCCTTTGCACTCAAAGCATGTGACCATTTGAGATGGAAAGGAATCTTTTGAATCCTTCTTGCTGAAGTCTTTCTTGTCCTTCTTGAAATTTGAGAATTTGCCCTTCTCAAAAGACTTCCTATCTCTCTTGAACTTTAAGAACTTACGGAAGTTCTTAGCAAGGTACGTTACATCCTTTTCAACCTCATCCTCATCCTCATCCGAGGAGTCTTGAGTTTCCAATTTCTCATTGATTGTATTGAGAGCAAGAGATTTGCTCTTTCTTTGAGATAGTAGAGATAGCTTATAGTTTTGAAGGGAATCGATGAGTTCTTGAATTTTAATCTCATCAAGGTCTTTGCTCTCTTCAATGGCAATGAACTTTGCACAGAAGCTCTCTGACAATGATCGTAGATCTTCCTCACAATCTTGGAGTCCTCCATATTTTTTCCTAAGTTGAATTTCCTAATCACCACTTCATTTAGCTTCCCATAAAATGAGTCCAATGACTCGTCTTTACTCATCTTCAGCTCCTCGAAGCGTGTGGTAAGCATTTGCAACTTGGTGTCCTTCATCTTTTTGGTGCCTTCATAGGTCGTCTCCAAGATTTGCCATGCCTCCTTGGCAATTGTAACGTGAGAAATCCTGTGAAATTCGTCAAGAGAAACACCATAGAAAATAGCATTTAAAGCTTTGCTATTAGCATTAGCTGCTGCAAAGACTGCCTTATCCCATGTGGATTTGGCGACCTCCGGCCTAGTCCATCCTATCTCAACATTGTCTTAAACACTATCATCAATAGAACAAAGGAATGCCCTCATACGAACTTTCCAAAATGCATAATTGCTCCCATCAAAGTATGGAGGAGCATTAAGCGATTAAGATCGATCCATCTAAAAAAGGGTCTAGGATCACACTTAGGTAATGAAACCACAGCAAGTGCACACACTTTAATACCAATTGAAAGCTCAAATATGTGTGAAAACACAAGAGCTGTTTGGACCCCAAAATTAAAAATTATGGCTCAGTTGATTTTACTCTAACTTAAACTAAATGTGAAATAGAGTAAATGCGAGCGAACAAACAATAAAACTATTCTAAGCCATATTCATCAAATATCAACAATAAAATGAAAGCTAAAAAAGTAGAGAAGAAAGATGCAAATACAAGATAAAATCGAGATGTGTTATAGAAGAGGAAATCGAAGAACTTGAGGAAAAACCTCTTCACCACCCTCAAAGCGGTAAATCGATCCACTAGGGAATAAGTTGGAGTACACGAATAACAAAAGACCCTCCAAGCTTAGTCTACCCCATGTACTTGAACCCTCCAAGCTCCTGCTACCAATTGACTTGACGAAGCCTTGTCTTCTCTAGCTCTCTGGATCATGCAATTCAGCCCGATTGCATCCACCAAACAAATGGCTTCTTCCAATGCTTTCCAGCAGCACTAAAACCTCACTTTACACTCAGAATGAGTGTGGTAAATATTTAGGCTATCAACCTCTCAAGGATTTGGATATGGAGAGGTAGGAGTTGAGGAAAACCACACAAGATTATGTAGAGGATTGTGGGTATGACAATCTCTAACTCTCAAGGGTTATGTCTAGGGTTTTCTCTCTGAAAGCACTCCTTTCAATATGTGGGTAATGTGGATATATATAATGTGGGTGAAGACATGGTATAGCAGATATGACAAAATAGTAAAACAAAATGTTTCGTGAGTATTTTGCATTCCAGTCACGCGCTCTGCACATGGCTCACTTCACAGGAATGCTTCTCGCGAAATTCACTTTGTCTTCAATGGGTGCTTGAGTCTTCACACACTCTCTCACACATAACCCATACGATAAAATCCCACATAAAATATAAGATACATATGATTGAACAAAATTACAACCAAATTTGGCACGAAATTAAAGTCAACACAAAATAGTTGTAAATCACAACTTTACAAATTTAAATGAGAGGGGATTTTCTCTATAAAGGGACAATGAAGGAAAAAAAAAGGACCGTTCCTAGACAACAATTTTTTGTTAGGATTTTATTAGTGTTGGCAAAGTTCTTGTGTCAAAAGTTGCAATTGTAATCATAATAATTTCCACGTGTCTTGTTATTTTGATTAGAGTCTTCAAGAAAGAAAAAGCTGAAAATTGAAGTTGTTATTGGGAAGATATCAGCCATGCGAAGTCTTGTGTTTCAAGCGAGATGTCTTGCAAATCAGATTGAATTGTTGTAGAACGAAAATCTACAAGGTAGTCTTTGGATTTGGTTACAGAGGTTTTGATCATTATCACACACATGATTTATGGCATGAATTCATGAATGAAGAGTCTAGAAGGTTTGAAATTGGTATGGGGTCACATTAGTAAGTTAACTGCTGAGTAGTATCTAGTGTCAAGAGTTTAAACAAGAGAGGTTTTGCAATGTTTTGAATAACCAATTTATTCCCTTTTTTTGTTGGTGTCAATTATCCATGAAATTTCACTAAATAATCTCAACTCAAAATCAAAAGAAAAATGAATGGTAGGGACCTTTTTGACACAACTTAAAAGAATAAGGACTAAAATAAAACATTTAAAAGGATATGGATCATTTTCAAATATGGGGTAAAGATTAATTAAAAGTGAAATTTAGCTAAGTGCATGTTGAACATTTGGACACCAAACAAAAAGTAACCGAATGTTGTTGAAAGGTAATGATATTGTCCATAATAATAATAATAATTGAAAGCTCAAAAATGTGTTAAAACACAAGAGCTGTTTAGACCCCCAAATTAAAAATTACGGCTCGATTGATTTTACTCTAACTTATACTAAGTGCGGAATAGAGTAAATGCGAGTGGATAAACAATATAACTACTCTAAGCCATATTCATTAAAACACAGCAGTAAAATGAAAGTTAAAAGAGTAGGGAAGAAGAATGCAAACACAAGATAACACGCCGATGTGTTATCGAAGAGGAAACCGAAGTACTCGACATAAAACCTCTCCGCCGCCCTCCAAGTGGTAAATCGATCCACTAGACAATCAATTGGGATACACGAGTAGGAAGAGACCCTCCAAGCCTAATCTACCCAATGTACCTAAGCCCCCCAAGTTCTTACTCTAACAAGACTTCTTGGAACCGTGTCTTGTCTAGCTTTCCGAATCCCGCAATATGCCCGATTGCATCCGCCAAAGCTTGGCTTCTTTCAATCCTCCCCAGCAGCACCAAATTCTCACTTGACACTCAGTATGGGTGTGGTAAGTATTTGGGCTATTAACCTCTCAAGGATATAGAAATGGAGAGGTAGGAGTTGAGGAAAAGCCACAATGGATTGTGTAAAGAAATGTGTGTATAACAATCTCTAACTCTTAAAGGTTGTGGCTAGGGTTTTCTCTCAAAAACACTCCTCAACATCTGTGGGTAATGTGGGTATATATAGTGCGGGTAGAGATAGTCTGTATCAGATATGACAGATTGACAAAACAGAATGTTTTGTGGGTATCTCGTGGGAAGGCCTTACCCGTGAGACACTCGCGAAAACCAGCTGTCACCAACCTATCCTAACTCTTCGCATTCCAGTTATGTACTGGACACATGCTTCACTTCTGCCTTTTTAAAAAAAAAAAAAAATTTTAAAAAAAAAATGCAAAGATGCTCTATTCATGTACTTCTTCTCTACTAAATAGGTACAATATTATTGTAATAATTATTGTTTATTTGTTCCTTAAGCTCATTGGTATATCCAGCTGAATCCCAATGAGCCATAAAAATTGTATTTCCTAACAGCTTTGAAACCCAAAAATACACTTTAAAACTTGTGAAGCTTCCACGAAAGAATGCGCAAAAAAAAAAAAAAAAAAAAAAAAAAAACCGCAAAAACTTATAAACACCATTCAAGTGGTGCGATAACTTAAAATCTTCAAGTGGTAAACTTATTTGGCCAAACACACAAACACAAATAGAGAATCCCTCCCTCAATTGGTTCAACCGCCATTCCTTCACTGCAACAGCAAACTATTCAAAAGTTAAATCATTCCTTCTCTGCAACACTAGACTATTTAGAAGGTGAGCATGCTTTTTGTATCAAGATATATTTGTATCTAAAAAATCTTGGGACTTTATGAGCATGTACGTAAGCAAATAAGTTAAAAAGCTTAAAGTTGAAAGTTAAAAGCTAATCCAAATGGTTATCATGGTAGATAAAAATTTGACTTGCCAAGTAATATAATTCTTGATAAAAACTTGAATTTTTTTATATTATGTCAGCATTATTTGCCCGTTTGACATATTGTAGGAGTTATAAAAACTATATAACTTTAGTAATAGAGCTACTGCAATATTGAACTTTAATTTTTTTGTGTTTTTGTCAAATTACCGTCAATAGTGCTTTGGGGTTCATTTGGTTTCAATTGGCATGACATTTATGTTCCTTATCAATTAGATTTCATTTAAGGCTTAATCATGACTTCATTTATTTAAAATTGTTTTTTTTTTTTTTTTTGGAATTCAATATCTTACAATGATTTATTTGCATGTGAATCTTATAGCAGCGAAATGTTGATTAAAGAGTAATTAACACTGCAAATCTTTGATACCCCTTTGCAGCTTCAGCTTTGTGGTCATGCCACGTTGGCTGCTGCACACACAATCTTTGAATGTATTCTACAGTGTGAAACTCAAAGAATAAAAGGTGTCTTCCAACCAAACATGATCTACTAAATGAATTACACGCAATTCTTGTCAACTTAATAGCAATCACATTCATTGTTTTATTAATGAAAATTCACCCACCAGCAACCATAAATTTACAACAACAAAATACATTTTCTGCAATTGTCTACCATTAAAATAAAAGTTTAAAGTAGCTAACCCTGGTAATTATGCAGATAGGGTGAAATATTAACTAAAATCTATGAGATAATCAACTTTGTATAAAAAAACATTACACTTTCAGATTTCAAAGTTTCACAATTTCAATCCCTCTTAAAAACAGCAGACCAGGTAGGATGGAAAACAAAAACTGAAAATTAAATTGAATTCTGCAGTTGCTATTTTTCCTTCTGATCTTAGCGTGCTAGCCGCTGCTTTATTTTGAATAGTGACTCAATTTGATCTACTTGACTGAGCGGTTCACTTTCATACGGTGAGAGTCATTTGTGCAAATCCAATAGTAGGTAAAACTGGCTGAAACCCCTGTTTTTGCCAACGTGACAGCAAGCACAGACTGGCAGCAAGGAGTCAACTGAATGACCAAAGTATCGGTAAGTCCTTTGTTGTACTGGGGATCCCTAAGCAAAGAATACCCACTGCACTACAACCACACACACCCCACAAAATTTAGTTCAGAATTCAGAAAGTTACATGTCAGAGATTATAGTATAGTTCTGAAAAGCGATAAAAACAAAGTCCCATGTTATCTCGGAGTAGCATTTTTGGCTTCTGAACTTCATTTATATTTACATATATTAATTTATATGTTTTATCCACATAAATTATTTTTTGGCATCAACCAAGTGGGGCCTTAGTTTCTGAACTGAACCTAGATTAGAATGCACCATAATCTTTAAGAAAATGACAAGAAACTCACAAATAAATTTTTTTTTTGAAGGTTAATAACGATTCCTGTAGCATAAGATCAATAGGATGCAAAAGAAAATAAAGAAGTGTAATAATCATGTGATCACAAAAACGAACCCTTCAATTTGATCTACTTGACTGAGCGGTTCACTTTCATACGGTGAGAGTCATTTGTGCAAATCCAATAGTAGGTAAAACTGGCTAAAACCCCTGTTTTTGCCAACGTGACAGCAAGCACAGACTGGCAGCAAGGAGTCAACTGAATGACCAAAGTATCGGTAAGTCCTTTGTTGTACTGGGGATCCCTAAGCAAAGAATACCCACTGCACTACAACCACACACACCCCACAAAATTTAGTTCAGAATTCAGAAAGTTACATGTCAGAGATTATAGTATAGTTCTGAAAAGCGATAAAAACAAAGTCCCATGTTATCTCGGAGTAGCATTTTTGGCTTCTGAACTTCATTTATATTTACATATATTAATTTATATGTTTTATCCACATAAATTATTTTTTGGCATCAACCAAGTGGGGCCTTAGTTTCTGAACTGAACCTAGATTAGAATGCACCATAATCTTTAAGAAAATGACAAGAAACTCACAAATAAATTTTTTTTTTTGAAGGTTAATAACGATTCCTGTAGCATAAGATCAATAGGATGCAAAAGAAAATAAAGAAGTGTAATAATCATGTGATCACAAAAACGAACCCTTCAATTTAAGTATTCAATAACTTTCAAATTCTAAAAGGCAAAAAAACTACACTACAAATCATATCAAAAACAAAACAAAAACTCTCCCTTTTTACAATCAAACATCCCTCTTCACCCATGTATCAATAGATCAAGGAAATCTCAATCTTGGCATAGAGGCAACAATGTACTTACTTAAAATACTAATGGATGAAATTATGAAACTCCAATAACTCATTTTATAACCCACTGGTAGATACTTTTTAAGTAGAAAATCAATCAGACATATAGATCATGATAGCATATTTCAATATAATAATTACAAAATCAAACGGTCCCAAAATATTTTGACTAACCAATCCAAAGAAATAAAAAAAGCAATACAAATTCTGTTAGGTTCAAACAGTAATATAATAATTGGTATGAAGTAAATCACAGCCACAACAGCTGAGCCAAACACTTCATCATTTTTCTCTTTTACGCTAAGATTTTCTCAAAATTAGTACTCTTCTTCTTACTACTAAATTTGAGATCTCTTACTAAATCTGAGATTTTTAGGTAATCCACTCAAGCATTGTGTTACTTCTATGCTCTTCACTTTTTACTCAAACTTGTTTTCATAGCTCAGATTTAAACAATTGCTTATTTTCATAGCTCAGATTTATACAATCATAGCAAAAAATATTCTATTATTAGTAAAAATGGTGTATACACAAATTACAATTTCATGTGAAGTGTATACACAAAGCATCGAAACATAAGAACATATGGAAAATGTTAAAGGTATTACCAATTTTACAACAAAAAGCTTACACAACGTATATCAATAAAAAAAAAAAAAAAAAAAAAATTAAAGTGGGCACATTTCATGAATTTGCCCATCCATTACAGCGATGACACCAATTTTTCAAAAGCCTCATCTGATATGTTGGATTTATGAATGCAATATTATACGAACTATGAACATTTCCAATTAATAAGCAACCAAATAGGTTCAAGAGATACACCTTAAAAGGGAAACATGAAAAGTTTAGATTTACATAAATAAACCTAAATGCGCAGGAGTATTTTATGTATTAGTCATGTTAAAACATGTAAAGTTCGTTAATCATAGGAATGCTTTCTATAAAATAGACTAAAATTTCAGTTGTAGGAAATTACAATTTAATTGAGTGTGAAATCAACCACAGATAAACTCTAATTAGATATATGTTATATCATAAAAATTCTTATATAGTTGTATAAATCAACTTAACATAAATGTTATATCATAAAAGTTTAGCAATAAGTTGCTCTTGTACCCTATTCAATTCTTTTCCTTACTCGATGCATTCTATTTAGTAAGCCTCACAGCATTTGTGAAGCATTTGGCAAAGGTATATGCTACTTCAATTTGCTGATTTTCAATGGAGTTGTCATTCTTTGACTTTCCCACAACATTTTTTATTTCCTGCAACGGTCGACAAAACATCATAATGCTATTTAATGATAAATATCAAATCAAGATGAAGACATCCCAAGCAATAAAAGTTTTGTGTTTTGTTAAATTTTTTTGTAACATAGACTTTTTATCTAGAACGAAAACATATAGACATTAAAAATACCAAGACAAAGGAGAAGGCAAAATATAGAAAAACTGTGAAGTTACAGACTTTAGATAATATCACAAACATATTAATATTCCTACATCTGTTTTAAAGAGTAGATTCAGATGTACTTCAATGTGAAAGTCATGACGATTAGCCCTACTCATTATGTAATCACCTTCAAATATATCAAACATAATATTTCTAAATTAGTACAGAATGTGCACATGTCCCAGCCATATAAAAAGAGTGTTCTAAGAACCAAAAGATAATTCTTTACTTGAAAATCTCAATTACATAAAACCAAGAGCTGGACAGAAAGATTTGTCTTTACTACTACACGTCCCAAACCACTCTTGGAGAAATTGAAAAACTTTCAAACTTCATCATAAGTTGAAAGTAGAGACTATTATTCCTTCAAAATTAGGACAAAAGAGCTATAAATTTTATTTTTGATAGATCAATATAAGTTTACAGTTTCTTATAGATAAATGCCATTAATTAGAGGTGTGCAACTAAAACAACCAAAATAATTTAAACTAACAGGACTCCAACAAACCTTCAATTTTACCCAAAACCCATTTCACAAATCCACCTCAACTTCACAGAACATACTAACTAAGAGGACAATAGTCTGCAACAAACCTTCCATATAGTTATATTAAAGTCTGTTGAAGTTAAAAGGGAAAAAATATGAAGCTATTTTATCAAACAGTTTGCATGCATATAACAAAAGGCAAAATTTGAGAAAGGGAGAATGGGGTGATTTTCTAGAGATTCTATACCCATCTAATATTCATGTAGACAAAAAAAAAAAAAAAAAAAAAAAAAAAAAAAAAAAAAAAAAAAAAAAAAAAAAAAACTATTTAAAGAATAAGGGGAAAAGATCATAAAAAGGACAAAATACCTTAAGATATAATGAGATTGGGTGAGTCTTGAAAAAACCATTAATCTGATTCATTGTGCAATGCATGAAACAAAACAATTAAGCTAAAAATAATATAAAAGGGGGAATTTGTAAAGCTTGCTGTTAATTTGCTTTAACTCATTGTAAATTTATTTAAATTATTAAAAAAATAAAAATAAAAATAAAAACTTAAAAGAATGGCATGAATGTATGTTCTTCTACAAAAAATCATAATTCAAAGCCTAAGATTAACCTAGATACCTATATCAAAACTAAGCCAACCAAAACTTATATAACGCACAATTATTTATTTATCTAAATTACCTGGCAGTGGTTTCAGGAATATGACAGTGACGGAATGGTGTAATGATAACAGGTGGCAGCTTTCGTAGGGGTGACCCTCAGATTTCTCTATGAACCTTAGGGACTCTGTCTCTCTCTTAATTTTGTCTCAAATTTAAACAATGTAAGTAGAACTATCTCCATCAGAGTTGTTTTTAGAACCCATAAGATGATTAACCAAACAACATTGTGAAGAACAAATAAAAAATAAAAAATCAAGAGCATATCTGAAACCTTAAACATGATTTATTTTAAAGAATTTCACATTCAAAAATTACATACCCAAAAGTAAGCCTAAATCAAAATCAATTCAATCGAAATCCCCAAGCCTAAATCATATTTAAACGATAAAATTTTAAAACAAATAAAAAAACCCTACCGGTAAAGGTTTCGACGCGGTGACATAATGATGGAAAAAATAGTGAACCAGTTTGCTTAATCAGCCACATGATAAAGCCGCATTATTTCTGTTTTTAAAAATGTATACTGTTTGCAGAGAAGAGATAGGGGGCAAAAAATGGCTGGAGTAGATGGCAGTTAGAATGAATATTGAAAGGATGGAGGGAAGGGTTTTCTTTTGCTTGTTTGTGTTGAAAGAATGGCTTTAAGGTTTGGTTGAGGGGAAAAACCTTTATTGAAACCATAAATAACTGAAATGCCTAAATCAAAACAAAGCAAATACCAAAACTGCCAAACATAAATCATTGTTATTGCAAGATTTTGGTTTTTTCTTTTAATTTATAATAAAAAAAAAAAACAAATAAAGTAAAAAAATGAATAAAGCAAAAAAAGAAAACTCACCCTGTAACAGTGTATTGCTGGTTGAGGGATGCAATTTTTTTGGTGGTTAGAGTCCGACTGGCCTGAGATGTCTCTCCATCTCCCCTGCACCTATGCTTTTTTGTAGTCCACGCCAAACTGTAGAAAAAACAATGACAGAACCGACTATTTTGTTTTTATAAGAACCAAAGATGATAATTTGAGACGAAAGCATCAAAGAAAGAGAATAAAGCCGTCTATTTTTCAAAAGGGGTCAAAGAGGAATCCTGGACATCTCAATAGAGGAAATCAACGGTGAGAAGTTCTAGAAAACAAAAAACAGCAGAGAGTTTTTGCATGTTTGTAAATTTGACTAAATCTAACCCAAAATACCAATCTAAATCATAATTAACACCCCATTGATTCTCCAAATAAAACCAAAAACCCTAAATTTTTAAGTTTGAAACAGAACTTTACCAGTAGTGATTCCGATAGTTGGGTAGTGAGTGGAGGCTTACGGTGATGGTAGAAGATCTGGGTGGCGCCCTTACGGTGATGGCAGAAGATCTAGGGGGGGCTCCTTTCTCTCTATCTATGCCTCTCTATTTATGTCTCTCTTTTCTCTCGATCTCTCTTTCTCCTTTCCGTGTAGCAATTTTTTTTTTATTTTTTTAAGCAGTTAGTTTCATCGGCAGGGAAAATCTTTTCTTTTGGCCGTTTGTGTTAACAAATGGAAAGAATGGAGGATTGTGTGTTTTGGGTTTCAATTTTTAGAGCGTACAGTTTTTGATCTCTCGATCTCTCTCTCCTTTTCCGTTCTCTGCCTCTCTATTTCTCTGTCTCTCTTTTCTCTTGGTCTCTCTTTCTCCTTTTTTTTCTCCATGTAGCAATCTTTCTTTTTTCTATCTTAAGCAGTTCCTTTTATACCAAAAGGGCTCTAAACAGTGTTTTATCGTAGTGAAAAATTAAAATTTATCGCTTTTAAACGATGCTGTGGCGTTACCAAACAATTGTTGGGAAATTTAGACCCCGGTTGATAGAATTAACAAGTTTTAAATCCAAGTTATTAATTAGATTTATTATGAATAAAACTTGTTAAAACAAACAAACATCAATATAATGTCAAAATAATATGCAACGGAAAACTAAATAAGGCAAGATATGATGACCCAGGAAAACCAATGAAACCAACCAGTTTCACAGTAAAAAACCTGGGGGGAAACCTTCCCGTAAAGCAATCCCCTATAGTAAAGAGAAGTTTCAGATCTAGTACAAAACCTTTGTCCCTAGACTTTACAATCCCCGTAGATGAACTCACAGCAGAAACCTTCTACCGCTTCAAAACCTCTGAACTCTTCAATATATGAACGCCACCCTTTAATGCACAAATCCTAGTACGTGACTAACCAATTACACGGATCCCAGTACGCAACTTCAATCACCAACTAGAAGAAGATGTTGGCTGCAAAGTTATTCACTTCATCAAGAATAAAGATCAAGAAGCACTTAGTTACAAAACCCTAAGGCACAAAGACACAATAGCTTTTTTCAGAGAGAATAAGGCATCAGTCACCTTTTGCAAATGTTCTCCTTGTATTCTCTTATGTGACGGCCTCTAAAATAAGTTTTATATAGGTCTAGGGTTATGAGAAAAGAAACTTTACACAAATACATAAGCCTGGCCCAAAAATTAGATCTAAAAATTCTGATTTTCATAACTTCGATAGATAGCAGGTGTTGAGAAGGTGTCGAGCAGGTGTCGAGTTTTAAACTTCGACAGATACAACTATCGAGAAGGTGTCGAGGAGATAGAATCTTTCTCGACCAATCCACTAGCTGTCGAGAAGGTGTCGAGATTGCAATAAGAAACACCTTAAGAGCTCAATAGATAGCCTAGCTGTCGAGAGGTGTCGACAAGCTGTCGAGCTATCTGTCCAGCTTAATTGAACACCTTTTCTTCACTTGTTTCTTGGTCCAATCTTCATGGCTTTAATACTAGACTTGAACAACATGTTTCTTAAAGTATTAAACACATCCTAGATCTACCCAATTACAAGTAAAGTGCGTTTTGTCAAAGGATTAGCCAACTACATAAAATATTGACATATGTTCCTAACATGTGAATCACATATGTCCTAACAGTAATTTATCACTTTTTAAAGTGAAACATGTCTGAATTTTAGATAGGCAGTTATCCTATTTGTTAGCACCTCCTTAATTGTAGGAATCAACTTTCTCTCAGTTTCTGCTATTATATATACTAGTGTTTAACCCGCATAATGTGCGGGATCATTTTGTGAATTAGAAAACAATCAACTTAATATATTATACTTAATGTGATGGTAAAATAGGGAAGGGGGTGGATGGTGAGTAGTTTAGATAATGATATTAATGTGCAGGTGTTCTTCTAAAAGACAGACATAACCTAGCTTCAAAACATGATCTAGAGAAAATGTTAATCGAAATCTTGTAAGTTCTAACTAATTGGTTCAAAGTTTTTTTTAAAGGTTGTGGGTTCTAGAGAATATATTTATTGAAGTATGAAATAAGTAGAAGAGAAATTGGCTAATAAAATCAATTTGTAAAGAAAAAATTTGTTGCAAAGTGTGTAAGATACGTTAGTTATCAATCTGTTTGTTTATTATTTTAAAATGCAGTAATTAATCCAAAAAATTCCATAATTCCATTTGCAAAAAAATTATTATTACTATACATTCTAAAGTATGCATGTTGAAATCTGGTTATGAACACAAAGATTTGCATGATCAATAAAGATTTTCCTTTTGAGTGCCGATCTTCGCTTGGGCCGGCTCCGAGGTTAACAGCTTCCCTCTCAGTCATCACAACCCAAACTTTGGTGGTATTTATAGAGGAGCCTGCCAAATTACATTGAAATGAAACAGACATGGCTTTTCACAATTTCTTGGAGCCAAAAAACCAAAACATAATTAAATGAATGAGTTGAAACAATCGATATGCATAGTATTCTCTCATTGTAACAGAATCAGTTGTATCAGATTTGATTCAATCTACATCACTATACAAAATGCCAAGCCTAAAGCCATCCTTGTAAGGAAGGAACAATACAAATCTAACCCAAAAATCTAAAACCCAGCCAAAAAGTTTAAATCAGAACCAACCCAAAAGGTAATTGAAATAAAAAAGTTGAAGAACATCAGGTAATTGAAGCATACTTACTTCACCTGGCTTACTTTATGATTTAAACATTAGTCTACACATAACCCTAGGTATGGTTTTTAGAGCTTTTTAGAGAGATTAGAGTGCCTCTTGTGCCTCTTTGGTATTTTAGGGTTTTGTACCCAAACCTCTCAAAGGTTGTTACTCATATTGCTGTTTTGTGTGAATCTTTTGTGAGATCTTTGAGGAGCTTTCCTTTACACAAAGCTTAGGGTTTTCAAGATTGAGATTACTTCAACATCTTGATGATCAACTTGGTTGCTGCCATTGAAACTTAAAGAATATCAAGCGTGGGTGCTTGTAGTTGATTGAAGAATTCAAGAAAGAAGCAGTTCGTGGATTCGGAGCTTGCACGTGGTCGTGTCAGTAAGTTCTACTGGTAGGTAGTATTAGGAAGTTGAGCGGGGAGCTTGTAAGTCCTTTTGTATGAACTTCAATTCTTTCATAGTGAATTCAGTTTTGCCTTGAGGATCGGTGGGTAAAATCCTCCCCAGGTTTTTTACCGGTTTGGTTTTCCTGGGTGATTATATCTTGTGTTATTTATTTTCCGCTGCTTTATATATTCTTGATATGATTGTTTAATTGTTTTAACCTAGAATTGTTTAATTTGACTAAGTAACAACTTGGCTAATTAACTAGGCTACTCAATCTGGTTGTGTGTTAAGAGGTCTAAATTTCCAACAAGTGGTATCAGAGCAGGTAGCTCTTCTGATTTAGATCTTTTAATCTAAGAGCTGATCCTTGACCCCTATTGTCATGGATAATTTGAATTGTGTTTCTGATCATGTTTCTGCTCATACTTTTGCTGATTTTTTTGATGCTTTCGAAACTCTTCATAAGGAATTATCTAAATCTTTGAAAATTGCTAAGAAATTTAAAGAAGAGTTAAAATTGGCTAATCTTGAAAAAGAGGATTTGATTGTGAGATTAGATGAGTCTAATAAAAAGAATGAATTTTTGAGAAATCAAATTTCCTCTCAAGATGAGAAGTTGAAAAGCTTGGAACAAGAGTTAGTTGAATCTAAAGCTAAAATTGAAAATTTGACTAGTACCAAACTTGTTGTTGATAACAGAAGTGTTTTTGTTTCTCTTAAGCCTAAAACTGAGAAAGTTTATATCCCTCCTTTTAAGAGGAATAATAAAGAAAAGGCTCATTTTGCTAGGTTAGACAAAAGTAAAAGTTCTGATGTAGATGCTGAAGTTTCTAAACCTATGTCTAAACCTACTGTTAGAGAGTATAAGAAATCTGTTTTTGTGCCTACCTGTCACCTTTGTGATGCTGTTGGTCATATTAGACCAAATTGTTCTTTGTTGAGGCAAAAACCAAAATCTGAGACTAGATTTGTTGTTAGGAATACTGATGTTCCTAAATTTGTTCCTGTTTGCCACTTTTGTGGTATCCGTGGTCACATTCGTCCTAATTGTCATAAATTGAAACTTAAGCATTCTGTATGTCAATCTAGGATATGTGATGATATTTCTCCTGTCATAAGTCCATATAAATTGTTTCATATGCTTTTGAAAAATTTGAGCTTGTTGGCTTGTGAAAGGAATTTGCAGGATTTTAGTCTTTCTCAGAAAATTGGTGTAATCCCTCAAATACACTCTGCTTTTCATGGATTTTCACCTACAAAGCCAAAGTCTCATGCTATATGGGTGAGAAAAGATCCTTTAAGGTAAGTATTGCTGACTTGTCCCTGTTTTAATTCTTTCAATAGTTTGTGGACATGTCTTGTTTCTGTTTTTGGTGGTTTTGTTTTGTTTTTTTTATTTAAAAAAAAAAATCCAAAAACATTGAAAAATTTAAAAAAGACAAAAATATTTTATTTTGTGTCTTGTTTGATTTTTCTTGAAGATTACATGAGTTTTAATATCTCTCTTGATTTAGAACATGGAGAAACTTGAATAGTTTGTGCTAAACTATTTTTGACTTTATGTACTAGTTTGTACATGTACTCATGGATTAATTAAGAAATTGATATTTCTTATTTGTGTACCCTCTATAGCTTAGTTTAGCACTGTCATGCATTGCATTTGCATTGTTCATTTAGTACAATGTGTGTTTTTTTTTGTTTTTGGTCATAAATTTTTTTTCAAAATCTCAACAAGTGGTTATAAAGTTTGTTAAAACCAAAAATATTTTTGTGTTTTGTATTATAGATCTTGGATTTATAATCAAGGATTGGCCATATTATCTTTACATAACATGTTTATGTACCTTGTTTAGCTTGGATGAGCTTACCTTATTGCACTTTACTAGTTGAAGCTTTGTAGTGCATGTTGTGTGGGAAAGATGTTTGTGGTTATTAATCATTTTGTCTTGATCTTGAAGTCATATGTTATTTGACTGTCGGACTTGATCCTTTTGAGAAAGACATAAATAACCATCTCACCACTGTTCACTAGCCAATCATGAACACTTTAGTGCATATCGTAAGATTTTGTGCTCGAGAAAGTGTAGCACATGCACAAAAAGAACATAAGGTGTAGCCTTGGTTTAAATGCTTAATGTTTAAAAATTGGTGTGTACTGTTAGGCTTGATGCCAAATCACTTAATTAAAATTGGTGTGTACTATTAGGCTTGATGCCAAATTCACCTAATTAAAATTGGTATGTATATTATGAGGCAAAAATATAAGAAACTTACATGATTGCAAGCTTTTGTTCTAGGAGATGTGAGAGTTATAGGATGTAACTCTTTTGGTGATAGTCTCTTTTAAATTCTATGTGATGAATTTTGTAGACTTTGTGTTTGATTTCTATTCACATATCACCTCACATGTATCTCAAGTTTTTGCTAGTTGCACACACTACACAAGTTACTCTTTGCTAAACTTGGTACATTATATTGTGTGTGATCTTGTTGTGGCCATCCAAGATTAAAAGTTCCTTGATCTTAATGCAAAATGTGTTTCAAGTTTGAGAAATTGAAAATCCTAGGGCTTGTATTGAATCCAAATTGGGGATTTTGTACAATTAGGTTAAAATTGATGAAATTGGCTTATTGTTTTGATGTAACTAAGCATTATATTCTGTGTGTTGTGTTATGTGATGCTCAATTCATCAATTTGTTTAAAAAATTCAACAAGTGGTTTTCAAATTTTTGGGGTTTTTGTTAGAAACTCCGTGCTCAAGCCAATTTTGTTAATTTGAACTTAAATTGAACTTAGTTTTACTGCATTAGAACATGCATCATGACATATTTTTTCATGCATCTTTTATGTTTAGGATTCACATGTATTGCATTGATTTCTGTATCCATCTTGCAGTTTTGCAGTCATATCTCTCATTGTTTTCACACATAGCATGCATACACTTTGCTAAATTGGGTACTCAACTTGATTTATAAATTGATTGATTAATTTTTGAGTTATGTACTTTCTAGTATATGCTATTTTTATGTGTGAACTGTAGAAAATATTTTTTTTAAGAGATATGATGGATAATCAATGTGCAAATATTTTCTCTACTCATGCAACTGTTTATGGGTCACATAGTGTCATGTTTGCATTTATTGAAAGAGAGAATATTTTTCTTCATGTGTATCATCACCTTAGTTTTTTTTTAAACATGGTTTGTGTCTTTTTATTTATCCCCAACCCCTTTATTTTTCCCCAAAACTGTTTTTCTCAAAACTTGTTTTGTTTTTCCTATTTTTATAGGGGGAGAAATTTTTTAAACCTTTGTGGTTCTTAGGGGGAGTTGTCTCTATTTTCTCTTACTCTGTTGCGTATGTTTTCTGTCTACCTTCTGATTAGGTAGTCTTTGTCAATACGTGACAAAAAGGGGGAGACATAGATGACCTGTTTGTTTTATTTAGGGGGAGAATATAAAAACTTTTTGATGTATCTAACTTAGGGGGAGAGTTAGAATTTTTTTATATTCTGTTTCATAATATTGTTTATATGTCTTTCTTTCCACACATGCGGTGATGTATTTGTTGAGTGTTTCAGGAAAGACAGGTACATTCTAATCAAGACCTTCTACCTCTTCTTGCAACTTCTAGGTTAGGAGTCTTAGATTGGGATGTGTGATGTATTTGGGCATTTTATTGTATATGGCCATTATGTTGTATGTGTGTTTTGTCACGGATTGCCAAAGGGGGAGATTATTAGGTTTTGAGTTTGTAATGTTGGCAAACCATGACAAAACATGACAAAAACTAAGTCTCATTAGTTTAGAATGGTCTACATTGAAGCCCAAGACAAAAACTTCAAGTTCGGGATAAAAACAAATGAGTTACATGCTGGTTGGTTCGATCGATTAGAAATTAGACTCGATCGATCGAAAGTTGCATATTAGCAAAATCAGCAAACGTAAAAAGGCCATAACTTATTCGTTTGAAGCCCAAATCGTGAGCCATTTTTTCCAGTATTTAAAGGACATCATAAGCTAACCCTAGGTAGGGTTTTCAGAGCTTTTTAGAGAGATTAGAGTGCCTCTTGTGCCTCTTTGGTATTTTAGGGTTTTGTACCCAAACCTCTCTAAGGTTGTTGCTCATATTGCTGTTTTGTGTGAATCTTTTGTGAGATCTTTGAGGAGCTTTCCTTTACACAAAGTTTAGGGTTTTCAAGATTGAGATTACTTCAACATCTTGATGATCAACTTGGTTGCTACCATTGAAGCTTAAAGAATATCAAGCGTGGGTGCCTGTAGCTGATTGAAGAATTCAAGAAAGAAGGAGTCCGTGGATTCGGAGCTTGCACGTTGTGTCAGTAAGTTCTACTAGTAGGTAGCATTAGGAAGTCGAGCGGGGAGCTTGTAAGTCCTTTTGTATGAACTTCAATTCTTTCATAGTGAATTCAGTTTTGCCTTGAGGATCGGTGGGTAAAATCCTCCCCAGGTTTTTTATCGGTTTGGTTTTCCTGGGTGATCATATCTTGTGTTATTTATTTTCCGCTACTTTATATATTCTTGATATGATTGTTTGATTGTTTTAACCTAGAATTGTTTAATTTGACTAAGTAACAACTTGGCTAATTAACTAAGCTACTCAATCTGGTTGTGTGTTAAGGGGTCTAAATTTCCAACAAAGTTTAAAGCATAATTTTAACAATTATAGCAGAAATATCAGCTACAAATCAAGATGGTAATCAAGACACGTGCATATCTCTAATTTTAACAATGATTATATGGATTAAACAAACACAGTAAGGATAAAATACACACACACACACACACACACACACACACACACACACACACAGAATCAGTAAAATCACTATTATTTCCATGGACGTAATTCACTCTACCATTAAATTCAAACCCAGAGGATGTTTAATGGGCCTTTTGGACTTATAGTTATCTATAGGAATTGGTAACCATCACTGTGGAAAAAATATACAGTCTTCCAAACTTAAGACTGTCACCATTCTCATCTCTTAAGAAAAAGGAAAAGAAAGGCATGATTGTGTTTTTTTTTTTTTTATCTATTTTAAAAACATCATTGACAAATGCCCAAAACCAATAAACCCAAGTACTCTAAATAAAAGCAAACCAAATGTGACACAAATATCCTAAAGAAAGCAGATTCTAACCAATACCTTTATCAAAACAAAATCTAACCTAGAAACAAAAATCAAAGATTTAAAATCAATCTGGCTAGAATACCCAAATTCTTTCTGCCCAACTGATTCATCTCTCCGTCTGAGTTTTTATTTAACATTTGACGTGATAGGCCACAAACTGAATGACCCATTGTGATTAAACTAATTAATTAATTAGCCAAGTTATTAATTAATCAATTTATTATGCAATTGCGTGGTAGCACAAACAAATCACCAAATAACTAAATATGTAGCGGAAATTAAATAACACGGTGATTTGCTCACGAATGGGGAAAACCCTAACAACAAAAACCCCACCGGGTGATTTTCAGGTCACCACTCCCGAAACTCTACTATTATCAAATTAAGCGGTTACAAGTAAAGGAATCTCAAGTACCTTACCAACCTACAGCTGAACCCTTACCCCAATACCCAATTGGACTTGATCTGTAGTGACAGTTCCCACCTTTGATGCACGACTCCCAAGTACGTGACTAACCAGATGCACAGATCCCAGTACGCAACTTCAAATACCAACTTAGAAGAAGAGGTTGGTTGCAAAGTTCTTCAGTTCATCCTACGTGATGAAGATCAGGAAGATGCTTGGTCACAAAACCCTTTGGTGCAAATACACAACAACTTCTTCAGAGAAGATGAACTAGGTCAAGAACTTCGTCTTTTGATCACAATTTGCTTGAACAAGGATTGCTCAATGCTTTTGCAACTTGTGTCTATTATGACGGCTCTTAAAACAATCCTTTTATATGTTTAGGGTTAGAAGAAAAGAAGGCCCAAAAACATATTCACGGATCCCAAGAAATCAGATCAGAAAATCTGATTTTTAAATCTCAACAGATAGCAGGTGTCGAGGAGCTATCGAGCAGGTGTCGAGCTTTAATGAAAATGCACTTCAGCTTGTGTTTTCTTGGACAGACTTGATGACTTTAACACTTGATCTTGAAACCTTGTTTCTTGAAGTATTAAAAACACCTAGAACTGCCCAATTACAAGTAGAGTGCGTTTTGTCAAAGGATTAGCCAATTTACATAAATAAGTATGACATATGTTCTTAACATGTGAACCACATATGTCCTAACAATCTCCCTCTTTGGCAATCCGTGACAAAACCACAACAAACAAATGAACATATGAGAGAAGTCATAAATCACTCAACTCATATTCATTTGTTGAATACAATAAAATCTATCCTAACACAAACTCTTGAAAAACTTTGCAAGAAGAGAGTTTATGACAAGTAGACTTTGACAACCTGTATTTCTGAAACACTTTAAACAAAACTCATCAAGGCATCTTGTGTGAAACAGAAATAATTAGATTGCATACAAGTATAAAGAACATGTGTATAAAGAGAGAAAAGAAACAACACATGAAGAGATAGGTGAAAGAAATATACATCCACATATAGAGAAAATAAGTACAATGTATGTAAAACTGGTCACAAGACCTTATATACAAGATCAATGTATCTAAAAAGAATAGAAAAGAAAAGATACATCAAAAACCTCACTACATTTCTCATAATATCAACTCTCCCCCTATCAAAAATGTCTTATACTAACTAACTCTCCCCCTAAGATGACTACTCTCATAACCCAAAACTACTCCCCCTTTTTGTCACGAGTGACAAAGGGTAGAGTGTCATGTAGACATCTCATCAGTAGAGCTAGCATCTCCATCAACATCATCTGAAGCATCATCGTCATCACCATCATCATCATCATCATTATCATCCTTAGTATCAGAATCCGAAGCGACTAGAGGAGGTGGTGGAGGAGAAGCCTCAGAAGCAAAACCACCCATGGTCTCCTGCCGTCGTGCAATACGACCAACACGAACATTCACCTGATACAACTCAGTGGAGAGTGTATCGAGGCGAGCATCCATGCACTACAGCTGCGCCATGATGTCTTTAAGAGATACATTGCCTGTAGAGGTAGAAGGAGCAGATGTAGATGGAGTTGATCTGGATGGAGCCGAACGGGAGGGAGGAGTGGAATCCGTCTGTCTCGACCTAAACTGATCCTCACTACGTTTTACGGTAGCGGCATCTATGGCAGAAATGTGTGTGAAGTGGTCGGACACAGGGAAAGGGATAGAAAAATGGTGTAGAATCCTCGTGATAGCGGAAGGAAAGATGAGCTTATCACGGGACGCTGAATCTAGTTGAACATTTATGATAGAGAAAATGAAGTGAGAAGGAAAATCTATCATAAGATGCTCAAGAAGTGATAGCAAAAATCGAGAACAAGGCTCTGTGATAGAGTTGTAGTGAGAGAGTGGATGGAGTACAAAAGTCATCACCATATTAAGAAACCTAGGACCTTTAGCAGAAGGTCTACATGATGTATACTGATGCTCACCCTAATCAGAAGAGCACTCACAAAAAGTAGAAATGAGCTCATCCTTGGACACAGTCCTCAAACGCTTACAAGAAGGATAGTCAGGAAACTCTATCCTAGGAACCCTAAGCACATCTGCAACTAGCTGTGGTGTGACAGCAAAGCGCGTACCTCGAATGTGAGTGTAAAAAAGAGGTACTGAACGATCAATCCTGTGCATATTGGAGTAAAACTCTTGAATCAGCACGAGAGGACATGTGACCGGGACGTCACACAGTGACTCCCATCCCCTACTGTGAATGACAGAGGGAAGGCCAGTGTCGGCGAAGTCTGCCAGAATGACTTGGCGTTCCGAATGAACACCTTGTCTAGAAAAGTTCTCCGAAAATGCCTTATGGGCATCTCCATCACAGAACTGAAGATTGAGAGGAGCAGAATCAAAAGAGGAAGAAGCTCCAGAACGCAAAGGGTTCCGAGCTGGAGTGGATTTACGTTTGGGTGCCATAAACACTACTAACATAAACACAATGAGAAAGAGATAGAGAGGGAGACAATCAAAAAAGTCCCAAACAGTTCAAATATCAAATATATTGAACAAAAAGTACGTATGCATGGGGAATGCATGAACATGTGACATGCAAACTTAAAAAGCATCATGGGCTTAGCCCAATCCAAACCTATCAGCACACATATAAGAAACACACATCTAAATGCATGTAAAGATCATTCTAATGCACATGAAATGCAATGTATGACATTTTGAACATCTTTTACTGAAAACCTAACCCAAAATTTCAAGAAAAACTCATTGATTTTGAAAAACCCCAAAATATTTAAAAAACCCCAAAACCTAAGATTTAAAACATGAAATGCATGAATAAGGAAGGAAAAAGAGATCTTACCAAGTGATTTAAGGCAAGGAATGGCCGAAAATCATGAGGAATGAAGATTTTGAGTGAGAAAAGGTGATTTGGGAGATGAAGAGCGACGGACAGATCGAGAGAGATCGAGCAAATGAAGTTCAGATCACGATAGAAGCTTATATAGAAGCTTCAGTAATTCTCGATAGCAGAGGTATCGAGAGGCGTCGAGATAGGTGTCGAGGTAGGTATCGAGAAAAAACACGTTGACAACTGAAGGTGTCGAGGAATGAACACCAGTACCAAGAACAGAATCTCGATCGATCGACCAAGTATCAAGAAGGTATAGAGGAGACAGGAACTTTCTCGATCGATCCACCAGGTGTCGAAAAGGTGTCAAGATTGCGATAAGAAAAAGGCTTGAGAAGCTTGACAGATAGACTGGTATCGAGGAGGTGTCGAGCCAGCTTTTAAAAAATAGTTTTTCGAGAAAAGAAAAACATAAACATAAATGCAATCAAACATGCACCTCAACAATGATCCAATCAACATAAAAAGGCTCTCAAAATCATCTCTCAATGAAAAATTTAAGTACATGGATCTCCCAAAAATACACACACACTAAACAAGTCTAACCAATTTTATTTTTCAAAAACAAGTCAGGACAGTTTAGTGAGCATACAAAAGCACATGTAAAACCTTAGTGATGGCCAAATCACATTGTACCTGTACATGTATCAAAAGTAGCAAAGAATATTGCGTGTTGTGTGTGAAAAACATCGCAAGATTGCATATGTGTATACATGTTATGACGATCTGAGATATGAGAAAATAACTTTAACTCACACACAATCATAACTGTTTGATAGGGACTATCACCTTCGAGGTTCATCCTATAACTCCCACATCTCCTAGAATACACGCTTGCAACCATGTTTAAAGCATTTTTGATCTTTTTGCTTTATATTTTCTTTTAATTTTGCTATGCCTAAGCACACAAATGTCATTGACATCACACTTTTGCTATGCCGAAGCATACAGATGTCATTAATGATTGGCGGGCAACAGTGGTGAGATGGTTATTTATGCCTTTCTCTTAGGATTTTCTAGTCATACCCGTCAAAAAGAGTGATATGAGTGTTAAGTTTAAGAATTAACTTAATCTTACTCATCACAAACAAGAGCCACAAAGTTCACTTGTTTAGTTGTGCATAAAAATGCTCATCTAAGCTACAAGAGATACAAAGTTTAGAAAACTTTGTTTCATTGGCCATCCAAGGTACACAAGTACCAAAGTACACATAACACACACTGTTTTTGTATTTTTCTGATTTTTCAATTTTTTTTTATTTTTATATATTTTTATTTTTATCAAAACAAAATAAACAAAACTGAAAGTAAACACACAAAAACATGTTAACAAAGCAAAGCATAAAACTAGATGCAAATGCATGAGGAAGAGGGAGAAGAGAGGGAAATCAATCAATGGAGATAACACCAATGTTTTGACGAAGGAATTCAAAACGTTTGCTGTCAAGAGGTTTGGTAAACAAGTCAACCTTCTGATCATCGGTGTGAATAAACTCAAGAGTGAGAATACCATCTTCGACAAGCTCCCTAATGAAGTGATGTCGAATCTCTATGTGTTTGGTTTGAGTATGTTGAATCGGATTCTTAGAGATATTGATGGCACTGGTATTGTCATAGTAGATAGTGAGATGATCTTGACAAATACCATAATCATGAAGGAGTTTTGAATCTAGAGGAGTTGTGTGCAACAGCTACCAGCAGCAATGTACTCAGCTTCTGCAATGGATAAGGAGATGGAGTTCTGCTTTTTGCTCATCAAAGAGACAAGATTGTTGCCCACATAAAAACAACCCCCCGAAGTGCTCTTTCTATCATCAGCATTCCCAGCCCAATCCGCATCAGAATATCCAGCTCAGACATCATTTGTGTCCTTGCTGTACCACACATCGAACTCAGTGGTAGTTTTAACATACTTTATAATTCTTTTTAAAGCAGTCATATGTGATACTTTGGGATTAGCTTGATATCTAGCACACACACCAACACTGTAACTAATGTCAGGCCTACTAGTAGTAAGGTAAAGAAGGCTACCTATCATGCTTCTATATAAAGAAGGATCAACACTCTTGCCTAACACATCTACAGTGAGTTTAACATTGGGGCTCATAGGGGTTCGAACAGAACTAGCAGATTCCAAGCTAAATTTTTTCACAAGATTCTTAGCATATTTAGATTGAGATAGAAATATACCTGAATCTTGTTGACAAATCTGCAATCCAAGGAAGTGAGTCAGCTCTCTAATCATGCTCATCTCGAACTCGGCTTGCATGAGTTTTGAGAAGCCATGAGCAAGTTCATCCTTAGTCGATCCAAAGATGATATCATCAACATAAACTTAAGCAACTATCAACTCGTCATCTTCCTTTTTAACGAAGAGAGTTTGGTCAGCTTTTCTTCTTGTGAACCCGTGTGACACCAGATATTGTGTGAGTTTGTCATACCAAGCTCTAGGGGCTTGTTTCAACCCATAAAGTGCCTTTTTGAGATACAACACATGATCCAAAAAGTGTGAATCAATGAATCCTTTTGGTTGAGCCACATAGATATCCTCTTTAAGCAGCCCATTCAGAAAGGCAGTCTTCACATCCATCTGATAGAGTTTGAATTTTAGATGACATGCTAGGGCAAGCAGAATTCTGATGGACTCCATTCGGGCAATTGGGGCAAATGTTTCATCATAGTCTACTCCTTCCATTTAAGAGTATCCTTGAGCCACAAGTCGAGCCTTGTTTCGAATCACATTGCCTTCTTCATCAGTCTTGTTGCGGAAAATCCACTTTGTACCAATGATGTGCTCACTCTCCGGTCTAGGTACAAGAGTCCAAACATCATTCCTCTGAAACTGGAGTAGTTCATCATGCATTGCTTCAACCGAACTTTCATCTTGTAGTGCTTCCTCCACTTTCTTGGGTTCAACCTGTGACGAGTTTAACATTGGGGCTCATAGGGGTTCGAACAGAACTAGCAGATTCCAAGCCAAATTTTTTTACAAGATTCTTAGCATATTTAGATTGAGATAGAAATATACCTGAATCTTGTTGACGAATCTGCAATCCAAGGAAGTGAGTCAGCACTCTAATCATGCTCATCTCGAACTCGGCTTGCATGAGTTTTGAGAAGCCATGAGCAAGTTCATCCTTAGTCGATCCAAAGATGATATCATCAACATACACTTGAGCAAATATCAACTAGCCATCTTCCTTTTTGACGAAGAGAGTTTGGTCAGCTTTTCTTCTTGTGAACCCGTGTGACACCAGATATTGTGTGAGTCTGTCATACCAAGCTTTAGTGGCTTGTTTCAACCCATAAAGTGCCTTTTTGAGATACAACACATGATCCGAAAAGTGTGAATCAATGAATCCTTTTGGTTGAGCCACATAGACATCCTCTTTAAGCAACCCATTCAGAAAGGCGGTCTTCACATCCATCTGATAGAGTTTGAATTTTAGATGACATGCTAGGGCAAGCAGAATTCTGATGGACTCCATTCGGGCAACTGGGGCAAATGTTTCATCATAGTCTACTCCTTCTATTTGAGAGTATCCTTGAGCCACAAGTCGAGCCTTGTTTCGAATCACATTGCCTTTTTCATCAGTCTTGTTGTGGAAAATCCACTTTGTACCAATGATGTACTCACCCTTCGGTCTAGGTACAAGAGTCCAAACATCATTCCTCTGAAATTGGAGTAGTTCATCATGCATTGCTTCAACCGAACTTTCATCTTGTAGTGCTTCCTCCACTTTCTTGGGTTCAACCTATGACGAGTTTAACATTGGGGCTCTTAGGGGTTCGAACAGAACTAGCAGATTCCAAGCCAAATTTTTTTACAAGATTCTTAGCATATTTAGATTGAGATAGAAATATACCTGAATCTTGTTGACGAATCTGCAATCCAAGGAAGTGAGTCAGCTCTCTAATCATGCTCATCTCGAACTCGGCTTACATGAGTTTTGAGAAGCCATGAGCAAGTTCATCCTTAGTCGATCCAAAGATGATATCATCAACATACATTTGAGCAACTATCAACTAGTCATCTTCCTTTTTGATGAAGAGAGTTTGGTCAGCTTTTCTTCTTGTGAACCCGTGTGACACCAGATATTATGTGAGTCTGTCATACCAAGCTCTAGTGGCTTGTTTCAACCCATAAAGTGCCTTTTTGAGATACAACACATGATCTGAAAAGTTTGAATCAATGAATCCTTTTGGTTGAGCCACATAGACATCCTCTTTAAGCAACCCATTCAGAAAGGCGGTCTTCACATCCATTTGATAGAGTTTGAATTTTAGATGACATGCTAGGGCAAGCAGAATTCTGATGGACTCCATTCAGGCAACTGGGCAAATGTTTCATCATAGTCTACTCCTTCCATTTGAGAGTATCCTTGAGCCACAAGTCGAGCCTTATTTCGAATCACATTGCCTTTTTCATTAGTCTTGTTGCGGAAAATCCACTTTGTACCAATGATATGCTCACCTTCCGGTCTAGGTACAAGAGTCCAAACATCATTCCTCTAAAACTGGAGTAGTTCATCATGCATTGCTTCAACCCAACTTTCATCTTGTAGTGCTTCCTCCACTTTCTTGGGTTCAACCTGTGACAAGTAGCAAGACTAAGACACAAAGTTAGCAACACATTTATCAACTGTTCGTTTCCTTAATGTGAGTTCATTCATGTTTCCCACAATAACTTCTGGAGGATGATTCAATTTAATTCTAGAGGAAGGTCCTTTCTCTGGATGAGATTCAGAATCTAGTGAAGTTGGAATTTCTGCAGATTCTTCCACAACACTGGGAGTACCAGTAGTACTAAGAGATGCAGGTTCTTGGTCAACAATGTCTTGAACTTCCTTAGGCTCAGGGGGAAGAATTTCCTTGGGGAGTTCATCAATGCCTTTCTCAGAATTGGAATCTGAAGACTCATCAATAACAACATTTACAGTCTCCATTACCTTCATAGTTCTTTTGTTGTATACCTGATAGGCCTTGCTAGTGGAAGAGTAACCTAGAAATATGCCTTCATCACTCTGAGAGTCAAATTTTCCCACATTCTCTCTATCCTTGAGGATGAAATAAGTACTTCCAAAGATTCTGAAATACTTCACATTTGGCTTTCTTCCTTTCCATAACTCATAGGGAGCCTTTTTGGTACCGGGTCTGAAGTACACCCTATTCACCGTATGACATGCAGTGTTTACGGCTTCTCCCCATAGGTTTCGAGCCACATCTTTGTTATGCAACATGGCTCTGGCCATCTCTTGAATAATTCTATTCTTTCTTTCTACCACACCATTCTGTTGAGGCGTAATAGGAGCAAAGAATTCTTGAGATATACCTGATCTTTTGCAGAAAGACTCCATGTATGAGTTCTCGAATTCTTTATCATGGTCACTTCGAATTCAATCAATCTTTAGGTTCTTTTCATTCCGCAGTCTTGTACACAAGGCCTCAATGTGCTCAGGAGCATCAGACTTGGATCGTAGTAAGATGACCCAAGTGTATCTAGTGAAGTCATCTACCACCACCATGATATATCTCTTACTACCAAGAGACTCAGTTCTGGTAGGACCCATAAGATCTAAGTGCAAGAGCTCCAATGGTCTGGAGGTAGCTGATGTCTGAGTGCCTGGATGCCTAGCTTTTGTCTGTTTCCTAAGCTGACATGGTCCACACACCACATTGCTCATTCTGCTAAGCTTTGGTATCCCTAAGACTGATTCATGCTTAGAGACAATGGATAGATGCTTGTAACTAGCATGTCCCATTCGTTGATGCCATAGATCTTCATTGGGCAAACGAATGCTATTACACACTACATCAGCATTAGGAACCAATCCATAACAGTTGTCCAAAGTGCGAACCCCACTAATGAGCTTCTTTCCAGACTCATCCATGACAAGACACTTTCCCTTTGAGAATAGCACCATGAAGTCTTGATCACATATCTGACTTATGCTTAATAGGTTCACCCTTAGGCCTTCTACATAAAGAACATTTGCAATGTCTGGCAGTCCTGGTAGAGATATGATTCATTTCCCTTTAATTTGTGACTTGCTTCCATCACCAAAAGTCACATTACCACCTTTCTTTGGCTCAAAGATCTTGAAGAGAGATCGGTCTCCAGTTATGTGTCTTGAGCAACCACTGTCAAGATATCATAAACATGTATCCATCACTTTGAATGCAGACTTCATCATGAAACACACTTCATGCTTAGATGACAAATCAGAGGGAATGGTTCTTTCTCTCAACTGCCTTCTAAAAGCCAAGCCTTTAACTTTTACTCTTCTCAGACGAACTCCTTTGCACATTTTCATTCTGAGACGGTCTAGTTTCTTCTTAGCCAAACTGAGATCTTTTCCCATAGTCATTATAAGAGAATTTAAATAACTTTTAGACTTGTGTTTTCTGCGACACTCAAACAAATAGTGATTAGAAAAACAAGATGTATTTGAAAACATAGATCTATTCGAGCCGGTTATAGCCATGACAAACAGGGGTCAATGAATCAACACAGCAAAGATTAAAACCTAATCAGAGTGTGCCTGCTTTGATACCACTTGATAGGCCACAAACTGAATGACCCCTTGTGATTAAACGAATTAATTAATTAGCCAAGTTATTAATTAATCAATTTATCATGCAATTGCGTGGCAGCACAAACAAATCACCAAATAACTAAATATGCAGCGGAAATTAAATAACACGGTGATTTGTTCACGAATGGGGAAAACCCTAACGGCAAAAACCCCACCGGGTGATTTTCAGGTCACCACTCCCGAAACTCCACTATTATCAAATCATGCAATTACAAGTAAAAGAATCCCAAGTACCTTACCAACCTACAGTTGAACCCTTACCCCAATACCCAATTGGACTTGATCTGTAGTGACAGTTCCCACCTTTGATGCACGACTCCTAAGTACGTGACTAACTAGATGCGCGGATCCCAGTACGCAACTTCAAATACCAACTTAGAAGAGAAGGTTAGTTGCAAAGTTCTTCAGTGATAGGCCACAAACTAAATGACCCCTTGTGATTAATTAACCAATTAATTAGCCAAGTGAATTAATTAGGTTTAATTAACATGCAAACGCGTGGCAGCACAAACAAATCACCGAATAACTAAAATATGCAGCGGAAAATAAATAACACGGTGATTTGTTCACAAATGGGGAAAAACCCTAACGGCAAAAATCCCACCGAGTGATTTTCAGGTCACCACTCCCGAAACTCCACTATTATCAAATCAAGCAGTTACAAATAAGGAATCCCAAGTACCTTACCAACCTACAGTTGAACCCTTACCCCAATACCCAATCGGACTTGATCTGTAGTGACAGTTCCCCTTTTGATGCACGGCTCCCAAGTACGTGACTAACCAGATGCGCGGATCCCAATACGCGACTTCAAACACCAACTTTAGAGTGAGAGGTTGGTTGCAAAGTTCTTCAGTTCATCCTATATGATGAAGATCTAGAAGATGCTTGGTCACAAAACCCTACGGTGCAAATACACAACAACTTCTTCAGAGAAGATGAACTAGGTCAAGAACTTCGTCTTTGATCACAATTTGCTTGAACAAGGATTGCTCAATGCTTCTACAACTTGTGTCTATGTTGACGGCTCTTAAAACACTCCATTTATATGTTTAAGGTTAGAAGAAAAGAAGGCCCAAAAACATATTCACGGATCCCAAGAAAATCAGAACAGAAAATCTGACTTTTTAATTCTCGACAGATAGCAGGTGTCGAGGTAGCTATCGAGCAGGTGTCAAGATTTAAAAACTGTGCACTCCAACTTGCTTTTTCTTGGACAGACTTGATGACTTCAACACTTGATCTTGAAACCTTGTTTCTTGAAGTATTAAAAACACCTAGAACTACCCAATTACAAGTATAGTGCGTTTTGTCAAAGGATTAGCCAATTTACATAAACATTATGACATATGTTCTTAACATGTGAACACATATGTCCTAACAATCTCCCCATTTGGCAATCCGTGACAAAACCACAACAAACAAATGAACATATGAGAGAAGTCATAAATCACTAAACTCATATTCACTTGTTGAATACAATAAAATCTATCCTAACACAAACTCTTGAAAAACTTTGCAAGAAGAGAGTTTATGGCAAGTAGACTTTGACAACCTGTATTTCTGAAACACTTTTAAACAAAACTCATCAAGGCATCTTGCGTGAAACAGAAATAATTAGATTGCATACAAGTATAAAGAACATGTGTCTAAAGATAGAAAAGAAACAACACATGAAAAGATAGGTGAAAAAGAAACATACATCCACATATAGAGAAAAAATAAGTACAATGTATGTAAACTGGTCACAAGACCTCATAAACAAGATCAAAGTATCTAACAAGAATAGAAAAGAAAAGATACATCAAGACCTCACTACATTCCTCAAAAATATGATCACTCCCCCTAACAAAAATGTCCTATACTAGCTCTCCCCCTAAGATGACTACTCTCATAGTCCAAAACTACTCCCCCTTTTTGTCACGAGTGACAAAGGGTAGAGTGTCATGTAGACATCTCATCAGTAGAACTAGCATCTCCATCATCATCATCCGAAGCATCATCCTCATCACCATCGTGACAAAGGGTAGAGTGTCATGTAGACATCTCATCAGTAGAACTAGCATCTCCATCATCATCATCCGAAGCATCATCCTCATCACCATCATCATCATCATCCTCAGTATCAGAATCTGAAGCAACTGGAGGAGGTGGTGGAGGAGAAGCCTCAGAAGCAAAACCACCCATAGTCGCCTGTCGTCGTGCAATACGACCAACACGAACGTTCACCTGATACAACTCAGTGGTGAGTGTATCGAGGCGAGCATCCATGCGCTGCAGCTGCACCATAATATCTCTAAGAGATACATCGCCTGAAGAAGAAGGAGGAGCCGATGTAGATGGAGCTGATCTGGATGGAGCCGAATGCGAGGGAGGAGTGGAATCCGGCTGTTGCGACCTAAATTGTGCCTCACTACGTTTTACGGTAGCGGCATCTATGGCAGATATGTGTGTGAAGTGGTCGGACGCAGGGAAAGGGATGGAAAAATGGCGTAGAATCCTCGTGATAGCGGAAGGAAAGATGAGCTTATCATGGGTCGCCGCATCTAAATGAACATCTATGATAGAGAAAATGAAGTGAGAAGGAAAATCTATCGTGAGATGCTCAAGTAGAGATAACAAAAATCAAGCATGAGGCTCTGTGATAGAGTTATAGTGAGAGAGAGGATGAAGTACAAAAGTCATCACCATGTTTAGGAATCTAAGACCTTTAGCAAAAGGTCTACATGATGTATACTGGTGCTTACCCCAATCAGAAGGGCGCTCACAAAAAGCAGAAATGAGCTCATCCTTGGACACAGTCCTCAGTCGCTCACAGGAAGGATAGTCAGGAAACTCTATCCTAGGGACCCTAAGCACATCCGCCACTAACCGCGGTGTGACAGGGATGCGCGTACCTCGAACGCGAGTGAAAAAGAGAGGTACTGAACGATTAATCCCGTGCATGTTGGAGTAAAACTCCTGAATCAGCACGAGAGGACAGGTGACCGGGACGTCACATAGTGACCCCCATCCCCTACTGTGAATGACAGAGGGAAGGTCAGTGTCGGCAAAGTCTGCCAGAATGACTTGGCGTTCCGAATGAACACCTCGTCTAGAAAAGTTCTTAGTAAATGCCTTGTGGGCACCTCCATCACGGAACCGAAGGTTAAGAGGAGCAAAATCTGAAGAAGAGGAAGCTCCAGAACGCAGAGGGTTCCGAGCTGGAGTAGATTTATGTTTGGGTGCCATAGACACTACTAACGTAAAAGAATGAGAAATAGATAGAGAGGGAGACAATCAGAAAAGTCCCAAACAGTTCAAATATGATAATATGTTGAACAAAAAGTACGTATGCATGGGAATGCATGGGCATGTGACATGCAAACTTAAAAAGCATCATGGGCTCAGCCCAATCCAAACCTAGCAGCACACATACAAGAAACACACATCTAAGTGCATGAAAATATCATTCTAATGCACATGGAATGCAATGTATGACATTTTAAAAACATTTTAGTGAAAAGCCAACCCAAAATTTCAAGAAAAACTCATCAATTTTGAAAAACCCCAAAAATTTCCAGAAATCCCAAAACCTAGGTTTTAAAATATGCAATGCATGAAAAAGAAAGGGAAAAAGAACATACCAGGTGAAGGAAATCAAGGGAAGATAAAAAAGGATGAAGATTTGAAGCTTTGAGTGAGAAAAGCTTGATTTGGAGATGAAAAGACCTCGGACAGATCGAGAGAGATCGAGTGAGAATGAGAAAAAATCGCGATCGCAGCTTAAATAGATACCTCAGTAAATCTCGACAGCTGAGGTATCGAGAGGTATCGAGGATGCTGTCGAGGAAGGAATCGAGAAATTTTCCTTCGACAGCTGAAGGTGTCGAGGAGGTATCGAGGTAAGAACAGCTGAACAGATACCTGAAGCTCGATCGATCGACTAGGTGTCGAGAAGGTATCGAGGAGACAGAGACTTTCTCGATCGATCCACCAGGTGTCGAGGATGTGTTGAGATTGCGATAAGAAAAAGGCTTAGAAGCTCGACAGATGATCAGGTATCGAGGAGGTGTCGAGGAGGTGTCGAGCCAGCTTTTCAAAGCAGTTTTTCGAGAAGTGAAAAACACAAAAATGAATGCAATCAAAACATGCACCTCAACCATGATCCAACCAACATAATAAGCTCTCAAAAATCATCTCTCAATGAAAATTTAAGCACATGGATCTCCCAAAAACTCACACACACACTAAACAAGTCTAACAAATTTTATATTTCAAAAATAAGTCATGATAGTTTAGTGAGCATACAAAAGTACATGTAAAACATTTGTGATGGCCAAATCACATTGTACCTGCACATGTATCAAAAGTAGCAAAGAATATTGCGTGTTGTGTGTAAAAAACATCGCAAGATTGCATATGTGTATACATGTTATGACGATCTGAGATATGAAAATAACTTTAACTCATACACAATCATAACTGTTTGATGGGGACTATCACCTTCGAGGTACATCCTATAACTCCCACATCTCCTAGAATACACGCTTGCAACCATGTTTAAAGCATTTTTAATCTTTTTGCTTTTTATTTCTTTGCATATTTTATGACGATCTGAGATATGAAAATAACTTTAACTCATACACAATCATAATTGTTTGATGGGGATTATCACCTTCGAGGTACATCCTATAACTCCCACATCTCCTAGAATACACGCTTGCAACCATGTTTAAAGCATTTTTAATCTTTTTGCTTTTTATTTCTTTGCATATTTTCTTTTTAAGCATATCATGCATGGGCTTATGAGAAAGAAAAGAAATACCCATTGATATTTGACATTTTAATTTTGCTATGCCTAAGCACACAAATGTCATTGACATCACACTTTTGCTATGCCGAAGCATACAGATGTCATTAATGATTGGCGGGCAACAGTGGTGAGATGGTTATTTATGCCTTTCTCTTAGGATTTTCTAGTCCTACCCGTCAAAAAGAGTGATATGAGTGTTAAGTTTAAGAATTAACCTTATCTTACTCATCACAAACAAGAGCCACAAAGTTCACTTGCTTAGTTGTGCATAAAAATGCTCATCTAAGCTACAAGAGATACAAAGTTTAGAAAACTTTGTTTCATTGGCCATCCAAGGTACACAAGTACCAAAGTACACATAACACACACTGTTTTTGTATTTTTCAATTTTTCAATTTTTTTTTATATGAAAAACAAAATAAACAAAACTGAAAGTAAACACACAAAAACATGTTAAGCAAAGCAAAAAACAATGCATAAAACTAGACTGACTCAGCAAAAATGCAAAACACACTAACAATGCAAAAAAAAAAACAAGAAACACAAGAAGGGAGAAGAAAGTGATAAAATCACTTAGAGTCCTTTTTCTTCCACACCTTGGAAGAACCTTTCCTTTGATTAACTCCTTGAATCGGCGGTGAGGGGGAAGAATTAAAACCGTTCAAGTTCGAAAGGAACATGAGGGCTTTCAGAAGATCTCCAAGAGGAGCAAGAGAGGATTGAAGTTGATTTTGGCTTCCAGATGCTGTCATGCCGTTGCTCTGTTGGGTGGCTAGCCACTTGTAGCAATTTGGTCGAGTATGACCTGCTGCTCCACAATGATGACAGAGATACTGCTTCTTTTGTTTAGGCTTTTGAGAGTTAGCCTTCTTAGCCCTAGGGTTTTTAGCATCTTTCTTATCTAACTTAAGGGGTGCTCCTAAGATGGATTTACCCTTGTCTATGTTCTCACTAGCTAATTCAGATTTAACATCAATGTTCTCAATTTTAATAGCATTAGCAAGAGGAACAAAAACAGTAGAACTAGTAGAAGCAGAATTTGAGAGAGAAAGACCATACCCTAAACCTGTTCGATCTGAAGCAGATTTCTGGTTGCTAAGCATCTCATCAAGTTTTGCACTTGAAGTCCTCTACAGTTGAGCTCTGACTTGAAACAGCTCCGCTTCAAGCTTCTTGGTCTTCTCAGCCAGGAAGTTGTTCTCAAACCTCAGTGCTCCAATAGTTTGATTTGCTTCATCAACCTTTATGGACAACTCTTCACGGTCAAGTTCCACATCACTGAGCTTCTTGGTGGCCAGCCTGTACAACTTCTCATGCTTCTCAGAAAGCTTGTAAAGCTTCTCATAGGCTGAATGGATATCATCTTTGTCATCCATCTTCTCGCATTCAGTATCCACCAATTCTTCTTCCTGTTCCACTTCTTCAACAATCCCTTCAGTAGGATTAACTGTGGCAGTGAAGGCATTCAAGATTCTGTCATCTTCACTATCGGAATCATTTTCGGGCTCAGTGTCACTGAGGGTTGCAGCAAGAGCCTTGCTCTTCCCAATGCTCTTCAGATATGTAGGACACTCATTCTTCATGTGTCTAAACCCATGACACCCAAAACACTTCGGTCCTGCCGGAACAGTGTACTGACCGCCATCCTTAGCATCCTTTCTTCCTTTTTCTTGATTCTTGAACTGAGAAGAACTGGATTGTCTGTGGTCCTTGTCGAAGTTCCTCCCATTGGCATTCTTCATAAACTTCTTGAACTGCCTAGTTATGTAGGACTTCATCTTGGAATCTTTATCATCGGAAGACTCATCTGTATCACTGCTTTTTGCTTTTAGGGCCATGCTCTTGCCCTTACTTGACTTGCCAATTCTTGATAAACCTAGCTCGTAGGTCTGCAAGTTTCCAACTAACTCAGTCAAAGGAATTTTGTCAATTTCCTTTGATTCTTCTATTGCCGTAATCTTGGCATGAAATCTCTCGGGTAGAGATCTGAGCACCTTCCTTACAACCTTGGGTTCAGGGATGGTTTCCCTAAGATTAAAGGCTGAGTTCACTATGTCCTTAAGTTTGGCATAGAACTCATCAAACGACTCATCCACCTCCATCTTTATCTCTTCAAAGCTAGTAGTGAGCCTCTGTAGCTTTGAATCTTTGACAGCCTTTGTTCCTTCATAGGTTGTCTGGAGGATGGTCCACGCCTCCTTAGCAGTTTCTGTTGAGGATATCTTCTTGAACTCCTCATTAGTGACAGTGCTAAATAGGGCATTCAACGCTCTGCTGTTGAAGTTTACCGCCTTGATCTTGGCTTCATCCCAATCGGCTGGCGCTTCTTTTGGCTTGGTCCAGCCAATCTCAATAGCTTGCCACACCTTCTCGTCTAAGGACTGCAAAAAAGCTCTCATGCGTACTTTCCAGTAGGCATAGTTAGTCCAATCAAATAAAGGAGGTATAATTAGAGATTGTCCTCTATCCATGACAACAGGGGTCAATGGATCAACACAGCAAAGATTAACCTAATCAGAGTGTGTCTGTTCTGATACCACTTGATAGGCCACAAACTGAATGACCCCTTGTGATTAATTAACCAATTAATTAGCCAAGTGAATTAATTAGGTTTAATTAACATGCAAACGCGTGGAAGCACAAACAAATCACCGAATAACTAAAATATGCAGCGGAAAATAAATGACAAGGTGATTTGTTCACGAATGGGGAAAAACCCTAACGGCAAAAACCCTACCGGGTGATTTTCAGGTCACCACTCCCGAAACTCCACTATTATCAAATCAAGCGGTTACAAATAAGGAATCCCAAGTACCTTACCAACCTACAGTTGAACCCTTACCCCAATACCCAATCGGACTTGATCTGTAGTGACAGTTCCCCTTTTGATGCATGGCTCCCAAGTACGTGACTAACCAGATGCGCGGATCCCAGTACGCGACTTCAAACACCAACTTTAGAGTGAGAGGTTGGTTGCAAAGTTCTTCAGTTCATCCTATGCGATGAAGATCTAGAAGATGCTTGGTCACAAAACCCTATGGTGCAAATACACAGCAACTTCTTTAGAGAAGATGAACTAGGTCAAGAACTTCGTCTTTGATCACAATTTGCTTGAACAAGGATTGCTCAATGCTTCTGCAACTTGTGTTTATGTTGACGGCTCTTAAAACACTCCATTTATATGTTTAGGGTTAGAAGAAAAGAAGGCCCAAAAACATATTCACGGATCCCAAGAAAATCAGAATAGAAAATCTGACTTTTTAATTCTCGACAGATAGCAGGTGTCGAGGTAGCTATCGAGCAGGTGTCGAGATTTAAAAACTGTGCACTCCAACTTGCTTTTTCTTGGACAGACTTGATGATTTCAACACTTGATCTTGAAACCTTGTTTCTTGAAGTATTAAAAACACCTAGAACTACCCAATTACAAGTATAATGCATTTTGTCAAAGGATTAGCCAATTTACATAAACATTATGACATATGTTCTTAACATGTGAACACATATGTCCTAACATTCAGTTCATCCTACGTGATGAAGATCAGGAAGATGCTGGGTCACAAAACCCCTTGGTGCAAATACACAGCAACTTCTTTAGAGAAGATGAACTAGGTTAAGAACTTCGTCTTTTGATCACAATTTGCTTGAACAAGAATTGCTCAATGCTTTTGCAACTTGTATCTATTATGACGGCTCTTAAAACAATCCTTTTATATGTTTAGGGTTAGAAAAAAGAAGGCCCAAAAACATATTCACGGATCCCAAGAAATCAGATCAGAAAATCTGATTTTTAAATCTCGACAGATAGCAGGTGTCGAGAAGCTATCGAGCAGGTGTCGAGCTTTAATGAAAATGCACTTCAGCTTGTGTTTTCTTGGACAGATTTGATGACTTCAACACTTGATCTTGAAACCTTGTTTCTTGAAGTATTAAAAACACCTAGAACTACCCAATTACAAGTAGAGTGCATTTTGTCAAAGGATTAGCCAATTTACATAAATAAGTATGACATATGTTCTTAACATGTGAACCACATATGTCCTAACATGACGAAAATTTATCCTTCAAATGGTACAACTAATGAAATAGTACAATGTTTTGCTTTTTAATCGTAAATGTGGCTAAAAGTTAGATAAGTTTTTTTTTTTTTTTTTTTTTTTTTTTTTTTTTCTATGTGACAACACAGCCTTAATTGTAGGGCAAAGTTTCTGCTTTTATATGTAGTATTAGATATTAGATTAGATATGATATATGAGATATATATATATATATATATATATATCACCATCTAAATCTATAATAACTTCCTTTTGATAAAAAAGCACAAAATAATCAAATGCAGACATGTGCTATATTATTATTATTTTTTATTTTTTAAGGAATTCCTACCAAACTACATGACACAGTGTAAGAATTAAAGGGAATAAACTTGATGGCATCAGAAAAAGGAAATGAACATGGAATCAGAACCAAAATTGTTATAGATTACAAATACCTTATGCTGTAGCGAAGCTGAATTGGATTTGATCATAGCTAATCAATTCTCCAGCAGCACCGAATTCCATAATGGAAAAATGAAATATCACCAATTACCAACATGGATATGACAATTTTATAGAACCCAGGGATAATGCCATCCATCACTATGTAACTAAAGCCTAGTTCACTCACACCACATGGATCCTCGGCTAAAATGTTGATGTTATTCTTAAAATGTTTCTCCCACAGTAATAGCTTACTGGCATCAAGGGCATCTATGTAGTGCGAGAATAATACAAACCCTAAAAGAAAGCATGCTAATTGCAAACTACATTAGGTCGAAATCCAAGTTCAAAGTTGAGCATATAACTTGCAGCATGGTTAGAACTTAAAAGTAGAGTGGAGAAACATACCATCACCACCACACACATGTACACACACCCACACCCACACACACACACACACCCAAAAAAAAAAAAAAAAAAAAGAGTAAAAAGTAAAAAGTAAAAAGTAGAAAGTAAAAGAAAAACAGAGCTAGCAACTTATAATTAGATCTAAATAACTTTTCCTAAAGATGGGGAAAAAAATCAACATACTTCTCAGTTTAACAATGCACAATATATACACATCTATGATACATATCCTAATTCCTGCAAGACTCAATTTATTCACATATAACAAAGGAAACAGGCGTAAGATGTACGCGGGCTTGATTTCTGTAATCAGTCATCTAAAATGAGTTGCCATCTTCTTCCATACTAAATTGTTCGCAATCACTGATATTAATTTGTAGGATTATTAATTACAGATGCACTGAATTAAGAAGCCTGGCATTGAAAAGAAAAAGAATAAAAACATAAACATTTATATTTGCTAAAGAAATAGAAAGGTCAAACAAAATTGAATATCGCAAAAAGCAAGTCCCAAGTAATTGGAATTAATATATATATATATATATATATAATTCAAATTTACTTTCAAAGAAGCACCTTCTCATACAAACTTAAACAAAAGAAACAGAAATATAGTGGAAAAGTTACTAAGGTTTATAGTACCATAGACCAAAGTCAAGGAAATAAAAGCTGTGTGCAAAACTGCATATAACTTCTTCTTTTTCCTTTTTCTTTTTCTTTTTTAAATTATAACTGTGTACAAATAAGTGAATAACTTGATCTTCAATCTAATATTTTTTATTTGTACACCTGATCGTGTGGCTTATATTTTTTTTTAGAATAATCTATTGCTCTATTTTTAACTGGATACCATAAATAGATACCCATACATCAATTTAACCAAATACCCAAAACAAAACCAAATCTAACTCAAATACCTTAATAAAAAATATAACCCAGAAAGTTAAATAAAAAAAGAATCTAGCCAAATTATAAAAAACTGATCATAATTAATGCACAAACTAAAAAGTAAAGAGAAAACTAACCGGTAGAGAAATTGAAAGACGTTCTCTGATTGCAAACTATGGATACATGGGCAATGGAAGTTTTTGATTTTTTTTTCCCCTTTTAATCGGGTTGATTGGGATTGAGGCTTTACTTCCAACTGCTTGATGTTTTAAGTGGGGTTTTTCCCGGCGGTATATGGGCGGAGGCTAGGCTGATGGAAAGAGAACTCAATAGTTAGGGTTTTTGATTTTAAGAAAGACAGAGAGAACTGCTGAATTTGTCAAAGGAAAAGGAGAATCGGAATGGTAGAGACTGTGTGTCTGCAGTTTTGGTGGTCGAAGTATGGCGAGGGGACTGGCGGAGGCAGGATCGCCTCTCTTTTTTTTTGTTTCTTTCACCGTGTCTTCTTCACCTCTCTCTCTTCCTGTTTCTTTCTCCGTGTCTTCATAGCCTCTCTCTCGATTTCATCGCCTCTCTATTTCTATTTATGTGTAATCTTTAGTTTTAACTGGTTATTTTTTGTTATTTATAATTAAAGGATTTTAAACAGTGTTGTACCTTTTCCAAACAATGTAATTTATCACTTTTTAACTTAAACGTGGCTAAATTTTAGATAGGCAGTTATCCTACATGGCAACACCTCCTTAATTATAAGAATCAACTTTCTCTTAGCTTCTGCTATTATATATAGTATATGATATGATATAGATATAGATATATATATATATATATTTATATTATAGACACAGAAAAATTGGCAAATGTTGTACACATTTCCAAAATATGTACAATATTTACCATATTTTTACAAATGTGTACAATATTTGTGTCTATAATGTAAGCTTACTTTGAAAGTACAACATAAACATACAAAGATCCTTAAAAAATAAACAAAAACAAAAACAAGCTCAAACAAAATTAGTGTGCTTGAAAAAAAAAAAAAAAAAAAAAAAAAAAAAAAAAAGAGACAACTCACCAAATTGACCAACCCAAAAACACTATTCATGAGCCTTTTGGCTCTTTTTATACATTTAATTGAAATAGAAATACAACTTATATAAAATTTAGGTAGTTTTTTACGTTAAATTTTCTTATTTAAAATCCATTATTTTAAGTTTTTAATATGACTAATTCACTTGATGATGATTGAGTTAGATTACTAATATTAATCCTTTTTTTGTGAAAACTAAAACTATAATAAATTTTACACCAAAGAAAACTTACAAACTGATGTGATAATAATGGAGTAATGGAGTAACAAAAAATATGAAGTGCGAATTTATTCTTGATTTTATGAAAGAGAAAGTACATGAGGTTTAATCTTAATCTATATAGAGATAGATATGGGCCATTTGATGTTGGTAATATCGTAGGTCGTGAGCCCAATTATTGAGGAGAAAGACATTAGCTTTTTTGTCCTTATCCTCCTTCTATATTTTCCTAGCATCTTCTGCTTCTTCTTACATCTATCTCTCTCTCTCTCTCCTAACAACTCAATGTTTATGATATTTGTTATCATCTTCAACCACCCCCACCATAACAACAACAATGAGACTATTGAGATTTAAGCTAAGAGAGGGAGTCTATGCCATTGACGTGGTTTCAATTTTCTTTTAGATTCCTTATCTATCATGTGTCTTAGAGAATGGGAGATTTTTAAATAATAGAGGACCTAAACCCTAAAAATAATGTCATACAAAAGTTCAATTGCACCTCCACTTTTGTCAAATTGTCTAATTGTTTCTCTCTCTCTCTCTCTCTCTCTCTCTCTCTCTCTCTCTCTCTACATATATATATATATATAATTTTAGGGTAAATTAAAACTTACCCACCTGTGGTTTAACTAAAATTTAAGTTGTGGTATGAAATTTGACACTTTACCCACTTGAGGTTTGACCAAAATTTAAGTTGCTTACCTATGGTTTGAAATCCTATAATGCAAGTATTCCATTGTGATGATGCCGAAAAAGTCACCAGTGAGCCACACGGTTCTCGCACACTGTTAGGACATATGTGTTCTTACTTATTTGAACATGTAAAGTTGTAATTTACAACTGTGTTTTTGTTGGCTTTTATTCCGTGCCAAATTTGATTGTAATTATGTTCAATCATTTAAACCCTGTATTTGTTGTGGGATTTGTTGTAAGGGTTGTGTGATAGAGAGAGTGTATGAAGACTCAAGCATTTGAAGATTGAAGGATTCTCGCGGGTGTCTAGCGACCTAGCATCCCGCGAAGTGAATCATGTGCCAGGCACATGCTGGAATGTGAAGAGTCAGGCCAGGTGGAGACAGCTATGTCTCGCGAGTATCTCGCGGGTAAGGCCTTCCCGTGAGACACCCACGAGGCAATCTGTTCTGCCAGCCTGTACTTTTTGAGTCACACCTTTTGCACCTATCCTATATATACCATCATTACCCACAATTGTTGAGGAATGCTTCAGAGAGAAAACCCTAGCCAAACACATCGGTAATTAGAGATTGTCTTCCCCATCTTTCTCTATACAATTGCTTGTGGTATCTCCTCAACCCTTCCCTCTCCATTATCCATATCTTTGAGAGGTTGATAGCCCAAACACTTACCACACTTTGAAAGTGCTGTGTGACGTTTTGGTGCTGCTGGGAAGCATTGGAAGAAGCCTTGAATGGCAGATGCAACATGGAGCTTGTTGCGGGATCCGGATAACTAGGACAAGACACGGTTCCGAGAAGCCTTGTTAGAGTAGGAGCTTGGAGGGCTTAGGTACAGCGGGTAGACTAGGCTTGGAGGGTCTTTTGCTAACCCATGTATCCCAACTGATTGTCTAGTGGATCGATTTCCGCTTAGAGGGCAGCGGAGAGGTTTTTCGCCGAGGTCTTCGGTTTCCTCTTCGATAACACGTCTCGGTGTTATCTGTGTTTGCATCCTTCTTCCCTACTCTTGTTCATTTCATTTTTACTGCTGAGTTACTTTAAATATGGATTAGAGTAGTTGTATTATCTATACGCTTGTGTTTACACTATTCCGCACTTATCTTTAAGTTAGTGTAAAATCAACCAAGCCGTAATTTTAATTTGGGGGTCTAAATCGCTCGTGTGTTTTCAACACATTTTCGAGCTTTCAATTGGTATCAGAGCGGGTACACTTGTTGTGGTTTAAATACCTAAGTGTGTTTTGACCCTTGTTGAGATGGACCGGTCTCAATCGCTCAATGTTCCACCATTTTTTGATGGGAATAATTATGCATTCTGGAAAGTTAGAATGAGGGCATTTTTATGCTCTATCAATGATACCATTTGGGATGCGGTTGAGATAGGTTGGACTAAGCCGGAGGCTCCTAAGTCCACTTGGGATAAGGCAGCTCTAGCAGCAGCCAACGCTAAGAGTAAGGCTTTAAATGCTATTTTTTGTGGTGTGTCCCTTGATGAATTCCACAGGATTTCTCATATGACAATAGCCAAGGAAGCTTGGGAGATTTTGGAGACTACCTATGAGGGTACAAAGAAAGTTAAGGACACGAAGCTTCAGATGCTTACCACCAAATTTGAAGAACTCAAGATGGGTGATGATGAACCATTTGATTCATTCTATGGGAAGCTTAATGAAATTGTCATTGCTAAACTCAATCTTGGGGAGAAGATTGAAGACACTAAGGTGGTGAGAAAAATTTTGAGGTCCTTGCCTGAAAGTTTTAGAGTAAAGGTTATAGCCATAGAAGAAAGCAAAGACTTGGATGAGATTAAAATCCAAGAGTTGATTGGGTCTCTCCAAACGTATGAGCTGGGACTGCCTTCCCATAAGACGAGCAAATCGCTTGCTCTTAAAACCATCACCGAAAGAATAAATGATTCCTCCGAAGAAGATGGAGTGGAGAAGGAAGTAGCATATCTTGCGAAGAACTTCCGCAAATTTCTGAAAATGAAAAATAGCGGGAAACCATTCAATAGAGGAAAGTTCTATCCTTCAAGAGGTGATAAGAAAGAGTTTAATAGAAAAGAAGGGAAGGACTCTCAACCTTTTTCAGATATTGTGTGCTATGAGTGCAATGGCCATGGACATTTAAAGAAGGAGTGTCCGAATTTTCTGAGGGGAAAAGGGAAGGCTTATGCTACAACGCTCAGTGATTCTGACTCTTCTGATTCTGACTCGGAAGAGAGCTGTGACAGTGAGGGAAACTACTCCGCATTCATGACCATTGATCATGTAGACTCCTCAGATGACTTGGGTGCACTTGTGAAGGAACTTGGTGAGCATTCTGATTCAGAGTCCATTGGAATTGTAGAAGAATCAGATGAGGAAAAGGAAGAGAGTACAGCTAATCTTCAAGAAAACTACTCATTACTCCTTGAGAAGTCGGGAGAATATGCAAGGGTAGCCAAGGCAGCTGTCAGGAAAATGAAGAAGGCTGAGGAAGATTACCGGAGCCTCTTGATCAGACATAGGGAGGCAAAATGTGAGATAGAAAAGATGAATGGTGAGCTGTCAGAAGCTTACTTAAAGATCAGATTTCTTGAACAAGAGGTGGTGCAAGCGCAAGTCAAGATAGACAGGGTCTCCTCCAGAAAGTTGGATGACATTATCTCTTCTTAAAAACATGTCTCAGATAAGTCCGGAGTGGGATATGCCGGAGGGAGTAGCTCATCGGTCAAAGCTACCAAAGAAGCAAAATTTGTGAAGGCCATAGAGCCAATTATACAAGAGACCATCCCTGAGAATGTTGAGGTTGAGAAGAAGAATGTAATTGAGCAACGGATGATGAATAAGCCCCAAAATCAATCTGTAGGAAGACATGAAACCAGAGCAAGATCTCTTTCAAGACCTCAACGGGGTCCTAGAACAGATTATGTGTGTCACTATTGCGGACTGCGAGGACATACTGGACCAAACTGCCAAAAGCTGAGAGCAGACAACAATGCAAGCGCACCGCGGTCACGAGGAAGAAGGAATGGCAATAGAGCTTGGAGCGGTGAGAACTCAAGAAGCCAAAATCGTGATCCCGGAGTGACAGACATGATGAAGATGATCGGTGCCTTCACCACTTGCTTGGAGAGTTTTACAAGGAGGTTTGAAAGTCCCAACTCTCGTACCAAATCCGTCAAGGATATCACCCCAAACGCACATGACGTGTGGGTGAAGAGGGGTACTCATGCATAAGCATTATAATATGTCCATGCATCAATTCTTTCCATGTGTAGGGACATTTGTTGTTGCATCATTTCATGCATTGATTTCATTTTTAATTCTCTTTTGTCTGGTTTGAACCTGTTTTTGTTGATCTTACTTCTCTTGTTTTGTTTTGGGTGTGTTTCAAAAATTCAAAAACCCATAAAAATTGAAAAAATCTCAAAAAGTTTGATCATTTGTTTTGTGCATATCTCATGTGAGTTTGGCCTAGTACCTTCATACTTATGGCGTAGTGCATTTACGATCTTAGCTTGATATGTATGCACTCTTTTCTATGTGGAAGAAACCCTGAAAAACTATGTGTGACTGTTGTAAATAGATCTTCAAGCTTGTCATGAATGATTGGTCAATAGTCTTGTTGGTCTTGATACTTGCATAGACTTGTGTCTATATCTCTTCCCACTTTATTTTTATGTTTTGTAAAAAGAGCTCACCAATTGTAAATCTCCAAATAAAAAGAGATATTGAGCTGCAAAAGCCTGTCGCACACACTAGTATTTGACTAGGAAAAAGGGAAAGCGACTCTTTTTAAAAGTGTTTTATATGGTGCTAAAAAAGGCCAAAGGCTTATCATCAAAATTGAAATATCACAAATTTCAAGCACCAATCTAAAAAAAAAAAAAAAGATGTATTTGTCCAATCAAAATGAAAATGGACCAATTGTTATGAGTTTTGTGAAGCCAAATGAAAAGCTTCTTTGCTATGTTTTCATCGTGTGGGAGGTCATATACACTTATTTCTATAATGGAGATGGTCCACTTGATTTCGTATCAGTTGTGTATGACTTGATTGAATTAATCATTGAAGCTTCGCTCTGGTCTAAGGACTATTTCACATTTGATACTCACACACAACACACAAGTTTTTTGATTCAATTAATGCCTATCTCATTTGTGTGATTGTAGATGTCCAAATGTGATGTGTATGCCCATGAACTTGTTGATCAAATCCAAAAAGATTTTTGTGTGTGTTATATGTTTTTGAAAGTGATTTTATACTTTCTTGTGTTTTATTTTTGGTCAAAATGCTTTTTGTGTGTTTTTCTTCGAAAAACTGGTTCAGGGGTTGTTTCGCGAGAAGCTCGCGACTAAGATGCTTCTCGTGAAAAGGTTTGAGGGAAATATTTTTTCTTCCTTGTCACTCAGAGACTTTCGCGACTGTCTCGCGACTGTCTCGCGACCAACAACTTCTCGCGAAATGCTGTTTGGCAAAAACTGGAATTTTCTCAAAATCAAACAGAGAATATCGCGACTGTCTCGCGACTTAGCTCTTCTCGCGAAAAGTTTGTGCTTCAGTGGCCTCTTTCGCGGTTGTCTCGTGACTGTGTCGCTACTCCCTATCCTGCGAAAAACGCGTGTTTTTAGTTTTTATATGGCTGATGTGACAGTTTTTCAAATATTAAAAACTTCCCTCGCTCAACCTCTCTCGAACTCTTTCACCCAAAAATCACTATTTCATTCAAACCCCTTCTGTCCAAGCACTTTTTCTGCATTTTCTTCTTCAAGGTATGTTTGTTAATCATTTCTTTTTAAATTTTTACTTAGATTTTGCAGTATTTTTGGTTAGGGTTTTGATAATTGGGAATTTTCGAATCTTTGGGGTAGTGTTCTAAATTGGATGTTCTTTTCTAAAATTTTTGATTGGGTTTTGTTCCTTTTGATCTTGGTGCTTCTGTGTTGGCCCCGTCTGGCGTTTTAAAGTGTATTTAGGCACGTTTTCTCCATGATCATGCATTATGCATGTCATATTTGCATGTGTGCACGCTAAGTGTTTGTCAAAATGTCCAAGTGACATTTTTGTACTAAAATGGAATCAAGTGATTTCAATCCATGGAGTTTCACTTGTTTGACCTAATTGCACTTGGTTTGGTCATTGATTGTGTGGTTCACTCACTTTGCTTAGGTTGCACACTCTTGGCACACAACTAGGCACACTTAGGCACCCTCATGCATCTCATGCCGCACACACTCATCAGCACATGCACACAGACGCACACACTTGCACAGTTATTTAATTTCATGCAAAATGTCTTGTTTTTCATGCATTCTTGTTTTGGTTTAGTGCTGTATGTGTTGAGGCATGCTTGTGTGAATTGGTCATGCTCTGTTTTGCAATCTACTCTGTTTTAGGAATATCACAATAGGTGCAAACTAACTTGAATCTAATCAAGTCTTTGCTCTTATGTTTTGTGCACTTGTGCTATGTGTGTTGTGTCCAGTTGTGCAGATGTCTCCCACCAAGCATGCTGCCTCAAAGAAGAAGGCTCCTAAGCGTGCTCGTACTGAATCTGATCACTTCAAATCCACGGAATCAGATATGAAGTACAATGACTGCTACAAGAAAGCAACCATTGTCATGGAAAGGGTGGTTCAATTGGAGGAGCTTGAGCACACATGCATTCCAGATGCATTCAAAGAAAGAACGTGGACCAAGTTGTTAAATCCAATTGGGACTGTGTACTCAGAAATAATCAGAGAGTTCTTCTCCAATGCTACGGTTGAAGATGACAAGATAATCTGCTGGGTGAGGCACAAAGAATTTGAGATCACAAGGGATAATACTCAAGACCTTCTGGAGATACGTCCTCCCTCACAGCCAATGTCAGTTCAATATGATGAGAGATTGGGGTCTATCACGGAGATGATATCAACTCTTGGTGGGGTTCCAAAGAAATCCTCAATGGATACTCTCAAGTTTTCTCCAAAAATGAGGACTCTGAGCTATGTCATGATCCATAACCTGTATCCGGTCACCAACCTCACTACTCTATCTGCTCCAAGGACGAGATTTCTCTACGACCTCTTCACTCACAAGGAAATTGATATCTGCAGCCACATTTTCCATATTCTGAAAAAGAGTATTACGAAGCAAAATTCACGAACCATAATGCCTTTTCCCTCACTGATCATGGGGTTCATTGCCAAGACGAAGCTGAAATTCCCTAGTGGCCTTACTGTTGTTCAGAGGGATTACCCCATTGGTGCAAATACCTTGACTCGGAGTACAGCACACATTAAAGGCCCTAAGACTGGTCCTTATCTCATTCCACCGCCTCGAGTTGTGCCAGATGAAGGTGGAGATACAGAGGAGGAGATTGACAGGTTCACTTCTGCTCCAGAGACTGCACATCCAGAGACTACACAGCCATCGTCTTTTGCTCCAGCACAAACACAAGGTCTCAGCAAGCTTGATCAAATCCTAGCTAAGATGGATCACATGTCTACAGTGCTTGACACTTACGTACAGCACACAGCGGATCAGTTTGCATACCTTCAGGAGCAGATCACCACATTATCAGCTCAGATTCAGAGCTTATCCCCTACACATGGGTCAGACTCCGAATCCGACCAGATCTAGTCCTTTGGCCATTCCGGTCAAAAAGGGGGAGAACATTTTTGAGGGGGAGCTGATGAAGAAGAGCTTGCACAGCCTTAGGGGGAGCGTAGCTTAGAAACATAGTTGCATTAGCTATTGGTTATTGGTTTTACAGACGGGTTCATACAGTTTCTTTTAGTTTTATAACTGGTTTATGTTTACTGTCTTACTGTTTTAGGTTTATAGTTCTGACAATTATGCTTTAACTTCAGTATTAATTTCAGTATATTTTCAGTATTTTTTGTTTATTCATATGTGCTTTGTGGCATTTTGTTTTGTACCCATGTTGCTTATGTAAGCTTTTAGGGTTTGTTTCATGCATTCGGTTTGTAGGTCTTTGTGGTTTGTGCCATGCATTTGCAATACCATGCTTATGCAACCTTCATGCATGTTTGCTTGTTGTTCAATGTCATGCATTTTACTTCAAGTACATCACTCTTGTGCCCTTGTAGGATTGTTCCTAGATGCATACATGTTCTATGCATTGGTTGAGTGATGAACACTCTTGTGCCCTAGTAGGATTGTTCCTAAATGCAAATACTTTGTGTATTTTGCATTGGTTGAGTGTTGGAGGTGCAAATGATACTCTTCAAATGAGCTTATTATCTTGCATATCCAGATGTTCGTTCCCTGTGTGAATGAGCATAGTAATTGCTTTTGTAAAGTGATTACTTGTTTGATCGTGCCATGATCTAGTGTCTCTATTTCGTTTTGCTCGATCATGCTATTATTGCTCCATATGCTTTTCAAGTTTTCTACATACAATGATGTTATTGTGTTGTTGTGTTTCAGGAGTTACTTGTTCATATGTTTCAAGAGCACTTCAGAATCTAGAATTAGGTGTGAGTGAGTTTTGCCTTTGTTCCCAAACTCACGTTTAAGTCTAGAGTCTGTTTTAGGGTTTTGTCACGGAATAGCCAAAGGGGGAGATTGTAAAGTTGTAATTTACAACTGTGTTTTTGTTGGCTTTTATTCCGTGCCAAATTTGATTGTAATTATGTTCAATCGTTTAAATCTTGTATTTGTTGTGGGATTTGTTGTAAGGGTTGTGTGATAGAGAGAGTGTATGAAGACTCAAGCATTTGAAGATTGAAGGATTCTCGCGGGTGTCTCGCCACCTAGCATCCCGCGAAGTGAATCATGTGCCAGACACATGCTGGAATGTGAAGAGTCAGGCCAGGTGGAGACAGCTATGTCTCGCGAGTATCTCACGGGTAAGGCCTTCTCGCGAGACACCCGCGAGGCAATCTGTTCTGCCAGCCTGTACTTTTTGAGTCACACCTTTTGCACCTATCCTATATATACCATCATTACCCACAATTGTTGAGGAATGCTTCAGAGAGAAAACCCTAGCCAAACACATTGGTAATTAGAGATTGTCTTCCCCATCTTTCTCTATACAATTGCTTGTGGTATCTCCTCAACCCTTCCCTCTCCATTATCCATATCTTTGAGAGGTTGATAGCCCAAACACTTACCACACCTTGAGAGTGCTGTGTGACGTTTTGGTGCTGCTGGGAAGCATTGGAAGAAGCCTTGAATGGCAGATGCAACATGGAGCTTGTTGCGGGATTCGGATAACTAGGACAAGACACGGTTCCGAGAAGCCTTGTTGGAGTAGGAGCTTGGAGGGCTTAGGTACAGCGGGTAGACTAGGCTTGGAGGGTCTTTTGCTAACCCATGTATCCCAACTGATTGTCTAGTGGATCGATTTCCGCTTGGAGGGCAGCGGAGAGGTTTTTCACCGAGGTCTGAGGTTTCCTCTTCAATAACACGTCTCGGTGTTATCTGTGTTTGCATCCTTCTTCCCTACTCTTGTTCATTTCATTTTTACTGCTGAGTTGCTTTAAATATGGATTAGAGTAGTTGTATTATCTATACGCTTGTGTTTACACTATTCCGCACTTATCTTTAAGTTAGTATAAAATCAACCAAGCCGTAATTTTAATTTGGGGTCTAAATCGCTCGTGTGTTTTCAACACATTTTCGAGCTTTCAGAACATATGTCACTTATTTATGTAAATTGGCTAATCCTTTGACAAAACGCACTCTACTTGTAATTGGGTAGTTCTATGTGTTTTTAATACTTCAAGAAATAAGGTTTCAAGATCAAGTGTTGAAGTCATCAAGTCTATCCAAGAAAAACATGCTGAAGTGCAAATTCATTAAATCTCGACACCTTCTCGATAGCTCCTTGACACCTGCTATCTATCGAGAATTAAAAAGTCATATTTTCTGATCTGATTTCTTGGGATCCGTGAATATGCTTTTGGGCCTTCTTTTCTTCTAACCCTAAACATATAAAAGGATTGTTTTAAGGGCCGTCAAATTGTACAGAAGTTGAGAAAGCATTGAGCAATCTCTGTTCAAGCAAATTATGATCAAAGACGAAGTTCTTGACCTAGTTCATCTTCTCTGAAGAAGTTGTTGTGTATTTGCACCAAAGGGATTTGTGACCAAGCATCTTCCTGATCTTCATCGTGTAGGATGAACTGAAGAACTTTGCAGCCAACCTCTCCTTCTAAGTTGGTGTTTGAAGTCGCGTACTGGGATCCGCGCATTGGTTAGTCACGTACTTGAGAGTCGTGCATCAAAGGTGGGAACTGTTACTACAGATCAAGTCCAATTGGGTATTGGGGTAAGGGTTCAACTGTAGGTTGGTAAGGTACTTGGGATTCCTTTACTTGTAACCACTTGATTTGATAATAGTGGAGTGTCGGGAGTGGTGACCTGAAAATCACCCGGTGGGGTTTTTGCCGTTAGGGTTTTCTCTATTCGTGAACAAATCACTGTGTTATTTATTTTCCGCTGCTTATTTAGTTTATTGGTGATTTGTTTGTGCTTCCATGCATTTGCATGATAAATTGATTAATTAATAACTTGGCTAATTAATTAATTGGTTTAATCACAAGGGGTCATTCAGTTTGTGGCCTATCACACACTTAAGACGATACCTACATAATAAAAAGAGAAGACCTAACAGAGAGCACCGGTGTGGTGTCGGCCAAATACCCTTCGAAGGTCAAGTTAGAATCTTTCTCACAACTTTAGAGTGCCAAAGCTGGGGTGAATTATGCGTACCTTAGTTTGTGAGGGTATTGGGGCTTTTATAGTAGTAGAGGGTTAACATCTCTTCCATGGATTGGAAGTCTTTTCCTTATAGGAATCCTTATAAGCGTATATTATAGAATCCTTTCCTTGTAGGAGACTCATACTAAGCATGGGGTACGAGACATTTCCATATACGTTCATGCATGGTAATTAAGTCAGGATTATTTTAGAACCGTCGGCTTTAGAGGCGTCAGCTTTCCATCCTTTCTTCACTGACCCCGTCAGCTTAAAGCCGTAGACTCAAGCTACCTTGTTGGACATCAACAAGGCCGACGGGTTGGTTTGGACCGTCGTTCTATGCCTTTTCCTTTGGTGAGCATACATTTAAAATTTTATCCTTATCAGCTGCCCCCTACTCCATATCCTCGTCAGCATAAACTGACGGGTTATGGAGTTCACTTTCATTGCTAATTTTCTACTTGGTCAGAAGAGAGGGAAAATCATTTATGGGTGACTTCTCGAGCAGCCATTATTAAATGCTCGAACACGTGGCGCATTCTGGTTGGCTCCGCTTCTAGACGAAGGCGTCGCTTCGTCTTCCGTGCATTTTCCCTCTTATATATAACCCGCCTCTCCTCCTCATTTCTCCTATTTCATCCTTGCTGATTTCTTGAGAGAAGACCCGTCGGCCCTACTCCGTCAACTTGTTTACTTCGTCGCTAGAGCTACTACTGTCGCCTTCTTAATCGCCACTCGCTCAAAAAATACTTGTAAGTTTTCTTCCCTTGTTCGTATGCATTTTACTCTAATTAATTAACTCTAAAGTAAGTCGTCATTTTAGGTTCTTAGAATGGATCTGTCACTTGTTGGTAGTCAAATGTCAAGTGACGCGTTAAGTGATCAGTTGTCAGTCCGTGATGGAGCGGGCTATAACGAGGTATACAGTTCAGGTCATAAGTCCGAGGGCTCTTCGTGGTCGTCAGAGAGGGAAATGTCGGCCCAATTTCCTGACGAGGAAGTAGGAAGTTACGGAGAGGAAGGTGAGGAAGAAAGGGTGAGTGAGGGGGGTGAAGTTGAGGAGGGTGAAGAGGAAAGGGATAGTGACGGAGACGGAGATGAAGGTGACGAGGAGTCCTGTAAGGGAACTTCAGGAAGTCCCGGAGGCAACCGTCCTTTCATTCTTCTCGAGGAGTGGGCCGTCAATAAATTTTTACCAAAGATGAGTGACAGGGTTTTCAAGGAGTTGCGTACCCGTTTCCAAATCCCAGACCACATCCCTATCCGTCTCCCTAGGACGAACGAAAAGTGCTATATAAGGAGAACTGCAGATGTCGGTATGTACGACGCTATGTTTGCTGAAGGACTTAGATTACCACTGACGGCTTTGCATCGTCAGCTGGCTGATTTCCTAGGGTTGTTAGTTAGCCAGATCGCTCCGAATGCCTGGAGGATCTTCATAGGTGTTGAGATTCTATGTGGTTGTCTGAGTGGAGGAAGCCATCAGCGTTCATTGGACGAGTTCTTCTATTGCTACAAACCTCAGCACATTACCTCTTTTAAGGGGACATATCATTTTGCTGCCCGGGATAAGGATTTAAAACTAGTGTCTGACATGCCAGATTCTAACAGAAACTGGAAGAGTAGATACTTTTTCGTTAAGGGGATGGATTGGGTGTGTCATCAAAAGGAAGGCTGACGAAAAGGATGACCATCCCTCTAAAAAGGCGACTGTCACTCCTGGGGATGCGCATCCTAAGAAGTCACCTCCCAAGTCCAGCCGTGGCGTGGGGAAAGGGGTGATGACTTCTTCTGGTCCTGTCATCGAGGGGCCTCGTTGCCTGCTTACTCACAAGGATTATGCCGTCGAGGAAGTAAAGGCTTTTATAAAGCCGACGGACATAGATCCTTGTGCTTTGCTAGGGATGGAGGATTTGGGGGCGTCAGCTTTTTTGGATCTCGCCCGAGTAAGCTCACTTCCTTGGCTGGTTTTGCTTTGCCTTTTTCTTATTTAGGGACTAGCGACTGTACCTTTTTCCAAGCCTTGGTGCATGTTAAGGCGCTTTAGGACCGGTGTATGGCCAAGGAAGGCGTCGTCACCCGGGTTAGGATGCACAATGCTAACTTAATGAACCAGCAAGGGCAATATAAGGAGCGTATCCGTCTTTTGAACGTCGACTTGAAGGAGATGAGGGAGAAGTTGGAAGAGGTGGACTGTCAGAAAGAGAAGCTAGAGGAAAAGCTGACGACCCTACGCAAGCAGGTGAAGATGGCTAGGGCTGATGCGATCCAGAAATTCAAGGCAACACAATTATTCATTGATTCCTGTGCTGAATATTATGGCACTGGGTTTGATGATTGTCTCATGCAAGTCGTGTAAGCTTTCCCGGAGTTGGACCTATCTGGGATTACCTTGGATGATCTTGTGCCGATGACTTTTGCTGGCGACATCGTCGTTGATAAAGGCGACGAGCCCATAGACTTGGACCTTCCTCACAAAGGCAATGGCGTTGTTTTAGCTTAGCCTGCTGTAAACCCTCATGTTCCTGCTTCCAACTTGTCTATTGAGCTTTTAGATGTTGAAGATCCTCCTGCTAAGGATAAAGACGATGGTATCACTAAGGACGCTTCTGCTGCTTGATTATGGCTTTATTTTTTGTAACTTTTATATTCTGTCTAATTTACAAACAATGATTTTAAATGCCCCTTTGTTTTTGGGCTTCTATTTGTAAGTGATTTACTTTTATTTGTAGTATTTGGTATCCGTTGTTTTTATCGTGTATGCATTACTCATGTTTGTATGCTATGCTTTCATAAGTTAGAGACAAACTTGTCTGCCTTATGTGATAGATTCGTCTACTTAGGGACGTCTACTTTATAGGCTAACGACTATTTTCTAGCCGTTTATTGAACTCATCAGCTTGGCCATGGATCAAGACTTAATAGTATTGATCCGTCTGCTTTCGTGTATAACTATGGATCTGTCTATTTAGTCATAGGTCCGTCCACTGTCTTAGGGACTTTATAATTTGTTCTCTCTGATGAGAGCTAATGAATCTATCTATTTTATAATCCTATCAACTTTCATGGTCGTCTGACTCGTAGACTTGGGGAACTCATCCACTTATGCTATGGTATTTTCCCAAGGCCATCAGTTTTAATGGCCGCTTAAGTAAACGGTAATTTAGTAAGGCCGTCAGCTTTAATGACTACTTTAAATAAATGGTATTTTATGAAGCCGTCAGCTTTAGTGACCTCATCTACTTTATTAAACAACTGATTCGTCCACATTATGGACCAATGAACTTGTCCACTTTATGGACTTTTTGCCCCTTTTAGGGATTTTAATAGCATTCCATCCTCTTGGGATAGAGTCGTCCACTTTATGGACTTAATAAGTTTGTCCAATTTATGGACTTGATACTTTTTCATCTACTTGAGTGAAGTCGCCCATCTGTCGGATTGTATATTAGGGTCGTCTGCTTTGTCGACCCGTCTATTTCATGGACTTACTTATGGATTTGACACTGTTTCACCTTTTTGGGGTGAAGCTGTCACCTTTGTATACTTAACACTAGAGTCGTCTACTTTGTAGATGATAATATGAGCAGACGACTACATTTCATGGAGTCGTCTGCTTTATTGATAATAAGCTCATCCATGTTGAATTTTCATCCTTATGAAGTCATCCACCTTTATGGACTTAAATTTTCTGTAGATAAACACCCTAAGTCATATCTGAATAAATTCCTCTTATTATGATAAACCATGCATTCGTAAAAAGTAGTTCTTTAATGGGAGAAGACCTGCCCTTTGGGCTTCAAAAGAGTTATTGTAGGAAAAACTAAAGTAGATAGAAAAACTGAGGAATATAGGTAAAATTAACTAAGGTAAGCTAGAAATAAGGGGGTGCTTCTCTTCATGACATCCTCTCTACTGGTAGTACTTCCGTAGGTGCTCAATGTTTCATGGATGGTGCAGCTTTTGTTCATCCAGTGTCTCTAGGTGGTAGGTGCCCTTCCTCTGCCATGATGTGATTCGATAAGGTCCTTCCCAGTTGGGACCGAGCTTCCCTTGCATAGGATCTCTAGTAGCGCCCATGACCTTCCTTGGAACGAGATCTCCAACCTAAAAGTCTCTATGTCGAACCCGAGAGTTGTAGTGTTTAGCCATGCTGTCTTGGTATCGTGCAAGCCTTTGTTCTACTGTTACCCTAACTTCGTCAATTAGATCAAGCTATAGACGCCTAGCCTCGTCATTTTTGCATTCATCATGATTGTTCACCATGTAGCTTGAGTCCGACCTCAGTTGGAATGACTGCTTCACTCTCGTATGTTAGTCGAAATGGTGTCTCTCCTGTAGGAGTCTGTGCTGTTGTCTTGTATACCCATAGTATGCTTGGCAGCTCTTCAGGCCATATGCCCTTTGTCCCCTCAAGCCGAGTCTTGATAATTTTGAGCAAGGATCGATTCGTGACTTCTACTTGTCCATTAGCTTGAGGGTGGGCAGGAGAGGAGTAGTGATTTTTGATTCCTAGTTATGAGCAAAAGTCCCGGAAGGAGTTGTTGTCGAATTGTTTCTCGTTGTCTGAGACTATGACTCTAGGGATCCCGAACCTGCATATGATGAACCTCTAAACGAAGCTTCGCACATTTCTTTTTGTAATGGTGGCTAAGGCTTCAGATTCCACCCATTTTGTGAAGTAGTCTATGCCCATTATCAGGAACTTCAGCTGTCGCATTACTATTAGGAAGGGTCCCATGATATCTAGCCCCCATTGTGCGAAAGACCATGGGGCTGTCATGGGGGTCAACTCTTTGGACGACTGTCTAATGATATTGCTGAATCTTTGGCATTTGTCACAGGCTTTGACATAAGTTTGGGCGTCTTTTTGCATGGTGAGCCAGTAGTACCCAGCTTGAATCAGTTTGTGTACCAACAATCGTGACCCTGAGTGATTACCATAGATCCCTTCACGGACTTCTTTCATGACATAGTCCACTTTTTCAAGGCCCAAACATCTTAGGTACGAGTGGGAGAAGCCTCTCTTATACAAGATGTCCTTTATCAAGATGAATCGCGCTGCTTGGACCTTCAGTTTTCTTGCGACATCCCTTCCGTCTGGTAAGCGCCGCTTTTCAAGTAAGAGATTAATGACGTGGTCCAATTGTTCTTAGGACCTATCTCCTGCACATCGATGGAATCTATTAGTGGAGAAAGCTAAACGAAAGAGAGTACGTTATCAAGAGTGGTCATTTGTTCAGCTGAAGCGGCTTTGGCAAGGCGGTCGGCTTGCTCGTTTTCTCCTCTGGGGATCTGGATAATTTTGGCCTTCAACTCGTCGATCCTTCTCCTTACTTGGTCCAGATACTTCTTCATTCTTTCGCCTCATTCTTAATCCCCGTTTACTTGGTTAGTGACGACCTGAGAGTCACAGTAAAGAACCATGCTAGTCACTCCTGCTGCTTTGGCTAGATCTAGCCCAGCCACTAAAGCTTTGTACTCTGCTTCATTGTTGGTGGTAGGGAAGTCGAGTCGAACCACACATTCAATCTGATCTCCTTCAGGAGAAAGAAGCACAACACCTACACCCTCGGCCTGCCTGTTGGACGACCTGTCTGTGTGTACGCTCCACTGTGGACATTCGTCTGCCCCCTTGTCTTCCCCGTTGGTGAATTCCGCTATAAAGTCAGTGACAACCTGTCCTTTAATGGTGGTGCGCGGGCAGTACTGAATGTCAAATTCGCTTAACTTTATCGCCCATAGTACCAACTGTCCAGCAACTTCGGGGTTGGTTATTGCCCTTTGTAAAGGTTTGCCGGTCAAGACAATCATTGTGTGGGCCTAGAAGTATGGCTTGAGTTTTCGGGCTACCGTAACTAAAGCGAAGGCGAGCTTTTCCATGGGTGGATATCTTTCCTCCGCCCCACAAAATGCCCGGCTGGCATAGTATACGGGCTTTTGAACCCTGTCTTCTTCTCTGATCAAAGCCGCGCTGACGGCTGCCATGGAGACAGCCAGATAGAGAAAGAGCTTTTCCCCCGGTTGTGAAGGGCTTAGCAGCGGAGGGGAAGAAAGGTATACCTTCAACTCTTCGAATGCTTGCTGACATTCATCAGTCCACTCAAAAGTTTTCTTCAGCATACGAAAGAAGGGTAGACATTTGTCTGTCGCCCTTGATACGAACCTGTTCAGAGCAGCCACCTTGCCGTTTAAACTTTGTACTTCTTTTACGTTCTTCGGGGGAGCCATCTCTATTATGGCCCTGATGTTGTCTGGGTTGGCCTCGATACCTCTTTGAGATACCATAAAGCCTAGGAATTTTCCTGCCGTCACTCTGAAAGCACACTTACTTGGATTGAGCTTCATGTTGTAAGAGCGAATGGTGCCGAATGTTTCTTCAAGATCCTTCAAATGGTCCTCTTTTCTTCTACTTTTTACCAACATGTCATCAACGTAGACCTGAACATTCCTTCCGATTTGGTTTGCAAACATCTTATTCATAAGCCTTTGATATGTTGCGCCTGCATTCTTAAGGCTGAATGACATTACTTTGTAACAAAAAAGACCTTGGCTTATGACAAATGAAGTCTTTTCTTAATCCGCTTCATCCATCTGGATCTGGTTATACCCTGAGAAGGCATCCATGAAGCTCAGTAGCTGGTGCTGGGTAGTAGAGTTCACTAATACGTCAACTCGAGGGAGAGAGTAGCTATTCTTGGGGCATGCTTTGTTCAGATCAGTAAAATCTATGCACATCCTCCATTTTCCACTGGCTTTTTTGACCATCATCACGTTTGCTAGCCAATCAGGATAGTATACTTCCTTGATGAAGCTCGCCTCTTGTAACTTGCCGACTTCTTCTTCTGTTGCTCGGTCTCATTCTTGGGCGAACACCTGCTTCTTCTGTCAGACGGGTGGAAAAAAAGGCGACACATTCAGCCTATGTACCATGACTGAAAGGTCGATTCTTGGCATATCTTCATGACTCCAGGCAAACACGTCTTGATTCTCTATGAGTAAAGTCACAAGCGCTGAGCGAACCGCTGGACTGGCGAGAGTGCTGATCTTCATTGTCCTGTCCAACCTAGAGTTATCAAGGGATATCTTCTCGAGTCTCTCTACGGGTTCTGCCCCCGTCCGTTGATCTTCTATGCTTATAGTCTGTAGATGGTCGTCCATCTACAGCATTGCAATGTAGCACTCGCGCGCAGCTATTTGGTCCCCTTGCAATTCCCCTACTCCATACTCAATGGGGAATTTGATCATCAGGTGATAGGTTGAAGTCACGGCCTTCCACGAGTTAAGGGTAGGTCGTCCTATTATGGCATTATAGGCGAAAGAGCAATCGACTACACAGAATGTAACATCCCTAGTGATCTGCTGAGGATAATCTCCGATTGTGACGGGCAATGTGACCACGCCTAGGGGGTATACTTTTGTTCCTCCAAACCCGATGAGTGGAGAATTGGTTGGAACTAGCCGCTCCCTGCCGATCCGCATCTGTTGGAATGCTGGGAAATAGAGAATGTTTATGGAGCTCCCGTTGTCAACCAAGACCTGGTATGTGTTGTAGTCTCCTACTTGGATGCTAACAACGAGCGCTTCATCGTGCGGATAATGAAGACATCGGGAATCTTCTTCTGAGAAACCAATAATGGGGCTGCCGACCTGTGGCATCTTTGGGACGACGCCCGTGAGTTGAACGTTTTGAACCATTCTAAGGTAAGTCTTTCGAGCCTTTTTGGATGAGCCAGTGGTTGCCATGCCCTTCACGATCATCATTATGTCTCCTAAGGGTTGTCGGGGACGCTCGTTATCCCGCAGGGGAGCCTACTCTTGAGGAGGCGGATTTGCTCATTCCCTGCTGACGAACTTTTGTAACTTCCCTTGCCTGATGAGGGCTTCGATCTGCTGCTTCAATTCGTAGCAGTCGACTGTATCATGGCCGTGGTCGCAGTGGAAATGACAATATTTGTCTCTAGACTGTTTGTTGGGATATCCCTTCAGCTTTCCGAGGAAGGTCAAGGCCCCTTCGTCCTTGATTTGCATTAGGACTTGGTCGATTGGGGCGGCAGCGAGGTAAAGCTCGTGAACCTCCCTGTAGGGGGCTTAGAGCGTTTGTCATCCTTCCGTTCTCCAATTCTTGCCATCTTCCGTACTTTGTCTTGTCATGTATCTTCCTGCCTCTTTCTCTTCCTTGACTTTTCCTCACAGGCCAGTAGTGCGCCCTCGGCATTCATATACTTGGTGGCCCTGTAAAGTACGTCCGACATGGTTTTTGGGTCGTTCTTGTATAAAGAAAACAGGAGCTTACCTTTCTGCAGCCCGTTTGTGAAGGCTGCTACAAGTATTTTGTCATCAGCTTCATCGATCGAGAATGCCTCGTTAAAGAGGGCTATGTAAGATCTCAGCGCTTCATCCTCTTATTGCTTAATACTCATCAAACGAGCAGTAGACTTCTTATACCTATGCCCCTCAATGAAGTGCGAAGTGAATTGGGCGCTTAGCTCTTTGAAAGTGTTAATGGAGTTAGGGGTCAATCGGCTGAACCAAATTTTTGCGGGACCCTGCAGCGTTGTAGGGAAGGTCCTACACATGATCTCGTCTGCTACTCCTTAAAGGTGCATCAAGGTCTTGAAAGTCTCTAGGTGATCAAGAGGGTTCTTGGCTCTGTCATAGCTTTCTATCTGAGGCATGCGAAACTTCTGCGATAGAGGGAAGGAATTAACGAACATGGTGAAAGGCGAATCGGTTCGATGGACCAAGTCATCGAGATCACTAGACACCCGTCCTTTGAGGGCGTTCATCATAAGGTTCATCCGTTCCTTCATCATCTGTATCTCTGCAACCATGTAAGAGGGAGCCACATCTAAGCCGAAGGGGCGGCTGGTATCCTGCCGTTCTTGTCTGCATGGGGCGTTACTGCCCTCTGGTCCCTCTTGGTTCCTTCTTTTAGCGCTGGTTCCTTCTTGATCTGCTCCTTGGTTATTCGGTGCTGCGTTTTTCTGGCACAGCTGCTCTTCCAGGTCGTGGTTCTGTTTGGTGAGGCGTTCCACGGCAACGGCGAGAGTTTGAACCTGTCTCTCGAGGGCAGTTGTAGGTGGTTCCTTTTTTTGAACGTCATTAGTGGTTGCCATTGAGCGAGTGAGCACCATGCAACTCTTTTATCCGGGAAGCGATAATATGGCTTACAATCCGCAAAAATTTCCCACAGATGGCGCTAACTGATGATGCCAAAAAAGTCACCAGTGAGCCACACGATTCTCGCACACTCAAGACGATACCTGCACAACAAAAAGAGAAAACCTAATAGAGAGCACCGGTGTGGTGCCGGCCAAATACCCTCCGAATGTCAAGTTAGAATCTTTCTCACAACTCTAGAGTGCTAGAGTTGGAGTGAATTATGCGTACCTTGGTTTGTGAGGGTATTGAGGCTTTTATAGTAGTAGAGGGTTGACATCTCTTCCATGGATTGGAAGTCTTTTTCTTATAGGAATCCTTATAAGCGTATATTGCGGAATCCTTTCCTTGTAGGAGACTAATACTAAGCGTGGGGTACAAGACATTTCTATATATGTTCATGTGTGGTAATCAAGTCAGGATTATTTTAGAACTGTCAGCTTTAGAGGCGTCAGCTTTCCATCCTCCCTTCACTAACCCTGTCAGCTTAAAGCCGTAGACTCAAGCTGCCTTGTTGGACATCAGCAAGGCCGACGGGTTGGTTTGGATCGTTGTTCTATGCCTTTTCCTTCGGTGAGCATACAATTAAAATTTTATCCTTATCACATTGGATTCTTTTTTATCTTATTTGATCTTGTAATTTTATGTTTTTTGTATTTTTGAAGGAGAGAAACATAAAAGTGAAGCAAAATTACATATTTAGCATTGTTTTTAATAGAGTTGGGTTACGAACTCTAACTGAGTTAACCTTAGGTGGGTAAAGTGTAAAATTTCAAACCATAAGTAGACAACTTAAATTTCAGCCAAACCACGTGTGGGTAAGTTGTAATTTGCCTATAATTTTAATGTGGGTGAAAGAGGAACGAACAAAAAATTGGAAATTTAAAGTCACAAAAAGAGAGAGAAATAGATAAATGAGAACTACACTCAACCAGATGATAAAAACCGTTTAAAAATCAATACAAAAGACTTAATTAGGAAACCTACATCTTTGCCATTAATACATACACAACAGTCCTTAACAAAAAACTACTACCATGATTACTACACTTCCAATAGTCAAAACACCTTACAAAACAAACACAATTACTACACTTCCAATAGTCAAAACACCTTACAAAATAAACACAATTACTACACTTCCAAACAACTTTAAAACTCCCAACTTTGTGAGTTGAATACATACTTCAAAATTAGGTAGCTCATTATAATACCATATCAAATTCAACTATCAATTGATACAAATTTATTACCGAGAACTAAGTAATTATCTCCCATCTTCCACAGATTTCAATACTTGCTCTCTGATGCTATCATACTCAGCAGTTGTACTAGTAGAACAACCAGTGCCAACATCAATGTTGAAAGAGTGACTAGTTGCACTAAGCAAGTACTCAGTCTTTTTTTGGTCGACATCAATGTTTCCCAATGGAGTTTTTTCCATATTTCTCAATCTCTCCAACTCCTTTGCCACTTCTTTCATGAAAGGCCTATCCTCCCCTCTCAAACTTAGGCACCTTTTTGCAAGATTAGCAATTTCCTTTAGTTGCTCAATATTACCCTCATTGACAATGTGATCTTCAAGAATTTGAAGTAGGCGATCTTCTTTTATAGCAGAAACAAAAGATATTGCTAGATTTCTATCAATTTCTGGCCTATCAAAAGAAAGTGCCTTCTTACCTGTTAACAACTCTGCCATAACAACACCAAAACTATATACATCACTTTTTTCTGTTAGTTGGCTAGTTTGCATGTATTCTGGGTCTAAGTACCCCAAAGTTCCTTGCACCAAAGTGTTCAATTGTGTTTGATCAAGAGGAACTAGCCTTGAAGCTCCAAAGTCAGCCACTTTTGCTGTATAATCATCATCCAATAGTATATTTGCAGTTTTCACATCTCTGTGTATAATTGGCATAGAAGTTGACGAATGCAAGTATGCAAGTGCTCCTGCAATTTCTGTTGCAATTTTCAAGCGTTTCTCCCATGAAAGTAAGGATGATAAACTTTTATCATGAATGTGATTGGAAAGAGTCCCATTTGTGATGAATTCATAAACTAGTAAGGGAACTTTTGTTTCTAGACAACAACCAAATAGCTTAACCACATTCCTATGGTTAATTTGGGTAAGAACAATCATTTCATTTATGAATTGCTCGATTTGGCTTTGATCACCAATTTTGGACTTCTTAATGGCAACTACTGTGTTATCTGATAATACTCCTCTATACACAGTTCCATAGCCTCCTTGGCCAATGACTCTACTCTCGTCATAGTTGTTGGTGGCCTTTTTGAGCTCTTCTATAGTAAAGATTTTGGTTGTCTCGATAGACTTTTGGTGATTAGAGAGTTTCTGTTTTAACAATAAGCCACCATTTTGTTGGAAGAATTTTTCTTTGAGTTTGATGATCTTTCTTTTTTTCAATCCCCAATATATCCAAGAACATCCCAGAAGCAGTACTAAGAGGCTTATTATGCTGATACCTACACACATTCAAACATGCATTTTCACTAAGAACAATATTTTAAATTTATACTTTTGTTAGTATCATTGTCTATTTTATGGCAAACATTTTAACACAGTAAAGGACAAATTAAATATTTAATATACGTATCGTATAAAGATGAATGAATCAAGATTTCAATTATGCCGTAAATAGTGACTCAGTGACCGCCACATAAATATAAATCTCCTATGAGCGGCTTTAATAAAATCCAACTCATGTCAAATTATATCAAAACTAAAAATATGGACAGATAAAATAGAACTGGTGAACCAAGTTTTGAATTGACATCCTTTTTAAAAGTACAATGTTACTTGGTTAGCTGAGAAGAAGACAATTAGCCCAGAATATATAATTTCTTTAAAAATATCGAGGCTTATATATCAAAGATTGAACCTCCCACAAGTAGTACTAAGAGCCTAAGAAGCCATCCATTTTGTTAAAATTTGCACCTTGAGCTAGCGAACTTAGTTGAGAATCTCAATCAGTAGCCTCGTTTATATAATCAATGTGCGGACCCGTCTAAATTTCTTATTTTCTGCATGGTCCATAACTGTGACTAATGATAATAATAATAATAATACATCCTATCGATATCATTTTCGCAACTAAAGAGCTCAACCCGTCATCCAATCAAAAACAAGAAAAAACAAAAACAAAAACTCTCAAGTATAACATGCATTTAGGGTCTATTATATATGCATTTAGTACATAAGGATAGACTGCTAGAGTTTTAGTTTTGGACCTTTTGCAATAACATGCATTTAGGGTCTATGATCGACAGACTATAATGTTAAAGTGTTATGAAATTATTATTCTGTTCAATAAAAAATTGAGAAACTGCGTTTCGGTATGGAAAATAATAAAGGCTATATAATAAATGTGCTATATATGTATTTTCATACCTTAATCTATATAAGGACAAAAAATTATTTAGTTAAATTAATGGAAAGCATTTATTTGTTTATATTTTATAATCACCGTTATTAGTAGTTCTCTCTCCAAATAGATAGACATTTAGTATTATTTAAAATTAAAAAAAAAAAAAAAAGTATTACACTTAGGACAAAGTTTGGCTACAAGCAATTGATTATAGTTAATGCCTACAACACCACTTAATATCTTTTTATTAGATGTAAATTTTGATAAATCTACTATTGAATTACATTTTTTTTTTCTATTATGTACATTGCTTGCAAAATTTTGAAAATGTCAAATATTAATAGTTATGTCATCAATCAAATGTTGAAATTTCAAGTTTTTTTAGTATAAAATTATACATAAAATTTTCTTTTATAAATCGAATAATAAATAATATCTTTTTGACACACAAAATTTGACATGTATGTGTCAAGAATATAAAAAATATGTAATTTAATAGTTAGATTTTTAAAATATGTAACCATGTTAATTTTTTAGTAGGAGATGAAGGCAAACTTTGTCTTTAGACTTTACTCTAAATAACATTTTCCTATCTCAAAGAACAAAGTTACCCTATGAACTAGTTTGTAGGTAATGGTTACAAACTTCCACTATACTTTTTTATTGAATGTGAATTTTGAGTTTTTGACAAATCCACCATTATAGTGTACTTTGTTTTTTAATTATATCATCCATGCTTGTAAAATCTCAAGAAGATCAAAATTAATATTTTTGTCATTAATCAAATACTTAAAATTCAAGTTTTTATAATCTTAAATTATTCATAATAATAAGTTTATAAATCGAATAATATAAATAACATCTAATTTAAACTATATCTAACATACAAATTAAGAATATAAAAATATGTAATTCAGCTATTAAAAGTTCCAAATATGTAATTTTGTTAATTTTTTAGCTCACTTGTAGGCAAATTTTGTCAATCTCAAAATTTCAACTAGGCGAAGGTGGCACCACTAAACAGTGTAATTTGCTATTGTCGTTGAATTTTTAAATAATTGATGACGTTCTTTTAACCTAACAATGGTTTGTTTTATTATGGCTTGTAAATCAGGTCCAAAAGACAACGTGAGTAACGTGACCAAACACGACAATGGCAGTCTAAAAAAGCCAACGTGAAAAGACCAAAAAAGTGTTGTGAGATTTCTCCATTTTGAGCACTAGACGTTTGTTATTTATTGGCGTAAATGCACTTTTAGTCCCTACATTTTGACTTTTTTCCATTTTAGTCCCTACATTTTATTTTTACCACTTTTAGTCCCTAAACTAATTAACGCGGGACATTTAAGTCCTTGAAGCACTGTTCCGTCAGCTAACTAACGGAGAAACTGACCTGAGCGTTAAAATATTATTAAAAAATTCATTTAATATTTTTTAAATACCAAAATTTAAAAAAAAAATTTAATTATTCAATTTTAATTAAAAATAAAAAATAAAAAATATTTTACATTTGTTGCACTTTGTGTGTCCCGACTTTGGATACATTGCCTTTCTTTGTCATCTCAAGCTTTCTCAGTTTTCTCCATAACCCAGCCCATTGTCAGCCCTTCTCTCCCACCCATCATCGGCTCCATCCTCTTCGGCACCACCCAACATTGGCTCTCCTTTCACCGGCACCGCCCATCACCACTGGCTTCATGTCATCGACTCCACCTTCAGTTCTAAAGTTCGATTTCTCATTTTCCTAACTGTTTTTCGTTGTTCTCCATCTCTCTTTTTACTGTTTTTTTTTTTTTCAGCGCCACTGTCAATCTTGTTTAGCTGGGTTTCTGGAGATTGAGTTGTGGTGGAGCTTGCTTTTAGTGGGTCGAAGGTGGATTTTGTGATTGAGATTGGATAGTTTTTGGGTTGATGGATTTTGGGTCTCAATTGTTTGAAGGATTTTAGGTACGGTTTGGGTTTCTCGACGACTTGACGATGGCATTATGTTGGTGGCTTGATGGACAGCGTGGATGGGTTGTTTTTCATGGGTCTTTTATTTTTCATTTTGGTGGCAGATTTCAGTTGTTTCTCAGGGGATGATTGCGATAGATCTTGATTATTTTTTCCATGGGTTTGTGGCTTTGGATTTACCGGTGATCCTCTAGTAGCTCCAAATAGACTATGGGATCTGAGTCCACAACGTCGTTGGCTACGTTATCGACCCAAAGATTGTTCGATGGCATCTCCAATTCGTCGGAGTCGCCGCCGATTCTTCCTGGCCTGGTGTTCATCATCATCGATTTGTTGTTCGGAGAGATTTGATTTTGGGGAATGGTCTAGAGAGAAAAAAGAGATGTGGATGAGAGTGAAAAGAGGGGCAGATGAGATTTGATTGGGTTTGGTGGTTTTGGATTGTTACTATGTTTATTTTAAATTTCTGGGTTTGCTTTTTTCAGGGGGATTTTATTATTTTTCTGGGTTTATGGCTTGATTTGTTGGAGGATTCAGTGGAGGAAAGGGATTTTGAATGAATTTTTGCATGTTTAATTTTCTGGGCAACCTTCATGTTCTTTCCCGAAGAACATGAAGAACAAATTACTTTGTTCTTCTGAAAATAATGAAAAGAAAAAAAAGAAAAAAAATTAATTACTCTTTTTAATTGGTTTATGTTTGTTATTGTGTTCTTTGTGTTTGTGATCTTGTGTTAATGTTTAAATTTGAGTTTGTGTTTTTTGTGTTTGGAAAGAATATGAATCATATACGGGGAAGAACATTCATGTTCTTCTGAGTTCATAAAAAAAAAAAAATATGTTCTTCTAAAAAAAAAAAAAATTGGAATAAAAAAAAATTCATTTTAATTAAAAGAAAGTAAATTTTTTGTTTGAAAGAAAATAATTTTTGTCTGTTTGTTTTTTTATTTTTTTAATTAAAATTGAGTAATTAATTTTTTTTTTAATTTTGGCATTTAAAAAATGTTAAATAATTTTTTTAATAATATTTTAATGCTCAAGTCAGTTTCTCCGTTAGTTGGCTGACGAAATAGTGCTTCAAGGACTTAAATGTCTCGCATTAATTGGTTTAGGGACTAAAAGTAGTAAAAATAAAATGTAAGAACTAAAATGGAAAAAAGTTAAAATGTAAGGACTAAAAGTGCATTTACGCCTTATTTATTGGAAAGAAATGAAAAATAAGACGATTAGCATAGGAGGTGTAAAACTTTCCTTCTATTTTAATTTTTCATATTTTATACAATTAATTTTTAAAAACATCACCATCAGATTATCTATAATATACCTTTTTTTATATTAAAATAATACTTTTTCACCTTTCTTTTATTATTTTCCTAACTCATACATAGCCCCACCACCTTAGCACACCCCACCTCTCTGAACACTCTCTCTCTCTCTCTCTTTTTCTCCTTCCCCTTTTTACTTTCTTCTTTCCTCTTCTCCTTCTCTCTTCTTCTATGTCTTCTTCAACATCTTCTTTCTTTCTTCTTCTTCTTTTTCTTTTGCTATTATTTCTTTCTTCTTCTTTGTCATTCCTTAAAAAAAAAAAAAAAAAAAAAATCTCTCTCTACCAAGCCTCCATGGCTCAATACACTCACACTCTCTACTTGAGTTGATTTTAAGTTTGGTTTGTGATGATTTTCATTAATTTTGGGTTGATTGTGTTTGGATTAAATTGATTTTGTAATGAGTTGGTTGTGGTGGTAGTGGTGGTGGTGGTTAGTTGTGATGCTGGATGGATGTTGGCGGTTGGCTTCTTCTTCTTCTTCTTTTTCTTGGCATTGAAGAGTGGGTTAGTTGTGATGGTGGATGGATGTTGGTGGTCGGCTTCTTCTTCTTCTTCTTGGCATTGAAGAGTGGATGAGAGAGAGTCTAACAAGGCAAGGGAGAGGAAAGAGAAAAAATACAAAATAATCATATAGAAAGCTATAGTAATCATACATATATGTATAGTTACTATAGCAATTTTGCATATAAACAGTATTTTAGACAAACTGATGTGAGTAGTCTTTGAGCAAAAATGTGTAAAATTTGCAACTTTTTCTACTTTGCACTGACTGGTGCAAGTGCTCTAAAAGGATAAGTCCATTAGTGAAAGTTCAAAATGGGTATAAAACACCCTTGAACGTTTAGACCCCAAAATACAAAAATACCAATTCAAGCTTTATATCAAACAATTAATGTGCGGAATATGATAACAAACTTATAACAGAATTGATACCACAATCTAAGCCAAATATAAATACATCCACAGCAGTAAATATAAGGCAAAGATAAGGGAAAGAAAGATGCAAACACACGGACAACACAAGATGTGTTATCGAAGAGGAAACCGAAGTCCTCGGCGTAAAACCTCTCCGCCGCCCTCCAAGCGGTGGTAAAATCCACTAAAGAATATAGTTGGGATACATGAACAGCAGAAGACCCTCCAAGCCTAATCTATCCAAGTACCTAAGCCCTCTAAGCTTCTTGCTCCAACGAAGTTACGCCGAACCTATTTCTTCTTTAGCTTTCCGGATTCCGCTACTTGACCATAGCATCAACCAATGTATATTGGTTTCTTCCAAACTACTTCCCTAAGCACCAAATGAACCTTCTCACAGACGTGGTTGTGGTGAGATAAGGATTTGGTAAAAGACCTCTCAAGGATATGACAATGGAGAGGAAGAGAGTACAGGAATTTGTAGAGTTTCTTAGATGAAGATTGGGGATGAGGCAATCTTGTTTTGCTCTAGGGTTTTCTCTCACAAAATTCTCTTTGGAAGCTCTCACAAAATGATGGGTATAAGGGTGTATATATAGTAGTGTAAGAAGGGAATGCAAAACGTTAGTTTTTCCCAAACAGGGTAATTTAGCGACTTGGTCTCGCGGCTTGTCCAAGTCACGAGTTCCAGTCGCGACGTAATGGCCTGGCCAGCTTGGGACTTTTGTCCTGTAGCGTGACAGCTGGCGCAACCCTTCAGCTCCCCCATTTGCCTCTCACGTGCCAGCTTTTGGCGGCTTGCTAGTCGCGATCCACCCGCGAGCCCTACCCGCAAAGCTCTGTTTTCTTGCACACTCTTGAGCTTTTCTTCACATCTTCTCACACACTACCCTTACAATTTTCCCACCTAAATACAGGGTTACTAAGTGCTAAATTACAAGTAAATTGGTCACGGAATAAAGCCAATTAGATGGTTGATAAAATTCAATCTTACAATTAGGTAGGTCCTTTTGTTTTGAAAAAGGTTATGAGCAAAACCCTTCAAATACTTCTTATATCTTTCCATTGAGTGTCAATTTTGAAAGGATAAAGTTTAACTACAAAATTGGTTGTAACTTAAGAACCTTACTCAATATCTTTTTATTGGAGATGAATTTTGACAAATCCACCATTGGATTATATCTACTTCTTATATCCTCTATATTTATACAATTCTTAGAAAATTAAAGATTACTAGCTATATCATCAATAAAATGTTTAAATTGAAAGTTTTTGTAATTAAAAATTATTCATAAAATATAAATTTGTAAATCATATAGTAAATAATATTCGATTGATGCAAAATTTGACCAGTGTATTAAAAGCATAAAGAACATGCAATTCAATGGTTAAATTTTTAAAATATGTAGTAATGTTTATTTTATCGAGTAAGGTTGTAGCCTAAGGTTACAACCAATTTCGTAACTAAATTTTATCTATTTTAAAAATCTAAGCATTCAATTACATGTTTTTATTATATCCTCTATTAGGGGTGTGCAGCAAGCTAGGCAAAATTGACTCGATCCAATCCAACCTGTTGGATTAGGTTGGTTTAATTTTAAGAGTTGGTAGGTTGGGTTGGGTTATGAAATTTTTTGGTTGGGTTCGGGTCTTAAGATTCACAAATTTATCTCGGCCAACCTGACGCACCTATATTTAATATATTTTAAAAATTTTAAAAATATATATTATATAATTTTGTTATTTACTTTTTTACCTATCTTCCTAAATAAAACTTAAACACTAAGTTCTCTTTCTATAGTTTGTGTTTGTTTGGTGTTATGCTCATGATTATTTAGTTATAAATTTACTCTTATTTGTAGTGGTGTTATTCTAATGTTCAATTTAAAAATAATAATAGTAATTAAAAAAAAAAAAAAAACTGTCCAACCTATGGGTCCAACTCAATTTTCATGGGTTGGGTTGGACCCGTATGATGAGTTGGGTTGAGTTGGATTTTTTTTTAACTCACCATGGTGGGTTAGATAGAAAAAAATAATCAACCCAATCCATACACACCCCTATCCTCTATGCTTGCAAAATTTCAGGAAAATAGAAAATCAATTACTATGCCATTAATCAAATGTTTAAATTTCAAATTTGTGATCTAAAATAATGCATAAAAAATAATTTAATTGATTGAATTATAAATAACATTCGATTTGAATGAAATTTGACATGCATGTTAAGAATATAAAAAACATGCAATCTAACAGTTATATTTTCAAATTTCACACTCAATAAAAAGATATATGAAGTGTTTGAAATATTTTTTTTCCAAATTAGTTTGGAGATAGCCCTTTTTCGTTTATGTTTCTCTTCTGGTTGTAAAAGATTGAAATATAGCCGTGACCGTGTGTGTTTGATAGGAAGAAAAGCTAAATTTTTAAATCATTGCTGACCTCCTTTTAATATATGGCTTAGCTAAGAAAGAACCATAACGAATGTTTATGAGTAATGCTAGGACGTTACCTCAAAATCAATCTCAGAAAAATATTTTTATGAAATATGAAAATGGCCGTGATTTTGGTCCATTAATCGTGATAGATTGATCCAACTTGATGATATGATTTCAGTCCAATTTTTTTTTTTTTTTTTTTTGATGATATGATAGAATCCTCTACATGGGAGGAGGATGAGATGCAATACCATATTGATGGTTGAAAAAAAAAAAAAAAAAAAACACAACACAACACAACACAACTTTTGCTCCCAACCATCTGAAAGGTCCTTTTCCTCCCAACCATCAATTGGGTATTGCATTTCCTGCAATAACCTAATCATACGATATAGACATACAGTAAATATACTCACCAACCGCGAGGTAAATTGTTAGTGATGATTGACTAGTTGGTTGACCGGATGGCGAAAAAGCTGGTGAATTAGGAACACATACCCCTTCAGCCTTATGGTATCCTTTGATGCACAAACAATGATAACTCCCGACTTCATTAACACAAATATGTTTTCCGCATATTTTTCCCTTGTTGCATTCGTTAATGTCTGTAGTTACAAAGGTCATTTAAAGTAACTAAGAAGAATTAATTCAATGCCCAAAAATAAAACACTAAGAAGAAGTATAATCAAAAGAGACAATCTATTTAAACGAAAGAATTTGACTTACTTTCAGTACTTTTTTAACTGAATATGTCATTTTGTTTTAAATATACAAAGACAAGTAGTAGTGAGTTTTAATTTTCACTTTTTATTTAGTTAATGGGTAATGTGACAGTCTCTCATTCAAATAAAAGTAAATTCATTTTTAAAAAGTACTGAAAATAAGTTAAATCCTAAACAAAAATAAAAGTATTGCCTAGCAATTCAATTAGAGACAGATAAAAAAATTCAAAATTTATTGAAATTGCAAGTCAAAATTTGTATAACATCATTTATATATCATCATCATCATCATCATTATTATTATTATAAATCACAACCTATCAGTTTAAATACTAGTAAAATAAAAGTAACATTTTTTGTGTAACTAAAATAAGGCAATATTTTAAAAATTCGTGAAAAATATGAACCTTCTATTATTTTTTAAAAACTTCTTGTAGATAAGTAAGTAAATTGAATATATACCTTGGCAACCATCTTTGAGGTATGGGTTCCCATCGTAACCTTCCTTGCACTTGCAACGGTACCCAGGAGCAGAACCATTTTTGAGATCAGAACAAGTGCTATTTACTCCACATATGTAATTCCTTTCGTTCCGCGCAAATTCACACGTCTCGTTACCAATTGCCCAATCAAGAACCATTGGCAAGGTTCTATTGTTTTGTAGACTGGTTAGATAAGCTGAGGAGAAACTGAACTTGTCTTTCTGGATAATAAAGGCATAGCTGCATGGATTGAAAGACCAGACATCTTTGTGGCTATCAAAGCTATATGCTGCAAAATCAATACCTGTCAAACCTTCAGGAATATCTATATGGCAACACCCAATCCCAGAGCAATTCCCATTTACAATATTGCGCGTGTCGTTACATTTGGACAGGCAGCCAATGGTAAACGGTGCATCTTTCAGAGTACCATTAAGGAATGCGTAAGTGTCACAGCCAACTGCCACGAACTTGTTTTTGGTGACAGAAACCGTGAAACTGGGGACCCAGAGCCATGGCGTGTTATTTGACAGAGGAATACCCCACTGGTTGTAACAGTTCATGGAGCTATACATCATGATGTTCATCTCTCCTTCGATGGAAATGCTTGTAACGTTGAGGTTTCCGGTCATTGGTTGAGGTTGGCCGTACGATTTGCTACAGTTGATAAAAAAGTCTCTACTTTCTTTCCGGTAACAACCTTCAGTTGTGCCAAAGGGATATGGAATTTTTACATCCCCACAGCTGTCGGAGCAGTTAGGCAAGGCTAATGGATATGCTATTGCTGCGGCTGCCATTATTGCTGTTAACATCACACCAACCCAGGTGACTAGCACAAGCATCGAATGGAAACCCATAGCCCCGCTATTTTCCCAGAAGAGCATCTAAGATTGGAGTTTTGGAAGTTGGTACGTATCAGCTTTTAAGACGCTGGACTTTTTATAAGCGCCCACCAAGTAGAAAATTTGTACGACTATAAAATTTTTTCACAACCTTTTACAATAATTGTGCCTATAAAATTTTTTCACAACTTTTTACAATAATTGTGATAGGACAGTGTGTGCTCACGGTCTATCCCGTTAAACTGTAACAAAAACGTTATCAAATAATTTGTGGACAAAATCGTCCACGCGTAAAGTGAAAACCTATCATGATGTGCATTTTTATGGACCGGATCCTTCACTTTAAAAGTAGACCATAAAGTAGACCATAAAGTAAACTTTTGCCCTTTCTTTTTCTTTTTACTTGATACCAAAAAAGGAAAAAAAAGATAAGGTAGACGTTGACTTTGACAAGGTCTATATTAAAATTATACTTAAGTAATACACAGAAGCACCGATTAAACTTTTTTGAAGTATAATTCACTCAGTTGCCTATAAGGGTTAATTGCACGAGGGAATTTATACGTACACACCCAAATTATTAAACCTTATAATCATTCCTCCAATTTTAACGAGGGCTACATCACATCTAAAAAAGAAAAAAAAAATTTAAGAATTCGTCTAGAAATAACTTATTGAGCTAAAATTAAAAATTTTTTTGTTGAAAATACAGTAAATAAAGGTAAAACCTAGCTAAAATAGTATAATGAGACTTATTAATAGTACTAGAGAATGAAGTGAGACCTATAAATAATAGCAAAAATAAACTAAATAATAACAAAAATAAACTAAATAATAAAATAACCTGACTTTAAACTCTTATCTCAAACACAACCTAAGAGTGCGTTTTAAATCATATTAAAATGTGGTTTAAATTAGGTTTTAACCTTTTTTTTTTTTTTTTTTTTTTTTAATTTGGGTAGTATCATGGGTCTCTTTGTACTGTTTATGGGCCATTTTGTTGAAAAAAAAAATTTATTTTTGGGACAAAAACATCTTATTTTTTGTATATGCATCCGCTTTTGGGTTCCTGGGTCAATTAGGCAAGGCTAATTAGTGTGCATTTGGGTTAGGATGAAAAATGAAAATTATTTCACTATTCAGATTATTTTTGCTACTATTCATGGCCACACTGAACTTTTGGCACTATTCATGGATCTCACTATACTTTTTGACACTATTTATGAATTCCACTGCACTATTTCAATTAACTTTTACTTTTATATTTACAGTACTTTCAACAATAATTTTTCAGTTTTAACAAAATAAGTGGTTTTCAAACACATTCTTAAAATGCTACTGCTACGGCTGCCATTATTGTTGATAATATCACCCAAACCAAAATGACTTGCCGCACAAGCATCCTTTGGAAACCCATAGCCCTATAGTTTCAAAGAAGAATGTCTTAATGTATGGAAAACTTCATCAATGCTGGGTTTTTTAAAAGTAGACGGAATATACAAAAGATTAGGGGAGGGTCTGGTGCAATAGCCTCATGCAATTCCTCTCACATCATTTTTACTTTTCAAAATTATTAACTTTTTTTTAACTCTTAACTTTTTTACTTTTCTAACTTCCTTGATCCGATGGTGCAATATTGCACTAGGTTTCAATCCAGCTATTGTCAATCACCAATTGGGGTGTCCCAAATCCATTATCATTCTATTATGTAGGCCATAGAAATCCTCATTTTTGAGGGGATGTTTAGTTGTGTTGTTTAAACAACACAATACATATTTCTATAACACTTTTTTCACCCACACGTATTTTCACAACACTTACGTTACTGGAACAACATTACCAAACAGGCTCTAATCTCTAAGTGCGCGTTGCATATGATAGGGGCTTGAATTTGAACTAAATTGTACTACTTACTAATGAAAGTCTTTGTATTTTATATTTTTATTCAGATATTTTAGAATTACACCATTATTCCATAATTTTTGTTGCAATTTGTTGAAGTAATTAACTATAAGTGGTTGAAAATTATTTTCATATGAACTTTCTAATTTTTCATTACTATTTATAATTAACTCTATCTGAGTTGTGGCGAGTTAGAGGATTGCTCAAAATGCATAGGGAGAAGAGTCTATTTACAAGACTATTATAATTGTTTAGAGCAACTGCATTAGTCCATGGATAATCTTGCAAAACACAAAAAACAGCTCTTTTTACACATTTTGACCCAAAAAACATCCACATCAGTAAGTGTAAAATTATGCATAAATGCACAAGAGTTATAGTAACCAAGCATACATGCACTGTTACTGTAGCTCTTCTATACATTATTTTAATAATTTCTAATTTTGCTCTTTTTTTTTCTCTCTCTTCTCCATTTGCAAAACCAATGCCCTCATCATCTACTTCTTCCTCTGATACACACACTCCTACAAACACAAAATCAAAAATCAACAACAAAATCAACCACAGACACCATAAAACCAAACACACCCACACACGGACACACCAACAGAGATAGAAAGAGTGGATTGGCGTTTGTAGATCTACGCTTTTGGTGGATCGGCATGCTTGGATCAGAATGCTTGGATCAGCGTGCTTGGATTAGAGTGCTTGGATCGGCATGCTTGGATTAGAGTTCTTCTCGCTATGCTTGGATCGACATTCTTCTCGCCGTGCTTGGATAGGAGTTTCAGACAGGAGTTTCAGATCAGCGCCGTGCTTGGATCAGAGTTTTAGATGGAATAGATCAATGTCACGCTTGGATCAAAACTTCAGAGAGGAGTTTGGAATAGAGAGGAGTGAGTTTGTTGGAATAGAGAGTAGTTTCAGAGAAGACTCTGAAATAGAGTCTCGTAAGTGGAGAGAGAGTTTGAGATAAAATAATAATAAAAAATGAGAAAAATGATTATTTAAATAAAATAGATGATAGAATAAATAATATGGTGTGGGTGTTTTGTAAAAATGGGTGTGTAAAATAGAAAAAGTAGGCTTTTAGTGTAAAATAGAAGGAAAGTTTTACACTAACTGATGCAGTTGCTCTTATTCTAAAGTGAAATTTCCAAGATAGTTTATTTTTATTTTAGAGTGGTTTTTTATTCAAAGAGTTCATCAAAAGATTTTTACTTTGTCACCAAATCCTTGTGTCTTTTTATTACTTTTGGATTGTGGTGACATGTTTGTGTTTGATTATTTACCTTTGTTACACTATATCTACTAGATAATTTGGATTATTAAATACGGACTAAAGTGACACCTAATTTACTATTTTGTTAGTTGGGTCTAAGTAAAATTATTCAATAGGTATACAGATAAGAATTAGGATAAAAATTATTTAATGTAAAGATAGTTTAGTTAATTCAAGGTGACTAGTCTCTTGAAATTAAGGGAGAGAAAAAGGTAAGGTGGCAGTCAAAGAGAGGTGACAAGTGTCTAAGAGTTATGTGCTTAACCCATGATTTGTTGTCATTTTTCTTTAGCTGCCACCTTACCCTTTATGTAGCAATTACTGCATACAAGGTTGCAACAAATCCTCTCCCTATAATAAAAATAATAAAAGTGTTTTGCATTTTCATACTTACCTTAACCAAAACAAAAAAAAAAAAACCTAATTAATTCAATTAATGGCTAACATTTAGTATTATTTTTTTATTATCATCAAGGTCAACAGTAGCTCTCTCTCCAAAATAGAAAGACATTGAGTGACTTTTTGAAAAATAAGGAGTATTACACTAATTAATTACTTTAACCTAGCTCAAAATTTTAACATTTGCAAGTTCTTTTTCAAACACTGTCATTTGCTTCCATCTTTACAGTTGAATTTTTAATCAGTGCTGACATCCTTTTAGCCTAAAGATGGTTTGTTTTATTGTTCCTTGTAAATCAGTCAATCAGGTCCAATTGAGAAAAAGAGAATACAGATTACTAAAAGAAAAAGAAATATAAAAAGGATAACGATGATATATGGCGAGTCTGTGTTTCTCTTTTGGTAGAGAAAGTGAAGTATAAATAATCGTGAGCGCGTCTGATTGGAAGAAAAAGTTAAAGAGCATGTTTACCTTTAATTAGTGCTTAGCATACGGATTGACTAATTAAAGACTTGAACCTCCCGTTATTGATTGGTCCGCATAGTAGTGCAGCAGTCACAAACTTGAGACCTTTTGTTGGCCAATTTTATATACTCATGGTCTGAATCAATTTCTTTGACATCATATATGTTAGAAATACTGAATGAATGTATTGTATTTCTCAATTAAAGATTATACACAAGTGTCTTTATATAGGAGGCATATGAGTGCAGTACAAGTAAAAGTGTAGTACAAGAATGTGCTATACAAGTAATCTAGTTTGGGCCTAAAGCCCACAACACTATACACGTTAACAGCCCCCCTCAAACTCAAAGTAGATGTGAGACCAACTTGAGGTTGTCAACCAAAGTATGAAAGCGTCTCTTAGGATGTGACTTGGTGAAGATATCTGCAAGTTGATCTTTAGAGGAGGCTGAGATCAACTTGAGAGCACCATGGATAAGATGATAACGGATAAAATGACAATCGATCTCGATGTGTTTAGTCCGTTCATAGAAGACATCATTGTGAGCAATATGAATGGCACTCTGGTTGTCACAATAGAGAGGAGTAGCAGAGGATGTAGACACATATAAGTCTTTGAGAAGCCATCGTAGCCAAAGGAGCTTCGATGTGGTATCAGCAAGGGCATGATATTCTGTTTCAGTATTGGAGTGGACCACATGAGTTTGTTTCTTGCTTCGCCAAGAAATTAGAGAAGAACCAAGAAGAAAGCAATAACCAGTGGTGGACCTGCGATCAGTGGGATCTCCTGCCCAATTAGCATCAGAAAATGCACGGAGAATAAGAGAAGACTAAGCAGAGTAGAAAAGACCATGGAAGAGAGTGCCCTTCAGGTATCGAAGAATGCGTAGAATAGCAGCATAGTGAGTCGATTGTGGAGCAGACAGATACTGGCTCACCTAGTGAATAGCATAGGAAATGTCTGGACGAGTGACAGTGAGATAAACTAGGTTGCCAACCAATCGTCTGTAAAAAGAGGGATTAGACAATGGTTTTCCCCCTGAAGGAGTTAGATGCGCATTAAGCTCAACTGGAGTGTCAACAGTCTTGCTATCAGTGAATCCAGCTCAAGACAAGAGTTCAGAAGCATACTTGGCTTGAGTAATATAAAGTCCATCTGTAGAATGAGTGATTTCAAGACCCAAGAAGTAACTGAGATGTCCAAGATCTTTCATCTTAAACTGCTGACTAAAAAAATCCTTGAGTTCTTGAATGCCACTAAGGTCATCACCAGTTATGATCATATCATCCACATATAGGAGAAGTAAAATAGTGCCTTTGTCTCTGCGATGAAAAAATAAGGCAGAATCATAATGACTGGCCATGTAACCCAAGCGAGTGATGGTAGAGCTAAATTTGGCAAACGAAGCTCGTGGAGCTTGTTTAAGGCCATAAAGTGCTCGTCGAAGGTGACAAACCTTGTTTGATTCAACAGAGAGACCAGGAAGAGGTTGCATATAAACTTCTTCACTTAAATCCCCATTAAGGAATGCATTTTAGACATCCATCTGAAAAATGTCTCATTTACTAGTAGCAGCAACAGCTAAGAGGGCACGAACAGATGAGATACGAGCAACCGGAGCAAAAGTCTCTTCATAATCAATCCCATACTCTTGTGTAAAGCCTTTTGCAACAAGACGAGCTTTGTAGCGCTCAATGGACCCATCAGAGCGAGTCTTAATCTTGTAGATCCACTTACAACCAACCACAGATTTCCCAGGAGGGAGTGTCACAAAGTCCCAAGTATGGTTTTTAGATAATGCATCAAGTTCCTCTTTCATTGCAATCTACCATAAAGGGTCAGTGGAAGCCTCACGATAGGTGTGAGGCTTGTGTAGTATAGCAAGGGCAGTGTAACAATGATAGTCAAGTAAATAAGCAGGAATAGATCTTACTTGAGTTGAGTGACGAGGTGGAATGTTTTGTGTAAGATCTTCAGGCGGAGCAGGAGCAGGAGACCCAAGCTCAAGGTTGGGGTTGGGTAGCTCGTCTTCAACCTGTTCATCTTCCACCTGTTCATTAAAGGGTGAACTAGGAAAGGGATCAGTGGTATCTGGTGGTTGGACAGAAAAGTCTACAGGAGAATCAGGAGCAACTACAGAAGGATCAGGAGCAGCTACAGAAGGAATATGTGCCTCATTTGGAAAAAGATCTAAGATAGAGGAAGAAGATAGAGAGGCACGAAAGTGAGAGAGCTCGACAAAGAGGCGATGTTCCCAAAAGACAACATTGCGGGAGACACGAAGATGATGAGAGATAGGATCAAAACACCGATACCCCTTTTGAGTTTTGCCATAGCCAAGAAAACAACAAAGCCTTGACCGAGGCTCAAGTTTGTTATGCTCATGTAAGGATGGCAATTTTTGCCCGACCCGCGGGTACCAGGCCCGGCCCGATCCGTGGGTACCCGGCCCGGCCCGGCCCGACCCGACCTAATGGGCCAGGTTTTACCCGGTCCGATTAGGAATAGGGTTGGGTATGGGTTAAAAAAAAAAAAAAAAAACCCCAAAGTGGGTCCAGGTCGCGTCCAAGTTTTATAAAAAAAACCTGAGACCCGACCCGTTAAAAAACCCGAAAACCTAAATTACAAAAATACCCTCATATATATATATATATAAACCTAATCTAACCCTAACCCGGTAATCCCTCTCGCCTCCCTCCCTTATTTCAGCCTCCCTCCCTCATTTCAGCCTCCGTCTGTCCCTCGCCTCTCTCCCTCATTTCAGCCTCCCTCGCCTCCCATAAACCGGTCAACTGAGTCCGTCCCTCCCATAAACCGGTCAGCTCAGTCCGTCCCTTACCTCCCTTGCCTCCCTCCCCTCACTCCCTCGCTCTGACGCTCCGACGCTCTCTCATTTCAGCTCAGTCACGCCTCCAGTCTCTATTGTGATTTGCAACAAGGCCTTCATTAGCACGCTTAATTTCAGTTTTGGTGAGTTCTGCCACAGCCATGGATTTTACTCTTTTGTGATTTTTGCAATTAATATAGCGTTGATCATTGCTCCTTAGATCTATGTTTTTTTTAATCAAAAAACAAATTGTTTGAATCGATGCCTTTGGTATGATAATAAGAAATGGTGCGCAAAACTTAGGTATGGTTTCTACAATGTTGTTAGGTTCTTTTCTCTAATTGAATTCGAAGCATGTGGTTGTGTTGGCGAGTAGAGTGCATGGTTGAATTTTAATTGTTTGTGTTGTATTGGTCGATGCAGCCTTGTCTTTGAAAGACCCATGAGCCCTTGTTTATTTGAACAAAAAAGAAAAGAAGATTTGCCCCAATAAGGCTTTTGTTTATTCGAAAATGTGTTGGTGTTGCTACTTTATTTGTATTACTTACTTTTTAATTAATAATTTTGTGGTTTCTATTACTAGAAATTTCTATTAGACAATTATGTCTTTCTTTGCCTAATTTGTGCCACTGCCAATATATGTGGTTTGAGTCCCACCTGAGCCTTTCCTAGTCCCATTTATGTATTGGTCTCATGTGGAGTTGTTCCTCTAAAAACTTCAGACTTATGTGGTTTGGGTGACTGGTGTAAGATGCTGAAATCGAGATGCATATATGTGCTTGAATACAAGATGTTACTGCAAAGTCTCTGCTTGAATGCAAAATGTTTCACAATCTGTCATCATTATTCATTATTAGCATATTTGTTCAGTTTTATATGTTGTATATTTATATATATAAAAATTATTCATAAAAATGTTTCACAATCTGTCATCATTATTCATTTTTGTGTTTGTTGGGAATGCAGAGCCTAAGACGGAGATGGAAGACACAAACACATACACAAACAAATTTGGTTCTTCCTCGCCAAAAGGCTCTCCCTTAAGAACCGGATGTTGTCCCTTGCCAACTATGTGGTCTCATTCACCATTTTCACGATCACCTTCACCATTGTCGCCTGGCAGCTCACCCTCAGGATCACCATGACCTTTATGCCCATTAAACAATGAGTAAGTGTTTGAATTTGTTGTTAATCATATTTAATTTGTGAATTTGTGTAATTATGAATTTGTGCCTATTAATCAGTGAGTATGTGTAATAATAAATTTTTGATAATTTGTTTTGATTCTAACTCCCAAACTTCTGAACCAATTAGGAGTCCGAATTCCCCGACAGTGGACTTAGAGGTAGAGGAACAAGAAAGGAGTCAAGGGAGTCCAAGGACAAAGGAAGAGGGAGAGCAAGAGCCTACAAATGAGGACTTGGATACAAGTAAAAAAAGAAAGACTACCTCAGATGTTTGGGCTCATTTTACAAGGAAGAAAGTTGAAGGAAAAGTTAAAGCCCAATGCCATCATTGTGGCAAACTTTACTTGGGTGATTCTAGCCAAGGTACAACCCATTTACGTAATCATTTAGCAAGATGTCCACAGATGAAGTATAAAGATATACGACAACAAGTTTTAATTAAACAACAAAATAAGGTGGATGGAACCACAAGTTTAAATAATTCCCAATTTGATCAAGCCAAAGTGAGGAATAAGCTTGCTCGTATGGTCATCCTACATGAATATCCCCTTTCAATGGTTGATCACATTGGGTTTAGGGAATTTGTGACTGATCTTCAACCTATGTTTAAACTTGCCACAAGAAATACTTTGAAGAGTGATATTCTTAAAATTTATGATAATGAGAGGGAGAAAGCTTTGAAGATCACAGACAAGAATGGAAGTAGGATGGCAATTAGAACTGATATGTGGACTTCAAGTAACAAAAAGAGAGGGTTTATGGTCATTACCGCACATTTTATTGACCATACTTGAACGTTGCAAAGCCAGGTTTTAAGGTAATTTTTTTATCTATAAATTGAATGTTAAAGACTTTACATTTAGAATGTTTATTGAGTTATGTTAAATTGAATGTTTATTTAATTATGTTATAATTATTCCTATTATTTTTCTAGGTTTGTTTATGTTCCTTCTCCACACACGAAAGATGTCCTTGCTGAAGTTCTTGTTGATTGTTTTTTAGAGTGGAACATTGATAGGAAGTTGTCCACAATAACCGTAAATAATTGTAGTACTAATGATGCCATGATAAGACTTCTCTTGAATAAGCTTGATACTAGTTCTCTTATGTTGGGTGGGTCTATGTTGCATATGAGATGTGCTGCACATATTTTGAATTTGATTGTTCAAGATGGGTTGTCTCTTATTGGTGATGGTATTGAAAGGATTCGTGATAGTGTGATTTATTGGACTGAATCACCAAAAAGGAGGCAAAAATTTGAAGAAAATGCACGTCAATTGCATGTTCAATGCACCAAAGAGTTAGTCTTAGATTGTAAAACTTGTTGGAATTCAACTTACTTAATGCTTTCTACTGCATTGATTTATAAAGATGTTTTCTCGCGTTTGGCTAAACTTGAAACATCTTATACTTGTTTTCCATATGATCATGATTGGGAGGTAGCCAAAGATATTTGTGGAAGGTTAGAGTTGTTTTATAGTGTGACTGAGTTTTTCTCTGGTCGTAAGTACCCCACAACTAATATGTATTTTGCTTTGGTGTGTGAGTTGAAAATTGCATTGAATGAATGGAGTTTGTCTTCAAGTGAGATGATAAGTACGATGGCAGAAAGCATGCTTGCTAAATTTAATTCTTATTGGGCTAATGTTAGTGTTGTTATGGCTATTGCTGCTATCTTCGATCCAAGATATAAGATGAAGTTGTTGGAGTTTTATTATCCTAACATTTATGGTGATAATTCTGATTTGGAGATTGAAAAAATTAAGAATCTTTGTTATGATTTGCTTGATGAGTATGGAGATGTGGATGAGTCTCTTGTAGGTAATGAAGGAAGTTCTCATATGCCTACAAATACTTCAAATCAAGTGCCACAAATAAAATTTAGGTTGATTGGGTCAATGTCAAGGTTTGATGGGTTTGTGAACAATAGCTCAAGTAGTTCAAAGAAACATGGGAGTGGTAGAATGGAATTTGATCATTTCATTGATGAGAGAGTGTTGAAGAGGAGTGAAGACTTTGATATTTTGGCATGGTGGAAAAGTAATGGTCTCAAGTATCCTACTTTACAAAGGATTGCAAGAGATATTTTAGCAATTTCTGTCACAACTGTTGCTTCAGAAGCTACCTTTAGCACTAGTGGGAGACTTTTAAGTCCACACCGTAGTAGGCTACATCCCAAGACTATAGAGGCAATGATGTGTGCTCAGAATTGGTTATGGAGTGAAATCAACAGTTAGCAATTGTCTAATTTCTATTTATAAAATCAAAATTGTGTTTTTATATTTGCTAGTTACAATTTGATGAAGTTTATTTCATTTTTTAATTCATTGTTGTTGTAGGTTCTTCAACTATATCTGGAGATAGTACATTTCAATCCATTCTTGATAATGGGGAGCCAAATAAAGATGATGGGAGTTGTGCCACAATTGATGGGAGTTGTATCACAATTGATGAAGATTAAACATTTTGTATTAATTTAGTAACTTTTTTATTTTCTTAGACTTGTTTCCTTAATTTGTTGGTTTGTAATTATTCTAAACTTGTGGGATTTATTTCATAACTTTTTAATTTCTTGGACTCGTTGGACTTTTGATACTTATTTTTTGGACTTGTTGGATTTATTTTATTTTTATGTTTAGTTGGTGATTTTAGTTAAGATTTTGTTGATTAATGATTAAATGGTTATCGTAGCTAGGTAATTTATTGATTTAAAATCTTAGTTATGATTTATTGAATTATGATTATGATATTAGTTATGATTTATTGATTTATAGATTTATAATTAACAGGTGATTTATTGATTTATGATTAGTAGCCTTAGCCTATGATTTGGACTGATTTGGCATTTGGGTCACGTTAATTATTTAGGCTTGAATATGCAGGCTTAATGTAGGCAAAATCTGGGCTTGAATCTGGGAAAAATTTGAGCTTAAATTTTTTTTTTTTTTTTTTTTTTGGTTGGGCCACAAATTGGGCCTAATTCCTAAACGAGGCCCACAAGGCCCAGCTGGGGCGGGTCCAGGGCCCGAGAAAAAACCCGGTACCCTAAACGGGCTAGGTCCGGGTTATAGGTCTTGCCCCGCTAGTCGGGTCTGGGTATGGAAAAACCTGGCCCAAACCCGACCCGTTGCCATTCCTATGCTTATGTGGCTGAAGAAGAACGAAACAAGCAGAACCGAAGGAGCGAAGGTGGTGATAGTCTGGAGGTGACCCAAAAAGGCGCTCATATGGAGTTTGATTTTGGATAACAGGACTCGGAATGCGATTAATAGTATGAATAGCATGAAGAGCAGCTTCACCCCAAAAAGGAGCAGGAACTTTGGCAGAGAGAAGGAAAGCATGAACAGTGTCAAGAATATGACGAAGTTTTCATTCGGCTCTACCATTTTGCTGAGAGGTACCTGGACAGGTTAGTTGATGAACAGTGTCATAGGAATGCAAAACAGCTTGGAAAGCATATTAAGGGTATTCAAGAGCATTATTAGATCGAAAAATTTTGATGCGTTTGGAAAACTGAGTTTCAACCATTTTTGCAAAATTAGAATATACTCCCAATAATTTAGAACGATGTTTCATATTAAAAATTCAGCTATAGCGAGAGTAATCATCAACAAAGACAACAAAATATCGAGATCTACCAATACTAGAGACAGAGGAAGGCCCCCAAACATTAGAATGAATAAGGTAAAAAATATCAGTGGATATTAATTCACTAGTATTGAAAGGCAAAACTGGTTGTTTTCCTAACTGACATGAAACACAATCAAAATTTTCTGTAGACACTGAATCTAACAAACCTCTAGAAGCCAATTGTTGTACTCGAGAGGAAGATGCATGACCAAGTCAAGCATGCCAAAGTGCAAGGGAAGGAATTGAAGAAACTGTAGCAGTGGCAGCAATAGAAACAGGAGCAACAAGTGGAAGACGAAGATTGTCCACGGGAAACATACACCAAACTCTGGGACCGGTCCCAAGCTCCTGTCCTGTCCTCGGATCCTGCACAATACACCCAGAATAATCAAAGATAATGCGATAACCCAACTCAGCTAATTGTCCCACAGAGAATAAATTGTAAGAGAGGTCAGGAACATTAAAGACCCTAGGAACTGAGAGGTTGGAGGTCGAAACAGAATCTATATTATGACCAGACATTGTGGAACCATTTGTTGTGCAAATATTAAGAGGGTGTGGTGCAGATTTAAGTTCAGAAAATAAGGACAAGTGAGGTGTCATGTAATTGCAACAAGTAGAATCCATAAGCCAAGAGGTAGGAGACATACCAGATAAAGTTGAGAGAGAAGAGGAATAAGATGCATTACCAACCATACGAATGACATTGGTGATGATATTTACAAGGTCATCTCTGGAAATGGTGAAAGTGGATTCAGAAGACTGAAACTGTGCAGAGATAGGAGCCATGGGTTGGACACTCTCAGTGTTAGCAATTGTAGCAGCAGAAGTGAAAACAGCTGATTTGTTGCGTTGATAACAAGTCTCAATATTATGGCCAAAACGTTTGCAAAAATTGCAAAAACGTTTGTTAGATTGTCGGCGACGATTGTTGCAAAAGGAAGCAAATTGGTCCTTATTTTCCATTTAGAAGCAAAATATGCAAAAATAGATTGTAAAAATGAAATCTACGCGAAAAACTGGGTAAGAAGGACCTGAACTGCAAAAAGTCAACTCTAGCAAAAAGTCAACGGTCAACCTAAGTCAAAGTCAACTGTCAAACGACTAAAGTCAACGGTCAAACCCTCAGATGTCAAAAGATGACGTCAGCAGCTGACGTAAGCAAGTGACGTTAACAATGGAACAACTAAGGCTAACGTGGATGACAACAGCAATGACGTCAGCAGGAGGGTTGTGGTGCATGAAGGCGCCTGAGAGCGCATAAGAGGCGCGTGACCTGAGGTTGCGGCGCGTGGGAGCGCGTGAGGAAAAACCCAGATGTGCAGTGGCGCGTGGAAGGCGTGTGGGGCGCGTGAGTTTCGGAATAGAACCTTTAAGCGGCGCGTGGAGGCGTGTGCAGTCTCCAATGGGGTCGAGGCTTCCACGATTGTGTAGATCGGTGCAATACGATCTCAGTGGTACCTTGGCAAACGTAATCGGAGCAATATTTGCAGCAGTGTTGCAAAGGGCAGTGGTCAGTGTAGTGTGAAACTCCTTAACGACGGCAGCTACAGGTCTGGAACCCAAAGACGATGGCTGAAAGACGTCGGAGGTTCAACGGCGAGAGGCTGTGGCAGCTGCTGTGATGGCCGAAGCGATGTTGAGATTGGAGTCACACTAATAAAGACAAGACTGCTAAGAAAAGGTCAGAGTAGTGGCTCTGATACCATGTTAGAAATACTGAATAAATATATTGTATTTCTCAATTAAATATTATACACAAGTTCTTTTATATAGGAGGCATATGAGTGCAGTATAAGTAAAAGTGTAATACAAGAGTGTGCTATACAAGTAATCTAGTTTGGGCCTAAAGCCCACAACACTATACACGTTAATAATATATATATATATATACACGCACACTTCTGTGCTATAATTATTAATTGTGTTAATTTTGTTTTTCAAATTAATTTTAGAACTATATCAATCTTATCTTTAATTATAGCAACTTAAACGTATAAGCACAAAATTAATTATAATTTGAATGTATAGAGAGATGAAATTAAGTAAATTTTGAAGCATCATAGTAAAAATTAATAACTTTAAAGCTCAAACATCCAAGTTTAGTTAGCTTAATTTATTTAAAAAAAAGAAGAAGGTAGTACAGTACGCTAAGCATAGTGAACAGTTTTTAAGGGGTTCATTTGATTGGAAAAGTGAGATTATAGAAAATATTATAATTTTTCTCATTTTTGTTTAATTATGAGGTGAAAAAGTAGATGGATAAAAAAGAAATTATTTGGTTGAAAAAAAAAAAAAAAACTAGATGATAGAAAATTGAGTTTTTATAAATTTAACGTTATATCTCTATTAAATAAAAAAAAGTAACACTTTATATTTTTATTAAAAAAAATAGTGTATGGTCAAATGAAAACTTTATTTATTTTTAAATATAATAGTACACAAAACTCAAGACGGAAAAACTTTTTTTTTATTAAAAAAAAAAAAAAACCAAAACTGGTGAGAAAAGAAAAAAATGAAAGACAAAAATAAAAATAAAAAAAGAGTGAAACGACATTTAAAAAGAACAAAGAACAAAAATGAAAGAAAAGATTCGTAAAACCAACAGTTGAGCGTTGGTGCTGGTGTTAGGATAGTTTCAAAAAATATATATTTTTGGGTAAATTTCATTCATATTTCCTGAAGTTTGGGCTAGTGCCATTTAGGTTCAAAATTAACTAATTTAGTCTCTAAAATCAATTTAGTCCTTAAAATAGTTGAGAAAACATAACTAACTGTTTAGAAACTAAATTGATTAATTTTGAAAAATCTTAAACCTAATTAACATTAGCCTAAATCTTAAGGTATTTTAATGAAATTTATCCTATATATATATATATATATATATATATTTTTTTTTTCCCATTTTTGAATAGAGTACTTGAAAGTACGTAGATTGTAAAGTCATTCCATAGAAAAAATATCTTGTGAGTCGCGGGACATATACAACTTTTGTGAAACTGACGTATGGTCCTCACAGCGGACCATGAGCTTCAAGAAAGTCCATGATATTTTGATTGATTATATTTTATCTACAGATACATCAAAGACATTTGAGTACCCTGTTTGTCGTTTAGCTGAATGAAGCGACGTAATTCAGCGAAATAAAAGAAAAAGAGGAGTATAATTGCCTTCGGTCGGTGAGTGCGTTCCTCGTTAAGGTTGAAAGAAATTGACGTATCGTTGTGACTGGTGAGGTGAGTGCGTTTTGATGTGCTGCATGCCTACCTTTTACTTAAAAAGAAAAAGAAAATACATATATATATATATATATGTGTGTGTGTGTGTGTGTGTGTGTGTGTGTGAAAGAGCAAGGAAGAGAGCAATAGAAAATAAAAGTAGATTGATATATATTTGTTGCCAAATTATAATTTCGGTCTGTTTCAATTTCTTTCTCATAAAGTTAAGTCAGTACTTAATTATTAAGGATGTTAATTTTGTATGTCAGTTCAGTTTTCAAAATTAATCAAATTTATCTTCCAATCATGTCACCTTTTAACATATAAGCATAAAATTGATTTTTTTTTGAAAGTTTGGAGATGAAAATAAGTGAAATTTGAAAATTAACAGATAAAATTAACACAATTAATATTTAAGAGGTTTTATTTTAAAATTTCAAGAATGAAATTGATGCAATTAAATGCATAGAAACGAAATTGAAATTAATTGTTATAATTTTTTTTTTTTTTTTGAGAATTAAGGAAAATTATTAGGTACTTTCTGAGTACTATAAATGTATAGTCCTCCTTCAGACATGAATGGTGGGTTCCACCATGAATTTAATTAATGGGACCCACCATTCATGTGAGAGGAGGGAGTATAAAATAATTTTCCGAGAATGAAACCTGATAATTTAATTAAAATAGAATAAGCCAGCATCGGCTAAGAGTACAGAGTAAAGGTGTGAAGGAACATTCTCTATCCACACCGAATAACTACTAACATGTCTAGCATGTTCAGGGACGGACGCAGGATTTCAAGCTTGGGGGGGTCGAAAATAAGCGAAAAAAAAAAAAAATTTCAAAAGGTTGGTACAGACATTTTTAATGTAAGCCCGTCGAATTTCATCATGTTGATTAACATGATATTCCCATATTTGTTTGCATACTCTGGGATCATAATCCAAAAATTCAAAATCAACTCTTTGAAATTGTGTTTGAGAGATTGGAACATCCACATTTTTCAGAATTGGGAAATGCATATTTTCTAAAATTGTAACATCCACATTTATAATAACTACATATCAAAAAAAAAAAAATTTCTATTAATAACTATATAACAGTATAACCATTAAACCAAAATAGAAAAAAAAAAGTATAAATAGAGTAAAAAAAAAAAAAAAAAGAATTGATGAGGCTCACTTGTTTAAAACTTTAAAACCTGTACTCTCTACGATGAAACTCCATATTTTCTCCAATAAAAAATACTACTTATTAAGCTCACAATTTCACAAACCCCACTTTCCTCCCACAAAACCCAACTCAGCTACCAAACCAAAAAAATACTACCTACCTTTCTTCGCATCTTATTCTGATTCTGATTCTCTACCTCTTCCAGTTCCAACAGGTCAACTTCAATTTTTTGTTTTTGTTTTTGTTGCTCCATCTACTCGGACTTTTGATTTTTCATTCGTGCTTTGATTCTGAGAATTTCCTTTTCATATTTGTTATTGCTTCGCTTTGCTAAAATTAGGGTTCTCAAGTGCTTTCTCTAATTCGAACAACGATATCAATGGAGGCTTTGCTTGATTGATTTTTATATTTGGGTTTTGGTATTGAAGCATATTCTTAAGGACGCTTTGTGTGAGTGAGTCTCAGTAGTTAGTTCGCGGAAACTGGGGTTTAATTAATGGTGGATCGAAACGCTGCCCTTGCAAAGCCTATATGGATAAAGCAAGCTGAAGAATTTTCAATTTCAAAGATGTAATTTGGTGGAGCCGTTGAAGTACGAGATGGGTCTCGCAACTCGCAAGCGTCATGGCGTGGGCGTGGGCGGCGGCGTCACGGCGTGGGTGAGTGGGTCTCTGTCTCTCTGAGTACTCTTTATTTCCACTCTGTCTTGCCTCTCTGTCTCTCTGTCTCACCTCTCACTTCCCTTTCTTTTTTTTCTTTTCTTTTTTTTCTTTTGTTTCCTTTGTTTTTTGCTTTCTCCATTTGGTTTTGGACTGCTGAGAGTGAAAGTTGAGTTTTTTTTTTTTTTTAGTTTTACATGGGCCATGGGCTCCTGGGCTGGCCAGATGATGGGCTAGGGTTCATGATTTTTGGGAGGGGGACCCAAGCTAAAAACTCGGGGGGCTGAGCTAAAAACTCAAGGCTTCGGCTAAGTCGAGGATATGACCAAAGGGAGAAAGAGAGTCCTCTTTGTTGCTGAGAGTGTTGATCACATGTTTTGAATCACCTTCAAGAATAAAGGATAAGTAGCCAATTTCTAGTGCGAAGCTTTAACCAAATCTGGAGAGAAGGGAAGGCGAACTCGCTCTGACAGCAACGCCAACACCTGGCCTTGGCTGTTACGTACCACCACACCCAGGCCAGCTCTGCCTATATTTTGAAAGTCACTCCATCGAAGTTAACCTTCAGAGAATTTGGGGGAGGAGGTGACCATCTGACTCATATGGGTGAATGAGCAGATATCTATGAAGAGGCTGTGAGGTTTGCTCTGCCGAAATCCTAGAGTGCTTGCTGTGCCGTTGAGGCAACCTATGACATCAGGTAATCAGAGTTTTTGACTCTGATTTGATTCTTGCAGTACCAAATTGTCCATAACAGCATTGCTAACTTCTCCAGATCTTTTCCTTCTCGCTGTGCACATAATATGAGGTCTGAAATGTTGGAAAAACAGTGGGAACAATGAAAGTCGAACTCAGGAAGAGCTTCCCATATTTGAGCTAATTCAGTGCAGTCCCACAGTGCATGCAAGATACTTTTTGGCTCACTGTTGCAGTGGTCACAAATATCAAATGTCAGAATCATCCGTTTCCTCATATTCACCTTTGCTGGCATCGCATTCCGACAAGCTCTCCAAAGGAAGTTTTTTACATTATTTGGAACGGAAAAACCCCAGACCAGCTTCCAAACTCCATTATCTTGATTTGGACCTAGTGTGGTTGGGTTATTTAAATTTTCTTTAGCTAGAAATTTATAAACCAACTGCACTGTGTACTGACCCGAGGATGTATATGGCCAAATTAATTTGTCTTCAGCTGAGGAGTTACAAAGAGGAATACTTTGTATCAAATCAACCTCTTGTGGATTAAACAAGCCCCCTAACAGACTTGAATCCCACTATTTTGTACTGGATCAATGAGATCTACCACCTTTGCTTCCTCAAAACCATCAACTGTAGGAGACAAAATTCTTTGATGATCATTGTATGGTCGCCATGCATCAAGCCAAACTCCAATTGATTCTCCATTGCCCACTCTCCATCTAGCACCTTTCAAGAGACACATCATGACCTTTTAGTATGCTCTGTCATGCATAAGAACCAACACTTGAATCAAGAGCCTTCATTATAGAGCAAGTAGGAAAAAAATTTGAATTTAAAAACCCGGTAGAATAAGGATTCCTTGTGGTGTAGAAGTCGCCATGCTTACTTAGCTAGCAAAGCATCATTAAAGACGGCTGGGTCCTTAAAACCCATTCCACTTACAGATGTAGCTTGGCATAAAGTTTCCCATTTGACCCAATGCTCTTTTCTTCAATCACCCTTCTGTCCCCACAGGAACTTCCTAATCAGGCTTTCAATCTCTATGCATAAGCCCACTGGGAGCTTGAAACAGCTCATTGTGAAGGTTGGGATAGCTTATACCACTGCCTTAATAAGGATTTCCCTCCCTGCTTGAGATAGTAGTTTTTCCTTCTACCCTTGAATTTTTTTTCAAACCCTCTCCTTTAAGTAGTTAAAGCTTGCCTTTTTATTTCTCCCCACAAGTGAAGGTATGCCCAAATACTTCTCGTATTGTCTTATTTCATGAACCCCCAATGCTACCTTGATGTGATCTCTAAGCTTTTCAGAAGTGGATTTACTGAAGAAAATGGTAGTTTTGCTTCTATTTATTTGCTACCCCGAACATTTGCCATATGTGTCTAGGATGTCCAAGACCTTCTAGCATTCGAGTGGTTGCCTTGCAAAAAAAAGAGACTGTCATTTGCAAAAAGGAGGTGAGTCAAACGAGGACTATTTCTAGATAAAGAATATCCTCGTATTTCACCGTGGTCAACTGCTTTACTAACGAGACCATGCAGTCCTTCCATACACAGTAGGAAAAGAAAAGGGGAGAGTGGGTCTCCCTAGCAGATACCTCTTGAGGGGTAGATCATGCCTTTGGGTTCTCCATTGACAAGGATTGAATATGAGACAAAAGTAACACACAGCATAATCAGTTGAATCCACGGTTCAATAAACCCCATTGTCCTTATCACTGCTTCTAAATATGGCTATTCCACCCTATCGTAAGCTTTACTCATATCGAGTTTTATTATCATAAAATCATCATTCCCAATGTGTTTCTACATAGTATGGAGAGATTCAAAGGCTACCAAAATATTATCAGAGATAAATCTACTTTTTGTAAAAGCACTTTGGTGTTCTGTGATAATTTTTGGTAAAATTCTTTTTAATATATTCACCAAAACTTTTGAGAAAATCTTGTATAGAACATTGCAGAGACTAATGGGTCTAAATTCAAAGGCATATTCTAGTTTCTTTTTCTTGGGAATACTGGTGATAAAAGTGTGATTTAAGTGCTTAGGTAAGGAAGCATTGTTGAGGAAATTAAGAATAGATTGACATACGTCATCACCAACTAAATTCCAATAATGTTGATAAAATAAATGGGACATACCATTTGGTCTAGGGGCTTTGAGAGGAGCCATCTGTTTGATTGCTTGTTGTACTTCCCATGCCTTGAACTTTGTGGACAACTAAGCATTCATCTAATTACTGGTGACTTTGTTGATGGAGCCCATGGCTGCTACATTATGTTGTAAATTTGCCGAGGTAAACAACTCTTGAAAATAGTTAATCTAGCACTTCTCTACTTCTTCAGGATTTGATATCTAATCACCAGATGCAACTCAGATTTTCTCTATTGAATTTTTCCTCTTCCTTTGAGTGGCTCTGCTGTGAAAGAATTTGGAATTTTTATCACCATCTTTTGCCCTTCAAACTTTTGCCCGTTGAAACCACATCCTATTCTCCTTATCTATAAGCTCAGTGATCTCCCTTTTCAACTCCCTCACCTGATGGTTCGAGCCACTTCTCATAGCTTCCTTCTCAGCATCCACTAGGAGTCTTCTTTTTTTTTGCTAACTCCTTTCTAACATTTCAAAAATGATCTCGATTCCACCTCTTCAATTCCTTACCACACTTCTCTACTTTCCTCATCACTTTCGTAGAAAGGTCAATCATGTCATTGGAGGACCATACAGCTTCAACCACCCTTGAATAGCCTGAATCAAAGAGCCACATTTCCTCAAAGAGAAATGGCTTAGTTGAAACTACAACATCCAGTCTATCAGGTATAATCCAAAGGGGTTAGTGGTTTGAGGAGTCAGATGAAAGATGGTAGATTTTTGTTCCCAGAAATTTCAATAACCAATCATTGGTAGCTAATCCACGATCCAATCTTTCCCATATTGAATGTCCATCTACGAAATGCTTTTGCCATGTATAAGGAGAGCCCTCAAAACCCAAATCAATAAAGCCACTCTTGTCTATAGCATCTCTGAATAGCTGCATCTGGTTTTGACTTCTGTTACTACCCCCTAACTTCTCAGAGCTTTGAACAATTTCATTAAAATCTCTTGCACAGAGCCATGGGAGACCGAATCCGTTATTCAATTGACAAAGCATGTTACAGGATTCAAAACGCTTGTGAGTGACTGGATCACTGTAGAATCCAGTGAATCTCCATGAATCTTCCTTCCCCTAGTTAATGATGGCATCTATATAGTTCTTTGAGAAAGTATCAATGCTTAAATCAATGGAGTTTCGCCAGTACAGCGCCAATCCACCTCCTCTATTTTTTCTTTCCATAAAAAACAAATTTTCAAAATCAATTTGTCATTGAATGTCTTTTAGCCTTGCTTCATCTGCCCATGTTTTGACTATAAACACGACGAGGGGATCTTTTGCCCGAATCACTGCTTCAAGCTCCTTTCACATACGTAGGTTTCTAAGCTCACGACAGTTCCGTACTATGAAACTCCTTTGGATTAGCGGGGCTGCTTAATAGCCTCCACCATTGAATTGTCTTGTTCTTCAACCTTTGAAACTTGAACTTTCTTATTTGGTAACTCGGGTTGGGTTGTACTGCCATGGCTTCTAGTTCTTTTAGTCAACACAGTAACCTGCATTGGAGAATCATTAGAGAAGGTGTCACGTGCAATTTTTTTCCCCTTATGAAGAGTAGTGGAATCCGTGGGAAGCTCCTCACATGGACATTCCTTATGTGGATTTTCGAGATTACCATTATCTTCTCCTATAAAATCTCCACTAGGGACCATAATAGATATCACTTGATTCTCGGGCTTGGCATTTTTATTGTCATCAAATTTTTGGATTTCCTAATCTATCTCTTTCAATTGAAATTCAAAGTTTGTGGATTGATTAGGAATAAGAGATAAATCTAGAACATGATCAACCAAATCAAATTTTGAATTTACCCCAGTATGTGCACCACGCGAGCAATCCTCCACCAAATCCGAAGATACCAAATTTGAAAGATTGTCCACGTCTGTTACTCCACTGTGGGATTGATCGGAAAGTTCAACTGAACTTGGTTGCTCACCGGATGTTTCATGAACGTAACCAACTATATCCTTCACCAAAGTAGACTTCTCTGACTGAGAACAACCAAAACCATCCACCATCCCTGAGACCTTCGTAAAATGAGTTTTCCCAGTATTACAGGGAGGAGCTCAAAACCAAGCGCCATATTCCTGTTGATCCAGGCTGAGGGTACCCTTACTAGCAAGCCATTTTTCACACTCTTTGTTTGTATGAGAGACCTTACTTCACTAGTAGCAAAAATTCGGTAGCTTTTCATACTTTAAAGAATCCCAAACTTCATCTTTGTCATTGAGTGCAACTCTGCAGCCCCTGCACAGAGGTTTTGAGACGTGGACTTTGAATCTTATCCGCAAGAAATCACCCCCAATCAATTCATTCAAGTTCTTCGAAAATGAGATGGTACCTATTTTTTCCCCCAGTTCCATGGCCATCTCAAAATCTAGCATGCTAACTGGTAACCCCCTGCATCTGAACCCAAAATTTCATAGTCGTAAACCTTAGGTTTTTTGTCGAGATGGAAAAATCATGTCACTAAAACAAGACCAAATGCTTGTTAAAAGACCGTGGGTCTATTGCTAGGACTCGTTTAGCATCTGTTTCTAGTTCAAAAACAAATAAAAGAATAAGATTGCCAGCCTCCCTTGTCTTAAAATCCTTCTGAGCCCCCAAAGTGGTTTAAAAGTTCTGCCCACTACTTCCATATTAAGGGCTTCCTTGTCATGAATCTTGCTGCTAAAACATGCTCGTTGCTAGAAGTGAAGTGTGATTTTTTTAGTATAACTCTTTCCCCCTCCTTGCCTGTCGAGAGGAAAAATCATATCACTGGAACAAGACCAAATGCTTGTCAAAAGACCACGGCTCTGTTGCTAGGACTCGTTCAACATCTGTTTCTAGCTCGAAAACAAATAAAAGAACATGATCGCCAGCCTCCCTTGTCTTAAAATCCTTCCGAGCCCTCTAAAGTGGTTTAAAAGTTCTGCCCACTGCTTCCACATTAAGGGCTTCCTTGTGATGAATCTTGCTGCTAAAACATACTTGTTGCTGGAAGAGAAGTGTGATTTTTTTAGTATAACTCTTTCCCCCTCCTTGCCTGTCGAGAGGAAAAATCATATCACTGGAACAAGACCAAATGCTTGTCGAAAGACCACGGCTCTGTTGCTAGGAATCGTTCAACATCTGTTTCTAGTTCAAAAACAAATAAAAGAACATGATCGCCAGCCTCCCTTGTCTTAAAATCCTTCCGAGCCCTCCAAAGTGGTTTAAAAGTTCTGCCCACTGCTTCCACATTAAGGGCTTCCTTGTCATGAATCTTGCTGCTAAAACATGCTTGTTGTTGGAAGAGAAGTGTGATTTTTTTAGTATAACTCTTTCCCCCTCCTTACCTGTCAGAGAGTCTTTCCCAGTCTCTAAGAACCTCATCCATAGTCAGTAGAGGAGGGTGATCACAGAGTGAGAATGTTTCAAAATATTAGCAAGAAAAAGAGAAAAATAGTGGAGATGATAACCAATGTCTAATGTTTCCCCACCCCGAAAGAAAAAAATTCCTAAAACAAGCCCTACCAATAACGTTGTTATTAGAGGGGAAAGATTATCATTCCCAAGGAAGATAACAGCATTCTACACTCTTATCACTCAGCAAGAGGGACTCGAGAAAGAAAAAACTATGGTTACAAATTTTGTTTGCTAAAGTAAACAATGAAAGAATGAAAAATTTAATGAGTTATGGTTTTATTCTATCCAGATATATTATTTTGATCTTTTGCATAGAGTAGAAAAGATTTTGTCACTAAATTCATTTAAAAGATTTTATTATTCTAACCAAATAATGCTGAGTCAATATTTTTAAAAACTTCAAATTATGAGACTTTAACAATTCATTTAACTAGATTCATTAATAAATACTTTTTTGGGGCCTTGTTAATTTTTCAAGAAATTTTTTTAAATGAAATATATTTTTATAATTTATTTTTTGCTTTATTTAAGTAAGATTGAGGGGTCATTTTGAAAATGGGTGAGAATTGAATGTCATTTTGAAAATAAGTAGAGGTATCTATATCAGTTAGTTATTTCTATTAAAAGTTGAAACATCCGAGTAAAGATAATTTATATCTTGTATACACTTAGATTAGGTTAAAGTAGAATTTCTATCTTGTATTAAAAAAAAAAAAAAAAAAAGTTTACCTTATTATTATTTTTCAGCTTTTCAAGATTTTCCTTGAAAGTTTTTAAGTTAGTATGCTAAGCACTATACTGAACAGTCTCAAAAAGAGAGTCAATCTCGTACCGGAGGTTGTACCGGTTTGGCCAGTAGAATGATATATTTTGGTATCGGTCAATACTGGTGTACTATTTCAAGTTTACTGCCATTTTTTATATTTATAAATATATATATATATATAATAAAAATAAAAGTTTACAATAAAACATTACCTCAATTAAGATAAAATTATTCACGGTTTTAGACTTTAGCATCAACTAAAAGAGGAAAAAAAAATAGAAAGCTTAATTCTTTATTGCATACTAAGAAAACAAAGAATACAAATAAGTTATCATTCTGCCCTTACAAAAATTCAAAATTACAAAAATAAAAAATAAAAAAAAGGGGGGGGGGGGGGTTTTGTACCTACCGGTATGCCCAGTATTGGCCAAGACGCCTGAAATCGGCCGGTATTTAAACACGTACGAAACGTTGAAGTTTCAGTACTGATGCACATACTGGCCGTGCAGTACGTACGGTAATCCTTTTCCTCCTAGACTCCCAAACACTTTATACATGGGAAGGTACTAATTCAGTTACAAAGCCTTTGGCTTCAGCCAATCCAACTTGATATACTAAATATGACAGAATCATATATATACATATATATATATATATATATGTGAGGAGGAGAGGACCTGCAGGTCGAGAAATTATAGAGTCTTCTGGTGGACCATGTCACTTGTCCACCATTCTACTAAAAAACTTCCACTTGTTTAAAATTGTTGAATCAGTAATTAATTTCTATTTAAAAAAAATTTTAACTAACAATTTTAAAGAAGTGGCAGTTTTTAATGGAATGGTGGATCACATTACTGGTCCAATACATATAGTAAATACTAAATTTAATATACTCACCTACAACAAGGTGAATTGCTAGTGATGATTGATGGGGGGAACGGATTCCGCTCCCTCCTTATGGTAGCCTTTAATGCACAAACAATCATAACTTCCGGGTTTATTAACACAAATTTGTTTGTCCGAGCATTTCTTGTCCTCTTCACCTTCGTCAATGTCTGGAGTTGTAAAGCTCACATTTTTAAGTAAATAAAATAGTAGGTCCCAAAAAAAAGTAATAAGAAGTATATATAATCAAAAGCATTGACATACTTTTGAAACGAAATGATAGGCATTGCCTTGCAGCAATAATACTAGAGGAAGTATATCAAAGTTTTTTTTTTTTTTACAAGATAGAATTTATACTCTAGTTTAATCTAAGTGTATATGTGTGTGAACCTCCCTCCTGGAAACTTGAACCCCGGCCCTTGCCCCCCCCACACCCCACAAACACTTATCCTTGTGGAGTGACCATCACACCAAGGGTGTGCAGTAGTGTATATCAAAGTTTTTTTTTTTTTTTTTTTTTTTTTACAAGACATAATTCTACTCTAACCTAATCTAAGTATATATATGTATGAAACTCCTTTTTTGAGACTTGAACCTCGGCCATATTCTCCCACACTCCATAAGCACTTATACTTGTGGAGTGACCATTGCACCAAGGGTGTGCGGTGGTGTATATCAAAGTTTATTAAAACGACAAAGTTATGATGAGATGGGAATAACATTAATTACTTTCATGTAAATTATTATTATTATTATTATTATTATTATTAGATTACTAATTGTCTCTTTAAGTTATTAAAAAATTATGAATTTAATCATTTAACTACAGTCTAATCGCCCCTCTCACATGTGAACCTAAATTTTTTTTTAATAAGTGAGGCCAAGCACATGAAATTTCTAACATTTTAACATCTTAAATGGGAGATAGAATAAAGTTAGGAATCGAATTCAAAGATTTCTTGCTTGAATATATACCATGTTAAATTATCAATGGTACGCCTCAAAAATTTAAGTTATTTGGAAATAGTGGATTCAATCATTTAACTATAATTCTAACAATTATATTCAAATCACAACATATCAAGTCAAATAATTGTGAAAAAAATATATAAATTTTCTTTTGTGTCACTAAAATAAGCCACATAATATTTTATAAATTGGTCCAAAAAAAATTTATTCTTCTTGAAAAAGGTTCTTATAGATGAGTAAATTGAATACCTTGGCAACCGCCTTTGACGCATGGGTCCCTGCGGTAACCCTTCTTGCAATTACAACGGTACCCAGACCCGTTGTTGGGATCAGAACATGTGGTATTCCCTCCACATATATAATTCGCTTTGTACTGAGCAACTATACACGTCTCGTTACCAACTGCCCAATCAAGAACCATGGAAGGGTACGGTGTCATTGCATTGTAGACTGAAAAGATAATCTGAGAAGAACTGGAACTTGTATTTTCGGATAATAAAGGCAAAGCTGCATGGATTGAAATCCCAAACTTTTGTGTGTTTATTGAAGCTATTTGCTGCCGAAGTAATATTTTGCATTCCTTTTGAAATATCAATCTTGCAACACCCAATCCCAGAGCAAGAATCGTTCACTACGTTGCTTATGTTTTGACAAACAGACATGCAACTAATGTCAGGGTTGTAAATAAACCAAACCAATCATGAAAAAATCGAGCTCAGCTCGATAAAAAGGTCGTTCATATTTATTTGTTTATAAATAAACTAAGCTTGGGCATTAGTTTTAGGCTCATTTAATAAACAAGCTGAGCCCAAACAAAAAAATTTGTTCAAAAACAAGCTCGTGAGCAATTAGGCTTGATACAAAATAATTCAAGCGTAGACTCATTTATAAGTTTATAAGTGTTAGCTGAATATACTCATTAGACATATTATTAAGGTCATATTTTCTATATAATTGGCTAATCCTTTGACAAAATGCATTTTACTTATAATTGTGTAGATCTAAGCTGGGTTTAATGTATCAAGAAATATGTTGTTCAAAAATATCAAGTGGTTTCATTAAAGACATGAAGATTGATCCAATAAACAAGTGAAGAAAAGTTGGTTCATTAAGTCTCAACAAAAGCTCGACAATACTGCTATCGAGGATTAATGGAGAAGCTCAATATAAGCTCGATCTATCTAGATCAACAATTTCAAAATTTCTAGATTTGAAATTCAGCCTATAATGACTTGTTTGATTATGGTTTCTTTTCTCACAACTCTAGTCATATATAAGGCTTACTTTAAAAGTCATTAAGTATAGAAATAGAGACTCAGAACTCATATAATCTATGTGAAGCTATTGCGTTTGCGCGCCTTAGGGTTTTGTAACCAAATACTTCCTAATCTTCATCGTTTATGAAGTAAAGAACTTTGCAACCAACAACAATCATTTAAGTTACTGAAGTTAGTCACATACTAGGATTCGTGCAAAGGAGTTAGTTACAGATTGGAGATTTATGCAACAAAGGAAAGAAGGCTACTACAAGATCAAGTCCAATTGGGATTAGAGCGAAGGTTCAACTGTATGTTGGTATTTTGGAATAGGTCAAGATAGTGGTAAGATTCCTCACACTTGTAACCGCTTGATTATTGATTAGTAGATTCTTAGGAGTGGTGACCTTAAATTCACCCGGTGGGATTTTTGCCTTGCAAAAAGTTTCCCTATTTGTCAACAAATCACCATGTCAATTTAATTTTCGTTGCATTTAGTTTATTTGGTAATTTGTTAGTGCCTCCACGATTTTCATGTAATTTGACTTAATTAATCAACTTCAGTAATTAAATTAATTAACTGGGGTCAATCTATCTTAACCCAACAAGTGGTATCAGAGCGACCACATTCTGATTAGGTTTTAATCTTTGTTGTGTGATCCATTGACCCTTGTTGTTATGGATCCTAGACAATCGTTGATTATACTTTGTCTTTTTTATGGTACTAACTATGCATACTGGAAAGTACATATGAGAAGTTTTTTGCAGTCTTTAGATGAAAAAGTCTAGCTAGCTGTCTAGGTTGGATGGACTAAACCTATTAATCCGCTCGCATCTTAGGATGATGACAAGATCAAAACTAAAAATTTCAATAGTAAAGCGTTGAATGCCCTGTTTAGTGTTATGACAAATGAGGAATTTAAGAAAATCTCATCTGTAGACACCGCATTTTGTACCCCTTACGACTCAGGCCTCCGTCCCCCAATGATGGTAAAATTCTAAAGCCCAAGGTTGGTTTAGGGCCCGATCAAATTATAAATTGACTCAGGAAGGTTTTTATGAAAAATATAACTCTTTTAGGAATAAAATAAAGCTATTTTTTGAAAATAAAGGCCACAAAAACCCTAGGGTTGCGTATGCATTCACCGTACATGTACACAGGCTTAATGAATGCCTACCTAGCTAAGGTTCTAGAAGCTATAAAAGGCAAGTTTTTCTGCATTAAAACTAAGGTTTGGAACGAATCCCACATCATCTGGGAGCCATTCCAAACCCCCATTTTTCAACTATACAAAGCCTTACATGGTATATTTCAAAAACTCATAAAAAAAAAAAATCCTAAGGGAAAATACAAGATTCACTAGAAATAATGAATCAAAGAGGGAGATTTTCACAAAACATCCTCAAGTAAATATTTATGATTGGGCCTTTTCTGGCCTTGATCTTCAAGTTTTAAGATTACTAATCACTTTTGTATTTGATTGTGAATAGATTGACTGAGGGGAACGGTCAAAATCAAGCTTGAAAAGCTTCTTGTTGAAGGTATTGAGTTCGAACCCTTTTCTTTTCATTTCCTTGTTTAATTCTATTTTCTATTTATTTTCTTGCTTTGTTTATGTTTTAATATGTTTAGGTAGCCTAGGGTTTAGTAGTTTTCTGTTTTAAAGCATGTTTAGATTGCTAGTTTTTTTGTTTTAAAATGACAAAAATATTTTATTTTGTGTCTTGTTCTATTTTTCTTGGGGTGTATTACATGAATTATAATATCTCTCTCTTGATTTAGAACATGCTTGATATTGTGGAGAAACATAGAAAGTGTGTGTTGCATAACTGAGTGCATGAGCTATTTCTAATTTTGTATGAGTATATACTAGTTTGTACATGTACTCATGGGTTAATTAAGAAATTTATATTTCTTGTTTATGTACCCTCTATAGCTTAGTTGAGCATAGATGTTTTCATGCATTGCATATGTATTTTATTTATCTAGCATAATTTGTGCTTTTTGATATTTGGTCATAACATAAAAACACACCAAAAAAAAAAAATTGTATTGCTCAACACTAAGTGTGTAATTAAGGTTGGCCAATGAAATTTACATTTCATGTATGTGTACCTTGTTTAGCTTTGATGAGTTACTTTTGCACTTTGCTAGTTTGTGCTATTTAGTACTTAATTGTGTGAGTTGTTTATAGTCTTTGAACAAACGATCTTGATTTTGATGTCACATGTTTTGATTGTAAGGACTAGAAAATCCTAGGAGAAATGCATAAATAACCATCTCACCACTGTTACTTGCCAATTATGAATACTTCTATGCAAATCATAAAAGCCTTGCTTGGTAAGGTGTAACACTTGCATAGCAAGATAAAACGAGGTGTTGAAAAAGAATTAAAATATATATATATATATATATATGTAACAAGGGTATTTTTTTTTTCTATCTCTTATATGCCCATGAATGATATCTTTGATTGTGCTAAACAAAAAAAAAAAAAAAAAAAACAGAAGAAAAAGAAAAAGCAAAAAGAAACAAATGCTTTTACATTATTGCAAGCGTGTTTTATTGGAGATGTGAGAATTATATGTTGTAACTCTTTAGGTGATAGTCACTTTCAAACCAATGTGATTAATGATGTAGAAAATTTGTTTGATTACTATCTACATATCACCTTTTATGTACTTTGTTCACTTACTAGTTGCACACACTACACACAAATTTATGCTAAACTTAGTACATATGATTGTGTGTTAAGTAATATGGCCACCTAAAATTACTCATCACGTGATGTTTAATACATTTTCTTTGGGTTGGGTAGAATTTAAATAGAAAATTTCTAAAAACTTGAGTGGAATATGTTTTTGAAAACTTCTAGAATCATTTGTACGCATTTCATATCACAAACATTGGTTTTCAGTTGTTTTTCTGCAAAAAAATAAATTTCAAGTTTTTCATAATTCCAGTTTTTCAAGTTTTCGATCGATTGAACCTGATTCTCGATCGATTGAAAAAATTGAATTTTTAGGCCAAAACTCACTGTCTCTTTTGGTTCCTACTCGATCAATCAAAATATGTTAACTGTCTTTTTGATCATTGCTTGAATCCTCTCGATCGATCGAAATTCGAATTTTTCTAATTTTTAATGGTTTGACAGATCAATTTAGTCCTTTTTCACCTATTCTCTTCGATTGCTCTTAATCCCTTTTATTAGAAATTTTTTTTTTTTTTTTTTTTGTCTTTCTTTTTCCAAGTAAAAACTTCAAAGGTTTTCTCTCTCATATCAAGTAAGACTCTTTTACCCTTTCTTTTCATTCAAATTACATACATTCATGCATAAATTTGTCATTTTCTTCAAAAATTTTGAACTTAAAGAATTTGGGGTTTTTGGTGATTTTTGGTGTTTTTGATTTGAAATGGTTAATGGGTTTTTGTGAATGCATGTTTTTTACATGATTTCTATGGTTTAATTTTAAAAAATTTCATGATTTATTAAAAATTTCAAAATTAGGGTTCACGTGTTCTTGAGGAAATTGGAAATTAAGTTCAATTGGATAAATTTGGCTAAAATTGACCATTGTTGTTGATTGATTGATAGTTTATAACATGTTTTATACTTGTTGTGATGGTCAATTACTCAATTTGTGTGTTTTTTAAAAATTAGGGTTTTAGTTTTTCAAAATTTGGGGATTTTTCATAAAACTTGAATTTTTGGGTCAATTTTTTCAAAATTATGAGAAAATTGAACATTTTAATGCATTAGTTCATGCATCACTTATGTCTATGCATCATGCATCATATAGATTTTGAAGATTGCATATATACTGTGTTTAATCTCTCTCTAATGTAGTCTGCCCTTGGTTTTGTGTTTTGTTTTGTGTTTCCTCCCTCTTTAGATCTTAGTAATGGCTCCTAAGAATGCTAGGAAGTTTAAATCCAAAGCCAAAAGAGTCTCTAGGTCATTTTCTGAACCAGTTGAGGTCTTTTGACCAAACTAGGTTTCATGTTTTTCAAAACTTTCAAAAATTTGATTCCTTGGTTAAGTATAGGTCTATTTGGGGTGAAAGATAGGTCAATTTAGATGAGTATAAAAGACTAAACATTAAAGGAGAAAAATATGACATTTTGCATTCCATCATTTATGAAGAGAAGTACTATTCAAATCTCTCTCCCCCCTTATCATGGTACTTTATTTTGACAGTCATGTAGTCTAACTGTGGTTAGTTTATAAACTATGCTTCTTTCTTATGATTAGTATTAGTGACACAGGCAAGCCACGTGCTTAGTTTATTGGAAGGTTTCATTATATTAAGTGATTCTATAATTTGGCATATGGCATTAACTATTAAAAAAAATATTAATCAAGGAGAATACATTTGGTCCAGATAGGGTGTGAAACCCCCCACTTTACTCCATCCAATATGTAAAGTTGTGATTTACAATTATGTTTTATGTTGGCTTTATTCCATAACAAAAAGTGTTGTATTTGCTTTAATTTTGTTCTTTGTATTTTGTGGGATTTTATTGTATTGGGTTTAGTATGAAGTTGGTGAAGACTCAAGCTAAAATGAAGAATTCATGGATTTCACGAGAAGGTCGTGAGAACCTAACCCGTGAAAGAGCCATGTGAGGAGCACATAACTGGAAGCTGAAGAGTCGTGCCAAGCTGTTGTTTTCGCGAGTGTCTCGCGGGTAAGGCCTTCCCGCAAGGTAGTCGCGAAACATTCTGCCTGGAGGATTTTTAAGAGTGAATTTCTTACCTTTCACCCATACTATATATACCCTCATTACTTACAAATGTAGATGAGAAAATTTAGAGAGAAAAATCCTAGATAGGTTTTCTACAACCCATACACCCATCTTTTTAAGAGAGAGCTACTAATCCTTAGTGAGAAATTATTGTAGCATCTTCTCCATCCCTCTCCCATTGTCATACCTTGAGAGGAGATTTGTACCCAAACACAATCCACACCTATTCAGAGTGTAGAGAGTGTTTTAGAGCTGCTGGGAAGTATTGGAAGAAGCCAAGGATGGCAGATGCAACATGGAGTTTATTGCGGGATTCAAAGAACTAGACAAGACACGGTTTCAAGAAACCTTGCCGAAGTAAGAGCTTGGAGGGCTTAGGTACATCGGGTAGATTAGGATTTGAGGGTCTCTTGCTAACCCATGTATCCCAACTGATTGTCTAGTGGATCGATTTCCGCTTGGAGGGCGGCGAAGAGGTTTTTCGCCGAGTTCTTCAATTTCCTCTTCGATGACACATCAGTATATTATCTTGTGTTTGCATCTTTCTTCCCTATTCTTTTATATTCCATTTTACTGTTGTGTTGCTTTGTTTATGGATTAGGGTAGTTTGTTTGTTTATCCGCTCACATTTGCACTATTTTACACTTAGTATTAAGTTAGTATAAAATCAATCAAGCCGTAACTTTAATTTGGGGGTCTAAACAGCTCTTGTGTTTTCAACACATTTTTTGAGCTTTCAATTGGTATCAGAGTGGGTACACTTGATTTGGTTTCATTGCCTAAGTGTGATCCTTGACCCTTCGTTTATTTGCCATGGATTGTGCTTTGTATGCATTTTTGTATGATTTGGTTGATGATGAATATAACATGCCATGTGTTTGTGAAAATACCTCTATGAGTGATAATCCTTATGATTGTGATGACATGTTACTTGAATCATTGGGTGTTGTTAATATTCCAAATGACAAACTCTTGAAAAAAAAGGCTAAGGAGTTTCAAAAGAGTTTGAGCAAGTTACTTTATGAAAAAGATGATTTGATTACTAAGCTCAATGAATCCAACAAATTGGTTGAGAAATATAAGAAACTTGTTGAAAATTCTCTTGAAAAGGTAAAAGAGTTTGAATGTTTGAATATGGACTTGGATGCTAAACTTGTCTTGTCTAACAAACTTGTTGATGATCTTAAATCTGAAAATGAATCTCTTAAGATGCATGCCAAGTGTTTGATTGCTGAACCTACTGTTAAAAATGATGAAAATATTTTTTGCAATCATGTTGTGGTACCCGATATTGTGCCTATTGTGTTCTCTACCTCAAAGGACAAATTGGTGTACATTCCTCCACATAAAAGAAATCAAAAAGTGGAGAGAAAGGGTGTTAAGTCAAAGCTTCCGTTTAGGTCTCAACCTAAGACTTTGGATGGATCTAAGTTTGTTCCAACTTGCCACCATTTTGGTGTGATTGGTCATATAAGACCTCAATGTCATAAATTGAAGAGAGAACAAAATCATGTTGCTAGATCCCTTCCTAAAAAGCCTAGTGGACCTAAACACATTGTTTGTCACCATTGTGGTGCCCTTGGTCATCTTAGACCTTATTGCTCTAAGTTTCAAGCTTTTAAAAGAATCAAAAGAAAAGATAAATTTGAGCTTCTTAGAAGTTGTGCTAAAAAGGGTAAACCGGATTTGAGTGAAAATATAGGCCACAAACTCAATGACCCCTTGTGATTAAACCAATTAATTAATTAGCCAAGTTATTAATTAATCAATTTATCATGCAATTGCGTGGCAGCACAAACAAATCACCAATAAACTAAATAAGCAGCAGAAAATAAATAACACGGTGATTTGTTCACGAATGGGGAAAACCCTAACGGCAAAAACCCCATCGGGTGATTTTCAGGTCACCACTCCTGAAACTCCACTATTATCAAATCAAGTTGTTACAAGTAAAGAAATCCCAAGTACCTTACCAACCTACAGTTGAACCCTTACCCCAATACCCAATTGGACTTGATCTGTAGTGACAATTCCCACCTTTGATGCACGGCTCCCAAGTACGTGACTAACCAATGCGTAGATCCTAGTACGCGACTTTAAACACCAACTTAGAAAGAAAGGTTGGCTGCAAAGTTCTTCAATTCATCCTACACAATGAAGATCAGGAAGATGCTTGGTCACAAAACCCTTTGGTGCAAATACACAGCAACTTCTTTAGAGAAGATGAACTAGGTCAAGAACTTCGTCTTTTGATCACAATTTGCTTGAACAGAGATTGCTCAATACTTTTGCAACTTGTGTATGGTTTGACGGCTCTTAAAACAATCTTTTTATATGTTTAGGGTTAGAAGAAAAGAAGGCCCAAAAATATATTCACGGATCTTAAGAAATTAGATCAGAAAATCTGACTTTTTAATTCTCGACAGATAGCAGGTGTTGAGGAGTTATCGAGCAAGTGTCAAGATTTAATGAATTTGCACTTCAGCTTGTTTTTCTTGGACAGACTTGATGACTTCAACACTTGATCTTGAAACCTTGTTTCTTGAAGTATAAAAAACACCTAGAACTACCTAATTACAAGTAGAGTGCGTTTTGTCAAAGGATTAGCCAACTTACATAAATAAGTATAACATATGTTCTTAACATGTGAACCACATATGTCCTAACAAGCATGTTGTTAAAGAAAGTGTTTAATGCTCTTAACTCATTGTCTATGTGCATCTCCAGTTCTCATTCTTCAAACCCTCGTCTCACTACTCATGAGACACTCATTCCAAACAATCATTCCGTTTGGATAAGGAAGGGTTCCTATGGTTGAGCTTTTACTCTTTTGGTCCTTGATCTAATTCTTTCGATCTTTGTAGGACTCTTCATGCATTAGATGCTTAATTGTCATGCATTCTTGCATCATGCATCTCTTTATATATTTGTTTTGTGTGTGTAAAAATCCAAAACCAAATAAAAAGTGAAAAATTGAAAAAGTTTGATCGTATTTGTTTGAGCACATATCTCATGTGAGTTTGACCTAATACATTCGTACTAATGGCGTAGTGCATTTATGAGCTTGGCTTGTTTTGTATGCACCTATTTCTATGTGGAAGAAATCTTCAAAACTATGTGTGACTGTTATAAATAGATCTTCAAGCTTGTCATGAATGATTGGTCAATAGTCATGTTGGGCTTGATACTTGCATAGACTTGTGTCTATATCTCTTCCCACTTTATTTTTATATTTTCTTTGCAAAAGAGTTCACCAAATGTAAATCTCCAAATGAAAAGAAATATTGAGCTGCAAAAGCCTGTCACACATACTAGTATTTAACTAGGAACAAGGGAAAGCAACTTTTTTAATGTAAAAGTAAGGTACTCAAAAAACCAAAGGCTAACTATCAATGTTGAAATATCAAAAATTTCAAGCACCAATCTCAAAAAGAGATATATCATCCAAAAATGGATCAAATGTTATATTTTATGCAGAGGCCAAATGAAAAGCTCCTTTGATATGTAATCATTCTCTTGTGGGAGGTCATATATACTTATTTCTATAATTGAGATAGTCCACTTGAATTAGTGCTAGTTGTGTATGACTTGATTGAATTGATCATTGAAGTTTCACTCTGGTCTAAGGACTATTCTACATTTGATACTCACACACAACACACATGACTTTGATTCAATTAATGCGTATCTCATTTGTGTGATTGTACATATTCAAATGTGATGTGTATGCTCAATTATTTGTGATCAAACCAAAAAGATTTTTGTTCTTTTTGTTTGCTTTTGGAAGTGATTTGTATCACCCATGTTTTTCAAAGTTTTTCAAGTTGGTTTTGTGTGAAAAACATGTTTTCTGGGTATTTTCGTGACCCATTTCATGTGTATGCTCAACTGGGTTAAATGATCCAATTTTAAAGTTTTTTAGCTTTGGACAGAGAGTTTCGCGACTGTTTCGCGGCTGTTTCGCAAGTAAGGCTTACCAGCGAAATACTAGCGAGATACCAGCAAAATTTTCACGAGAAGCTAACCAGCGAGATACCAGCAAAAATTTTCAGGTCAGCTTTTTAAAGGGCATTTCGTGGGTCATTTGTTTTAAACGCCTCCCATCTTCTCCCAAACCCTTGTTTTAATGTTTCTACATCAAAACTCAACTAAATTCAAGTGTTTTCCATTCCATTAACATCTCTAAGGTAATCTTTGACTCTTTTAATTGATTTTGATCTTTAGATTATGTTTTTGGGGGTTTTATGTTCATAGTTGGGATTTTCTCAAATGGGAGTTGGAAAACTTAATTTTTGTCAATCTTTTTTATTAGGCTTTGTTTTAAATGATGATTTGCTTTGGATGTTGGCCCCTTATGGCAAGAATAACATGTATTTAGGCAAGTTTTTCATATGTTCTTGCATTGTTTAACGTACATGTGTAGTGTGTGCACTCCAAGTGTTTGATAAAATGCCCAAATGGCATTTTCTCGTTGTTTTGGTCTCTAGTGAGTATCAAACTTTAGAGATCACCATAATTATTCATGTTTATCATGTTTTGATCATTGGTGGTGTGTTTTGTACACTTTGCCCCTTGAGTGCCTTGCTCATGCATTAGTTATGCATCACACATGCACACTAGATGCAATTTGCTGCACACACTCTAACACTTGATATGTTTTTGCACTCACTCATGCTACTTAAGCCTTTTTAGACTTTTTAGCACATTTAACATGTTCTTGTGTCTATGTCATGCCTAGGTCCATATCATGTTCCATCATCCTTAGCATGTCATGTTTTTTATGCTTTGTAGCATTTTTTTAATAATGTTTTTGTCTTATGTTTGAGCTTCATTTTCTCATTCATCTTGCACCCTCATGCATCATCTTCATATTTTTTTTCTTTCCCTCCTTCCTCTTGCTTCATTTGTCTATTCGTGACAAAAAGGGGGAGAGTATACCGAAGAGTATACTGGTGTGTTTCGTCATTTCTATATGACTTATGTGCACATTCTTAGAGGGAGAAATTCTACCTCATGCACATTCGTAGGGGGAGAAAGCCATATGAGAGATGCATATGCCAAGGGGGAGAAGACATTTTTTTTAGAAAACCTTGATTTACTTTATGCTTGTTTTCTGGTTGCTTTATGATGCTTTGATATGCTTTATTGCTCTCATTGCATCATGTTTATGTGTTGGACATGCATTTATCCTTATGCTATTGTGCTTTATTGGTTGCATGTTTGGATGATTACTTGCTTTGCTATGTGATCATTGTAGTCATTTCATATGGCTGTTTGGTGTATGATCAAGTTGCTCACATGTTTCACATCATGTTTACTTGATCGGAATTTACTTGTTACATTATACTTGTTCTTTTATCACTTGATTTACCTTGAGAGTCTAATGCGTTTTGTGCAAGTGTTTCAAGTTCCAGATATATATGTTCCAAGTTCATCACAGCTTCTAGAATTAGGTGTGAGTGAGTTTTGCTATTGTTCCCAAACTCACGTTTAAGTCTAGAGTCTGTTATAGGCTGTTTTGCCATGGAATAGCTAAAGGGGGAGATTGTAAAGTTGTGATTTACAACTATGTTTTATGTTAGCTTTATTCCATGACAAAAAGTGTTGTATTTGCTTTAATTTTATTCCTTGTATTTTGTGAGATTTTATTATATTGGGTTTAGTATGAAGTTGGTGAAGACTCAAGCTAAAATGAAGAATCCGTGGACTTCACGAGAAGCTCACGAGAAGCTAACCAGCAAAAGAGACATGTGAGGAGCACATGACTGGAAGTTGAAGAGTCATGCCAGACTATCGTTTTCGTGAGTGTCTCGCGGGTAAGACCTTCCCGCAAGGTAGTTGTGAAACATTCTGCTTCGAGGATTTTTAAGAGTGACTTTCTTACCCTTCACCCATACTATATATACCCTCATTACTCACAAATGTAGATGAGGCAATTCAGAGAGAAAAACCCTAGATAGATTTTCTACAACCCACACACCTATCTTTTTGAGAGAGAGCTACTCATCCTTAGTGAGAAATCATTGTAGCCTCTTCTCCATCCCTCTTCCATTGTCATACCTTGAGAGGAAATTTGTACCCAAACACAACCCACACCTATTTAGAGTGTAGAGAGTGTTTTGGAGCTGTTGGGAAGCATTGGAAGAAGCCAAGGATGGCAGATGCAACATGGAGCTTGTTGTGGGATCCGAACAACTAGGCAAGACACGATTCCGAGAAGCCTTGTTGGAGTAGGAGCTTGGAGGGCTTAGGTACATCGGGTAGATTAGGCTTGGAGGGTCTCTTGCTAATCCATGTATCCTAACTGATTGTCTAGTGGATCGATTTTGGCTTGGAGGGCGGCGAAGAGGTTTTTCACCGAGTTCTTCGGTTTCCTCTTCGATAACACATCGACGTGTTATCTTGTGTTTGCATCTTTCTTCCCTACTCTTTTATATTCCATTTTACTGCTGTGTTGCTTTGTTTATGGATTAGAGTAGTTTATTTGTTTATCCGCTCGCATTTGCACTATTCCGCACTTAGTATTAAGTTAGTGTAAAATCAATCGAGCCATAACTTTAATTTGGGGGTCTAAACAGCTCTTGTGTTTTCAACACATTTTTTGAGCTTTCACAATAGAAACACACCACGTAAGCATTACACTTAACAATAAAATACACATGTTATACCATAGTAACCCCTTCAAAGCCAATTTCACAAAATTCAAAAAAAAAAAAAAAAATAAAATAAAATAAAAACCTACGTTTAGATCCCATTGAAAAGCAGCAGTTGAGAACAACACCACCGAAGCCAGCCTCAAATGTCCAATCCCACGGAGAAGCTGCTAATGTGACATATTTTTATTGGGTGGTGTAAAGTGGGGGGTTTTATACCCCATCTGGACCGAATGTCTTCTCTCAATCAAATAGAAAAGACTTAGAGAGAGAATTATATTTCCACTTTCACTTCAATTGAAATTTTAGCAATGACATATTAAGTGTTATAGTTTTACAAATATTGATAATTTAAAAAAGAAAATAATTGTAAAATTTTTCATGTATCTCATTATTAAGTTCATGTTTTTGTTTTGGCCAAAATGCAAAAGGAGCCCTTGAGATTTGTGTTATCACTTCTTTGTAGTAAATTTTAGATGAAAATGACAATTTAATTGTTGTTATCAACTACTTTATTTCTATTTGTTTTAAATTCTTTGGATAAACAAAAAAAATTAATAATTGACTCCAACTATTTTTTCTTTTTCTTTTTTATTCTTTTTTACATATGAAATACCCCAAAATTTTTTTTTTTCTAATTTATGGCTTCTTCTTCTTTTCTTTTTTTTAAATAAAATTTTTTTTTTATTTCAACTTTTAATGATATCAAAACCTTATTTTTCCTTCACTTTGTCACATGTACTGATTTAAAATGTACTTTAAAAAACTCTTAGTTGTTCTAATTTATAACTTAATTACTGCATAAGAACTCCAAATAATCTTAATTTTATACAAAAAAAGATTTGCTTGCAAACATGTTAGGAGCCTTAGATTTCAACCTTCAATGGGAAAATGACATGCATTTCATCATATGCAATGCACATGATTCATTTGGTTAGCTGTATTAAATTTGTTTAATTGAGTCATGTGCATGCATATGACAAAGACAAATATCAACTTTCTATTGAAAGTTGAAGCCCAAAACTTTGAATATGTTTAGAACAAACTTTTTCCTTTTATAAGTGTGCAATAAGTGTGTAAATTCTAGATGATCTTTATTTTTGTTCGAAAATCTTAATCTTCCAATACACTAGATGGGATAAAATGAGGACACTCTCACCGGAAGCTCTATCACAACTTTTATTCACAAATGAGAGAGATATGTTGAAAAAAAAATGATGATAGTGATATGAAATGGATATGGTCTAACAATAATAGCCCCACCTCAAACGAATTAACACTTTTCCCCACTGGTCATAAACTTTAACAAAGAAAAATCTTCACATTCCATAAGCACCCGTGCGAATCCAATGTCACGGCACCACCTCAGCCCATTCACCAATGGGCAATGCTCCATAACTCAATCTGCTCATCATTTCTAAGTTGTGGCTAAGAAAAATAAAAGTTTCCAAACATAAGTTTACCATTGTATGCTACCCCCATATATATTATCAATTAGCATTTTAGCAAAATTGAAGAGGTTCTCCATTATCTTCACAAGTGCCTAATTTTGTCTTTAGCATCATAATTCATAAGTACAACAACAGATTTTTTTCATGAAATTATCTTCTTCTTCCTTTTTTTTTAAAATTTTTTTTTATATGTATTTATTTACACCCATATTTAATTTTGACCCCCATATAGTGTACTCTAAAGCAAAATGGAGAAAATTTGTTGAATGAGATAGAGGACAAGGATAGAACAATAAGCATCTATAGTTTCGTAATAGCAATATTCTCACCCAAAGAAGCCTTTAACCTATTCTGTAAACAAAAATGGCCACACGGATTTATTTACAATTATTAATCTCTCTTTGTCTCTATATTTTAACCTTGAAACAATGGCTTTCAACAAAATTGGAGAAAGTAGTAACCATCTATTGAAGCCATCCAAGAAAGCATTCTTTGCACACCACAAGGACATGGAACTGTATTCTCTAAAATTCTTAAAGTATGAGTTTTTCAATTATTCCCTCTTATTATCTATATTATTTATCTATATTTTATGTATGACATATGTCACAAGAATTTGTGACTTCTGACTTTTGAATTAACTTTAAGACTTTCGACTCTAAACATGATAGATTGTTTATAAACATTGATCAAGACAAAAATCACAACTCTTCTCTTTCACAAGGTATTGCTTTAATTTCTTTATCTGTATTGAGATAATATGATCTACTTTCTTACTATATAGCTTAATTGTAGATGTAAGAACAACATTTTGACCGTTGAAACTAATTTTATACTAAGAAACACAACAACAAACAAATATAACTTTATTTTTTCTATCTAGGTTTTCTCCCTGAGAGACCTAGACGTAGAAACTATCTTATCTTCCCATGAATGATACCAATATCCCTCTGCAAACAGTGACCAATAATAGGCTTTCTTTCCAGTGACCTCTCGAAATATAGATACCACGATTTCCTTTACCCCTGTTTTACTATGTCCACCACTCAAACCAATGGAGGACGTTCTCAAAGACTGGAAGAAACCCTCGTTGACAGATGTTGAGGGAGCGAAGGTCAATCTATCTAAGTCAAAAAACCTGAACAACAAAGAATTTGTGCTAGCCGCCAGATTTCTCACGAGACGAGCTCTTAATGTGGAAGCGATAGGGCGAACTCTCAAGCCCTTGTGGCGAGCACGAAAGAATTCAAAATCAGGGAGGCAGGTGACCACGTACTCCTTTTTGTCTTCGAATTGGAATCCGTCGCAGAGCGTGTGCTGGCATCAGAGCCGTGGTCCTTCGATAAGCACTTAATCCTACTACAACGCTATGATGTCTCGGTTCCAGCGTGAAGCCTGAGATTTACAAAAGTAAAGTTCTAGGTACAGATCCACGGATTACCGTTACGTATGTTAGACCCTGAAACAACCACTGAGTTGGGTGAAACCATTGGTCCAGTCATACCACCAGTGAACCTGAAGTAGATGATAGGAGGGGATTTCCTAAGGGTTCGAGTTAAGGTTGATGTTTCAAGACCTCTCTATAGGGGATGCAAAGTTGTTTTGGAGGAAGATAGAGAAATTTAGGTGTCCTTCAAATATGAAAAACTCCCGAATTTCTGTTATTGGTGCGGTATGGTGTCCCACGATGATAAAGAATGTAAGGTCTGGCTAATGAGTAAAGGATTGATCTCGCCGGAGAATCAAGGATATGGTGCATGGCTAAGGACACTCCCTTACAACCTAGGGAAAACTCACTTTACGACCGTGTCTAGTATGGGAGATGGACTTGGTGGTTCCGAGAGGTTCGAATAGACAGATGGTGTTGTAATCACACCAACGGTGGCGGTAGCACCAGCTGTAGACGGCGAAGACAAAGGGGTTGCACCTCACATCCCAAGTATGGAAACCACGGAAGCGGGGGAGGATATTCCGATGAACGTTACCATCATTAATGACTCAAATCCCGAGGTAATAACTACTATTCCATTCTTAACTTCTTTCCATACTAACTCCCACGTTTTTGAAAGTCAGCTCTAGGAAATTGATTCAAAAATTATGAAGTTTGAACCGACATCCAAGACAGTTGGCAGTTTGCATATTATAGAGCCCCATAATGATGAATCAGATACTTTGGGAGGCAAATCCACAAAGGATACTTAAGACCATAACTCTCACGTGGCTGCCACGGACCATGCAACAAATTCATAAGTATACTCTTTACGTAAATGGAAAAGATTGACACGTGACTCTCAGCTAATGACTAATCAGAACCCATTGTGCACCACTTCAAAACATGAAAGAGAAGAAGAGGAAGCTGTCCTTCCTGAGTTGCCCACCAAAAAAATCTAGGTTTCAAGGGAGGATGTTTCAGATTTAATAATGGTGGAGGCTGCTCAGTAGCCCCGCCAGTCACAAAGAGTCTCTTAGTTTGGAACTGTCATGGGCTTAGGAACCTATGTATAGGTAAGGAGCTTGAAATAGTGATTCGAGCAAAAGATCCCTTTGTCGTGTTCCTAGCCGAGACATGGGCGGATGTAGCAAGGCTTAAAGAAATTTAGCGGGACATCAAATTCGACAATTTATTTTTTGTGGAAAGACATAACAGAGGGGGGGTATAGCCTTGTATTGGAATAACTCCTTTGACCTCCATGTTGATTTTTTTTCTAAGTACCATATAGACTCTATCATAAACAAAGGGAATGTTGAGGCATGGCATTTTACAGGATTTTATGGTGAACCAAATACTCATAGAAGATCGGAAGCTTGGAACAAGCTTAGACAACTTAATAGTAGACATAATCTCCCTTGGCTCTGTGCAGGGGATTTTAATGAGTTGTTGCATTCCTCGGAGAAGATAGGAGGCAGTAACAGAAGTCAATCTCAAATGCAACTTTTCAGAGACGTCATAGATGAGTGCAGATTCATGGACCTTGGTTTTGTGGGTTCCCAATTCACCTAGAGAAAGCACTTCGCCGACGGACACTCTATTTTGGAGAGGTTGGATCGTGGCCTAGCAAATAATGAGTGGTTTATGAGATTTTCGGGTTCAGAGGTACATCACCTTCACTCCGACACTTCAGACCATTGTCCTTTGTGGATTAATACCAATGGTTTGGACCTCTACCCCGTGACTAAGCCCTTCCGTTTTGAGGAGATGTGGCTCTCGGATAGGGGCTACTCCAGAATAGTAGAAGTTGTTTGGTTTTCAAATGATGAGAGGACAAATGTGGATATAAGGGTCATGAAAAAGATTGAAAAATGTGGAAAGGAGCTTAGCCATTGGAACCGGTCCCACTTTGGGAACGTAAGACAAGAATTGAAAAAGAAAAGAAAAGAACTAATGGAAGCTGAAAAAGTGGCTCTACGGAATGGTTGCAACCAGAGAGTTAGAAGTCTAAAAGAATATATTTTAGTATTGGTGGATAGGGAGAATAGACTTTGGTTTCAAAGGTCAAAGGTGTCATGGGCAAAGTTTGGGGACAAAAACTCTAAGTTTTTTCACTGTCACGCATCCCAAAGGAAGAGGAAAAATTTGATCCACAAGATACAAGACAGTCACGGTCAATGGAGGACGGATAGAGATGAGATTGCTGACTGCTTTGTACAATACTATCAGGAGCTATTTTTGACTTCCAACACCTAGTACTGTGACTTAGCCACAAGCTCCATTCAGAGGGTCATTACACCGGAGATGAATGCCCAACTTTCTACAAAGTTTTCAGAATGGGAAGTGAAGCAAGCCATTAATCAGATGGCCCCACTCAAAGCCCTCGGACTCGATGGCATGCCACCTCTTTTCTACCAGCACTACTAGAGTATAATTGGTGATGAAATCTCAAACTCTGTTCTCCATTTTTAAATTCTGCTTCTTTACTTGAAAATATGAATCATACTTTCATCACTCTCATTCCAAAGAAGAATAACCCAGAATCTGTTTCTGATTTCAGACCTATTAGCTTGTGTAATGTGTTATATAAAATTTTCTCTAAGGTTCTAGCAAATAGACTTAAGAAAATTTTACCAAACATTATTTCTGAACATCAGAGCGCTTTTACTAAAAGCCGCCTCATTTCTGACAACATTTTGGTAGCTTTTGAGTCTCTTCACAACATGCAGAATCATAAAGGGCAGGAGGATTACATGGCAATAAAACTTGATATGAGCAAGGCCTATGATAGGGTGGAGTGGCATTACCTAGAATCAATCATGGTGAAGATGGGTTTCTCCGAGCACTGTATCAAATTACTCATGCTTTGTGTGAGAACAGTATCATACTTGATCCTGGTCAATGGTGAACCTAAAGGAATGATCACACCATCTAGAGGCATTCGACAAGGAGACCCCCTTTCACCTTTCCTATTCCTCTTGTGCACAGAAGGTCTCCATGGGCTCATAAGTCAAATTGCAGATTGGGGAGAAATCAAGGGTTTTTCACTTTGCAGAAATAGTCCACGACTAATCACCTTCTATTTGCAGATGATAGCCTATTGTTTTGTAGGGCTACTGCTCAAGAGTGCCAAAAGATCTTGGACATTTTGGAGGTCTATGGAAAATGCTCGGGTCAACAGATTAATCGGAACAAGACAACAATCTTCTTCAACAAAGCTACCCTTGAAGATACTAGAAACCAAATAAAGACAGTCTTGGGAGTGCCGGAAATTATTCAATATGAGAAGTACTTGGGTTTCCCTTCTTTGGTGGGGAGAAATAAAAAAGCAAGCTTCAATTATATAAAGGAGAGGGTGTGGAAGAAAATGCAGGGTTGGAAGGAAAAACTCCTGTCTCAAGCAAAAAGAGAGGTTTTAATAAAGGCGGTGGTCCAAGCAATTCCCACATACACTATGAGTTGTTTCAAACTCCCTTTAGGTCTTTGTGCGGAAATTGAAAGTCTTATTAGAAAATTTTGGTGGGGCCAAAATGGGGATCGTAGGAAAATTCACTGGGTCAAGTGATGCACACTTTGCCAACCTAAAATGAAGGAGGAATGGATTTCAAGGACCTTGCAAACTTTAATGATGCATTCTTGGCTAAACAAGCTTGGAAGTTGTTACATAACAAAAACTCTCTCTTCTATAGGGTTTTTAAAACAAGATTTTTTCTGGACTGCTTTGTATTGGAAGCCACGAACTCTTCTTCGGGTTCACATGCCTGGCGTAGCATTTTAAGAGGAAGGGATGTGCACCTCAAAGGTGCTAGATGGAGGGTTGGGAGTGGCGACTCTATTAGTATCTAGAATGATGCTTGGTTACCGTCCACTGATCACCCAAAAATACTTTCACTGGTTGTACTAGGATTTGAAGAAGCCAAGGTCTCAGATCTTATTGACCCAATCCAAAGAAGGTGGGAGCCAAACCTCATCCGTGGGCTTTTTTCATCAAAAGAAGTGGACTTAATTCTAAGTATCCCACTCACCTATATCCCCATGGAAGATAAGGTAATTTGGCCTTTCAACGCGTCAAGTGCTTACTCTGTTAAATCCGATGCGAAGTTCCTAGCGAAGGAGACCAACTTCTCAACTACTCGAACTGAACATGAGCACAAGGAGGATACTTGGAAGCTTATTTTGTGTCTCTCTATCCCCAATAAAGTCAGGAATTTCTTCTGGCGGGCTTGTCACAATGCAACCCCTGTTAAGCAAAACCTGTACAAACGAAAAATCCTAACAGAGGATGTGTGCGAATAGTGTCAAGCTACTTCTGAAACAGTGCTTCATGCTCTCTGGGAATGTCCAAAGCTTGATGAGGTTTGGGAGGGTATACAGGGATTTGAATTCCATCAGTACCACCATTTCCAATCGCTATAAAAATCTGGTTGCTTTTGTGCAAACGGAAGGGAAGAATATAGAGCTAACGGCTATGGTCATGTGGACAGTTTGGTACAGAAGAAACCAGCTCAGAGTTACCTCACGTGATTTTCCTGTTTCACACGTGCTTCCTCAAGCCATGCAAGCCATGACAGATTTCAAGCGTGTGAATGTTTCCTTACCACAGCAGCGTAGAGATGGTGCGACTCCTCAAATTCGTTCCCAGTGGTCTCCCCCTCCGAGTGGTTGTTTTAAAGTAAACTTTGATGGGGCCACATTCCGTGACATTGGCAAGGCTAGATTGGGTGTAGTGGTAAGAGACTGTATGGGTTGTGTAGTGGCCTCACTATCGGAACAGGCACCTCTTCCTTACTCCCCTGAAATCGTGGAAGCCATGGCAGCAGCTAGAGCGATTCGGTTTGCACAAGAGCTTGGGACTAGTCCATACATCATTAAGGGGGATGCGGAGGTAGTGATCAACACCCTCAACTTTGATGAAGAGTCTCTATCTTCATTTGGGCACATTATCTCCCTAGCTAAATCCACTATAGTTACCAACAGTTGTATTTCTTTCTCTTATGTGCGTAGAGTTGGTAATAATATTGCTCATAACCTAGCTAGACATGTTAGACATGTTAGAGGTTTGTCAATGTAGTGGGAGAGTGTTCCCCCACATCTTTATTCCATTCTCTTCACCGATTCTGGCTAATAATATTCTTTAATCGTCTTCCTTCTGAAAAAAAAAAAAAAAAAAAAAAAAAACTAAACTTGGTACATTATATGAGAATTCCAAAATTATGCAATAATCATAACAATTTATTTACTTATCGTTTCTCAAATAAATTATAAGGAAAAATGCCAAGAGACCCCCTAAACTTTTATTTTAGCCAATTTACACCTCGATCTTTGTTTAAAGAGCCAAATTAAGACATTTGTTAAGTCTCTGTTTAAATTGACTAAGATTGCTCATGTGAAACGCACATGCAGCTTGCCGAACACCCAAATTGATGGACAGAGAGAGAAAAGCTAGGTTCAACATTGACTAAGTACAGAAGAAATGAGAGAGAGGCTGTGGCTCATCGGAATTTGTGGTCCCGCTGTCACTGGTCTCTTCCACCTCCGATCTTGCCATCCTTGGCTTTTACCGCCGATAATGGTTTTTGACAACAACTGATAAATAGAGAGACAGATTCAAACAAGCTCTTATAACTCCAAAGATTGAAAACCCATCAATCGATTAACCTGACTGTGCCCAGTTTGACAAAGATAAACTTGTGGTTGTGGCTGATGCTTCTAGAGAGATCTTTATTTTTCCCTATAAATATTAAATAAATAGAGGAATGCAAGATTAACATCATACTGAATATTGATGCATGTCCTAGCACTAGGAATGGCTAGCCATTCTAGAGGTGGAAAGAGAAAAGCAAAACCACTTGAACAAAAAAAATCAAAATGTGTGGGTTTGATTTGGCTTGCGATTATTCCCACGGGCCACTCATCCACAATAAGGAGAATCATTCAAGTTCAACATCAAAAGATATCAATTCGTGTTGCGATTTAATTAGTAATGGGTTTTCGGCGGAAGCTAAGAATGGCAAGATCAGCGGTGGACAAGACCAATGACGGCGGGACCATGAAGTCCGGCGAGTTGCATCCTCTCTCCTCTTAACTGCATTCTGTCGATGTTGAACCTAGCCTAGCGTTTCTCTCGGTGTTTGGCAAGTTGCATGTGCGTGTCACGTGATCAACGTTAGTCAGTTTTTTTTTTTTTTTTTTTTTTTTAATCAACATTAGTCAATTTAAACAGAAAGTTAACAAATGTCTCAATTTGGTTTTTAAGTAAAGTTTAAGGAGTAAATTGGCCAAAATAAAAGTTTAGAGAGTCTCTTGGCCACTACTCTAAAGTTCAAGGGATCTTCTTGCATTTTTCCCTAAATTATATCATATATAAGTTCATAAACAAAACCATGCAACCCACTAGAAACGATATATGATTTAATTTGTTCATGAACTTATATACGATATAATTTATTTGAAAAACGATAAGTAAATAAATTGTTATGATTACTGTATAATTTTGAAATTCTCATATAGTGTGTGTGTGTGTGTAAGGGGTTAGGAGGACTATCTTAAGTTCTTAACCCTCCAAATTCTTTTAAACACAGGTTTGAGGGAGAAATTTTATAATCAGAAACCAACAGAGAAGAATGGAGGTTTCGTGTTAGTTGTAAGAAAATGATAAATCATTTGTTTTTTTTTTTTTTTTTTTGCGATTATTAAGATGGCCAGCTATAACAACTGTTGGTTATTGACTAGTTGTTTATGCAATTATAATATTCATGCACAAGATGGGACTTTTTTGTATGAAAAAATTTTCTCCTTTGTGCAATTTTGGAAAGAAATTTATATCTACTCATGAAATTTTCCTGAAACACGAGGGTGAAAGAATCTAGGTTCTACGAACCTGTCTTTTTGTGACGTTAAAAAAGTTGAAGAAGGAAGAAGGAGACATGTTTAAGCATGCATGTTTCTAACGATAAGTAATAGCACTGACTTGTGATTGAATAACGATAAGTAATACACTGACTTGTGATTGAATAATCACCATCAGTTTCCAAATGGCTAACAGTCCACCACAAGATTCTAATATAATTATATCAACTAAATTTGTTATTGGTACCATTTCATGCACTTTTTTTTATTTTTTTATTTATTTTATACAAGTTAGAATTTTACTCTAGTTTAATTTAAGTATATATGTGTGTAAAACTCCTTCCTAGAGACTTGAACCCCGACCCTTGCCTCTTACATCTCACAAGCACTTAAATTTATGGAGTGACCATCGCACCAAGAGTGTGCGGTGGTCATTTCATGCACTTTATTAATACCAAGTGATGAGTCAAAAAATAAGATGGGATTGTCATTCTCATTAATGATGACCAAAGTGAGCGTTACACATTTATTGCACGCATTAATGACAACACATAACGGACGAACTAACGGTAACAAGTGAGCTGTGCACTTCAGAGCTCCCATTGATAGCGTTGCTCATAAATGTTGGGATTCATTATCTATTAAGGTAGGAAACAACTATAAAAGAGAAGAACAATGGAATCCAAAGGTACACATAAATAATCATCCAAAAACCACTCCAAATCATTTTCTCTCTAAAAAAAACTTTCTCACATTCTAACTTAAACATCGTGGTGTTTTTGGCAAACATCACACTGATGTGTTCCATTTATTTCCAAGGCTTTCTTGCAAGTTTGCATAGGAGACACGACCAAACCACAGGATCGTCCATCCGCTGAGACGAAGATCTCAACTACTGATTTTTTGCATCATCACCAACTAGACAACATTAATTTTTCTCTCTGTGCAATGTGCATGTGTATGTTTGTGTATTCGATGATTCTCAAGAAACTATTTAAGCCCTTCCGATTGAATAGCTAGAATAAATCACAGGGTAATCACCAATAATAGTAACAAAATTAAGCTGTTACACATTGAGATCGGATTAAAAACATAATGCACGCTAAAGACTATAATTGATATCAAAATGCTATAGAAAGAAGTAATTCAAAAGCTAGGCAAAGCAATTTGAAGCAATGTCAGTCCTAAAGCTACCCATAAAACTAGGGTTAGGGTTCTATCTATGGAGTAGTTGTAATTATTTGTTGGAGACTGTTAACAAAAACTTATTAATGTCTTGGTCTAATAATAAAAAGCTATTATCAAGAGTGGACGCTATAAGTTGAAACTCTCTATAAAAAAAAAAAAGAGTTATAAGTATAGTAGTTATATATATATATATATATATCGTCATATTTGACAATAATTTGAGCAACATTCTTGTGTGAAATTACCATAGTGCACCTTGGTCTTCAATTATTTCAAGATTAGTGCACATCCTATCATAGTAGGATGTATTTCATGTTGCACAATTTAAATGTGAATGATGAACTGTTGTTTTTCTGTGAATTGGGGAGTGAGGACTATTTCATGTACATTTGTTGACAAATTTATGTAAAAAAGTAGAAAATCTTAGTGAAATATTTCAAGCCATAGAGCACCCATACCAGTCATTGCAAAATAGCATAAGGGTACAATAGAAAATGGCCACAATAACTATGTAAATATACACAGTTATTGTTGTTGTGTATATGAATATTTATTTCTCAATGTCTCACAAACAAATCCACGAACCACAAGCAAATCCACAAACCACTGCCCAACCACCACAACAAGGTAGCAACCTAGCACTACCAAAGTCCAAACACCACCACCACAACCCATTACAACACCTAATAATCTGATCACAAAACCTTATCGATCCATCAACCGAAAACCCAAATCAAACCCAACGACAACACAAACCCAAACCCATACCTGGTTGACAACACGACAACACATCAGTCTTCTAGACACAAACCCAGTGGTGGCAAAATGTTTGAATTTGGATGAGAGAGATCCGACAATGACAAGAGAGAGAGAGAGAGAGAAAGATTTCTTTAGGTCTCCACTGATAGGTCGATCAGGCAAGTAGATTTCTTTGGGTCTCTATCGATGTGTGGATTGGGTGAATGTATTTCCTTGGGAGATTTAGATGACGACAAGCTAAGAGAAGAGGAGTGAGATGCTTGAGCGATTGGTATTTTGCAAGAATAAAAAATAGTCTAAACAAAGAGATATTTGTGATGTAAAATAGAAGGAAAAAACAATATTCATGGGCCCATTGCCATCTCTGTGCTTCGTAGGGGCTAAAATGACCAAATACCATTATTTGGTAAAATATTTAACAATTTACCACTGTTTGAAAAATATTTATAAATCTACCACCTTTATGAAACTCAAATTTGAGAAACTTAAATTTAACTTGTAACTTGAATTTATGAAAATCAAGTTCCATAAAAATCTACTACAGTTAAACCCACTGACCTAGAATTAAAAAATATAAAATGTCACATATAACTCGAATTTTATAAACTTCAATACTCATTAATTTCAAAATATATAACTCACCGACATGAATGACAAAAACTTGTGCCCCTACTACTTCTGGAAGAAAGATATGCATCCTTGCCTATTCTATTTATGTAACATACAAATGCCCATGTCATTTGTGTCATATTCGAGTACCATGTATTGTGATGTGATGTCATTGTCTTGTCACGAATCATGCTTTTGTCAAAAACTTGTGCTAGCTAGTTATTATAGTTCTGACTTCTGATGCCCGATGGTGTGTTGGGGGGTGAGGGAGAAAGAGAGACGACGGTTTCCCTTGAATTGACTTGTGAACAGAGTGCTGATAAAACATGAAGAGGAGAAAATAAGCTGACGAATCCAAGCAATGTTGATGGACGGGCCCATCAGGTGCAAGACTCGGTGAGGACGGATTTGCTGGCCACGTGTCAGACAGAATCCCTATATGGGAATACTTGCGGCACACCCCCTAGATTCTAGGGGTAGTTTGAGTCCTAGCGCAATTAGGGTTCTAGAAGCTGCGTGCATCGATGAAGATCCTCTTTATAAGGAATATGACTTGTCCATCACGTTTGGGACTCCTCAGGAGGATTTCTACAAGGAAAGACTTCGACTCCAAGTAAAAAAGGTCAACTTTCGACTACTATAAAAGCCCCAATACCCTCACAAGTCAAGGTACGCACAATAAACCCCTCTCTAGCACTCTAGAGTTGCGAGAATCTTTCTGACTTAACCTTCGGAGGGTATTCGGCCGGCACCACACCGGTGCTCTTCGCAAGGTTCTCTCTTCTTTTTGTTGTGCAGGTTTATTGTCGAGCATACAAGCATCGTGCAACTCACTGGTGAGATTTTCGGCATCATCAGTTGGCGCCGTCTGTGGGAAACGACGTATTGTGCGATTCGTAAGCCATATTATCGTTTCAAGGACAAAAGGGTTGCATGGTACTCACACGCTCGATGGCAACCACCAACGATGTTCAAGGGGAGGAACCACCTACGACTGCCCTTGAGAGACAAGTTCGAACTCTGGCGGCCGCAGTGGAGCGCCTCACCAAACAAAATTTCGATTTGGAGGAACAGCTGCGCCAGAAAAACGCAGTACGAGACGACCAGCAAGAAGACCAAGAGGGGACCAGCGGCGCAAGAAAAAACCAGGAGAGACCTGAAGGCAGCCACGCCCCCAGCAGACCAGAGAGGCAGAACATGAGCATGCCATCCCTCACGGATGCCACTCCACCACATATCGTCGCAGAGATGCAGGCGATAAAAGAGCAGATGGAAGTTATGATGAACGCACTCAAGGGGCGAGTTTCCAGTGACCTTGACGATCTCGTCAACCGCACAGATTCACCCTTCACTGCAGCCGTGAACTCCTTCCCCTTACCGCACAAGTTTCGGATGCCACAGATCGACAGTTATGACGGAATAAAGGACCCTCTAGATCATCTAGAGACGTTCAAAACTCTGATGCACCTTCAGGGGGTCGCGGATGAAATAATGTGCAGGGCTTTCCCTACAACATTGAAGGGAGCCGCGAGGATCTGGTTCAGTCGGTTGACACCGAACTCCATTAGCACATTCAAGGAATTGAGCGCCCAGTTCACGTCTCACTTTATCGGGGGACACAGGTACAAGAAGTCGACGGCTTGCCTAATGAGCATCAGACAGCGAGAAGACGAGACGTTGAGATCTTACATAACCCGTTTCAATAAGGAGGCACTTTCGATTGATGAGGCCGACGATAAAATACTCGTAGCAGCATTTACGAATGGGCTGAGGAAGGGTAAGTTTTTGTTTTCACTATATAAAAATGACCCGAAAACTATGCCGGACGTGCTCTACAGGGCCACAAAATATATGAATGCCGAAGACGCTCTACTAGCTCGCGAGGAAAAGCCTAAGAAGAGGGAAAGGCAGGAAGATGCCCGAGAGGAAAGAGGGCGGAAGACGGCAAGAACCGGAGAGCGAAGGGATGATAGGCGCTCCGAGCCCCCTACGGGGAGATTCACAAGCTTCACTCCACTGACCGCCCCTATCGACCAAGTCCTCATGCAAATCAAGGATGAGGGGACATTAACTTTCCCTGGAAAGTTGAAGGGAGATCCCAACAAACGGTCCAGAGATAGGTACTGTCGCTTCCATCGCGATCACGGACATGACACAGCTGACTGCTATGACCTGAAACAGCAGATTGAAGCCCTTATTAGACAGGGAAAACTGCAGAAGTTCGTCAGTAAGGAAAGGACGGATCAGCAACATCAAGAGCAGCCACCTCGACAAGAAAATGAGCGCCCCAGACCGCCTATAGGGGATATAAGAATGATCGTAGGGGGCACGACAACTGTGGGGTCATCCAAGAAGGCCAGAAAGGCATACCTCAGGATGGTTCATAACGTCCAGTTAACGGGCCCCGTACCAAAGATAGCACGAATAGGGAGCCCGATCATAGGATTCTCAGAAGAAGATGCTCGACGTCTTCACCACCCTCATGATGACGCACTTGTCGTCACCTTACGAGTGGGGGACTTCGACATGCACCGGGTGCTGATCGACAATGGTAGCTCAGCAGACATCCTATACTACCCGGCGTTCCAGCAAATGAGGATTGATAGAAAACGGTTAATACCGACAAATGCTCCACTGGTTGGTTTTGGAGGTGCGAGGGTATTCCCATTGGGCGCGATCACGCTTTCGGTAACATTAGGTGATTATCCTCAGCAGATCACTAAGGATGTGACTTTCCTTGTGGTCGATTGCTCATCCGCTTATAATGCTATCATCGGACGACCCACCCTTAATTCATGGAAGGCGGTAACGTCAACATACCACCTAATGATCAAATTTCCTACGGAGTACGGGGTTGGAGAGCTACGAGGAAATCAGGTGGCCGCACGCGAGTGCTACATTGCCATGATGGAGACGGAAGATCACCAGCAGACCATGTGCGTAGAAAAGCAACGGACCACGGCCAAGGAAGGGAACCTACCACCTCGAAACCTGGACGGGCAAAAGCTGCAGCACCCATAGAGCATGGAGCACCTACGAAAATACTACCAGTAGAGATAATATGAAGAACAACGGCGCTCTTTAATTTCCTAATTTATTTAGTTTTTCTACAATTACTAGTTTTACTTAGTCAATTTTCCGCTACAATATGTTTTTAAGCCCAAGGGGGCAAGTACTTTTCTACAAATGCATGATTTTTTAATTAATAAGAGGAATATTCAGACACAACTATCTTTTCCTAAATGCATTCCTACAAAGTCCACAAGATGGACGGATCACTTCAAGAGGGTAAAGACTCCCACAAAGTGGACAGATCATCCCAAGAGGATGTAATTATAAGTCCACAAAGTGGACAAATCATCCCAAGAGGATGAAAATTACAAGTCCACGACCCCAAGTGGACGACCATGAAGGTGACGAGGTAAAACTTAGTCACCTCAACAAGTCCACGACCCCAAGTGGACGACCATGAAGGTGACGAGGTAAAACTTAGTCACCTCAACAAGTCCACGATCCCAAGTGGACAACCCTCAAGGTGACGAGGTAACACTTAGTCACCTCAACAAGTCCACGACCCCAAGTGGACGACCCTCAAGGTGACGAGGAAACACTTAGTCGCCTCAACAAGTCCACGACCCCAAGTGGACGACCATGAAGGTGACGAGGTAAAACTTAGTCACCTCAACAAGTCCACGACCCCAAGTGGACGACCCTCAAGGTGACGAGGTAAAACTTAGTCACCTCAACAAGTCCACGACCCCAAGTGGACGACCATGAAGGTGACGAGGTAAAACTTAGTCACCTCAACAAGTCCACGATCCCAAGTGGACCACCCTCAAGGTGACGAGGTAACACTTAGTCACCTCAACAAGTCCACGACCCCAAGTGGACGACCCTCAAGGTGACGAGG